>OZ012711.1:18692107-19966077 GCA_963942595.1 Cylloceria caligata | reverse complement strand
TCTCTCTCTCTCTCTCTCTCTCTCTCTCTCTCCTCTCTCTCTCTCTCTCTCTCTCTCTCTCTCTCTCTCCTCTCTCTCTCTCTCTCTCTCTCTCTCTCTCTCTCTCTCTCTCTCTCTCTCTCTCTCTCTCTCTATCTATCTCTCTCTCTCTCTCTCTCTCTCTCTCTCTCTCTCTCTCTCTCTCTCTCTCCTCTCTCTCTCTCTCTCTCTCTCTCTCTCTCTCTCTCTCTCTCTCTCTCTCTCTCTCTCTCTCTCTCTCTCTCTCTCTTCTCTCTCTCTCACACTACTCGAGCGCCTGTCGTGACGATTACTCGGGACGATTTAACCATTTAACGTACTTGGCCCACGCATCAATTGCGCGCACGCCTCGCAATGCACGCGCTCCTCGTTTTCCGCTGTCTATATGTGCGTGCACTGACTATAGTACATGGCATCATCATCTTCTCGGGTTACGAGAATTTAAGCAAGAATTATTTTCACTCGTTCGCTAACAACGACGATGACGAGGAGGAGAAGGAGGAGGAGGAAGAAGAGGAGGAAGAGAATGATGATGTTGATCCGTAACTATATGGACGTTGACCATCGAAGGTTCCAATTTCTTATTTCCTGCTACAAACTTATTATACGATTCGTACATAATATTACCAGCTGCGTCAATATTTTATGTAATCTAATATCCGAAAGTTATGAAACTGATTAGTTGGACGAGTCGAAGAAATTGAGTACAAAGATTTCAATACGTTAGCCCATTTAAGCCATTTCAGACGTAAATATTTAACTTCGTGGACTTTACGTTCGGAAACTGATTGCAGGTTTTGGTGTAAATCTAAAATTTGATAATCCTTATCATTTTTGTCATTTTTTAGCACCTGTCTAAGGTCTTTCATTTGTTTTATCTTGAGATCGTAATTGGGATTGAACTAAAGATCGAATGTGAGTTCAAATTAAAGATCAAACTTGACATTGAACTGAAAATCGAACTGAAAATTAGGCTTATATCGATATTTTGGTATTGTGACTTGCGCGATTGTCCCTGAACGATATGTGACTTTTCAATAAAATTATGACATTTTCTTACTGTGCAATAGTTATAATAATAATTAGAACAAATCGTTTGACTTGTCTGGGCGGTTATAGACGCAATGATGTAAACGAGGGATTTTTTTTTCATCTCGATTTTAAGTTCATGAGAACGAACTTGCTATAACAAATTTAGCCCTGAGGTAACGTAACCTAAATATCTGAAATATGACGATAATTTCTTATTTATATAATTGTGATGGGAATTTCATTTTTTGTTTTGTCAATCCTAATAATCGTTTATACCTTTATTTATTTTATTTAGCCACCATTTATACATAAGTAAACCCTTTAAACTTTGTGTTTGTAATTAAATTTCTCGTTTATATGTCGCCTCCGCCAGTCCCCAACCCTCAGATAACACCAAAAAACGTCCAATGGAGGTCAACTATCACTCTGACTCCCCATTTAGGGTTTATGAAATAAAAACAAAAATTCATTCGTTGTTGAACGCTGAAATAAAGTCGCTCTTAAGCCCTAATACCAAAGTACTTGAATCTATCCTAAGAAAATATACTTTTCGACTAATCTCGAATAACTTAAACAACTACTTCCGAGATCCTTTATGAGAATCAAGGATAACATTTCGACACTGAGGTAACATTACAACGTTGGGTTGGGTGGTGAAAAAAAATTGGAAAGGCCATTTCATAGTTAGAAAGTGAAATTTTTATTTGGATAACCAATGATTCCACAACCAATCGTACGCACTGATTACTATATCTACAGTGTGTTCAGAGTTTTTATTCATCGTCTGATGATCTCAATGCCGGTTAGTTAACGGCCTGTTAACCGAGTCGTTAATTCGGCATCGCGAGTCGGTGAAATTTGCCCTAACTTTCTGTATGACGGCTGTTGCACTTTTATCAGGACTTGGGCGACATGGTACACGTTCGATAAATGTTGGACCAGGATATCTTTACACGTGAAGTACTGTTGTAAGTATTCGTCACAGAGCGGTTTTAATTTCTTCGATTCGCGAGGCACCGAAAGATTATATGGAATTCGAGTTCCTTTTTTTTTATTTTGCGAGTACCTGGACTTCAGGACAGGCCTTGTACCGCCCGGGCATCCCGTAAAAGGTGCGACTTGTTCGGCCATATACTATACACAGAGAATTTTTATAGTTAAAACCCACACGATAGTGGTTGTTCTGGTAAATTATTAAGTGAAAAATATTTATTGTTAGTTCATACGACTATTTTAACATTTGGATAACGATTTTTCATTGTAATTATCTGACGGATAATTTTGATAACAATAAACAAAGTTAAATGTAAATAAAATAGAATTTTGCAAAAAAATGATAAAACTTCTGACTTGATGAAAGGAATTAAATGAAAAAAAATTCACTAAAAATAGTAAAATCATAAATAATTATTTCGGTAAGTATTGAACAGTCGGAAATGAAAATTAGTAGCACGGACTAACAATTATACTAGTTGTCACTTAATAGTTTCTAGGACTAACACGATTTTTCTGAGTATTATACGTTGCTCGTTCGTCTTTCTTGCAGATTATGTACACCATCTATACAAAACGTGTATTTGAAAAGAATTGAAGATAGTAGCCGACGGGGAATACTTAATACTTATGATGTTGCACGTATCTCCGTACTTCCATTTCCTATATAAAATCATCTTTTGCAGTCGGAATGCCTACCGCAGCGACTATTTAGATGCGAGATCGCGAGTAGCTAATTTGTCTCTAACCCTCCCATTTCCCATAACCAGGTATATTACCTGCATGCAGTTTATTATAACTTGAATGTAATATTCGAAAGTGGACAGTGTTAAGGAAAAAAAACTACACAAGACTCTTATGAAATTATGAAGCATGTTTAAGGGTGTTCACCAACAATTCGCTAAAATAAAATGATAAACTAAAGTTATCGGGTAACTACCTTAAGAATACATCAAGCAAATTTCGACGTATTAAGTAGTCTCAGTGATTTTAACTAAAGTAGTTCACCAATAGTTCGCTAAAATAAGATTAAATTCACACATTTTTTTGTTGAAATTATTGAAAAAACGTGTTTATCGGTGAACTACCCTTTAAGAATAATAACACATAAAGTTAATTACGACGTTTGTGTAGTCTTGGTCCATTTAACTAAATAATTGCTTGAGTTTGTCACAATGACAACTCGAAAAAATGTAATTATCGATGATGGTTGACCAGTGTACTAAAACCGCTTACTTTGGTCCGGTGACCTCGTGAAACCGTTAAAAAAACGTGAAGAGGGCACGACAGACACGAGTTTCGTTATACACGGCGCCGGTACATCGTTGTATTGTCGGCTGTACGATCTCAGAAGGTACATGCACCATCGTTCACGGTGGACTCTACATTGCACGCGCTGCAGCGCATAATGCCCCAAGGCGAAGCACCTCTACGACGCGTGAAAGTTGTCTCGGGTCCTGGTGCTGCTGTTGCTCCTGCTCCTGTTGACTGTTGTTGCAGCATGCTAGTGGATTTACAAGCGTAACTCGCGTAGTAGCTGGGGCCTAAATAATTTTTTAGTAACGCATAAAGGAAGAGAGAAGGGGCACACGTGAAAGAAAAAAAAATGTCGGGAGAGAGTCGACTGACCAAAATGATTACGTCATCGACCTACACCCATATATGTTACAGCCACAATTTTATATTACTTTGCTTGATTCTGCCCACTCATATGTGTGTGTGTGTGTGTGTGTGTGTGTGTGTGTGTGTGTACGACGAATTAACGTGACAACGTAAAAAATGATGTCGCTGATGTAGGCCCCAAATTAAAAGAAAATTATATTTGAGTTGCAATAACTTATAAAAATACTCGAATTTGTTAAATTATTTTGTTGTTTTTTTGGATAACTGTGACCAAATTGGAAATCACGTTGATCGTGTCACCTATAAAGGTATCACTTCTGTCTTTTATCCCTACGGATAGTCGGGAGTAAAAATCATCGGAAATATCCTGAAACGTCAAAATATCGGAATCGAACCTGTCTATGTTACGTAATTGAAAAATATTAATTTGAAAAATTTCTATAACAGTTTGAGTTATCGAGACGAAATTTTTTATACTCGTATGACAGGTGGCAAGTGGTAACACGAGGCTGTAACATTTAAAAACTCTATAATTAAATTATATTATTTCTTATGTCCGTAAATATTATTCGTTCATGACACAAGTTCTTTAAAATCATATTGAACTCGACATTTACGTAATCATTACGTCTGCTTTAAACAGTTAAAAAAAAAAAACAATATTACCGCATCTGCTTTCAAAAGTTAAAAAAATAATTTTAAAATCCAATTTTTCTACCAAAAATATAAATTTTCAGGAACAGATCGATATCAATAAGAAAATATTCAATAAAATCCACTCAATTGTATTTTTAGTATTTCGTTTTCTCGTCTTCGTATTCAACGTTATTTGCAACGTTTTTTTTTTTATCTACAATTATTAAAAATGTCTTTATGGACAAAGCAACGTAAAAGTTTCATTGATATTCATAGTATTTTTAATTATAGCTTGAGTCTTTTGATCGTTCGTTGCTCCAATTATCAATACTCAATACTTGTTCATCTTGATCTTTGCTGCTGAAACGTGTGGGCCATCAGGAGGAAATCTTCGGATTCGTGTAGGCATCATGGTTCGACCTGAGCGTTCGTTCGGTGAGCTGTGGGCCCCGCACGAGTTTGCGATCGCGAATCCCGGTCCGCCCACCCGCATCCGCCGGGCCCAACCGAGCAATATAATACTAACACAGTCATATTTAACAGCGGATACACAGTACATATGGTGTGTCCGAAGAAAAGTTGGTGTATTCGAAGTGACCGTGCCATGTAAAGCGTTGCAAAGACACATCGCACCAGCATTCACGTCGGTAACACAGACACGCACGACACTTTTCATATTTTGCAACTAGTAAATGTATGATATATCGATTGTTAAGAAATATAAGGGCGTATACCACATCGTTTTACATGTAAATTAATGTAGGATACACCCTTTTGTTTCAAAGCATTCATAATAAGTGTAAATGTGTGTGTGGGGGAAAGGGGGGGGGGTTATACGTGTATACATCAGTAAAATAGAGGTAGGCGCGAGAAAATTTTCTTGCGTCGCCACGCAGACTGTGAGATCGTTTGCTGACTGAATGTATTGCGTCTATTGCCTTTGCTGTTTGACTATCAACGTAATTGCTTCGATTATTGCAAGATCGGTATGGACTAGCTATACGAACGGTACACATATGCTATTTGTCGGTGCGTTGTCATGGATATTCATTTGAACTTATCAATGCGTTATATCATAATTGGATTTGTCAATGCGTTATATCGCGATTGGATTTGGTGATTTTTTTTTATGATACATAGAACGCGTGGAAGAGTATTTCTATATAAATCTCAACCATGGACTGTCGACACAATAAATAAATAAATAAAAAATCGTCGGATTTAGCATGGTTTTCTAATGGAAAAGGTTTTACGATCGCCCTTTTGTTCACCTTTATTCGTATAGGAACAAACAGCGCAACGTGTTTCGGAGATTCCAAAGATATTTTTTTTAAATTAGGGTTGCTTATCATTTTAATAAGAATTCTTCATATGTGAGATTCGATAAATATTCGATGAGCAACCTGTGAATCCAAAAAAATGTGTGGTGCATGCTGCAACGTTTTAAGCGATGTAAAAAATTGATTTGAAATTGACGGAAAATAATAATATGACGAAACTAATAAATTTATCTCACAATAAGAAAATTTAACAAATCCATTTTGCGTGCGTATGATACGTTATCCTGTTTGATACTTGAGAGGAGAGGCGCTCGTGGAAAAAAAACGCAAGGAAAGGAAGAAGCAGAAGCAGAGGAGGCTGAATCGCCCCAGGCGACCAGACGTCCGCTCTCGGTGCTTGATGGTTTTTCTTCTTCTTTCATCCCGAGGCTTTCGCACTCACGAAACCCTTTCTCTATCGGTGCCCACAGTGCCTCGTTGCGGAGCTCCAGATCCCACAGTCAACCCATTGCATTCATGCGCGCCTACTCCATGGATCGCAGCGTGCTGCGTCTCAAGAAACCTGTATCAAGAGTATATTAGTACGTGGAGAAGTCCAAGGAAATAAGAAAGAAAAAAAAAAAAAAAGTTAAATGGACGAAGCGAAGGAGCAAGACGAGCTGAAGAGGGACGAAGGAAACGGGAACCCACGCGACACGCGATACTCATACGTACACGATAAAAAAATTTCAAATGTAAACTGCAAACGGTGTGAGTGGTGAAAAAAAAATTATTTGGGCGTTAAAATGAACACCATTTCGTTGTTAAATAGTACACTGGTCACGTGGTATGCCGGTAATATGGTGTAACGACAGAGAATTAACACCAAATGTACGACGTTGAACCGCAATGACGTTGTTTTCCATAGAAATTGACAGAATTTTGTGTTAAGCGTCTAAGAATTGTTACATTTAATTATCTACCATATTATCGTGTATACATTTAACGGTGTTGAATGCACACTAAATGGTGTTCATACCCGTACTCTATGGTGTTATACTCTTTCGTGCTAACCGATGATACTGAGTTTCTTACACCGTTCTTTTACAAAAATGATTTACACCGAAGTAACGAACCTATGGAGACTGCACGGTTGTGTTGAAATGATGTTGACTTTAACACCGCATTTTATTACAGAGCACGTTTTTAGATCTATCTGTGCACCTTCTTTAATGATAATACGCAGCAATAGCCTTCGTTATTGTACATTGTTGTTTTGTTTGGAACCGACACCTGCAACGATGCTGAAAGCTCGGGAAGGCAATCCGCTGGGGGCAAACACCCGTGTAGGAAGTATTGAGCAGCGGTAGCCCACGTTGGCTTAATGAAATTAACATTGAAAGCAATAGGTAGCCTGAGCGCTAAACGTGTTACCAATAAGTGCGGTTAATATAAATAAAAAGCGTCGAATGTACCTCGCCTAACGTACAATTCTTACATTTTAATAATAAAATGTATGTTTTGTCATTTTTAAATTTTAATTCTTAACTGCATTTTTGTTTTTGCTCCATGAATCTACATTTCTGGGTGACCCAATGCGTAGTTGACATCTTACACAAATCTTAGAGGATCTTACATGTTGGATCATTACGTTGATCGAGATGTCGCTAGCGTTGATACCGTACCTGTGAAATCTGACGTTAAAACACCTGTGATATGTGAGAAATTGCAACACGTGTGGGATTACCAACACACTTGCACACGGGGTTAACGCAACACCGACAACCCATGTATCGCTGATTGTGCTAAAGACGACCCGTAACTTATTCGGCACACCCAACGCAGCGATGATAATTATGAAGTAGGACGAGGAATCGTTTCAACAGGCGGTGCTTTCACCTTTGTGATCACATAAAACGTGCATTGAATGACGAGGGATTTCAGTGAAGATTGTTTTTTTAATGCACTAATTTTAGTTTCTCGATTAATTATGCTTTTGGATTAAGTGCATCCTTTCTCAGTCGTTAAATGTACTGTGAAAACATGTGCGGTGTTACAACACGTTTATCCGTATTCATCTTTCAACACGCGTTAAAACAACACTGCGTGTTATTACAACGAACGTTCAACGTGTGTTTAACCTAAAAAGTGTAGCGCGTTGTTACGGTAGAGCCGAGTTAGTATATCATTTGCTGAGAATTGCTGAAAGTGTCGGAGATCCGAAATTGAGCCTTCGTGTACACATTTTATTACCAATTTCGTATTATTATATACATTACTATTAGTCATTAGTATTACATTAATGGTTTTTTTTCTGATCAATCAGTCGCTTAAAAAAAAAATATCGTAATTTAGATTTATCGGATAAAAGTGCGCCACGGATATTTTGAAAGTTTTTGCTGAAGCGAAAAACATTTGACGGTTCTCAAGATTGATTTTAGGCGCCGGTTCTTCAGGTTCTTTGGGTTCTTAAGGTACCAGGAGAAACAGACATACAAACGCATAAAGAACTTTTTTAAAAATGATTATTATTTACATTTTCGAATATTTTTTTCAACTTCAACGAGTGCTATTTATTGATAATTCTCCCCGCGAAATTAAGGACGTGTTTCAAGAGTACGCTATATAAAAATTTTATTGCCAAAAGTGTTTTTCGATGAGGAGACTTTAAGAGTCTAATCGTGGAAATTAAAATTTAAAAAATCGTCGAAAGCTGTCTTCTGCCAAGCTCCTCTGGAAGATTCGATGGTAAAAAGTGATAAATAATTTTTATAGATATAAATAATACAAAATTGGTAATAAAATGTGTACATGATGGCCCAATCTCAGGTCTTTAACAGTTTCAGTTTGATCAATCAAGTGGCAACGCGACATAACTTCCAATTTCTGCAAGTGTCATTTATTGATAATTTTCCCCGAGAAATTAAGTACATGTTCTAAGCATACGCTGAATAAAACTTTGATTCGCAAAAGTGTTTGTCGATGAGGACACTTTAAGTGTCTAATTGTCAAAACAAACATTCAAAAAACCGTTTAAAACTATCTTTTGCGTATGTTTTATGAAATATTCGATGCTAAAAAGTGACAAATAATTTCAAAATGTATTCAGAACTTGCCTGCTCTTATATTTATTAATTAAACGCATTATACCCGGAGATTATAGTCTATACCTCGTAGAGATATAGTCCATACCTCGTAAACTAGTTTGTTAATGATTAAAAAATGTTTAAATCAATACTTTCGCCTTTCATAAAATAATTGAAATATCACAAATTCCGAAGTAAAACTTATCGTAGTACCCGACACTTTCCGCATAAATAAATTCCCTACTTAATTTCTGTTCAACCGATGGCCGTCGTCAACTATTATTCCTGTAATGACGGCTTATAAATATTTTTATTATTTTATTTTTTATCTTTGTTCATCGTGCAAACCGACCTCTTCTTTACCATCGTGTTACATGACTCTCCGTCGATAATACCACAACAGAAAGGCACAGTTTCTTTTGTAGTAGTTGTAATATACCAAGTTTCTTGAAACCCTACGCCTTTGGCATCGTATACGGAACGGAAGATAGTGGTGCGAGCTCAGTGGGAGCCGGTGATTGTGGTTTGCACCGGTATTGGTGTTCCGTGCGTGCGTGCGTGCGTGCGTGCGTGCTGGCCCAAGAACGGACCCCAACCGTACAACCGAGACACCAAGCACAGCAGCATTCAGGCAAGCGAGCAAAAGCAAGGAAGCCATAGCCAAGGCAGTGAGGCATTCAGGCAAACCGAGAACCCAGTCATTCGAGGAGCCAGTGGCAGACAGTCGACCGGCCGGCCAGCCAGCCAGACCGTCCAATCAGCCGTCAGCCAACTCGTCGAACTACACGCACTCTTGTGCTGCTGTTGCTGCTGCTCTTGCTGCTGCGTTCTTCTCGCAATCAGTGCGCCTCAGGCCGTCGTATCGTACAGTGTCTTTTAATAATACTATGCCATAATATAACAACATTTTTAGATAAATATAAATAAAGAATACGTGGCATAGACCATAAATGAAAAAAAAAAAACTTTTTATAAAATAATCATTTGTTCGAAATAAATATAACGTTGATAATATATATATATATATATTTTTTTAAATAATGACACAACCAAGTGATTATCGGGTTATCCGAACTTTTTATAACCAACGGATTAATCGTAATTAATATCTGTAAGCAGATCTGGAGCAAATGTACATTTGCGGTTCGTAATTGAGTGAATTTTGAGTTTTATTCAATTATTATTTTTTAAAAAGTATTTGTTATTGCTACATTTTAAATAAGATCGTTGTTTTAGATCTCAGGTGAAGTGCGTGTGTGATTATTGTGGAAAGTTGAAACGTTACTGCAACAAGTGGACTTGAACCGGGAGGGCGCGTAAATAATTATATTTCGGAGCACGGAGCGCAAAAAGGGGATCAGTGCTGTGCAGATGGTGTGATTTAAGAGGAAAAATAAATATATTTATTTATTAATATATCAATCGAATGCAGTTATACGGGGCGTGCTTAACCCGATTGGCTACCGGGGCTACTGGATTTTAAAATCGGCCCTGAAAGACATCAGGAGCTGTGAGCCATGGCGCCTCCGGACAAGCTTCGATCACCACGGCCTGGATCTGGCCTGAGCCTCTCTGTCCTCGGTGAGTGTTGAGAAAAGGCTTCTCATACGCTTTTGCTACATTCCTTTTCATTTTTTCAACAAGCATCAGTGTAATACATTCATTCTTTCGTGTAAACATAAAAATTATAGTAGCTTGAGGGCAAATAGTTAACCTCACTCAATTATTTTCTATAAAATGATATTGATTTTTATTCATAACGAACCCATCGGATATAAATTTTCATTGAGATTCAATAATTTCTTTTTCTTCGTGAAAAAAAAAATGTTTTTTTTTATTTAAATGTTATGTAACGTCTGGAAATGATATTTAGGAAGAAAGAAATTTTTATCATTCGTACAATTGGACGATTAACGACTTTCTTGTACTTTTGGAAAAGTTTTAATCTTTCCAGTAAAATTTTTAACGCATAATGCAGACATGGTAACTTTTCGAAATTTGAGGTAACGAATTTGTGGTTATTCTCCTCGAGTGTAGTTACGACCAAAATTATATTTGCTTTTGAATTTGTTCGATATCGACAAATGAGTTCAGAAAATGATATTTAAAAAATTAAAAAATTACTCCTGCTTGTTTGAACGAAGCAATCGTCGAGTACTCCGAACGAAAACTTCATAAAATGATGATTAATGTTCTAAAATTGATCGTAGTGATTTTTATTTTAAAAAAGCTTTCGTTTTAAAAAAGAAAAATCTTTTAGATTTCGACAAAGTTGGTTCAAAGTTCAATGAAGTTTTAACTTGATTAGAAATTTCATAAACATTTTATCCTTTATCACCGGTCAACTTGATTCTATTTGTAAGATTTTAACCAAGTAATTCAAAATTTGTACAAGTTCAATGAATTGTGACGATTTTAAAAATAATTTTTTAAAACTGAATACAATTTTATTCTCATTAATTTTTTCAAAATCATGAATTGTTTCATTTATGTTTGACTCTAAAATTTGCAACATTGTTACGTCTCCTTAAAATTTTACTAATAACGTATGCGGAGTAAGCCTCTTGCACGTTGCTTCCTTCATTTTTTTTTCGTTAAACTGTTCATAATTATTTTCTTTTTGAACAAAATTGCGTTTTAAAAAAAAAGAAAAATCTTTCACATTTCAACAAAATTGCTGTAAAGTTCAACGAAGCTTGATTAAAAAAGTTACAAAAATGATATTCTTCAACGCCGATCATTCCGATCCAATTTGTTAAATCTCAACCAAGTAATTCAAAATGTTTACAAATTAAATAAATTGTAGAGATTTTGAAAAGAATTTTTTTTTTAAACTCAATAAAATGTTATTGTCAACAATTTTGACAGATACATGAATTATTTCATTTTTGTTTAAACCTGAAATTGACAACATTGTTATGCCTCTTTGAAATTTTACTACAACGGATGCAAATTATATCTTGCACGTAGCTTCCTCATTTTTTGTTCGTTCGTCATTGACAAAACATATTCAATGAAAAAACCAAAATTGATTAATGTAGTGTGGTATAGAAGACACATTGAAAAGGATGAAAGTCTTGTCAAAAAAATGAGAAATCAATGTTCAAGGTTTACCTTAGTCTGGTCTGTCGTGTCGTCTTCCCGAGTTTTTAATTATCGTTTATGTTATATACATCTTCGAGTTAAGTGTCAAAGCAGGTGCCTGCTTTCATTTCAATGTTTCATGGAAATCTGTTCACGCTTATCGCTGTAATCCCGCACACACACACACACACACACAAAAACAAACAAAAATGACAAACCGTCTAGTTTCGACAAGAAATCTCACGTCATTGTGTCAATAGAAAAAAAAAAAAATTGTGCGGATGCTCGACGTTATAGATTCCGAATAAAAAATTCCGAACACGAGTAATTCGCAACGAGAGAAGAATATTTTTAAAAAATCAATCAAGGACGTTAATATTCAATAATAATAATAACAATAACAAGGTCATTAAAAAAGTATTTGAATAATAGTTTGTCAAACGAAAAAAAACTTAATTTTTTCTTTTATGAAATAAATTCGTTGATTTTTTTAAAGAAATTTCTTAATGATTTTGACATTTTTTTCGAGTTATAAACCAATCGTGGAACCAGGGAGAACCGCGAGATGTTGTCACGAATGAAATTATGAGGGTTTGGAGGGAGATTATTACGATCTTGGTAAGCGACAGAGATACAGGCATCCGCTAACGTGGATGAGATTACATTGTGCTGATGAGTGAAACGAGAGTTCACCGAGTACTTGACGAGACTAACTCGTATATTGTATTACAGAGTAAGATTTTAGGTTGGGCCTGGGGTATAATATATTTGTTATATGATATTATATATGCGAGCCAGTTAACAATGGCGCAATTACATTTGTTGAGGGAAAGGTGAGGGTGGCAAAAGGTAGGGCTGCGATTCTTGTTCTCTTGACGGTGAAACGAGGTAGCGCAGCTCGAAAGAGCAGTAGGTTACTCGTAGATGAATACATTTTTACAGCTGATTGTGAAAACTATATGCAGAGTATGCTGTGTCTAACTAAGTTGAAGATAGACAGCTACGATATTGCTGTATGTATTTATCTACATTTTATTGCACGTTATACGTACACGTTTATCGATGAGTCAGGGAAGTACGTTTAGGACGTTAATCCTCGTGATAACATATTAAAATATTTCGCCTGACGTCGCTACCTTATTCAACACAAGTATTCCGGGGTTAGTTTGATATCAGAGACTCAGAGTGTCTTACGAACGTGTGCATACGAAACTTACACAAAAGCATACGAAGAGGGTGTTCGCCGAGGCTTAAGAGGAGGCTGAAATATGTATGGTTGCGAGGGAGGTGAAAAAAAATGGAGTTTCACGGCAGAGTTTAAGAGAAACAGCTTACGCGAGGTTTCATCTCGACTAAAGCGACAAATTAAAAAGAGTGTTGTAAAGGAAATGGTTAGATGGTAAAACAGAGACCAACCGATAGACTGTTAGAGGAATATTAATAGAACACCTCCGGTCCATTTTGCTTCAGGGCTGGTCCATTTTGACCACCATATACCAGAGATGGTCCATGTGATCCTATTGTCAGTCCATTTTGCTTCTACAAACTTTCCTTACGTACCGTCGCTTCTTTTTCTTTAAGTTATTTAGGTTAGGTCAATAAGGCTAAATTCTTTCAACCTAACCTCGATTCTTACACACGAAGGCAGTGACCATGACGAGATATTTTTTTCATATGTATCAATCCTTTGTAAGTCACAAGAATATTCCCCTCCTCGGCTCTACCACCATAAGAATGCATTACCCCCACTCTGTTCGTCATAGTCCCATATTCCTGGATGGTTTTGGGCGTTGTGAATCAATAAATTGATATGAAATACTAAAAATTTCTGTCAGTTATCTTTCTGCCAGTGTTCACTCCCTCCCCCCTCAGGATCATCCCTTCAGGTATTGTACCGCGTAATGGAAAACTGAAATACAAGCTTGTAAATCATCTTTTACAATTACAACAAATAGTGGAACTTGAAAATCCTGGAGAAAAAAAACCGAGGAAGTTCCATTTAAATAATTCTTCTTTATTTTTCATTATAAATCAATAATAAATAAATGAATAAATAATTTTCATCAGTAATCGTCTGATCGAGGGTAGTTAGCGACTTGTTACTCTTTCTGTCATCTTATTAAACGAAGTCATAAATACAATCCCAAAGCACTTTCATACTTGCTCCAGATATTCCGACGGTACGAATTGTGATCATTATATTTTAAGAGCGTCGAGTAGTACATCGAATGATGATTGTGCAGTGAAGCGAATCTTTGTTCGAATTAAAAAAACGATTTTTTTTTAAATTATCCTTCCCGTCGCAATATTTAAATAACTCATATTCTTCGTTTCTCATCGTTTATGATTGATCGACTTATTCGCACGTGCGTATGCTCTATCGAAATAACAGGTGCAAGGCATTTTTAGTTATTATAAATTAAGTATATACAGCTATCCTATATTTAACACAGTGATTCGTAGTTCACAGTAGTCAGGCAGTAAACGACTGCTGCTGTGCAATGTACGAGTACCTGTAATCGAGTACCAGCAACGGCCACCTGTTGCACCCAATTAAATGGCGTAATTTACGCCATGCTTTTCGGAGCGTGACGCTGTATTAACGTGCGGCCAGTTTACATACTGTTCCGTCGATCGATCGTGTCCGTACTTATTATTCAGATTTTACTTGAGATCGATATTTACATACATTTTTAAATCGTTATTATTTTTTATTATTATCCTAATTACGAACGACTGGGTAATCACATCGATATTATGTTTATTAACATTTTTATTTCGTATAATTTATTTTTGTTTAGCCACCGTTATCGATACTTTCATGTAGAATGGTGAAAAGGGATGCGAAGATGATCATTGTGCTTTGCGCGAAAGAAAATAAAGATATCGTAGAATAGAATAATCGAAGTATCGATTAAAAAAAATATATGCGAGTGAGAGTACGACTCGTATGCACCTCATAGTTCGAAGGCCTTGCTGTCGGATAAACGGTGAATAAAAATTTCGTCACGACGATGATTGATGACTCGAGATAACGAACGAGAAATCGAGATACGGATCCACGATCCATAATCATTTATCAATGAAAAATTGATACGATACTCGTCGGAATTAAAATGCTTCTGAATAAAAAAACGGATACAATATCTTTTGCGGAATTGTCAAATCTAAAAAGTTCGATTTAGTAATTCAAGGAGCGGAGGGGTTCACCGATTTCAGTTTAAGCAAAAGTATTTTATTGTTGAAATCTTTTTTACTGAAAATGGTTGGATCCTTCTTTCAATTACGCTGAATAATTTTCTATCAGAAAATGATGGGGAAGATGTTCTGGATCGTTATTCTGTGTTATTCTGCTCTTATGTGCTTAAAAAATTAATTAATTCACTTTGATCTTTCCGTGAAAATAATAATTCATCAACGGAATAAGAATCGGGTGAGTAAAGGGTTAGACCAGATATTTCACAACTTGTAGTCAAGCAAGCTGGTGGATTGCCACGAGTAAAGAGAACTTGAGAAGGAATAAGACGAAGAAAGGAACGCGAACCTGGGCTTTGTTGGGAGTATAGCGTAGCTGGCGAACGCGATACCATGAACCACACTAGGTAAGTGTGATTAAGAGAGGTAAATGCGTGCTGTTAGGTAGGTGATAAATAAGTGAGGAACCCTGGCACAGGTTCCGATAAACAAGACCCTTCGGTAGCGAAAGGTGGAACAACAGTTGAATTTATTTGATAATTCAACTGCGGCTACGATCGATCTGTCAACACACTTGCACGATGAGAAAGAAGTGTGTGTACTTTCAAAACAAATATTGACTATTAAGCCACAAGATGTTTGCCCTCTTTAGAATATTCATTTGTACATACAAACTAATTCATCAAAGTTAAAAAATCGACACGAGATGTCGTCGAGGAAACAGTAGCGGTAATCATATAAATTTTGCATATAAAGGTGTTAAAATACAAATCTTCCTAGTGTTTCATTATACTTTTTATGATGACAAACAGATAGGAAAATTGCAATCATCATTTTACTGAATTATTTTACTCCCGTTTATCCTTAATCGACTGTTGGTATTTATGGATCAGTTTACCATATAAATTAATATTTTACTGCTTGAGAAAATAATAAATACAAGAGTTTATATTGGCTTTAATTTCTTAATAAAATCGACGTGTTTACTATATTATACGAGAGATACGAAGATTCGGATGTGATGTAATTTCGTGACCGAATGATACGTGACTAATTTAGATAATGACCCGAAGATTGTGGCCTCAGAGTGAGTAACCGACTGGACGAAGAGGCGGCAATCGCATCAGAAAGATTCATTTAATGACGCTTTGGTGATCAAAGACCGGTTCCCTCGTCTTTTCTTTTCGATTATCGTTAGGATGCATCAGAAGCTGGTGTAGATTTCTTCACTCCCGCACTCGAGGATTCTCTCGCATGTCAAAGATTCCGATTAAAACGAGGAAATCGTTTTACGAAAGATGTATAATACGTGACGAATCGTTTCGTTTGAAAAGAGAGAACAAACGTTGTGTAAAAATCGAAGGCAAATGCCGAATGGCAAGCTCGAATAATGTTATATCGCAGTGAAAGCCAATCGAAAGTCACAATTCGTCATGATCGTCGTTCAATCAAATTTTTATTTATTTATCTTCGTTCTCCTTTCTTTTTTTTTTCTTTGTGGTTCACTACAACGTCTTTCTTTCTTTTTACAAGTTTTTTTTGTTGGTTAACATTACACCGTCGTTGCAAAACCATAGAGTGACGTATCAAGGTTCATTGAATGCCTGGATTAACGGTGGAACGATGGAACATCGAGGCGAGAATGATTCAAGCCGTGAGATCAATCACAGCTTGCTACTTTCAGTTCTCATCGATCATCCCAAACTGATTTATTCAAGTGTTCCAATGGGAGTAACGTTTTATTATCAAACTGTCACTCCAGTGACCTAAAACTCTTTAATATTTAACCCCATACTTGTTAAAAATACTTTCAATTTCATCTTTTTTTTCAACACAACAAAATCTTTCATTTTTTTTTAGTTCACAGAGTTGAAAGCAGAATTTTTTATGAATCGATTGACTTGGTAAAATGTTCAAATAATTTGAATTTTTCGAATTTTAATATCAATTATTATCAAGATGTCAGAAATCTTTCTAATTTCTTAAAATGTTAATAATAAAAAAATCGTTACAAAGCAGAAGCTTGCATATCTCTTTACCAATTTTTAATCGGATACAATTACGCAAAAATTATTTAAACAAATACATTGCTCCCTCATTTTTTATTTCATTCTTCACGAAGCTTCATCTACGAGAAATTCAAAATAGATAAACATACTTTAGCGTTAGAGATGATCGTCTACTCACTTTTATTATCAGAGATGGCTTTGCGAAAGATAACAAATAATGGCAAAACAATTCTATCTTGAAAGATTTTTTTTTACAAGCTTCTTCTATTATTTTGTCAATAAAATCCTTTCGAATGGTTTGATCGAGTTGGCCGTCTTCTTTAAAAGTGTCGTCCCGTCCAAGTTGTGAAACTATTCATAGAACCCACACGAATCTGGTCAGACAATTATGACGAAGAAATAAAATTAGCGTTTGCGCGTGAACGCCACTTGGTTGGTTTACGGTACGTTACAAATCGATTCATTCGAAAATTGTGACTCATTCCAGGGTCGCCGCGGTTTCTTCGCTTGAGTACCTTTCGTTCGGTTCCTTCTCATCGATGACGAGAGCGTACCTCGTTGTACACTCCTGCGAAACTGTTGAGAATTCGTACATACGCTCCTCCTTACCCCCCACCCAACCCCCTCCGCCCACCAACACTTCGTCTCTCGCGATAAATCGATTCCCGGCGGCGAGCCGGTGAAAGCTGATCGAAAGTGGCGATTCGTCACGAGAGTTCTCGTAAGGACCCATCCAGTTGACATTTTTCATTTAATCTGTCGATCAAGCGAATCGTGGGACTCAGTCAAGTGGTTTGTCCGGAAGGCGGGAAGAGAATGAAGATAAACAAGACACGAAATTAGAACGATATACAGATATCGAGATATTAAAAAATAAATATATAAACGTCACCATAATATGAAAACGCGGGCATATGTTTGTGTAATTGTGATTTAAAATTGGAGCGTCCATAACTCAAGTACAACCTGAGTTACGGCACTAAAATATTCCAAACAATTAAAAACAATTGAAGCAGGATGTAAAATAAAGTAATATTCAAGGACAAATCGTATTGAATTTGAAACGAATCTGTAAAGAAGTTCAGATTTTATGGTATTTTGAATAGTCTAAAAGTACGATCAATCAAATTTCCATAAACTTGGATCGATTAAAATAATTTTTTTTTGTCAAATCTAAAACTTTTAATGAAATATCAAACTGTGATAAGCCAAAGCGAATTAATCAACACTGAGTAATAGTCCACCGTTAACAGGCTGGAAATTTTTAACTCCGTATGAGTAAGTCAAAACCAATCAACATACTTCCCGATATGGAAAAAGTAATTTTGTAAATTATATAAAATAATGAGAAAGCAATTTGCAAGGTTCTGCTTCACAGATTTTTCGACATTATGCGCACACGAAAGGTATAATTCTAAAACGCTTATAACCTTAGCTACAAATATCGTATTGCAGGTGTAAAAGCTTAACGATACGATTTATTTTTTGTTATATTAGTCACTCGATATATATTTTTTTTATACGTGAGGGATACTTCATGGTAAGTGGGAGAAAATGAGAGGAGATATAACCTGCTTGTTGCAACGTTTCCAAGAATAAAGTCTGGCCAGACACCACGGAACCGGTGGATCTGGTCACCAGAGTCTGCCGAAGAGCGAACGCCACCGCGTCACACGCCTTCTAATAAAATATACTACTTGACTATAGTAGTGTCTGTGTGCTACAAAGGAGAACCGATACACATACAAACGGGACAGGTACTTCTGTATTAAAATGTAAACGGAGTCCACCATAGAACTGGAGCCCGATTCCTGAGTCGTGCGACTCACTCGCGTATACGAATCTCATAAAGTTACGCATGCATTTCGTGTTTGGATATATTTGGGCGATGTTGAACGTATCGTATGGGAGAAAAATCATTGAAATTCTATGGCATGGGATAATCTGTGCGTTAATATGTTTCGTATACGATCGATGTAATGTAAATCTAATGAAATTGTCTCGGAGATAAGAAAGTATAGATGGAAAGAAAAACATGAGAAAGGGAGAATGGTACTTGTGTTGCAATTGGAATATATGATTCTGTGGGAGGCTAGCGATTTTTCCCATACAATATCTATATCGTTACTTTCTCTGTGTAAATATTCTATTGAGAATCCAACTAGATGAATCCTCCCACCCTCGGGTTAACGTTTGATGTAAATTGCAACGAAATATCTTATTGATTTAATTTTAATAAATTATGAAAAATATAGAACGGAGATAGCATATTCTAATATTTACAAAAGATGGAGGAAAGTGATCTATACAACTTCATGATTTGTTTATTTACTTAGGGAAATAAATTAACGTAATTTATTAACGTTAACCGGTGCACGACTTGTTGAAAAATCCATGTGAAACAATTTTAATAATATTTATTCATGGATACTAATTATTGTTTCATCGTTTCTATCGTAAACATTAAATGTTAAAGTAAAAATACAATTAGTTTTGGTTTCTACCAATCGTTAGAGGATAACTTGGCTGCATATCGCTTGGACCTCAGCTGATAAAGCGTTTTAAGAGTGACTCGCATGGCGTTGAAGAATACGGCTTACGGAGTCGCATACGAAAGTAACCATACGAAAACGAGCCCCGTGCTAAATGATTCGTGTGATTCATCTAACGGGCCCCAGGGCTCGTAAAGCCAAATAGCAGGTAAGCAAAAGGTTACAACAGAAAGCCTGGAAAGTGTTGGGCTCCGAAAGGACAAGATCGTCCGAACAGCGCGTCGAGAAAAGTTGTAAACTCGACGGGGGAGTTGGTTATTGTTTGGGCTCAGGGCCTAAGGTGGTTTGTCCGTTCTTCGACGTGGTCTACGCTTTGTGTTACACTCATCCTGTTGTTCCACCAGGTGCAATGGATTGTATCTGTGTTTCGGTGTAGAAGAACGAGTGACCTGAATCTCTGTTGGGACTGGTAACACGGTCTGATAATAAATTTATGAATAAATTTATAAAGGTAAATCAAAAAATAATTATATGCACGGAAATTGCATCAATCTTTGCTATCACGCTACCGTTAAACTTTTTATTGAGATTGTACAATCGGTATTAAGGAGTCTCACGTATACAGAGACGTGGTAAGCCGGTCAGATACAACGTGCGACATGGGTAAACAGAATGTAGATGACATCGTTTAATTCGATATCGATTGAAATACAAAAATAATTTAAACGTATAGCCACTTGACACCTGTTTAAGTTAAGATAGACACGGAGCGAGGGTTTGAGTTTATTTCAAGAATGAACTTTCGATTGAAAACAGACACGCACCATCGGCTCACGACGAGCCCGTACAAATAAAGATTTCTGGCACACAAGAATCTTTCATCGGTGAGAGCTTTGCATCGACTCCTCTTCGTTAACTACAAGTAGCGTACACGTAATTACGAACCTACCACAATCTTACTTGTTGCTCGGTTAGTTTCTCGTTAATTCAATTCATTAGCCGTCTGTGAACTTTCGCTATCTTTATCATTCTGTGCTGCAAAGAGTAGCGCTTAACTTTTTGCAATACAAACACAGACTTCTCGCGATAGTTGAATGGAAATATACGTCATTCATTTCTTGCCTTCAACGAGCTCCAACACGAATCATTTATTTTTTGTTTACCTGTCGAACTAACAGTTAATTCAGTAACAGCGCGGTGTGTGTACTCATTATAACTGCTTTTAATGGCGTTTTAATGCTTGACCTTTTTCAATACTCGTAATATTATAATACGTATTGATAAAGCTGTGAAAGTATGTTAAAAAATTGTTGACACTTTATTTTCTTCTTCATTTCGTATTTTCTGAGCTATTGGACAAATTTATTCTCAGAGATCGTTGAATAGATTCTTTAAGTTCGTCGAGACCTGGAATAATGAAAGTAATCCTTATAACCCCCATTATACCAGATTCCAAATAATCTAACAACCTTAAAAACTCCAAAAACTCAAAGAATCTAAAGAACCTTAAAGAATAAATGAAGAAGGTCGGCGCGGAGAGTGTCGAGGATGAGGCAAAATGGATTAACCATAGAGGCAGATCGACCATCCTTGGGGTAAGATTGTAACCGACGGTATCACCCTCTGAAGGGTTAAAATACGTCTCTGAGAATAAATTAAACATCCCTTGGGCAAGATCGATCGAAAGACGCGATGATCTTTATATTCGCTCATTTATATTATAAGAACGTCACGTCACCGTGAAGAATAATGCGTCAGAATCAAATGATTCACTACAATTGAGTTGAAATTGATCAAAATGTATTTGATGTACTTGATATTTATAATTTACTGGATATTTAATATTCAATTGTATTTTAAAAAACTGCTATTTATTGACAAACATGTTAAAGTGTGTAATAAAAAAAATTGTTCGCGGTCTCGGGTCATCGAGCCTTTGTGTTTAATGTATAATAAATTCTCGTAAAAGAAAAGCATCATAGCTTAAGATTTAGAGGTAGCTCATACGACTTTTGTATTTTTCATTCAATTGACATTGAGGGAGTAAGTGCTTTCAATTGGCAAGGCTGTAGTTTTGCAACTTTTTTTACAGGTAAATGGATTAAAAAATACAAAACTCGTTTGAAGTACCTTCAAATCGTGAGTTACAGTGTCCATCGTTGACATGAATTCATTATACTTCAAACCGTAAGTATTTAATGTTCATTGAGCGCGAAATTTAAATCAAATATTGAGACATTCTATGTGCGCGCGCGTGTGCGTACGGTGCACGCGCTTGCGTTGCTCAATCATTCTTTACTCGCGTACGCACAGTGACAAATTCAATCGTTCCATTCATTTACAAAATAGTTATATGTATATGCATACGGCATGCAGAGTATATATTATATACGTTAGCTAGTATATATATTGTTGGATAAAGTTCATAGTATTGGATAAAGCAACTTGCTCTGTCGCGCCGAGTAGTCTCGACCAGATTCATTCCAGCACTGTACTCGTTCGCGTGGGTTGAACAGCTCAAACGACGACTGCGTAAGACGCAAAACGTCCGAAGTAAATGACGAATACCGAGTGATAATCTATTTAAACATTTCAATACTCATTGACCCTTGTGCAGACGATTTTATATGAAGAATTCTTAATCCGTAAAGGATAAAGCAATATATTTATTCAGGCATATCAATGGATGGTAATTTATCAACGACGAAGAAGAGAAAAGATTGGTTACGCGTGTAAATAACTTGGACAGAACAACATTGACAAAATAACTTATGAAAAAATAACTTTAATAAAGTAACTTACGAAAATTAACTTTGATTAAGTAACTTACGAGAAAATAACTTAATACGACGAGTAGTTCAAATTGCTTTTTAATTCTAATATATAAATCCCAGGTACTAGCTTTCCACAAGTTGTCTTCATATTCTCGAAAAAGATAACGAAAGTTCGTCGAAAAGTAACCGTCGAGGTAACTTTGGCGTACATTAAGGCATAACAATGGATTATAATTTATCAATGATGAAGAAAAGGAAAGATTGGTTACACGTCTAAATAACTTGGACAGAACAACATTGACAAAATAATTTATGAAAAAATAACTTTAATAAAGTAACTTATGAAAAAATAACGTTAATAAAGTAACTTACGAGAAAATAACTTGATACGACGAGTAGTTCAAATTGCTTTTTAATTATAATACATAAATCCCAGGCACTAGCTTTCCACAAGTTGACTTCATATTCTCGAAAAAAGTAACCAAAAATCGTTGCCAAAAGATCAAAATTAATTAATGAAAATTAAATAAAAATGATTTAACATTTTTTTTCATCTCACACGATCCGAATTAAAATCGTTTCGATCGATCTCAACACTGTGTCTATGCTCCTTTTGTGTTTTTAAACAAACCACAGCTAGATATGCAAATAAAAATATCCAGTTTAATAAAGAAGAAGCAGCCAAAGAAAATATGAAGAAAAAAAATTAATAAACAAGTGGGGGGCAGGTAGTAGATTCCCGTTCAACGGACTTCCGGTTGTTGGTCTCAGTCCATGACTTTGAAGACGTCTACGACAACGACTACAACAGACGACAGGTATCTACATACAACTAGCATCAAAGGTACAACCAATTGAAAATAGCAGCATGTACCAACACATATAGCATATGATAGTGTTGCACGCGCTCTTCAGACGTTTATCTCTCGGACTTTCACGTGGCGCCTGTCAATTTTAATCGTGCTCGACTTACGAGCCCCGATAACGAACGGATGCGGTTGTGAAAGCTACTCGAGTACGGTGTATCGCTTTTATAAACACACTTTACCACACAAATATACATTCACACACTTGCACACACATACACACACTCTCGTGTTTTCTTCGTACGTTATTATGCTGTAGAAAAACGAGGATTCGTGGCTCACGGGAACCGTTCGCCGTATCGCACGTACGGTATATACGTTCATCCATACAGATATATATATATATATAACACATGTAAGCAAAACACCTATACTACATATACTGTTGTACGATTGAACCTGGCAACTCGTAAGTACAAACCGAGACGTCACGATTCATAGATAGGGCTGGTCTTGTCGTTCGCCCCTTTCCTCTTCCGAGAGCTTCAACACCGTTGGCAGTAGTTCTCTCTACCTGATGATGGGAACTCTCTGCACTGTAGATATATAAAGATTCGTACACCTCGTAAGGATCCAAGCAAACGTGGTGGAGTTCGTGATCATGGCTACAGCTAAAGTACTTATACACGACGAACAGACGAGAAGATTTCCGTGTTAGGCGCCGTCGTATATCGGTGTTTCAGCGATCCTATATTAAGAAAAGAAAAGAAAAAAAAATGCTTCCCTCATTCTCATTATTCTCATAATAATTTAATTCTTCAACAATGATATGCAAAGATTATAAATAATAAAATATATTTTTATAACACGCTTCGTGATAATGTGACAAACACATTGTTTGAATTTTGTAAAATACGACAAATTGTTATTACACGTTTAACCAGATACGTTATCGATAAATGAGAAATGCTAAAGTTTATAATTTTGAGATAATATTGATTCATTATCAGAATCTAAGGAAAATATAGCAAAATACATTTTTCGACATTGTGGTATCATTTCGTTATAATCAAACATTTCGTGTACATAGTTTCAATGTATATTTGTGTGTAGACTCGGATAATATCTATCATACATATATAGTGTTGTACTATAGTAAAAGAATATTTTAAAAAACAACTGAGATACGGTGTGAGTCAGTCGGTAAACGTATGATACGAACCCAGAGATCGCACAGAAATAGCATTAGAAGGGAATCCTTGGCGGCGCTTGTGTTTTCTTGTCGGCGTATCCAGTCTACCTGAAATAATGTGTGAACGCTGTATGTTGTTTGTGAATCGAGACTTCACTTGCGTTATATACTAAACACATATATAACGCTCTAGATATTCGCTGGATAATTGATTGGCAAACCTCGGTATATCAGCAAACATTTCTTTGAGGTATGAACTTACAGCATTACTCGGATTATTATATTTTCTATGGCGGATTATTATACGCGGAAGGATTGCCGACGTAGGATTATTCCACAGTATTTTATTTTTATTTAATTCTTACTTGTTTAGTGTTAGAGCACGATTTTAATCGGGCAACGACGCGCGACGTGATACCGGTCGCCAGAGCTTATCGGTGCAACCTTATCTGTCCAACGCGGTTCGTACCACCGTGTGCAGCGTCTGTATATACCACGATGCCACGTTATCTCAGTCTCGAAGTAGCTTCATGCAGGTAACGCACTCTCAACTCGGATGCAAAGGTATTCTCCGTGGTCCGCACTTGCTTACGAGCAGTTAAGCTCATAGATAAGCTGTTAATCGTTTGGAATTAATTAAATAAAAATGTAAATAAATTGGATCTTGGTTGTATCAACGATATCCTGTTTAAAGCTTTGAATAATTAAAAAAAATATAAATTAACACTGGATTTTCTTCTCTTATGGTCAAAGGGAAGAAAATAATCTAAAAAAGGGTGAGAACATTTTTAAAAAAATTAATATTACTGTTGCTTTAAAAAAAAAAACATGTCTTTGCGGTTGAAGATGCAAACAAAATATTTAGAAACATCCTGTTTGTAGAATTGAGAAACAAATTGGTGAATTTTAATAAAATCGTACTTATATTTTGTACATTGTTAATGCTGTTAAATAATAACTGAAGATAATATCATGTTATTAATTTACAAATTCTCTTAGAAATTACCAAGGCCAATCTCCATTTATATTTAGTACATTAGACGGAAGTCTCGTCTTGAAGAACTTCTTAAGCAACCATAGTATATAGTATCACTCGAGGGATCCCGATTTAAGTGCTCGGAGATGCTCGAGCCTTCGGGCGAAATTGGTAGCGTTACGTCTGAATACTTTCTCTCTCTCTCTCTCTCTCTCTCTCTCTCTCTTTCTCTCTCTCTCTCTCTCTCTCTCGTATGCCTCTTTGGCCCGAAATATAATTCCCGCGGTCGAAATAATGATTATTACAGCGTGACTCGTCGGATCCGAAATGGCTGTTCCGTTGATGCGGCCTTAAGAGGGTAGAAGGGAGAAGAGGGGGTGTACAGCGACGGCGAGCTAGTTCACCAATCGTTTCTCAAACCGTGCGTGGTCTTTTGTCCACTTTGACTCATGTTCTTACGATGCCTTCCAATGAAAAAGAAACGCAATTTAAATTGTCAGAGTTTTACTTCACCCTTTTCGCTTCATCATTTTGTTTTTGTGATGCCAGAATAGAAGTCCTGGTTCCCATAACGTTAGAAGACTTTACGCCTGGAGATAAACGAGGAGGTTCCGATTGTGTGGTACAGTCGGGATTCCACTAAGCTGTACTTGACTGTAAATTGGGTCAACTGCAGTTGTAATTCGTTCCTTTTGCTGGATCACATAAGCAAGCATACATATATCGTATATACGTGGTTATAGCTCATGCTACATGTTTGCGCTCCAGTCACTGATGTGTGATTCGCGAAGATCTCACAAGAAAGCGGAGCACCAGCGGTGCTAAGTTTCTCAGGTTGAAGAACGGAAACGGGCTAACAGGTGCACGTGGTGGTCTCGTAATACCGGCACAAGGCTAGGAAGAACGCCTTCGTCCTGTGAATGACTTTAATCGTATTCTCGTTTCGCCGGATGAGATTCCAGTAGCATTTTATTCAACTGTCACAAGCACACAAGTAGTAGGACACAGTCACCATCACAAAGGAAATTTGTAATGTACATATAGATACCTAAGATTTAACGAGGTCTTACAATTCGAGTACCATCCAGCTATTCTCGTCAACAATCTCGTAGCTTTACGAGTGAAAACAGAGTGACCATTTTAAAAAAAGTTTAACAGTTGTAGAAAGACAACCAACGATGTAGAAACAATTAAAAGGCGTTTTCGAACATTTAACTACCGGAGATTTTATCTCGGAACTGCAATCTTGAAGAGTCTTTCAAATCTTTGCAGAAGATTTCATCTTTCAGCTAAATCAACTCGATCTTGCCTTTTTGAAGTCGATTTACCTCTGACTGGGACAATTTTTCTTTAGCCTCGACCAGTATTTGGGTTCGCTCGAAATAAGATTCAAAGGCGACGGAAACGTTAATTTTGAAACGATTAAAGAGGATCGTTAAAAAGTTCAGGTAAAATTCTAAGTAGAATTACCTCGCAGCTAATCTCCGCACTAACCTCGTGACTACACAAATGGAAGCAGAATAACCATTCTGGAAAAAGATTAACTGTAATAGAGGATATAACTAAGGATGTAGAAATAACTGGAAGGCGTTTCCGAACAGTTAACTGCCGGAGATCTTAACTCGGAACTGCAATTTTAAAGAGTCTTTCAAATCTTTCCAAAAGAGCAGATAAGCTGTGATATTCCGTGGTTGTAAAGTTTTTATTTTTCAGCTAAATCAACTCGAGTCTACCTTTTTGAATTTAGCTCTGACTGGGATACTTTTTCTTTAGTCTCGATCAGTATTTGGCTTTATTGAATTATTGTTATTTTAGTTCCGTTTAAAAATGTTGAAAACTGATTAAAGAGCGTTTAAAAATTTTTGTAGAATTCTAAGTAAGATTACTTCACAGTTATTCTCTGCAACATCCTCGTGACTACACAAATGGAAGCAGAATAACCATTCTGGAAAAAGATTAAGAGGATTCTGTGGTTTGAAAGTTTTTATCTTTCGGCTAAATCAACTCAAGCTTATCTTTTGGAATTAAATTTATCTCTGACTGGGACACTTTTTCTTTAGCCTCGATCGGTACAGTAAAAAATTGAGGAAAGTATCTAGGTCAGTGTACCTACGTTCCAACATAGAAATTGTCCCTATATTGTTTTATAACTGAATAGTCGCACAAGGGAGTGTACCTTAAACTGATATAAAACTTTGTGATGATTCCAAAACATAAACAGTATTTAACAAATTTTAAATCAGACCCACATCGAAACAAAAATATTCGAATTATCAATAATTTTATCGCAATAATCTGTTTTAAATATATTTAAATATCTCTGCCTGATAAGAAGCAAAAAAATATTTTTCCCACTTACTTATTCCCTTGGCGTAAACGAGATATTTGATAAAAAATATAACTGCTCGGTAAGATCACAGGGTAACGTTCTGTAATAAATGACTTCCGTTTTTGGTTGAACATTATCTCTCAAAATGGTATCCGGTCAATTGTTTCCAACAAGGGATCCGTTATTTTAGTATATTCAAAATCCTTTTCGGGTCATGTACTAAAATATAACAGTTATAACAGCTTTGCTCTAATATTTTATGACACTTCCGGTTCCTACGAAGTTCGTGGTAAATCGACTGTAAAATTAATGCCAGAAACGTACACCCGAGAAACTCCAGTTAAGTTTGCCAACTTTTATAACGTTGGAGCTCTTAAGGATGGAAACTCCAGAGACTCCCGGGGTATACAAGGAGAAAAAGACACAGAAAACGCGTATATATAAGGCGCGTACTGTACGAGTTTATACATCGCGTGGAAGCGAGGTCAGGACGAGTGCGTTGACCCAACTCTTACGGTAACCCAGCCAACCAGCCAGTCAGAGTTGTTGCACCTGCCTACTGCGTGCGCTGGACTTTGACTTACCGTGATGAGGTCGCGTGACCCGAATCCTCGTCTTCTCGTGTATTATCTTCAATCAGCTCTTCCTTTTCGCGATCATTTGTCGACATACGCGAGATGAAAGAGGATAGTTGATATATGAAAGAAGTAGTACGATTGAATGAAAATCAAAAGAGTTTCTTCACACGTTTAATCGTTTCTCGCCTCTTCGACACTCTTTATTTCAAATATAGTGAAATCGTGACAAAATAAACGTTTCTCATATTCGATACGTTAATACATAAATAGAAGAAATAATTAACATTTTTTTGTAATGAAACAATTGTTTTTATCTATTGAATTCTTGATTTTTTTAAATATATCTATTAATTAATTTTATTCATTTCATTCCCAGTGGATTAAGTTAAAGGAATATGACAACCAGGCTTTTGTTTTCTACTTTTTAAAGTTGCACTTTGCTTCCTCGTGATTCTTGTCAACCAACAGAATCTCCTCTACGGGTAATGATTATCTCAATTTTGAATTCTTTATAGAGGAAGTGATATTAAAATATTCGATCAAATTGACAATTAAGTAAAATTGCAAATTTTATTAAGTTTAAACACCGCAATCGATTCTCACCGAATTCAAGATCAAGTAACCTCGTCCTCTAATATGTATGACATGTTTTAGTTTGATAAATGAAAATTTACGAAAGTTAGTGAGCGTGCATATTTTTTCGGAAAAATTCAAACTGATACGGGTTCCGGTACGATACGTATGCAAAGTTTTAGGATGATCGAATAATCCTTTCTCGAGATATATCCATTGAAATTTCACAAGCTCAACGCACACGCACGAGAAAAATTTTTCTTTACGAAACCATAGCTTCTTCTATGAGGAAGCGAAATGACTGAGACTTCATTTACAATTTAAGCTCGCATGGTTCTTGAGATAAACATGTCTGCAGTTGCGTAATTTTGCTTTGTTTACATGGCGTTAAGTGAAAGCTACCTTTCGTACATCATACTTGTTACACGCAAGAAAAAAAAAATCTTACAGTGTCCATTGATTTGAAAATATATATATTTCCTCTTACTTTCGTAATTTTTCAACTATCAAACTGAAACGTGATATACAAATTGGCTAGAGGATGAGGATACTTGGTCCTAAATTTGGTGGGAATCGATTAAGGGGTTTAAACTTGATAAAATTTTGAATTTTATTGAAAATTTTAATACCACTGCATCTACAAGGTAATTACAATTGAGATAACCATTAACCGTAAAGGAGATTCTATGGGTTGACGAGAATCATGAAGAAGCAATGTGCAAATTTCAAATTTGCACGCCTTGTTTCAATATTGTATGCTTAGTTGTGAAATTGATTCATCGGAAGGAGACGAATTCCCTAACTGAAAAGTATACAAATATGTAATTTTTAAGCCTCTGCATTTTAATACCACTTCATCTGCGAGGTAATTAGAATTGAGATAGCCATTAACCGTAAAGGAGATTCTATGGGTTGACGAGAATCATGAAGAAGCAATGTGCAAATTTCAAATTTGCACGCCTTGTTTTAATATTGTACGCTTAGTTGTGAAATTGATTCATCGGAAGGAGACGAATTCCCTGACTGAAAAGTATAAAAATATGTAATTTTTAAGCCTCTGCATTTTAATACCACTTCATCTACGAGGAAACTAGAATTGAGATAACCATTAACCGTAAAGGAGATTCTATGGGTTGACGAGAATCATGAGAAAGCGAGTGCAAATTTCAAATTTGCACGCCTTGTTTCAATATTGTATGCTTAGTTGTGAAATTGATTCATCGGAAGGAGACGAATTCCCTAACTGAAAAGTATAAAAATATGTAATTTTTAAGCGTCTGCATAATAAAAAAAAACATTTGAGGAGCTAGCTTCAACGAAACTCTCAACTTTATTCTCAATGGTAATAACTCAGCTACAAAACTTGAACAAGTATACGGAGGAACGAAACCCTCGATTTCTTATTTGCGTCGATACATGCTATTTGTCGTCAGTGGTATAATCATCATTGCGCTTTCAACATCGTTTAAACATTCCCGTTATTGACTATACTGACGGGAGGTGACAAGGCTGAATAATAACTGACGAGTGAACCAACATAACATTTTATTTCGTAATTCTCATGAAGAATTCTTCTGAATGGCTCGCTCGCTCGAAAATAAATTCACAAAGTTGTATCAAGTTGTTTAAACTGCACGATACGGTTGGCTCAAGTTCACCATGAGTTTCGTTGTATCCAACCTCATCGTGAGATTCTTAGCAAACTACATCAAATTAGCTCAATTGCATTCATTTGGCTCAACATAAATTTAGTTCTTTCAATCTAAAAACTTTTCTCTCGTTGTGAGATGTTCTCATATGAATTAAAATAATTATATATAATAATACTAAAATATTAACACGGAGTGTTGGAGAATTTCAAGTTTACGAATGAGGGAATAATATTTAAAATCTCAATGAGCTATAATTTATCGATGAACTTTGACGTCACGGTGACGATTCGTATAGTCAAGGAGATTCAATTAGCGGAATCTTCTCGACAGTATTCAATGGGGTTTTCAAGCTGTCAAGGTTGTTATTGAAATTGCATGCAATGCGCTTGTATTCCTCGTAATCATTACACTCATTATCGATATAAAAACACGTAGGTATATATGAATAGCTCAAGCGACTCATGATCGCCGAAGACGTCTCGCTTCTAGTTTCTTCTCTTGACCTTACTTTCTAGGATCATTTCGTTCGAGCATATGCTGGCGTTTGCTTCCCAACTATGTATTACTCTTGTACATCGTAGTATCCCTATTTGTTACTTCGTTTTATTTTTAACACGAGTGTTAAAGGAGATGAAATCGTTCCTAGGCTCCAATTCTATTATTTTTTATATGTAAATGACTAGTAACCAAAAATTATGTTGGTTAATTATAGAAAAATAACGGTTATTACTTAAAATGCTTACAGTGATCAAGTGTACCAAGTTAAAAGTAAGATTAATATTAATTAATAACAAAAAAATGTTCTACGATATTATTTTTTATATTAAGGGGAGCTGACACATCCACGAGTGCGAAAGAGGTAGAACAAGTATGGCGGACACGGTGAAGTGAAAGAGAAGCAGGACATCTGTGGAAGTGGTGAGGTTTCACCTCGCCTTAAGTCTAAATTGTGAAAAAAAGAAATTTCTAAAAAGCATTCTGCAAAGAAATTGAAAAAATTAGAGTGAATCTTTAATTATATTGTCTTCACCAACATCTTGGAAAAGGTCTTGTCGCAGCTTAATTTACATTTTACTGTTCGCTGACATCAGACAATCATCTTACTTACCACTTGTAATATTTTTCTTAGCATGTGCTTACAAATAGGATGATGAAAGTGACATTTGTAATATTACCAAAATATCTAAACTTTAGAACATTTCTGTTCCAATTTGAATTTGGAAAGCATCTCTACGACGTCATAGCGTTCATAACCTCACAATTGTACTAGATGCGAACATAAGCTAATATCTCTGCACTAAATCAACCTTCTGAGAATGTTTATATCATTTTATAATTCTGTGTAACGTGACAAATTTCCATCCAAGTCCGATGTGTCGCATGATATATTGTTATTGTATATTAAATATATTTTTTTACGATGAATTGTATACGTTGAATATATTTCGAGATACATCTAACGGATATATCCTCGATAAAAGATATATTATTTCGTATATTTAATAATGTGTACCTCAAAATATACAACATATGTATGTGATATATACGTTATCACAAAAAATGAGATATTTAAAAAATATATTTCATTTTTCTTGGGTTAATGTGTTAGCTGAAAATAATAATTTTTAATTACACGCTCTCTTTCGTTCTTTATCCATGGATATGCGGAATTGAAATCAATTTAAAATCGACAAATACGAAAAAATTCTTATCAGTATAATTTAACGCAACATACATATTACGAGAATCGAGATGACACATTTTTTATCTACAAATGAACACTGGATAATGAAAGAGTTTATTGTTCGTTTCCATTGTCGAGAAGATAAGAGAAACCAACGGCTTTACCTATTATCCGTTGATGATACCGTACAGAGAATAATATGCCTCGATATAGAGATTTGGTGATAAGAAATCGATGATGCATACTCTCTTCCGGTACGAGCGGGCCGCGAATAATCTTCATAAATCGAATACGGTTCTCGACCAGTTGTATCGTCCTCCAACTGAAAGCAGGCTTCGTCGTCGTGAGCTTATAGGAAAACGATCGCTTGCCATCATCCACTCGTAAATCATAAATTACACGAAGCCGATAATATCGTGAGAGAATGGTGTGCGGTTAGGCTGTGTAATGAAAAAATAGTTATAGCTACACAGCTATAGATATACGTGAGGGGCCGTTAACGCAGGAAGAAGTAAACGACCTGATGACCTTTTCTCCCGGGTCAAGATCATTTCACCGATCAGAGAAAAAATCATTTTCATATGTTCTACTTATTGTTGCTTTACCACACTTTCTTTTTCACTTTCTTCGTGGTATACGAATGACTGTGCATAGATAAATCGAATATTGTTTTTACGTATGGCCACAGTCCATTAAATATTTGTTTTGAAAAAAAATTGTTCATATCGAACTACCTGCTCCGATTATAAATTATTCTAGAGATCTCTAGGCTATGACAGTTAGTCCGTCAATTGAGATTCTCTATACTCGATTGGCCCTAGTTCATTCTATTCCCGCGCGCTGAGAATCAATTCCTTAAGGAGAAACTAGAGAGCGCCATCTTGGTCGATGCTCACTCAGCGAGACTCGCTCCATTGAAAAGAAATTAAGCATGCGCTATAGCTTAAATTATCCCTTCACTTATCACGACTCACTACACTGCGTTATACATTTTATAATAGCAGGTTATTGCGGCTTGGACCCTTTACGCTCTCGTATAGCTAGTATGGAAATTTGGAGATAGCATCCTGCTTCACTGGCGTAAACTTAATTTAAATTTAATAAAATTGAGACTACGGAGGGTCGCCAATAAAGGTGGAAGTCACTCAAGCGCAAAAGCCCTTGCGTATACTGTATGGCATTCTCTCTATTTAGAACCTACGTTCATTAGGCTCTTTAAATTCCTTAGGTTCCTTGAGTTTTTTTAGGTTAACCGATTATGTAAAATAGATGATGTACGTTTCATTAATTGTACTTTACGCAGATGAGACGAATATCCATTATTTCATAAGATTTTCTGCATTTACTTACATCAAGACTTATTGAATTAACTTACAAAAACACTTGTTATATCGTTTATGTTGTAGATCTGGCACAGATCAGAGCACTGGTGGAATCAACAACAGTGCTCGGTGGTTCGACCTGTCCATCCTGCGAGATGCCATTCGACAAGGGCAAAAAGCGTCGACTCATCGACTCGTGCGGTCACGAACGATGCTACTCCTGTCTATTCCGTAGCGAGGCATGTCCGATATGTCTGCACTCGGGAGGTAGCGGTGAGGTTCTTCGCCAGGATCACAATCCTTACGAGCCTGCCGTTGCCCGTTTCTGTTCCTCGGAACCGGTATCCATGCTCGCTACCAATGACGACTGGCTCGACGACCCCTCCACAATAAATTCGCTATGTGGAAGTCCGAGACCTCCTCGAACGAGGATCAACCCGAGGGGGGCAAACCTGCCGCCCCACGTTCCTCATGTAAGTATTTTCACATTAAATTCACTATAATTTCACTAGTTCTTCTTCTTACTATTTTTATTTCATTCTTGGTTTAACCATCTCCCTGGTAATTATAAAATAATTAATGCTCCCGAGCTAATCACTTCTGTACCTTGTTGTAAATCATTACGACATGTTTTGTTAACTTTTTCAATAACGTACGTAATTTCTACATCAAAACTAAATTCAGAGATATACATTTTGGTATAATAAGCGAATACGTGTTCACCTACATTAAATATATATATATATATATATATTTTTGTTGTTGTTGAAAGATTAAAGAAGTTGCAAAGTTTTCATTTATATATTCTTCACTTAAGATGATGTGAAACGTGTATGGTTTCCAGAATGATGCTAAATGCTCTCATGGTAAAATGAACGTGTAAATCTGAGAATATCTTTCGCATCGTCTGAGAATTAAAAAAATAAAATAAAATCAAATGAAAATGAAATCTCCTTAATATTATGGAAATTTTTATATGTCCTCAACGTTAACTGCTTATGGGTTTGAATCGTGGGCCGGTCAATTGCCGATACTTGTTAAATCCCGCCTATTCCAATAGAATTTCACAGCATTCAATAATAATTCTACGTACGGAAGTGGAGAATAGTGAATACGATAGCGGAGGTGTCGGACGATCGGTTTCATAGATGACGCACATCATTATACTATCACGAAGGCTTACGAGATATTCGTATACGCGAAACGTTCAACAGCACCCACGCTTTGTACATTGCCAGCTAAGTCTTCGTGACGCCCCTTGAAAGTCCTCTTCGGCAATGCACAAAGTATCGTACTCGTGTTCATCCACCCACGACAGTCTGCACCTTTGGTTCACAACGGCATTCTCACACCGGACTGTCAAAGAGTCGAGGCCCTCAAAGATTATTTTACCTTTTGAAACGAGATCGTTGAGTGACGTTGGCATTGGACTTATGCGCGTATAGCTTCATTCGATCGTTCGTCTCTTCGATACGCTGGTTGTATCTTATTCACAATATCAAGTTTATTCAGCTAATCGTATGAAACTTTTATGATTAAATTTACAAGTCGTAAGTACGACCGTCTATCAAATTTAAATTAAAAACTAATTGAAATTTGGAAGAAATATTAATTCACCCTTCGGTCCAACTTGAGCGTAACTTCAGTCAAATTTAAAGAAAAACTTTCGTTAAAATGAACTTCAATACTGAGTTTAAAGTTAATTTTTAACTTAAAATTGAACATAAGATTGAATTTAAGATTAATGAACATTTCCTACACTTCTTCATGTTTAGATCTCTGCAATTATCTCTTAGGGAAAATAAAGTTATTAAGTTAATACGGTAAAAGTGACATTGCGGTTACAATGATTATACTGCGTGTGGAAGGAAATATATTTCCGGTCGTTTATTGTATTTTTTAAACAAAGTGAGAGCTCAGATCTCGTATTATCGGAGTCACCTTTACGATCAACAATGATTTATTGCAGCCGCGAGATTCAGCTGAGAACATGACGTCCATGGCGTCAGCAGGAGTGATGGGTAAGGGCCTGAAGATCAAGCCACCTGTACTTCCGGACTCGACCGTTTCCCAGGCTCGGCACAAGGCACATGTCATAACGCAGAGTGAGTTAACATTTAAAAAAAAATACTCGGTCATTGCTCCCACATTACAGGCGACTTGCCGCGCCTACAGCGAGTCTTGTCATTTATACCATTTTGTTATAATCCATGTTACATCCAAGAATACCATTGTTTGAAGTAATTGTCGATAAAACAAAACTGTGAATTCAATGAATCAATTGTATCAGACTAGATTTCTCGATGTTCCTGATTGGAATCCGGGTCACTGCAGATTTTTTTTTCTCCGTTTCTTTTATAAAATTTGTAAATTTTGATTGATTGATCCATTTAATTAATTTACTTCTCAATTTAATTAATTATTTAATTAATTAGATTTAAATTTTGCAATAGTTTGAATTTTTCAAATTTATTTTTATCTTGTAAAGAGATCGTTGAGAGACTCAGTGTTAATAATAACGTTAATATTTGTATTGTTTACTACCTTTCATACGGTTACATTTTTAATTGTTACAGATCTTCCATTATTAGTTCTGTTTATTATATTTTATATGATAAATAATTTGTTTAAATTTTTGCAGACTGTCCAACTCCACCGAACCAACGAAAAAGATTCTTCATTAATTCGAAAGTGTTGAGAAGTCCTTTCGCACCTCAACGCGTATCACGTCGAGGCGCTGCTACGCCTGATCCCACGGGAAACGATAATCCTTCTGCCTTGTCAGGTAAGAAATAATTTCTTTACATAATTAAAGTAGTCAAACTACAAATATATGAAAGAATGATTGGGATACAAGGAAATAACAATTTTATGGGCGGTGGGTTATAACAAATAAAACAAAAAAATATATAAAACATTAACAACGCGATATGCAGCGTGGATGACATCGTCATGGGAAGGAAAATCAAGATGGCCAGGCGTGGTACTTGGGAAAATCAAATCCTTGTGGAGCACGAGTCAGGGTAGCACTAGCGATGGATTGAATCAGCTCATCGGTTCGTCCAATAACAAAGTCAACGTCGCTGTCATTGACAATTCTGCGAAAGCAAATGATGGCCTCAATCAACTGATTGCAGCCAACAAAGTCACAGGCAGGAGTTATTCTTTAACTCGTGTGTGTCATTGCCTCTTGTTTGTTTCTTTTTTTATTGTCATGCGATTTTTTTCAACCATTAGGGTCTCAATGTCCGAAATAAGATTTTTCGGTAAGCCAGCATATAGCCAGATCGGTTTTTTGATTATCGCGTTAATTAAATAGATAAATATATTTTCTTGGATGTATATCGACGTTAAATCGTCCAACGTAATTAAAAATCCTTCATTCATATAAAACTTAACCCACTGCTACAACTCTGGTTTTGGTAAATGATTCATCCTTTGATCCAAGTGACTCACGGCGTCTTTGACTGGTTCTAGCTTTCACAAATCTTAATATCAAGAACTCACAAATACTACTCGCAGAAAAGTAGCAACTGTCGTCGACTGAACTTTTCGTCCGATTAACTTGGACCCAGAGATGTAGTTGAGGATTAAATAACTTTGGATTACTCATTTCTAGCTGCATTAATAAAGCAATGAAATTGTTGATTTTTAAATTAACGTCATTAACTTTATTGTAATAGAATCTTTATGAATCTAACTGTTACAAGGTCTTATTTAAAAATTAGCAATAATCATCGACCTTCTAGTTAAACATTTATCAGGTTAACGCAAAGAAACAGCGTATGCTGGGGCTTAAAAAAATTGGACGTTCTGGCCCTCGTGCATTAACGAGAGATCTATCGGATTGGATAGTGTTGTGTTGAAATAATATCCCGAAGCATGATGAAATAATAATCAATCACTTTCCCCGTTTTATTGTGACTGCATTTCCACCACGTTTGATATTTAAATGTATTTTTTGTTAAACCTGCTGATTTTATGCATCGTGATGAATAATAATGGTAATTTGCAATTGCCGCTGATTTGCTGCGGCTTATGACACTTTGATCTTGACAGATTTATAAAGACGGAGTTGGCAACTTTCTCGACTAACGATCTTTTTCTGTCGACTCTGGAACTTTCACAGATGACGAAGGAGGCTGCGTGAAGCCACTGTCTTCGAAGACGAGGAAATCATCGCAGTCCGATCTATACATGCGGTTGGGTCTTTTGTTAGGCTCGGGTAATCTAAGGGAGAACCCCGGTGTTGACACTGTGGAATTTCCGGGAGCTCCTGGTCGAGTAACACCTGGTTCCGGTGTCAGTCGGAGACCACTGATCCGTCTGAACGAAGCACGTGGTCATGACACTTCCTTCAGTAGCCTCACGAGTTTTGAGACCCAAACGTTAGCTTCGACCAATACGAGCCCGGTGTCAACGTTGACCGGAACGTCGAGCGAAGCTGAAGTCGCTGCAGCACTTAGAAGTTCAATAAAACCCAAAGGAAAATCGAAAGGCAAAGGCAAAGTCAAAGACTGCGATAGCGCTGGAAGTCTTGCTTCGATATCGACCTCGGTATCGGCATCAACGTCAATGTCGATGTCCATGTCCGTCTCTGTTTCTGGATTGTCCAATGGAAGCTCGAGTCCACTTACACCCAGAAGACATTCGGCTACAAATCCGCAGGGTCAATTTGACGATCGCGATCAATGGAAAAATCGAAGGTCCTGTGCTAGACGGTCGGCAAGGGGAGCATACGTCAAAGGAGTTATCGATTCGAAACGTAAGTTTATAAACGAACATTTCTGCAAGTTCTTTCGTTGAAATTTAGCTCTTTATCTTACGTGCAATTACATTTGAAATGCAATCTAACGTCTCTCATGTCGCGTAACATATTGTAAGTTCAAGCATTTACATATTTTCAAACATCCGAATCTTTGTCCCGATGGTTACATTGTTCTTGTATTTTTCTTGATTCCAGTTCGTCTCGTTCAACATCCAGGAGCTCAATTGACTTTAAAGCCCCTATTTTTCGAAGTACCACTTGTAGAATCGGATCCACTTTTCACCGGTCGTCAATGGATGCTCCAAGAGTTAGAAAACGTTATAAAGGGTTCTAGCCCCGGAGTTCTTTTATCTGGTTCACCGGGTACCGGAAAGACTGCTCTGATCCTTCAGCTAGTAGAACACAGTTGTTTTGGAAGACGACGAGATCAGTGTTTTCGTGAGGAAAGTTGCGATTCTATCAATGAAAATGAAAGGCCATCTTCCGTCTCGAGTATGGAAACAAATATTCGTCGTACAAACGAAAAAATAAGAGAATTGGCATCGCACGTGGTAGCCTATCACTTTTGTCAGGCTGATAATAATAGCACTTGCCTAGTGCCCGATCTCATTCACTCTCTGGCAGCCCAATTGTGTCAAGCGCCTCAACTTATCTCTTACCGGGAGTATCTTCTATCGGAGCCACATCTTCAGGGTTCATTGTCACAGCGAGAATGTACGGTTGATCCGGACTTGGCGCTGTCAAGAGGAATCATCGAGCCACTGTTGAGTATTAGAAAATCGGGCAGATTGCCCGAAGTCAATATGGTAATTCTGATCGATGCTGTTTGCGAGGCAGAATATCATAGGCCCGACAGAGGCGATACCATAGCTTCATTTCTCACGAGACACGCACCCAACTTCCCCAGTTGGTTAAAGATAGTTTGCACTGTAAGAACTCAGCTCAGGGATTGCGCGAAACAATTTCCCTACACAAGGATATCACTGGACAAATCCACGAACGATACAACTGGCAGCAACATCACTAGAGATTTGGGTGATTACATCGGTTACAAGCTGGCCCAGAGTCCTGCCATACAAACGAACGTCACTGCGTCGATAAATGGAAAGGCAGAATCTTCGTGTGGAGCTAATCAAACGAGATTTGCCACGCATCTGCTTGCACTTGCCAGTGGCAGTTTCCTCTTCGCTAAACTCACGCTTGATCTCATCGAGAGTGGACATCTCGTCGCTAAATCAGCGAGTTATAAGGTTCTGCCAGTCTCACTGGCACAAATATTTCAACTACACTTTAATCTGAGATTTCCCACCGCTGCATCGTTCGACAAGGTTCAACCGCTTCTGGGAGTCTGCCTTGCGGCGCTGTACCCTCTGACTCTCACCGAAATGTATTATTCCGTAAATTCTCTGTACACCGACCATTTCGTTTCCTGGGAGGACTTCTTGCAGAGATTCAAGGTAAGCAATAATTTTACTTCATACGTTGTGTTTAAAATTTGAAACAATTCACCTATCCCACAAATGCATAGCAAATATCCGAACTGACGAATTATTACTTTGTTGTGATCTTATTCGAGTTCCAACAGCGTCAACTTAAATTTGCACTACTCGATTTTCAAAACCTCGATTTTTGGGACGGTCCCCACTCTGTCGCGTATATCGATCGTCGTGGCGCATGGTGGGGGAAGCGTTACGCCAATCAGCAATCGCTGCAGCTGCGCAAAGTTCGCATCAGCGGCAGTGTCCAACCTCGATTCATGTAACAGAAATGCGGAGCCGGTCCTACTGCTGTCCCGAAAATCGAGGTCATAGTGTACTGTAATCCTGTCGCGTAGGTTTGCCTTATTAATAGTGCTATGCTTAATAAATAGTTTCCGAATTTAAGTAACTTCGTTCTTCCTCCTCTACGTTACTTAAAAAACTAATAATTATCTTTTGTGCTGCTATCAGTAAGCTAAAAAGTGAGTCAGTGACTTTAATTCAGCAGCCAATTATGTCTGAACGACGATAAAATAGAATTTTTTTTCCATACTTTGTTGAATAGACGCTGTCTGGATTTATTGTGAAACGTTTGGACGATACCTACATGTTCTTTCATCCATCGTTCAGAGAATGGTTGATGCGAAGAGACGAGGGCGAATCGACCAAGTTCCTGTGCGATTTGAGGCTTGGTCATGCTGCGATTGCATTTCGATTATCACGTTTGCAAGCTCCACTCGACGGTGAAAAAGTCCTTGAGCTTGGTCATCATGTTCTTAAGGCTCATGTTTATCGTGGAGTAGCGCCATGCTGGCCCTCGCGAGATTTGCAAGCAGTATGGATGGGGTCATCATCGGAATGCGTATCGTGGGCGTTGTGCACACTTAGAAACATCTATAGTCCAAACGTGAAGGTATCGAGGCTGCTTCTGCTGGCGGGAGCTTCTCCGGATCACGTAACCGACTATCTGGGCAATGCACCAGCGTTATGTATTTACGCTCACGAAGGTTCTGTTGAGATGGTGTCTTTGTTACTAGAATTCGGTGCAGATGTAGAGCTGACGAATAGTCAAGGTTGTACGGCGTTGTCACTCGCTGCGGCTCGTGGTCATTGCGATGTAGTTCGTAGGTGAGCAACTTTTACTTTAAAAATCATATTTATAGGGGCGGGGTGGGGGCGATTAAAAATGTTGAACCTTCCTCTATCAATCGATGCATTGCTGCAATTCCGTTGTATCCGTTACTTCGATCACGACGCTGTTCAAGTTAAAAATACTCCAATCCGACCCATAAAAATAATTTTTATTTTTGAAAAAAAATCATCAAGTTCTTGATTCACTATCAAAGTAAATTGGAATAAAAAAAGGGTTTCAAGCGTCTCTGAGTAAATGAAAAAAATTATCGATGCACCAACTTAATAATATAAATAACATTTAATTAATTTAATTCTCCAGATTGGCTGCGGCAGGTGCATCCCTTGGACATGTGGATATGGCTGGTCAGTCTTCCCTCGTTCACGCAGCCCGACATGGAAGATTGTCAGTCGTCGGTTATCTCTTAGCCTGTGATTGGTTGACATCGAGTACCGAAACGGATTCCGTGATTTCGAATACCTTTGACGTGAGCCGAGAGGAAGCTGCTCAGCAGGCTGTAGTGGCCGCGGCTTCTCAAGGTCACGAAGCGGTGGTTGAATATCTGTTGGATATGGCGGAGGTGATGGTCGATCGAGCCGACAGTCTGATCGGTGAAACAGCCTTGACGATCGCAGCTGCGCACGGTTCAACCGCTACGGTTTCTGCTTTGTTAGCTCGAGGAGCGAATCCCATGTCTACGAATTCGAAAGGATTATCAGCCCTTATGCTTGCTGCAAGAGAAGGTCACTGGGGAACAGCCGAAAGATTGCTTCAAGGATCTTTATCAAGCAGTACCGACACAGGTCTCGATGATGCCATTGCGCTTCTCGAGCAAAGAGACCCTGCAGGACGCACATCAATTATGTTGGCTGCCGCTGAAGGACACACAAATCTTATCGAACTATTCCTCGATAAGGGTTCTGTTCTCGAGGCTACGGATAACGATGGTCTTGGAGCGTTGGGGTGGGCTTGCGTTCGAGGCAGAGTCAACGCCGTGCAGCATCTTCTCGATCGCGGTGCGGATGTCAATGCAAATGACAACACCGGACGAACACCGCTAGATTTAGCTGCGTTCCAGGTAAGAATGCTAAAACCGCGCATAAAATGAGTGACATATTAGTCACTAATTTTGTTTACCATATTATTAGTAATCAATATAAAATACATCACACTGTTGTTCTAGCAGTGGGATATCATATTGATGAATGTGTACAGTATCACAGTATCGTGTCGATAACATCAATATTGTCAGTAGAGTTTAATTGCTTTGAATTAGGTAGTGTTTACCCGTTATAACACTGGCGAATAAAAGAGAGAGAAGCTAGAGAAGCTGAGAGGCAAGCGAGTGAAAGATGAATGGATGCGAGAGAGCTAGAACTCTTCTTCCTATCCCAAAGTCTAACAATTCTGTAAGACATCGTTCTCGTATTTTATCCGACATTAGTGGACAAACATTGGAATAGGAATGTTACTTCTGTCATTCTCGCGCTCATACATCTTTCTCATTGTCCTGAGGTGATGTGACATACTACTCGGTCGGTAAAAAAATCTGTAATCTGAATATCTTTGCAACTGTTGATCTGTCGGATAAAAGTGGAGAACCATGTTCCCCTTATAACAATTCTGCATGGCATCTTTCTCGTCTTTTATCCAACAGATAATCCGTGGCGCAGGAATTTATGATAAGAAGATTAGTTCTATCCCTTTTGCACTCATACATGTTTCATGTCGTCTTAGGTATAGAAACTCAGTGTTTATTCCGTGTAATTTCTTATATTGAACGTTGTGTGCATGCTTCGTAAAGTGTACACAGTTTTCTTTGTAAGAAATTACACGGAATAAACATTGAGTTTTTATATCTAAGACGACGTGAAACATATAAGAGTGCGAAAGCGATAGAACTAAGCTAAGTGTATACACTTTACGAAACATGCAATACAACGAGATTCTATCCAAGTTTCAATGAAATATGAGCAAATTGTAAGATTATTTAGCGTGCAATCTTAACTAAAATAAATGCAATTGCAACTAAAAAATAGATAAATGAAATTACGTTATTCTTGGCGGAAAAAAAGTATTTTTAGCTCCTGTCCTAGCTGCTAAATCATTTAAAATGTATTTGTTTTTCAGGGTAATCCGAAATTAGTTCAATTGCTCTTGGAGCGAGGTGCAGTCGTAGAGCATGTGGATCTTCACGGTATGCGTCCACTTGACAGAGCGATAGGCTGTCGAAACGTGCCGGTTGTTCAATGTTTTTTGCGTCGTGGTGCAAAGCTCGGTCCGGCTACCTGGACGATGGCTGCCGGCAAACCCGATGTTCTTCTAATCTTGCTAAACAAACTTTTGGAAGATGGCAACGTACTCTATCGAAAAGGACGACTGAAAGAGGCTTCGCATCGATACGCGTATGCCTTGAAAAAATTCCCAGATCCTCCACAACAGATACACGATAGCCAGAGTCAAGAACAGAACAATCTGATCATTCACGTTCAGACGTTCACACAACTCAGGCTCAATTTCCTGTTGAATTTAAGCAGATGCAAGCGCAAGATGAACGTAAGTTTAAGAAAAGAAAATATTATTATTCATTGATATTTTAGTAGAACGAGCAAATTTTTATTCTAACGAATGTCTAATTGCATTTTATTAAAACTAAACATTACTCGCGTTGAAAAGTCTTCTTAAACTCGTGTCAATTAGGGAGGGCGATGAGTCGTATCGCCGATAAATAATCATTTGTTCATTAACGCGTTAAAACAGTTTAATACAAAAGTTGTAGACATTGAAATAAATCATTCTACCAAAGTAGTCGGAAGAACAAATATGTAAATTTATCAGATTTAGATTATTTATTGAAGATAAGTTATTTAAAGTTGTTGATTCGATTCGGTTTTTATAAGCAGTCGAGACTTGTCAATGTGATTTTTAGTCTCATATCACAAGACTATGTCCGATTTAACGAGATTCACCAGGTAGAGAGAAATACACACAAAAATCTAAGATTTATGTCACATAGTCTATCTAACTATCGTATAAATACGTCTGAATTATTTCATATTTTTCACCTACACCGTTGACATAAAATTTTAGTATCTTATAAGATTCTTATAAGAGGAGGCTCGAGTCACGTGATCTATGGTTCGAGAATCCTCAAGTGTGAGAGAGACAGAGCAAACCATTTCCATCACTCTTTTCTCGGATCGAGATTTTCCGATGAACGACAAATTTGTAGAGCTAACTCGGTGCAACATTAACGCAGTTAGCTCCACACTTCTGATGTTTTTGTAAAAATTAGGATTAGAGGAAAATATGTTGAAACTTTGGAGGTTAATTATCGATCGTACATATTACGCAGTCGATATTGACTCACGAGAATATTTCACGCTAATCGTAGTTTAAAAAGCTATAATTTTCATATTTAAAAAATGTGTCTGTCGAGATTGTTCGTGTGTTAATCTTTTGGTTTTTTTTTTGTTGCTTGTTGCTCAGGAATGCGAGGAGGCCATCGAGCTTGCTGAAGAGGCACTCAGGGCTAGACCCGATTCTTACGAAGCTTTTTACGCACGGGCTAAGGCACGTTTCGACATAAATTGTCTGAAAGAAGCACTGTCCGACATCAAGGAAGCTTTACAAATTGCACCAGTCAACAACAGGCAAGATCGAAGGGTTCTATGTGCTCTTAGCGACGAAATACTATCGAGATTGGAAGGTACAGGAATGGGTTGTAGCAAAGGACCTTCAGAGGGATCATCGAGAACGAGATTCAGGGCATCTATTGACACGTTGACAGAATTGTAATATCCTCGCTGTGCCTAAATAAGTTTTTAAAAAACACTATGGATGGGAACCGTTCTCATTTAATTAGCATTTTTTGCATTGTTTTCTTTAACGAAAGCTTCGAATCGATTCCAAAGCTTCGTCAGAAAAGAAAGATAAGAGATTATAAGATAAGAAAGGGAAACATATTCGGTGCAATTGCTCCACGAACTTTTCGATTGTAAATCGAACGAGCAGATATTATATACCGTGAGTACCACGTGAAGCTAAACACTTTGAAGCGATAGTTTGAAGCTGACGAATCATGGCTCTCCGCTGCAGAGCGACAGCCAATCAGCTTTCGTTTGCGCCATTGAGCTCTTTAGTTTCATTCGGTCCTTACTGTATATACAATCATATATATATATATATAAATAAATATATATATATATATTCCGTGTATTATATTATAAAAATTGGCTTTATAACGTCGTTGTAATTTCTTTAAAGAGGAAACAAACAAACAAAAAAATTACACACGAAGAATAAATATTTAATTGTCTCGTTTCAGTATTTTTTTCTTGTTGTAATTATTAATACAGATCGAGCGTATAAGTACAGAAATTCCCCGTAACGCTAGGCCTTATAAGACACTTTTTTTTTAAAATCGTTGACGCGGAAATGAAATTAACGAATTATGGGATATTTAGACGAATGATGAGTGGCGCGCATTTTTCTTGCCAACGACTATTTTTAACGAATTTTAATAATTGTTATAAAATTGTTTCATATTCTCAATGATACTGCGTCCATAGATAAAACTATTATCATATGAATTATAATTCATCTGTAATCTATGATTCTGAATCGAGGCATATGACATAGTTTTGGAATTTCATCATAAATAATGTTCCTACAGTCGAAAGACAATGATAAATCCACAAAATTTGTGTTTCTTTTATTTATTATTATATCTTATGAACATTATACCGTTATAATGGTTTTAGTATTTATTTTCCCAAAATAACGCATAGGAATCATCGATTTTGTGGTTTTAAAATGTTTTTTTTTTCTTTCAATTTTTGGATTAATATCAACTTTTTAACGAGATTGATTGAAAATTTTTTAAATACATATTCTCTGTACATCTGCAAATATATTTTTCCTTTGATTTTACTGCAGATTTTACATCAAACTAACAAAGTGTATGAATTAAAGGCAACAAAAAAATAAATAAATCAATTCTTTTGTAGCTTTTCGTGTATAGATTCTCAATCTGCTTCGGCTGATTTCAATCTGCCAACAAAATTAATACTCAATCCGCAAATAGAATTTTAAAAAATTATACACAACCGTCTAAACTCATTTTATTTACAAAAATTATTAAACGAAAATCCCTGACGCAAATGCCTCGAATCCGAGTTACTCTCCGTATATGAAAATAATCTCAACGGTGGACGGCACAGAATGAAAAAAAATAAAATAAAAAACATAATTGCAAACGCGATTATGTATAGGTATACTGTATCGTCTAAGAAACACACTGTAATCGAAGAAAAAGTGAGTGGTGACCGGATATCGTGTCCTCGTGCAATTCGATATTTATCACTTTATGCAGCTCAATGGCGTAAAAATAAACGAAAATTTTTATTGAAAAAAAAAAAAAAACGTTTTGTGCTATTTATTTAATTTATCATCAAATGTATCTATGCTACGTGTATTTGTTTATCTTATTACATACAACTCCCCTTTCAAAGGTTTACATACATAAAATATGTTTATTACGCGTATTAACCCTTTAAAAGTCACAAGAATATCATTCGGTTTTACCATAACAACGCGTTACCACGATTCTGCTCCTCACAGTTCTATTCCCGGACGGTTTCGGGCGATGTGACTTATGAAGGATTAATCACGCACGCTTCTTACGTCACGTTTCGCGTGTGTATCAGGTAAAACGTTATATTTTTCGTACGATCAAATGTGTCTCGGGTGTTTGACCTATAGATATACGATAATGGGTTGCGAAGATGTGTATCGGTATTTAAAAAAAATCAATAATAATAAATTCTCGAAGAGTTTCCACGATCAACTTTATATTAGTTGGCGTTAAACGTTAGCTTTAAACGTTTTCACGACAATTTACCATCGAAATATTCATTTCTACCCAATGAAATTTAAGTATATTTGAAGATATATCATTTATATGGGGTATTCTACGTAAAATCGACCTGTTTGCAACCTTAACCCTCTGGAAATTGAGCCACAATTTTTTATATTTTTGTTACAAAGCAAAAAAAGATTTATCGGAACTTTTTTGTCGTCGAGCAAATTTGTTAAAATTTAGAAAAATGCTTCGCCGGATATAAAAATTGTTGAGTCCTGAGTGCAGTTGTTAAAATTCCAGAGTGATTCGGCGTTAACTTTCGTTTTTTTTTCTTCATTTCTTCTTTGATTTGATTATCAAAAACGTAAACCAAAATTAAGCTCACTCCGGGATGTAGTTAAATATTTTATTTTATCTAACGGAGGAGTTAAATAAGTTTTTATAAATCTTTTTAAACAAAACTTTACTTTTTTTTCCCGAAATATCGGAATTAAAAAATTTGCAAAAAAATTTGCAAAAATCCTGTGGTAGATATACAAATTGTTTAATTACATTTCAGATTGTAATATCTCAGATGTATAGAATTTATGTCTGAGATGTATAAATATTTTTTGATATACAATAGAAATATAATAAATATATTTTGAGGGAAAAATTTCTACATCTCGTGTATATATCGACGTATACTTATTTTCCGTGTGGGTATTCCCATTGATCTTGTACTCCATAACGAATTCTATCTTTTTTGTGCATTGATAATTACCGGTGTTGGCATATTATAATTTTCTTATTTCGCAACGTCAACATTTCTCTGCGAAAAATTATTCGAAATTGATATCCAATGTCTCTCGGTGTTTAATTTTAATGAAAGATGATATGACGCTAATTAAAAAAATATATAATTCAATTTAGTCTGTGCCAACAAATGTTTTAAAGAAAAGAATATTCGTTTGAAACATCAATTGTCTCTGAATAAATTCGATAAGAGTTTTTTAAACCGACGAGGCTCGTAATAGAGAGAGAGAAATGGGGAGCGCGTCTGACATCGCCTTAAAATAAAACACCGGCCAATTGTAAAAAGAGACATCGAGTGTAGATTGAAAATGCATTAAAGTACATGTGAATTGTATTAATTTTGTATATATATATAGATAAGGCCCTGGTTGAAATATTGCTAAAATGTTTATCATATTTTGAAGTTTGAAAATGCTCATTGCGTTTTATAAAATGTTATGTGTTACGACGTTGAAGACCCTTAGCGGAACCAATGCAACTGTCATTGTAGATTTGTATGGTGGCATCTCACGGACATTGATTTGAATTCGCTTGACGAGACTGGGGATACATCGGAATGCGAGAAATTGCATTGTGCAAATTTTATATTTGTATGATACAACGATTTGACGAATCGATAGACTTCGAAGCAGCCTTCGCGCGACTATAGAACAACGCGTAAACAATGCAACGTAATTGCACAATTATCGCGAGACTCAAGATAGACCGAAAGCCGATGACAGCACTGCCTATACGAATTGGATAAAATGTCAGTTAGTATAGTCCGTAGTGGATATAACCTTTGCACATTGCAAAAAGTTGGTTGTTGCGTCTTATAAACGTTGCCACAGTTCCTTAAGGGATATGTCTCACCAGTCTGCTCGTATAACATTATCGACCAAACGGGCGGAAGACTTAAATGTCTTCTGGGTTCGCGTAGAAAAGTTGTTATCCTCCCAATGATAGAATTGTCGAGTAAACGACATAAATGTGTAGCGTCGAGTATGATGAGTTTAAGGATATTAACGCGTTTTGTCGTTGAACTGATTATCAAAGATTGCATATTCTACCGATTGATTAATTCGTTCATCTTGCTTTGGTGTAGCAGGAACGACGAAGACGGGAGGAAGCATTTCGGAGGGTGACCCGTGTACAATACGCAGAAGGTAATATTTAACGATCAATCGTGGTCTCTCGATGACCGATTTTAAGGTCTCGAGTGGTCTTATTATCGTTTCGATTAACGAACGGAGATGTAATGCTGGTTTGAAGGCTACTGCGCCTTGTATGTGTCCTTGTTCTGATAGCCTTGCACGTAACCGGACTGGTCAGGCAAGTCCTTCCGTCCAGCAATACCTTTGCCTTTGCCAGACTCGTCGAAACGTTGCTTGTGAGAACCAGTGTACTTGGTGACATCCGTTAGCCTGTCGACCGCCGATGCAGCTTTGCCAGCCTGTCAACATATTTAAATTTGAGATTCAAGTTTTTTATATAAATAAATAAATACGTATGGATTACGCCTGAGCAACTATTGTTGTTAATGGTTTTTGAACAATTGAATGATCTTGACGCACCTTCACATTACAATCAATCGAATATTATGGTTGAAAAGAAATATAAATAACATTGAATTTCTGAGAAATTGCAAATATTAACCAAACAAGCTTAAATCAATTTGTAAAAATGAAACTTCTGTGGCTAAATCTTTCAATTACTTTCAATTATATCTCTCAGTGCATCCTTAAACGTCGAGTATATTTTGTTTTATCTTAAAATGAGCCATTTCTATTCAATTCTATTGGCATTTTCATCGATTTTGTCTCTAACTACGTTCATAGTCAACTTCTTGGCGGCCATGTTGTGTATTTTTCGTCTCGACCGCCAGGGTCGCATTTAAAAATTGGTTTTACGAATAGATGCGTGAATCACAGTAGCTTCGTATAGAACGGAGAATTATAACGTGCCATTAAAATTATCAATCAATTGTGTATCGTTGATAAAATGGAGATTGATATTTATTAATTTAAAAAATTCTTTTAATAATTATCAATGTACTATCAAATTATTCGATTGTTCAGTGTCTACATACCGCCGATGTTCCACCGGTAAATCCAGGAGGTCCACAATTCGCCATTTTGCTCTTCATATCGGGGAGTTCGACCTTTTTGCTCTTCGCTAGTTCCTCGAGGAAAGTTTTGTACTGTTCGACACCCAACTTGTTGGACCTGTCATCGAAATCCCATCATCAACTGTCCTTTCTCAACTTGCTTTCGTTTCGTCTTTTATTTTTCACTATTACTATTTTTATATTTTTTTATATTTCTATGTCTAGAAAAAAAAAGATAACGCAATCGATAGCGCCCAGTCGGTAGATAATCATTGTCATCGTCATACTTATGCTTCTTGAAGTAGATTCCGGTGTCGGTAGTGGTGATCTTTTTGCCGTCAATGACCTTTGCCTGTTTCATCCATTTGTCGCTCTGACTGAGAGTTATCAGTTTGCCGTCACTCTTAGGATCACCAAATTTTGAAAATGCCTTGAAACTCGCGAGAAATGATCCCGAACTTGGTGCTGATGGACTGGCTGGGGTTGATTTTTCCGTTGTCGTTTCCTCGATTTTCAACGCGGCTACCTCGTTTGTAACATTTCCCACTGCTGGGTGTGAAGCATCATTGCTGCTACCATTTTCCGCACCTGACTCCATTGTACTTTTGCACTAAAAAAAATTACAAAAAATTTGTATAATTAGACAAGACTTTGGCAAAAAGGGTCGTTGGATCATCGATCAAAATCATCGTACTTATTTTGACAATGTCGAAGGTATCGTTGATAAACGAGTACTACTACGCTTAATAAATATTTTAACCCTCTCATGATTGAAAGATACGAGTCGTATCAGTTGGAAAGTAGTGGGAGGTGAAAGGCGTGATTCGACACACGCAATCCGTGCACCGAATTCGGGAAAGCAGCAGGATCATAAGAGAGTTAAGACGGTTTTGTAGTAATATTTCTCGTTGATAAATATATCTACGTTGGAATAGCTTCCGCATTTCTATGAGAATTTAATCGTAGTTAGTGTAATTTTTAAAATTAAACGTATTTACATAAGAATTAGTCATGCAGTCTTTGATTTCACCTCTGGGTGACTACGTAAACTGGCAAAAAACTTGAATGATATTGAACTATGACTTTGTTCGTCGTTTAATTTGATTTTATTGCCTCGTTACATTTGCAATGTTTTATGTCAATTCGATTTAAAAATGATCGGTTGATACGGCGTGAACTTTAATCAAAAGTTCCATGGATCGAAGTCCCGCCGCTTCAAGGGAAGTCTTTAGTTATAAAAGTTACAGCATGTCATCACCGATGCTAGTTTTAGGATCAATATTTAACACAAACCAATGGTCAGTTATACGTCAGTCGTCGGTTGATCAAGTGCGACATGGTAAACTGCGAAAAGCAACAGAATCTGTTTGCTCTTGGATAATATGCATTACTTGTTTAAGAATATTCTTACCAGAAACGTGAAGATAGTTGAAAAAGAAGCGAGAGGGAGCTTTGTTGAATGCGTTAGTCACAGTGCGAGAAAGAAACTCGTGTCCGAGTTGCTAAGCTAGAAAGAAATAGACGACGATATTTGTTTAATTTATTTTATGGAAAGTTTCAATTGAAAGACAAGAAATTATTTTAAAGGAAAATTATTTAAATAATTTTCGAAAGTAATTAGCACCGTTTGCATGAATTTCAGGAAAATTATTCCTTGCTATGCAATTTCCGTTTTATTTTCTTGATATCACAGCAATAAGCGCACCCTCTTTCACAAGGGTAGTAATTTCGCAGGCGAATAAAAGAAGAAAATGCTAACAGGTAAGTAGGACAAACGGTCGCGTGACGCGGAACTATCCAGTGTCTTACTTTATCACCATTCAACAACTCGTAGCACCTAGATATACTTAGTGCTATAGACGCAAGTGTAGACATGCGGCTCTCGCCAAAAGACGAAGTTGTGTGAGTGCCGGTTGTGTGTGTGTATATAAAAATTACAATGCGACACTCTTGTGCGGTTTCGTATGTAAAGACCCAGAGGCGGAAGAGACAGTGCGTTGAAGCGAACGATGGTTATTTCATATCTATAAATAGCGATTACGATGATTGTATGTTAACATGTTTAGCATGATACGACGAGCCGTCTGTTATGCATTGTAAATGCAAAAACTCGAGAGATCCGTTGGTATTAGGTAACGTACGTAAGTTCGACGAGTTACGAATGATAAATGGCACGCGAGAAACGTAAAGAGGTGTTGGTCATCACGACGAAACGTAATAAAGCGTGACTGACCATCGTATACTTCTTATTTTTGTCTCGATTATGTTAACTGTGTTAAAGCAAGCATCGTGCGTTTCGCCGGAGGGTCACGTGACTTCAGCTGTTATCGTTTTTACGAATATATTCCAAAATGGATGAACGTGTCTCAACAGAATTTTATAGACAGGTTCTGTCAATCATGGTCTATGTCTTTTATCACGAATCGGGAATTTTAAGTATGACCTTCAAGATACAAAGAGAATTTTAAACAAATGGTGGAAAGCTGATTTGTACTAATCGAATCGGTCGACGAGAGCGCCATTATTACTACGTTCACGTCACTCTCATTCTGCCTACTTCACATTGAACCGTTGAGTTATATTGTTGCGACTGGAACGAACCAGAAGAAATTGAATGAACCCAAATTAACTAAGAGACTGGCTTGCGGTATGCTCAATTGCTAACTTTTTTCAAATACAGTTATTGTATTGCAGAAATGGGACTGACGGGGTTTAGAACCGGAGTCGGTATTGACAAGAGTTGGACATGGAGGGAGTTTAGCGACCGCGATTGGACTGCGCCTTAGGAAGTGTAAAAGATCGATGGAAGTTCGGGTACAATGACAGTTGACGCGATCACCATTAGAAGTGAGGTCAACGGGAGTAGAATATGGGACCGAACTTGACAGGTGATTACTACTCAATCAAGATGCTGCATTCGTCTCTCAATAAAACGCGTTTCACCTGAGTATGGTTTTAAAGGTAGTTGAACACGACGGGAGTTGTAATTAAATAGAATGGCACATGGGAGCTTCGCTTGAGACCAGGGTATTAATATAAATTATATTAAAAATTCAAATTGCAAGAAGTTGTATCGAAAAAGTGAATTTACAAATTGTTCAATAATTCACCGTTCACTGAGTAAACTTGAAAAATTTCTCCCACCATCAATTGTTTCAATACATTAGATTTTATTTAGGGAAACTTTTCAAAATGTTATCCACTTTTCTTACAATTTGGTTGTTCAGAGTTTTATCAATTTTTGTAAAATCACTAAAATGATAAAAAGAATTTTATAATTCAACGTTTTATGCTATGTACATAATATTTTATTAAATTGCATTTGGAAAATCATAAATACGTAAAAATATCGTCATCCAGAATTTAATTTAATGCGACCCATTTGCTATACGTTTTATTTAAGGTGATGCGACTTAATACACAGTTTCAAAGAATTCTCTTGATTGACATTGAATATCCGTAGAATTGACGACCTCGTTCCGATCTTCAGAAATTTTAATTTTATTCACTTGTTATTAAAAAAAAAATAAACAACAACAACAACAACCGTTTAGAATTTTTATCATTTTGAATAGATGCCGAGATTTTATGCACATTTTTTAGAATTCGAATACTAAAAAGAATGACAACGAAAGTATCAATAAAATAGTAAACGAAATTTTATAATTTAACGCTTTATGCTTTGTAGACAATATTTTATTAAATTGCATTTGATAAAGTAAAAATACGTCACCCAGAATTTAATTTAATGCCGCTCATTCGCCAGACGTTTTATTTAAGGTAGTGCAACATAGCAGACAGTTGAAACAATTCTCTTGTTTTGCATCAAATATCCGTAGAATTGACGACCGCATCCCGATCTTATAAAATTGTCATTTCATTCACTCATTGTTAAAAAAAAAACAACAACATCCGTTTATAATATTTATCGTTTTGCATTTGATAAAGTAAAAATACGTCACCCAGAATTTAATTTAATGCCGCTCATTCGCCAGACGTTTTATTTAAGGTAGTGCAACATAGCAGACAGTTAAAACAATTCTCTTGTTTTGCATCAAATATCCGTAGAATTGACGACCGCATCCCGATCTTATAAAATTGTCATTTCATTCACTCGTTGTTAAAAAAAAAAACAACAACATCCGTTTATAATATTTATCGTTTTGAATAGAACTCCAGACATTTATCTTCATCACACTTTTCAGAATAAAAATAGTTAAAGCAACTGTATAATATAGTTTAACGTTTGAGGAAAACAACACTTTTTTTTCACAACGTAGCATTTCAATATTAAGAATTACGTACACACGAGAGGTGATGTACATTTTAGTTAACAGCAGGTTTCTCGTTACATATAATTTACGTAATAATGATTAACTCTGAGCACGTTCAAGACTAAAATGCCAGATGACGTAGTTCCATGAGTAGAAGCGGTAGTATCTACTGTTATAGTAAGAATGTCGCTTCAACAACTCGTATAATGATCAATTTTACTCCTGACCGTTTGACCTACGAACAGCATGTAATCACTGATAATAAATTTGTCAATTATAATTTGAGACACGTATCAAATTTTTTTTTTATCATCAGAATCCATTCTACGACGCAAATACGACGGAACGAAATATTACAGCAGCAAGCAGCATCCGTAGTTATTTTAAGATGATATATAAAACGTTCGACCGTACGTTTTGCTTCGTACATTTACAGCTATGACATGATTCCATTTAAATAATGATTGTTCGTTTATTAATAACAATGTGGTGATATACTTACGGGATTAATGGATAACGTTAGCGGGATGTTTCACACAATGTATAACTATAACAAAATTTTTATGATATCGATCGGTACGACTCAGTCATAACGTTAATTCACAAAACGAAATTACTTTACGAAACCTTAATAATGTTCAAAGATTAACGATGAAGAATTCACTCGAATGCGTATACGTTTCGCGTGTCAACTCCGTAACAACTCTAGTGCGTATAACAGCTGTAGAGTGTGAGCAACAGCAGCAGCAGCAGCAGCAGCAGGTTCCCGAGATTCGGCTCCGAGGAAACGGAATCATCAACGAGTAGCAAGGCGCATGTGTTCTATCGATCTCTGCCGCGTTGAATAAACTGGCTAAAGGCTATGGCGGTGTGTATACTATGGGTAAGGTATACAGCATATGACTAAAAGCATAGACTGTGGTTCTCCCCTTGCTATCTTGAACAGCCCGCACCATTATGAGGGTGCAGCTTGAATTGGACCGAGCTTAGACCTGAACAACCCCCTTCAAGAATTCGATTTAATTCCCCTTCCTCATTGGTGCACCGTAGCCAAGTTACATTTCGTAGGAAAAAAGTTCATTGACGATAGCGGCTTGCCAATGGTAAATTTATAGCAATTATATAATGGTTTTCCATTAAAGACAATTGCGATTTGTCATTAACAATTAGTTTTTAGTTCTACTTTCTAAACAAGCATCGTTCGGAACAGTTGGTCAAGCATGAATGAAGAAAAAAACTTTTTTTTTTCATTTCGTTCTTCATCAAAATGTCTTCTGCTTTTCATATTAAAAAATAATTTTCATTTTTATAACTCTACGGTGGTTGTTGAAAATATTGGGCCTGTGTCAATGAGATTAATCCATCTTAGTGCTGCCTCATCGATATTGAAATTACTCGAAGCTCGGTTTCACAACCTATTAAGGGGAAGTGAAAGGTTAACCCCGCGCTACTGGTGTGTGAGAGGAATATCACCACAGGAATCGCTTGAGTACGAGAGAAAAAGAGAGAGAAAGAAAGCACACCAAGCGTCACGTGATACATCAGGGAGGCTCAAATCACGTGACCTACAACTCGAAAATCCGCAAGTGCGAGGGAGACAGAGCTAAAAATTTCTAACCCATTTTACTCGGACTCATATTTTTTGATAAATGTCCGGTTTATGGGCCTCGCACTTGGTGCCTCATTCACGCTGCAAGCCTCACACTTCTGACGTTCTGACAAAAATCTGTTACTCTAAAAAATGAGTTCTCTGCTTAGAAATGAAATTGGGAAGATTTAGAAAAAGTTTTGAGGTGATTGAGCTTCAACTTAAAGAGAAATGAACACTTTATACCACTTGAATCGATTCTAAACTTTTTACTCGGATTCACAATCGGTGTCAAGAGTTTGTATTTTTTTGTAAATAATCGATTCGGTAACTTTGACAACTTGTCAAGCAGATACAAAATTTTAAAAAAGCCTGCAAAGTAGAGCTCGCACATTTTCTTCGTTGCTATTTTCTACTATTAACAAAGCTTTCTCTATGAGGAAACCAAACTCGATCAATATACTTCGTCGGTGAGGTGGCTTTGTGAAAGGTAGAAAGTAACGAGCAAGCCTTTTGCAAAGTTCTACTTTCCAGATTTTTTTCCATTAAACGGAAAGTTGTTATAAAATTAGTTCTCTAGTTAGAAATTAAATTGGAAACATTTAGAAGCCTTTGTAGACTTTTAATTGACAAAAATAACATGTCATGTTAACCCTTTGCACTCGAGAGTTGACTCTTGCTCACGAATAAGTAGTGCTCACTACTTATTCGTGAGCATTAGTGAGCACTACTTATGTTAGTGAGCGAGTAGTGCTCACTACTTATGTTAATGAGCAAGTAGTGCTCTCTGCTTATTAATGAGCGATAGTCACCTCTCGAGAACAAAGGGTTAATATTTAAAAAAACATTGAGCCATTTATTTAAAACAAAATTTACCGATTTCAGTTAGTTCCCCAGAAGAAGCTTTCGCGTCCAGTTTAAAAAAAAAAAGAAAATACCTTAATATTGATCCGACTGAAACGAGTAATAGTTTATTTTTCAAATAAAAATTATCTCCAATATATAATTGCCAAGAGCACCTATATTTTGAAGCAGATAATTGTAACATTCAGTTAATTCTAACACGATCAGAAAACATCGTTACGAACGATCGATCATGCCGTAGATTTTTCATACATTTTTTGATACCGATAAAAAATTTAAGTAAAATCTTTCTTTTTACGATAATCGGTGAATCCCCGCTTTAACCGTCCTTTCAGCAACGATTATATTCATCGAAAATTAAGGCAATGAACTGGTTAAGCATTATTGAGTTACAAGGACCCAACTCGATCGTTGGAATATAACAATGCGAGAGATACGAACACGAAAAAGGGGCGTCTTCGAGCAAAGATAATTATTGTGGTTATTTATGACTCTTGTAATGATGGCCTTGACTGGACACTGGTTGCTGTATACACTGGTTGTATATACTATTGTATATAAATATGAATATAAGCATCCGTCGTTGCTTAAGGCATAATAGGTTACGTCATTGATTTCCATAGATCGATGTAGGTATCACGATAATTAGCAGTTCTCTGTTAAATTACGTTTTTAATTCGATTACATTTCCATATTCGCAGTATGTATACGAAAAAAAAAAGAATTATTAATGACTCAGTACGTTGCAAGAAAAAATCAGTGAGATTTGGGTTAATAATTGTGGTCATACCATCAAAGTAAACATTGCTTGTGTTTTTTTTTTTACATTGTAAACCGCATTTTTTACTCCCACCGCAAATAAAAATGTTAAACGTATAAAAGTTACTGGGTGTACCATCAATAAAATTGGGATTTTACGTTACGATCAATGTGCGGGTCATGCGTGCATTTCTTAGTGTACTTCTCCCTTAATTTGCAAGATGCGAATTTACGTGTATTACTAGAATGATACTATAAAATGATCCAAATTCTAACGGATACTTCGATGTATATTTCCTCATAATTTTTACGTCCAGCTGCTAGTTTTCCTCTAAAAAAAAAACTTCCTACGTCCTTAACACTTAAATATACGATTTTAAGACGATAAATGCAACGAGTAAAACATTTTTTGGTTATTTGCAATAACTTATTCGTTATTTATGAATATTTACGATACTATCATTGACATTTGGTAATGTTTTCTTTATTGGACCATTTGTTTTAACTTTAGAGTCATTTAAGGTAAGAAGAAAGTTTAAAAAAATCAATTTACCAAGCATAGTACGTCAGGTTAAAAAAAGTTAAAAATTCCGGTGTCATCGTACAAATGTTTATTAACAAATTCAAAAGTTCCTGTGTTTTTGTTAAAGGGCGCAATATTAATGAGAAATCCAAAGTTCCGATGCAATAAAAATGGCTTGAATGATTAGTAATTCTTGTTCTCCGTGTATACAGAAGAGCAGGTGAGTTAATACTTTTTTTTTCATCTTATCTGTGCTATCAGGTGCTCGTACGCAGAGTTTCAGTTATGCGTCACAAAGAAAACGAATAATTAAACGTAAATTCGATAATAAAATATGTAAAGTGGTTCGGTGAGTGAAAAACATGACTGAAATTATTTGAATATACTTTATATACTTTTCATTGAACTTTATGGTTCTCTATACCTCTTGTCACAGTATCACGAAAAGTCTTAAAAACTTGTCCGTTGATTCACAATGCTGTGAATGACGTTGAGTATTTATAATTAATCTTTCAACAATACACTGAACTTTCTCCACTGATTCATTGATGCGCACCAACAAGAAAATACATTATCTCGTAATAATTTCGTTACTCTCTTGCGTGAATTTGACGAGACGAACGCTGACAGTAAGACTGAACTTTCTGAGTATGAGCAACCGGGAGTTAGCGCCCCCACTAAAGCACTCTTAACTTCAGCCCCTCTAACCCCCCGGACTCTTAAACACGTCGTGTAGCTATTGCTATAAGTTCTGTAGTACAAGAACGATCTGAAGTCATGAGCTGCTCGTAATCTATCGCAGAACCACCAGCGATAAGTATCATCGAAGAAAAAGAAGAACTTGATCGTATCGGTGCTAGACAAGTTTTATAAAAAGAACAAATAAATAATTCGACACAAAGAATTTCGATATAGTTATTCTAGATTGTTTGTTTATCTTGATAACGAGTATTCGATTCTACGGACACTCCAATTTGAGGAAAATGCCGTGAGTTACGCCAGCTATTATCTAAGATATCGATCTTATCGGCCACTGTACTTGTTTACACAAGTACATCAGGTGTAATAAAAAAATATATATGAGATGTCAATCGCGTCACATACAGTTTTATCAAAATAACTTTCAGGTTTACCGGCTAGAATTATTCTTGCTTGAAGAAGATTTATCCGGTTTGCTGTAGATTGGAGCAGGAAATTACCTGACGCGCAATACATTATTTATTACCGATAATGGATTGTTTATTACCATATGTCACATGTTATAACGCTGCTGTCCAAGTTTACATTCTCGATGAGACGCGAACGTGACTTTGGTATCATGCAGCAAAACCCAAGATCGAGGTTCACGTTTCCAAAGTTTTACCCGAGTATTCGAGAAATGTTACACAGCGGAGGAAAGTTATATGAAACAAATATAAAAGACTTTCTGATAACGTCACGAAAAGTGCAGTTAAAAATTCTCTTGGTATCCTCAAAGTGATTCGGAACTCGCTATACGAGAGAAAATCGTGGATTTCATCGTTGATAACCCTGACAATTGATGTTACGTTAAATAATCGAATATAAAAATTATTTAAATCGTAAAAAAAAAAATGATTTGAAAATTAATAAATGAAAATGTAATACCCTCAATTTATTTCCAAGTGTAAAATAAATGTTAAATAACTAAAGTTATTCCAATATAGTGAAATAATTTTAAAAATGTTACGCGTTAAAATCGAATTACCTTCTCAATAAATAGAAAAAAAAAGAATTTATACCAACTTTGCGATTAATAACAATTTCGTTTACTATATTGTAAGAACCTTTGATATAATTAATAATAATTAGTACTTGCATTTTTATTCTACAATCCATCTGATTCTAATTGTCCGACTGAAACATTAACATTGTTCCAAGTGTCTAGATGTCATTGACAAAGTAATAAACATAGTTAAAGGAACAAATAGATTCCGAGGTCGTGACAAGAGTGATAAGAGTACTAAAAAATCGTTTATTCACGAAACACCGGTTAACGCTCGTTTGTCCGTCAACGTACGATAGCTCGAACAAGTTTTTTTTTAAAGTTACGTATAACAGTTTATATTAGTTGCTCGAAGAATAATCAATTTCAATGAAAGATTGAGCGTCGTATTCAACGTTGAAACGGAACGGAATATGTTTTCCCGCATTGCACTGATAATTTACTCGAGTGATTCCTATGCAAGTTCACCTACTCTACTTTCGATACGTCAAACTATACTTACGTCGATACGTCAACTCACGGTCATAGCATTTTGTGCACGTGGAAAGTTTTCGTGTGTTCTACGTAGGATCGTGGGGAGCATGCGTTCTACGTTAAAAGATTCTATACCCCTGGAACGGCCTTGACCTATTCCCACAAGGAGTTCCACGATAGTTCTATCCGTGAAGGGTCCGTCACCCGTAAGTCGAATGACTCATCGCTACATTGCGTCTTTCGAAAAAAATGATAAAATGGTGGTAGGACGAATATAACAGTTAGCTGCGTCATTGTTGACTCATCCCGTTCATCGGTTTTGTATAACAACATGATTGAACTATTCTACTGGCATAAGTTAGATAAAATAGTAATAATAACAATTGTTTTTCTCTTTATTTATTGTTAGATGCGTAAATAATTTATATTCAAAGAAAGTAATTATTTCAATACAGCGTTTATTGTTTTGATATTGTTATCTGAAAATTTAAGCTTAATCAAAACGTTTACGTACACTCGTACGCACAGACATATACATTCGAATATTTTTTCCAAAACTTCTTTATGGGGGAAAATGAGAATCTTCTGATTTAAGTAAAAAACTGTTGGGATCGTATAAAAAAATTCACTAAACCAAGTATAAAAAATGGTATTTCATTTTTTTCAATATCATTTTGTATTTAAAAACAAACTTCCATTTTGTTTTTTTTTTTCATGTCCAGGGAAAAGCCTTGGATGATTATACATAATCAAAATACCGTTACGAATGATAATTCGCAGAAAAGTTTTTATATCAATTTGGGATTAAAAAAATGATAAAAAACACTTTTTACTGTAATCGGTACACTCCCACCTACCAGACCTCTTATCAAAAAAAGCTTTGTGAAGCCTCTTTTTAACGCAAATGGACGTGATAAGATATCTTGTTAATATAGAATGATTCAATACTTCACATCTGACGGTAATAACACAATTTCTTCCTAGCTTAACAGACAACGTGTAAATATTTTCTCACGTACAAACCACTGTTTATGTCGACAGCATTGTATGTATGATACTTATTGTGCAAACGGCAATAAATTTGCTTCTCCAGTATCGTTTAATTCGATATTATATTGTATTTAAAAACAAACCTCTATTTTGTTTTTATTTTCATAACTAGGGAAAAGCCTCGGATGATTATACATAATCATACCGTGACGAATAATTAATCGCAGGGAATATTTTATACTAATTTGGGACCAAAAAAATGATAAAAAACACTTTTTATTGTAATCGGTGAACCCCCCACCAATCAGGCCTCTTATCAAAAAAGCTTTGTGAAGCCTCTTTTTAACCCAAATGGACGTGATAAGATATCTCGTTGACATCGAATGATCCAATACTTCACGTTTGACGGTAATAACATAGTTGCTAATAATAGCAGTATGTCATGACGTTTCTTACTCGCTTAACAGATAGCGTGCAAACGTTGTCTCTCGGTACAGACCGCTGTCCATATAGACAACGTTGTATATACTTATTGTGCAAACGGTAAGGTACTTGTTGCTGCGGTAGTCGTGTCATTGTACCCGGTACTCTTTGCTGTGTGATTCCAGTGACGTTATGACGTAGCATTTAGTTATACGCGTGCCGCATTAACTCGTGTGTATCGATCGTCAGTCTTCCTATACAATTTAACACTTAAAGTGTTTTATACAAAAATGGTTACACGAGTATCAAGTGTCGTGTCAATTGCCATTGAAAAATTGTTTAATTATTTCGTTATTCGTGTACTCGATCGGTAAGAAGATTCGTGTTTTCTCAGAACATCAAGGAATGGAACGATCTGTCCCACATTACTTATCGACAGTTGGGACGGGTGACATACCTTAAGTAGTTCAAATTTTAACCGTAGAGGTTTGATCGGTGCGCCAGTAGTCGAGACAAAGTCGTATGCCGGAGTATTTTTGCTTCGAGCAGTTTTACTCGTGCGATTGAAACGTGCAAACCTGTGTGAAACCTTGTGCTCCGTATCACACGTTTATCTTTCTTATTTTCTTCAAGGTTTTTAACGAATATACACCACGACGTATTGCTTTATTTTTATTGTGTATTCTCTTAGAATAGAACGGGTATGTATGTTTCATTATTCTTTCTCAATTATTTGTCTCGGAGCACAAAATGAGAATAATTTCACGAAGTTCGTTTCAGGGCCGTATTAATTTTTAAGAGAAATTTAGTTTGAAAAAAATTTCATCAAAGTTTGTTAAACATACTATTCTGACAATAAAAAAAATATGTTTTTCCTTATGTTATCTTATGTTATCTACAATAATTAATAATTAAACCAACAGGGTCGTTGCCGAAAATTATTTTCGTTTGTAAGACGAAAAAAAAAGTTATTCGTGGTTTTTTTTAAAGATGTATAAACAATGTATATGTCAAAATAGTATATTTTCAATGATTTCTCATCAAGATGGCTCTGATTATAAATTATAAATTAAACTTCGATTAGTAGAGTCAGGACAAAGTTCATTCTTCGCTATCGTGTTGTACTGATTGGGTCAGGAAGGGGGACTGAGCCTGCATATTGTGGATAACCAGTTTTCCTAAAAAGTACCTAACACGTTTTACAGCGTGATTATTTAAATTAAGGGGATACGTCACTTGAGACTTTTTATTTTAAAATAAATAGTTTTCGAATATTTGGCGTAAAAATGTTAAGAATTTTCCCATACTTCGTAAAAAAAATCATATTTAGACAAAAAATGTCTGGACGCTGATATGTGCGCGTGTGCGCGACTGTGTGCGCATCCAAATATCTCGTCAACGACTTGAGCTACATCGCTCAAATTTTACAAACAAGTAAAGCAAGACAACTTTTTTGTTTACTGTAATTTTTGTTATAATTCATACAGCGGTTTATATTTTATGGCATTTAGAATTTTTTTGATAAATATCTGTGAACGTTCTAGCTTTCGGAAATTCGAAAAATTGAATTTTTAAAAATAATAATAATAATCAAATGAAAAATGCTATAATTAGCAGAACGTCGGAAATTTGGGATTCGCTTGAACAATCGATCTACAAGTTGTTAAGCTAGTTACGCAAATAAGTTGCTATTGGCTATAATTTTCGTTTAAATATATTAAACAAATGTTATTATCGAGTGGTTTATTTTTTCATTTTTGTTATCATTCAAATTTTGTTTAATTTTGGTTTATGTGATAGAAGAATCTAGTAGCTCAGGCGCTTTCTTATTATTTGTCACCTTTCCGACAAAGGCTTCCTCTACGAGAAAGCCAAAATCGATCGTTATACTTTCTCGTACAGCTTTGTACAAAAGGTTCGAAAGTAATGAGACAGCAATGTGCAAGGATCTACTTTGTAACCTTGTTTTTTTACTTTTAAGCAGAACAAGACTACTTAACAATCTTCTTAGAGATCATTGTTATTTTAGTTAGTCTTTGATACATTTTTTTAAATATTCCATCGTCTCCCAAAAGTTTTTATTTGAACATTCTAACGACTTTGTAATATCCAGAATCAATAGCATCGAATAATAAAAGTGATAATCGAGTGTTACTACACCTTCGTTAATATTTTTTAAAGTTTCAACACTGTTTTTGCGAACGTGCGCATCCATACGTTACATTAAGGTTACGATAGATCGTATTTCCACTTCTCCTTCGTTTTCTCATCAACCCTCTATTATACAAGATTTATATGATTTGTAATAAGTATTTGTTCACTGTGCGATTCATTATCTAATATCAACAGTTGGTATAGATAGTTGTCAATTACGTTTAGAACAATTTTGAGTTTAACTTGCCGATGTTTTTCTTGTTTATTATAAAGAAAATAAGTAAATTATCTCAATAAAGAATTTTCATCGCCTGTTATGAGTTTTTGTACATTATTTTCAATTGTCGCAATATTCTCAGGTAAACTTAAACCCTTTTTAATCTATGTGTGGCACTCCGCATGTTCCGGGCGTCTTTTTGATCGATCGAAGTTTGTCGTTTCATTTAATTTTGAAATGAAAACCGAAAAATAAGAAATGCTTCACTAAGATATAATTTTAGCAAGTTTTTTCTCCCTAAAACGGAATAAAACGAACGCTCGGATAATGAAACTTTCGCGAAGTCATCGTATACATTATAAATACAGTTTCTCCGCGTGTAGAAAGCACAGACGTATAACGTATATCGTTGAGAAAGCAAGACTAAATTTTGCGCTAAAATTCGTTATGATCCAGTGAACAAAATATCGATAATTGTTGAATAAAATAATCTTAACAATAGATTAATTGATTTTTTTATAAAACACGTATGAACTTTTGTGTTTTTTTCTTCAATATTTCGTTATAAACAATGTACGAGTAAGCAATGTATTTAATTAAAACGTTGACAAGAATTTATTTTTTGTGAGAAAAAATTATATATTTATTGAACTTAAATAAAATATTTTTATAATTGAGTTTCCATCTTTATGCACTTGCATAAAATTAATTGAAACAGGTGACGCATGGAGAGTCTAAAAATGTATATTTCGGAGTTAGCGGATTATTACCAAACGGGTTTTTACGGAATTTGCTTAAAATTCAAATCATTGATATGCCTCTTAGTTTTATGCCTTAACGATATTAAACATTTCTTCATTTCCCTTTATTCAGCTCCCTGATTATTAGGTTCTCGTTTTAATTGCATTCATGCTCGTAGCGCATTACATTGCTATAAAAGAATTATCTGCAATGCACTTATTTTCTCTTTATTATGAATAACGATATTATTAGGCTGCTACTTATTATCTTATAAACTTTATTAAAATTCTACGCTAATCTTTGATTTTTGATTCAACTATTTGAAGCTTCGTGCTTTAACTATATTAAACATTTCTTCATTTCCCTTTATTTAGCTTCCTGATTGTTAGGTCACACTCGTAGTGCATTACATTGATATTAAAGAACGATATGCTACGTACTTATATTCTCGATATTCTGAATAACAATATTGTTAGGCTGCTACCGTGATACGCCTTTCAGCTTTATGCTTTAACTATATTGAACATTTCTTCATTTTTCTTTATTTAGCCTCCCTGATTCTTAGGTTCTCGCTTTAATTGCATTCATGCTCGTAGCGCATTACATTGCTATAAAAGAATTATCTCAAATGCATTTATTTTCTCTTTATTATGAATAACGATATTATTAGGCTGCTACTTATTATCTTATAAACTTTATTCAAATTCTACGCTTATCTTTGATTTTTGCTTCAACTATTTGAAGCTTCGTGCTTTAACTATATTAAACATTTCTTCATTTCTCTTTATTTAGCCACCTGATTGTTAGGTTCTCGCGTTAATTGCATTCATACTGCTACTGTGATACGCTCTTTAGCTTAATGCTTTAACTATATAAACATTTCTTCATTTCCCTTTATTTAGCTTCCTGATTGTTAGGTCACACTCGTAGTGCATTACATTGATATTAAAGAATGATATGCTACGTACTTATATTCTCGATATTACGATCAACAATATTGTGAGGCTGCTACCATAATATTATAAACATTAACTCTATGCCTATCTTCCATTTTATTCTACAGAATATACATTTTGTGAAGTGCGATTCAGATTTCAAGAAATGCCTGCTTTGTTCTAATATTAAAGCGCGCAAACAAGAAGCCCAACAATCCGGTGAAACTTTGAAACAACTAGAAGTTCTAGGCTTTACCAATTACGCATAATTTTTACGGGTAACGCACAGTATCGTGCTCTATATTTGTGACATGACACCTTAAAGAACCTTAAACGAGACGAATAAAATATTATATAACGATAGATTATTAGATAAAAATGTTCATAGCATACGTAATGATTCAATCATATAATATTATTTCAGAGTCAATAAATAATGGATTGTGCTAATGCTGTAAAAGGAATTGTCAATAGTACATTTAAAAATGCAGAACCATGGCAGATAGTGACTATAACAACAACAACAGTACTAGGAGCAGTTTGGTTCTGGAATTTTGTTTTCCAGGAAGAGAGTCAGTTACCTACATTAAAGAGAGATTATCGATGTTAACTACCTGTTTCTTTCTTTTTTATTAATCGTAAAAACATTTCCAGGTGTTTACGAAAGAGGCAAAAGACAATTATTTAGATTATTCAAATGTATTCCATCGGTGAGAAAAAGGTTGGACAAAGAATTAGATAATATTCATAAGACCTTTGAAGGTGAGATACTTCAGAGGCTAAAGGAATCTAGTTTTGTTACAAAGTTACCTGAAAGAGGTTTGACTCACGAGCAGGTGTTAGACAAAGTGAAGGAAAGCATCGAGTTGGGTAAGGAGAAGGTAGAATGATGTGTTTATAACATAAATGAAAAGAGATTTTCCGATGTATCGTTATCTTCAGGAGATTACAATTGGAAAGGTGGCAAAGTATCCGGAACGGTTTATACGAACAGCAAGAAGCTCATTGATCTTATAGCCGATGTGTATGGTATTGCTTCCTATACAAATCCTCTTCATCCAGATGTTTTTCCTGGTGTATGTAAAATGGAAGCGGAAGTAGTGAGAATGTCTTGCCGGTTATTCAACGGCGATGATGATTCTTGCGGGACTGTGGGTTTTTTTCTTTTTACGACAAATAATTTTATCGGTAAGTAGTACGTTGTGGAAACTGAATGTCATACGTTTTATTCAGATGACGACCGGTGGCACCGAGTCAATATTATTGGCTTGTAAAACATGGAGGGATTATGGGAGAGATGTCAAAGGAATAAAGTATCCGGAAATGGTAATGCCAGTTACAGCACATACAGCCTTTGACAAAGCTGCTAAATTTTTGAAAATTCGCGTTAAAACAATTCCCGTAAACCCGAACAGCTGGACGGTCAGTATAGAATCAATGAAAAAAGCTATTTCCAAGAACACCATAATGGTAAGTTGCTATTAATATTTCGCATTTTATTTATTCAATAAAATTTCAATCAATTTTTCATCGTAGTCATTTGTAAATATATAAATTTTACAATAATAATACTCCGATTTCGAGAATTAAGAATAAAGAAAAAAATAATAATCGATGATTCCAGCTCGTTGGTTCCACTCCGAACTTTCCTTACGGTACAATGGATAATATCGAAGCGATATCGAAACTTGGTCTAAAGTATGACATTCCGGTGCATGTGGACGCTTGTCTCGGCGGTTTCTTGATCTGTTTTATGAAAGATGCCGGTTTCGTTGTACCCGAGTTTGATTTTCTTTTACCAGGAGTAAAAAGCATATCAGCTGATACGCACAAGGTATCGTAATATTCTTGAAGAGCCGTTGTAGTATCGTTGGTCGGTAAATTCGCACTTGGATATCTTTCTTTTAGTATGGTTTTGCACCGAAGGGATCCTCCGTAATTCTCTACAAAGACAGAAGCTACAGACATTACCAGTACACCATAACGACCGACTGGCCTGGTGGTATTTATGCTTCACCGACGGTGAATGGTTCTCGAGCAGGTGGTATCATAGCCGCTTGTTGGTCCTCAATGATGTACTTTGGAGTAAATGGCTACTTGGAGAGCACCAAGAGTATCATTAATACCACGAGATACATCGAATCTGAGTATGAAACTTGTAGTAAAATTTTAAGATGAAATAAATATATTTTTAATGAAATTTTTTCGTAGGCTCAGAAAAATGGACGGCATCTTTATATTTGGTACACCAGCAACGTCGGTAATCGCTCTGGGTTCCAAAGAGTTTCATATTTATCGTCTTTCCGAGGGTCTTTCCAAGAGGGGTTGGAACTTAAACCCATTGCAATTTCCTAGCGGTTTACATCTGTGTGTTACACAAGTTCACACACAGCCCGGTATTGCTGATGAATTTTTGAATGATATCAGAGAGATCCTAGCGGAAATTACTAAAGATCCTGATGTACCGGTCGAGGGAATGGTAAGGCTTTTTCGCATCGTAATTTACATTTCATTTTATGAAAGTTGCCATTTTTTTTAATGATATTTTCATTGTTATTTTAGTTTGCGATGTATGGCATGAGCCAGGGATTACCTGATCGTAGTATTGTCGGTGACTTTGCTAAAGTCTTTCTCGACTTGGTGTATGCTACGCCGAATGAAAAGTAATTCGGAATGATCGAAAAAGCTCGTGAATCAATTATCGTGCCAATAAACCAATGGAATCATCGCGCAGTGGAATCTTTCACGAATTAAATAAAAGATTCTTATGATTTCCCACAAAAACTTGAGGGTTATTTTTATGTATATTATTCTTCTCTTATTTGTATAAATGTACTTGCGAGACTGTTGTAATAAAATTGCCAATCCGTTTATAAATCATCGAAGTTCCACATTAATTCATCAGGCAATAATCATTATGATCTTCGTAATGAATTGAAGAACACATTGTGAGTTTAACTCAATAGTTAACGCCGAATCAATATTCGGCGTTATTCGTGATCAGATCACGATTAACGATCAATCGATCAATCGAAAAGTAATCGATCAATCGGCATCCTATCGCAGTCTAATGAAAGAAATATTTATTGCATTAGTCCAATCCTATGACCACGACGTCTGAACGTTTTGGTTTCTCATGCGAAACAATCTTCAATATTTGTCAAATTAATCTATCAAAATTGATCGACGATTCGTTACAAATACAAATGTGGGAAACAACTTGTACTCATTAAAAACAATTACGTTGCTGAAATTATATATATTTTTACTAAAAAATACTTATCAAACTCAAAATATTTTATCTTTATTTTATCCCTTTTGAAAACATTTTTTTTAACCGATTGAGTGATCGCGTTAATGAATTGACACGCAATTTCTCATCGGCGATAAATGACACATTTGTTTCCAAAGACGCGGTCGTGTTTTTTTTGTATTTACGTTAATATTTCGAGCAGACGACAGAGAATCAATATCGGAAACAGAATGGAGAACACCGATGCGACATATCAACAAACTTCGCTTCCTTGTCACATACTTTGTTGCATTGTTGATCGATTTTTATAATTTGTTTTAGATTCTTTAAATATTCTTGATGAATAATAATGGAAAATGTGGATAGCGTACCGGTCGTCAGCTTCGAGGGGAGTGACGAGAACATGGAAAATGAAAGAAAATGTCACGGACATTTGGTTATGGGGAAACTCGTTACCGCTCTGCGAATTCGTTAATTCAGGAAATTACAGCTCACCCAGTTAAATTTGACTTTTCACCTACAGTGTTCGATTTACATTTTAAAAGTACGAACATAGAATGGAAAGAAAGATGAAAAAAAATCGGAAAGTTCTACAGTACACACTATCATTTCGTAATCTTCAACCCTACCACCGATAGGTGCATTGACATTGATTGCGGATTAGCTCGACGAGCACCGATTATAATCGTCGATGGAGCCGGAAATAATATTCGATTTTTTTTACTTCCTACATCTCCCAAGCGACGAAAGTGAAGTAATTGTGGCTGCGCATATACGAATCAATTCGTAATAACCTTCGGTAATTTTGTTAAATATTATAAAGATAATATTTAACAAAAATATTATTAAAAATATTTAACAAAAATATTATAAAAAATATTTAACAAAAATAATAAAGCACCGCACAGCCATGAAATTGGCCACTTACGTCTCGCAAAACTGTCATTCAAAACACATTTCATGCTATCTGCATTGAAACAGCGAGATTCAATGCCTGTTCGAACCAGTGGAAACGAACCAATTTCAGACCAAAGCGATTCAACGGACAGAAAGTAGACGCTTTCTGTCGGGTACATTAGTTTCTAACTTCATTTCATCCCTGTCAGAATCGCATTTGTTTATTGTAAGGCTCTGAATATTTAAGTAATTATAACCATCAATCAATCTGACAGTTTTTATGTTCAGCTACAGACATTCAGACTTTCAGTTTCAATACAGGAAATATGAAAAATATAATGTGTGGCACGGGATAAAACACGATTTCAGACTTCGTGCGATGTCAGCCCTCGCTATCGACTCGAATAGCCAACTTCACACTCGTCTGAAATCGTCTTGTTTCACCCCAAGCCGTGCAATATATTATTTCATGCACGTGTTAAGAAAATAAATGTTTCTATTTTTATATCTAATTTCAAATGTTCTCACAAGATATCATCGACAATCGGCCGTAACATTCGTTAACGAAAAGGAAGAGTTGCAGTGTACCGGGTGTCACTTCGAGAGTTTGCTTCTACGAATCTCAATAGTTTATTTACCTTTGTTGAACGTAAAACTGGATTTACTATAAAAATGTTTAAACAAAAAGAAAATCAATATTCAAGACCATTAAGACATCAGCAGTTTCTACTAATAAAAAGTTTCTAAAGATGAATTGCGTGTACGATCAATTGATCATAATTTTTTCGGATATAACTTTCCAATGAGCTCTGGGTTTTCTATTCAGGTACAAATAAAGCCTAAAGGGAGTGCGGAAGAACTATATCCTCGTTTTATCACAACTTTAATAACAAACTCACTGATACATTCCTTTAGGCGTTAACAACCCAGCCATGTGTCGACAAAACGCGGAGCAATTCCGATTGGTTACCGATGACACGTGGATACTCAATTATTAGTATCCTCGAAGCAAATAAATTCTGGTTCGCTGAATTAAACCAAATTTTCAATTGATTTATGCATGATTCGATACCATTGATAGGCTCGAATTCAGGGATGATTTAATTTTCCTAATGGGCAGGCCATTAATGCACGAGAAATATAGTACACTTAACGGGAGATTAAAATTTCATAAAGCTCGGCATTGACGAGATTTTAACTCGACCAGCGGATACATTATTGATGCATTCGGGTATCGTATCGATGCTTGTGGCATCAGTGTTGTCTGCGGATGCATTTACCGATTCGGATGTGTCGCTTCATCTCAGGCTTTGGATACAAGGGATCCCGTTATTGTCCTTCTCCTTATATCTTTGTCTCAAGAGGCCGGTTTATTATCAACGGTAAGCGCCGGAAGGTTCCCTTGAAAATGGGATTGAGCCAACCTCTCGGTTTGTACAGGTGTTTGTTAAAGAGAGTCTCTCGCTGTAGGTTCGTCAATTGCAAACTCTAGTTCATCGTGGAGCGACTTCCCGGACCTTCACATCGTAGATGAACAATAGAACGTTTCTATGCGACGAAGACAATCATTCTGCGTCCATCGCCGCAACATTGCTAAAGCTCTCTGCATGACCTGTCGAACCGTGGCGGCTATGTCGTGATAGCCGCTCCGGAGAGACGAATATTATCTATTGACAATTATGTAGAATGTGGATCTGTGCGATGTGCCGATTGAATGTTCACCATCGTTGGCCGCTCTCTTCGGTAAATTTCCTGATTTTTTTATTGCTGACTCATGATATTTTTACTGAAACTTAGTTCGAAGTTCCGATCTATTAGGAAGTAATTAAGACTCAATCTTACTTAGGAAGTAGAATCTTACTTAGGAAATAAGATTGAGCGGACGTATACCGTCAGATGTAATTGTCTCGAAATGCAATCGCTTCTTTCGATTGAAACATCTCGCACGTCGTGTCGACCAAATGACACTTCGAAACAGGTTTGTCGCATATTCCATTTCATATCAGTGACAAAGTAACGACGTAACGTGACTAACATCCACATGGATGTACACAAACACGGAAATGCGACAGATAACTTTTTGGCTCATGCAGAATTTGAAACGAGGTAAAACTTATTCCGACTGTAACAATTCTGCCCACGTTTTTGTTACGGTGCCTTGACTTTTCAGAAAAAGGGCTATTACCGAATAGTTTTATATTCTGTGCATCCGGTTAAACTTTGTTCTTTTATGAAGAGTTGCGACACCTTAGAAAAAATTGGCACGGAGAGATTTGTTACAATCCGAGTTGGCGCTTGCGGAATTGTGAATGAGCGTCCGAGAAGGGTTTTACCTCGCTTTAACTTTTCTTTGTAAGGCTTGCAGCTGGTACATTAAATAATATATGCTGCCGTGAAGGTTGACGAAGCGCACCTCTTAGTTCCGCCTCTTCGTTCCACGAAAATGTATGAAAGCTATGCCACTCTTACCCTTGTTCTACTCCTTTATCTTTTACGAACTTACGTCCATTCACCCCTTCATCAGTTCCCCTTTAACTGCTCTTTGGTCCTTCATCGCGTTTTTTTTGCAGTACGTGCGTTGCTGTCATCAATTTCAATCGATCAAGAAACTTTTCAATCAAAGTGAGATATTCCGCAATCTATTTGAGAACCTCTCGCTTTGAAATCCACCTTTTACCTAGCTCCCGTTGATTGAATTTAAAAACTGGCAGGAAGGTTCGAACAGTTTTTAAATTATATTCATATTATACTGCCAGGAGGGCGTAAGGGTCTTAAGTAGTCACGCCCTTCTGGCATTACAGCTTAAGTATTTGTGTAACATGTTGAGCGCTATAGCGTTTATCCCCTTTTGGCTTTATAACATCGATATAATTGCGGATGTGTTAGGTAGAAAAATTTATAAAATGGGAATACTGAGTAAAAGGTCATTTCGATAGATAGTCTTATCATTCCTATTAAGGGCATGATCTCATAGGTTAATAAAATCTTATTACCGACGGAGTTAACGTGACAAAATCGAGAGTGATACCATCTCTTAAAACTCACGTATTTAATGCCCAAGTATGATGTAAAATCAATTAACGGTTTATCAAACAAGTTGAGAATGTCGTGTTTAACCTCATGAGTATAGATATTTATATCGATATTGATGGAATATACAGGTCGATCTATGCGTCCGTGACACTTCAGAGGTAGATACACAAGTACAGAATCACAGATAATGAATAAGTTTTTTTTGAACGATTTATCATGCGCCTTTGTACAGGAAATCGCCAATATGCAAAAAAATGTTGCAATTGACTACACTATCCTTTACTTTTAATATTACTTTAGAGTTGTATATTAAGTTTAATATATCGGTTCGAGTATAACTGCTTTCTGTACAAGTAAATCAATATTCCAAATATTTTTGACATTGTTTCCAATGAGAAAGTATTTGCTTTAGCCTTAATTGACATCTTTTACTCTTTCTTTTTTATCTAGTGTAGTGCATAACGTATTTTTGAATCAATTACGAAGGAAGGAGATATTTTGTTTGTCGATTCAGCGATTCGCATTCCCATAAAAGATCCTTGCGTCGTTCATGATGTGGTAGACGGATGCGTTGACCATTAGGAAAAATTCTTGGGGCTGACATCGATATGATTTTCATCCTCTCACCTTCACCGCTTTCAACTCGTCCCTTTTCCTTTTATATTTTTACACCACGTTTCCTGTGCTGATTCTGCCGCACGGGAACAAATGTGTGGATTTCCCTCCTGGTTAACAGGAAAAGAAAGCTTAACCTATCCTCCCCTTCCTGCCAAGGTTCCAGCAATTTTACTGCATCTATCTTGCTGATGAATTTCTTTCGAGTGCACGAACCATTGCGGAAAGAATTCGCGACTGAGGGGTTAGGATGGAGGGTAGAGCTAGCTTCATGAGATTCGGGGAATCCTAAATTCGAACCATCGTCCTCTGTGTCCCACGATTCTACAATTTTTATTTTGTCGCCATTCAGCGCGGTATGTACCTGGTACAGTGATCGATAGGATAATCCTTAGTCAAATATCGTCAAACGGTTTATCATTAATGAAAGTACACTGATCTCCCGTTATCTGATTTCGTATCTACCGTCGTCGAACGAATTTATTATTCTACGCTATAGGCTATGTTAGTAACTTTGTTCGCTGTTATCGTTTCCGTGTCCCAAATGTTCAAGGGGAGGCGGAACCTCTATACTCCACCCGGGAGTACGAAAGAGATAGAACTAGTATGGCGCTCAACGGCGGAGTGAAAGAGAAGCAGCACATCTATGCAAGTAAGGAAGTTTCGCTTCCCCTTAAGGCGAGGCGAAACATCCATGAGTGCGAAAGAGATAGAATCAGTATGGCGGTCACGGCGGAGTGAAAGAGAAGCAGCACATCTGTGTAAATATAGAAGTTTCACTTCTCCTTAAGAGAATTCTCTTGTCATCTTCTTCGCCACTGTGCTGCGTCACCATCGTTTGACTTTCCGCTGTCATGCAATCTTCCCTTCTCCGCCGCACACGTGTTTGTCACCCGGATGAATTGTTCGTCGTGTGTGTGGGGGATGGCGCGGGGCACGTGCTCACCGTCCGACATGACAGTCCGTCGCAGGCATGTGCTCTCTCGCCATTTTGCGCACTTGTTGCCCACTTCAACACTTTCACGACCATGGTACCTTAACTTTTTTCATGTTCATAACTTTCTCTCTGCCATGATCTTCCCCGCTTCTCAAATCTTTCCCCCCGAGCACGCTTCGTTCTCTTTATCTAAATCCTTTGCTTCTGCCTGGTCGCTTTTGCTCATTGAAGAAACTGACGTAACACACACCTCCACTCCCCACCTTTACTCACAGCTATCCATTCTTTCTTCTTTCGCAACCTTCTTTGTTTAATTCACCGTCTGTTTCACATACTTCATTTCTTTCTAAACTTCTTTCACTTCCTGTAACTCTCTGGTAGCACTACCATCGTCTCACGGAGTCTCTTTGACGTTTTTTTCACGAAAGCCTCCATCGTCACTCACCTACTGGGTCATTGACCGCTATGCTGTCACTTCCGGGATGAAAGGACGGCCGTTACCGGTCAACGACCGGCTGATGACGGCTCAACCTGCGCCGCACTTGCTCGCCAGCAGATGTCGCCTTAGTGTGTCCATCTTCAACGTCCATCTTCTCCTTCCCAAGTCCATGTACTTATGTTCGTTGCTTAATTGCCATAACCTCGATTCGTCTTCCCTTTTTATTGCCCTCCATTCTTTTCATCTTCTCTTTCTGTTCTCTAATCTCTTTTTAAGTAATGAGAATCTCGAAAATGCGTTAAATAGTATGTGGATAACTATCGAAGGGTAAGTATGAAAAAAAAAAAGAATAACGACTAATAATCGTTCGAAAATTTACGATCATAAAAAATGAACATTATTTTCAGATTTTAAGGAATCATTCGTTTTAAATGATGATTGAACTTTTATGGTAAACGCCGATTAACATCTTCAGAGAAATTTAAATAAGTGAAATATATATTTAAAACGAATATGAAATATATAAAAAATCTATGTAACATATGTTTTATGCGTTCGTTACATATATGAACAGTAATGACCATGGTAGCGTCCCTACCACTCTACACACTTCCCCAAATTCTCCGTTCGGTCATTACATGGTGTTTTCTACAGCTGGAGCATAGGAAGTCCAACGAGGTACATACGCGTCGCTCCATTACAATCCCGTAACGTAATGCCCATCTTATCTGCACAATCGACGAAGACGTCGAAGTACATTAAGTGGAGGCATCGTACTATCTACTTATAAGTACTATCTACTTATAAGTACTATTTACTTATGAGTACTTATAAGTACTATTCACTTATGAGTACTTATAAGTACTATCTACTTATAAGTAGACGAACGAATGAGAGGAAAATTTGGGTGACATCAGCGCAGTGGTTAGCACTCTTACTCGGTACCTGAAGAATTCAGGTTCGTTCCCCAGTGCTCGCTATATATATTCTCTCTTCGATCCCTCGGCAGGCCATCGTCATTACCATTCTACACACTTCCCCAAATTCTCAGTCCGGTCATAACACTGAATAGTATATCAATAGTGTGGATTAGTCAGGTTGGTATCGATTTTGATTATTTATGTACCGTAGGTGATCGGATAGTATGGAAACATTATTAAAAGCCAATTGCAATCCACAATAACCTCCTAGAAAGATACAATAATAAAATATATGATAAACTCATGAATTTACAGAATAGCAAAGAGACGAATCAATACAAAATACGATAAGTTACAACATACATTTCACATTACATAGCATTTTATTATTAATTAAAAAATTTAAAAAGATACCGGTCGCCCAATGAATGACTACATTCTACAGTATTGATATATCTATATCCCCAGTTTTTCATCCTGTGTAAATGAACGGACGAACGAATTTCTCTCTTCTGTACCGAAGCGATCCTTCTTCTTTTTCGATATTCACCGAATTAAAGCCTCTGACAATTATCCGGTTGATCTTTCCGATCGTTATTGCTGGAGTCGGAAAAGCGATTCACAGATCCGATGGGAATTTATTCCATTACCATACATGGATGCTCGAAGGATTGAAATACAGAGCGAACAGAATAGAAAAGTGGGAGACGTGATATAGGATGAGATAGGGTTGATGCAGTTGATGGTTCGGCACGATTCCAGAGGGAACTTGTGCCGTAGCCAATTTTCATATAACCAGTTTCTCGCTCACGAGTTTTTCCACATGTATTTCGTTATGTTTTTTTCTTCTCTAACACTGATTATTTTATGCAGAGTGCTTATCAAGAAATTAGGGAAAATCAATAATTACGTTACCATAAGTATTTTCTATAACTAATAAGAGAAGGTCACTTGAACTGCTTAATCGTTTAATAGTAATGAATACTGATTGGAGTCATGAATCCCATTTGTGATATTTTATTAGTGTGTAAATATACTAATAGCTGTTGAGCACTGAACTTATGAGCGTTTATTAGGGCGTTAATATTGAATATTGTTAAGTAAGTAACAATGATACTGCGGAACTAGTAAATATTCGCCAGTTTTTAAAAGTTCATTAGTGAAGAACTACTCAATACGTATCAGTTTTATTTTTTGATTAATTCTGTGAAACCAACATCATCGCTTTCATTAGCTCTTCCTCTCAATCGCTACGACTTGCTTTTTGCCCTTCTGACAAATACAATCGCTTTATTTTTTATCGAAAATAAAGAAAAAATATAAGAAAATCGAGGGTTTGGAATATATGTTAACACTCTATGGCTGTTTCTCATTTAACTCCGAAACCTGGCTGTATGGATAGTTAACGGAGAGTTCGAATAATAATGAGCGTTACTATTAGGAAGCTGTTGATGAATACGAGAAAGAAAAGTTTAGCTACAAGTTGAGAGCACGAATTACAATGTCGATGAAGGTTTAAATTTCGACTCTTTCTATTTCGTATACTTTCGATTCTACGTTTACCGTAAAATACGTTTTGCCAATCTCAAATACAAAATATAGAGCCTTCATCATCGCTCTCATTAAATCTTTCTCTCAATCGCTACGACCTGCTTTTACCCTTCCGACGAATACACTCGCTTAATTTTTTATCGAAAATAAAAGATAATCGAGAGTTTGCGAAGTATGTCTCTCATTTAAATCCGAAATCTGGCATTCTGCATAGTTAATGAAGAGTACGAATTACAACGTCAACGAAGTAGGTTTAAAATTCGACTCAGGTTCTTTTTTATTTCATATACTTTCGATTCCACGTTTACCATAAAATACGTTTCGCCAATCGCACTGACAAGGAAGGGTATACGCCAAGAGGGAAATATAGAGCTGGCTCTTATACGTATCTGGAACCGACGAATAGCTACAAATTCTCACGTCCCTTTTCTATCTTCTTTTCATTCCTGTGCATTCGTATCTTTTCCTCGCGCTTTACCATTCGGGTGACTGCTCTGGGGCTTCCATTTTCCATGAGTGCAGTGCCATTCTACATGAACCCAAGGTGGAAAAGAGCTAGAACTCTCTGCTAACTCCTGTAGAAATCGAAGCTGCTGACTATGCTTCGTGAGTGCAATGAGCAAGCTTGCGACAGAACCTTAACGCACGTCAAGGATTATCGCGCCCGTTTTTTTTTTTCTTCATTTCGCACATACGCTATCGATAATATTTCATCACTTACCCATGAGAATTCTGACATTCGATTTCCTCCTTACGAAGCTTTCTTTTTCTATGTCGTATTCAGCGTTGTGAAAGCCCAGGAGGATGAGTTGTGAGAAATGTTGCCTTCCACTGTTGTGATCTTCCTTTCTTTTGTATTTTCACGTTGTCGTGTAAACGATTGTATGAGATTGTAAAATCTCATACAAACGAGGTATATAAAGAGAGAAACCATCTTAATCCAAGAAGATAATTGTGCTTGTGGTGGTGTCATGTCTTGAATGCCCTAGAATAAAAAAAAAAGCATTTACTCGTTTCCGTCCATTCGAAAATGTCGCCCGAATTCACAATAAATTGTTGAAAAGCTATTGATCACAGTGTCATTTGTTGTATATCTTTCACCTATGAAATATCGTTTTGGTATTGAAATGTAAACTGATACATCAACTTCGTTTGATACCTGAAATGTTTGAAACAAAAAAAAATGACAAAAAATGTATTTCTGGTCTGGTAGAATGATAAAAAATGAATTTTACTTCGTTCCGTAACGTAGAAACAAATTAACATGAAAATATCGAGCGTAAAATAAATGATTCATTGAAGCGATGCCGCAGTTAACATTCGTCGTCATTCGAATTAGATAAAACATAAATAACCTTCAATAAAAAATGTACACCGAGTAAAAGGTGAATCTTGCTACAGATCTACTAAGAAACAAATAATTATCATTAGAGTGAGTGATCTTAAGTGGTTTTCAATGATGAATGTATTTATAATTATTACACATCGAATATTAAAATCGTTACATTTGCATTGACCTTGTATATTGTTGTTACAAACACTTAATCGCACAGAATTTTATAAGAATAGTTATTGATTGTATTCCAAATAATTTTATTCAGCCCAGAAAAAATGATCTATCACTTACGTTGATCGATCATTCGACAAACAGATATTCTCTATCCTCGTCAACGACACCTGAGGAAGTTACGATTACAATGGCTCTGAACAATTGAAGGATAATGTAAGACAGTGGTACAAACGAGCTAACAATCTAACGTTTTTTGCTTATACACGGAAACACGCAAGGTCGTGATTGTGTATGTGCAACATACATTTTTCGAGCAATCACCAGAAGAGGGAATCAACACCGGAAGCAGGCTCCAGGACACCGATACGCCATATCGTTTATACTCTGCTTCCTTGTCACATAATTTGCTGGTATTGCTGATTGTTTCTTGTATTTCCTTTAGTCGTCTTTAAAATAGTTTCAACGAAAATAACTGTCGATGTATATAAGAAAAATTGTGCACAGCGTATCGACCGAACAGCAGTGAAGGAAGGGACAAAGGAGATGAAAAATAAAAGAAAATGTCATGGGCATTCAGATACAGGGTGACTCGCTACCACTCCGCGGATCCGTAAATTCAGGAAATGACAGTTCGTCCACCTAAATTTAACCTTACACCTCCTGCGTTCGATTTAAGTTAAAAAGGTATCAATATACAATGAAAAGGTAGAAGATGAAAAATCGGAGAACTCTACAGATGGCTTGGCGTGATAAAACATCGAGGGTAGTAATGGGTAGTGAAATGGTATAAGATACGAAATAGATCGATGCGCGTATAGATTGTTAGAAGAAAAACGTGGTTGAACCACAAGAGTCAATCAATAATTTTCGTTGAATTGTACGATATATCAAAAGGGACGAACCCTCGCGTGCTATCTCAATGACGAAAAGCTTCACTGATTTTCGTTTCTGCAATATTGTTTAGAATTCTTACACCAATACATTTTTTTATAACCAGTCACCGATCACGAACGTTTGGATCATTATTTTGCCTGTGATATAATATTAAAGACAATGAGATCTATACATCCGTTTAGTTGTTGTCGGTTACTCTAAGAAGGTGAATGAGATCAAGTTATTCATTAAGTTATTTTTTATTTGCCAGTAAATCTACCAATAATTTATCTAACGAAAAATAATTGTACACCAAGATAATTTCGGAAAGGAATGCTACGTATTATATAAGAACTCTACGACGCAACAAGTTCTAGATTTGTACTCTAACTAATAAATCTACGAGAATTCATTGATGACTCTACCTATTGAAACTGAAATGTACTGCAACTCTGATATAAAAACTCTGCCACGTGACAACTACCCAGGTTATACCATGAGACTTGAAACGCCTGGGTCTTGTTGCATATTAAAGTTTTAATTGTAGAATTATGATTCAGTAGTCAATTGATATCATCAAATTGGACTATAGTTGAGTTTCAATACGGTGAGGATACGGTTAAAGTTCTAGATTGTAGTTGAGTTATCGCGTGATTAAGATATGCGCGTGTGTTAACATTTAGTAGAATTATTGTATCGTCTAACAAAGTTTCAATATGGCAGATGTATAGGACAACAGGTAGAACTATAGTGCAGCAGAGTTTTAAGATGGTGGAAATATAGTGGATCGAAGCTTGTATGGTGGAACTGCAGTGCATCAGAGTTTTAATATCGTACAATTGCAATATATTAGAGTTTCAAATACGGTAAATATATTAGAGTTTCAAATACGGTAAATATTTAGTCAAAGTTTTTAATTATGATATTTCTAGATTATAGTTGAGTTATCGCGTGATGAAGATATGCGCGTGTGTTAACATTTAGTAGAATTATTGTATAGTCTAACAAAGTTTCAATATGGCATATGTATAGGACAACAGGTAGAACTATAGTGCAGCAGAGTTTTAAGATGGTGGAAATATAGTGGATCGGAGCTTATATGGTGGAACTGCAGTGCATCAGGGTTTTAATATCGTACAATTGCAATATATTAGAGTTTCAAATACGGTAAATATTTGGTTAAAGTTTTAAATTATGATGGTTCTAGATTATAGTTGAGTTATCGCGTGATGAAGATATGCGCGTGTGTTAACATTTAGCAGAATTATTGTATCGTCTAACAAAGTTTCCATATGGCATATGTATAGGACAACAGGTAGAACTATAGTGCAGCAGAGTTTTAAGATGGTGGAAATACAGTGGATCGGAGCTAATATGGTGGAACTGCAGTGTACCAGAGTTTTAATATCGTACAATTGCAATATATTAGAGTTTCAATATGATAAATATTTAGTTAAAGTTTTTAATTATGATAGAATTATCACGCGGTGAAGATATTAGTGTTTGCACTTACAAAAGAAGATCCCCAGGTGTGTCACCATTTTCTACTCAAAACCTGTACGTTTTAAAATTAAATGCATTTATTTAAAAAAAAATGGCTGTTCATATTACTATTGTAATAATAACATAAATATCGTATGCCGCTGTTTCTAAATAGACAAATATCCTCCTTTTCTCTCATACGGGCTTGGAACCTTCAATGGCAAAATGAATTTATGTATTTTATTTTTATTTTTAGAGATTTTAATTTTAAGGAGCTGCCTCTTTTTCTGGAACAAAAATAGGCGAATCTTTGTAGAATAAACAACTAAATTAGCTAACGAGCCAGGTAATTTTTTTTTTTGTGAATATCTAGGTGACGTTGCACAAGCTGTGCGAACCAGGTTTCATCTTTCGGCTGCTGCTGCTACCGCGACCGCCGTTACTACTACTTGAATCGAGGGGAGTTGGACGCGATTGCATAGGCAGTGCGCACCCTCGCTCTCAGTTCGACCTCAGTATCGTCGAAGCGTGCATTCCGCGCTGATCGCTTCGGGCATCCCCCAAAATATTTCTCCTCGAAAGCTCGCGCGCTTTCTCGAGGCCGATAAGAAAAATTAGTTTTTTTTATTTCTCAACGCAACTTCAAAAGAAAGTCAATTCACAGTGTACAATATTTTATTAATCCTCTTATTATTATTGTTATTATTATAATTGTAACAAAAATAATAATTATTATTATTCAAAGTGTCAAAAATTCAAAGTATATTTTTTATTTATTTACTTATTCATTTATTTATACTTTTTTCCCAGATTCTCGTACATGCTACATGAGGTGATTGTATAAAAAGTGTCTAATTCTATTCATCGTGTTTGTTCTTCGCTCACTTCCGCTTGGAATTCTTCGAGAGATTCAGGGATAAGAAAATAATAAAGGTACGTGAGGTTTCTGCGTTTTGTAGCATTAAGATTACAGAAAAAATGAACAAAGTCGTTATCGGTTCATGGTACGAATTAAAATAATAAAAAATTGAAGATCAGTACACGATCGAATGAACATACGAATTGTAATAGCGATAGAGACCCTCGAAGACAATTGTTACGAGCAGATCACTATCCTCCGCTTATTGTCATCGAGTTAAAGTTAAATAAGAAAAGAAAATTACATCGTTATGTGTTCGTAACGTTTTCATTCATTGTCATTACGTGTTTTTTCTTTAAATGTGTCAGAAGCATTTTTTGTTTCGTTCAAATTTTCAATTTTACTTCTTCTACCATCTTAATAGATTATCATGATTGAATCATAAGCATTAAAATGATTTTTCAGGTACCGATGAGCACTAAAAGAATAAATAGCATTCAGAAAATATATTTTAAGTACAACCAAAGACGTATTTCGAAGAAGTTTTGGTTAAAAGGAACTTTACGATAATTTAGATTTTTTATCCACCGAATCATCATCAATTCATCATTGATTGGAATTAATTGTATTTCCGGATATAAATAAGCCAATACTTGAATCTTTCAAAACTTTTATTACTTTAACAAGCTTTCCTTTACGGTTGTAACCTCCCTTTGTAACATGAAGATTTCGACAGAAGATTCATCATCCGGTAAAAGTAGAAAGTGGTAATTTAAGTTATGATTTGGCAAAAATTCGAAAAGAATATTATTATCGATCCAGAAAAAAATATTATTTGATGCGGTTATAAAGTTTTTCAAGTGAAAGAAACCACACGTGTCACGTAGCGCGCTAAAGAGTTTTTAAAAAATCAAAATCACTTAATCTATATTAGTTGTTTTTAAGAATCTAATGTAAGATTCCAAAAAAATAAATCAAACTTTGAGAATTCTATTACGAATCATGTTTTATTACAACGTGTACATGAATCCTGGGAATTTTAACTCGAAGTATCATTAAAAAAAGTTTAATGAAGTTAAATAAAAGGAACCTCGAGTGAAGTGTATCAGCAATTTTTTAAAAGATTTCTCATTTCAAATAGAATTCGAATATTAAATAAAAGAAAACAAGTTCGTTATCATCCCTTTCTTATTCTCATGTTGCATATTATTTGTTGATTTAATTGTAGTTTAAATCAATAGATAATCAATCTATGTAAGATCTTAAGCGTGATATGTGGCGCGGGTTATCTAATTAAGATTTTTTCCAGTCAAATATCTCGTTTGGAAGGGAAATGATTCGTATCATTGCTCACAAGAAGTCCGAATCAAAGATAGTTTTTCATGACACTGTACGTTCTAACTATCCTTTCATTATAACAATTACCGAGCAATGGGCAACATTGGTCAACAGTTCATAGACGTTGAAGAGGCGGGTTATCGAATTAAGATTTTTTCCAGTCAAATATCTCGTTTGGAAGGGAAATGATTCGTATCATTGCTCACAAGAAGTTCGAATCAAAGATAGTTTTTCATGACACTGTACGTTCTAACTATCCTTTCATTATAACAATTACCGAGCAATGGACAACATTGATCAACAGTTCATAGACGTTGAAGAGACGTAGATATTAATGATGAGGAAAGTTTATTTCCCAATTTGGTTAACGCGATTCCGACGATTAATACAAGAAGACGTCAATGAAAGCAATGATTATTGGATGATTAGTCATTTTAGTCCGGAAATTCGTACAAGGGTCTTAAGAGTATGCTTCGCTCTGGTTTGTCTCGCGTCTATGTAAGAGGTATTTTATCGACTGTGATAGGTCTCCGACGGAGAATGCGTCGTGATGGTTGAACGCTGTGGTACCCGCGGGATATCATTGTCCGACCGTGGACACAGTAACGCGGAGACATCCGTACCATTCCGTATCTCGAACGTGCATCACATAGGTTTGCTCAACGTGATAACGATCCTCGGATTTTCTTTTTGTTTAACATATCAAGGTCAAACATTTTCCGTAAACCGCAAAATTTTTATGTGACAAGTTTCAATACACCGGAAGGCTTTTGAAGCGAGGTAAAATCATTCCACTTAAGTGAATTAGCTGCTTTTCTTTCCATTTACCGTAAAGTTTCATTAACTTTTATCTTTCTCGCACCCATAAATGTATTGCTTCGCCTTAAAAACTACAATGCTGTGAAATTAAGCTTGGAAAAAGAGCCTCAAGATGCATGGGAATCGATAATTACTCGGAGATTCTAAGTTATGGAGTTGGACATTTCTGTAATATTGAATTATCATCTTTAAAAATATATTTATTTTCATGAAACTCGACAAACGGATTCACATTTTGTGAGATAAGAATTGATAAATCTAACGGAATTGTACAATCCTAAAAATTACCTCAGTACGTAATCATTAATAGAAATTTGAATACAAAATAAGCTCACGATTAATTTTTATCGATTTTCATCGTTCAAAGAGTTTTCTGTGAGATCAAATTTATCAAGGTGATCATTCTATTTATTAAACTGATAGTGGAATTAGCTTTCAACCGACGATAAAATTTAATACTTAAACTCATCAGTGAAGAATTCTGCATGAATGACAACGTATTAAAGTACTATCGATTGCTTTTATAACGAATGAAAAAATTAATTTTTTCTATTTCGTGTTTCGTCTTAAAGATTTATAAAAAATATAGTGAAACGAAATATTTTTATTAACTCTCGAAAATAAATAAGAGGAAGAATGGGTTTAACCGTAGGTGCCATTTTATATAGGAAACTGTCAAGAGCTGTACGAGAATGGGACTAAGAATGTCAGGAATTGGGATATGCTGTAGTAATACTGTCGACGTTAATGTTATTACTTATACCGCGTCCTCGACCATCAAGCTCCATACTTGCAAAGCACAAAAGTCACGAGGGTTCTCGAACACACGTGCGAGTATCTATATGCTCTTGGTATCGTGTAGCCATCGTTTAACTTGAAGAGTGACTGTTCGCTTATATGATAGAGTTGAAATGGAAGAATGAGTTCTTTGTATTTTAAGTTGACGGTACAAAACAAAAAAAAGATCGATTGCACATTAGTATAATAATAACATTAATAACATGATAATATAATGTGGATTTGAAGATCATTGATTGGTTATCAATTCTGATGGTTTTTAATTCAATTTGACATATTTTACACGTTCTTATTAGTCTCTTTCCTGAATTAAAAATAATCAACGAACGTACGTCACCCTTAATCATTGCAAATCCTTTTTATACCAAATGTCGTATGAAAAATGTCGAAACGTAGTAAACGTGCATGATTAGCTTCACTGGAGAATATTGGAGCATCCCCTTTTCCCTTAAGCCATTAGATTTATTTGGGAATTGTTAGAAACGAATAAAGTTGTCTTTACATAATTATTAAATAGTAATTGTAATTTTTTCAATCACAAATTGATAATATTCACATGAATTGACATCTGCTTTTATTCATTATGTGTCATTTCGACTATTTGGTTTAATATTAAGGTAACTGGGGGTTGAAACATTCTTTTTTTTCTTTTAATCGATTTTTCAACTATTACGCTACGAAAAAAAAAAATTGCAGGAACAATTATGAAAATAATTAAATGCCTCGTAAGGTAAATGTTCATATTGGACATGGATGCGACATTTATCTTAATTATGTTACGGTCTGTTATCAGGCAGGTTTAAATGAATCTGTGTGTCTTCATAATTCTCATTTTTAATATAACTCGTTGAAACAATTTCCTATTACTCCGGAGGTTGCGTTATAAAGATCTAAAAGTAACTAAAAAAAAAAAAAAAATAGCTTAATCCGATGAGCTTAACTCAATTCTCTATGAAATTCTAACAATACGGACGACGTTTTCAATCGAAGAATTAACTGTGTTAGGTAGGGTGGATGGTACCCGTAATGTCCTCTGTGCCATTTGTGGTTAATCCCTTGTATTTTGTAGTATTAATCACTTTTCAAAGTTATCTATTAAGTTTATAACAATAACGTATCAGTACTTTTCATAAACGTATAGCTTTAGCATTTGGGAATGTTGAAATTTGTTAAAAGCACTCATTCTTACGACTAGCAAAGTCGTTGAAATTCATAATTATTTCCTTATTTTGTAATATCCCAGAAAAATGTTGATATTTTTATTATTAGAATATTAAATTATTTTCCATTGCGAGTAAAACGATACAAGAATGACAACGCTTCGAGGGGACTTGGCAATTTACAAAAAATCATGATTCAACCTAACTCTAAATAATTAATCGCGATTATTTGATGCATTTGATAAACGAATCTAAAGGAGGTTCCGCGTGGTTAATCTTGACAGTTGTGCCTATCAAAACGACTCACAATATATTTAAAATGTCATTAAAAAATTTTTATCTTTAATAAACAATATTTATGCATTGTTAATCAACTTTCTTAATACGTGACTCAAAATATTTTTTCAGTGCTTAAGTAAAGTGATAAATAAATATTGCTCAATGAGTGCCATGGACAATGCTGTTCGGAATTGTCTCTAGTTTGAAATCCTTTAGAAGCACTTTATCGAGGATATTCCCGAATGGTCCAATAGTTTCGTGTTTAATTTTGCACAAGCACGATAAGTATCGACTGGCTATGGGAAGTATAGATGCTTGAACAACTGGTGGCGATAGTAATCAAACAATGTAATTGACCAGGTACGATATAATTGTGTGAGCGCAACCGAAGCGACTGTGTACTCTATTATCACTACCGAGACTAAAGTGTAGACGCCATACAAATCGAGGGCTTCTATTCCACACTACTGTCAATGTATTTGGATAGAACGAGAGAATGCGCATGCGATTACCGAGTCTCGGTCATTAGAATGAAACCTCTTAAGTGAAGAGTACACGTATTGTTGTGAAATTGCAGTTTTTCAATGGATTCTTTATTAATTTTGTTATGGCAGTTAGTAATTCATCTGCATCTGATCTGATTTTCCTATTCACGTTGAAATAATTAAAATGCTCTAGCGTTCGAATCTCCTTAAGATAGTTTTAATCGTGTATTGGATTCAACCGAGGATTATATCTACAGCTTGAAACCCAAGGAATTTTAAGTTTAATCGCTCGACCTCAACCACTTCCTACTGGATCTTCACCGGAGATTGCGAGAATAGGAATAAATGTTCTCTATTTACATTCCATTCCCTTGGCTTGTGGATGTTTCTCGAGTTCAGAACATGTACACAATCTTTCAAGCAGAGTTCTTCGAAGTTCTTTCATGTGAATTTCTCCTTCGTGTTTCTCCGTCGAAACTAATCGTGGGTGTTGATTCACAGGTTGTGACCAAACAAGCTAAAGCTTTCTTTATATTTCTTACTTTTGTAACTCTCGTCGGATATAAATTCTACTAACTTCGTCAACTTAACTATAACAACAAGACACTTATTGATGTTCAACGGACTTTTCACGTATGGGGTTAATCAGTTCACGTGAACCTGCTTGAAACCAACATTCTTTTTTGCTTAAATTGCTTACAGCTGGTTATAGACCTGCATTCTAAATCTCATACAGCTGTTTGTCTTATTTGTTCATCGCGAGCACCATAACGTGATTCTCGATCATGCGATTCGAGAGTTGACACTTGCTTTGTGCGAGTTTCATGTTCTGGACTACAGAATCTCTGAGCCGAATGTTCAATGTATTCTTGACGTGTGCAATGTGCGTTTGATTCTTGGTTACATCGCATCGACTGTGTGACGATGCATATTTGCCGATACCGATTTTCCTCTTCTTATTCATCCAGCGTCGTTTTATTTCGCTAATAGCCCAAGTATTAAAAGTACCAATGTTGAACTGGTACATTAAACATTAAGGATGTGCAAAGTATTAGTAAAACTGAAGTGAGTCAATTTAAAAATCGCTAAAAAATGATAATGCGTTGTTTGATTACATTAATTGTAATCTCAATCGACAAATCGTTGTTAATTTGTATTGTAAAAATCCAGTTAGAAATTAGATAGTCTTTCTTTATAGATTCTTTGTGATAACGTTGAATACCGAAAAATATGAGCTTAAAGCTCGTTCCCTCGAGCATAGATATGCGAAGGGAATTCTCGGTAAAATGTAATTGGGTCGAATCTTTATTAAATATTTCATTATGCATCGTCTCTACTGCAATTGATTCCATAGGACTCACCAAAGAGTTCTCTATAAATTAACAAGAAAAGGTCAAGGACAAGGAGATCCGTTAACTTTTAAATGGTACAGAGTGTGCAGACACAGAGAGAAAGAAAGTCACACAATTCCGCAGGGCGAGACACAGAAGTCACACTCAGCTGGAACCGCTGCAGCAATCACAAGCAATTTGTTACTGAGTTTTTATATCGCCACGTGGGATGAATCGTCAGTGTTATCAATCATACGTGTGTGGGTTATTGACGAACAAGAGGAGACCGAGAGGCAAGTTAAAGTGCAACGGACAATGGATCGTCCAGTTACACCTTTATACTCTAATACCGTGAACCATGATGGAACGAGCCACGTGGCATCTCTATAATGCGTCAAATCCGCGTTATTAAGACGAAGCTCAACCGGTTGCTTCATGTATAGCCCTACGTTGGGTACTATGATGGTGTAATACACATATAAAGTACAGTACCATCATAAATCGTTATTATTCACACCCCACCACCCATTGTTAGCGTTTGTAGTTATTAAAATTCAACGTCATCCGACGCTCTGTACTTGTTATGGCATCTACGTATATTTTTGCATAGAGCTTAAAAGATTTAGCTTAAGATTGGCCAGTATTGTGATATCACAACACGTGGCATAAACTCCCTCATTACAGGCATTTACCCTTAATGTTACTCGTTGGTATACCGACTGTTTCAAACATATTATTTAATTATACAGATTGAGAATTTTAAGGTTACCACCGTAGCGGTTAGCGATATTACTCAGTGCCTACCTTAATAATCGGGGTTCGATCAACGGTGATCATCATATAACTTCTCTCTTTGATACTTCAGCAGGCCATATTCATTACCAATCTACACATTTCCTCAAACTTTGAGCTTGATCGTTAGTCTCACGCGCTGTTTCGTTTCGTTTTTCGTTACATATTTGTTTTGTGACTTGAGGTATTCACTTAGCTGAAAGATTGATGGTCTTCGTCCCCTGCGATTTGATTAAAAGAATCCACGGGGATTCCCTTCTCTTAAACTTGGTCCAATAGATCCATTAGCTGCTATTAATAAAAAGAGGGAGTCACAATTTATCCTACCTAAGTGGGACAAATCGAGCTCCTTCTGTTTTCGAGGACTTGCTATCCTGCCGTGATGGAAAATCGAATTTAGTGATTTTACGCTTTGTTTCGTGAGTATTTCGAGGACTCATTTCCTGTCAAGTGCCCACCCAGGGGCTCTTCACGGTCTCAAAAGGGGGAAAACAACCTCTCAAGCCTGAGCCAGATCATCCCCTTGAAGCCAGCCGTCGTTTGGTTCGTCACCCCTAGTAATCCGTGCCAGAGTAGATTTTCTATTCTTCTCGAACGTCTCACATTTTGTGATCGCTCGAAGGTTCATTATCACCGGAATCAAAACAGATCGAATTGTGGTTTTTACATTCATTTTTATTATTACATTTTCTGCAGATGTTCCATCGAACTTTCTTTCTACAATGTTTACCGAGTTGATGCAGTTTTTTTACACCGTTTCATCCTCTCCTCGAATACTTCAACTCTAGCTCTCATTATAATATCGCAATATTCTCTGTGGGAACTGGTTTCCTTCAAACTTCATATTCATCGAGCTTGTGGACTATACCTTACCAGCTTCTTATCGTTTTCTCACCATTCTCAGATTGCATTCTAACTTTAATATTCCGATGGGCGTTCTCTGTCATTCCAGTCCATTGAGAATTTCATCATTCTACGATGATGAAATTCTCAAAAATGTATATCGAGAACTTGACATATTTGATAACGTCGACTCTCGATAGTCTGGAGTCCGACTCGTATGTACACTTTCAAAGTTTTTCGTAAATCTCTACATTGTAAATCGACTATCACAAGCGACCAGAGCGCTGAGCGGCCAAGAGTGTTTGAATCGTGCATCACTTCTTGACACGTTACGGTGGACTAGGTTCCAACTTGAGACTTGAACAAAGTAAACTAAAGTACATTTTTAACACACAAATAAAATTATTTTTCAAGGAATCAGAAACCGGACTTTATGACAATTTTCTTTCCTAATCGATACCGCGTTTATTCAACTCGGTAGATCATTTTGTATTCGTTTAAAGAGAATAGGGAGCCATGACATTTTTTTTTTAATTCACTCACGTTTGATTGTAAGAAAGCTAGGAATGATATAAATATTTTTTAGATGACGTTTGATGTAACATTAATAAATAAGAAAATTCCATCGATAGATTGAAATCAGATTTTACAACGATTTCGACAGAATGAATAAAGATTTTGAGAATTTCGACTGATATTTCTTCTCCTTGGAATCATATCTATTGATTGTATCCAAATAATAAAAAATTGGAACGTAATTAACAAAATGGCGTACAAAAAATGAAAAAAATGTAACAAATCGAGGTATTTATTATAAAACTGTAACAAAATTTTTCTGCAATTTGTTTACAGGTGTAATTCTTGCGTTATAGTGTTTTACGACTCCTATTAGAATTTCAAATTGATATCTTTAATGGTTTTTGACATATCGTGATGAAATCACCGAAAAATATAGTTTTTAGAAAATCGCGCTCAACGTTTCGGTACAATATTTGTGTTCTAACTGTCGTACAATACGAGTTTGGCTCTCCTGACTTAATTTATACAATGAAAACAAGAAAACATTTGTGGAGCACATTATCATAATATGGAAAAAATCGAAATTTGATTGTTTACAAACATCTAACCTTTTTATTTTCCTTGAGAAAAACGTGATGTAAAAGGAATACTAATTTGGCAATTCGTTTAAGACATATTCGACTGTTTGATTTTCCATATTGCAGCATCATTCCCGATTTCACCTTCGTATACACAAACTTTTCATGAATTTTATATTGTGTCATTCATTTAAAAATTTTTGTACATTAAAATCATGCGATTGGTCTAAAAACGGTAAACTGTATTGCAAAAGGTTAAGTTTGTAATAAAACTTTATTCGGAATCCCATAAGAGATAGCTAGAAGTAGAGAACCCGAGAAATATTATTAATCATGAGAAAGTTAAATACGGCAGAAAGTGAGCGAGCAAAATACAAAAGATGAAATTCCACCGTTTCCGAAACATAGTTTCTCTTCAGTCCATAAGTTAATTCTTTAACAAAGATCCATATATCTCACTTCTGCATAATAATATAAAATACTAATAGGATGAAGTAACCAGTAGATTACTAGTCACCGGTAAAAATGATTAGTCACCGGTAAATGACTAGTCACCTACATCCGGTCTTTGTTTCCTTTAAATTAAGCCAAAGTTTTCGTCGTCTTCCAGGCCTTGAAAAAATTGAAAAAAAAATCCGAGATACTTCTCAAATTATTTACAACATTATTTAATAATTATTCAAGTCGATTAGCCATGTCCTCTCTTCGAAGAAATTTGAGATCGTAATTTTAACTGTGCCATTAAGGAGTTATTCTGCTTTAGCAACTCAGAAAAATTAATTAATATTTATAGACTTTCGTACAGCTCTGGCGCTAAGCGCCCTCGCAATCTATCATTGGACCTCCCCGGTCCCAATTATTCATGACTTCCACCCCTCCATCCTCCTCTCAACCCTATTGTGTGACCCCCGGTCGTCCAGCCTAGAAGGTAGGTTTCTATGAGGACTAAGAATCAGCCGGGCCTGGAGGAGCTTCTAGGGGGACTAAGAATAATCAGAGTCAGGAAGGAGGTTACATTTGGGGGACTTCGAATAATCAAATCTCTCTGACCTTAGAGACTCTTTTCATTTCTCCTACATAGGAGCGGCTGCTACGGTAGCAATATATTTTTATAATATACTTTTATATACAGATACATGTACTAGGGGCGGCTTCGCTCCGGTGCGCACTTCGTGCATCAATTCCCCTGGGAGAATCTGAACTCTGGATAAAACCTAAGGTTTCACCCGTTTGCACTTCTCCTGATCTCCCTGACCTTCCTACTGATCCCACTTTCCGAATTCACTCTCGATTCTCACGGCGATGGTAGCGGTGGCAGCGAGATATCTTTATTAATAAATCGAAAATAAAAATAGCTACACACACAATATTCTACATGGCCCTTTGGATATAAATTAATTTAGATGTCATTCCATATCTCGCATAGTTGTAAGGTATCTTGTTCTCTACTCTCGATGGATCTCTCGTACCAATGTCATCGTGAGAAGATACGGGACAACGCTTCGTTCCATGCAGCATCATCAAGCAGCGGTCCAGATATTTCGAACAAAAGCTGCCTCCAACATCGCCTCTATTATCGCCTTATTCTCATCGCAGCTTCTCGTCTCTCGTCATTGCCTTTCAAGTTCACGGGTTAATATTGCATTTCGGCGAGAGGTTTGCTACGTTAGATTTTCTGATGTTGAGATTTCAAGTAATTTTCACGGGCTTTTAGCTCCGCGTGCAAGTGCCGTTCATCCGTTCTTATTATAGTAAATACTTAAGAGAATATACCGTGTATGAGTCAATACACTATTTTGTGCATCGCTTCTCGACTGCTCAACTAGGAATTGGACTAATCCAACTTCGGCGATTTATTTCGTGGCCATATCGTGGATTTGTAAGGAAGACATCAAGCTTGTTCACATCAATCAACGAGTTTTTGTTAGGTAGGATTCGGCAAGCAACTTGACGAAGTAATGTAAGATCACCGATAACTTCCACCATTTCTTAACGTCATCAGTTTAATATTAAGACTAGCAGCGAGGTCGAACGACAAAAGCCCGAGCACGCTTAACAACACCTGCGTTCTGAAATTACTTGGGAGTGGTAAAAATGGGCGTTGGCTCACACTACAGATTCTCAGTGTCATCCAATTTCGGAATATGGACTACGTCGGGTATTGCAGGATAAAAGCCTACGACGATACTGCGAGAAAGAGAGAGCGGGAAGGTTCTTTTGACGCTCGCTTGTACCAAATGACGAAGCACTTAAGGAAGAAACTTCCGAGCGTAATATTGTTGTCCTTGCATAGAGATACTTATGAAAGTGGTTAGACATTTTGTTATAATCTGTATCAATGGGACATTTCAAATTCCTATTATTATCTGATTCAGAAGTAGAGTTAATCGCAAAATTCGAAATGAACATTAAAGACAATTAGTATTCGGATAGTACGCATAAGTGCAATTCTCTTCGAGCTTCTCGAGGAAAAAATTCGATTAAGCTGACGTGGATACTTTATGGAGTTATCGTTAAGATCTCATCAGGCCCTGACCAAGATACTGATCGGGGACATTACAGAAATATAATATAATGACAAAAGCACTGAATTCAAGGCACGGATATTTTGTTCAGTGAGGCAATTCAGAATTTATTTAAATGGCATTGACATGTAACTTCGATGGATATCCGGTACAGAGTCGTACGTTTTTAGTATCAAAACTAATAAGGAATAATAATTGCAACAAAGTCTCTCTCGAGAAGGATAATGATGTTTACTAGACAACGATGTAGACCTCCAGAAGCTGACTGTCGAACTAAGGTTCGAGGGAGTAGAAAACAGTTTCATACGATATTGCTCGGTTTCACTCTCTTGGTTGCGCAAACGTCAATCTTCAACGTCATAAGCTACGATACCTCCGAAAGAAGCAAAAGGAAAAATACTTTAACGATATCGGATATCCACAGGTCAGGCTTGACACATCCATATATCGCGAACCTAGGTAACCAAGAAAGAAGAGAAAATATCAAATGACGTGTAGATGGCAATATCCAGTTTCCATTGAATCCGATTTAACACAGGAACAACCCTAACCTCTTAAGTGTCACTGACACGTATATCGATAAATATATCCGTTAATATCCATATGTCGACACTTAAGGGGTTAAACGCGTATATTCTGTACAATTTTTCTCCACACATACTACTTCTAACATACTACTTCTACTAACGCAACACACTAGGCTACACTAGTTGACAATCGAATACTCTACGGAGGGTTAATTCTACGCGCTCATACTCTACATACATGATACGTTGATCATGATTTAAAACTAAATTGTGATTAATAAAAAAAAGTAGTCTCGGAGGCAACGAACAACCAAATTCAGATTGTGTATCAACAAGTAATGCTTGACCCTAGTTACGACGATGCCTAACGATGGTACCGAAATAGCATCGTAAAGTGTCAGAGTGCGTTACACGCTCAGCAGCAACAGGAAGTCAGCTGGTCACTTGGGTTTTACGTTCGCTACAGGCAAAACCGTATATACAAGATGATGCATCGTACACTTGGTACATTCTACTAAGTGCCGGAGCCTGTTTGCTCTAACACGGAAGTACTCACTGGCACTTTATCGAATTCGTTGTAACACGGTGGACTATCCTGTATGCTGTATATCGTGGGCAGTGTTTAAAGTTTGAATTCTTTAAAAGGACAATCGTATTTACTTATCGGACTGCACTTTCACTCAGCACATTGTATAGTTTCTTTGTTCGAGCTTTCTCTCTGCTTGAAATATTTATTTTGATTAGTTAAAACCATCCTACACGTGTCTCAAAGTGTTGTCATTTAGTTCTGTATGTAAGTGCGAGATTCATAAATGTTTGCATCACCTTAAAGGGAATCTATAGTAAATTTTGACCGCACATTGTTTTTTTTTCAAAGGGATTCTATATATGACGACTATACTTCACAACAGTGGTTCGACAAATTATAGTTATTACACTCGGTCGATTTTACACTAATACGGTACTATACGTGACTATTGTTACATAAGCTGTAACTAAACACGCTTGATATTACAGAAGACCGTTATTACGTAAACTGTTGCTAAATAAGCTGTAACTAAACACGCTTGATACTGACGACTGTTAATACATAAACCGTTGCTACACAAGCTGTAACTAAACGCGCTTGATGCTATAGAAGACCGTTATTACATAAACTGTTGCTAAATAAGCTGTAACTAAACACGCTTGATACTATAAAAGACCGCTATTACGTAAACTGTTGTTAAATAAGCTGTAACTAAACACGCTTGATACTGACGACTGTTACTACATAAACCGTTGCTACACAAGCTGTAACTAAACGCGCTTGATGCTATAGAAGACCGTTATTACATAAACTGTTGCTAAATAAGCGGTAACTAAACACGCTTGATACTATAAAAGACCGTTATTACGTAAACTGTTGCTAAATAAGCTGTAACTAAACACGCTTGATACTATAGAAAACCGTTACTACATAAATTGTTGCTACACAAACTGTAACTAAACACGTTTGATACTGAAGACTATTGCTACATAAACCGTTGCTATACAAGCTGTATCTAAACACGCTTGATACTATAGAAGATCGTCACTACGTAAACTGTTGCTACATAAGCTGTAACTAAACACGCTTCATACTACAAAAGACCATTACTATACAAATCGTTGCTATACAAGCTGTAACTAAACATGCTTTCTACTGGGTATTGTCTCGCCTTGTACAGTATCGGTTTGTGTAGTAAGGGAAAGCAGCCAAAAATTAAGACCTACGCATAAACAAACAAAAAAAACAACTCAGTGTAGAGTCAATCCGCGAGGGTAAAACCTTTGTTTATACTTCTCATTCTGTAATAGTAAACGAGTGCATAAGATAATAACATTGCGTAAATTAAGATGAAGTGAAAATAACAGATGGTAACCATAGATTAGGAAATTGTATACTCATCAAGATTGCGTAGGCAATGTATGTCATTTTTGCATTATCTATACACTACCTTAATTCTAGCTAGTCACCTAGGATGAAGGACAACTCAGTGCTTTAGCTGGATGACTGTGGTAGAAAGTAAATTTATATGACCATCCCGAGAATACAGAGCGTGGGATGCGAGAGAAGTTGCTCCAAAGTTTAACGACTTTAGGGGGTTGCCACTCGGGTACTGAAACAGGTATCGGGTAACGATAAATTCCATTATCTTAGGGAAGCCACAAGAGGAGCAAGGGCTAATTCCTGCGGCGAACGATACTCCTTGAATCACTTCCGCCGTCCTCTTCCTTCATCTATTTAGTCATCACTCGTGAAATGTGCCAGTGGCAGACGACCCATGATCCAAATTCGTGAGCTTTAAGGGTCACTATAACACCAACTTGTACATCGTTAAGCATTTAGTTGGTCAGTTGTGATGATTGGCCTCGTTTGATACTTTTATGGATCTTTTTTATGAATACTTTGTGGACAAAATTTACATCGTAACTCTGATTAATTTATGGTTCAGCAAAATATTTGTGCTTCCAAGTTGTATTCGAATTCAGGTAAGCTTATAAAAAATTAATAAATGTAACATCAATGGAAGGTTTCTTTAATCAAAGTTCAAGGACCGTTTACTTAGTTTTAATAAGATATTTCATTTTTAACTTTTTATTTTCCTTCTAACTCCCATCTTGTTGAAACGTAGATTTGGAATTTTTCAAAATTCGAAACAAACGGGAGTGGATGTTGAGTAAAAATTCTCCAAGTGGTGCCTCATTCGACGTTTCTACTCATCTCATGAGCCATCTCTTAGCATTAATTTTTTCTTAAGAGTCAAAAATGTTCCTCAAAATGATTGATCCGATGGAAAAATATTTTCTACAAAAGTTGTAGAGATTTAGGGAAGTCATACGATCGTCAATTTCACCGATAGAGTCAAAACATCGAAGGAACCGTTTCAAAATGTTTCCAGTGGGTTTACTGGTGCGAAGCATTTTATCCTCCTTCAATTATATTCACAAGGCAACTTGTAAATATAATCAACAATTATGCATCGGTAACACATAGTAAATAGAGTTCTGAATAATTTCTCGAGTGCCAATTAGTGTATTACAGAGTAAACTGTGCGGTAATTCGCAGATAAAACGAGACTCACTATTTGTTTGCACATCCCTAAGCCATAGACTTTCGAAGAAGATTTATACAACGGTAAAGCAAATAAGAAAAATGCGGGATTCAATAACAATACACTTGAAACTAGATACATGCCGACTCAAGAAAACCGTACATTCCAAGTACGAATTGTTCACGTAAAGTCGAGGACATTGTAGATACGTGAGATTATACATCCGCTTGCCTATAGGACGATGGGAAGAAGGCGACACGATTCGATAGGGAGGGAACTAAAGGGAAGAGAAACGACAATGATAGACGACAGAATAACACTATAGTAGTAGGACTGAAGCATCTGCATTTCCCCGGAAGTACTATTTATCTGGAATGTCTATTGCATGTGTATAGAACGAGTAGCATTCCCGTCAAGTGCATCGACGGGAGTTGGTAAAAGAAAACAATTCGTTCTTTCAAACTCTCGTAACCAACGTTACTCAAAATAAACCAAGTTTAACCAGGAAAGAAAAATATTCTCTTTGAATAGGTTGACTAGTAGTGCGGATTAGAAAATTTGGAAACCGTAAATAAGATTCTAAAAATTGCTGAGGCTCATGAGAATTCCCGTCAGGTGCATTGACGGGAGTTTGCAAAGTAAAACAATTCGTTCTTTCAAACTCTCGTAACAAACGTTACTCAAAATAAATCAAGTTTAACGATAAAAGAAAAATATTCTCTTTGAATAATTTGACTAGTAGTGCGGATTAGAAGATGCGGAAAGCGTAAATAACATTCTGAAAATTGCTGAAGCTACATAATTGGAAAAAGAAATTAGAATTTTCCAGAATAAAAATGTACTTTATCTTCATGCACAAATTGAAAGTGTACTTTCGTCGAGACTTGAAATACGTGTCTCATCGATGACGAGACCTATCGGAGGAGGAATAAAGAGGGATATACTGGATGACGATCATTTTTGCCAGTTGCTGAAGAACGTGTGCGCCTTGACAAGACTTCCGAGTATTTCGATAAAAACTATCTAGGGCGATCGTTCTAACCTTTTTTATTTCACAAACATTATCAAAGGTATCATCAGATAGAGAAGATGATAGATTGATAGAAGCTTTCGCCAAGGGCGAGAGACTTTTTGTTCCAACTGTTTCAATTGGCTGCACATATGTTGAACAAAAAAACTCGTTAATTCGTTATCGTCGATAGCTGAAGAGTTGAAAGCAATGGACACGATTATCATGGAAGAGTAACTGATAAATATAAATTCCGAAATACTTGTTGTAGATTTAGTTTAATATTTCATTACCATCATTATAAAATGATGTTTCCTAGTTCTGCACTTTATCATATTTTCTGTGAGCAATTTTCAGCGTGTTCATAAGGAATTCGATCGCTCCGAGCAAGGGATTCAGCTTTAAAAAAACGACAAAGAACACGATCGTATCGTGGTGAAAAAGATTCTACGATAGACGACAGCTGACAAAGTTTACTGTAATTATCCTAAATTTGTCTTTGCTGTTGCGTATGAACGCAATTGGAGTACGTACGTGGATACATAGAAACGATGAAACGAAACCAACTCACTCAAGATCGTACAAAATAGATGGCAGCAATCAAGTTCAACCTTGACATCCTAAAAAAGAAAATTAACAGCAAGGCGACAACATCCTATCGTGAGTTCCATTAGACTGAACGAAAAGAAAACGACATTGATCTAAGACGACTGTGAGGTCAAGGAGGTGCTCGCCATGGAAGAACATCTTAAAATAGAAAAGAAATTGTTTGCTTATAGCCTTCATATCGATAAGAGAACAGCTGATATCACAAAACAGCCTAAATAACAAAAGGAAAGCAATCGTTAGTCGCGATAACCAATTCCGTGGTAATATGCTTCAACAAATTAACTTGGTTACGTTAACCAATTAATTGGTTGTTCTGACCAACTGATGAACCAACTAATTGATTTACACAACGAAACAATTTTGCTGGGACATTTTTTCGTTTCATTTTCTATTTTTATTTATTTCTTTCTTATTATACATTTTTCTAGTTGTAAACACGCGTAACGGCCATATTTGATGTTTTTATGTGACGATTGATGTGGTAATTTGTTTACTAATGAGGCTGATTGATATAACGTAGAATATTTGACATGTAGATACATTGCAGGTTTAGATAAATAGTTTATTCAGTTTGATTTCATTGATTGCGGTAATGGGCCATAATAATTTATTAGCCTTGATCCCAATTTCTATTCAATCATAGCAATTTCTATGGCAATGGTAAACCATTTAACGTACTTTGAATCGTTTCAATAAAGCTGAATATCCATGTATTCCTGTTACATGATAAAAACTATTATTCGTATTGAATAAATAGTTTAAAATGCGTTGAATAAATAAATAAAATCATTGTGACAATTTTAAATTTATAGATCAACGTTGGCGATATTTAAAATGAAATTTTCGACATTTTACTTACGTTATTAATATTTTTTTATTCATTTTCCTTCAGGTATAATTTACGAATAAAAGCAATAAAGTTTCAATAGCTTATTGCAACAGTTTCCACGTTTTAAACAAATTTACAATGTTTAACTCAAATTTACGTGCCAGGAAAACAAATATCGTAAACAAAAACAAGATAATTTGGAACTTTTGTTACGGGCATTTGTTTTTTCAGTAAAAATGTGATTGTACGTTTACATTTATTAATATTTCAATATCTTATATCGATTTATCATATAATATACTGATGTAATGTCGTAAGTTTACTTCGAGTCGACTTCTACCGAACGCTTCCTTATGTCCACCGGTACTTTGCGAACATCACAGATATGTATATCAATATCTATATACGCAGGTACTTAAACTACATCAATATATTCCTATCTACATTGGCTTCAGTGCACTCACGCGGTATCAAACAATTTACCAAGTAGACATGAACCCCTTAACTGATATATAACTTGATAGATATTGATATATAACTTGCTCCGATGATGATATTCGATGCAACCAATATTTTCCCACTAAAATGCATATAGCATTGTTGTCTATCGGTCAATCTTACTCTATATGAAACCATTGAAGATTTTTAAATCCATCTCGTTGATGTTATAGGTACATCACGTATGTAACATGCATACATAAATATATTTTTGACGTGATAACGTCTTACGACGCCGCCGCTGATATTCAGAAAAAAAGCGTCACGAAATTTTGCTCTCGGATCCCTGGCAATTACTCGTTAAGAATGAGCAGTATGTAAAATGTAAATGTACGATAGTATAGGTCGGTCCTTAAGCTTCGTGCCTCACACGTAAACTTATCGTTTTGACGTCATAAGGCTACGATGGGAGCCGCCGTGCAAACCTCTGATTTCGAGCGGTTTAGTATGCTTAAGACCGCTGTAGCGATCGAACGGCTCATCCCATCGGCAAAATTCTGGTGTCAGTTTGTGCGTAAAAGTACAGATTACCTAGAAACATAACTAAGAATTATAAATAATAAACACAAAACCAATAATCTTTTTTTTTTGCACATTACAAACCAAAATAGGTAGAAATTACGAGTTAGACGAAAAGGATACTGATGACATAAACACCATGATACTTCCGTTGCGTTCTAATAATAAATGAATTGGTGTCAACAAACCCACACAGTCTATCATTTTCTTTTGTGTCTTAAATAAAATCCCTACGGTCATATTGATGACACAGGTCACCGTTTTTTTATAAAAACGCATCTACTTGTACGGTAGATGAATAATCCTCATATAATCTCCTTAATTATATGTATGAGTGTTTCACACATTTTTAACAAATCAACGAAGTATTGCTTCAGGGAAAAAATAATTCTATCGTCCCTGGTATAATTATAAATGATTTAACATTGCTTCTCACAGAAAAAAGGGCCTTGCCAGTCTTGTTTAACCAGAGTACGGTCGCATGGGGTGATCCTGATACCCCTAAAGCCAAAGATTGAAGCTCACATCTCTCAGGAGATTTTTTATCGACTTGGGATTTTGCATAGCTTTCATTAAGCGGAAGACTCAGATCACGCGATCCATAATCCGAGGTTCAGAAAATGCGACAAAGACAGTTACGAGTGTGCATAGACATTCTGTGATCCATATTCATCTTTATTCATCTCACTTTTTGATAAAAAAATTAAGTAAAGAGTTACTTAAAAAAGTATTCACTGACAGAAAGTCTATATTGTACGACGTAATAGCGATGCTTGTTCCGTCAAGAAATGTAAAATCAGGGTGAGGCAAGAGTGAGCTATATATGTAGATAAAATTTGCAGGATAGCGGGCCTGTCCTAAGTGAGCCTTGCTCCAGCGAAGGGTGAATAATTTACGGAATCTTAAGGTGCATGAAGACCCGTCCTTCGGTATCCTTACAAAATTGCGACTAAATTAGAAAAATATATATATTTAAGGAAGAGTGTGTGAGTTAGAAAAAAGCGACGCTTATTTTACGAATAAATGCACCGGTACAGCATTGACATTGCCTGTCTCGCCCACTGTACGAATAATCATTCGTATGGAAAATAATTGAAAGTCTCTCGAGCAGCTGCGCAGCTCTTTTCATTGGCGACGTGTACTCACCACTGCAATTACCGAATGGAGGATTTTTATGTCTGGTCCGGACAAGAGTGCGCTTGCATTGGGATTCCCTTCAGCAACTTGCCTGCAATTATTCCCTGCGGGGAGTTTGTCCACGGATTCTGAAATATATTTCACTCTGGTAACTGCAACATTTTTTGTCGTTATTTTCATGATCTTCTATACTCTCTTTGTTACACATTTATTGTAATTTCGAGTTAAATCATTCGCTTGCTGGCACGTTTTATTAACATTTTTAAAGTAATGCCACGTGCATTAAGAGGAAAAAACTTTTTAATAGAATGAAAAGGGACGAACTGAGAATAACTTTTTTACAATAAAGTTCGTTCCCTCCCTGCATTTTTTCTACCCTCCGGAATAACTTATTTTAACTCCTGACTACCACACGAGTAAAAATACGCTAGCTACTCGTCTAGTGTCTATCTACTGATCTCACCTCGACGTTTTCTTATTGATTACAAAAATAGCAAAACATATCTCAATAGATTTCAGTACAACGCTTCTATGGCCTTGAACGTTTCTATGACCTTGTGCAATGTTTTTTGTTTATGAATTTTCAACATTCGTTGTATTTTTACGCAGATAAGAGGATTCAAAAATAATTAAAGAATTCTAATAGTAGAAAGAAATTCGTTTTCGTAAATATCGAATTGATAACTACAATCGAAAACTATGTACGCGAGTGTTTCTAATTTCGCGTTGCATCGTCCGAACTGCTGATTGGTTACGAGTTATCATTATTTCACGCCAGATGGCTGTATAACCAATTGTAGTATTCCATTCGTCGTTGCGCGGGATGCGTTGTTACTTTAAAAATGACGAAATCTAAAGACGTTTAAAAATATTTCGCGAAATGTTATAAATCATAGTAAAGCGCTAATGGATCGCTCCCGTCAATATATTTAACCTAAATGTATTTTTTTTACACATTGCATGTTCGGGAGTGTTCGATTCAATATCGATCCAATGCTGGTGGACTATATTTCGTTAAGATTGAGAAGCCATGCGGTGGCGCTATGTTTGTTAACCACTGGTGATTGCTCCACTTATCTTGCGCAATCAATCTTACAAAGACCGATCGATATCTCGAAATGCTATGTCACGTAGACAGAACGTCCCCCAACAGAAAGAAAATTCAAAATTTAAGTTAAGTCTGTTACAGATCTGAAAGTTAATTAATATTTTTATCCTTGCACATTTTCTGTTGAACGATATAAATAAAAGTAGAGCATTTCAACCATTCGAGGGAGATTCGTGAAAGGAAACAAAGATTAAAAATCGTGTATCGATAACTAATCGGCAAAGAACTAATAAATGAACGAAAATCAGTTCATTTTTTGTATAAAGAACAGAAATATCTACATAAAGAGATAAATTAGTCGGACCAAGAACTTTTTAGTTCTTGTAGTAAGTGAAAATACTTTAATTGTACTTAGCGATAATTGTTCGCAAACTGGATGACGCTGTGGAGGAAACGGTTCCGTGGGCAATTACCTCGTATTGAGACTGTGGTGTGTCCATACTTCCGACTAACACCAAGGGTAGTATCCCCACCTACCCCATGAGAGATATAAATACGGCTGAAGTCGCCAACTAATAAATTGCAATGGTAGTTGGTGGAGGAAATGAGCTAGTGAGAGCAACAAAGAGGGGAAACAAAGGAGAGAAAAAGCTGCTTGTTCGGATCGTAGCTTTTGTGCGACTAACGGGGTCGTAGGGAGAAAGAGAAAAGGGAGAAGAAAAAAAAACAAGACATGAAAAAGAGAGAAAATAAAGAAAGGAAACGTTGAAAAAAAAGTTCAACAGCTATGCAAATTTTCTTGTTTGAAACCAAAATGAGCCTCACATGGCACGTTTCATGAAACTTTTTATTTTTCACACTAAACAAAGGCGTAAGCTTACGTTTTAAATTCACATGATTAAACTCTGATATTTCATGCATGTACGGAAGTTCTCCATTTTTTATACTCTCATACGAGCATTTCATAGAAATATTTTAGCTGCCATGAGACTTGATAAACTTCCATTTATACAAGACCCCACGAATACATTTTTACCGAGTGAATTAACATAATTTTCTTCAGATATGTTATATTATACGTTTAATAAACTCCGAGCTACAAATATTTAAAACGTTATCCGTTGTGAGAAAAATAAGATTTTGGCAATAATAAATTATTTTAATTACCCTCGGCGGACGAATTCTAACAAGTTATTATTGTAAATCATTCAATGGTTATTAATCAATCAAATTTCCTCCGGCAACCTTAGTGTCGGACCATACAATTTACAATGAGAATATTCGGTGGAGATGTTAGCGCAATGTTTCTGTATCGACATGAGACTCTCTATCGAGTATCTTGAACTCAATGAAAGTACTTGCGTCCAATGTACTTACTTTGCGCATGACTGTACCGAGTCTCTTGATTCTAAACTTTATAGTTCGATGGTAATAATGACAGATAACACTTTATTGGTCTAGTACCAGCGTAAGGGTAGCAGACTCGATGAACTTGCAAAGCACCGACATTTCATCCAAGATTCCATGAATACATTTTACACCGAGGGAAAATTAATACAATTACAGTTATTGACAATAAGATGATTACGATTTTCTTTAAGATATGTTATATTACGCGCTTAATAACATCTAAGATACGAACAATGAAATTGTGATCCGTTGTGAGCAAAATAAACTTTTGCTTATAATAAATTATATAAATTATTTTTGGCCGACAGATTGTAAATCTCCCAATGTTTATTAGTCAATAAAATTTCTTCCGGCAATGTTACCGTCGAACCATATAATTTCGAATGAGGATATTCGGTGGAGCTGTTAAAGCAATGTACATACATCGGCACGAGACTCTCTATTGAGAGTCGAGTGAACTTAATAGAAGTATTCGCATCTAGTTACTTTGCGGAAGACTCTACCGAGTCACTTGGTTCTGATCTCAATGGTTTGACGGTAAAATTGGCTTCAGGAAATTTTATTGACTTACCAACGTACGGGTAGCAGTAATAACTTGTTAGAATATTAATCGATTCTCTCAAAATCGAAAGCGCAATATACGGTATGAAAAAATATAGCAGCAAGACTTATTTCGAGAGATAATTACGCGGTTTATTAAATATAAGGAAAAAAAATGTAAGCAAAATAATAATTTTTTTAAAGCGTCCAAAACTTTTACCATTGCGTCACGAATTAGTTGAATTGCTTGATAATCAAGAACTTTTCTTGTATTATTCATTTAAAATATCCTGTTTGCTTAAAACTCTTACAAAATGTTCAACAAATCGGAAACTTATCTAAAACGGAGCCAACATTTTTGTACTTCAAATCAAAAGTTTATACGCTTAAGAATTAAATGCCGTCGAGAAGAATAGTTAAATGAATTAATTAAATATCATGGATTCCAATGATACCGTGAAAAAGGCTGTAAAATTTGTTATTTTATTATAAATTATTGCGTTAAAACCGCCGTAGTTTCACGAAACTCAACATTCTGACGGCGTTATAAAATCGTTGGTAACGTCGAGCGTCTACCTAACGTATTCTACTTTTTTTTTTGGTATTAATTTCCCTTTTATTAATGCCGTGAATGAAGTGGGTGAGTATATGACACTCCATCATTGAGCGAATGAGACGATCAATATAGAGGTTAGGTACGCAACGAAAATGTAAATGAAGCACTTACGAGAATGATATGTTATCAACAGTAATCTTTTTTCTGTATACCATCAATTGAAGTTAGCAATTTAGTATGGAAATGTGCTTATAAAAAGATTTAATTAATTTCATTCTCGATTTATAAATTATCTTTATAATTTGTAATAATATTAAGATACGAACGAGAGTTGTCCAACGTTTACGTCTAAATTTTTTACTTGATACAGTGTACTGAGTAGCAAGTGGTGTTTCTATGTCCTTAAAGAGAATCAAAGGGTTATAACGGTGTCAAAATTTAATCTTTTGCTATCGTAACTGATAGGCGTTAAACGATTTTTCTCGAAAAATCCGAAAATTTTATAAAGTTACGACAAAATAAGCTTTCAAATGATTATTAAATGAAAATTATATCACACTAGTGAAAGTAAAAATCATATTAAATGGATGACAGGATCACAGTCACCTAATGTCATAATAACCAGATTCGTCGCGTTGACGCACATATTATTTTTTTCATGAATAACCCGAAGCTATGTCAAATTTGACGCTTATTTGTATTTATTTATTGCTATTTTCCTGACAGCCAATCAGAACACTAAAGGGGCTTCGATAGTTTAGATAATTCTTGTTGTAACTTCAATGCCATACAAAATGCTATATTTTGTCTTTGGTCTGAAATATGTAAATTTGAGAGTTCTAATACAAAAATAGTAAATGATCAATAATTAATTAATTGTAATCATGGTTTAGGAATCAAATTCATCTTCACCGTGTGACTTTGTATATTGCTTCTTCTTTCATGGATTTGTGCCACAAAATCTCAATTAAATTTCAAGTCTGTGCGACTGTTAGAGAAAGGTTTTACGCGGTTGTCTTTTTTAACGATAATTACCGATTCTGAATCTGCATTCTCTATTAATATAGATTTAATCAAGGTTTCTTCTCTTATACTTATAGATATGCGATGCATCCATTTGACATCGTTCCTATGCATGCACTATATAGATTGACGCTGTCGTTACAGGACGGTTCGCGGTCGATGACCAGACGGTCAATATTCAATGTTAACGAATCTCCTATGGTGGCCTCGGTTATGATTGAACAAAATTCCGGTCTGCCTGTCCTTCCATTTATATCTCATTCGTCCTACAGACTATTTCCAGCTCTTTTTTTCCTTTGTTTCTCGCAGATGAGATAAAAAAAAACCGTTAGATTTGTTTTGCGATCATTTTTATTTGGCTGCCTGCTATCGACCAGGAGGCAAACTCTTCCTCGTTTCTTCTGACATCGATTCGCTTTTTCTATAATACATTGAACCTGCCATGAAAATGTGGAATTTTATGAACCTGAGGCGAGGGTCGGCCATCCATCTGGTCGAGGTAGACGTATCGCATAAGTATAACGTCTATTGAGAGCTGTCAAAAAATTCTCGGTCGCCATCATCCTTGTATTCGATATATGCATTTATTCTTTATGTTTTCTTACGTATTTTCGCCTTTTTCGTGCATATTCGTTATCCGATTGATGGAACAAAATGCTGGGGCGTTTTTTGTACGTTCCTTGCTACACCACCTACGCCATCTACAGGCTACTAAGGCTACTATCGAAAGGCAACGGAACGACTCGTACACCGAATAGCGGAGAGGGAACGCTCAGATTCCCCACCTGGTTCCCCGTCGAAGAAGGAAGCTCGATAAACTACTACCGCCACCGTCGGAAGACGGCAAAACTACTCAGATGCCACGAGCCCGTTCTACATTAGTCGCAACCAGTCGATCGATTAAATAATATTTAAATAATATTTAAACAAGCTGAAACTTAAGACAGATATCTAACATTTTTGTGCTTTATTTGTTTTTATTTAACTTCTCTTCTTTTGTCTTTTTTAATTCTCCTTTTCATTGATTCCTTCTGTTTTCGATTACTCTACTTTCATTTTATTTCTTTCACAGTTTTACTTAATTTAATTATCTGTGTTCTCTTTGCTTTAATTTGTTTTAAATGGATTCAATCTCATTTCCTCTCGTCTACATTATGTTGTGTTACTTTACTTAAATTTCAGATACTTTGATTCAATTTATTTATATTTTATTTACTTTACTCTATTTTAGATAATCTTTGTCCAATTGATTTAATTTCTTTTAACTTACTTTATTTTACTTTAATATTAGTTTTAGTTTTATTTTATTTATTTTCATATATTTCTATGGAACTTCGGTAGTCACGTGTTCACCAACTGTTCTTTTTCTTTCTGTTGATACTTTTGTACGTTTTGCGTTACGTCGAATCCCCACTACCACTCTCTTTTGCATTTTCCCGCTAGGCCGTCCTACACCTTCTCGCGTATGCCGCCTGCCTACTTCACCTTCCTCCGTCACCAACCACCTACTGTTTCTCCACTTCCTTCGCTTTTCCTTCTGTGTGGCTGCCGCCGTCTGGTTCCCTCCTTGTATTCTACCGCCTCGCCACTTGGTAGGCAGCGAAGATATCCTCTTCTCTGTCGCCTAACCTCACTTTCAGCAACTCCAGCCGCTTCAACCCTCCATACTCCTCTCTCTTCTGCCCCTGAAACTTACCCTTTTTAACTTACTTTTTACTCACACACACACACATCTCCTTCGCCTTTTTCTAACCAATTCTTCTAGAGGGACGAATATGATGTCTGGAATTGCAGCTTTCACTAACACGCTTCTATTTTTCACATTTGCATTTTACTGTGCGTCACGTTCGCGCCGAACATGGAGGACATGTTTCTGTTACAAATTACGATTGTAATTTGTGTGTGAATGGTTATTACGGTAACCTTTTTATCGTCTACCTATGGATATGATTCATAAAGCGCTCGGGTTTTAGGACAATTGAAAGCGCTGTCATAAATTATTAGTAAAGATTCAAAGCGACAGTGTCATTATCAAAAATTGAATTTACGTCGGATAAAGAGTCACTGTATGACTTTGATGGTAAGTATACGTTGCACCATTTAAAATTTAAATCCAATATGTTTAAATGTCAAAAGACCTCGGGTTATAGATGAAGCTTGACCTAGAGATACGAATATGAGTATCAGGAGGTAATATGCCATAGCTATTGGCTGACTGATGTACGTCCAGCTTTGATCAGACTGATGGATTAGCCAGTGGACTACGTCCACGGTGTGCGGTATGCTTTAATAACGTTAAGTTATTAATGGCTTTGGAGTGCAGAGCTGCACGTGATCCGAGTTTGTTCTTCCCTTGTTGTCTGTCGGTTGGTTAGCCTCAGTAGATACGAGCATGAGCTACAGCTCGTAGCTACTGGATTCTTGTTATATTGGACAGTTACATTGGCAAAGCGTACGTCAATTAAACTTCTGGAGGTTTACACTATTCTCTGTACCCAAGTAGGTAAATGTACTTGGCAATAGTAGTAGTAGATATCTCTATATCCACAAAATTCTACGAACAGAGTAACCGGTATAGCGTTTAGTTCACAAATGGCCCTCGCTATCTACATTATTTTATTACAAAACATCTATATGTTGTGCTACATATTGGGGTTGTCACTTCACAGTGCAAACGATTTGTGTCGAAAAGTGTGGGTGTATTTGTCGAGTAATAACAATTATTTGCTTAACGGTCGTGCCCTAGCGGTTGACTGATGGTTCAACGCGCTTGGCTAGATATATCAAACGTTAGGATTGAATGACTCGGTGAATAGATCTGACAAGTTCTTTTTATGCTTTCCCATCTATTTTTTACCTCGCGTTGCAATTAATATTTCATTTAATGCGTCCCACATCGGACGCATTGTTCATTGTGCGCATACGATGTATGTATTTGGAACGAAATTGGAACCGGAGGAAATCTCTACAGGATTCTGCAGCAGGATACCGTGCAAGATATGAGCAAGATATCGTGCAAGATATCGTGCAAGATATCGAGTAAGATATTGTGCAAGATATCGCGTAAGATATCGGGTAAGATGCTAATAACGAATAATCATTTCACCCCCCTTATTTTTTCCTTTTTCAGTCGGAAGTATAAGCATTTTTGTACACATATTTTCATATCAACCATTTTAAATTAATATCGCGCCATCCGCATTGACCAATGAGATCATATAATTGGTTATTGTCGCCCTCAGGTGGGAGATACCGGTACCTCGTAATAACATAGTTCATCGACAGATGTGATGTGAAGTTAACATCACGTACGTTACCAGATTTGGATAAACTTATCGATATTTACGAAAAATAATTTTCATAACTTTTTTGAAACTCTATTATCTCTGCGAAAACACAACGATTGTCAAATATTCATTAATCAAAACCAATGTTCCAGATCATAGGAAACGTTGTGTAGAAATCTGTCAAGAGATATTTCGCCACTCAGGCAGACATCAATAACAAAAAATCGAGGTGAGATCCGCAGGTTGACATACTAAACGCATAACCCTCGTCTTTTTTGTTCGTGGCTCGGTCTATGAGTTAAAAATATACGACCGGATGTGCACACCGATCATCGGGCACGTGGCAATTAATCTTTTTAGAACGACCAAAATCGAACACCCTCACGCAACGATGTTCATTAATTATTTAATAACGCTAACACGAACATGACTTAGCACAACAAAATAAAACAAGATAACAGAACGAATATAAAGAGCAACATAAAGGGGCTTACAGCCTGAATTATTCTCTGTAGATCGTGGGATTCTTCTTCAATGACCTTTTCACGATTTCCCCGTTCCTTCATCTCGTCTACGGGACCATAGGAAATCAGCTATCTTCTCCCTGCTCGACGCTCCCCAAAAAAAGGCTTCCGAGTGATGTGGTACGATCACGCTCTCGGACTCTGTCCCCACCTCATGATTACCGAACATTACCGAAAATCGGGCAACGCTTCCTCGCACGCCAATGACGTGATCAGCACTTTGCTATATCGGGATATAGAAGCTCTCTGCGCAGTAGTTGCACGTATTAAAGTGTAAAGGGACCCAGTCCCTTTAATACCATACACGAGAAAAAAAGTAATTGGGTAAACTGATAAACGGGTTCTGATTATCAACCGGATTAGTTGGCACAGCGCAAACTACTAAGTTTGTTAACGAAATTATAATGTCGTTCGTAAAATACCGATAGCACCGGTAACAAAGTGAGATTTTCAACCGCAACTCTCCGGTTAGTTGATGGAAGCGATTAGATCGGTGAGATTTTGGATATAAAATTAAGTTTTTTATTTACAATGGCGAGCGTCATCAAGTATTTTAAGAAATGCATCGATAATTCAAGATCTTTTGTTCACGATATTTCATATTTTACTTATGATGATAATTTCATCGTCGAATTTACTTATAATCGGTTGTCGAATCAAAGACGTCGTTTATCGTTGAGAAAAGTTTGATACCAGCAACAATAACCTACAGGTTGGTTATGGAAGGTTGCTCGTAACTTTTGCTCGTAATATCCAGATGTTTCTCGCAACTACGATCGAGTTTAGTTGCTTTACCTCACGTCTTCTTGTGAGAACAGAAATGCGATTAGTTGCAAGAACCAAGTCATTGGTTTTACGTACTATTTGTTGCTAACCAATCGAAAATAGCTGTGAATACTTTTTCGATCTCATTCCTGCAAATTATTCGCGGCACTACATGTACTGGAAATCGTTATCGCAATTTCTGTTTTTTCGTGTATGTACGTTACAGCTTCGATAATAAATTATTATCCGAAGCTCTCGTTAGCCACGAGACGATGAATGAGTAATTATTTGCGCTGACAAGCGATCGATTTCTCTTTGGTTCATCTCGAAAGCAAGACTCTCAGGGAAATCGTATGTATCTCGTATATATTTTTGAATATACTTATTTTCCGTATGGGACATTTTACGTTGCATGCTTCCGATCGGAACTCTCTATAAGCTTTATCGAATCCTACTCTAATTGGAAATCGTCATCGGTCGTGCGCAATCTGTACAAGGCCTCTCGTTATCATGCATAATCGAATCGTATCGAAAGCTGCCTGGTGCTCTCTATCATTGATATGTTAAGTTCCTCTGGCAGGATATACATCTTTAGGACACCCTGTATATATGAAATTGACTAAGAATGCTCCGACATATCGCCGAGGATTAATTGAACAATAGCCGCAAATGAAACTTTACTTCTTCAAGAAGTTGCTACCTAAAAGAAATTCCATTAACGTTAAACGAACAAGCTGCAAGGAAAGAAAATGTAATCACGGGATTGTGGATAAGTTTATAAAAGGCCGAAAAGGTTATTCAAAGATACAATTATGTAATTACTTTTATTCTATAAATTATACGAAGAAACGTAGTTGTTAAGGTTGGAAATTTAAGAAGCGAAGGACGTCGTACTATGAAATAAAACTAATTTACCGAAGCAACTGTCTGCCGAAAAGCAGTAGACAAAATATTGAACGACATCTGTGTTCTTATCGCTTATCTTTCATCGATTATGGTTCATTATTAGATTATCAACGAGAGTAGTCTAACTATAGAAGAAAAAATAATAATTTGTGAGTAGAATAAGGACACGCGTAAGATGAAGAAGGAAGAAAACGACTCTCAACGTGATACAAAACTCATGCTCCGATTCACACGTGATTTAATTTATTCACATCACCGTATCGTTTCGCACCACAAGCCTATACGCAATAAGAAACAGGGCGTATAATACTTAACACTTAAGATCGAGTCACCCAAGTACCAATAAGTTTTCGAATATGTCTTTTGCCGTAAATTTTCTAGATAACGCGCTGGGGGATGCTGCCTTCTCCATTTTTATTGTTTTGTTGTCTCTGAGGGCAGAACTCTACATCCCACCTCATCGACAAACTTTCATTCTTCGTCTTTTGTCCGACAAGGTAGCAGCAGCAACAACAATACCAACGTCCCACATGCCTCTAGCCACCCTTAAAGTCTTTTACTGCACATGAATCCCAGCAGTATCTTAGATGCTTCTTTCGAACTATTTTACTGTACCCGACTGTTGTCGCATAAGATACCGGTAGTATACCTTAACAAGGGAGAGTCTTAATAGGAACGCTGAGACTGTGAAAGCCTCGAGGGAGGACAGAGCAAAAAGACACTTCCAGAGTGAAATTGAATGAGGATAGCCTTATGTGTGTGTAAAGGCTCAAGTGAATATGAATTTATAAAACGTTTGCGTCTGACTCCAGGCGCAGCAACTACGCTATCATCTACTATTACTCCGCTACTACCCTTAGTAACCGTGGGGTAGGAAATGCCTAAGTGCAAGTTCTGTTCCACGTTCCGGGTAACCTGAAACGGAAGTATGCACAGCGTGCCAAAAGTTAGGACGATGGTGCCCGATGAAATTCTCTTTGCGTTAACAACAACAATCTCGAGAAGATCTAAGTGAAATACGAATAATCACATACTGCACGCTGCTAACTCTAGTTTGATAATTTAACCCTATGTTTAATCCTTAAAGGCTGAGAGCGTATCCATCTTGCGTATCGTAACTGAAGAAACTTTACTACATCGATAGCACGGAACAGTAGAAAGTATGTCACCGCGTGGAATTAACTATTCGATGGTTAATTATCAAGAAATTTCTATAATTACTTTCACACGTAGGAGGATTTTTTTTACGGTGATATATTCATTCTTGAGATTTTAAGGGGGAAAAGAAAAAGAAATTTTGCAATAAGTTTTTTGTGTCTCTTATCCGCGTGATTGAGCATTAGAAAAATTAATTGTTTATAACTCGAGAATGGCTAGAGTGGTGAATCACTGAAGATAGATTTTTTAACCTCTTTTAGTTTGTTGTAATTATCATTTGAAACTTAATGTACACATTCAGATCTTATTGTGTGCTTTCAATTACTTAAAGAATTTACATGATCGTTGTAACTTTCGTAAATTTTTTAAATTTGAGATAAATAGTTGTGCTTAATGCTCTTTGAGTGTCACTGACGCATACATCGAGAACTCAATAATGTTGATGTACAGGCGCGTAATTGATTAACAGGTAATTGATATTAAATTTGATAAAAATGGATAAAGTGGATAAAACAAATTTGATCGAATTATCGAAATAATAATTGTTTAGAATTTCTTTTTCATATAAGAGAAAAGAAAATATTTCGTACTCTAAGCCGGCTGGATATTATTTTATAGTTTTCGACTGACTCCAGAAAATATCGACCACAATTACTACAACTTCAATCCATGAGAATTGAGTGAAAATAATTATTCGTAAGGTGAGAAGATGGAGGAATACAATTCTGTTTGTTGTTAACCGAGTATGTTGATTATTGAGACTTCCTCAAGGAGGAAAAACGTCAATTGAATGCCACAAACGTAAAATGGGCAATTTCGAAGCAATGAGCGTGTTAGTCTGTCGCAATTTCGCGTTCCATGCACGAGTAAGGTAGTTCACGAAATGACAATATCAATCAATTATCTTTGACTTAATGTCGCATATCTTTCTTATTATATTTATCCTCGGTTCCTTTGTCCGCATCAAATCCTGTTATTCTAAGAGTGTTTGGCAGCAGCAACCTCGGTAAGAGGGACAGAAATAATACGAATAAGTATACAGCTGCCAGAGATGCTCGCTTCCTTTCTAGATGAGATGTCATCCGAAGGGAGCATCGTCGGTGTAAATAGTCCTTGGTTTCACAAGAAGTTGGGTGACCTTAATTCCATCCTTATCATGCTCACTGTAGTGCGTTGTGAATTAAACTCCTGGCTGTTCGCGTAAGGAAGACCTTTGTTGTAAAATATGGATCGGAATACCGTGGCCGCGTGAATGCATATTCACTGTACCAAATGGATGTAGTACGGTTTTCACCCTTAACCGTTGCGGAGTATCAGCAAGTTTAGCTCTCTTATCCTCACCCGCTTCTAGCTTTTCCTATCCATGTGTAAACCTTCCATTTTCTTCTTGTCCACATTTTATCCCATCCTGCTTACCGCTTACTTCCGTTGTTGTCCGCCCCTAAAGGGAGAATAAATTCTACCGTACCGAATGCGTGTCTGACCCAATGTCAGGTTGCGGAAACTGACGCCGTTATTAATTGTCGAGGCTCGTGTTCTATGACAATGTTGCCTATTACTTATCACGCACTGTCACCACACCGGTAGCTGCTACCAAATACAAACAACTTGCTATTCTGTTAAAATATGAAATAACGAAAGTTAATGATAAAACTAATAAGCATTTGCCAATGTCGAAGAATGAGTGACGCTGCGATAACTAGAATTGATCCATCAGCATATTTTTAAGATAAATGAAAATGCGTGCGTGTGCTAAAATTTCTATTGACGTTTCCGCGAGAAGACGCAGGTTGTCTTCCGAAGATTTTTTAAATTTACTTGTTGATAAATTAAAACATAAAATAGATCGCAAGACGCGACACGGTACTCGTGAGAAAAAGACTAATATCGACCGCAAAATTCTGTAAACAATTGTAAATGCAGATCAGTTTATGCAGTTAATGTTTACTATGCCAATCAGTGATTGGCAGGTGTGCGAAAGAGTGACATTTGAAAGAAGATCACTGAGTTAAACATTTTAGGAGAGTTCCAATATAGAAATTGTCATATTGTCCAAATGACAGCATTCATAAACTTTCTATTTTTATATGAAAATAACATAGAAACGATGTTAGTTGACAAACCTCTCAAAGTAGAGAGCTCAAATGAGTTTTGCTTCAATATTCGTGTATGTCAGAGTCAAACTAACAAGGCGAAACTTTATTGAGCTAGAAAATCTCTTTTGCTGTCATAAATTGAAAAAAAAAAAACAAATAATATCGCAGTAGCAGTCTTGAAAGAATGACCCTTAACCTAGCTCTACTCATTTCCCTTTCACTCGCTCACTTCTATTATTTTCTACATTAGTTCCCCTTTAACCGTTCGGTGTCTCCCTACCTCATTTCCTAAAGTGCGTGCGTTGCTGTCATCAATTTCTTTCGACCATGTGGAGCTTTCCTTATAACGATCAAACTCAGATATTTATCAACCTATTTGAGACCATCTATTCTTAAACTTCACCTTTAATCTCCCTTCCGAATAACCTTAATTCACTTCTGCAATGTTTTATATATTTTGCGTATCTAAAAAAATTACAGATACAATATATTCATTAATATAATGACAGTTTCATCTCACAAAAGCGAGACAGTGTGTAAAGGAAACGGTTTTTACTCGCATACACATATATGCTATTGGTTAATTACAAGATAAAGCTTAAGTGCGCCAAGTTTACAAAAGTATCTGCCTATAAATTGAGTCCTGTCATAGGTGCAAAAGTTTTCTTTCTGTTGTCGGAATTACCGATCTTCAACATTGTGAGATAACTCATCGTTCTGCATGACTCCGTTTTATTGATTATACAGTTCGAATATATTGCGATTTCTGGTTCGATTTGTTCAAGTATAATGCTCTTTGTTATATTGTGGCGTATTCGGTTCGTTACAGTGGGTTACACTCGGTGTATCTATCGCACAAGAGGAAGAGAAACAAACAGATGGATAGAGGAAGTGGAGTCTGGAGTGTGCGTAACTCGGTGTATTGAACCAAAACCGCCATTAGATCGACATTCAATACGGAGAGAAAAATATCGTACACTCATAAAATCGTGGTACTTTTGACAGCTGTTAAGTGACAACTATTGATTGTTAGTCCCTATAACTATTTTTATAGAAACATTAACGATATTGGCGTATAATAGAAAGTACTATTGCAAAGTATTATTTTTATGTTTCAAAACTTTGCGAGCTCAGTTCTAACGTGAAGAAAATACGGTGTAACGGAGGGTTTCGGATCAAATTGATTCGAAGGGTGCACAGATGTAGTATCGTACGTAAGTTGACTGCAAAAAGTGTTTCAAAATAAAATACGAGTGGAAGAGATTCTTAGTTTTACGGTGCAGCGATGTGCATTCTCATACTGAAATTCTTCTGCCGCTTGTGCCATCATAAACGCAGGATTTCTAAACATTTAAAAAATCTCTTGGGAGTCCTTCGAAAGAGCAGAGACTTCCTTCAGATACTATTTTTGTGCTCTCGTCTCCATGACCTCTTTCTCGTCCCTTTTTTGCCATTACGTTTCTTTTTACTCCACATTTCCTTCACTGATTTCGCCACACGGGAACGAATGTGTGGATTTCCCTTATGGCTGACAGGATAAGAAAGCTTTAACCTATCCTTTCCTTTCTGCTGCTACTCCAACGTTCCTTCTGCCTCTATCTTGCTGCTGAATTCCGCTCAAGTGCAGAAACCATTGCGGAAAACGTTCGAGGCTGAGGTACTGAGGGATGGAGTGCGGTAGATGTGCATCGTGGGATTCGGAAAAGTATTGAATTCGATTTCTTATTTTGTCGCCGGTTACTTCGGTAAAGCATAGAATGTGTTTGGCATGTTAGTATAGTAAATACTCTTCTCGTCACATATATGTTAAGTTATCGACAGGACTATCTCCAATAACATATTGCAAAGCGGTTCGTCTCTACAAATACGCCGGTATCGCATTTTCTCAATTTATATTCATCGTTATAGTAGAACGATTTTATTACTAGAGTAATGAATCCGCTTCATGACGGTGCATAATACTTACGAGTTTCGAATGTTTGAGAGGATTCACGCTTCCTGATTAAACCCTTTAACAGGAAAATCCTCGGGATGTGATATTCCTAATTTTCCACCGATGGTATAAACTGTTTAAAATAGAGATGGTGCCTTATGCTGCCATTTGTAACTACGTTAATGTTATAAAGAACAATGCATTTTACTATGTTTCCATTTAAATTCAGTGTTGTTTCAAATAAAAAGTTATCCGTATATTCCTTAAATTCTTTTGCAATTCGAAATATAATTCATTGCGTACACAGTGTACAAAAATAATATCATTCTACAAATCATTATAATTAAAATTTGACAAAATGTGCGGTCTCGGTAAAATTTTTCGTATACAAACAATAAAATTAATATTAAGAATTGTTTTCCGGATATTCGAATCTTCGTGTCGACAAAATGAATTAATTTCCATTTTATCGATGTCGCTTTTCCTCTCTCGATTGCATCGGTCATTTCCCATATCTACTTCGCTTCATTCCCTTCCTTTTCGCTCTTGAATGGTTACGACTATCCGTGACATGCATACACGGTAATTGCCAGGAATCGATAGAAGGCTTCTCTTTCTCTTTCCAATTGAAGATATTTCTATATTTTAATGGGTTTTCTATTATTAGACTTATCGCGTTGACATTTAGTTGAGCTACGATCGCTATTTATTACAACATTTAGCATACAAATCAAGTCACGATATTTTTTGCTGCATTAATTCATCTGACAAATACGAGAATATCAGAGACTAACGGAACTGACAACGGATTATCCGATACAGTGAAACGATAGCCATGTTTTTTGCTGTCATCTATACTAATATAGAATTCTCGGTTTCTGCCTTCGGTATCCGCGTTTTGTATCGTCCCGATTATTTATTAAAACGTTAATCTCAGGCTGGCATAATATCGTCTGACGCTTCCTACTAGTAATTGAACCAACAAGCATAAATTTATGTACAACACTGTAGGAACGACGATAAATAAATTTTTTACAGCTTCGAAAGCGAGTTGTCAGTGGTAACTTGTAGCTTTATTGATTTTTCACTCGATCACTCGTACGTATTGTATTAAAACACTAAAATCAGGAGGATAACTTCTTTATTAATATTCCTTTTCCATTTATAAGGGAACGTTAAAGTCGAGTGATCTATCGAATAACATAAATTCTATCTTCGTTTTAATTTTTCATATCACGTAAATAAATAAATGATAAGCTACGATTTATCCTCAGTATTCACTATAACTGGAACTATCTATTGTATGACAGAGGTATATGATATTTAATATATATCAATATCATATATTGATTAACTAAATAAAATATTCATGAGGGTTGACGACCCTGCATTTCTAGAGTCTTAGAAAAAAAAAATTGTTAGGCTAATACAAAAATAAAAGCATTTCACGCATTTTCATTTATTATTCGGTTGACTTTTAAGTTCGTTTGTGTTTGAAATTATTATGACAAATGTTGACATCGTTTATGACGATCATCACACCATAGAAAATATTTGTTTAAAAATAGTGAAAAAAATCCACATTTTTTTTGTAATGAGAATATTTTAAACGCGAGATAATCCTAATCAGGACAAATAATATATATTTCATTTTGATAAATCATGGTCGATGATTGTATGATTAAATATAATGATTGTATTATTAATAGTGATTCATTTTGTCTTTTTTCAGATGATCAACATACCACGATGATCGGAATCCAATTAGTTGACGGACTCTCTTAAAGAAATTTCTTCAGGGATGAAATCTGCAGAGATATATACATGATTCAAGCAGCCGTAAAGTGAAAGTAAAACATTGTAAACGACAAGAAAATCAGAAAATTTAATAATTATCAAATACTAAATAGCTAATTTCCATCGCGGTATCCTTGTGCGATGATACACCGAGCTTATCCAAAACAATTGGAATCACGTGACTGTAAACGGATATAGAAAGACTGGTTACCGGAGAAAACTAAGGAAAATATGTTAGCTTGCCTGCTGAATGCAAGAGTTTTTAAAATGCAAAAAGGTGAACGCAAAAAACAAAAAAACGTAACAGATACAAAGATATGCGGAGAGAACATAACTTCAAGAACATTGAAACGTTGCTAAAATTCTCATACGCTATCACGTGTTATTCTTGTGCATGAAAACTAGCCTCACGTTATTAGCAACAAAGATTCACTGAGCTTCATACAACCTGATACTAAAAGGAAGAAACTGGTACAACATTTTCATCGCGTCATCGAAAGTACTTTTTTTGGTGCAGTGTAAACCTCAGAATCTTATGATAACGAGGAACGTGACAACGGAGAAGAAGACGTAGTTTGAAATTTTATTGCATGGCGACAACCGTAAGAATCGCGAGTACAGCTCTCTACTTTCCTTGGTCCCGAGAAAAAGTTTTCCTTGTGAGTAGTGGCACATTATAAATCTGAAAGCTTCATTGTACACCCTTTCATACCTTTCGTACCACCGTAGTGGTTTCCTATGGTTCATTCTATCCACTCTAACTTACTTTTCCTCTCACTGCTAAATCGATCGTCCCTTGATTAAGGATATCCTTGCCAGAACCGGGGTGTAACGGGAGAAGAACTTCGTTGAACGCATTAGTAACTGTGCGGAAGAGAAACAACTGCCAAACGAGTGAACTAGAAAGATAGAATTGCTGAAGGACTTTTGATTTTTCCACTAATTTCAAAAACTGAACCGAGAATCATCATCAATTTTCATAATTAGACTTCAAATATTCCTTTTCTTTCTGTTCGTTTTTTTTTTTCCAAACGTAGACAATTTTGCGGAGAGATATTTGTACTTTGTTTATTATTGTCACTCACTTTATGCAACTTTTAACCTAAAACTACGTAAATATCGGGATTCATTGCTAAAAGAAAACTATGCCATGATACTCTTTAAAACCAATTACACAAATTGCAACATTGTTTCTTCTCCTTTACGAGCTAGCTGAGTTTCAACACAATCGAACGAAAAGTTGATTTGGTAAGGATATCCTCAACAACGTCCTTGATGAACTATTAAATATTTTTTATATCGTCATCATTGATTACCTCCCAGGTTTAAAATCATTATCTGCACAAAGTTGTACAAACAAATACAAAGCTGCCAGCTTGAATGTAACATAAAACTGAAATTTATAAAGCAAAGCAAAAATCGTGTCAGATATCGATTTGCAGAAATTTTTCTAACTCTATTTCCTCGTAATTCCTTTCTTCCATCGAATGCTTCAAAGAACCACAGAGCTTCAGAAACAAATGTAACGGACATTGAGATTGAACGATAGAATGAAACTGTTAGTGCGCCGATTATCGTTACGACATATCCGATGAACATGGAAAACGGTTGCGAATTAAGCACGTTACCGGTAATCGTGCTATCGGGATTAACGGAAGCGATTATAGTGAAATCGATGCACAATGAGTGACGGACGGAAAATTGTTGAAATATAAATTTAAATGATTATTCGGTTGAAGCAGATACCGATCAAGAACTACAGTTTCCAGTTTGGTACATGCAGACCGTGACAATTGGAGTGAGTTCAATGAAAAAAAAAAAAAAGATAAAATATATTTATGAATGAAAAGTAAAAAGTGAATTTAAAAACTGGCGATTGTGGTAAGCTAGCCGGTTGCTTGATATAAAATTTCAAAGTTTTATGACGTAAAGAAGTAAATACTCTGAGTTATAGATCGATTTAAACACGTAGATGATATATAAATAAAGTAAAATGTTGTAAATAAATTAAAAAAAAAAAAAAAACTTAAAAACTTTGATAGAAAATATTTAAATTTGTTGAAAAAAAATTCCTTTGTGTCGCTTATAAAGCTAAACGTCGTTGTGTGTTCAGTTTCTAAACGCATACTACTCCACACCGTCGGATAATGGAAGATTCGACTGCTGGTTCGGAAGCTTCAACGAGATAACGAAACAAAAGATCAATAAAAAACTTTGGTGAATGGACAAGACATTGACTTTTCGTTAGAGTAAAAAAATATATCTGACAAGACGGCAGAAAACGAGGAGGAAGAGTTCCGAGGGAAAGAACAGGTGGTGCTTGAATAACAAGTTTCGGAAGCAAAAGGTAAAACGGAAGATAAAAAAAAAAAAGCTTGGAAAGTTGCTGTCGATGAACCCTTACGCGGGAAAATAAAAATCGTTATGCAGTCGCTCGAGGAGCTTTATTTCTCAACAGCTTATCCGTTGAATGCTACGACTTTTAAATGGTACGATAACTTTACAACTGTAAACTACACAAACGTGACAGATAGCGAGGTTGGCAATCAATATATCTTACCATGGTGGCGTCAAATTATATGGACACTTCTATTCGTCGGGATGATTGCTGTGGCAACCGGTGGAAATCTTATTGTTATATGGATTGTTATGGCTCACAAGAGGATGCGAACAGTAACAAATTATTTTTTAGTCAATCTGAGTATCGCAGACGCAATGGTTTCGACGCTCAACGTTACTTTCAATTATACGTACATGCTGAACAGTCATTGGACGTTTGGGAATCTTTACTGCAAGATCAGCCAGTTCATAGCTGTTCTTACAATCTGCGCAAGCGTCTTTACCCTCATGGCCATCTCAATCGACAGGTAAATGTCACGTGCATAAGGCACGGATGGTCATTTTATATTAATAAATTGAATTTACGGGATGTTCACCGTCCTATTCCCTAACCTTTCCTTCGATTCTCGAATGAATAAAGCGGTAGCGGTGAGTGGTCTGGCTGCATGCTCCGACGTTGAATGTGCGTGGGACTCCTGGTATATTGGAAAATGTCCTAAAGGTCATAAATTCTCAATGAGAACGTGGTTGAGAGCGGGAATGTATTCCCCCTCCGTTCTACACCTCTGTTCCGTCGCTTCGTTCGAGCCCTATGTCACCCCCCTGTTATTCAAATCTTTCTGTTCTCTATCTTCACCATCCTGTCTTTTATCCTCTCTTCCTGTGACCTTTGCACCATATTCTACCTCGCTTTTGTCTCTCACCATCAGATCGTTGTCCAACGATAACACGATTTCTCTTGATCCTCGCCTCTTTCTTGACACCTTTTCCTTGTTCGTCTCTTTTCTCATTATTAACGCTACCCACACCCTTTCTCTCATAGTCTTCCTGCTGAGTACGCTCTAGCAAAGCTTCATTTATGCGAAAGCTATAAATTGATCAACATACTTCCTCACAGAGGAAGCTTTGTTCGACTTTGCAGGCTTGTTTTTCTTTCTATCACCTTCTCCGACTTTTTCCCCATCTTACTCTCATGATTTCTTATGCTTTTGACACTCTCTCGCTTTTATTCTTGCCAGTCTATCTCTTTCTTTCCATCCCTGGCTGCAGCCCCTCTTCCCACATTTTCCCCACTGCCTCTTAACTCTCCCTTTTGCTTCTCTCGTCATGTCCTGCTCCCGTATCTCGCTCCGTCTCATCTTCTTCCACAGGACCCTCGTTCCTTTCATCTTCTCACAATTGCTGTCTCTTTACTTACCACGTTTCTCTCGCCCATCGCTCATTCCTCCGTCCTTTTTTCCTAATTTCGACTATCCGTTCGCCTTCTCTCCCTCTTTCGTCCGTGCACTCGCCGTCATACTATATTCTGCCGTTCCTACCACGCCTCTTTTCAACCCCATTGCGCCTGCGACGCCATCACTTGGCTCTCTGCCGTCGTCCGACCCTTCACCGGACACGTGCTTTGCCACCTGGGACAATAGTCAGTCGCAAACACGTGCTCTCTCTCTGCCTCTCGCCATTTTCCGCAATTATTGCCTACCTTCCTCCATCACATTTACGACCACGAAGACTAGAGATGCCTCGTTTCTTTATGTTTACAACTTTTTCCCTGCCCCGATCTTCCTCGCTTTCCAAATCTGGGTCCCCGCACCCACCGAAGCACTCACCTTTATCTTCTTTTGAATCCCTTACTTCCCAGTGTATACGATTTTGCTGAACGAAGACATCGATGCTCCACATTCCCCGCCGCCCTTCACCGACGCACGTCCGTCTATTTTTTTCTTTCTATCTGCCTCCTTCCCAATTTACTCTACCGCCGGCTTCACCGATTCCACACCTGATCTGCTAAATTCAGGGGCTTCTTGACCTCGCGCTCATCGAAGCACTCAACATTCTCTTCTTTTAAGTCCTTTTCTTCCCAGTCTATGGTTTCACTCACCGAAGATATCGACGCGTCACACTATCCGCCTTCCTTCACTAACCCACCAACGTCCGTTTTCGGATCGATCAACTTGTTTTACCGGTTGTTCACGTAAAAAGACACCTATATACCTATATTTTTGTTGGTCCAAAGATAGACGAGAATCAAACTTGTGTCTACTGGGGTGTAACCTCAGGACGAAACCACTGTGCCACTGCATGATTCTCAGCTTTCGCGATTCATCAAATCTGGAATCTATTCGGACAAAAACAAATGCAATAATGTTCTTACACCCACAAATTTTACAGTATAACTAACATGATTCTGGATAATTTTTCATGGCATGCCATCAGTTTTAGTGCCAAAGAACCTACAGGAAGACAAAGGCAGACGGAAGTACAATCGTTCAAGGCATGACAATAGTCCAAATAGGAATAGCCTGCCATATGCAAACAGAATTCGTGACCTATTCACCTAATTCTCCACATGTACATGGAACCTGTGGAAGCTTTTAACTAAGGGAAGACGTATGAAATAAATAACCGAGCACCGCATATCTGTACTGAATTCCAGAGCACCCTTGTACCGGAGTCATTCCATGCTTCCAATACTCGCATCCCATCCATATATTGCTCAATGCAAAAGAGCAGTCATGCTTGCGTCCATTTTCTTTCTCATCCGCAAGCATACGCTGTCTCTCATTGTCAGGCATACAAAATCCGTGACCAGAATTCCTTAGTTATCCAGATAAGCTTTTCTTTGCGCAGCAATCCTACTTTTAATGTTGTTACTTTAAGCCTCGAGTAACTGATAAAAGTGGCTGAAGCTGAAGAACAGTAGATTACAGGAATATTAACGAAGCATCTAGGGTATATGAGGAAATGGGGATAAAACGGGCAAGAGGAGCTCAAAGGGTGACTCGTTCAAAAATAGAAAATGGGAACAAAACGGGCATCAATGCCCCGACGGTAATTCAGTTAAAATGTATTTGTAATATATCGAAGTTCTTTGAATGAAGAACATACAAAAAAGGAGAGATATGAATGAAAACTTCTCAAATTATATTTTCTTTATAACAATTAAATATTAGCGACATTCATTTCGTTATTTTTTTATTGTAATCTTGTTATCATCCTCTTGAATATTTGACAAACTCACAGCTATGTTCACGTACCTCACTTATATCGGATTAAGCTGGGTCGTGTTGCTAGAAGCACGAATTTATTTTTGAATAAAATAAAAGGGCAAATTTGGAGAGAATGAAAGTCCTCAAGTTTTTTTAAACAAACAAAATTTTCTTCTAATTTCAAATAAAATAACTTCACTTGTTCATTAGGATACAAATCATTGTCCTCGACTTCATTATATGAACACTGGGCCTAACCTAAACACAATTACTGCATTGAAACAATATACCGCGTGCCACGTTCTATCTCGGTTTTTCTTATCGTTTTAGAGTTATAGATTTTCAAATATTTCAATAGGCAGTACACACACGCACATGTATTTCTGGACATTCAAAAACAAAATGATTTCTGTGATACTTTTTTGGAGATCACTTTAAGCAATTTGACAAACATCTCGAATTTTTTTTGTCGACTACAAATCGCTTTATGAGGAAAAAAAACATAAAAAGTAAGAACCAGGCCGGTTTGGACTGAAATGCCCCATGTACATGGACCGGTCCATATTCACTGAGATCAAAATATGTGAAATGAAAACGAATATAGAAAATATAAAATAATTCTAACTTTCTCATATTCACAATACGCAAGATAATTATTTGAGTAGTTGGGACCAAGCACACGATTGTCCATTTTAGCTAACCTCTTAGTCACTTTCATTTGAATCACAAAGCTTTAAAGTTTCAACAGTTGTAGGAACGAGCGATCAAGGAAATTTGTTAAAATCTAGGTTCGGTCAAGACGTGGGAACTTCAAATGGGTGATCATCGATTATATATATCTTCGGTATGACGTATTTTATCTTTTGTACATTTCTTGTTAATGTTTCACCTCTGTACCTTGCGTACAATTTTTTTTTTTATTACGTAGAAGATATATCGATAGTATGGCTATACGCTGATAAGCGGTAGTCACTCCATTAGGTGCTCAAATGTAGCGTGGCTAATAGACGCCGCCGTCGCTTGTACGTCAATAAAAGTAGTACTCACTTATAATGTCCGTGGCAAGTTGGCATATGGTACGATATCGAGTAAAATAGTTGGGTAAGTTCTCAAACTAGAAGCTAAATCAAAGAGAAGCGAAGTAGAATGTATAAATTGATGAGATTCGAGGCACCGAAGGTTGAGACAGCGATGAGCTTTCTGACTTCGGCCAGCAGTTGCTTCCTGCTCGCTCTGGTAAGTCTATCAACAATTATTATATCATTCACTTACTCGTTCACTCGCTCTTTACTACCTGAATCAATGTACGAACTTACCGTGATACCTGAAGATTGAATAATCCATTTCTATTCACGATGTTGCATAAAAGTTTAGTGACAGCAGAAGTAATATATTTCCCTTGGGAAATTTTACTCGACTCAATCTTCCATTTGTGTTTGTTTTAAATTTGATTGATGGAGAATGAACACTTGTCTTCTTTTTTTTTGACTTTGGTCTTCTTCGATCTACGTATGGCTTGGTTCCTTTCTTATTGTATGCACAATTCATAAAAGTACGAACATGAATAACATTTTTTTCTAAGAGCTGTCAATTTGAACTTTATTTAGATCCGTTTGATCGGTGGCGAAGTGACACAGTCGACTGAAGTTCCATCAACTTCACCTTCAGCGAATCTATACAGTGATTGGAAAATCGATACGAACAGTACTCTTAGTTTGATAAATGAGATAGAAACTAGTCAAGCTCAAAATGAATCGCTAAACTCAACAAGTATGTCTATCGAAGAAATTTTTAACTCTCAGGGTTTAAACAATGTAACCGAAAAATCAAACTTTGTTACAACAAGTCACTCGCCTCATCGTTTGGAAAAAGAATTTCATACGAATGCAACAACGGATAATTTCATAGAACATTTGACGACGATATCTCTAGAACAAAATGATAGTTTCTGGGAAGGGTCACTTGTTGATTATGACAATGAGACGAAAGATTCAAACGATGTCCAAAACAACACGAACTTCAAACAGAATGACACTTCAAGGATGATCACCGATTGGAATGGAACTGTTGGAGATAATTCTACAAGAACAGAGTCAATTATGAGAAGAACCACGACATATCCAGATACGAATTTGATACATGCGGACGATTTATCAACAATCAAGAGATCCAGTTTGACTTTGACAGCCTATGACGCAAAGCAGGAAGGAGAAACTTCAAAAGATCTAACAGAAGCACCAAAAGGCACAACAACATTATCTTACGAAGCATCATCTCTTTACGACAGTAAAACTTATGAGATTGTCAAGAATATAACAAGCGAAAACACATCAAAGGCTGTTGATGCGAAGCGTAAAGCGTTGCTAAATGTAATTCTAAATAATAAATCAAGCAATTCTGGATTGTACATGGAACAGAAGTACAACAACAACAACAGTAGCAGCATCACGGCTACCCCATCAACGGCAAATTCGATTTGGTTAAATGATCAAAGCACGTCGACGGAAAAATTTGTTCAGAAAGATTTGGAGATATTGAATAGAAAAGAGAAAAACGCTCGAAAGAGTTACGCTGGTTCCTTACGCGATGATCGAACGAAACTGGCGAACCAAGAAATACATGTGAAACGTCAATTGCCAGAGGAAATAAGGAAGAGAAATGGAAATCATCGCTGGGCTAATAAAAACGTCGAAGAAGAAATATCATCGAGTAAACGAAACAAAAGTATCGAGAAGCAAGTTACGAAATCTGAAGATCTCTTGACTTCGAGTATTTTGAAGGAAATAAAAAGACCTCGGTTAAGCTTTCGGAAAATATTTAAAGACAGAATACAGAGTAAAGCTGGATATTTGAATGATGATGGAAAAATATTCCAAGAGAAAGATGAAACTGCGGGAGAATCAATCGATGCGAACTTTTCCTCTGTACCATGGAAAAGTAATATTGAGAAAGAAACGTTGAATCTGGATGCTCGTTCCATGTGGAATCTGCTCACGAATCGCGATATCCTCCCAACTGTTCTAATTCCACAAGGTCCATGGGAAATACCAACCGAGCCGGATCCAGTATTAGCGGAATACTTGATTAGATCAGCTCTCGCTAATTGGAGAATTTATCACTCTGATCTCGTTGAACCAATTTTAGATGAGGACGCTCATGGGGAAATTTTCGAAATAGACAAATTTTTTTCCATACTCGCGACTCTAAATCGTTACGGATATTATGAGAATCCAATTTATATTTCTCCAAACAGCATCGACTGTGATTTTCCTTCGACAAGTCTGAAAATTGCAGCTGCGATGAAGTGGACCTTGGTCTATCGTACAGTGGAGATCATACCACGAATAATTTGCAAAAGGACAAGAACAATGTATGGAAAAGATGATCCTGGTTACGAAAAACATTGCAAAATTAGACGAATCGTCTGTAGTAGAAATTATCTAGATGTTCAGCGTCAAACGATTCCATTGATACGCGACAACCGCCTGATAATGACCGTGAAGAACCCCAGAGTTTACTACAGAATTCCAGGATCGTTTCCACTTAGTACATCTTACAAATCGATAAAGGGTAATATCGTTTGGTTGTATCCGCAATGGGGAATCGAAGTCAGAAGGGAAGACGAAGAAGATACCTTTCCGTTTCGGAACCCGTCAGATCTCGAGCAGGTCAAACAAGTTTCTAGAAAGGCTGATTGGGTTGTGGGCGCAATGAAGGAGAAATCGAGTCACCCTGACACAATCGGAAATTTCATTGTCTTTGACATTTTGAATTTCATCGGTTCCCCTTATTCAAAGGAAGTGTCCGCTAGACAAAGTTGCGCAATGGAAATGGCACACTCGCCGGAAGTAGTGAAGGAAGTTCTACTCGAGACGATACGTCGAGCGATAAGAGACAATAAACATGAAACGTCGAAGCAAGCGTTGGTGCATCCATACTTGGATGATACGAAGAAACCAACGTCGTCTGTACGTTCGAACGTAGATAACGAGATAGCTTTGACAGATAAAAGCATTACGACAACTCCGAAGATGCATCGGGATTTTATGAATGTCGGCAAATATAAAACAGATAGCAAAGAAAATTTGTTTGGAACGCGACAAAATTCTGGAAATTCGAATGATACGACATATGGTTCCAGAGCTTCTTTGACAAAATCTGTAAAAAACATTGATAACGAACGCTTAAAAAACATTCGTAATGAATTAATTGATTTGATCGAATTTCCTGTTACTGACAATCGCAAACATAATTTTAATCAAAGCATCATAAGTAATACGAGCGATAACAAGCATTTCAACAGCAACGTTAATCTATCAACGACTCTTGATGTCGCTAAAATTTCAAAAATCAATGCTACATCTTTATCAACAGAACCGCTCGTGCCCGCAATACATTCAAACTTCGAATCTATCAAATCTCAACCTGTTTCAGTGACAAACAGTGAACTTAAATCATCAAAAACAATAAATACGAATGTCATTGAAACGTTTGGTACGACTGATGTTAACGCTCATCGTTCTAATGGATCATCGGTTACCGGTGATTCGCCGGCAGAATATCAAGACATTTCGTTATCCAATGAAACCTTCGATACTGCGAAGGAGATTGCTCTAAGGGTTTTCGCCAGTTTATTCGATTCAAGCGATACAGACATTCGATCCATTCCAAGATTGACTACCATGTTCAACAAAAAATACAATTTACACGAAGATATCAATAATCAAACGGAACACATAATCGATTCGACACAAGCCGCATCTTCCAGTTTTAAAAAACATTTTTATTCAAGTAACAGAGACGACATGCGTGAAAATATTAATGGAGGAGTAAATGGATTAGACTTAGGATTAGGTTCAGCGATCGAGAATCCTTCGACATCAACCGCGAACGATAATATTGTAAATGAAGAGAGGTACATTAATGCTAAGATTAAACCCAATCAAAGCATTAGTATGAACCACAACGCGAATTTCAATCAGAACATAGGAGAAGCTCGGTCCATGAGCGACGAGCCAATCAAAATAGCATTGAATACAGTGCTAGGGCTACAGACACCATATCGATTGATTCCTCCCAACGAAGATAAAGCATCCATCCTGAGTTTGACAATGAATCAAAGCAGCGACCTCCGTAATATGAGTTTGCTTAATAACGAATATCATAGAAACAATGCGACGAGCGATAATAAAGTCATTGATAAGATCTCAGAGAATCAGAAAACGCCCAACATCAAAATGTCCAAAACTACAAATCCACTATTACGCAAGGCAGCTGCTAACGTTAACTGGAATGTTCCTCGACAAGTCAACCAGAATACAAAAGCTGCTGTAAACAATAACGGTAACGTTAACAAAAAAACTAATACAAAGCTGATTAGTAGCAGTAAGAAAAGTGTTGGTATTGACGTTGATACGATACACAACACAAGTCATGGCCTTAAGACCAACGCTAACTCGGGCAGCAATAAAAATATGAATGTTCATACCGACATGCATAACAAAGTAATTTCTAATACGCAACAGTTATCAGCGATTAAAACTAACATTGCATCCCAAGTAAACCATAGTTTGAGCACCAATTACAACTTCAACGAGAAAATCAATTACAATAATACGTTGAACACGAACAAAAATAAAGGTTTTAAGAAAATTGAAATTGCGACGAAGGAGGTTTCCATCAAGAATAAAAAGAAGAAGAAGAAGAAGAAGAAGAATGATAGATTTACCTGGAGCTTCGATAAATCTTTTAATAGCCATACCAACCACAATTACAACTCTAACGTGAAGAAATATGTTAATTATCTGGTGAAATCAAACGTGGATTACAATGCTTCCGTAACAAAAGGTAAGAATTTCATTGAGGCTTCAAGAGAACCATCGGTCAAGTCGATTGTTGAACAAACCCCTCTTAATTCTGTGCATCCGGTAGATGTGGTTCAAGCATCGAGACCGATCATCGATGCAAACGTCACAATCTCCGGTGCATTGAATTCCGTCGATGATATTACTGCTGCTACCCACAATGGCGCTGTACACTCCATACAGAACGTAGTTCAGGTTTCGAGTCAAAGGTTAAATCAGTCAGCAATGAATTTAGGTGAAACATTGGGGATTACGAGGACAGCAATCAGGAATACCGATGCCCGGAGTGTCCAGCAGCAATACCAGCAACCCATTAACACTGAAAATAACACCAACCTAAATTATAGCTTTGATTCAAACTATGATTCTAACTCCAATGATTCAAAGAAAATTGAACAAATAAAAAATGCTTCAGCGTTGACATACAAGACATCATCGTCTGATATCGCTAACACCTTGGAAACTAGTACGCAGCATAAGAGTGGCTGGTACGAGCTGTGGTACAATAGTGGGAAAGGTGACAAGAATAACTGGACGGAGATTTGGAATAACAGATTTTTTAAACGATTTCTTCAATAATAATTACGGAAGATGAATAACGATGAGATCACGTTGCTTAAGAACGCTGCGTATTTAACTCTACTCGTGTAACGAATGCTGTATTGTGAAACATTAGTGTGGGCAGGAATTTGATCTACTTGAACACGACTCTTGGAAAATTCTAATTAATCATTATGCATCCCTAAGCGCACTTCAAGAAGCGGTAATACACAAAGCCTACGTTACAGACATCAGAGTTGATGCCCTAAAGCAATACAATTTACCAAATCACAGTGCAGAATAGTATCAGAGCACACAGAATACTATCTTACAATTAGATACATAATTGTATCTAATTAACATACATGCTGTGGATAAATTAGTCATCCACCGGCACTAAACTATGATAGAATATTTATGTGCGACAGAAAATCGACTCTCTGCGTCACTACAGAAGCTGATGTACACACTGATGTACACACACTCGTTGCATTAACAAACTAGTTAATGCAACGAGATTTCTTTTCAATCGAACAAACGTTTATTAGAAATTGTTAGTTATTGTTTAATCTGAGATTAAAGTTCGATTATGTCAGAACAAGTGCTTAATACCGAATGTACTTACCGAAAATTAAAAACATAAATATAATATTTATCAATATATGTTGTTCACAAAACGTTTCTCTCTTTTTTAATTCCATCAGATCAGAGATAGAAAGAAAATTGCATCTTGGAAATTGCATCTATTTACGGCTGCAGTGAATCGGCTTTTCCCAGTTTCTTTTTTAACAGACGATTTGTCTGGAATTCTTAATTAACATTTATTTGCCGTCAGCGCATTCATCAACTGTCTTGGAAAATATAAACTCTGAGCTTTAAATTGTGCACACGCCTTTATAAGCAAAGTTATCTGTTGTATGAAGAACATTGTAGTCCAATTTCAATCAGAGATCGGATCAGAGATAGAAATCAAGTTACATCTAGTTACGGATGCAGTCAACTGGCTTTCCCAGTTGATTTTTGTATTTAATTTAACATTTATTTGCCGTTATAGTATTTATCAAATGTCTTGGAAACTGGAAACTCTGAGCGTTAAATTGTGCACACGCATTTATAAGCACAGTTATCTCTTTTATATGACGAATATTTTAACCCAATTTCGATCAGAGATCGGATCAGAGATAGAAATCAAGTTGCATCTAGTTACGGATGCAGTCAACCGGCTTTTCCCAGTTGATTTTTTCATTTAATTTAACATTTATTTGCCATTAGAGTATTTATCAAGTGTCTTGGAAACTGAAAACTCTGAGCGTTAAATTGTGTACACGCATTTATAAGCAAAGTTATCTGTTGTTCGACGAATATTTTAGCCCAATTTTAATCAGAGATCGGATCAGAGATAAAATGCAAGTTACATCTAGATACGGATGCAGTCAACCGGCTTTTCCCAGTTGATTTTTTCATTTAATTTAACATTTATTTGCCGTTAGAGTATTTATCAAATGTCTCGGAAACTGGAAACTCTGAGCTTTAAATGGAGTATATGACTTTGTAAACAAAGTTATTAGTTATACGACGAATATTTCAGCCCAATTTCGATAATGTCTCAGCTAGTCGAGCATTGACATGTTTACCGTAATGGAACTCACTTATAGAATGATGGTATAAACGGAAGTTCACCTTCTCTTGGAGCCCAAGGTCTCTACTGAGATTTTAATAGCTCTCTTAATCTATCGTTTAAAATTCTTTGCTTACCAGCCACAAATTTTATGACGTGACTTGTGCGAGCACTTATAGTTCCATTATCCAACGATTTACTCTGACATTTATTCGATATCAGGCTATCAAAGTTGATCACCTGTCGTCTTATTTATGAGTGATAAGGAATATGTAACGATATAATTTTTTTTTGCCGTTTGAATATAATTCTAAACCGATGACTGATTGTAAATAAACGCTTAGAGACAATAGTACTCGTATATTGTTATTTTAAAGGTAATAGAACTTTAACGTATTGCTGTAATAATACGGATCGTAAATCAGATACCGCGGTGAGTATCGGAAAATAAATGATTTATAAATAATTGAAAACGCCAAAAACCATTTAATTATTACAAATTATTCTGATAAATAGAGGGATGCGTACCGGCATCCTTTAGATGAAAATAAAAATCTTTTTCAGTGTAAAATATTATTTATTGCGTTTAATAAAAAAGGATTTTCCCCACGGGGTTGAGAATTGGAATGAGAACAAAGCAAAACGGACGTTATTGGAAATTCAAAAAATGTTCCAGATTCAACAACGCAGCCATCATCGCCCTAATAACACGAAAGAAAAACGTTTTAAGGGAGCAAAAATAGTACTTTGCACGCTGTTTATTTATTTTTTGTACCCTCAACCTATGAATATCCTTTGTGGAAATGATCAACTTTAGTTTCCTCATGGAGGACTCTTTGTGGATAAGAGACAAACGAGGAAGCAACTTGTTACTTTGGAAAATCTTTTGCAATTTTTTTTTGTAATTTTTATGAAGTGCATGTTACACTTGATATTTTATCAAATTTTGTGTTTAATCGTAGGAAATAAAATCTACTCGGCAATGGGAATTGCTAAAAATAATTCCAGTAAGCTATAAAAATGTTATTTCAAACGATAAATAAGTGGATAATTAAGATTGCACATGGTAGAGATGAACCAAAATAATTTTTCTCATATTTGACATGAGCAAACACCTGGCTTGTATTAATTCTTTAATAAGTCATAAGAATATCCCCACTCTTCGGTTTTACCATAAGAACGCGTTGCTCCCACTCTGCTCTTCAAAGTCTTATTCCGGGACAGACTCGAGCGGTGTGACTTAATAAAGTGTTAACCAAGATGACCATGGACCATGCTCATGGATAATAATGGTTCAAGCTAAAACTGTTTCAATAATAAAAGACAGTGAATAATTATTAATGTTAACGTATATAACGCTGTTGCATAAATCTAATCTTTCATTAAAATCATTTGAATATTTCTAAGTAGCCGCTTTACTTCCCGAAAGAGCTTTTCCACGTAAAATAATGTATGTTTAAAGCGGTTCGGAGCTCGCACAACTTTTATTTTCATTTGCGAATACGAAAGTAGATCGGCAGTGATTTCCCTGGAGAAACAACGTTTGGTCGATATATTTTACGGATTTTGTCAACGTCGACACGTGGATCTATTCAGCATCGTAGTCGATAAACTCCATCGACTAACAAAGAGTGTATGCACGTGCAGAATGAAAGTCAATGAAAGGGGCGGTTCATCTTTTTTAAAAAAAAACCTTTGCTTCGTGCTTACAAGAGCTCCGAAGGAAAATGTGAAAAATGTTTTATTCCGATAATGAAGAATTTTTGTATTATTTTAACATAAATTTCTCTAGACGATTGAATTAAGAATAAAAAAAATAATTAATCAGTGAGTTACGTAGATATTTCTTCGTTGAATTTTAAGAATAAACTTTTCAACTCACTTTACTCTGCAATTCGAAACTTATCAAAGGAGACGCGGGGTATGTTTTTTAAACTTCACAATATCCAAAGGTCGACGCTCAGCGCTCTGCAGATTATTTTTACAATCGCGGTAATGCACCGCAAGTGTAATAACGACCAATCATTGAGTTTATCTAGAATTAACAATAAGTATTGAAAAAATGTTGAGTTTATTATTTTTAAAAAATGTATTAATCGTTAAATATAACAAACTTTGAGCAGTTGAATTAGTATTTACAGTATTTAAGCGAAATCCTGCAAAGTAGAAGCCTGCACAATTGTCTCTTTATTATTTTCCATGTCTCACAAAAGTTTTGTGAGGAAATCAAAATCGAGAAAAATAATTTATTCTGTTTAAGTTATACATTAAAAAAAAATGTTCTTTCTCAAACTTTGATTATTTGACCACCGCTGTAGATCATAGCTGCAGTTAAATCGTCAAAGGTCTTATGGAAACGACAACGAAAAGAAGAAGAGATTAAAGTTTTGTTTCACTTTTAGGTCTTTTACTTTAGGTACTTCAGTTTTTCGCTCAATTACTGCAAAGAATTTCAACGTAGTTGAAGGATACCATCAAAATGTCATCACAGAACATCATTCAAGAAGAGAATGTCTTCTATATTTACTATCCGAGAACACAATATAGTAACAGTGATAACAGGAATGCTGGAGGCACATTTGCCAAAAGATGCATTGTCGAGAGGCGACGTATCGTCTTATTGGGAACCAGACACTTTGAATTACTCATCCTTGATAGATCTGCTTCAACTTGGCTATAGGTGCCTCGTATATTTTATATAATAAATAGAAAAGACCGAGGTTATCGGATATATGGGTCACTCGATGCTTTATGATTTTCTCCAATATTTCTCTATAACCTAAAATAGCTGAAAATATCGTGAATTAAATAAATGTATTTATTGTTGTTTTTTTTTAAATATGAAAGCCAATTTAGCATAATACGTAAAAATCAATCATACACCGTGATCTTTATTGAGATAAATTTCTTATATTAACATAGTAACCGAGAGAACCATTAGAAATTTAGATACAAAATTGTTTTAAACGTAATTGATAATTAGCGATATAATGGGCCATTTGGTAAAGAATAATATAAATTGCACACGACATGGGATATTGTCAGAGGGGAAGCTAGAGGGGAGTCTACGTATAATCATAAGAAAAACAAACTAAGAATACTTATAGGACGGTGATACATAGATACAGTTCAGTTTCTTTTATTTCAACTAAATGTTCTCGTTCATTCTATCTTGACGCTAAGTCTGAGAGTGGACGCCGTAACTCATTTTCCTCGTGATCAACACAGCGTGAATTATATAATTGATAATTAGCGATATAATGAGCCATTGATACTAGGTAACGAATAATATTAATTGGACACGACATAATATATTGTCTACTATGAAGACTCCGGCAAATCATAAGAAAATATCTCTGCGACATAGTTTACGTTAAAAAAAAAAATGATCCGATGAACACCACAAACTAAAATAATTATAGGACAGTTATACATAGTTCAGTTTCTTTAATTTCAATTCAATGCTCTCTTGTAACACTCTTCTCGTTCATTCTCTCTTGATGCTAAGTCTGAGAGTGGAAGGCGTAACTCACTTTCCCGTGATCAACACAGCACGAACACCACCATGAACAACGGAGGCAGGTGATAGACGTCTAGGTGATTTAGGAGAGCTCTCTCTCTCTCTCTCTCTTTTACTAGGCTACTCTGTCTAGTACCACGAAAGTCCATTCCCGGCTGCGTTGAGTCACAATGAATAGCTTCCTGAGTTAAAATAAAAATGTTTAGACCCTCGTCGACGGTATTACATAGACTGAGAAAAAGAATCTCTTGAATTTACTGAATAACGCTTTTCAAATTGGCGTATAATGTAAAATATATATATTTATTATTTATTTAATTGTTCTATTGACACCTTGTGACAAGATAACGATCGTATCTCTGCGGCAGACATTTTCTCCGGTTTTCACTGCGTATTTAGCAATTTATTTAATTCAAAGATTATTTATTCAAATATTCATAAAATGAAAGAATATCGAATGTGAAAATTCCATTTTTATTTTCGTAGTAATTATTCGAAACAGATCCATACGGTTCTGACATAAAACAGCACATTAGTGGCACCATGCTTTATTTCCTTATTAAAAAATAATTCTACCATGATTTAATTGGAATTTAACTGACTCGCCCGTATGTGTCCGAGCTGTTGCCAGAAGGGTCGCAACGTCATGACATTCGCGTGAACACGACGTGAAATGGAGTGCAGCTGTCACTCTCGTTTTTATTTTTCTTTGCATATCGACCGAATTTTCAGGCATTAAATATGGCGGTAAACTGTGCCATTTTTTATCTAAAGCGAAATATAAATCTTCTCCCCCTTACCCACTCAATCAAATACCAATTCACTACAAAATCATTAGGGAAAACCGGATGAACGTGACTTCTGTGCCATGAATTCATTATTATGTTCAATATTCTTGGTTAACATTTCATTTCTATATTTCCAAAAGGCGCGTTTCTAAAAAACTAAAACTTAAAATAATAAACGATTCAGATATTCTATCATTTGATTTGTTATTATTTTTTTATCATCTCCACCCCTACTCCTTTTGTGAAATTTTTGTCTCAAGTCCAAATCTACATTTCGTAAGGGTTGAGAATCGAAAAAATATAAATAAAAGGTAACAAATAGCGCACTCAGCTCTAACGCATAAGCATCGAACCAAAAAAAAAAACAAATTCCTGTAAACCGAATTTAATTTAACTATTTTTCTGCTTTGTAAATTTTAATGTGATATCTGTTGTATGATTTCAGATATATGGCCATCATGAATCCCCTGAAACCTCGGATGGGCAGAAGGGCAACATTGTGCGTTGCGGTAGCTATCTGGGTTGTCGGGGCTGTTCTGTCTTTGCCGATGCTTTTATTCTACACAACTTACACCCAAAACTTTTCGAACGGAGAGGTCAGAGTTATCTGTTACAGCGATTGGCCTAACAGAAGCGACGATGGACTCAGTTACGAAGAATATCTGTGAGAACCTTAAGCTCCTAACGCATGAATTACTCACGATCTCAAAGTTTTTTGTCACCATCTGTTATCATCGCAACGTCGCTGCCTCTTAGTCGCTGATTCACCTGATATTATGAATGGATCGCTCATAATCAGCGTTACCGATCGTGCAATCAGTGCACTAAACTCGGTTCACTCATTTTATAAGTTAAGAATTTTTGCGGCATTGACAGAACTCCCTGCCCTTACACTCTTTATTGACAGATTGCAATGAAACGCATAACTTTTCCCACTTCAAACGGTAGCTTGTCAGGAGTTAACATGGTATAAATGTACAATTTCCTGTTGATTTTCCGATCAAGCCATGGCATTCCTCTTCATTAAGGGATTCAATCAGAAGCATGCAATTAACCACAGGTCATGCACACAACACTGGTGTGCGAGCGAAAGCTAATATTAGTGTGTGGCTCGGTTAGCTCACCCACTGTTCCAATAGTAATAGACACTACTTGCTCTTCGTGGATCTATCATCTTGCATCCACCTATGCACCTTGTGTCGTATCCGTTGATATATTACTTTTTTTTCATTTTCATTTCAGGTACAATGTCATTTTTATGATCCTCACGTACTTCCTACCGATTGGTTCGATGTCTTTTACATACATGAGGATAGGCTTTGAGTTATGGGGATCGCAAAGTATCGGCGAAGCGACGCAAAGACAGCTGGACAACATACGGAGTAAGCGCAGGGTATGTATAACAAAACGAAAATTTTGTGTGAAGGTGAGTGTTCGGATACGTAATTGCATTAAACGAAACGATTAAACAAGTTTTATCAGAGCTATACGATAGCTCTGAATACTTGGAGTACGATAAATTCCATTGTCTCTTCTAAAAGTAAAGAACATTTGACTGCGCACTGTCACCTGATTGGCTGCGTGCCATAGAAAATTCACCGAGCGCTTTCCCCAATTTTCTGTAGACGCCACTTGCAATTGTTCTTACTTCGTAGATAATGGATTTTCCGTCCTTCTATCGCTCTCTCATGCGTCCGTTCTACCTCTTCCTGAGACTCCGGTTCTACTGCAGAGTCATAAGTACTATCGGCATCTACTTTAGACTCCCGTGTTCCTTTCCATCGCAACCATCTTCGTCTATTAACGAGTCGATGTCATTATCGCGTGGCGTATTAATCGATCGCTGGAAAACCGTTCCCTATCTCTGCCTAGTTGCTGTTCGAACGCACACTCTAATTTACTTTTTCTTCTAAATAATTCAATGAAAAAATACTTATTTTATAAAAATATCTATAAAACGTATTTAAAAAAATGATTTCCACAATCGAGCATTAATAAATAGGATATTACGACGATTAATGATGTCTGGATAAATAAAAATATTTCAATTTACGCAAGCAACTTGCGCATCTACGTCTAATGAGTCCAAGTGATCCAAGCTGAACTTGTAGAGCAACGTGCTCGAGACAACGGAAGCAACTGGACCGTGATTATGCGGCGATCGATAAAAGATGGTTCAAAGTTTCCCCCCCCCCCCCCCCCGACCCGCCCGATATTTGAAAATTTTCAATGCCATCCGCACAAATGTAGCAACCAACTGAATTTTCTTCCCCGGTCAATTGATCCCAAAACGTAGTTTAGAGTTAGAGCATCTACTCTCAAGATGTTGGGGTGGCATTTGGATTGAAGAAATGCGCAGTGGTCCATCCGGTGAAAGGAATATTTCGACATTTTGCAGAGAACGTGCAGCTCGAAAGAGGAAGCTTCAAAGGACACCTCGATGCAAGAGCGTAGTATCAATACCTCGATGTACCGCAGAATCCCTTACAGGATGCTGCAGCCATCAAACAGACCCTTTGCGTTCGGTATAGGCAGCGGCTCAGGCAAATTTATAGTTGAAAAGTTCTGAACAATGTTCGGCCTTCTCCTTCTTCGTAGCAATCAGATGGAAAGGATACGAGTTGCGCGAACTCGCCTCTAATACACACAAGATGATGAACTTACTCAGGAGTTTGCATCCCAGATTTTCTGTTCTCCGCATATATCTTCCATGACACATGGGTTCAAGGGGTCTTCTTGGTTTGAAGTACATGCACGATCGACTGGTCCTCGAGATAGCATGCAACGTTACGCAAAGTTCGAATCCCTTCCTGAATTTTTATCACGAGCATGAAAAGGAAATAGTTAGAACGTTTCTCTTCAGAGCAGCGTAAGACCCAGCTGGATTTCTCGGCTTGAAGTTTCGTATCGGCCAGGGCGGTTACATTTCGGTAGATTTCATAGCCGACTCGGGGATGTTGGGAACAATTTCACAAATGATTTCAGATTTTTATTAAAAATAAGTCGAAGAAAATGATAATCATTTTACTCCAATCATCGTTCTGAGATATATCTCAGGACGATAATTCTTTTACCTTCGTATACGAAAGTCAAAGGTTCATTGATTCAACACTATCGTAGCGTCCATTACCAAATATTCTGCATGAGTATACTTAAGTACATGCGTATGGTTCCATGCACGTGCATGTTCCTCGTGTCAAACCATTTTCAATTACCTCGCTGTCATATATTTATATATGCGCACAACCAACAACGACGTATGTGCGTTACTACACTGTTGTAACGCAAACTAGCTTATTGCTTGCCCCGTTCATTCGAACGGATGCGGTTGCTGGTCCGTAACTCGAACCAGATTCAATAACGACTGATGCTGCGCAACCCTCTCGTTCGCTATGTTCCCGCTCCTCTACCGCAACATCCCTCTGACAAACGTGCTGTTCGCACCAGTATAACCTTTCATGTTTTTCATTCTCATGAGCTACGATGACAATCAATAAATATTCAACAATCGGCTAACCAGCGAAGAACAAAAATGCATTAGGTCGGACATTGAACATTGCATAGATAAAACCAGAGAAAATATTCACGTTGATCAGAAAAATTGTATGTACTTGACGATAATAATTTATTAAGAATAAAGCACATGCTTAGGATGAACTACAAGTTCTAACTTGTATTTCGTAAGAAATCAAGTGAACATTAACACAGTAAATGGCATTTATTAAACGATTATGTTAAAAGTGGTTAATATCGAAAATTCCATATCACAGAAATAAAATCGAATCCTTTCAGGAACAAAATTATATATTTAGAATCCCTAGAGTATTCAATGACTGGGAATCAATCCCAAAACCCTCACAAGATTATCTTGAGGACTGATCAGATAACGACAGGACATGCGTCTGGCCTGGTTGACCAAATAAGTCTGCTTAGGCTGATGTCAGGTTTGCACGAACAATCCCTGATCAGGTATCGATAGGGTAAACCTTATGAGAACCATGCATTGCTCATTTATTCGGGACATGGTGAACCATTACCATAGTCCAACCCCTTAACCTAGCGCGGGTTATCGCACGTGAAATTAATATTAAACGAAAATTATTAACCTCAGAGCCGCTGAGCAAAGAGAACGCTGCATTTTTGTAGCGGACCCGATTAGTCATCTTACACCGTAATTCATTTTAACATATTTGCATACGTTTTCAGTAATTACGTTTGTTTATGAAAGACGTCGATGACGTTAATGAAATATATAAGAAAGTATTATAATAACTAAGTATATATGGGAAGTGCTTACTAATTAACTCGATCAAAGATATTAATTTTAAGTACAGATAATTATCAAATTTTTATTTTGGATTCCAATGCTTTTTTCGACAGAAGATGGGTGACAAGAACAATGTACTTGGCGCAACATTTCTTTATATAAAAAATGTCTTTTTCGCGTTGGGCTTATGTGTAGATTCCTTAATTGTCGTTACGCAAGCAAAATATTTCTAAAGAAAAATATTTTCCTTTCAAGAGGTTTGAGAGGCTGTGATGTAAATAAATTTGATAATAATACTTAGAATTACGATTGGTAGGATACGATTATGTAAATATAACTTTCCAGTTACCGATCGAAAGATAAAAAATATATTAAATGAGACGTAGATTCTCTCATAATTAATTTCACCAAACGCGTTCTCATGAACTTGCGAATGTCTCTTGAAGCTCGGTTAAATATCATCCCGGAAGATCCAATTTTCCTGGAGCTTTATAGAACGCTCGAGTTGACGAGAAAACGAGAATGAGCCCAGCGTTAATCGTTACCTATAATTGTACTGGAAGTGTCATCGATAAGAGTGAGATAGAGAAGAAGTACTCACGCTGGGAAATGTGGAATTTATCCGATAATCGAAAGCTACGAAATGCTACGAGTTATCATTAACGGAATCCAATTTCTCTTCGGTTAGGAAAACCAATTTAGCACGTTCTTCCACCTTCGATATTAGGCGAACCCAATATTCAGAACTAAAATACAAAAACTCAAATGATTGTAAGTAAAAAAACTGAACGGAGATACCAGCTTTGCATTCATCAAGAACATTTGAACGTGCTTTGATAAGTACAAAGAATGAAGCTTGGTTTAAAGTACCAATCTGTTATTGCTTATAAGTACACATTGGTCTTGCGATTATTGGGTTCATTGGCGCAATCTCGTACAGTCGGTTCCCTCTGTACATTGGTTAGGACAATGGTACATCCAACCAACGTCATTGGTTGGGGCAATCAGCAAATTGTATTTAGATTGGTCACCAAGAAACAACAATGACAATTGGTTAATACGATGGCAGCTGCTAGTGCAACCAAGTTTATGGCAAATATGGTGGAACTGGATATTACCAATTTAATTGTTTGATGCTTTGAACTACCGTGGATGGCTACCACAACCATCATTCGCGAACGAGACGACATCCGTAATACGCGAACTGCTGTGTTATTCATGAGCACGTTCCTCACGTCGGTTTCACACGATTATACACATTTATGGACAAAAGTACTTTGTCGCTTATAGATGATAAAGCTCATAAGCTTTATTAGCAGTTTATTACAATTTATTAATGTCATAACATTAATAAATAATTTGTTTTATATGCTATTTCTAACATTGCAACAGCAACATCTATCTTGGATACACAATAATACTATCTGACGCTTGCAAATAAAGTGAAAGTCAAGGAGACCTAGGTCTAAACACGTACGCACTAACGCCGCTAATAATTAAACATTATTCCTAAAACCTTCTGAAAAACTACTGAGCTACCCTTTGCGTCCGAAGAGCTCCACAACGAAACATACCCTTACCAAGATCAACCGATCCGGAAGGAAACGTATTTTAAAAGTAGGTCCTCGATATGCATGCCAATGGCTCTGCGTTTTAAACGGCTTAATGCACAGAAATTGTCTTCGATGGCGCAGATCCATTAAGGAAACCAGCTCATTTCTAATGGAGCTTATCTCGCAAATAGAACGGCATTTTGTTTTGATAAAGAACATTGTAAAGCAAGTTAAGAATAAAATACTGCCGCCTATGCCGAACCTTCAACGACCCTAACTTCTCGAAGCATGAAGTAATATGCTCGGTACATTATTCATAAATCGTACGCAAGAATCGAGTGCCACCTGAATGATCTTTTCATCTTCATCCGAAATACCATTTAACACCGCACAGCAATAATCGATGACTGGAATCACCAGAACCAGAACCGTCAGCCTCATACGTCATGCTGTCGGGCGTAAGCTTTTGCACAACATTGACTTGAGATAGTTACATCAGGGTTGAAATGTACTCAGTCCCGACTGATCAAAAAGTGGGGATTGCAGTTATATACCGCTGATCATCCTTAATGTTCTTTCTTTTACCTCGGCTCTTACTTTTTTACTGCATCGGCTTTCGGTTCACCGTATTGAACGCAGCTTTAAAATCAATAAAGAGCAACTTTTTTACGTTTTTCGTTCTATCGAGAAGTTGAGTATGATAATGGGATTTCTTGACCGTCTTTTTACTCCGAATTCACTCAGGCTTTCACCTATTTTACAATCACTTTGTAACTATTTTCTAAATCTATTCTGCATAATAGTTTTTTTGGATTGATCTTAGGTTGATCTTACTACAGTTACGTCCGACACTGATATCCCTTTATCGTTCATTTGTTTCTGCGCAACGCCGGACCTAAAAATTGGATACTTTTCGTCAATTAATGATCCTTCGTAACTTTGTTAAAATTGGATACTTTTCGTCAATTAATGATCCTTCGTAACTTTGTTTTTAAATTCAAACATTTAATTGTAACTTATTTGTAAAATTCACGAGAAAAATTTACTCTAAAGTCCATAAGTGAACAGAAAAAAATTCATAAAAGTAAGAACAAATTGAACCAATCAAGTAGTCATCATTAACTATAAGTATCATCAGGATTTTGTAGCTTACGTTTGACGTTGATATCGCTTTATGGTTCATTTGCTTCTTCATTAGAATCCTTCGTAACGATGTTGTTAATTGGTTGTGCAACATTTTATTCTTTTTTCATTTGCAAGCCAATTCCCTATAGTCAGATATTTTTGTAACTCATTTGTAGAATTTACCCAAAAAGCTATAAATAAACAAAAAATTGATAAAAGTAAGAACAAATTTGACTAATGACATAGTCATCGTAAAATAAAAATTTACTTAAAAAATGTTACAGAGATTAAAGTTTCTATTTTGATGAAAAATCAACTATCAATATTCGATTAGATTTAACGTTTCAATCTCCTCAAGGTACCTGGTACTAAGATTCGCCCTTTTAAAGTTTTTGTAAAGTAAAATCTCGTTTATTTCACCGAAGGAATGGACCATCTGTCCGCAGGTGTCAGGATAACGAACGGCAGGATTCGTTCAACTTGCTATCGGTGATTACTTAAATTAGAAGTTGGATGAGTTCCAAGAGACTATGTATGTTCGTTATACGGTGAATATAATTAATTTAATAGACTTCCTTGTACGAAAGACAATAAAATGTTCAACGAAATTAAGTCGATGTGACATATCGACGGAGCTGCCGTATATTTGAGGCTTCGTCGATAACAATCGTCTCTGCTTTTCCATATTTTTTCAGAGATATCTTCATATTTTGAAGATAAACAATGTATCTCTACGTACGGGATGGTTAAATGCATCCGAGATAAATTTGCTTTTGCCGGAAATATAAAGCGTCTCAGAGGAACTAGGGAATCTGCAATTTTGTCACATTGCCGAAATGTAATACGAAAATAGATTGACTTTGGCGAAGGTGGCGTTATTCGTTTAAAGTTCGTGATTAGCCGCTTCATTATTTTCTTCCAATAGATATGAATCCCTGAGAGCAAGTGACCTCGATCCTATCGTCGCACTCGCTAGCTATCGACTATTGCAATGTCATTCCTCGATTGGAAAAAGAGTTCTATAGTCATAAGGGAGATCCTATCTTAACCGAAAGCACTAGCGATAGTCCACGAAAAAAGGAAAGTAAAGGTAGAATCTCGTTTATTTACAGTTTACAGTCACGAGCCGCTTATCGATAACTCCAGTCGCTATCAAGTTTTCCGCGGTGGACCCACTCCTCTTGATCGTTTATCCTCTAGTTTATTTCCAGCGCAGCATCAGGAAATACTAGATGGAAAATACTGATCGTATTCCGATGTTCTTACTTGATCTTTAAACCATACGTAATCGTGAAATAACGTTCAACGGATATCCGTATATTTGTATTATTGAATCCGGATTAGAAGAAAAAGAAATTGTCCACCGTTGACCAAGGGTAGACATTTTTTAAATTCAGAATATTCAGTTTTCCGTGTAAAAATGTAATGTCTCCGGAAAGGGAAAAACCCAACGTGTCATCTCCGTTTCGCAAATGTTCTTTGTCATAACTATTTTAGGTTTATCTTACTTTTATACTCAAAACGACAAATATTCCTGCATTTATCTGGTTACTAATTTCTAGGAGAGTCGAATAAAACTTTACGAAAAGCCTCGATACTTTATTCCTTAGGGTAAGAACTTTCGTTGATACTCTGTACCCTACTGCTTTTTATCTCTAAGTCTACGTAGTTCACACGATTTCACATTTGGATATGATCATCAAAATCTGTTGATCAATAACTTAATACGATTCATCCTTCAACAAAGCGTCAATGAATAATCATCGATAAACTGAAAGGATTGTGAATTAACAATTGTAGGTTTATGTAAGTAGAGAAAAATGCTGATATCTTCTCAAATGTACTGGGCCTCTCGCTCATTGTTATATTGAACAAACATAGCAAGACGCTATTACTATTATTATTATTTAGCCTGTCAAGGAAAGTATTTTCAAGAATGCGCTGTTTCTATGAGGAAAAAGTTTCCTTAGAGTTATTGGAATGTGCAGCGTGCTCTTTTCAAGAATGTCCTGCATTCTTGAACATAAATTGTGCGATAGATAATAGCTCCAAATAGTAATTAGCCCCGTTTTCCCCTAGTTGCAAATTTCTAGGATAGTCGTATAAAATTCTACCGAAAGTCTCGCGATGTTTTATCGCTCAGGGTCGATGCTCTATACGATAAATGTTCCCATTCTCGTCTATACTCCCTCTACCGAACACTTCAACGAAATACATAAGGATTAAAACGAGAAAAGAAGAAGAGACTTAAGTAAACCCAAGTTCTTTTTCCATTTCCTACCGAACGTCAAGGTCCAAGCTTATTCTTCGTAGTGTGATTAGGACACGTCGATCTCTTCGAACGTCCGTATTTCGTAATAGAAACTATGTACGACAAATAATAAGTACACTTAATTAGAATCTCCGTTCTACGTGCGATAGAAAAGATGAACGGTGATAAGAGCATGACGGACCGGTATTGGGCTCAGTTGTATCGGTAGAAGGGACACTGACGAGTGTGTGTGTGTTTATTTCCTTTTATCTATCAAAATAATTGAAGGATTAGATCGAATCAACGATATTTTGAAATATTAATGATAATATTATACAGGGTTGTTTAAAAAACAACGAAACTTACTGTTCTCATGGCAGAAAAAGCCATTCCTCCGTCGGATCATCCTTATAAGACCTGCCATCCTGCCTCTCGCCTCTAAATTTACGTAATCCACGTTTCAGTATAAAGTCTAAATAAAATAGAAAATTACTGAAGTATTTAACAAGTAATTATAACACTATAACAATAATATATATCTTGTAACACATTTACATTCTTCTTTATCGTTGATCTTATGATAAAATCTGCTCCAATCTATCAATATCCAAACTAAATACACTTGACACAGCGAAAACTGTACATCGATACAATGATCCATCGACTGTATTGAAACCTCATGTCTGTAAAGTAACGCAGAGTAGCGAACGATATGATCCGAGCTTAAAACGTATTAATTATGAGTTCATAAAGCAGGAATAATGCGAGCTCTGTTATCGACAGAAATCGGAAAATGGCTTTCATGGTGCAATCAAAAACAAATCCATACTAAATTGTTTCATATTGAATTCATCCAATATTAATAAATATTTTTCTCGTTTTAAGGTTGTCAAGATGATGATCGTTGTGGTGGTTATATTCGCTGTGTGCTGGTTACCATTTCACGTATATTTCATCGTTACATCGTATCTCCCAGATATCACAAACGAGCCATACATACAGGAACTGTTTCTCGCTATATACTGGCTCGCTATGTCAAACAGCATGTACAATCCGATTATTTACTGCTGGATGAATTCAAGGTAAACGATTGTTATTATTAGTATTCAATATCCTTTGTATTTGTACGCGCGCGCGCGTGTGTGTGCGTGCGTGTGTGTGTGCTACACACAGAAAGAACTGGAATCGCAACAAAGTAATTTGATGAGTCTCATTTAAGATCATACCGTACCGATCGGGGACGTTGCGCGTATCTAAGATCGGTAAAGAATTTCGTATATTTTTGTTTCATGAAACATCACTGAATCATTAAAAAAAAAAATCACACCGTTCCATTTTTTAAAACTAAACGACAACTGACGTTATTGTTCGAAAGATATGAAATAATGATTTCACATTTATTTACAACGGGTTCGGCAACGGTGGTCGGTATTGCAGGAACTGAAATGTTATATTTTTATTTAAAATACGGTGATCGTTGCCAACGCTGCACTTCACGATATACTTTGTACCGAGATAAGGATAGATTGGACTCTAAGACGCTAGCCAAATTGAATCCGATTCAAAGCGCGGTCCGTGAAATAAAAGTTAAATAAAGATGATGACAGACTGCGGTACGATACTCTTTAAAACTATGAAACGAGGTTTTCACTCCTAGAGCCGCATAAACTATCCGAGATGCATGTAGGAAATACGAGTAGAGACGCTGGCTCCATAGATTTAGTTACAGAAGTTTAACTACTTCTGCAAGGATGTTTCATGGCGTTTACGTATAAACGAATAACTCAAGACTCGATTCTTGGCGAAGCGGAACGGGTACCGGATCGCCCAAACTTGTTCACGTACACTTGGTCTGCGCGTGAAACTTTTTCCATCGTGTAAGTTGTCACGAGCCCACCAGCCAACTCTAGCGATGCTGCAATATAAATTCGATAACCGTTTAGTAAAATGTCATAAAAGTTGCTGGAAAAATACGTCCAAGTATAATATTCCATGTAATCCATATAAAGTTGATAACGATGATACCGAGTGTCGAGTGTCTGTTAAGGCGAGATGAAACATGCAAGGGTGCAAAAGAGATATAATTGAACAGCGCTACATAGAGGTGTGAAAGAGAAACAGGTAATGCGTGTAAGTATTGAGATGAACTGAATAAAATATCATAAAACTTGTGCCGGAAAAATAATTCAAAGTGCATATAACGTTTATAATGACTCTACCGAGTGTCGAGTGTCTATTAAGTCGAGGTGAAATATGCAAGGTTGCAAGAAAGATATAATTAAATGGTGCTGCATAGAGGTGTAAAAGATAAACAGGTAATGTGTGTAAGTATTAAGGTTAATTCAGTTTGATAAAAGTGAGAGAAAGTTGAGATATCACAGTAGTTTTTTCCAAATATTTTTATTTGAGAGCTTGGTGGTTCGAAATTCACCTTCAACTGTTAAGTTCTTTCTACATAGAGCCGGTGTTGAAGAGGTTGCGAAATCAACCGAAAGTATGATTTGCTACGCAAGGAATATTTTAATTTTATTATTTGTACGATAAAAACGAACGTCATAGTTTTTTGTTTCAACTTTGCTTTCTCATAGAGGAAAAGCTATGTGTGGCGCCATTTTTTAATACGGGTATATCATGTAAAGGTATTCAAAATGTGATGAAACGTTTAGAAAACACATTGTTTTCTCATCGGAAATAGATTTGTGAAACTTGATAAGTAATTCTACTTAACATTCTTCTTATTTTTTATTTAATTAAAATTATTTATTATTTTTTTCTACCCTACAATTTTATCTTTCTCAGTTTCTAAGTTATAGCTCTTTTTCTCTCTCTCTCTCTCTCTCTCTGTTTCTTTTTTAAATTGTAAATGCCACTTATGTTTTTTTAACTCGAACCCGGAACGTGATCTATTATCGTACAAATCGAACCTGGACGTAACAATGGAAATACCAGATTTTTACTTACAATTAATACAACAATTTATTTCAGATTTCGACGTGGTTTCGCACAATTTTTTTGGTGGTGTCCGGGTGTCCACGTTACTCCAGAGCCATCTCTATCCCGCTCGGAAGCAGTAACCTCGCGGTACAGCTGCACTGGTAGCCCAGAAGCCCACACGAGGATATCACGGAATGGTACGTTTATCGACTCGTGCTTTGACCAACTGTCGAGTGTTTCTTACACCATCGCGACTAGAGTAACTAGAAGCTCTAGGGATTCTAATCGCGATTACCACTCCTAAGAAAGATTCAATATACGCGTCCGGATTCGACAATTAATGAATATTAACGTCAACACGTTAATTAATTATTATTTACAAGAATTTTTCAATTCTCCTGACAATAATTACTCATTTAGTACAGACGTCGTTCGGTACACTAATTTTATATTTAATACATAACTTGTACATACGACACTTACTTATAAAATTCGATTTATTCCATTAATAATTTGACATTTCCATTAATTGCAATATTTACATATTTTTTCCTAAAATTCTAAAACTTTTTTCAATTTCCAATGTTTTTCCACTTTCCAGTTTTTTAAGGTTTTCACAATATAGCGAAGTTATCCAGTTTTCTTTAAGATTTCACACAATTACAACTTTTTTGATTATAAGCTTCCTACTTTTAACATTAAAATTTGAACTGTTGTGTTACCCAAGGGGAAACCCTATTTTCCAAATATTTGTTTTTCCCGTGTACAATAGGTAAACATAATTAACTTTTCGCGCGAACACTGTCTTCCCCGTTTAGTTTTCCTTTACAGGTATCGCGGTAGTTCCACTCTGCTTGTTGATCCTTTCCTTTGGCAGCGGCAAAATTGCCTTTTCCTCCCGACGCCGCCATATTTTTTTTCTTTCTCGTCTCTAGCGTGAGACAATTGTCAAATATACTTGAATTTCTAATTAATATAATTCCTCGCTGCAGCTGCTTGCCAACACTTTACCGAGTGCTTTATCCATCCCCTAACCTTTCCAACTACCCATCACATTAATCGAAAATTGTGCCGCGTCATTTTTTCATATCAAAAGGGCACGTGTTGTTGTTAGCGAGAATAATATAGCAAGAAGAAGGTAAACGTGAAATGTCAGTGCATATAAAATTAAAGGGCGTGTTAGAGAAGGTAAGATCAAGGAGAGATGATAAACAGAAAACGCGAACTCAAAACAAGAAAAAAATAAGGAACACAAAAGCCAAAGAATCATAATATCATCATTTATAAGAAGAAAATGTAATAAACGAAAGAAAAAAGTAAAGACATAAAAGAGACAATAGATATGGAATAAAGATAAAGGAAGAATCACAATAAAGTATACAACACATATTGGGAAATTATGTTGAGTGTAAAAAAGTGGAATGTCATGCAATAGAAATATTGGCAAATAGGAAATTGATGGAAAATTTATGTAGGGACCATTAAGAACGTATTATCAAAGTAGATAGACGTGGACAAGGTCATGGAAAAGAAACTAAGTAACTAAGGAGTAGACTTAAATAGCAGCCAAGCCCGGTTCGGATGACTATGTCGCCCAAGTCGGGGCTTGGCCAGCTAACGAAATATCGATCAGGTCGACTAAGCCAACTTTAACCGACTAAAAATGAGCTTTGTTTAAGCCAGCGAACAATTGGTCGTAGCTACATTAAAAAAAAAAAGATTAAAACATAAACTTATATTTTTCTGTAATTAAAAAATTTTTTTTCTACTCATTCAATTTTTTTCGAATATATTTTCATTTGATATATTACGTTATTTTTAATTAAACATGATCAGTCCGGTTGAAAGCTTGTTCTATAATTTATACGTTCAAATCGGTCGAATATTTTTTTTACAATGGTTAAAGTAGCAACTAATCGTAATTGATCTACAAATATGAGATAAAATGTATTATTACGAGGTTTATCGAAACGATACTTTTAGATGTCATTAATATAGGAGTTGTCATCATCCGACATTCTCAGATGAGATGACAACTCAGATATCTCTCACGATCTTACCAAGTTAAAAATAATACCTTTTTTTCTGCGTCGTTTTACATTAAATTTATCATTTTTAAAAAAATAATAAATAACACTTTATACATTTATTGTAACTGTTTAACAAACATATTAACTGACGTCCGATTACAAGTTGGTATAAAGTACGTGTTTTTATATATATTTTATAACAAATAAAAATATTTACATCCTGTTATTCCATTTGTCCTGCAGGCACAGTACGGATACCGATGCATCTACAATCGTCGAGGGGAATCAGCCCCGGTACCGATCATTTCCCTGTGCATCAACGAGGCCACGGGACACGCTGGAGAACTCCGCAATCACGTGGACATGTGTCCTGACAGGAGGAAGATGCAACGCAACAACAACGAGTTCACACTTGGATATGAGCAAAACCTGTAGCTCAATGTCTTTATTGAATTTAACGAGATCTCAATGAATAATCAAAGAGAAACTGTAAGGATTGTGAATTGAGAATTGTCGGCTTACGAAAGTGGAGAGAAATGCTGATGTCTTATCAAGCGTCCACAGCCTCGTGCTCATTGTCATAACGAAGATAAATAGCAAAACGCTATTACGATTATCGTTATTTAACCTGTCGAGGAAAATATTCTCAAGATTGTCCTCTTTATATGAAGAATAAGTCTCTTTGGAATGTGCTTTGAGCAGTTTTCAAGAATGTCGTTCATTCTTGATCACGAATTGTGCGATAAATAATAGCTGTATGGATGAATGCACCAGTGAATGTATATTTTTATCAATGGCAGATTATTTTTTAATGAATTCACTATGATACTTCTAAGAATTTATCAACATTACTTTAACGAATCACGAAAATAAAACAAAATAATTAAAAAATACAATATTTTGAAGAATAAAACATATTTATAACATATTTAAAAAATATATCTTAAGAGGTTCATTCGACTGCTATTTATTGTTCATTCATTGGTGCCTTTACCCTGTGGTAGTCATTTTAATCAGTACGGGATATGGCGGTAATGTGGGTCATATTATGAATTGAGAAAATCATAAAGAGATTATAAGTCTTTTCAGATTATTCAAGATTATAGCATCAGTTTCTCAACAAGGACGAGACAAAGTAATTAAGCTATAAGTCATCCGTGCTCTACGAACTTTTAAAATAATAGAAATCGTAACTTTGGCTGTCACGTTTGTCCCCCTGACGGCGTAGGAACTTAATATTTAAAAAATCTGATTCTCTTCATAAGTTCAAATGTAAATTGATGATAACAACGTTTTTTTTTTTTTAACGTAGATGAGTTTAGTTGTGAATTTTATACCTCGAATGAGGTCAATAAAGAATTACCGATGGTGACACTTCGATAAAGGCAGGAGCATGGCTGTCTTAATGACTGTTCGGATTTTATCGTTAATACGATATTTTTTAAGAATAGAACATTGCACTTATATGAGAAAATGAATTTTCTCGTAGCTTACATCCTCGTAAAGTCAACGTTGTCACATTTCAACTTGACGGGACTTGACCCGTTCTTTTACAATTTTAATTCCCCTTCGATCCCTACTCCAAGTCACTGGCAATTTGTACGAAACTACAGCGCATGCCCAGTTTCTTACGCAGGCGTAATGCAAGTGACCGTTGAGTGGGGGAAAACGATTCTACGGGAAGTTAACGAAGAATTCACGGGATTTTTTAACACAAGTTTTAGTGTTTATTTAGCCACACGACTCATATAAACAAATTTATTGTCAACAGAAATATACGAATGTTCGATTAGACGACTCGCATTATAATAATTTCTACTATTACAAAGACAGATCTAACAAACATACCGCATGCCAAAGGACCAATGATGTATTTAAAAAAAAACTTATACTCGATTAAAGTTTCCATATACAATGTAGAATAAATTATCAGTATTTTCTAACGTGAAATGCAAATCGAGGACGCATTATGTTCATTTGACAATGAGAACAATCGATGTTAGAATTAATCGAGCGATTGCTTGCTGGTTTAACAAAAATTTCGGTAACTGGACGTCCTGATGAAATAAAAACGTATCTTACTGCATATTTCATAGAACGTGTTAATAAAAATTGGTAAAGTTCTAACAAAAAATCCGGATAAAAATTATAAACATAAATAAACGATTGAGAAATCGGAATTACTTATTTTCTTGTTAATCAGGACTTCTAATAATCTTGTTAATAATACTACAAAGACACAGGGAGTCGGCATTTACGGGTTTGCTAAAATCATTAGTAATAATTATTATAAAAATTATAATAATTGTTTCTATACGCAAGAGGGCATTGTGTTCCTAAATGCCTCTGTGTTAAACGTTACGATAATATATTCGGATGATTGTTTAAGTATATTAAATAATCATCACGTTCCTGTCACACTGTAAGCACCAAATATTAATAAATACTTTGAGATATTGAAAAATATACTTCGATGTACGCCATCTGATGATCGAATTTGAAACTAAGACCAGTAGGCTCTTTTCGCCTGCTGTGTATATCTACATGGCTATATGTATATGTAAACAGCCTACCAGTGCCCGCTATTTTGGCGTCCCAGTGCAAATTAACTGCAAGTAAATGCTTTTTTTAACGAGTTTTCATTTTCTAATTACTTTAAATGTCGTAATTTTGTTATTTAGATCGAAATGAAGAGAAGGATTTTGATTAAGCTGTGCCAAACTCAATTTTTTAACTGCTTTCATCCGAGAATATTAACGGCAATTTGAGTGAAAAATCTTTGAAACTAACTCTACAGAATATTGAATAATCCTTGGCGATATAGTACTCGGTGATAAAAGTGCGAAAAAGTGGAGTCTCGATGAAGTTGGTTGTGATCTTAGGCGAGTGGTCTTACTTCACACTCTTCTTCGTCGAGTGTCCGCTTGTTCGTACGTGTGTCGCATACTACTTTTTGTGACAAATGTATAGAAACTCCTCCTTTTTATACCTGTAGTGTGGTAACAGCATGCGAAAAAATAACTAGAGTATTAAAAAAGTGTGCGAAAAAGTAAATAGTGTAATTTACGCATGCGCAGTATTTTTTCCGCAGGCTTTACTAAAAAGCGCCACTTTCGCCACACTTCACGAGCACGGAAAGGGGAATTGTTGTGCAATTGTTACAAAAAATATATATTACAACTAATATTGGTTCATCAACGTATAAAGTAAATCGAAAAATTAGAACAAGCAAATACTACGGAGAAAAAAAGAAAAAAAAGTACTCTGGGAAAACCAAACGCTTTTTAAGGAATAAATGTAGTTGTATGAAGTTGGTTACACTGAATACCGTTAGCTACACATTTATAATTGATCACAATACGTAATTTCTGTATGATGTGAGTAAATGTATACATCGTGGTGTCGTGAACGATTTGGTATGAGATAAAGAAATAAAATTTAATCTATTTGGCGAGGCAGGAACGAATTATTGATAATAGTTGATTCGGAAGACAGTTTTATATTAGAATTAATCTGCGGTATACAGAGTGCATGATGAACAAAGATGTTGCAATAAATTGATAGATTGATAATACGGTTAGCCGATACACGAATAAGTCTATACGATGGGACATATACACCTTAAATTATATAATTTATGATGATGTTCAAAAAGGCGTTGATAGAAAATTAAATATTAGTTCTTTTCCACGGAAAGAAATTATAGATCTCTCGAATCAAATTCATGCTTAAATAGGCTTCGGACGTTTCATTAGATTAAATTAAAAAATGAATAAAGTGGGACAACCAATTTATATGTTGGGACAGCAAATTAATCGGTTGAGACAACAAATTAGTTCATCGCCAACCAACTAATGGTTTGACCCAACCATGTTAATCATTTGGAGTGTAATTAAGTATAAAGTTAGTTGGAGGAACGAAACCTACTTTTCCGTGCCGTTTTAACCCAGCTCATGACCAACTTTTGGAGGCACTTTGGATTTATTACGAACATTGTAATTAAATTATTACATTAAGAAGCGTGTCCTATATTTCTGCTACAATTGGAATTGGACAACTTGTGCCGCAATTAGAACGGGACAACATGTGTCACAATTAGAATGGGTCAACTTGTGTCACAATTAGAATGGGACAACTTGTGTCACAATTAGAATGGGACAACTTGTGTCACAATTAAAATGACAGGCTAACATTTAAATGACGCGTATGTGCGGTACGTCCTAACTGCTGTGGACAGCTCAGATGATAACTTTACCTGAGTATACTGAGATTATGGTTTTAAATACTCTGATTTGTTATGGAAAAATGAATGAAAGTGTTTTACATGTCGGCGAATTAACGTGTTGTAAGCAACATTTCTGCGAACGCATTAACTTCTCCGTTGACCAACTTCATTTTCACCTCCTTTTGCTACCCGCAAAACGAATTATGGAAGCCTTTAGCCAATCGTTGTCTTAGTTAATGGCGCTACTTCCATGGAAAGAAATTATTGTTCGGTGCAACCAATTTGTAGATTTAAATTACGTTCCAAGTTATTAATTTTATTGATTTAATTGGTTGGCAGCCAACTTATTTATTGTCGGAACGAATCAATTGTTTATCGTAACCGAATAATTTGTTGCTGCAATCGACTAATTTAATGTCACAACAAAAATAATCAAATGTCCCACATTTAACAATGTAATTAGTTATAGCAACGAACCCTTTATATCCGTGTAATCAAACGTGAACTCACTGATATGATCCAATTGGCCAATAGCTGAAGTGACTATCTTCACGAAGAACACTAAAGTTCACTTTGACATCGTAAAACGTACTACACAACTGTCACAACATTTTTTTTTAATACAAATTGTGTAATTCAATTGACACTGAACAAGTTTTACAAGAATGATCCGAAAAATTGGAATTAATTCGTTTTTGTTTGGAATCCGATTGTCTCAACCATTGATCCGATGAACGAACGAAGAGATATCATCGTCTTCTCTTTTTCAAAGTACTTTTCGATAAAAAGTAATTGCTAAAGTCATCGCAAAGAATCGTTGAACTCTTGTGGATCGTATGGATTAGTAAATGTGATATAAAGTCAACTTTTTTGTAGACAGTTTTATTGGAATCTCGTTATATTTTCTGTCAAATTCCATAAGCATTGATTATGTCACATAATTTTAATGGCGATTGTACATGATTATAATTATAAAAATAAAATGAAATGGAAGAATTCTTCAATACAAGAAGAAATGCTAATCGTAGTTGAAGTCGCGTGTCTGTATATATTTAACATTAGCTTTTGTATTAAATTTAAGAATTTATACTGAGTTATGTTGCTCAATTTTCAATGTTTTTCGATTACAAAGATCTTTTATTTATGTTTTCGACGAACATTAAATAGGTTTGTGTTCACAGAGAGAACTATCTGTCAATAATTATTATACAATTATCGTTAGAAGTAATTGTACAAGGAGACAAAAAGTTTGAGAATGGTTTTTAGATTCGTGTGGTTATCGCACCACAACACCAGAGTCCGAAGTTCTTCATTTGATGCAACGTTCTATTTATGGAATAACTCGATGCAAAAGATTGAGAATGAACTTCAGACTGCTGGCTTGTTTCAAGATTATCGCACGATTCTAGAAAACATCTATAAAATCTTCTCATCATGTTACTAAAACGGAAGATAACGATCAAATTTGTGCTTAAATTTTAACAAAAGATTTTTAAAACAACGCATTTAAACATTTCTCTCGCTTTTCGATTCTTTGGATTTGTGGATTAATGATTTTTATGATTAATCCACATGTGACACAAAATAAGGCATCCGCTTAAGTTCAACGGCTTTTGTATTATACTCTAAGAATAATCTGTTAACTTAAGTAAGCTAATGTGAATGAAATTCGAAGAAGGAAAAATATTATAAATGTGTTAATAACAGGAAGATATTTTACCTTTATTGACGAAACTCTGGACGCGCTCGCTCTGTATACTGTTCGACGATAATGAAAATGTATTAGTTGAGTAACTCATGTAATCAAATGTTGTATACTGTGCTTTGACTGTATCCTGGATGATGCATCAATAAAAAAATATCTTATTTTTCATTTCAATTTATTTATTTACAACCGACAACTCAAGTTATACGATGAATTAATGCTAAAACATTTAAAAGTAACGATTGTACCAAGATTTCGGATAATATTGCAATTTGGTGTATCCACTTTTGTCGTTAATAACCTTCCAGAATTGACAACTGAAGGTGGTCGTATCCATTCGGTCGATATAGAGTTTGCCCTTAAAAAATAAGATACATCGACATTAATTATTATTACTAAACCTAACTGAAATATTTTATCGAGGACAGTACAATTAAAGAAAAAACCTCTACAATCATCTTGAATATTTATATAAAGTTAAACTCTTTTATTATCACTTGATTTCAGTGATAAAGTGTACAGAAAATCGACACAAAATTGGTTTAAGTTACTGTGTTCCTTATATTTGTAACGAATACTCGACGAAGCTGTAAACGACATGAAATTGGTTCAAACTCGAGGCAAATTAAGTCGACCAGCTCCGCACAATTTTCCATAAATTGTTGTAATAAAATATTTTTAATATCTCTTTGCAGAGAAGAGATATTTTTTCAAATGAAAGTCTGCAATGACTAAGTCGATATGATTGTGAAATGGATTGTCGATGAAACAAGAATCTACTTTACCTGCAAATGATCCATCTCGTGTTGAGCGATTCTAGCTGACCATCCGTCGGCTTTCCAAACGAAAGGTTTTCCAGATCCATTTAGTGCGCTAATCTCAACTGTCTTAGCCCTTGGAACAACAGCGGAGTATCCCAGAACACTCGCACATTCCTCGGGATGCTTAATCGTCGCGTAATCGATGATTTTCATCGTGGGATTTATAAATACTTGTAACGGTATCAACTCCACTTGTCGTGTTTCTCGTTGCCGTACGTCGAACGACTCAAGATGCTTCTCCGTCAATTCCAAGATAATTATTTGATAGCATAATCCTATTTGAGGAGCTGTTAAACCCATAGCGTTGTACGTTCTCATCACATCCGTCATATGCTTGATTAACTAGGATAAGAGAAGAGTGAAATATTTAAAAATCAGGTTTAAGAAAAAATATACAAAGTTAAATTTAAGAAAAAAATGAACAAGGTTAGGCGATACCAGAAGTGTAGCCTCGGAGAATATAGTTGTCGTTGTCATAGGCTCATGTATATTGTCTATTGATTGTGATGTCTCAAACATTTTTTCGCTAAGTTTCAGTTGAAATTACCCGCTGAAATTCCGGTGTTTCGATGATGTCTGGGTCGACAGGATGCGTTGACGCGCGCAGTGTAGGTTCGCCAACTTGACAGACATGACTGTACGGCGGTCTGTAACTCGGCGGCATGAAGAATCCTTTAACTGCTGCTTTTACTCCACGATAACTCAGATACCGACGTGCACTCGTCACTGTGTTCACATTGTTTATTTTGACACTGCACAAAATTGTCCGCGACATCATCTTGTTTCGTTATTTGTTTACTAAAAAGTACAACTGTAGGGTATCAACCTCGTTCATAGGTCACCCTAAGCTTTGTGACAAGACTGAATAAATTAAGTTGGATAGCCTGAATTTAATGTTACCAGCGCGATTCAAAAGTTTCACTAGTTTACCTAGAAATGCTTCGTCGGATCCCTATCTAATCAACAGATTGCAATACTTGTTTCTAAGCTTCGTGCATACATATGCTGCTTCCCTTTCGCTCCGTCGTAAGCACCATACTAGTTCTATCTCTGTTTCGCGCTCAAAGATGTTTCGTCTTTCTTTAATTCTGGAAAACACATCTCAACCGTCATAACAACTCTGCCATATAAAAATTTTAACACAAACGAAATTTTAGATCTCTGCCACGGAACGATTCTCCGGTGGTCCAAGGATGATGTTCAAAACGATGTCGCGAGTTCCTTCGTCACGATTGATCCTTGGAATGACAGATGTCAACGGTTAACTTACTTTTCATGGGAAAGATTAATCGTGACGGTGAAATTTAAATTACAGTTTTTATTACCAACCGAGGGGTAGCACCACCGTCTTGGTAACAAAAACATTTTCAGATTGTTTTTAGGGCTCATTGAGATTCGAGAAAGAAAAACTAGATTCACTTAATTGTCTGATACACGGCGTATTGCGTAAAGCTCTGTTCTTTTCAATGAAATTTCGACTTTCGAACAAAAATTTTGATGGAAAGTTTTCTTACCGACCGAGCTGACGTTTATGGGATCGCGGAGCAAGAGAGATACAAGAAAAATCCAAGTTTTCGGCTGAGTGAGCTAATATGCTCTTAAGAATAAAGCTTTCGCCTCGCCTTAATGAATCAAAGGGAATATCAACGCTAGAAATACACAATAAAATATTTGTAAATACTTTATTTGACATCGCTGTATCCAGATATTCCAAGAAAACATAATCAAGCTGCGCGGGTAGATGCCTATAGTTAAAAACGTTTTTTTTTGTTTGTATGTTTGTTTGTTTTCACTTATTTCGTATCCATTCTCGACAATATTAACAAAGTGACTAGGTAGTGAGAGCGCAGCCTGAGTCCTAAAGGGACAACTGTTACAAAAACGGAAAATCAACATCATTAAACTCATTACTTCATTGTAATGGAATAGATTTGTAGGCACATCGTTGGTACTTTAATATTTACTTCGTACACGCTCTGAACCTGATGGGGTACATGCGAGTCACTCGCTTCTGATTAAACAAATCGTCACGATTATTAACTATTTACAAAACAGAACAAATATTATTACGATACGACTGTTTCCGATCTCACACACACACACATCCGGATAGAGGATCCGTTCATCGGACCGCAGCTATACATTCATAAATCGTTGATCACGTTGTAAATTCGATTTAAAAAAAAAAAAGAGAAAATAAAATTTAACTAAAACATTTTCAATTGCGTCCGCGGTAAACACGCGTGGAAATAAATGTGTTAAATTTAACGAAACTGCCGTACGTATGTCATCCAACAATGATGATCCGAACGATGTGCATCGTAGATATTTTAACAATTCAACTAAAATACCATGGTTAGCGTTTGTAGTATGGGCTCAATATGAGCCGTCAGTTGTAATTTGTTATTAGTCTTAAAATTCATCTATTGTACAAATCATCACTATGAAATGCACTATAATACCCGCATCCGATCCTTTACCGATCGTATATGGACGCGTGACCGGGCTTGCCACGAATGGTGCAACGACAGTTATTTAAGCGAGCAAACATCGAAAAATCATTCAACACTGATCGCCGGAAATTCACTCACATCATCCGGTTTCATAACATACATGCACACAGACATCAAATCACACACAGTATCCTCGTTAGAAGAATAAAAGTCGTACTCGCTTATTGCTTTTTACATCTATTTACAGACGCTATCGTCGTGGGACTGCCAAAAAAAAAACATAAAAAAATGAATTACAGCAGTAAATGGATTGACAAAGTAATAAGAAAAAGGTAAAACAGCAGTCCCGCTTCACCGTATCGCAGTTATACGTAATACTTGTGATTTGAAATACAATTAATTTTTTAAATAATTTCCCCAAATTTTTCTAATATTTTCGATTCCGAATTAATCGTGATAATTTCTACTCGATCGTAAAAATAAAAAGAAAATTCGCACACACAAAAAGCTACGAGATATCTCGCTTTGTCTACTCAATTACGTGCTTTATTTTATTTTTTCTTCTTTCCTCTACACTTTTTATTCATCTTTCAGTCTCATAAAGTTCTTATATTCCATCGTTTTATCAACCGTATGTAGTTTCAAGCTAGTGCTACGTGCAGGAAAGCAATTGATATTTCGTATTTATTTTGTTGTTTTGACATGGCGACTCGTAGAGAAAAGGCACTTGGTGGATTTGATGTATTTTAATTCTTCGTTTTGCTCGAAATGGGTGGAGAATCGATTGTTCCGTCAGAGAGACGGAAATTACCGATCTCTTTCTTCAATTTCCCGTGATTGTTTGGTGGTTGTCCCTGGATGGTGGACGTCGAACCTTCGATATTCGACACGAGGACACATGCACATTCAACATGAAGGACACTCCCAGAATTCAGAGTTGACAATGAATTGCTCGTGTGCGTAGCGATCTTTTTACGAGATGGAGCTCAATGATATGTGCTTCACGACGGATGAGCTTCATGCTCATTATGTTTCTTTATTTTCAACAAGAATTATCTTTGTGAATTTTATTTCTTTTCACCCAAAGGAAGAAACCACGAGAGACCAGTGACATCCTTCTATGGTTCATCGAACCTTGTTTGGTTCGCATTCACATTTTCGTGTGACTCGTTCGTTCGTTCGCACTCGCTTGTCTCGCCCGCGGTTTGTTATTCGATGGGTCGTCTCTTTTTTTTGTCTATTTCTTTCTCTCGTTCTTATTTAATTTCACAATTTAACTACGTCGGTCGCTTTCGTCAATACGATAACTATCTTACGGTACGGGAAAGCATTGATTACTGAGTGGAAGGTCGGTGAGAGTAGATAAATAGAAGATATTTTAAGAAGCTTGTTACAATATTTGAAGGATCGAGGGCTTCGCGTCGGCGTTGCTTTCTATCTCAATTTGTTTCTTCATTTATCTTAACTTTCGTTGTTCGTGTCAATAAACGTAGATGGTTTTGAGCTGATCTTTGAGCTCAGGAGGAATGGCACATGTCTCCGTTTCTGGCTTCTTCTTGACCAAGCGACGCCAACGTCCACCGAGGTTCTTACGGAAGCCCTTAGCAAAACCAGGCCGGTCCGATTGGAGTCCGTGTACAAGAGTATCCTGCAAAATAAAAATAACAAGAATCATGAATAAAAAATCGTTAAAAATATTATATTTCAAAAAACATATATTTGTTTCTAAAATTTGAAGAAAATTATCGAATTTACTTCACATAATAAAACGAATTATGCTTGCAATGTTAAAAAGTCTTTACAAATCGGTAGAATTGCCCTTGCAGCGATGTTTCCGAAGGAAAGTACGGATGCGTTTGTATTCTATGATTATCATTAGCCGATAGGTAGTGCGTTCTCTCCTTGTGCCTTTGGGTAAAATATTCAGTATTCGATGGTGTCAGTGCATAAAGGGATACTTTGTTCTACAGGGTGTACCTTTATATTTCTATGTATTATGGTATTAAGGGACAATCGATGTCTAGAGACTATTACACGGGAAGAGAAGGGCGTCGGACTAGCGATGGTTTGCGATGTACCGATCTGGCATGCCAGTGGCGTAACCCCTAAGGCTTGTTCTTCAAGCCGAGGAGAGAAAACCAGCATGGTGTTCCGTTGCTGTTGGTATCCCCCTAGAAGCCCGCCAGCCAGTCAGCACATGCACAGCTCTTGGCTTGTCGTTTTCTGATCGATAAAACGAGAACCTCTCTGAGCCTCACCACCGTTGCATTTTGGTCATTGAACCTAAGCTCCCTGCTTGGCCTGTCTCTATCTTTGTCGGGACGTACATACATATAACCAACCGTAGATTCCCTATTTATTTTCGTGTTTCATTTTATTATTCGTCTTCTTCATTTCTTTCGTGCTTGAGAGCGAGTTTACCATTATTTTATAAAACAATGTCGTTTGAATCTCTGGTGCATTTGTTAGGCAATACAACTGAGACAAATTGAGCTTTAAAATTGTATTCGTATTCGTAATTCCTAAAAAAATGTCTGATATGACAATGATTTACAAATATAATTTATCCATACATTAGCTTTGTTGTTGTTGTTGTTGTTGTTGTTGTTGTTGTTGTTGTTGTTGTTGTTGTTGTTGTTGTTGTTGTGTGTGGAACAGAACGTCCGTTTGACAATTTAAGACACGGGGTTGTCTTTTAATTTTCGAAATATTTTTAACCACCGTGGTAGTCAAAAATATACAATAAAAGCGACAATTTATTACAAACTTATAACAGAATTATATAAAGTATTTTTAAAAAATTAATAACGCTCCGAATCTGTCAGATTTTACTTTTAATATAATAAATAAATACATAATTAAGATCTTAGTTTGACTATGACTGATATTGTGCACAGTAAGTTTGGCAACGTTGCAGCATGTAAATAGCTGGCAAGCGCATCGAATCACGTGCATGTGGAAAGTGAGGTTATCCTCGTATATATGATGGACGCGAAAGACAAGCAATTTCAATGCAACGTACGGTTTTCTCGAAAATGAATAACACAGTGAAAGGATTCAGTCTTATTCCCGAGGGGCAGAGGGTGAGGGAGGGGGCGGGATACCTAACCTCATTGGTCGGAATATTAACTCGAAGGGTGCAATAAATATGACGTCGATACGGGTGATAGAGGTGTTGCCATAAAAATTCAAAGAAATACAAAATTCATCGTAATTAAATAATAAATTCCTTTGCTTAAATTTTATAGAATATTGGCCAAAATCATTAACAACAATATTTACACTCGTTGTGCATTAAATGTGTACACGGAGTTAAGGATCTAGTAAAAAATGATGATATAACCCGCGAAAAATTGCTTATAGTTCGCGTAGTATTTGGAATGGCGCCACCAGTCGACGAGTGAAAATTTATCAGACAATCGTTACCGCATATTCAAAGGAATTTTCGCTTTCGCGTAGCAAAATGGCGAAATTAAAAAAAAAAAAAAAAGGAAATACCGTTCACTTTGTAAACTTATTGGACGTTGTCGCAAAAAGTTTCCATCGATTCCAATAAGACCGTTTCTTTTTGTTGAGCAAATACGGATTGGCTTGCGAAGGAATGCATTTTGTCTTAACGGAAACGAGACAGATTTCGTTTTTTTTTTCTTCTTGTATTTCAATGCTAATGGATGTTTGGCAATCATGCGCCCTTGCCCGTGGCCTTGTAATTCACATGTTGCATCGAACATTTCGTTTTCACGTTACAAACTATCGTACTGTAAAATTTGTACGAATGACAGTCAGGCCTCGTCGTCTCGAAGTTGAGTTCTAACAATATATTCAATATATCTAACCCGCGCCCACGCAACTTTCAATACGAAATTTGTTCGCGACAGCTGCAGAACGCGGAAGCGTTGTATCGCGGTAGTGGTCGTCGCATGCAACAATTATGAGTTTAGACTGTCGGGGCGCCGACAACCATAGTTCGTGCTCATTCGTTTATTATATAGCTTCAACCGTTTCAACTCGTATAAACAGATATGAATTAATCTCTCTAACTCCGTCACTAAAACGTCGGTGTTGAATAACTTTAGTCACGACAGCCTACATCGCCGACAAAATTTTAAACGATGTGTTTGTTTCATGGTTTTTAGCTACACATAAATAAAAAAAAAAAGGCTTCCAATATCATTTACACATTAATTCTTCTTACGCGCTTATGGTTACTTAATAAAATTCTTAAATACATTCCGTTGCGTGTAAATAAAAATGTTATTAAAAAATTCCAAAAGAATTTCAAGCTCCAAGCTTAAAATGGATTTTTAATGAATTGCCATTCGTATTAAAATTTCTTGAAAATTCTCAAAAAAATGACGGTCCGCGGATATTTATTTCGATAAATCAGCTGTGGAACCCGATTTACGCAACTTTTATTCAACAGGATACAGTCAACAAAATGTGGTGAGACAAGCAGACGCTATAGCAACCATCAGACAACAGCAGACGCGGCGAATAACACAGTCAAAGCTCACAAGTCTGTGAGAAAAGAGGTAAGAAGAGAAGCAGCTGTGAGACTTGTGCAGCATGCAACACGCACACAGACTTATCCGGGGGCCCGGCTGGCAACCGGCGCGGCGGCCACCGTCGTTCCTGGCTGGCCACCCACGCTAAATTTAGAGCCGGCCCGAGGGCGACTTGGCACGAAAGTAACCACGCTCGAACCGTTTATAGAGAGACCCAAACCGAAAAGCTGGGCATACGAAGTGTGCAAAAGAGCGAACCGAACTAACTTTTGGATCCCCTCGGTCGTGTCTGGCGAATGGTCCGTCTCAGTATACTTGGATGTATATACCGATGTATGCGGTATATAGAACCGCATCGGTTATACTTCTACCTCTGATCTCTGCCAGACTTCTCTCCCGACGTCTCCAGAATAAATGTCTCGTTGCTTTTACGACGTCTCGAGAACAGGGCCACAGACGAAAGGAGGATAGAACGATCCTCGAGAAACGGTGCGTCAAGTGACTCTAGCCGTAACGAACGAGAAAGTTTACGACGAAGAAGAAAACTAGACGTCACTGAGTAAATTTTCCACGAATTTTGTCAAGTCCATTAGTTTTTGGTTAAGTACAAACTTGAATTTGTATCGTACATTCGATCCTGTAACTGCATCTTTGAAAATTATTAATAGCAATATAAAAAAGAACTCGGATAATTGTAATTAATAAAATAATAATAAAAAAAAATTTATTTTTATTTTCGTATTATCGAGTTATCGTAAACAAGTTTTTAGATATTTGTTAGAAAATTATTTATTTGGTCTTATGTGGCGTTTACATTTATTAAATAAATTTCTGGTTTATCGAATCCGTCGATTCCGTTTAAATTGAGAGAAATGGCGATTAGAAATTAATTTGACAAGAAATTATGAAGGAAATTGAACTAATTGAAAATAAATGTTTTTTTTTATAATAATCGTCACAAAGATCTCTATGAGAAAGCCAAAAGAAATGAAAATACGTATGGAAGAGGCTCTGCGAATGATTAAATAAAAACATGAACACAGTAACTTGTAAGATTTTCAAAGAACCTAAATGCAAGACATTTCGTATGGAACTGATCCGAAGGGACCTCCTTAAAGAAAAAAAAAAAAAAAAAAAAAGAATTGTATAGGAGAGAATAAAAGAGAAACAGCTTATGTGCGTGAGTGTCGAGGTGCCATCTCACCTTGAGGGAAGGCAAGATGCGTATCGGTACGAAAGAGATAGAAATACATCGCGTTTCACAGCAGAACGAGAGAAACAGGTAATGCGTGTAAGTGTCGAGGCTTCGCCCTGCCCTAATAGTACAGTGGCACGAAGCATGGGAATAGCATGGGAAAAAAAAGAATTCTACGGAGGAACGAATCCCCTCGTCAGAGACTGTAGATAGAATCTAAGATCGTTGGAAAAGAAAAAAAGCTCAACGATTTTTCCAAAGTTCCTGGAGTGACGAATCGGTAGCATTGTGGAAGTCGATACGAGAGACAGGGACAAGAGGGGGTGAGAGTGAAAGAGCAGCGGACGAAAGAAAGAGAAAAAAAGAGAGGGTAGGAGAGTGGAGAGAAAGAGAGAGAGAGAGACTCACAAAGATAAGTGGAGCGTGAAACGGTGAAAAGAGACGAGACGTCGCAACACCGAGTGGCAGCAGCACGAAGTTGTCGTGGTTTCTCGTGCGTTCCCGTGGTAGTCGTGGCCGAGACCGGCATGAAACTCTGGCAACGTTGCCGATTGTTTAGGATTTTTCTGTCAGGGCTACCGGCTGTAAGAGCAACGAGGAAAGAGACAACGAGTCAGTGAGCGGAGGGAACCGCGTCACCGGGTATACCCGGGGAACTACAAGAACGTTTCGTACGCGTACTACTCGCGAGCCAACTGCTCGACCACTAACACGCGTCGCACGCCAAGTCTCGTCCTTGGTGAATCGATAGCAGAGGTAGCACAGCCATAGCACACGATACAGCGTGGCAAAACGGCGACAAACTTATTAACCGAACAGTTATACCACGACAACGGCTACCGGTTGAGCACGTTATTTAACGACCCTCGACCAATGCGCGCAAAGAGTTCAAATTCAAAAGTCTGCGCGAGGACCGACGCGGGCATTTTTATTCTCTTACGCTACAGACAAATTATCTATACAACGAATAGCTGGACAGTCTTTTGTCCAATGTCTGAAACTGGACAAACACTGGCCAGCCACTCGATGGATAGATAATTTGTCCTTAGACCGACAAGAATTTATACTGGGGAAAGTGACACGGACACTGTGTTTCGATCAGCAGATTCTATAGATCGATCTGCTGTACGCTCTTTCTCGCTTACACACATGCAAAAGCAATGGGATCCATCAGGGGATTAATACCGGTATTGTCTGTCAGGTCTTAAACTCGCGTGGAACTAGCGTATATGAAGTTCTAGTAACCGTTGTTGTAAATGAAAAATTGTCGGAATCGATGTTCCAATAATAAGTTCGTGTGAATAGAGCAAAGAATTTTTTCATTTCGGTTGTGCCATTACTCAATTTTTAGATAATTCAGAATAAACGATAAATCGTAATAAAAATTTTCCTCGAATGTAAGAAGAAAAATATAATGTTTTCGCATTTATGTAATTCGCAATCCCAGAAAATAATATTTTGAGGAAAAACAATATATCAAAACTGCTAAATGTTGTCGATGGTTATTATTTAAATGCTCACGTCATAATATTTCACGATGACGAAAACAAATTAATTTATATTGAGCTTTGAACAGTAAAAGAATATTTTCTTTAAAAACTTAAATATTTTTTTTTTTTAAGTATTTAAAATTTGTTATTAACTCGCTAATCAACGTTATCTATCATTGGTGAATATCAAATAACAGTGTTAGCCTCTACTTTTAAATGATCCTCGTTATGATTGACGAAATATTGAATAATAATTATTGGGATGTGCTCCAAAATGTTCTCGTGATACAAAAACGATACGAGAAAGGAAAGTAAAATCATTATTGGACGGTTTAGTCGTGTTCTCAAAAACAACAAATTTATGAGGTACTAAATGAGTTCTTTCGTCATTGACACGGGTTATACGTTTTTGTGAAACTGTGAAAACCCACGGTGAAAACAAGCGTTTAGCGTGTGTTATTGGCGAACATACTCGCGATGATGCTTTTCTACGCTCTGACGTATCGAAACGAATGCTTCAAAGCCGCCCGTTATCGTTCGTGTTAACGAATATATTTCGTATTATCATTCCCCCGAGATTGTATTGTAACATAGCAACAAGTTTTCTCACAAAAACATGTTTCTCTTTTGTGTTTTTGTTTTTTTTTTCATACGAATAACGATGAGAAAAACAAAAAAAGAATAGAAATTCTAAGGATACGATCGTTACAGTGAAATATAATAAAAAGTTGAACAATTATTAATTCTGATAAATATTTTTTAACGTTGATTAATAGTTTAAAAAACCCGAGTGAACTATAACTCAGAGAAATCATGGTAGTTCGATAGCTGTTAGTTAGTTAATTGCAACTGTCAATTGTTAATCCATGGGATTATTTTTATAATGAAATTAATTAAGACTGTAAAAGTGTTATGTGTGACTATACAAATAGTTACATTGACAAACTGTTGCCAGTTGTTAGTCTTAATAGTTTTTATCATCTCCGTGTATAATTTAGGATAACCGCGATCATTTCCTTGTGTTTAATTTATTAAAAGAATAATTTATTATATTTTTCAAGTGATAATTCACGTCTTGATTCTCTGTTTGCGCCATTAAAGTCATATGCTAAGCTATTTTATTATTAGCGAGATTTTATTTCTCTAAATACCGTTTCTTCGGAAATCCAAACAAAATGTGTGATGTGGTTTCGCGTTTCATGGTTGCAAAATCTACGTCACGCTCTGCTTTTCCCCGGTAACTCTCGCCTCCCCAATCTACGTCCTCCTTTCTCCCACTTTATGCCCCTTCACTCATCGGCGGGTACATCAAAGGGGGACATATCGTAATATTAACCGTACCACCGTTGGTAAAACGATTTGCAAATTTTTATCAAATAGTGTCACTGGCAACTATATTTACTACAATACAATAATCGCCGATAATTAACATCACAAACAAAACGAAAAATTTCGTTATTTGTAGAAATCTCCATCGATATCATTCAAGATACGTGCGACGACGTTTTTTTTTTTAAGACGAAAAAATTGTACGACAATCTCTTTCGATCGTGTGTATCGAGTGAACGTACATTTGTGAAAATGCAAAATAATAAGTTTCGGTGAAATAAAATAAATCATCCCGACAAATTTAACGACGAGGTCAGTGATGGTCCATAAAAGAAAAGAAATAAAATAAAAATAAGACAATTTACCTGGTCGTTGTACAACGTGTACTGAGGCGGTGGCGTATGCGGTGGGTAAGGTGGTGGAAATTGCCAGATGAATTGGTCGCCGTTGTCATTGGCATAAGCGAGGTTTCCTTGAGGTATTCCGTTAACGACGTCCATGGTATTGAGGGTACAAGTAGTCGTTGCGGTATTGATGCTGTTGTTGCATCGTAACTCGGAATTGGTTGTTGAAATGACGGTGTGTCCACCGGCAACAACCGATTGTTGTGTAGCGACGATAGCCGACACCGGTGTAGCCGTTTGAACGACAGACGGTTCCGTGTGAGCTTCGTTACCACCGTGATCCTCGCGTTTTCGCAGTTTACTGCGGACAAGCCGAATGGCGATCATGGTACCGTTGCTCCCGACCATCTTGTACTTAAGACAGAGCCGGGTAAGTTTCTTTGCGACGTTGGAAGGAATTTTCAGGCCGTTATCGCGCGCGAACCCTCGATCGAATCGAGAATTCTAACGCTACGCTGGCGAATCGTCGGGGTACAGAGATAGTTAAGATATTCGTAAGTAAACAGAAAAACTGGTAAAGCTAATACCCGACGAATACGGGTCAACTCGTATATCTCTTGGTCGAATACAGTTTCTACCAACGTAGTCCACGGTGTGAAACCTTCGACCTCGTTTCTTATATCAGTCTTTCGCTATAGCACGCTCAAGATTTCTCGAAAGTTAGTTTCTATCACACGATTTATCGTAGGAACGAGAACACTCGATTGTAACGAGCGTTGTTCAATATTTGCTTTCAACACTCCTTGCCTATCGAAGCACCTTTACTTGCATTTAATCGTTATTCTTTTTTTTAAATTATTTTAATTTACGTTTTATTTTACTGAACAAAAGTATATGCGGGCGCGCACACACACTGATACGGTACACACGTCGATTTGACTAGTTTTATAAATCCTTGGTCCTTTTTCTTTTTACTGGTTTCTTTATCTAAAATTTGATCTTAGAATCCGATGGTGTTCTTTTTTTTTTTATTTAAATTAAAACCCACAAAAATATTTTGCGGTTGATTTAAATATTATTTTTTCACCGACTTATTCAATGAATATTTTCCCTCGAACACCTAATTGTGTGCGAACTGGAAATTTGAATTTCGATGAAATATTACGACCAGCGACGTAAACTCAGACTCGACGAGGACGACGACCACGACGACAACGCGTACGTCCCCTCGATACTCATGTCTCGGTAACAAGCGCGTGAGTGGGTCTGAGCTCGAGATCCATCGAATCTACCACTTTATACGAGTCACCACTGACGTCACGTTTACGACGAGGGTCTATTGGACGCGGGCTTTCCCCACCGAACCCAGCTAACCGACGCGCGTTACTTCACTATACGAGGAGGCCACCAGGGTTCTTTAGACGGCGGCTATGCTACCGCCACGTTCGCTCGAACGGTCAAAAGTTTCTCTCAACACAACATTAAGCACGAAACGTGAACTGCTCTCGTCCGCCTATCGAAAAGTTCAACGATTAAATTAATCTTCGACGATAGATTCGTTTCGTTTTAATTTCATTTAGTTGTTGAATATTAACATTTATATTAACTCTTAAGACGCTCGGACGATCTTTACTAATGTTTTCAATATTTTTACTAAACCTTTGGAATAGCTTAGACCGTATTCAACCCTAACTGACCCTCACTGAAGTACCCGAAATAAAAATGTGGTAGGGTTGAACATATTTTATTTTGAATCATTTTATGGTCCTTTTTGTCATCTCGAAGTTAATTAAGATGTGAAGTATATCGACATTTCGTGCTTTTTATATAAGAAATATTAATGCGCGGGCAAAAAGGTCATTTATTTCAATGATTGATAAATTTCTGATAATTTCGACAAATCATATCTTTAGTTCGGAGATAATTAGCATTTAACAGTTTAATTAATTTTATTGAGTTATTATTGAGTTATTGAAGTGATCGCACTCGGTTTAACAGCTGAGAAAAACATTTTCAAAGTTTTAAACATTCTTGCACGAGACATATGCATCGAAATTTGTAAACTGATAAGTTGATATATTTTAGACTTTTTTTTTAAGTTCCTTGTACATTTAATAATCGTTTCGTATGACGCATTTGGCAAGATACGTTATTCGAATAAAAACGGATTAGACGTTACGTCTTATCGAGAAATATCGAATGTTGAAAATAACGAAAGCTACCGGGAATCAATTTAACTAAAGAGACTCCGACGAACAATGTACACAAATTTGATTATCGTGAAGCTCCGCGTTTGGATTTTCCCATTGATGTCATTGATTCTTGGAAAAGTTTATTTTTTCATCGATTTTATTTTACATGTGAGCTTGAAAGTTATTTCGATAACGAGACGCGTGTTAAGGTTTCAAAAAAAGAGAGAAACATTTGTTTCTACTAAAAAAAATCGGAAATAGGGCTTTAAAGGGTTAGGCAACTCGATTTTACGTTTGAAACCAAGCAAACCAGGGATAAACAATATTGAAATAAAAAAATGTTTCAACATACTTTTCGAATTTTCAAGTTTTCCAATGATTTTCTCTGTGAAAAAGTATATTTTGTCGTCAAGTTGGAGAATCATACAAGAAAAGTGAGAAAACTATGTTAGAAAAATATTTTAATCCATATTTTGGCAATTAAAAATTTTTATTTTCATGTTTTTAAAACTGGAAAAATTTATTGAGAAAAATATTCAAAATATGCCATGAAATTTGAACCTTCTGACCATTTAACAACAATCTTAATCCCAAATCACACACACATTTCACGACGTTATAACGTCCTGACATTCTGACATAAAAGTAAAAATAACAATAGAAAAATATTTTAAACATTAAATATTCAAAGTCGAATATTCTTCAACCCGAAGCCAAACTACAATAATAAAGTTAGAGCTTCATTACAGTGAAATAAAACATCCTATAGAGAAGAAGTTTGTGATGATACTTCTGTTGTATCAGCGAGACAAGACGATCTCATTTTTCTGTGGGGTTTATCGTATTGGCTTCCAAGAGTGACACTTGGCCAATCCGATACGAAGACTAAACTCTTATTCTTGTTTTGGTTGACGAAGTAGACATCAACGAAGCGAGATACAAACCCGTCGATTCTACGACAGGAGAATATAGTGCGTCAAGATATCGCTGTGAAGATAAATTTGTATATATCGCTTAGACAAAAGTTTTACTTTCTTTAAATGATATAATTATAATGAAAAATATAATAAACGAAACGTACTGTCGGATATATTTTTATAGCCAAGACAATAAAATGCTCAGATTAAAATTTCCCCTTTTATCCTTGGAGTCGTACATTGTTGTTACGATTGTTCCTTCTTACTTTAATGCATTTCAAGTACCGACGGGAATATCAGTCAGTCATAAAAATGACTTCAATATAGAACGACAAAAGGAAGAAGAAGAAGAAGAATATCCTCTTTCCTTTGGTGAACGTAATTCTAGGTAATTTCGCTGAGTATCAGGTACGCGTTTTGTGCTTCTCTTCTTGTAGTTTCAACGCTTATGTCTGTAGGTGCGTGTGTATATCGGTGCAGCGAGCGAAGCAAAGTTGCATATATATCAATGCGATCTCATGTACTTTATCCAAAGGATGCCAAAGTCACCGTAAAATCCAACGCTCGTAATATAATTTTCTTAATGAACTAATAATTCCGACGTTGCACTAACTTAAATTACATAGTGCGAGGTTACGGGACGGGGGTAACCATCGATAATCGTTATGCACGTATGCATATGCATACGATTGCACTACTTCTGGATCTTCTATGTAGTAGAGCACTTACACCAGTCAATAGTTACTACTGTTACAACGCAGCACATAGAACGTCTATTATAAGTCTCCTTCCTTGCCTCTCCGTTTAATCCCCTTTCCCGTCTAATTTGTTTTCTTGCCAGATGCAGCAATATGCAACAACCAAGTAAGATCGTCTTCAGCTGCACAATACACATTTACTCATCTTGCAACTTGATCACTCACCGATCATACAACAGCATTTTAAACCGCTTTTGTTTTCCTTAGTCTCAGTTTCGTAACATTCGAATAATTTTGATTCATCGTAGAGAACAAACTTTGCTTTCATGTTATAAAAACGACAATAAATTCAAGATTTCAATGTCGGGACGCTCAAAATAATCTGAAAGGTCTAGAAATTACTTTTTATAATTGCCTGGATATATGTGTGCGCGCGTGCGTCGATATACGAATTTGAAACACGCACTCTCTTGTTAAAATTAATATCTCCGCGAATTAAGGAAAGTGTTGTGCGCTAGACTCGCACGAGAATGGCAAGTTGCCTAAATAACACAGATCAGGATACACCGGTTCCAGTTGCAAACGTCACATCGTGAGCAACCGTGTTGTACTATATCTATATTTATTGGTTTTGCCCACGCGTATCCTGACCTTCTTAATCTAGGGACCTTGGGAAATGGCCCAGTGGCGCGCGCGGTTCGGGGCAGATAGTGTGGAAACGAGAGAGGCGCACTGCGCGGAATCGCGAACTTGCCGATACAAAATCTGGAAGAGTTCCTTTGAAATTTAAAGCTATATCTCCTTACGGTGTCACCTTGCCATTGGTTCGTTTTTTGAATAAACATCTTTCGTTAAATTTCTGCAATTATACGCCTCAACGTACTAATTTTTCCATAGGAGAAATGTCAAATTCTCTATTTTCAAAATGCTTCGTCAATATTTCGGCATCAAAACGATGCAGCTATTTCAAAGCTTGCTGACTCCCGAGTTAAGAATTAATATACATCAGCTTTTCTGCTTACGATAAATTAAATGAAATATTCCAGTTTAACATCTTCCTTAAGAACATGAGTTTTATCAATCGAGCTAAAATTTTGCTGGCAAATGAAGAAGTTCTATCTTTCAGCAAGTCAACATTGAGCATCGTACTTGATTTTTTAGAAAGGGTTACGTGTAGTTTAGAACAAAAAAATAAAGAAGCAACTTCCAAGTTTTTATTCTGCAATTTTTATTTTTATTTGTGAAGGATCAGTTCTTATTTGTCTCTTGGTGTAGTAATTAAAGGGGCGAAAGATTTAGCGACAGATCTACAGCTAATGATAATTACTTCGGTAGAGATTTTTGGGCGTTAATTTAATTTGGTGAGAATCATTTGAAGGTTTTAAACTTTATGAAATTTGTAATTTTACTTAATTTTCAATTTTATCGAAATTTTTAATACAAGTTCCTTTAAGAGGAAACCAGAATGGAGATAACCATTACCCGTAGGGAAGTTTCTGTAGATTGACGAGAATCACGAGTTTTAAGCCTATTGTTTTAAGCAGTTGATTAAAACTTTTGTCTAAAACTTTTGTAAAATTTACGTTAATTTGCTCCCGTTATATTTATCTTGTTTGTCATAATCTACGCTTATTAATTTTTTAAATTAACAATTGTGAAACGTTTTTCCATTAATCCACGTCCATTCCTTTAATTAACAAAATACATAATTGGAAGTCAAATTGTCGTTCAGTTATCGAAACTAAATCTGTTATGGTAGAGTGACATATCGCGGTCGTTATCAAAAATCTGTTATGTTCTTTATTTAAAGATGCCGTATATTTCTCGATCAAAGCAATTATGTTCCCACTTCGGAACTGATAAGACACAGCGGTACCCCTTTTCCTAGAAATATTCGAAAAATAAAAACAGTAGTTTTTTTTATACCGATCACACCCAAGGCAAAGGAAGAGCGGATGTGTCACTTCATTTTAAAACATAACAATTGATTGAAGATTTATGATAAAAAATTGTTAAACCCTCACATGAAGAAAACATCAAGTATAATTGATATTACATTCGAGTTTCCCCTTTGACCTTAAGGAACTGTGTGAAATTAATTGTAGTTGGTTATTCAGCGTAATGATAAACGAACCGGGCGGGAAATTTCCTTCGGCGAGGGTGACAATCAGCAAAGGCGAATGTCAAGCAAATTCACGCTGTTGAAAAGGATGACGAGACGATACACAGCGAGACCGCGAAGGGTCAGGGACAACGATTCGTCATCGAGAACGATATAATCGATAGGGGACATAACACTTACATGTCTTATGAACCCCAGATACAAGAAAATTTCGAACGTTTCGCGTATACAATTTTTTCATTGTGTAACATTGCGGTAATTAAAATTTATTTCATCCCACGAGATTCCTATCATTATCGTAGGCACTTGCATTATAATAATTTTATGATATACGAGATGAATATATTTCTAGAGGAAATAATAAATATTTTACATCTTAGCAACGTGTGAAGCATTCTACGTCAGTTCCGCAACTTTTTTTTTTCAAGCCATCTCAGATATTGTTCATAACAGACGCCAGTTTAGTTTCAATTGAACGTACTCTATCAATTTTTTATCTCCCGTGACACAAGGAAACCCACACTCCCTTGATATTTAAAAAAAATGTACTTCATGAATGTTGATATTTGGTTAAATTGTCAATTTCCAGGATTTTCAAAGTTCTAATAACGGAATATATATCCCGTGACATTGTACCTTAAACCGAACAGAACGATTGTACAAAATTGAAGATTTGTGCAATTTTTTTTTCTAATGTTGCATCGATATTGAAATTCATTTCATTCATGACTATAGATATTCAAAAATTACAAATATTTTCCTCTTCATCAATTATGTTATTTCATTATATTGAACAATAGCTCCAGTTTATTTTGAGCTGTGTACGATACATTTCTGCGTTGTCTTGTTGATTAAAACTTTTTTTGTAAGAACAAATGGTAAACTAAATTAAAGTAAAGTCATCGATAAATGAAAAGTCACGAGTAAATGAACGAAAGCTTCTTTTAAGACTCATAAAGCTTAAATACGTCCATTTTGTTGCTCATTTTTTTATCGAAATTGTTATATCGTTCATTCATTGGTGTATCCGGCATTTTTTAATTGCAAATGTTTCTTTTATTTACATTCCAATGAAAATACATTTTCTTCAAAGTTTTTCGGAATATTTCGGTAAATTCGGTAAGTAAAAACGTTGTTGCAGAAAAATAAATTTACTCAGCTTATCTGAAACAATTTAATGCCGTGAAAATTCGAAAACAAAGACGTAGCTTGCCATTAATTGTTCATTCACCGATGACTATACCCCAATGCACTAAATCTTACTAAAGATTGCAAAACATTGCACCATTCAAGAGATATCGATCTACTTTGTTTGTTGTGTGACCAAGTGATTTCCCAGGAAACAAGTACTCGGATCTCTCCGAGTCCAGCTTGTCAGTTATTAATGTCTGATATGACGCATGCAGGTATCATATGTATTGATACATTGCTATTTGCCAACAATAAAATCATCGATGATACAATGTGCAGGGCTGCGTTTGGAATAACTTGGTTGAAATACAGCCGAATCGGCGAAACTGCTTTTGTTGCATCTATAACAGTCAAACGCCAGAACAGCGACGGATGTATTTACACGATTTGGAAGCAAAGCAAACGTGTGCATTGAAAATCGTATCACTGACTCAAGATTTTCAAACTCTTCTGTCATTCACTCGAAACATTTATTTCGATATATCGACGACATTAAATTGACATTCATTTCATCACATCTGCGTCGTTGAATCATTCTAACTGTCATTTTTTTTAAACCGATTGATGTGTTCCAGATGTATACCGACTAATTCATAATAAATTGTATGAGGCACGAGTATAAAACATTTTGTTACAAAGAGTTATCATTTATTGCTCGTACCTGATTAAATATTGCTCATTTGTATTATTTTTCGAATTTTAGTTACCAGAATAATTTTTTAAAAGTGCTTCTTGAATTCTCGATGTTCCCGGTTCAAACCCGAGTCGTGGTAGAATTTTTTTCACAGTTTTGTCGATACCGAGTGCTTGTTCAACTTTAATTTAATTGATTCAAGCAATTAGCTCCGATATTTATGATTCGCAAATGAAGAATTTGAATCAGGTCTCTCGTTCCCGCGCTTAGATTCGCGAACACGTATCTCGCACCCTGAGTTGTGTTTCGCAAAAAATATCCATCCTACTGACCGGACATAGACGCTATACCTATATAAATACTAAAATGAGATTCCAAGAGACGCTTGATGTACTTTATGATTCGTTTTAGAATTTAATTGTGATAATTATTGTGGAAGATACAAATGCTGGAAGTTATTGCCGCAAAAGAAATATATTTTATTGATCTTCAATAATTGATATAACTTAGAAATATGTTTGATAAGAAAGACAAAGCTGTCTGTCCCTAACCCTGTAACCTAAAGAACGTAACGAACCACTACCGCTGCTAGGAGTAGAGAGCAATGCGCATGCTTTTGCGCACGCGTAGTATGCATCCCAGCGTCAGATCCTCTACCAGGAGTAGGTTGAACGAGACGAAAGGGAAACTGAAGTAAAATGAATCGATGGCGATAGTAATTTGTTAAATAAAACGAACGGTTGAGTCAAATGTTTACGAGTTAGAATAATAATTACGTCATGTCAATCAGTGTTCATTTTTAAAGGCAAAACAAATAGAGATAAAATCTATTTCTTTTTGCTAGAATATCGAAGTAAGACTTTCTATATGAGTTGGAGATTGAAAGAATTAATTATATATTTCTATAGAAATATGTCATCTATGTGAGAGTACGATTAAACGATTAAATGTATAATTGCTGGAAGCAGATTTCGATATTGATGGGATGCCGAGACCTGAACATTTTTCAACACTTTTAGACACCAGGAAAGTTCCACGAGTGCCGAGAGAAACGCTGAAATCGCAGGTCACTCGAAGAAGAATAAAAGAAAAAAAAAAGGTAATCGGAGCAGTGCCCCGTAACGAACAACGAGCCTCGCGTAGCGTATAGAAACGAGAAGCGAAACATAGTGCGCATGCCACATGCGGTCGTTGGAGATACGACGCTTGTCTCGAATTCGGAAGGCCAGAAATAAATGACTCGTGCAAGACAACCGGTCATCCCTCTCACTCTACTTCCTTTCTTTTTCTGACGTTTTATTGCATATATACATATATATATAGATACGATTTTGTTTAGAAGTCTTGAGTGACTATAAAAAAAGTATCAAATAAAATGGGTTAATGATTTAAATAAAGTTTTAAAAAGTTTTTATCGCAGTAAAAAATAATAAATCAATTAAAGATCAATAATTTACTAAGTAAACCAAATTAGTAAGATAACACTGATAACACTCGAAATAACAACATTAGCTAATCTATTTTTGTCACGTTAATTAATATAATAACGACACAAAATTTCCCTTTCACATAATAAAAAAAAAAAAAGATTTTTTAAAGTAGATATAACAAGGCATGGAAATCGTTAATTATACTTCGACCAAATGTGACGGTAGCCAAAACATGGAACAAGTTTTACCGCGAAGGCATTTATAAAATCATGATAACAACCTGCATCTTGGTTATTCCCCGAATGCATTAACGAGATTCAATGACGCCAATCCAACGAAATTAATGATGAGCTACTGCCTCGAATCGCTTGCAGTATGTTTGCACGGGGATATACGTCCTGACGTAAACGAAACCATCAAAAACATGTTTACTTTTAAAATGTTGGTGGAGACTGAGGCTGCTTGACACAGAGGTTACTCGAAGTCATTGACGATATTTCGCTTTGTCACAAGATATAATAGTTGGAAAAATTTGAAACGACGTATGCAGGGACCCTTTAAATATATTTCGAGTTTTAAAAGAATCCGCTAAAAATTGATCACGATAACAAAATATTTTTTGTTTCATGCAATGAAAAGAAAAAGAACGTATGAACACGGATATTTCGAGTAATACGTTACAATCCTTATTCTGATGTCGCATTCGTCCACTGATCTTTGTTCTACATTTCATTAATATCAAAATTTAACTCTACCGATTGTAATTTTCGAAGCTCGTACGTCGCATTTAGCTAGGATCGTCTTCTCCGTGGTTACTCGACGCATTTCGTTCGGAACTACATGAACATTGAATGAATGAACTCAAGCACGGATGATGATAAATGTATCTCAAACACACGAAACACGATGAGTTATCTCATTCATGATATAAAGGACACGGAAATAAACCGCAAACTTAATTGAATATGGAAAACCCCACATGTGGGTTTACTTAACGCGCTGACACTGTAAACTTTATCGGATTGCAATAAATCAATTCATCGAAGACGAGGATTGGTATATTTTCCTTGTGTTCACAGAGACCGTATCTATGAGCGTGCAAAATAACGACTCGATCGGTAGATCCGTTCCGGAATCAAGAATTTTGATGTGATAACCACAACAGAATCGTATTCTACCGTCGCTCGTAAATGCACTTCATTTAGCTGACGATAAACTTTTTCATTATCTCATTTATAACGTTAGCTCGTATAGAGTGACGATAACTGAGATTAATCAAGAGCCTAGAGGCGTTACCGATCGTTGCTAGCACGCTCATGATTTATATGGACACGAGAATATCGAGACAGCATCGACATTAAGTCGATACTATTACCGCACGCTCGTGTCACTGGAGTATCCGGAATTTAAAGTGCAAGGAAACCTGACAAGTGTTTATCAACAGTGAACATTTTTCAGCAAACAGAAAGCTCCTCGTATAGATTATTGCTGTCGACGCCACGGATATTCGTAGCATTTACTTTTTCTCTTTGGTATTTCATGCTGTTACCACGTTTTTGCGATGATGATGCAGCAGCCAATGTCTCAAGAGATCTTCGACTACACGTGGACTTGACATCGAGGTGACAGAGGTGGCTCGATTCATTCCTATCGAACCAACGGAAGACAGAACTTCTGGAAATAAATCCTCGAAATGGAAATGTATCTTTCAGGGCACCCCTATAGAATCCTGGAGTAGCTGCCACGCTTAAGGGCACAGTAATCAAGAGGGACACTACATTCATTCAGGTCTCAAATTAAGACAAACTCTGTGATAATTACACTAGCCAGGGGCATTTCCATGTTAATCACAAATGAAGAGGAGCCATTCTATAGACTGAGTAGCTACACGAATGATTATGCGATTCGGACAGGCTTAACACGGATCTGCATAAGGATAAATTACAAGCTCAACTGCCTTTATAAGCTTATGAAAAAAGAGGTTGTACCTCTTAGAAAAGGTCCAAGTGGGTAATATTTTTTCCCACCTGAATTTTCGCAACATACATTGCGGTCTAAAAAAAAACACACATGCTGACCTTCGGCAAATTCGTTCAATTTTGAATTACATCCGTTTGTCATTGTACAAAGGTGCAACGTAATGAAAAATAAGTAAACCCTTCAAGAGGCAGACGCAATACTCTTGGGTATTGACGGATTAATTACGAACTTTCGATCTAATCCTGAAGCCACGATTTCGGATTATCGGATTCCTCGTATACGGTCACACGAATACGCACGTGATCGCGATAGTGGTATTCCCACTGTAGTTGCCACTGGCTACTCACGATCGACATAACATGCTTTATAATGCTGTCGTGCCACAGTTTTTTTTTCTACAGGCTTATACCAAAGCCCTGCTAGCAAGCGAGAAAGATAGAGTCTCATCGGAAAAGCGATCAACGAATGGGATTTTCCTTTGAACGGCGAATCACGTGACGGGTACGAGCCTCATAGCTCTACAGAAATCCAGAATCCATCGAATATTTAGCCGACCTTCGAGTACTCGTAATCATTGCTCGATGTTTGCTAATCTAATCGATTTATTTCGTGTTTAAACGAATAATCAATTGTTTTCTACACCAAAATTTGATGACGCATCAAAACGCCACACTTCGGTCAATCAATGTCTTTCTGTTGACCGTTTTCTTGAACACTTATGTCAACAACAAAACTACGTATTACACGCATCGTACCGAGTACGATGCGTGCAGACAAAATTTCATTGTAGCACAAACACAATCTTAATAACCGTCGCAACTATTTTATATATTTACATAAACTTTTTCTATTTTTATTGCAACTACGTTTTGTATTTTACGATAACAATGAAAGGAGTTTATACAAATATTAAATATAGTCGTATGTACTATCAATTAATAGTTGCCGGTATAACGACGATATTTCTGAGCGGAGTTTTAAGTATAACTAATATTTTTCTATGCATTATATATATTTGTAAAGTATCGATCCATTGAGTAACCTAATGCAATGAGGGTCTGAAAATTCCTTCCAATCGACGAACGTTGATGTAAATTCAAAGTAGCAGACGCAAATTTTAACTCATCGGGCTATATCCTGTCATAAAATGTTAATAAACAAATAACGATTAAAGCTTACCTGATAGTCACTGCAAGCAATACGATTATGACGCCGACCAAGACCATCGCAATGAGCACACCACATATCATATATACGCCGTCGACCGGGGGATCTGAAACATATGAGAGAAAGAAGGTATTATTGTTATTGTTATTTTTATCACAACTTAGTTGTAAACGGAAAGATATTTTTCTTTTCTATCCAAAAAATGCTCGTGTAACCAGCTTCATACTATTATTATTAACATTAGGAATTAACGACAATTACGCCATAGCTCATTGTATCTACAGCTTTAAACAATACAATCCTAAAGAAAAATAAACAAAAGCAGCAACGTATAACGTCGCATATTGCTTCGTGCCTACTTTTCATTTGTCACAAAACCACCTTCATGCGGAAGCACAATGATTCGTGGCTACTTTTCATTTGTCACAAAACCATCTTCATGAGGAAGCGCATTGACTTCTGACTAATTTTTATTTGTCACAAAACCACCTCCATAGGTAAGCTCATTGCATCATGGCTACTTTTCATTTGTCACGAAACTACATTCATAAGGAAGCACAACGATTCGTGATTACTTTTTATTTATCATAAAACCACCTTATAAGTAAATATTTTAATTAATTCAAATAAATCTGCATCAGGTGCCTTCCGAATTAAGTGACAAGTTGAATAAATATTAAAAGCGATGGCTAAGCAGATTTAGTTTTAGCAAAGAATCTACGTGTATAATTGCACTAGCCATGAGTTACCCATGAATTACTATAGCGTGTACATGAATTAAGCAAGTACTTGACAAATTTGAAAATTGCAATTTTATTATACGTAACGAAATAAATAAGACGTAAATTATTATTATCGATTTACTTGGACGCGTTACGAAACCGGCGATTTATTATTAGTTATCAGTTTAGAACGCGCGTTCTTTCAGCAAAAAATCCTTCTGTCTCAAGATTCAACATTGCAAGAGCCTCATCACAAAGCGAGAAAATCGCTCGTTGCCCCGTTCTTGTTCGACAACTGTCGACAACCTTGAACGCAGGCATTAAGCTACCCGCTTCTGATATGCTTGTAATTCTCCTTCTCGTGTTTTCTTGAGTGTTGGGTGCATCAAAGGCACGTTCAATCCTCGTGCATACTGCAATTGCAACGTTCAACATTACTATATACCTCCAGGAAACTCATCGACTCGATGAGAACACAGGCTTACGTAGTACAACGATTGTATTGGTAATCTTGCAAGAAATATGTGAATGTTTCTTGAATGACCTTATGATAAAGTTGTAAAGTTATTGCGACAGTAAACAGTCAGTAAATAGTCAATCACATTAATATATTTCGTAGAAACCGTAGATGTTTTTTATTCTAAATAAGTTAAATTACCAGAAAATACCTCATCAACCATATTTTCTTAATCCCCTTCATTTGTTATTCCATTATTTTTTCGTTTATAATTGTCTGACGCGTCCAAAAATAACCAAAACAAAAATTCCGGACGTATTCATGTGACTACTTGTCAACGCGCGCGCGCGCGCGTGTGTGTGTGTGGGCGTGTGTGGGTGTGTGTAAATTAGTGCGTAAATCAGGCTTCAAAAACTGTGTCATTTGTAACCTTGGAATGATTACAGTGATTGAAGTGAAGTTTGATACACAATATAGCAACATCTTACTTTATATTTAATGACTTCCATAAAAATGCATCAAGACATTCCGATATTACAGCACGTTTATCACTCACCCATTAATTTTTCTACAAATAATAACATCTCTGTCCTGATTTAATACCGGAAAACATCACTATCGTAATACGACTCTACCAGAAGCGAAAAAATTATTCTCTTTCATGAAATAAATGTTCCATAATTAAGGCCTCTTCTGGAACATCTCTTTCACAATTAAAACTCTCCGTATAAAAAAGTCTACCCGTTTACCCTGCCACGGAACAACTCTCCGACGGTTTAATATCGATCGCAGAGCGTTCCTGAGTAAAACCGGGATCACGAAAAAAATAGCGCATTTCATTATTCTTTTTTCTTCCTCTATATAATTGATTTATTCACTGTCAGGTTTATCAAGGAGACATTTTGGCAGGTTGTCTCATGTTTCATCAAGGCTAAATCATAGCCTGGTCAGGTCTTTATCAGGCATCGCATCCGGGCTAGATTCGCGATAGTGTTACACCCCTGATCTAGGCCAGGAAGGCAGTTCGGATCTGGGCCTGATATCATTTGAAGCAAAGCCTGGTGTGGGCCGGTTTCCAGTTTGATAAAATCTCTACTCAGGGTTTATTGTCTTAACGTTGGAATCGTGATTCATTCGTCCATGTCCTACATAGAAGAATATTGCTTGGTTGGTGACTGTTACCATCGAATTCTCAGATGCAGTGAACGTCTCGACCGACTCTAAGAAAGTTACGCGGCAGTGTGGCTGTTCGCGAGGTAAGATAAGTGAGATGAGACGAGTATGATTTTTTTTTTTAATCCTGTAAATCCCAAGAGTAACGGGATGGAGTGAGAAATATTAACTTTGCCATTAGCATGCACTCAAGTGATATTTCTGATGTTCCGCGATTCTCCCACTTACCATCAGCTTTGAAGATCTGTGTCAATGGTTCAACGAATATAATGCAAGCTACTTCTCGATAAACTACAGAATTTTCATACGTTTTTCACAAACGTGACATATTTTGACCTAACGGGACTCCCGAATAATTTATTTTCAAAGAAGAAGACAAAATATTTGCGTTCAGAATTATCTTCTTTTGTCAACGAATCGCCAACAAGAGATAAACAAAAGAAGAAGTAAGAATTAATAATTCGAGAATGCTAAGAACTTGTTGCGTTATTTCAATTTCCACGTATTACAATTGAACACTGCCTTCCGGGTAAGAAAGATCTACCATCTTGAAATCACGAACAATAAAGAAACAAAAGAAGAAATAACAATTAATAATTCGAGAATGCTAAGAACTCGTTGCGTTACTTCAATTTCCAAGTATTACAATTGAACACTTCCTTCCGGGTAAGAAATATCTACCATCTTGAAATCACGAACAATAGAGAAACAAAAGAAGAAATAACAATTAATAATTCGAGAATGCTAAGAACTCGTTGCGTTACTTCAATTTCCAAGTATTACAATTGAACACTTCCTTCCGGGTAAGAAATATCTACCATCTTGAAATCACGAACAATAGAGAAACAAAAGAAGAAATAACAATTAATAATTCGAGAATGCTAAGAACTCGTTGCATTACTTCAATTTCCAAGTATTACAATTGAACACTTCCTTCCGGGTAAGAAATATCTACCATCTTGAAATCACGAACAATAGAGAAACAAAAGAAGAAATAACAATTAATAATTCGAGAATGCTAAGAATTCGTTGCGTTATTTCAATTTCCAAGTATTACAATTGAACACTTCCTTACGGGTAAGAAATATCTACCATTTTGAAATCACGAACAATAGAGAAACAAAAGAAGAAATAACAATTAATAATTCGAGAATGCTAAGAATTCGTTGCGTTATTTCAATTTCCAAGTATTACAATTGAACACTTCCTTACGGGTAAGAAATATCTACCATTTTGAAATCACGAACAATAGAGAAACAAAAGAAGAAATAACAATTAATAATTCGAGAATGCTAAGAACTTGTGGCGTTACTTCAATTTCCAATTATTACAGTTGAACACTTCCTTCTGGGTAAGAAAGATCTACCGTCTTGATGGCTCTCGATCGACTACGTAGAAAGTCATTTCCGCCTCTTTCTTTGGCCAACTTTTTGCGAACTTTCGCGTTTGTATATTATGACTGATTCTTATCACTCTGGATAGGTTCATGAAAAGTTGCATCAAGTTTACGGAAGATGGTGCAAAAGTTTGTCGCTCTTCCTCGTGTAAGCATAAGAATTACGAGTTCGTAGAAGTCGAGAAAACGGATTTCACGTGTTTCATTCGAGGAACAAGAAAAGCAGATGCGTAAAGCCGTGGAAATCTGTGTGTGCATGATTTTCGGCAGGCTAGTGAAATTTAGCTGGGAAGCGAAACGTTCTTGGAAACGATAATACGCACGCGAACTAATGGACTAGAAAATACACGAACTGTAGTAAACGTATCTATGCGTTAAGAAATAGCGAAAATTCACGGTTAACTAAGATAGAAATCTGGAGATTTGAGATTGCGTTAAGTAATCTTTATAAGAAGTTTAGTAAATCTGTTGCTATGTATTAGGTATAGTTTGTAAAGGCTTCTCCTGGTAATTCCCTGGATCTGTTTATCATGTTTACTTGATAAGTGACATAAAAGAATTTTTTTCTGGTAAATACTGTTGGTATATCACAACATTGTAAATATTAGTCTTCTGCTCGGAACCAGGATAAAAGTGGATAATATGAGATCTCATATCAAAACGATGGTTGACATGATTTTTATATGAAAATATTGAATCAACAATTTTGAGAAAAATATTTAAAAATAATGCGGAAGCAATGTAAAAAGTTCGACTTTGCAAAAAAATTCATAACTTTTGAACTGTATCGTCGTCCCAGGCTAAAGTTAAGTAGAAAGAAAGTTAAATTTGATTAATGAACTTTCACTAAGAAGAGGCTGTGTCGACTATTGACAAACATAACGAGGAAGCAACGTGTAAGATCTACTTAATTTTGATTTTTATTTATTTTTAGACAATGATGGTCGATCGAAGATTCAATCGAATGTTGTTGTTGGTTCCTGCCCGTCTTTATCCCGCGTTATCAAAGGGGGATTTTCGATGATTAATCAACAGTCGTAATCACGTATTCGTTTCAAACTTGATGATAGATCGAACTAATCGGCTTAAATCAGACGTCGCATTTATCCACCGATTGCGTGGATTACAAAGAGCATTTATCTCGAACTTCACAGAACTCGAGAATATCTTTGAAGTGTTTAAAAGATCATCAAACGATATTCGTTGTGCTTTCCGAATAATTACAGACGACTAGAAATATAGATATTTACAACAAACTTTATCAATGTTGTCTTCGCGAAATTACAAACGGCAATAAATTTTCTATATTTTTAGATCATGAGACTAGAAGTGAGAATACAGAAAAGTAAACAGTAAACCGAGAGTCTTCAATTCGAAAATAAAAAAGTGCACTCTCAAAAGTAAAGGGTTGTTAAGCATGCTCAAACAACACACGACAAGATGATTATAAATATAGATATTTACAAAATACTTTATTAATGTTGTCATCAAAAAATTACAATCCTCAACAAATTTTCTACATTTTTAGATCATTCGACTAGCAGCGAGGATACAGAAGAGTAAACGCTAAACCGAGTGTCTTGAATTCGAAAATCAAAAAGTGCACTCTCAAAAGAAAAGTGTTGCCAAACGTTTTGAAACAATACAAGATAACTATATACAAATCCTTCACGGATTTCGTATATTTTTAGATTATACGACTAGCAGTGAGTATACAGAAGAGCAAACAGTAAACCGAGTGTCTTGAATTCGAGAATCACAAAGTGCACTCTAAAAAGAAAGCAATACACGATAGACAAAGTGTATTGTATCAACAGGAAAACACGTGTAAAGTGTGTTGATTGAATGTGCATAATTCCCAACAACACACTTTATCTAACGATACACAATATCTAAAATACACACTTTGTGAAGCAAAAAACCAGCAGACAACACATTTGTATGTGCGTTTGTTTTTCTAAAGAGCCGTGTTTGCCGCTGGATAGCTTCGAGAACGAAGATAACCTTGATGTTTCTCGCAAAGAGTCAGGTGTCTAGCAAGTTGTAATAATCTAAAATCGATTACAATGCATGAGTTTCCAGGTAATACAACGTTTGCCTATTCAAAAAGCTGCGAGAATTTCAAGACAGTTGTGAAACATCGCCTGCCATCACCGGCTCTAATCGATCAACCAGATAAAAATCAACGTGTTAATAATAATTCCAAAGATTTGAGAAAAAAAAAACGATTACAAAAGATCATTCATTTATTTGCATTCAACCAATGAGTTTGTACGTGGCCCAGGGCTTAACGATTCAAGAAAAGTGTTTACATGGAAGAACACGGTTTTAGGTGTGTCGTAACGACACACGTGTAACGCGTTGCTGGAAATAAAAACGCAACAAACGTGTATAATGCGACTATAAGATTAACAAGCGTAAAACATGTTAACACGCTTGTTTTTAGAGTGCGGAGGAGTTAGTCGTTTCCTCGCCCGCAAAACTCATCTGCGATGAATTAACGAGGTCGCTCGACGATCTCGGCCACGATTAAAGTAGGGTCAACTACACGAATACGCGTTTGTGACGTATCAACAGTAGCAGAAGAAGTTTAAACGGTTAACGCAGCAGAACACCAGCGAGTATAACGTCATAGTTGGTTGTACGAATCGGCGATCTTAATCTTGTGAAACAAAGAAACATACGATAGGAATGATTACGTGCTACGCTTGAGAATATAAACGATTCTCTGGTGTCGTATTAATATATAAAGTAGTGCACGTGAGTTACTTATCTCTACGGGAAGTGAAACAAGCGATGGAACAAACAGTCTTTTAATTGTTGAGTACGATAGAGCCGACTTACGTTGGCAGAGAATGATCAGACGAACCGATGTCGTATTAGTAGAATAGAGAATATCGCAGAGACAACAATAAATAATCGCTGAGTACCATAAAGACACCATAGATAATACACATCTTTCCCCTGATAAATCGCGTTTCAATTTTATTAAGCTCATTTCGTATAATTCCATTAGATGATATTTCAATATTAATTTCACTTAAATTACTCGTTTTAAGGAGATTCAATTACCAGCTCGTATCATAGCCATAATCATATTTTTGAAGTAGAAATTAAGCAATATCAATAATTCCAAAGTTGCACATACTTCAAATCACATAACAATAGAAGAGGAAAATACTTTTACGACGATATATTAAGTATTCAGTGCATGTTTCCATCTATTATTAATTTTTTATAAGCTTGAACAAATAATGTATCTTATTCATTTGTTAAAACATACGGAATTAGCTTAATCCTAAGTAAGATCCAGGAACATATTGTTCCCTGGTGCTTCTACTTGTACACTCGATGCAATAATAAATATAAACTTAACACGCTTGGGCTTAAAGTTATGTTGTTAATTATTTATTTTATATTTTTTATTAAACGTTTTGTCGAGAGAGATCTGTGAAGCGTATACGTCATTATGTCATCCAGAGTTCGCAATGTCACTGGGACATTTGTCATTGTCAGTGGGACATCTGTTGAAACTAAAAGTGTAAACAATGGATAAAGCATTGACGCAGCTTCCTCGACATTTCGTCAACGAGTTACGAAACCGTATTTGCCTATTCAAACATGTGCGTGTGTTCGACAACTAATTATTAATAATTATTCAATTACGATGCCGATGATGTGAACATAGAGATAATCCGATAACCATGATTTTATAGTCAAATGAACCACTATTTATGCAAAATTGTTTCAATGCAATAAATTTATATACAGCACCAATACACTGAGAGAAAAAAGCGTGTAAATTTGAAGTTTTCACATTGCTTCCTCGCAATTATTGCCAAACCACAGATGTTCCTCTGCGAGGAATGGTTATCTTCATTCTGACTTCCTCGTCGAGGAAGTGGTATCAAAATTTTCAATTGAATAGTTCATAAAATTGTTAATTTTATAAAGTTTAAACCCCTTAATCGATTCTCATCAAATTCAAGACGAAGTATCCATGTACCCTAACCAATTTGTATGCGAAGTGTCAGGCTGACAAATGAAAATTTACGAAAGTTCGAGCAAAAATATGTTTTTTTTCGAAAAACTACAAACATTCATGATTTTATCAAATCTGAACGACTTAATCGATTCTTGCCAAACATAATACCAAGCAACCTTGTCATATGGCATATTCTTGTAGAAAGTTTTAACTCGATAGCTAAAAATTTACGAAAGATAGAAAGTACAATAAATGTTTTTTCCGGCTATGAAAACGCGGTTCTGCCACGGATGATCTTTCGAATAAAAGAGAAGAATGATGACCTGCGTCTTACAATTCTACGTTCTTATTTTTTATACGAAAGATCAATCGTTACGAAGAAATTCGCGATGGAGAAATTCTGCTATCATTATCATACGCATAGCTATTTGAGAGAGAAAGACGATATGTAGCGCATCGTTTTAATCATTGTTTAATACATTTTTCGTACTATAATGTTCCGAGATCGTTTACAGTGATTATTGGTAATAAAAATACTTGTTTGTCTGTATTGTAGAGTGTACGTTCAATTAGAAAAATATTGACATATCGACTCTCATAGTTAGGTTAGTTTTCTTCCGTAAACGATGATTTAAAATTGTCCTTTCGGCTTTCACATCACTCTACACTGTGAAAAGAACTTATTTAGTTTAACTAATCCAGAGTTGTATGTAGCGAAATAAATATTTTGTTGTTGCAAACAAATTTGACTTGAGTTAGAAATATTTGAAGCAAATTTTTTCTATCTTTATGTATTCGAAAAAAATATTATTCGGTTCATCCAAAATTTGATTATAATATCTAAATATATATTCAACAATATTTAATTATAAATTTGTTAATATAAAAAAAATGATTTTCCTCAGTGTACGAATAAAATATTTTTCTCACAGACACATGGAATAATAGCGTGAGGAGTTTTTTTATCGATACATTCTTCACCATAAAGAAAAATTCAAAACTTTTGGCACAGGATTTACGCCACTGGAGGAACATGAAGAGTCGTTTGCCGTGGATCATTAGTCCCCCTCCATGATCCTGGCGCTCTCCCCACCACGCGCCACAATGCGCGCGTATTTTACGCTCAACGAATCGCGTCTTTGATCCTAGGACAACCACACGCGCGCCCTCTACACGTTTCACACCAATGAGATCTCGCGCGTTTGGATCACGAGAGAGTTTAATCAATTCATAGCTGAATGATGTATCTCGATAAATAATTACATGAAAAATGTATTCTATATGTTTGCTAAATTGTACGGATGTCAAAAATTATAACAATGTTCCTTTCAATGTAAAGCAGCAAATGTTTAACAATTTTTTTTAAGCTGTTCATTGTGCCCTACTCCTTCCATCCTACATCACAGTAAAATTTCGCATAAGTTCGCTGACTATGATACACAAAATGCTTTCTAATACGTAAATTTATGTAAGATTGAAACATTTTTTTCACATCGATAAAATAAATTACTCTCGAAATCTATACTTAATGTCACGAAACGAACACTCAACTAGAAATAATCATCTGAGTACCAGTTTGCGGATCCAAGTGTGTTTGCGTGTGAAGCTATCAGGCAGCTAGGGCTGCTTCGTCGATATTCTATAGAAATTCCAACCGGTCGATCCGGACCCAGAAGTATCTCAACCGTGTAAGCGATCCTCAAAATGAATTCGTATTAGGTGTGGTAGTGTACGTCTGGCCATGCAAAATTCATTTGATTCCACTCACACAATTGATACACCCGGCAACGACTATTATAATAATAATAAAATCAACTGTTCGTCCTGTAGGTGAGCGGTGCCGTAGAGGGATTGTCGGGTGAGGACTAATAAAGGTTTAATATTAATAATAATAATAATAATAATAAGAAGAAGAAGGCAAACGGATGAAATATCAGGATCTTCCGTTCATATGCTTAAGATGCTGCATTAGGGATTCACGCTCAAACTGGTGGTCTTCGTAATCGGCATTCTTGAAAGGATGAAACCGTCATTTGTCACTAGATAAATCCCACCTGTAGGCAACATGCCGACTCACTCAGAGATCGGATGCAGTAGGCAGTCATTCTGGGTACGCGCCATCTACTCGGGTCACACGATTTTCGTCGCTTACCCTCCAGCTAAAGAAGTAGTCAGGCATCAGAGTGTTATAAAAACACAGCCTGTCCACTCTGTGAATCGTAGTCCTACAGAGCCGTTCGGTAAAGACCTGATAAAGCTTTCATTTTGTGTAATTATAATAACAAAATCGAAGATAATAATAATGTTCTAATATCATTGAGTATTGATCGTCCCAAAAGCAAACCTGTCCTTGACTCATTTATTATTGCATCAACATCACACGATGATTGTGGGTACGGGTTTTTATCGTTGAAAGGTTTATTTTTATTGATTGGTTATTGTAACAACTGAACCAATAAAACATTTATATGCGCAATTCTCTTGTGATGTCAATAGATAGACCATCGGCCAGACCGAATAAAAGGATGAAATACGGCCTTGAAGCAAGCAATTGACAGACAGTCGGGTCTCTACTGTTACGTTGAAATAGGCGCAAATCAATCCGGACCTAGGTGAAGGTGAAGCGTGTGGTCCCGGTAAGAAAAAAGAAAAAGAATGCAAAGTGGATATCGCGCGTTGATTTTAATTATTTTTGTACGTCGCCCATATAGATTTTTGTTTAAAAAATTACATTGATAAATTTTGGCTTTTGTATGTAGCATATTTTATAGAGAGCGGATCATGTATGCACTCATTTTAATGAAAATTACAACCACACATGCATGCACGTACGCACGTACGTACGTACGTACGTACGTACGCACGCACTCACTCACGCACGCACGCACGCTCTCATGCACTCACGCATTCACGCACGTACGCACGCACGCACTCCACGCACTCACGCACGCACGCACGCACTCCACGCACTCACGCACGCACGCAGAAAAATATATGCGGTTTCTTAAGTTAACCTCTCTATTAGTAACATAAACTGTAATGCAAATTTTTGCTGCCACGATTGATCTTCCGTATAAATAAGTAGAACGGTGAACTGGGTCTCACAATTCTACAGTTCACCGTTATCGTCTTTTATCCGAAAGATAAATCGTGACGAGGAAGTTCTCGATGGGAAAATGTTGCTATCTCCCGCATGTATATTGCGATCTGAGAGAGACAGACGACGATTGCACATTGTCTTAAGAGGATGCTCAACACAATCTCTTTCGTACTCACAGGATTCCTATGGTGCTGCCTTTCTTGCACTCATACGATCTCTGTCTCGCCTTAACGCGAAACAAAGTTATTGTCTCAGGAGACGTTTTCATTATCTCGCCACGTCCATACACTTTTTATAAATAAAATGGATTATCGACATTAAAAATTCTTTCTTTACGATTCAACGAATGTCAGATTGAGATCTCAAAACAATTGTACCGTCTGAGAAGATCTCAGGACCATTGTACCATCTGAGAAGTTCGTCGGGCTTCACTGATTTCCCTTTCTTTTATTTTTCTATATTTTTTCCTGCCACCCTAATATCGTTTTTATCACTGGTTAGTAGGTTAGCGCTACTTGAATTTCACGAAGAGTAAACTATAAAATAATTGAGGTAAGAGTCTTCCTTGTAATTGCATCTTCTTTCTCGTTAAGGCCTTTTAAGTCTGCCTGGAGTGCATTACAAAAGAAAACTACAAAGTAATAGATCAGGCTTCGTTCGTACTCCGCTCCACGATAACCGTTATTCAAATGAAGAGAACTTATTTTAAGTTTGGAATGAGTTCGCAACTCAGAATCCAGACCCACGAACGAAGACGGAATCTCAACTTAACGATGCTTTACGCATCTTACTACCGCGATACACTTTTCGTGACTCAATGATAACATTTACCCGCTGTGTGGCTACGCAATCCAAACGTAGAATAAATATTTTTCAAGCGCTCACTGTATCTTCATTGCATATGTCCAGGATGTTCAGCTGATAATCTTCTACATCGATCGTTACCCTTTACCAATGTGCTTATTCCTCCACCCAGCCTGATACACTTATGTTGCTATTAAAAATTCATATACCAAAATAGATAGACATTACAAGTGATTCATCGTGTGGGATACGCTAGTTGATTATCTTTTGGTTAATAGGATGCTACTTTCCATTTCTATATTTAGCGTCGTATTTTAAACCTCATTGTACATGTATACGTTTATTATGACTTAGTACAGATCACATCATTTTTTTATTGAGGGAAGACACTAAGAGGGAATTCCCATTTTTAACGTTAAAAATAGCTTCTTTGGGTTTTTTTTATTGATGAAGCAAATTAATATTAAACAGGACAGACGTTCATCACTCAGCGAGCTTTTATCGAAAAGTTTAATAATACTTAAAAAATAATTACGGCTGAATTTTTACTCGTTATTGTCATCCTAAGATTGAACGTAAGATTGATCTAAAAATTCAACGTAAGATTTAACTTAATATTGATCTTAACATCGAAATAAAATGTTATTATAACGGACAAGACTAGTCGTCCCATTTATCTCTGAATAATATTCTATAGCTATTGTGTCGGTGAGGGAATATCGTAACTTTTTGTGAAAAATCACGTAATGTTAAGAGTCAAGCACGCTAATCAGTAAACCTGAATAACGATTTATGTGGCTAATTTTTGTGGTCGCAAGTTTGATCTTAAGTTTACTTTTAAGATAGATCTTATGGTTTTAAATTCGACTCTGAGATTGACACATTTATCATTTTATTTAATTCGTTTTTGTCAGAATAAACGCATAGAATAAAATAGTTTCGGTAGGATTTTCGAAACGAGTCTTTGAGCTTCTCGGAGAGATTCTAAAAAAATTTCATCATACTGTCTCAAGCGATATATTCTCCGAGACCCTTTTTTAGACTCTTACCAAGACTCTCAGATTATCGATAAATATCTGTCCAAGACTTTTTACGAGTAACTCTCTCGTCGATGCAATAGCTATAATCGAACTCGTTATATACGCGGTGCCGCAAAAATTAGGGCAAAAAATACTGCTTTCAGGGTGAACGAACGCTCTTTTTTACCAATAAAAAGTTTCGGACGAGCCCCAAGCTGACGATACTGTTGAGATTTTTGAAAAAAGCACAGCTTGCTGTACCGTGGCTCCCGATTGTCTGTCTCTTCATTTGATTTTTTCCTGAGAACTGTTTGCGATTGAGATTTATCCGTAAGTTTTTTATTATCTTTCTTGCCACTCGTATTACGGATATATAGATCTTTCGCATTTGCTTAGGATAGAAAAATCCTACAATTTTGATAAAATCTTACACAAATATATTCAAAATTCTATATTGATATTCAGTTGCTGTATATTGGTATAGTGTATGCTGTATGATCGGTAAAAACCTCCGCAGTTGACACAGCAATAAACTAACAGCTTAACTATAAATAAACTGGTCGATACAAGACTTAATCCACGAACGAACGAACAATCGTAATAACAAAGCTTATCTCGTGCGTCAGTCTTATTCTTAGTCTCGCTTGTGGTATTAAGATTATTTAAGAAACCAATTCACCGTCGGATAGACGATTAGAGGAAAAGAAAGGTGAATTATCGAGTGAGTTTGTCCTATATTTATAATACAACTGACTCTACCAGCTAATTCTAGATTAGACTTAGGTTTTGCATTAAACAAAAATTATTCTACATCCCCTAACCTTATGATACTTTCTGGTATTGAGCACGGTACCGTTTTTTACAAGTGAAGTAACATTTACAATTATTTCGTACTAAATTGAATGAGCATTTAGACAAAGAAAAATCATGCGTTTACCCAACTTGAACGTCAAAGAACTAATAATAATTGAACGAATAACTTTGGTTGGCTTTACAAATAGATTCACATAATTATTGTTTGTGAAGTATTTTTGTAAAGTAAAATAAATATCCCAATTCGCGATCATGCTCCCTGTTTAAGACGTTTCAACGAAAAATTGAAACGTCAAACGAGCTGAATAAAATACCTGCTAATACGTGCAGTGAAAAAAATCAGCAATCCGTCCCGTATATTAGGATTGAAACGAGAAGAGTAAATACATTGAGTAAACCCAAGTTCTTATCACCCTTCCTACCGCATGACTACCGAATGGTACTTTCGTACCGCAAGATCCGAGTATATCCTTCATAGTGTCGTTAAGACACGTCGATCTCTTTGAATATTTCTTTCTCGTAGTAAAAACTATTTACAACGAATAAAAAGTACACATTCTAAAGGATTGCTCGCGGTCTAACTTACGGATATGGAAAAAATCGTCGGGAATCATGATTTCTTTTAAAATTTTGATGGTTTGCGGTCGAAAAAAGCAAACGCCTGCTTGTCCCGATTGCCGGAAGTAAACGTTAGCTCGCTGTCTACTATTAAACAATCTTTAAACATAGTGATTACTGATTGATAAATTCATTATCTCACTGTCTATTTTTACTCATGGTACTTATTAACCAATTAGAATCTCCGTTCTGGATAAAATAGAAAAGATGAACGGTAATGGGGGCATGGCTGGCCGGTATTGGACTCAGCTATGTCGGTAGAGGGTATACTGACGATTGTGTATTTATTTCCGTCTATCTATCAAAATAATTGAAGGATTTGATCGAATCAACGATATTTTGAAATAGTAATGATAATATTATACAAGACTGTATAAATAATAGGCCAACTTATTGTTATCACAGCAGAAAAAGCCATCCCCGTCGAGTTGGCCTTATGTAGGTCGAGAATAGGGGCATTTATTTTAGTTTTGTTTAGTTGTTTTGTGCAGTAGCTATTTTGTGGCGCCAAAGTTGATTCCAGCAACTTACAATTCATCTTGATGTATAATAATAATTATCAGATTTTTAATGAAATAAACAGTTTTTAAGTTATCCGTTTTAAGGCAGTTGTTTCGTATGTATCACGATTGTACGAGTATTTTAATTAAAAGTATTACAGTTGTAGTGTATACCGCAATAGAGTTGTAGTTATATCGTACGATTCGAACATTTATTTTACGATTTTAAGAAGCTTCAAGTTATAAACACGTAAATAAATATTTACTGTCACAAGAATATTGAGGTTTAGAATAATGACGTCATTGATACGAACGTCTCAATGGTCAAAATACGTCAGCGAAGAGTGTCGTCATAGAAAAATATCCTTGTGACGTCATGAATATGTACACAAGAGAATGTATAACGGAAGGGAGAGCACGTCCGATAAAACTACACAGAGTTCACAAAGAGAAGGGGATGATTTTATTGGAAATTTGTTAACTGGAAATGGTAGTCAGTGAGGTTAACGCGTATAGCAGAGGTTCATTGAAAAATTATCACGTACCCGGCAGTGACCCGAGATTAATTTTTCCTTTATGTTTTATGCTTAACTTCAACTAGGAACTCCCTTATTATAAAATAACAGGTAAAAGGATGAGAAGTGTACTATGAGTGTGGACTTCCGAGTTTGATGTAGGATGCTGGAAGGTCAATTGAAATTATCGGCTTTTTTTATGTATGTTGGGAGAGCTCAATCGTGACGACATAAATACGTCATCGTAGAGGCCCAAGAAAAGGATAACACGCGTATCAATGATTATACGTCACGAGACGAGACCAACAGAAACTTCCATGACGTTTCAAGGTCTCTTCGAGAGTAGTAGCAATAGTTAAACTGTTCTTAGTTAAATTATTTTCTAAATGGCAATCGGGAATAATTTTCTATTAATAGTTCAGAGGACGTTACCCTGACCGAATTAGAGATGTATGATTGAATTTATTATTAATATTTTCGTTGAACTATTGATTTCTTTCATTCGGGAGTATTTTAGATTCATTTTTTGTATTATTTCAACATTTTTAAAGAGGTATCGAGTGTTTGTCAATGCGAAATATTGCTGGTGAGGTTCAATGACGGATGAAAGCTCACTTTGTTCTTATTATAAAATAAATATTAAAAGGGATGAGAGATATATTACACGTAGGAACTTCCTTGTTTTTTATGGGATGCTGGAAGGTCGATATGAGTTAGTCGGCTTTTGCGACGTACGTTGCAAGAATTACCATATCTGACGAATGAAATACTACGTCATCGTAGAGGCCCAACAAAAGGACAATGATTGAACGTCACGACGCCAAAGAAATGGAGACTTCCGTGAAATTGGGATATTTCTACAAGAGTGCTAGTAGTTTTACTGTTTTTAGATAAATGATTTTGTTATGGCTGCCATTTATAAACCACTATTCGAGATATCGTGACATTTATGCCTATTGAAAGGAATCTTTACGAAAAAAGCGTCGAATGAAGGATCGAGGGGCGAGAGAAAGCTCCACTAATCGCTTTATTTACTTCACGAGGGAGAAACTCGCATCAACGCTCGTCATCTACAATGAGAAAGACGCCGAAAGTCTTTCGTTTATTCGCCTAACCTCAAAGAGCAACGCCGTGAATAATCATCAAATTCATGCATAACCTGTCATAAATCATCCTTTTCGTTTCCATAATAAATCGACTGCTTTTCGTACCTTTCCACATAAAACTGCGTAATCTTCTTCACAAAGATATCATTATTCTTCAGACAATCGTTGCAATACTAAATAATCAACCATGTGGGACAGGTTTGTCTATGATGAAACGATTCGACGATTCTCCGTCCGTCAGTCCGCAGCTTCCCACATGCGTGTGCGCACGATTATCTTCCCCTGGCTCTTTCCAGTGAAAGCACAATAACATTTTGTCCGGTTCTTTCAACAGCGGATCACCCTTCATGTCATGGTCTCTCTTCTCGTGTCACGTCCAGACAACGTGCAAACAGAGTAAAACTGGAGTCTGAGCAGCTCGGCTACGGTTGTCCTTTCATTCGATATACAAAGTCTTGTCAACGTAGCAAGAAATATAAGAAAAATATTAATTGAAAATATGTTTGAATCGTGCATTTTTATTAACCACTATCAACTGGAGTTACTTTTGTTTTCTATCTTTTGTTGCATGAATTGTACCATCAACTTGATCCTTTCCGCATTTCCAGGTTTCACAATATCTCCAACATTTATTTGAATCATTTATAACGAATTGTTTACGTTCAAATCAACCTGATGTGTCGGTAATCCTAAGTTGTAATTTATTTAAGTAATGAACTAAATCGTTTCAGTAAGAAAAAAACTTTTTTCGTGAAAGAAAAATCAATTGTATCTACGTCTCAATTATTTTGCTGTCTGTACTTAAGGTTTTGCTGCATGTACAAGATCATCAAAAACAAAACACGAAACAATTTTGTTACGCTAATAGCAACAAAACTATTTTCATTAGACTAAAATCAGAAGAATGTGTAACCTTCCATGTCGATACGCAGCAAACACGTTCTTCTACTTTCAGTTGTACAATACATTAAACGGTAATCAACTAAAAGTATATTATCACAAATCCTTAAAGTAGTATCGCCCGAAGGAATATGACGAAAATTGGATAAAAAATTTTCCTCGATAGTCATGGCAACATCTCGGCGTTTGTTTATTGATTAATTCCAACGATAGAATACTTAATGAATCTGCTCGAGGGTAGTATAATTGAAGGGAATGAGACTTGGGCTCGAACAAAAACAAGTGGAAGAAGACGTACTAAATACAACCCACTCTATTTCTCAGTAGACTTCCATTGTGGAATATTTCGGAAGCCGTGTGAACTTTCCTCGAGTAGTCGAATGACCACGCCCATAGGCACCTAATGCAAACTTGTGTGGGTATCGTAGTAAGTATCTATCTGGGAGTGAAAGATAGACAGACAGCACCAATTTAATGGACGACTGACGATACGAGGAAAGCTAGGTCCCTTCCTCATTTTCCACTGGCGCCCCTTCGTGCTTTGTGCCTTACTTAACTACGGATGCCTGTATCTGGTACATCGACAAGAGGAGCCATCATGTCGTTCGCACGCCAGGATCACGTGGACACAACGGATAGAAATGGAACAGTACAAGGATGGTACACAATCAACACCACAACATTGTGACGCAGACATCTGTTAAGAAAAGTTTCCACCCCTTATCCGGTAAGATATACCACGGAATTGATGAGGAAAAATAACGAAGCACTCCGAAATTTTGGATAACACTCGGAATTTATCGATGTGAATAACTTTAAACAATAATTACTGTTGAATAAATGAAATTTCTGGTGATTGTATTGCTGATTATCTTATTATGTAATTGCAGTATGATTTCAATTTGTAATTAAGAATAAATGAACTTGGCAATAACATTTTTATCATATTATTTAGGAGTAGGGATAACCACGAACTTGTTTGAAGGCGTTCGACAAAAACCCAGTTCAGTGTTCGATACTTGATCGAGCTTAGTATGAATAGTTCCTCCTTGAACAGCTTGAATATTCGAACGATTTGGAGGGCCCAAACGGTTCGGAGGGTTCGAGCAGTTCGGAGAGTTCAAAGGTTTCCGAGAGTTCCAACGGTTCGGAGGGTTCGAACAGGACAAAGGGTTCAAACGGGTCGGTAGGTTTAACCGGTTTGGAGAGTTCATTCGGTTCGAAGGGTTCAAATGATTCAAGTTGTTTAAACGGCTTGAAGGGTTCGTGGAATTCGGGTATCCGAGCCGTACAAATAATTAGCAGTGCTGTAATTTTTTAGTTTTCAATTCCGTGCCGAATCTACGTCCTCGGAAGTAATCAAAAACTTTTACTTCACTTTTAGATAAACTTGCCCGACTTAATTTAAAACAAAAATAATAGGATAGTCTTAAACTTATTGTTGAATGATAATCTGTGACGAAAATAAATCATCTGCACGAATTTTTAAGTCAAAAGATTTAGCTGAGAACCAAAAAATGACGAAAAACGATTTGTTTAAAGTATTTCTAAAGTATTTCGACTGAATCGAAGTTCCATTATTGCATTGTGTATATGTTAAAAATTAAATAATAAATTGGCCACTTATTTACGAAATACTTTCTTGTAAAATAATTCATCTCATTGCCTAGATTCGGTTTTAGTGAACTCTATAAATTTTGTAATAAATATGTTTACCAGAGTATCGGCGAATCTTTCTGACATCCCAGATAATGAAAATAGAAGCTTACGACTAGCTCACAAAATAATTTGTAATTTCTTTCCATTAGTCCAGTTCTAATGAATGCTGTAAGTTTTGTTAAATATATCTTTATCTACATCGTTTATCGTTGACAATATGGTCGCGACAATTTTGCAATTATTTCAAGGGAGGTTCAGACACACGTGTAGCATGCGAGGTACTAGACTGAGCTTCATGCACGTTCCACTATCTATTCGAGGGCATACGTCCGTGACTTTGCGCGCGTGCCAAAGAGTCGTAACATTTGTTCACTATCTGGCACGAAGTGGGAGAGATGTATATAGAGAAATGGTGTCGAAGGGTAGGGTAGCTAAATTATTTTGAGTCTCCTACGCTTTCTAAGTCGTATCTGTCGTTCTAATGAAATTATTCTCATCGGCTTATGCCAATTAATTATGAACGTTCTACCAGACTTGCACGAGCAAACCTATTTTTAAGTTTAAGTGTCACGTGATGACCGAGTTGAGAATAAATGTATTCGTGATGAGCTCACTTCGAGGACGACGATAAAACCCGGAATATACTTTACGCGAATGCACTCTCTCTCTCTCTCTCTCTCTCTCTCTCTCTCTCTCTCTCTCTCTCTCTCTCTCTCTCTCTCTCTCTCTCTCTCTCTCTCTCTCTCTCTCTCTCTCTTTCTCTCTCTCTCTCTCTCTCTCTCTCTCTCTCTCTCTCTCTCTCTCTCTCTCTCTCTCTCTCTCTCTCTCTCTCTCACGCACGCACTCTCTCTCTCTCTCTCTCTCTCTCTCTCTCTCTCTCTCTCTCTCTCTCTCTCTCTCTCTCTCTCTCACTCTCACGCACTCTCTCTCTACAGAAGTACATCAGCAGCATGAAGTAGCCAGGAACAAAATTCCACAGGTTGTTGCACCTGTTAACAATAATATTTACATTCGAAGATAGGAGTCGTCAGTCTGCGCGTCTATTCCGTCGTGGCTGGCTGACGATTGGTCTATAGTTAATGGATTAACTCATTGCGTATATCAGAATACGCGTATCATCCAAAAGCCTCGCCGTCATAATTTATATATAAACTTAGTTTCTGTGACGAAGACAAAATGGCTATAAAGTCTTATTTTAATCGATCGCGATGATAATTCGCGTATCACAATCTGCTTATTATTTTACGACTTAAATTTACGACTTGATTATTAAAGATTTCAAATCTTTTTAAAAATCTAGAAATTAATAATGTTGTTATTATCTTTACGATAATAAAGTTAATTACAAAAGCCTGGAAAGTAGAACCTTACAAATGAATTTCTATTTTCCTACGTTTCTTTCTATTTTCTAACTTTTCTATTTTCCTAAGTTTTCTCTTAAGTCATTGATGCGAATAAAGATTATCACGAGTAAAGGAGAATGACTGTTGCATTTGGGAGCCAATTTGCTGTCAGATAGACCAGGCGATTCTCAAATTATAAGATATTTAAGGACCTGGTGGACACAAAATGCTTCACTTAGAGTCACCGTCAAATAATGCTAAAATAATTTCTTTTTTTATAATGTAAACTGACGGTCATTTTCGTGTTCAATCATTCGAGTGTCCATCTGACAGTCAAATTACGCTAAACGGAAACGTAGATGGACAATGACGGTAACTTTCAGTCGTTTTTTCATATAATTTTTTGTTATTTTGACGATCAAATGACGTTCAACGGCTGTACAGTTGGTAAATACGGTTATTTTTTCCTCTATTTTCTTCTTCGAACTATTGTCGTTATATTTACGGAAAACGATCGATGTTTTATACTTGGATATACAGAATAAGCAATTCTCAGTAATACTGTACAAAGCGTACGAGCTATTTTCAGGATTTTACATTTTTAAGGGCATCCGCCATTTTTATGGCAGTCCTATGACCGTTCGATGCCGGTCCCGGGATCGCGTTTCTGACCAGACATAAATAAAACTCACCCCACTGGATAGACGTTCGAAACGCAAACGTGCATCACGACCCGACATTTTGAGTATCCTTAAATAAAAATCACGAGAGAAAAATGTCATAAAGACAAAGCTTTCTCTATGAGGAAGTAAAATTGTTTGTAACATAAATGTATGAATTCGCTATTGGTTGATCCGCTTTGTTGCCATATTTCTTATTTGTACAAAGATCCTAGGAGCAACTGTAATAAGCTGGCCAGTTTCACCAACGATGACCTTGTACCGCGAGTATAGAAGAGGGAGGTTAGAGGGTGGGGGAGTCTCGCCAGCTGTCTGGAAAAAGTGAGTGGCGCCGTGAATTCGTGCTTCACCCGGTGATACACCGGTTGATGTACTTCGGTGTTCCGTACCTCCTAAAGGGAAAAGGAAACAGAAGGGCCAGTTAACCGCGCCTTCATCGCTGCAGCATTGCGTCGTTCGTAGCCTCCAATCTTTGCTTCCTCGATCAGAGCTCCTTCATGCTATGTATAGAACATCGTGGACGGTGGATTGACCGCAATACTGGATTATCCGGTGCAGAAATAGCAACTTCCCCTTCTCTGTCTCGTCTCTTTATCGTAGACTCTCACGTACGTACTGAGCGTACGAAACGGTCTTATCGACAGAATACCTCTTAGCTTTACCAGAAATAGAATCCACTCAGGATTCCTCCTTTTTGTCAGGTGGCAGTACAGTACAGCAATTATCTACAATATACGTGTGTATGGACATATCCATATACAAATATATAAAAATATAAATATATTGATACAGATAATAGGGTTTTGCACTGCTCGGATGTTACGCGCCCTTGCAATGTATCATTCAAACTACCCTGTCCCTGCTATAGACATAGGACAAGTCTCGTACGCACCTTGCCTTTAGGTCCATTAGATTCTAAGGAGCTTAGAATAATCAGGGTCTAAGGTGGTCTTTAGGTTCTGAGCGACAGAATAATCAGACCTGAGAGTTTTTCGGTTCTTTGGGTTCTGAGCGACTTATATTAAACCGGGCACTCAGGGGGGCGGGGGCTAAGATCGGTTAAGTCGGATAGGATCGGTATTTGTGTACGAGGCGGCGGTAGCGATGGATATATAAATACCCAAATTAATGCTTGGATTATAATAAAAGTATTCATTTACGTATTTCATAATTAGAACAAAAGAAAGAATAAGTGAATTAACTGGGATCATATTTAGCGACACTGTGTTAAGCATTTATACACTGAAAAAAGATAATAACACTCGGTGAAACAATGATGCTATCACTCGAGATGACACCATTCCGTCAGAATACTAACCTTAATGACACCAATGTCCGGTAAAAGAATTGAATGCTTACTTATCTTTGAATCGTAAACGCGTTATTGCCGTCAATATGAGGGATGCACGAAGCTTACGCTTATTACAAATTTCTCACTAATCATTTGTCCACGAAGCAATGGTATGCAAACATTATATTATTATTTTTCAAAACAACCATCGAGTGAAAAAAACACAGAATATTATATTGAAAAAAGATGTGTTTACAATACAGTTCACTCTCTCTAACTCGACGCTGTTTAGTAGTACTATTCACCTTAACTATCATCAAACCTTTTGAAAGGTAAGATAAACTTCAAAAAAGTATCCAAAAATTCTGTAATAAGCTTATCGAATCTCTATCAAATTCACGCTAATGAAAATTTCATCGAATCGCTAACGGGATATTATACACTACAGCCGCAATTTTCGGGACAGTCCCCACTCCGCGGCGTATATCGATCGACGCGGTGCGTGGTGAGGGAAGCGTTAGTTCGGTCAGCGATCGTAGCGACAGCGCAGAATTGGCATTAGCGGTTGTGCGCAGCCTCAATTTATGCAACAGCAATGCGGAGCCGGTCACGATGCTATCCTGAAAACCGAGGCCGTAGTGTAGTGTCCTATATCCTAATGTCATCTCTGTGACTTAATTGCTTTTCATTCCAAGGGTTAATGTGCAGTTCAGTTACGTGTAATTTAATATTGAAATTACGTTTCCTCAGTGGAATCTGACACCATCGATCAATGATTGATAAATAAATGGCAGGATATGCCTGGTTTAATCTGTAAATGAGAGATTGGTAAATTATTTTGGTGTCATTGCTAACATATGGGAGTAACTAGAAACTGGAATATGCTCGGGATTTAGGACATTTTGCCTAAATACAAAGACTACACTTTGATTAATTATATCTGTACTTGTCAACAAAGGGCAAAATGTATGAAACGTTATACGTATAGAATGATATTCTTTTTTTCCTCCACGTGTTTCTTAACATTACGATAACGTACACAAATTTAAACACCCAGTAAGCCTCAGTTAATTTCAACTTGGGAATGCACAACTCAATTCTACGCCAACGGGTTGCCTCGTCCACATGGCCTCTGTCTCGTCGTAAAATTGCGGACAACCGCATGCCTGCGTCAAGAACACATCACTGTGAATCGTGTACAGCGCAATTGTTGATGGTCTCATATGGACGTTAAAATATAAAGTGTGGCAAAGTATTTTGAATACAAACGCGCAAAATCTCAACTGATCTTTAGCAAATTATATGTATTACTTTTTTGCATATTACCAACATTATAAGATGAAGAAAGGATGAAAATTAAGAGGATTAGCACGATAGACGTAGGATATATAACGTGGGTTTGAAATCTAGTCTTGCGGACGAAACCCACACGGTCTCGGAGCACACGGTAGATTCCATTTACTGTCGTCTCTATTAGATTATTTTCTTCGTTTGTCAGACGCATTGCAAATGAAACTTCAAGATGCTGCAAGCGTCAGCACTGAGTCAGACAAAATTGTTCGCGGAGATAATGCATAAGTAGATGAGCGTTAACCATGTTAATGATTATTTTTTTTTATCTATTTTCTTTATACTTTCATACCTTGAATGAATTTCTAATAAAAATCTCTAAATTCATCCTCAAATCTAATTATCTCCCTAAAATCACTGTATCTTGGTGTAAAAATTTAAACATTTACATTTACGTAAGTAACCTCACCTAATAAATATTCATAAAATAAATTATATTTATCTCGTAATCTACGGTGCCATTACGGACATAAATTGAACCCAACTTTTCAAAATTAGTGGACTACGTGTACTTGGCGATAAACGTGCTCTAAATGTTTTCAATTTATTTCGCAAAATTTTCAAAGTTTTTCAAGCACAAGTGTTTGCCTTACCTTTAGCTTCCTCAAGGATGTGTTCTTAAAAAAAAAAACGTTGCGAGATTTGAATGACAGATTGACGGTAGCGGATGAACAATCAATGTTAGTTGTATCCACATATTCTAATAACTGAAGAATCGTTCAACATAACGACCATAGAGTTGTTAATTCAACTTAATTTGTAGGCAATTAATATTTTTACTGTAATAATTTCAACGATAGAACTAGTGCCAAATGGTTTTTATTGAAAATATCTCACGATGTTTTGTCAAATGCGACCGATATCTCTAAAAATTTTTTCTACTAAATCATAAAACTTTGAGAATTGACGTATTTAGAAATCACTTTATCCCAATTGTCTTCTCGAAGATTATTCTCAAAGAGATCTTAATTGACGAACGTGTGCTCCTCAATATTAAGATTTTAATTATTTTAACTGTGAAAGTCAAAGGTTCGTGAGAGATCTTGTATCAGTAGATTAAGAACTCTCCAATTAATAGAATAATGGAAGAGACAGATGAAGATGACACTGACGTCATAAACAAACAACACACGTGTTGTATTTTTCATTTTAATATGGTAGATGCGTAGCAGAATAAAGTATGACGAGACTTACGTATCAACAGTGTCAATTGGTACGACGTGAAATCATCATTGTGACAATTTAATTATGATCCACGAGTTGCCATTGTGCGACTATAATCTCTCCCGGTTGTATTTGTTGTATGTAGTATGTGACAATTAGTTATATCCGGTATTCCGCTAAGTCAGTCATAAAAAACGCTATTGCGATTCCTTTCGCAGACTACAGTCGATTCTCCCTAAAACGACGTTAAGCGAAAAACGTATTAGTCCTTAATTTTCTCAGAATCACGAGAAAAAAAAATTATCTACCGTCCTTCTCTCTTGTTCGCTACAGTCCGTTCCCGCGTAGAATTAAAATGCGTAAGCGAAACTAGATATTACCACACGCAATCTGGATCCTGAATGCATATTTTCCTCCAAATTCGCAAAATTCTTTTTTATTCCCGGTTGAATCTTTGTGCCAAAACGTTATACGTTTTACCGAGAATTACGTATCTTCGTCCGTTTACACTGTTAACGTACGACTGACGCGAAGAGCACGTTATATGTAGCTTGTTAAAACAGCCGGTTGACGCGCTCAGTGCGTCATTACATATCGCGATATTAATATATCTGTATTTCGAAAAGTTTTCAATATTTTCTAAATATGAAAAATTCTATTTAAGGAGATAGAGATACCTAACATCATACAATTATTTATATATTTCCGTATTATCTGATCTACGATCAGAGTCGTCGACGTCACCATCGTGTAATACAGAAATCTCGTAGAGAAACATCAAACAGATACGTTGTACAGACACTTCGCACAAACACTTTAAACAAATACTACATACACGTCACACAGAGACATCACGCGGATACGTTACTCAGAGACACTTAACACAGTCACCACTCGGACACTTGACAGTGTCACAACTTGAAAACAGTGTTGATATGTTATCGATACTGTTAATTTTAAATAAACAAAATCTATATTTCCGGGTTAGCCATATTAGTATAGTATAGGTACTAACAGTTTTATAGTAAGAGCTTAGCCTCATTCGTCGTCTAACTATAGACTCGAATTAATCGATCTTCCTGGTGTTCTTTTACGTTATCCGTTTATACAAACACTGGAGTACAGTGTTCATTGGATTATTAATGGCATGCACTAATATCGCTCATGGTACGCATAGTATATTACGTGTATACACGAGAATCGACTTCGAATGTCCGAGCGTACACATGTATAATCGTTTATAGTGCAGGATATATATAGAAAGCTAAAGCAAACGATGCGAGTATGTCCGACATTTGAAACAGAAGATTGGGCCTTCCCTCTGTGGATTATGTCCCGATGCATAGCGAAGTGAAACAGTAGCGCTTTTATTATTATCTTTATGCTATTTGGTTAATTTCAAACCAGTCCTGTGAAGGACTGCCGAGTTCGAGGAGTCTCCGACTAAATATAAATCCGCTCGAAAACGCCCACGACGATTATATTCTAACTTTACTTCGTCTAAGACATCGGCGGCCAAGGACAGTCGTCTATATTATTACTCGTCGCTTTGGAGTGCGATACGGTGTTATATAAAGTAATGATATATTAAAATATATTATCAACGTATGAAAGAATAAACTAATTTGTTAAAGCATGCTTCAACTAAATTTTTCGACTCAATATGTTTGTACAAAATAAACAAATGTTGTTGGTTCTTCGTCGTGCATTTCTTCTTAAGTTAAAATTATTCTTTGCGTAATAAATATGTACTTTATAAAATAATTATACACGGTTGGTGTTCAGTATTGCCAATAACATTGACCCTGCTGTTAGCAGCATGTAGCACTCTTACGCGATAACTGGTCCTTGAGGATATATTTCACGCTCGACTAATAGATATTTTTAAAGAAAATGAAATACGTCAATGTCTGTCTAGAGATATTCCCGATAAAAAATTTTTATCCGGGACTGTCCAGGTACAATCTAGTTTTGCTACTCGCTATCTAGCGCCTGTCCAGAAAAAACTTAATGGTGCTTCGTTTAACTTCTGAATTTTCAAACTTTATATGGGATAGCTCAATGGCACCTCGTGCTACATCACACTCAAACCTATGTGACATCCACCTACTGGATTAACGTCACGTATTTGACGAAAGGAGAGAAAAACTTTCGCCTACTCTCTGTCAACTCGCATTCGAGTGAGGCGAATGAAAAAGAAATATTCCCTCTCCGCGTAGCAATTATCTTGTGAACCAGGAGTTCCTTTTAGCGTAAAGTACGTTGCTTCATCGTATCTCTGTGAATATTCATGTTCGCAACGCGGGCTCGGTATTGGCTCTGTCAAATAAATGAGAGCACGTCTCGTCTACCAATTAGAATTAAAGTGAACCGGATATTTATAACGAAAATATCGATTTTTTTATCTTAACGACTGCAAGTAATTTGCTAAAATTCGTAACAAACGATGAAGATTGACCCCTTGACCTGCGCGATAAACTTCAGCGATACCTCAAGGCATTGTTAAGTTGTACAGGTTAAATTTTTTACGACTTTGTACACACGTCCAGACATTTGATCTGAACATGATTTTTAGATATTTTTGAACATTCTACGGACGCCATAAAAATGTGAAAAAAAAAGTTTTCATGAAAATAATTGCTTCTAGTCAGGACTAACAGCAAAATAAAAAGTTGAGTTTACCCGTTGCTTTCTCACCATTTGGATCCGTCATTCACACAACTTTCTGTATATGAGAAAGTACGTTGATTTTAGAATCCTCGTACAGGAAGCTGTGTGTAGAGTAAGCTCGCTATCGTAGCTACGTAATCCATTGTGTCGCTCGTATTTCCTCGTATTAGTTTGTGCAATCTTGCAAGTACACTTCTCATATTGCACGAAAGGAAAAAATCTCGTACTGAGAAGATGTGAAAACGTAAACGAAAAATACGCGTCACGTGTGCTGAGCGAGCAATTGCTAATTTATTTTTCTTTTCTTATCGATAAAGTGGTTTACCGACGAATAAAAGGAGGAAAAGCGAAGACACAAAGAAAAGATAATCGTATCGTGAGTGTAAAGGAATTGACAAGTGTCGGATACGTGAACTGCACGAGATATTTCATTGACAAGTGAACTCAAGGGCCACCCGTCAAGCGGATTCGCAGCTGCACATGCAGCACCAATAATTACGATTAATTATAATAGTTCTCGTGATTCCGTCAGCGGTAGGAATCGTTAATTACGTGATTCTCGATATCTTCAACTATTACGAGCTCTTCCGATAAATATTTATCGAGCAGTTAATAACCTCGCTTCATACTTCAAAAATAATAGAAATATTCTGCTAATCCTGTTGAATCGACTGTCGTTTATTGTCTCAGTCGTACGCTGGATAATTCAACGGTTTACTTGCAATTCTAATCTTGCGAGTTAGTTATAAATAGGAAAATATGGAAGAAAAATCATTTTTAATGCAAACATTAACTCTCTCTGATGAAACGGATTATATATAATTATATGTAGAACGATTTTCTACCAACTCGGATAATTATTTTCTGACCCACTAGAATATTTCTTGTTATCAACCAGATGTTATTACTACTCGAGTGTACTTTTTGTCAATTTTTTCACACTTTTTTTACCATAAATGTAGAAGTTACATTATTTTTTTTCAAACAATTATTTAAATCTTGGAAGAAAATGTTTGAATGCAACAACAGTTACATTTCAATTAGTAATTTTTTTTAAATAAAAAAAAAGAAGATTTATTGAGTAAAGTAATAAAATACTTTTTTTTTGTTCTTACATCTTCAAATTTACGTAAATTGTTATATAATTTACAGGTACGTGTGTAGAACCTCCAGAATAATGAGCTCTACGAGCAAACATAACACACTAAATACACATGATACACGTACATTGCCGAAAACATCCAACATCTACGTAATACACAAAATTTCATCCCCTGGAGTTAATCGCAAAACTCATTATTTTGGTATTTAATTGTTCACTCTCACGAATTTTATATTGCTAATTCTAGGACATTCATTCACTAACTAATATCTCACAACACGAAGCATACATCACTGCATTTATACATCGAATTGTTACACTGGCGAGACGTCAAACACCAGTAGCCATTAGGCAAAATAACGGAGATGTCGCACATTAAACTCGAGCTCTACTCTAGATCGACGTTAGTACATCGAAACACCGGTGGATGGCTTCTAGTCAACGCATGCGCTTCCGGACAACTCGCTCGCGAACTAATCCGCTAGATGGCATGTTCGCGTTCACATCCGCCGTTAACTCGGTTTCAGAGAATCTTTAAACAGTGATTAAAATATTGACTTTAGTTCTTTAAGCATTTTATCCGTTGCAGCGGCATGCTCTCACCAACCTGGTAGCTTTTGCTTACCCCATTCTGGTAGAACAAGTTGAGCACTCTATTCTGTCTTCGCTAGCAAGCAGTACGAGCAAAATCTCCCGCCCTCATTGTCATGCCCTCTCACCTCGGGGATATAACATATTTGTCCAACTTATTTCGGGTGCCCCAAAACAATATTGCGAATATACTAAGGGTCAACGTAAGTTTTCCAGTCTGATATGTGTGTCGACGTATCTAGAAGTGTCAAAGTTTAGCTCCATGCTTCGGTCACTCGCAAAGATTTCTCGTCTTGTCAATCGAGCAACGCAAGGATAACTCGACTGTAACTTGGTTGAATTGCGTCGTAGAGGATACGTCGCAACATATATAACCGCTATTACTGTTATTAATGCAACTGGTGCTGCTGTTGTTCATATTTTTCTTCTTCAGTCTGCTTAACGATCGCAATAATAATTATAATGGGTGTGCAATTATGATCATCGTATATTTCGCATCCAGCGCCAGAACGATCCTGAATTCGATTCAACATGTTATTCCCAACACGCGATACACGCTCCTTCTAATAGGGTTGATAATTTTTTTTAGGAAGCTATTTTCTCTGATGTCCAATTAGTACAACAGGTGTGCAATTGTGTATGCAGCAACAGTTTTATGATCATAATTAGTGACATATGTGGAGCCGAACGATAAATACCGTGAGCTATGAAAGCGGAAGAACTCTTTTTATGATCTACATTATGCATGGGAATGAATTTTATGTGCATTCGTAAATGAATAGGTGGCGGTTACGATCATTATTGGGATCTCACTCCAATGTCTGGCTGAATGTCAATGTCGCGAGGGCACATGTTGCTCTCAGTTTCTCTCGTTTGGTTATGTACGACCGTGTACAACACTAATATACACAAGTTAATTAAGGCTCGACGCGTTGACTCGAGTGACGTGAGAACCGACAGTGAACCGCGACCACAGAAACAGAAACGAATTATAACGGTTACTCGAGTAGAAGATCTCAAATTGCAAGTTTATCCTTGAGCACGAGGAAACCAGACGTAATATCTGGCTCGTTGTCAAAAATGTAAAGTGAGATAAAAAGCGTCTCATCAATTTATTTATATTTTTTCTCTGGTACTCAGTATTGCTTTGTCTGTCATGAATTTTGATTTCAACGTTAATTTGTATTATGTTAGTTTCCATTAAACTATCAATGGTACGTGTAAGTATTTTGTTCTTGTAATAAAATGTACTTTTGAAACCTCAAATAAACGTTTTTTTTTTTTTTTTTTTTCAGTATAACTCAGGAAAAGAAACTTTTTACCTTTTCAGATCAATCAAATTTTTATACCAAAATGACATTTTTTTACTTACACGACACACAAGAAATTTAGCTGCAATCCGTGGCCTCGTGCAAAAGTTAGTGTTCACGGACGACAAATCCAGACATTTAGACAAACAGACAAACGGATGGATGGAAATTAGTGTCTGCTCTATTGTTTTATTCTAGGCACTCGTAACACCCATTTGCAACATATTCTGACGCGTCGATTAAAAAAAATATTATTACAATACTTTTTCTACGTGCTTTGTATGTGATGAGAAAGTAATTGTAGAAGAGGCTTTGACGCATAAATCGGTATATTCCATTGAAGATTCAAATGTTAAGTAATATTCGATTATTTCTATTTAAAAACAAAATTTTTCACGCGTATTTAATACATCGATCTATAATTTTACGATATATTTGTATATTGCATGTAATTTAGCAGTTTATCATTTATATAGATATAGGTAGCGTCTATGTTCGGTCAATAAGGATTGACATTTTGCGAAATACGACTCAGGGTGCGAGATAGGTGATCGCGCGGGAAAGAGAGGCCTAATTCAAATTCCGTATTTCCGAATCGTTATAAATATCGAGTCTAATTGTTTGAATCAATTCAATTAAAAATAATTAAAAACAACCAGATTCGAACACCCAGAATTTAGCAGTTTCGACATAAAAGTTTCCTACAAAAGTATATTAAATGTTCATGGAGAAAAAATGTACAATGTACTTATCACACCTTCAAGACACCATAATTATTTTACGAAATAATTACAACAACTAGCAGCAAGTTTTAAAGGCTAAGACGCTTTTCTCGAATTCTAAATCATTGGAATTTGAATCAAGTTTACGCCATTGAAAAATTATATAAGCTCTCTTCAAATTTCCATTGTCGCTACGCGAAGCCGTAAAATCTCCGATTTATAGTAACTTGCTCATATTATGCATAGTATGGATTTACATTTTGAGATTAGATAATCATAAAAAAAAGCTTGCGGATTAATTAACAACTGAGAAATTAAAGATGATCGGTATAGCGACGATAAATAATATTTGAAAGGTCTTATCGAGTCATTAACAATGACATCTTGCATTTCAATAATTTATAAATTAGTGAAAAATTTTGAGGATATATTCTTCGTGAATTAATCTAGTAAAAAAGCTTATTGCAATAAACATTACAACGTTGCGAAATATAATTGATGACACATTAGCCGTTAAGTCGTTTCTCCTGAACATAACGCATCGTTTAAAATCGTCATAAAAATCGTTCAGATTCAGAACGCGTGGTTCTCGAGCCACCATAACGTTCTAGTATTATAATTATGTAACAAACATCTGTGTAAACATCGCATAATCGAACGCGACGTTGACGTCAACGATGAACGTTAGAAGCGGAGCTGCACCCTTTAGCCCTACGTCAAACGGTCTTGTAACGTGAGAGTGACAAGTGTCGTTGGTACGTCACTTGCACAACGCAGATTCGAGCTGACGATTATACGAGAAGAGAGCCGCATCAACGTCGAGTATCAACGAAGCTAAGAAAAACGGGCAACGGATTTCCGGTTCAGGATTTTCTATATTCAATATTTCACTACAATTTTAAATAGATATGTCCGATCGATCTCAAATTTGTTACACGAATTACGCAATATGATGTCATTGTTGGATAAAATTGTCATTGAAATATATCGAAACAATGAGATTATAGAGGATTTTGAATTAAAAAATGTCTTTATCATTGAAATTTCGTCAAACTTTAGTTTATATAATTACCAGAAGAACGTGGCAGTTCAGGCCCTTTCTCATTATATCTCTATACTTTTCTGACAAAGCTTCGTCTACGAGGAAATCAAAATTGATCATCATACTTCCTCACTGAGGTAGCTTTGTCGGAAAGGCACAAAAATAATGAGGAAGCATTGTGCAAGGTTCTACTTTGCATTCCTGTTAACGCTAAATACGGAGTTCTTTGTAGGATTTCTCTAGTATTTCTACAACTCTCGATTGCTGATTATGCAGAACGAACGTAGGCACGCAAACCGCATTATCAGCTGATAGGGATAACATTCATTTACACGTACTACAGTCATCGCCGACCAACCACTTAGAAAAATGCGATCAAGCACAGTTTGACGCAATGTCAAGCTGTGTAAAGTCGTACAAGCAACAGACACGTGCGGCTCGCTGAGCTGTTAGGACAGAAAAACTCCTCCGCGAAATTCGATGACTCGAGAAATAGATATAAACCGCATGAGAGAAGTGTCAATGACTGTTATTGCTGCGTACGTATGCATCAGGGCGTTACACTCGTCGGTGCACATGCCGGACCACGTGTGTGATCCTTGGTATTTCTATCTCGCTCCGTCCACTCCGCATATAAAAAAAAAACACACGTGAAACTCGATTGTTTTTTACCACACGGTCTCACGTAATGAGAGTAATAATCATCGAAATAGAGACTGTGAATATAAAGTGGATTATCTTCCAAAAACGGTTGAAATAATTTTTATAAGAATCCTAAAGTCTACGAATTAATATGGAAAGACGTATAGTGTGGTAAACAAATGACGCTGAAACTAGCAGATGGATTTGGCAGACGCGACCGCCCGGCGGCAGTTAGATCTTGACAGGTACTGTACGTTTCGCACAATGACCGCTTCCTACCCGGGTGGGCTAGGGTTTAGATGGCAGTACGTCGACTTATTATTAATGAATTGTAGTCAACGGGATTAATTCCAGTGTGTTTTGTTTACCTAAATCTAAAGAATATTTATTCAATACAACGAGGGGCTGAGTTTTTCAATTCATTTACTTACTTTTGTTTATACGTGGTCAACAGAGGTAATCGTGTGAGCTTTAGAACTGTCATTGAGTTTTCGACGTCTCACCGACAGGCTAGGTGAGGCGTTCTTGAAGAAATCTTTAGCGCTTATATTCACTCTTTGTATTATCTACTTGATTGTGTATTTATCCAATATATCTTCGTCATACATATGACGTCGGTAAAGTAGGTAAATGTACTTGTTTCGAGACACTACCGGGTTTCTCGATAAAGATCAAAACCAAGAGAGAAAAAAAAATGTATAACGACAACCTGAAATACATTACCTGGACGAACGCATAATGATGATATTTGATAAGTGACAATAATTATACACTACGATATAATTAAGCATACGTTAGTGGTTTTACGTGGCTGCGATAGCATCATGGTCAGGCAGTTATAATTAAGTAAGCGTCAGGCAATTACAATTAAGTTAGCGTCGGGCAGTTACGTTTAGGTAAGCGTCAGACAGTTACAATTAAGTAAACGTCAGGCAGTTACAATTAAGTAAGCATCAGGCTAAAAGGGAGATTTCGTGATCATTATTAGGGAACAATTATAAATCCATCATCAATGTTAAGTGCAATTCGAGAAATTACAAGATAGATCGAAGAACAGTTCAGGCAATAATAAGACCTGACGTATGAGCATAAATAAATTTCGAACGGGATAACGAGCACAGAAGATAAATGTCAAGTAGATTCGAGGGTATTTCAATGAATTTACCCTAACGTACGCGAGTATATCGTACGACCACAGTATGAAAATTGAAATCAACGCGGGTGCCGACATGGCCTTGCACCCAGAACGCCCTCTTCTTATATCGTACTCCTCGGTATATCTGTAGCTCGTTGCGTCTTCTATTGCTTCACCCAGTTTATATTAGAAGTAAGGGGGCGAGATTAATGCAAGAGCGTGTTAGATATTGCAATAACGTTTCATTCCATCTGTTTCCCTCGTATCATGTAACAACCTCGTGGATATCAACAGTTTTAACGGCAATTGAAATTCCAGAAGTGAAACCAGGGTAAACGGTTTAGTAAATAACCGCTTAAGGCAATGAAAAGTAAATAAAATTCACGCGATTTAGTTGCTAATTCTAGAAACAGTTTAACAATATACTTAAAGATTCTAAATGGCCATTTGATCAGATGTCCACGAGAATAAATATGTTTTGTACAAGAAATAAGACCAAAAATGCTGGAACATACACACAAAATGGTCAAGTATCTTCGTTGTGATGTTTGCATCAGCACTTCGGGTTTTACCGATGCCGGCAGATCAATCAGGTTGATGTGAGGCCAATGATTATTAGGTAATACGAGACCGGATAATGAAACTTTTTGAAAATGACCCTAAAGTCGTTGTGTCCAAGTGCATGTTTATGAAAAAATATTATGATACGTCTTTAGAAATGTGAAAGCAAACACACAATGGCACAGATAGATCAATGCTTCGATCAACAATTTCCCAATAGACTCATAGTTACTAAACCATTCCGTTGTTATATTTTCTTCTTATGTACTCGAATAATGATCAGAACTCACCAAGATGCGATGACGATTGCAGCGAATCTGAAACAACAAAATGAAAATAAATCGATAATCGTCGCGTGTGTATGAACTGAAATGTAGCGTGCATTTGTCTCAAGCTGAATTACCGAAGATCGGGTTATATAAATGTCAAATCGTATGAGGAAAACGAATTAGTGAAGCAAACAAGTGTTTGCTTCCGAGTGGTATGACATATAGACGAAAGCTCACTTATAGGTCAGTGCGCCAGCACCCGTATTACTACTATTACTACAATGAAGTTGTGCACAGCTGATACTACACATCAGCAACGCCGGCAACATCGCATGCAGCATTGCGCACTGTACGAGTACGTATTATGACATAGTCCAAGTTCAAGGGAATCATGGATAATATATCTCATTGTGGACTCAACGATTTTATATATTTATTGTTTATCGGCTTCTGACAATAGCATGTGTCATATCCACTAACGATTTTCTAAAAAAATTATTAAGCGCTGGGTACGCGTGATTATCGATTCGAAAGATAACTTCACCGGTTATCACATCGCTAAACAAAATCGTTGACTCCAGTAATTGAAACTGTCAAAAGACTTTGATACTTAATTGTGATGTAAAAAAAAATCTTAGGGAGAGATTATAGTGAAATTTCAATCTTCTGAATCAGTTTTGTACTGTATTTTGAATTTGTGTGTCAATTGACCATTTTTTTTGTGTACTTCAACCGGAGACAAGATACATTAAATATTAAAAAACTGGCAATAACTTTTCTTCGCGCCCAGTTTGAGCATTAAATTGCTAGGAAAGTTGAAGAAATTTGGCTTCACAGACGCGCATGTTCAGTGATTTAAGACTTTATGTCCAACAGACTTCGTTATTGAATTGATTCCACACTTTTATATTATAATTTTCACTTTTCATTAGCTACTCGAGTAAAAAAAATGTCTACGGTTGATCAATCGATAAAGTGAACCGATTTGCACGATCCTAGACTTATGGATCACTTATGGTAATTTTATGGTTTATTCGTAGATTTATTGATGAAAAGTCTACAACCAATTGACGATCGATCCAACTGCATTCTTGCGAATTAACCTTTAAGTCTACCAGGAGTGAATCATGATTCTACGATCGTACCAGAGGGTTTACATTATTGGTTGATCAACCATCGATGGTTGATTAATTATTCAAACTTGGACATTACTTTTTTACACGAGTATTTACATTAGTAATTAGATAACTCGAGTATACTTTTTCATTAATATCTAATCTTCCAAATGATACTTTTTAAATAGCTAAAATAGTTACGAGAAGAAAAAGTCGATTGTCAAGTATTCGCGAATATTTTTAATTCACAATAAAAGTTCCGCGAGCATCATTTTTCATTTCTACATAACACCGTGAATCGAGGGTAAAAAGCATTCATGAAAAATATCAAAGCAATTCAAAATGTAACCCAAAAAAACAATTCGTGACACATATTAATCTAAAATTGATAAATCATATCCGCGAAGGGATTATCAACAATCGTAGCAATGACAAACTTGCTGTTTAGCGATAATCAATTGAAAATTGATAAATGCACGACAACAATTGTTTTTTTTTTAATCTTATGTCAAGTCGTCCCTAAACGACTTAAAAATTTTTGTTAATATAATTTTATTATCGGTGACACGACTCAAACGATATGATGGATTGAAAAAAAAAAAATGATCGCTGACGAAGATAACAGAGGTGGAGAAGTAGACGGAAAAACAAACAAAGTAATTCGGTGCATCGCAACTATAGCAGCAATGAATTCGTGTACTCCAAATGTGTGACCCGAGACTATTTTCGAGTGCGTGACCTGGATCGCGATATATATTCCGAGTGCACGTGAATGCGAACGAAGAAATCGGTTACCCGACGCCATAGTTAAATACAGCATGGTATTATTTCTAGACACGAGAAGGTATTTATAATGACGACGAGGCATAGGGTATTTTGTTCTGTAGTACAACTATACGAGTACTCTCAGCATCTATCTGGCACGAAATATTCTTAAAACTAATAAAATCCTCTCAGCGAAGGTTTTTTGTATCGAGAAAAATAGATTAAGAATGGCCATTTACAGATCCGTTTTAAAGATTCCAAGGAAAACTGGCGAAGAAGTTTATCAAACTAAATAGTAATTTCTTATTGGAAATGCAAATCATTAAATTTAAAAAACTTTTTATTCTTTAACACTTGTTGTCGAGATACTAACGCGTCGTTTGATTAAATACACTGAACGATTAAGCATCTTAAATGAAGGTTTCTTAGCCATTGTATTATCTTTCTATCAGAAAGTGTTAAACTTCCGATTACGTTAATATCTTTCAATAAAATCATTCAATATGGCTTCGCACGACAACTTATCGAGTGATTATGTTCCCTGAAATGGTAGTTGTACCATAAAAAAAATATATCTATTAGTAGAAATGTCATTGAACCAGACGGCCATGACAAAAGCTCTCGCAGCACCTCCATGAGCACCTCCATCCATTTGTCAAAAGCTGAAATTAATTATTTCGGTCGTGTTACATATTTTTGAAGATCATTAAACCATCTTAAATGTTAACCGCGAAAAAATTTATTTCTTTCGTTTAAAAATATTCGTGATGCGCTCAGACTATACGCTGAGCTATTCACTCGAAATAATATTTAACACTGGTTTGTTTTTAAAAAAAAGATATTTTTCAACTCTTTGAATACCAGAATAAATTTGTCTTTACTTGTTAAGGTCCAGCTAAAACATATGTTAGAGAAAATTCAGCGCGAACTATAAAAGCACGATAGACAAATCGTCGCCTGGTCTGAGAGCTTGATGAAGCCAATAAAATCGTAACACGGGTAACAGGCGTGATCAGATTCTGTTGGAATGTTCCATCCATGTGCGCTTTTATGTCAAATGGCGAATGAGTCACTAATTTATGTATGAGTAAGTGGCATATCGAAATGTTGATTGGTGCTAATTTATCTCTGAATTAGAAGGAGGAAATACTACATTTCTTCACACGATTTGAATAATTTAACGCAATAGAGTGACATCATGCTGTGTTCATAGGTTTAGCCTACTTGAAATATGAGTTAGAAGCCCGGCATAACGTCCGATAGAGAGAAGGCGTTGCCACAATCTGGCAAGTGTAAAAATATCGAAACATAAGGCTCCAGTAATATCTGATCATGTTAGAATATTTTTAGCGTCGCGTTACCACTAACCTAGACACAAACTGTAGCCGATACGAGTAATATTCGAATCTGAGTCCTAACATAACCTGGTTAATCTTTCTACAGACTCATTTCATTCCTCTGCATATGCATGCAGTTTTTAAATACTGCAGTTATAAGAGAGGCAGAAGAAAGATTCCAATAAAAAATCAACTGGTAAAATCTGGCGCTTCAGGAGGCACCAGGAAGAGTACGAGACTCTCGTTTTGTTATGCGGACTCTACACGAAGGTTGAACGTTAAATTAACAAACAATACATCTTCGTTCACTCTGCTTTGACTATCATACTGCGTTACCCTTCGTTGTTTCCTTCTTTCGATCGCTATAACCTACTTTTCCTATTCCGGGACTTAAATACATTGAAAAAGTATATTTTTAAAAACGATAACACGCGCTTTATCTTGTATCGAACCCAAGTTATCGAGCCGAGGTTACATGCAGTATCAACGGAGGGCTGGCGAAGCATGTGTTATCACCCTTTGTTGATGCTCATTTACCAGGTCTATAAATATGAAACCGGAATTTGCCCATAGATGGCCCTAGCCGTCAATGTAGTTACCGTCAAACCACGTCATTGGCGCCATTTCCTTGTTGACATCTCTGACAAAGATTTTCAACTGACAACAATACAAGTTTCATACAACAGCACAGTTTGTAATAGCGTTGAACATGTCGAATGTTGTGCCTGGAAACTACGATTTGCGGACAGCATTGCTTTTCTGTTACCATTTGAATAAAACTGCTGCAGAATCGCATCGAATGCTTGTCGAAGCTTCCGGTGAGCATTCTCTTGGTAAGTCACAGTGCTTTGAGTGGTTTAAAAAATTAAAAAGTGGCGATTTTGACGTGAGAAACGAAGAACGTGGAAAACCACCGAAAAAGTTTGAAGACAGCGAGTTGCAAGCATTGTTGGATGAGGATGACGCTCAAACGCAACAACTCGGGGATCAATTAAATGTGACACAAGAAGCCGTCTCCATACGTTTGAAAGCCATGGGAAAGATCCAGAAGATGGAAAAATGGGTTCCACATGAACTGAATGAAAGACAGCAGGAAAACCGAAAAACAACTTGCGAAATGCTGCTCGTCAGGTACAAAAGAAAGTCATTTCTCTATCGAATTGTGACTGGCGATAAAAAGTGAATATATTTTGAGAATCCTAAGCGTAAAAGATCATGGGTAACTCCAGGCGAACCATCGACATCGACCGCAAGGCCAAATCGCTATAGACAGAAGACAATGCTCTGTGTTTGGTGGGATCAGAAGGGTGTGATCTATTATGAGCTGCTAAGACTTGGCGAAACCGTTAATACTGAACGCTACCGATAACAAATGATCGATTTGAATCAAGCTTTGCGTGAAAAACGACCAGAATATCAAAAAAGGCAAGACAAAGTGATTTTGCTTCATGACAATGCACCATCACACATAGCAAAACTGGTCAAGGAAACGATTGAGGCGTTTAGTTGGGAAATACTTTCGCATGCGGCTTACTCACCAGACTTGGCTCCGTCCGATTACTACAGATTTGCATCGATGGGACACGCACTTGCTGAGCAGCGCTTTACTTCTTACGAAAATGTACGGAAATGGCTCGATGACTGGTTTGCCTCAAAAGTACAACAGTTTTTTTGGCGTGGCATCCACAAATTGTCAGACAACTTGGAAAAATGTATAGCTAGCGATAGGCAATACTTCGAATAAAATATTTTTTTATCATTTTCATAGAATAAACGTGTATTTTCTATACAAAAATTCCGGTTTCATATTTATAGACCTGGTAAATGCAAACAGGTAAAATCTGTCAGTGTGGAGAGTTAACGGACACTACGTATTGCAATAACAGCGAAGGCTTCAATTACGACTACAGTTGAGTCAGATGGATGGATCGAAACGTCACAAGTAGCATCAAAAATGGTTGAGTGAAATCACCAGTTAATTAAGAGTCACCTGTGAATGATGAACAAAAACGTTTTTACAGTTGATGATAGTTTCTTATGTTTTCAATGAACATCGTCTGTTAAATTTGGTTACTTTCTAGCTATCCGCGATGCTCAGTTTGCCATTAAAGCTAATTTAAATGAAACGTGTAGGTTAGCTTGGCCCATCAATTCATTGGCGTTTTTGAATTTCTCAATTGAAATATTTTTCCTTTCATTTACCCGCTAATGAAACGTTATATAAATCATATAAAATATATCGTTGAATCGTTATATAAATCATTGAAAATAAAAAAAAAAATAAAATAGTCGCTGCTGAACACCATTCATTCGTGAAAACTTACAATACAAAAGTCGTTCAATCTATCATTGATGACTTTTCCCTAGAAATATTAATCCTACACCGGTTGGGCGATTTAGAAACACTGGCGCCAAGCAGCAGACTCGTCTCGTTGGAGTCGTTAGAGACACAAGGATTGCCTCGTACGTGGCGTTGTGCGGCTTTTGTGGCAGAACCGCGATACTACAGAACGAACAGAGCTTCAACAAACTGAACACACATACACAGATGCAACGCTTAATGGTCGTCGTCGTTTCGTTCGCCATTCCCCAATGTGTTAGAAATAAATTGAAAATTCGTCGAAACATATGAAATAAAAACTTAACAGTGTCATGATCACCCTTCACTCACTTCTTTCGAGCACTTTTTTATGCAGAAAAACTGCCATGAGAACGTCAAACGGTACTAAATAAAAAGTGCTCGTAATATTTTTTTTTATAGCACCGACAGCTCAACTAGCTTTTGCTTTGGAATATATTGGAGGACGCGTGTAGGTTATTCTGCTTAACTGTACAATGTATGTATGTATGTACTGCTTGACGATTGATAACGATCGAAGGACTTATCCCTACTAAAGAAAAAGCCATGATCATCGTTCGATATAGCGATTCGATCGATCCATCAACACGACAACTTTATTTCTTTTTCGTTGACATTTTTTTTGACATGTCAGCCAAAACTCGGGGCTTAATAATAAATACGTACTCTCGTTTGAGGATCGGTGCACTGGAATAGTTGTGGTAACGAGAAATAAAACTTATGTAGCTGTCGATCGCTTACCGGTTTTCTCCACTAACGACGGCAAAGACGATAAACTGAGCCAACTCATCAGTTCTTATAATCTTTTAAGGATTGTTTGATAAAAACAAAATTAGCAAATTCTTTTGTTTCTTTAACCATTAGCCGTGTTATGCCGATTTCCCGCTGTTTCTTTAAGGTTGTGCCGATCTATGCCGCTTTTTCGCTTTTTCTTTAACGTTTGGCCGTTCTATGTTGCTTTCCCGCTGTTTTTTTTAATGTTTAACCGTTCTATGTCGCTTTTTCACTGATTCTTTAACATTCAATCTTACTCACTCATTCACACACTCAGGAGGGAAATCATGGTAGTTCTGGCAACTATTAGGTAACAATTATTAATCGTTAATTCATGTTACTATTTTTATAGTTACATGAATGATTTTTATAGTAAATACAACTAAAAAGCAATGCATAGTTGTACATTTTAATAGTTGTGAGTACCATTTTAATGTAACATCTATTGCAATTCATGTAACGTATAACCAAACAGTAGGATGTATTAATATAGTCATCTTGCTGTATCAGACAGACTGTAAAATTTGAGATATTATATATTATTCATTACGCCTGTAATTGTGCGCGCTTACTATTTCAGCAAGTAATTTCGACTAAAAAACGGTTAAATAAACACTGTGTCATACGAGTCAGTCGCTGATTCAACAATGTATTACTGAATTTCTTTTTCAGTTAGCGTTGAAAGTAGAGAAGCTACTTGTAGGTCAGATTATGAGAATGCCGACGCAGCCATAAAAAGTTTCCTCTACCGAATATGGAGAATCAAATTTTTTACGTACGAAACAAAAGAATGTCGAATTCTAGTAGAAACCATAGAATTAACAAAAATTTCAGTAATTTAATTGAATTTAAATAAACTTATTCGTACATTCACTCGATGCATACTTGATGCTTGTTCGTAATCTGATTTACGAAATTACGAAAGTTTTCAGAAGTTATCGTTTTATACGACATCTGTACCTACAGATTGACTAACGTGCAAGTAAGACGATGGCCTTAAGAACGCATTCGAATAAATACTGACACGTGTCACTTAGATTTCAACTGGAAAGCTACTCTGTTCGATAAACGACTCTTAGTTATTTTTATAATAACACGTAACGTGGTAAAGCGACCCAGTCGTTTCACCGACATCAACATTTCGCTTGGATGTTAGGATTGTGGTGGGGGTGCACGCGCGGTTTCCCGCTTTTTCGGTCGCGACTATCGGCCTTGCTTCAGAGTGTACTGTATTATTCCATCCAACTATCACCTGCTCAAATGTCCTTTTTACGACAACGAGGTTGTCGCTAAGCAATGTAGACGAATTCTATGTATTGCATATTCAAAATCTGTTGGTTGTAATGTAATCAAAACATCAGTGCAGTTTGTTTATATTGGTGTTACCTGAAATTGGATAAAAAATACTCTCTGCAATGATTAATCCAAAAAAAAAAAACGAATAACTTTCAAAACTTGTCTGATAAATATTTTTTAACACGAAGAATCCAATCGGTAAAGAAGTTCTACTCGAATTTAAAGTCCCTCGGTATCTCTGCAGATGATTGAATCGTGATGCCATAAACGAATACGAATTTTCACGGAAGACCTCAAATCGCAAGGGTCTAAGTTACAAATGTTACAATTATCAGACGCAAAAGGGCATGGCATGTCAAACTGAACATTACTGTTGGTCAAGTAAAAATAACCTTTAACGGCATTGATAGAAAGCTTTGACGAGCTGATTCGTTCGGCGATATACTGCAATCGAAAAAAGTTTATATAAATTGATTAAACCATTATTACGGATGTTACGCGCAAAATTTACATAGTCGATGAACAAAAACTCACTGATTTACAGTTCTTTGGGTTCATTTAGGTTCTTAAAAAATGAGATTTTACGTAACATGAACTATATTTTTAGTAATTTTTTGTCTTTGATATCACGATTCAAGATGGCTGATACGAGTGTCCAAGGCCCTAAAACGGTTTATGTGATAAAAAGTGTATTGTTCTTCTATGTAAAGGGTCCCAGTGATCGTAGGAATTCTAACCTTCACTACTCTCGTACTCGTACTATTCTAACTAAAGATTGAAAGGTTTATTTTGAAGTGCGTTGTATGTCTTTTATACGAAATCGTTGAAGTACACGATAAAGCATCGCGAAGATAACGATAATTAGTCTCACGCTATAATGTCCACGAAAAATGTGGTTTTGCACGTTTTACCAGCGGTCCGTAATAGTTTTTCGTTGGGTTTCATCATGTTTTAATCACGTTGTCAGGTAGAGGTTCGCATGTATCCGATTGAACGTGTCATTTTTTATCAACTTCATTACTAATATGTGGATATGTTATTAATTATTAAGTGGTGCGCAAATGAAAAGTCCAACGGAACAGAGTCCTTGAGTTGTCCGCATGCTTATTTCATTATTGTTGAACGTCGCTCTATATGGGCTGTTTCTTATTTCTCACTACTTATACTTCTCGTTCGTCGTTCGATAAACAAAGTAGAGGCATTAGAACGTGGTGGTTACTTCCTTGACCGAGCGGTATCGTAGTCGTTCTACCATTATTCGTTCGATAACGCGAAATTATGTTTTCGCGACGAATGTCATAACCATTTGCAATACAAGTACGACGGGAGAGTCAAGTTATGCTCTGTAGTTGTTAAAGCTGTCGGCGTATTTTAACTCTACATACGATCCAAGAGTACGAGATCATATCGGTGTGAAAAGAGTGGGGGCGCGCATGTAGCGGTGCCTGAGACGTAAGCGAGTGTCGTGATTCGCTGAGCGGACTACGCATGCGTATAGTATCGCGTGGTGGGGAGATCGGTAGAATCACCACACGGTACTTGATTGTTATGTTGCTAAATTTCATGTTCATAAAAACTTAAGGAAGAAAACCGCCTAATTGCAATAAATAATTAAATCCAAAGTAGATAGTTCTAGCATTTTTTACTATGGACAAGGTGTTACGATCTCTCTTTTGTTCAGTTATATTTGTATTTCGTGATTTGTCGCACGTAAGAATAAAGAGCATAGCATATTTCGAAGATCTCAAGGCTTAAAATGATATTGAAAAAAATTGGCCTCAATCCAGTTATCGTCAGTGATTATTCGAAACAATTGTTAAGAGTTCGAAGCAATTGATACATTAGCTGTCTTAAGTCGTTAGGTTACATCGGTAACCCGAAGCTTTATAGAAAACCGTGATTATTTTTCTTTGAATTAATCATTTTCAAATTTATTATAAATCACGAAATTATAGCAATAAACTCGATATTTTTGAATACATCTTACAGGTTATGTCTTCGAGTTTCAAATTTTTCTCCCGATCAAACGATGCGATTTAATATTCGTTCCGTCTTAATATTTTATAAAATGAAATGAATATGATCTAAATTATAAAATTTAGATTAAAAGTAAAATAACGCGATGCTCATTTTACTAGCTACCGCGCTCGTAACATCTTAAGGTCAATAAAAATCTCAACAATTATTAAGATGCTTTTTTCTCACTCCTCCGTGAAACACCATTTTGTTTTATATCTCTCGCATCCATACGTAGTCTCCTTCTTCTTAAGAGAAGACGAAAGGCTCACACCACACGAATGGTGCGTGAGAGAGGTAGATAACACCACAGGGATTGCCTAAGTGCGAGAGTGAGCACACCAGGTATCATGTTATACTTCGTGGAATGAATCTTTTGCCTCCCCTTAAGGCGTATCTTATTTTACATAGCTGGGCACAACGCACAGGGTGGTCTCCTATACATTTGACACCGTTCGTATTCAGCGTCGTCACAACTTCCAATGATCGATGCTGCATTTTTCAAATTTATTTAAGAGAGAATTTACGGGGAATACATCAATAAAATGTATAAAAGCGCATTACCCTCATCTTAATTATATTTATATCCATGTTATAAAAATATTAATCGTACTATTATAGTAAAAAAAAAAGTACTCGTGTTCTTGTAATTTGAAAGAATCATATCGAGCCTTGAAGAAAATATCAATTGCAAATTTTCTTGCATAAAAAATATTTTTCATAATCGTCATCTCGTTCCGAGATAAAAACAATTGCAGCACAATTTCAATGGGTAGTACTGAGGGTTCTCAGTACTAAGAAATATTCGAGTATAAGCATCAACACAGTTGCGCGAAATCTTGAGGATTGTATTCGTTGGTTAGGATTATACCTAACTCAAGATGTATTAGAGTAGACATCGTTGTTGCGGCCGAAACACCGATTACACTTGATCCCTATCTAATCGTGAAATACGAAGTGACGAACTTATTAATGGATAGAGTAAGCTTTATTAATAAATATTACCAACGTCGTTGGGTTTTGTATGTACTTTATATATACAGGCGATGTACCCACTTCAAAAGAATAAGAAACTCGAGCTACAAAGACGTTTCATATAACGGATCATACGTAGACTGATACTCGACGATTAGGTAAAATCCGAGATCGTTCAATCATATTTTTCATTGATAAAACTTTCAAGAGTGCAATATATCTTAATGAAATCTGATATTTTTTTATTAAACTGGTGTCTCGTGTTGTAGTTACATTAAATATATATATATGTCTATTTGTTTTTTAAAACTTCGACTAAAAGGTATGTTGATAATAAATGTTAAAATATTTCATAAAAATACTTTCGAGTGATACGAAAAACTGTCAAATTCTTATTAACGTCTGAGAGCATTGAGATTAAAATCACTGAGTTGACATAGAATACCTGATGCATGCATTTATACATATTGAGCTTCGAGTCGGTCGATCATATACTTAAGGAGGTTGGAGCGGTCCAGTTGAGTCAATTGACACGATACAAATTTTCAAATATTTTTAACCTTTTAAACAATATGTAATATGAAAAAATCATGAATGTTTCTCGTAGTTTAAAAAAAATTATTTATATATTTTGTAATGTTTCATCGCTTCCCCGAATTAATATTCCATTCGACTGAAATGTGGCAACGTCACATATTTTGTGAGGTTTGCTGCCGTGGACGTAACCAAGCTTAAGCTCGTGACTGCCACTTATAATTCAATTCAACCATTTTCCCGGTTTCGATTTGAATATGATAGAAATGTATGGCAGGTAACTTTGATAAGCCGATTAAAAACCTCAAGTGCATTGTCCTGAGAACCATGTGATACAATTAAAAAATATATACTAAATGCATGGACACATTTAGCGCGGAAAAAAAAAGTTGGTAATGTCGATTTAGGTTCGCTACACCGGTTTGCACTCGGTGTGGTCAACCGAACTCAACATAATACGTGAAAACGCAAAATTATGAGAATAATGTAATATTACGATGAGTTTGAACCGCGTTAATCGACCGACATTTACCCGATTTATAAGGTTATGGTTACACGATCGAAGCAGCGTTGCCAAGCCTACTCGCAAGTCGCTATTCACGGTTTTCATAGGATCTCAATCGCTTTAATATGTAATATCTCTGTTATTTGACGGTCAAATAGCTTTTTATTTATTTATTATGGTTTCCTTGGTAAAATAATATTTAAAAGTGGGATTGTTCTTCCTCGGCAACGGTTTGTCCACATAACAACATGTTAAAAATACACAATACGAAAACGGTATGTTTTCGCTTCAGGACGGTCAACCTATGTGAAATTTATCTCCAATATGCAATGAAATTTGCACTTCACATATGTTTTTTTCAAGTAAAAATCTTGAATATCACCTAATGCTCCAACCTTCTTGAGGGGACCGAGTCATCTTAAAATCATAATATTGTGTTGCAACTGCAGATGAGAAATCTTGCAATTTAATAAAAAAATACCAATGGACTGTACAAAGACCAATAAATCAAATTGTTTTGGCATAAGGTCTCATTCTCTTTGTAAAAAGATTCTGTTCGGGCATCGTCCAAAGCTCCTACTATTAACCAACCAACAAAATAAATTTAAAACAAAAATTGTTTGCGATATTTAAATCGTTTTATCTTATACTTTTAATAGGATGCATTGAACGTATTCTACAGATTGATGAACAAACCGGTCGAAGAAATCGTTAAGGTCAGATGATCGCCGCAAAAATCCTGTCCTTTGGCCCGACGGACTGTCGGAAGTTAATAAAAATAGGATTTCACCATATTTTAGCTGGACTTAAAAAAAAAAAAAAAATGACGTTCGAATAATACAATTGACGATAGTCGATGTAAAAAAAAACGTCATGACAACAGTTTACATATATGTAGGATTAAGGAATTCAAATTTACCGACGTTTATTGAGAAAAGTAAAGTTCTTTAACTTTCGTTTCATCCCCGCGAAACTTTAAATATCTTAATAAAAATTATCATTAATTGTCCAAACCAGAATCGTGTTAACTACGGGTTATACCGGTCGGTGACACCGGCTGATACCGGTATTATCCAAGCGTAGCCGGTATTATCCAATCACTTGCTGGCATTACCCACTCCTGTGGCTAATGCCGGTTGTGGCAGATTAGTTTTTCAAATGGCTTAAAAATGTAAGTAATTAGTCATTTCTTCGCATTGAACTCAGAGATTTGGTAGAAGACTTATAGCCGTTTGCTTACATGCTCGATTTTCGTTTGCTATAACCTCATATGCCAAATTCCATGATGATCGTTCGCCTTATCTTTGATTATATAAATCGATAGAAAGACGGCGTAAGCCATTTTCAAACGAATAATTCTAGAGAGTACTTATGCGAATACCACAACGACGGAAGGAATGAAGAAATTTAAGACGCGGTGCCCTGTAAGCGCAATTGTATACGGTCACGTGTGCGTGGTTCGTAACGTTTAGCCGATCCAAGGACTTGTGCCTCCAGGAAGCAGCTGTGTGCTCTGACTCGACCAGTTTTAAATAAGACTGCTGATCGCAGTGCTCTCTTTGAGCTCCTAGAAAGGTCAAACGTTCAATTGAACCGTCCAGAGATTAATATTGATATTCCACAACGACAGTGGCTTAAACGCGTAGCTTTGTTAAATTTTCAATTCTTCTCCGATCCTTGGTGATGAGATCGGTATATCAGTGTGATGCGCTCAAATTGACGATCATAGAAAATGATTCTCAGAAATAATATTTGAGGGCATCCCGATGATTAAAAGGTGAACCGATTTTGGGTTTGAGCTGATCGATCGATCGTTGTGAGAATTTATTTCATCGATTTTAATTGATTTGTTAATATTTTGTATTGCAAACATAAGAAAGCAGTATCGACCTCAATAATAATTACAAGTATCGAGTAACGCGTAAAGGACTGAAAATCCGTTATGATAAGATGTTACAGACCGAATCGACGAGTAGTTACTATCCAAAGACCGGTAAGATAGCGCAGCGATCGGTAACAAATCAACTGATCTATCATAAACCAGACGGTAAGGCCACCTGTTATTCTCCAGAGGATATACAGGTGTTAAGAATAATAAAATTCTCGACTCTCGGTAACAGGTGGTCGTCGCGGATAACCTGCTGGCGCGTTTCTGTTCACTCGCGGGCTGATAAGACCGCCGATAAAATGTCAACTCAGGCAAAAGAAGCTACCTACGTTACCAGCTGCGAAGAAACCTGCTTTACACGGTTGATTACACTTTGTGACGGATAATACTTATGTTGCACGAGCATTTAATCGATCGATCTCTGATCGGTACAAGTTGTTACGAAAGACGTACTGTGTTGCTTGTATCGAAAAATATTTAATTTTTTTCATATGCATTAGGATTTTTTAAAACCATTTTATGTTCTGTGGTGAACATATGAGCCATTCTTCATAAAAACTTTTATTGCGCCAGAGAACATATTCACGACGTAAAAAGCTAATTTTCAAGCTAAGTCGTTATTCATTGGAAGAAGACTAAGTACTATCGTTCAATTCTGAATATTATCGTTCAACTCTTAGTACTCTCGTACAACTCTTAGTACTGTCGTACAACTCTTAGTACTGTTATACAACTCTCAGTTCTTTTGCGATCGTTATCATCATTTCTGTATTTTTTACATCCTAAATATGCTCTCTGGCACAATAAATGTTTTTATGAAGAAACGACTCATGAGTTTTACCTCAAAGGACGTAAAAAACTAATATTCAAGCTAAGCCGTTATTTATTGGAAGAAGACTCAGAGTACTATCGTACAACTATTAGTACTATCGTTCAATTCTTTGTTCTATTGTAAACTCTCAGTTCTTTTGCGATCGTTATTAACGAATTAGCTTGAATATTTATTTTTTACACACTAAATATGCTCTCTGGAACAATAAAAGTTTTTATAAAGAACGACTCATGAGTTTTGCGTCAAAGATTCTAAAAATTTCGGTAAAGTCATATTTTCAACATTTTTTTTTAATTTCACGATTTAGTATTTACATTATAATCCAGGAATGGAATATTTTTCGGATTCCAAGGATTTCTCTCCGTACATACTTCGTATGTGTTGAGAAAGTAACAATAAATGTTCTCTTATTATTTTGTGGAAGTTGAAGCTATTCAAAGACATTTCGGGTCACTTGGCTTCAGGAATCATGGACTAAAAAACAGAGATTTTCATTAACAATTATTGGAAAATTAATGTTACTTGTCTATTCAGAAGAATTTAAGTATAAAATGGCGTATTACATTTAATATACTACAATTAAGCAATATTAAAGTACTTGTATATAGAAAAAAACGAATTTTTTAACGCGTTTAGTTAATTAATTAATCAAATTTAATTAGATTTACGTAATACGTGTGCATTCAATTTGAAAAAACAAGTTTACGCATAAAAGCTTTCTATACAAGTAAATTAATTTTTATTAATAAAAATCTACGAGTGTTAAGTTTTGCAAAATATTAAATATTCAGATTGTCGTTGGTAGCAATACTTCGTATAATTTAGATCAAAGAATAATAAATCGATTGATCCAAAATAAATAAAGTTTAAAGATATTTTAAAAAATAATATAAAGTGCTTCCAGCTTTTGAAGAATTTAGTGTCAATAGCGGTTAAAATAAATGAATATTTGGCTTGAAAATAATAATAATTTGGTAGAATTGAAAGATTTCGTTGATTTTTATTCGCACCGTTTTCCTTATGTTGTCATCATTTTTATTTGTGGATAATAAAAAGATTGAAATATCCTAGCACTTACTTGTCTCATTTTCGGGTGTCTGGAGTTCTTCCCCCACATCTTCAGCGGATGTGGAAAACGCTGGAAAAAATAAAAACAGAACGCCGGATTAGATGGGCTATTTGGGTGGTCGAAATTCATAATCTAATCAGTATTTTAGTACAGGCAAGGAAAATCATTCAATTTTGTGAGGACTTTAACAATGTTACGGATCATTATCGAAATACTGGAACCTTGCCCTGACAGGTATATTACTCGTAAAAAAACATTTGCTATCATAAAACGTAAAAGCTCTGTTTCAAAAATCTCGTACAGTTCGATACTTGATATATCAAATACTTTGTTCGATTATTTTGCACATAAATTCATATCACTTTTTCGCTCAAGTACAATCAACGCAATGCCGAAAAAGGTTGTATAAATACTTTTTAGGACATTGCTTAACAGCATAAAAACACTGTGGGTAGAATAAAAATAACACAATTTTTGTTGTTGTGTGTAGATCTATCACCAAGGATGCAGAATAGAAGAATTTGGGAAAATTCTACACGATGTCTCCTGTGGGAATATCGGAAAGCAATGAAATTTCTCCTATGCGATGCATCTTCTCTTACGACACTATAATTATTACTTTGCTACAAATGAGCGCACTTTAATGAACGAATTTTGGTACCTACAGTCGACGTCCCCATCTTTTAACTGCCATAGTGACAGATCCGCAAGTTTTAACCTCTCCAGCGATCGCTTCCTCCGCTAGGGAGCGTATCACTTGAATTGCGCATGCGCAAGGTCACCGTAGTCCCACGTATGAATAGCATAATGGGACAGTCCTGCTCTAGAATTGGTACCAGAGCTGGCGGTACTGACCGGTGGTCAAGGTACAGTGTACATTGAATGCAGAATAAGTACCGACTGCTGATGCTCAGCCAGCATTCAATAAGAATTAAAACCCTTTATAAGTGACATTGCCCGAAACCATTCCGGAATGGTACCATGAAGAGCAGAGTGGGGGTAACCCTTTTTTATGGTAGAGTCGAGAAGTGGGGATATTCCTGTGACTTATAAAAGGTTAATGAACGATAAAGTAAAATATGTCTAACGATCCGAGTAAATGATGCTTTTTTATCATTCTGGATTACCCTGTTATCGTTTTTTTTTACCCTCGCAAGATAGAAATGAAGGAATTTTTGTTCGGAGATTAAGATTCGAACCTACGACCTCTGCGATTAGTAGTCCACGACCTTACCCAGTTGAATATCCTCATCTTGGACAAAATAATTTCGAAACTGGTATGTTAGTTGCACATCTGCATGCATATCATCGTGCTAACTAGTTATACGGATGATTCATTGAATGGTACTTTATCACTTCAATTACCTATATCTATTTTAGTCTTTTTAATAAGCAATTACGAGATAACCATATATTTATTTATCATTCGGTCAAATATCATATTTATTTTTGATTAATTTCATTCATAATTAAATTATTATTTTTAAGAAAGAGTAGCTGTCAGTATTGGTTCGATATCAACTTAGAACTTCGAGTTAAGCGTATATCATTACAGCGATGCGCGCAAATGTCTTTGCTGAACTCATCACTTTTGAACACTTCCTCTTTCAAATACTTTGTTAACTACAAATACGAGGGTCAACCAGATAACATCTCGGCAGTGATACGACTATTGGTCATACGCATCGAAAACGTTTTAATATCGGTAAGAAATACAAGCAACCATTCAATGCCCAATACAATGTTCCAAGACAAACGGAAAGTTCCGAGTTCGAATCCCGGCCCGGACGCCGCGTTTTTTTTTTTGGATTGTTCTTCGTGTATTCAACTTTTTCTGGGCCACAAACTATATCGAACTAAAACTTGGTACGAAAGCGGTGCAGTTGATTGAAGCAATCATAATAATTTTGATACTATTGACAACAATACCAAATTACATAAACGTCGATAATTCGAGGAAATTTTAAACTGTCAAACTAAAACTTTGTACACAATTGTACTTACGACAATGATTCATTGTTATTGAGTTTGTTCGGGACAGACAATTGATGCGAAAACTTATGAAATTTGTCTTTTTTTAGTAAATAATTCATTCGTTTAGTAATTCTGCAAAATAGTTCTTGCATGTTGCTTCTACGTTACGTCTAATCTTTCATGTAGTTTGCACAAGAAAGAAGAGAAAATCGTTCAACATACTTCCTCATTGAAACGGCTTAGTGGAATATGAAAAATAATGAGAAAACAACATGCAAAGTTAATAGACTTTTTTTTCGCAGAATGCTTCCAACGCTGTATTTACCAGCTTATCTTATCGAAAATTGTAAAAGTTAGAGAATCAATAATTTACTAAACATAAATTAACAAATTTATCTTAAGGAAATATAAAAAAGTTATGGGAAAACAATGTATTTTTGATATTTGTCGATAAACGTCAACTATTCTTAATAATTCAAGTACAATATTAGACTTTTGTAAAAAGTATTCAAGGTTAGTGTAATATAATCAGGTGCAAGGTCTCGTCACGACGAATCTCTTGAACAATGAATTATATTCAGCCTTTGTCTCAAAGTTTCTCTCGAGGATGAGAAGAGGATGTAGGAAGAGACTACGATGCAAATTGATAAATTATCTGCAAGAAAACCGCGTATCGTGCGAACACATAATATATACGCATTGTACATTCCGTGCTGTCGCAGTTCTCCGAGATTTCATTGTTAATTCTTCTGTTATTAGTTCGAGGAATGTAGCTCAAGGTTTTAAACGTTACGAAGTGTCATTCGTATCGAACAACTGATGCGATGATAGTACTCGTTTACTCGAGATTGAAATTCTAGGAATATCGAACTTTGCAGCATGTTCTAGCTTTATAACAAATATAAACGATGGTCCCTATTATTTAATAAATAAATTATACATTAGATTGTACTTGTACAGATTGAACGTAAGAAAAAGAAGAAAAAAAACATTTAAAGATTTTGTCATTCAAGCGAATTCCATGATAAGAAAGTTAAACGAGGCATGTCTACATCTGTGCACACACGACTCGATGTGATACAAGATCGATACCAGATCAACATTGTAGATTGCAAAGTCGATTTGTGACGTAGCTTTGCTCAATAATCTTTCTCAAGTCATTTGCTATCAATCTTGTTATAATAAAATAAGATATTCCGATAAAAGAAATTTCTCGACTAATTCTCTTGGGAAATATTTTATTGCGGCGTTCAATGCACTCCGATGGAATGTCATTGTACATTGGTGATAAATACTGATGCACCCACAAAATAACGGTTAAATGAAAATCTAACGTTAGTTCTGCATAACAGAATTGCTATACTGATAAAAAATAATAATAGTTTAAGTGTGTATAGGGGATAACGGTTTCGTGTGCGACTATCTGTTGTAAAATAATTTGAAAAATTTACGGAATATGGCGGATTACAACTTTTTATCAATGCATAAACGGAGTGATTAAGCCTTATTCAATCTTTGTGTCGGTTCGAGATAACATTTTTGCTTCCTCATAGCGGAAGCTTTATTTTCTTTTATTTTCTTAAATTTTCATGTCAGGGAATTCAAAATGGATTAAAGCATCGAGAAATATCTTTTAGAAAAAAATCATCGTTTGTGCGTGTGTGTGTGTGTAGCACTTCCAAGTTCTCAACACTTAAGAACTATTAAAGCAATAGAACTAAAATTTTGCACCAAATTAAACTATTAACGCTTCCTTCATTGTTGCGATTTTCGACGAAATGTATGCAGACATTAAGTTTTTACGACGTTTTGTATTTTTTTTTCAAACGCGGGATTGCTCCATTTTTCGTAAAACTTGCGGCTATTGTGTCAAATAGTTTCTCGTTATTGCAGATACGTTCTAGATTGTTGGATATTGAATTTGCCTGAAATAAATTTATTGAAAGATTTATGGTTATCGCGGTAACTTCCCCAAAACTTTTAAGCTTGCCAGCCTACATTTTCTACACGAACGAAATGATATTCAGCTGTGTTTGGTACAGAAATTCATTAAAAATTTGTAAATCAATCAGTTTTATATATCATGTATATTAAAAATTTGTATGCTGTTGTATATATTAGCAAGTAATTGTGTTATATCAATGATCGGTCAATTCTGCGTTATCTTAAAAAATGGTCATTTCATAGATTTCTTTTTAGCTTAATTTTCTCTTGAAATATGAATATTCAAGAACTAAGGATGTGAAGTAAAACATTACAAGCTCTTTCATCGTTACTGTTCACCTTTCACAAAGTTTTCTCTATGAGGAAATCAACATTTATCAACATACTTCCACACAGAGTTGGCTTTGTGAAAGGTAGAAAATAATGAGATAACAAAATGATCTTCTATACTTTGCGTCTTTATTTGAGAAAGTATTTATTTATGGATAATTTTGTTCGTCAGTTAGTCAAGTATCGCAAAACACCCAGTTTTAATAAATTGAAACATAACTTATTCAAATTTCCGCTCTCGAAAGGATGATAACTCGTTATTGAAATAATGTTTTTTTTCTATATTGGCCGATCAATGACGAATCTGGATTAAAAATGACAAAAAATCAGCCATTTAAAAAAAACCCCTCGAGTACCAAGTTTTATCCTAATCAAGTTATTTTTTGCATTTTCGTTCAGTCTCGCTCAATCACGGAATATTTTGAAGAATTTGAGTGCAGATGCATTGCTTTTCGTATTATTTTACATCAAACCAATATCGATTTTCAAATAAATAAAACTTTTGTCCGGCCAGGCAAGTAAATGTATCGTTAACTCAAATTGTAACATTGTAATTTAATAAATTATTTGAACTTCCTTGACGTGACCATATTTTTGTGGTCAGTCTAATCAGTTTTTATTTTTGTTATACTAGCACATTCCAACGTTTATCACTCATACTTCGAAAATCTATCATTTTGCTTATTTGAGTTTAGATAACGTGTTCTTCTAATTTATTTGAAAAACAAATGCCACATCGTCACTCTTTTCTCCGCACTCAAGTTACATGCGGGCTGCAAGTGAAAACTCATCAGCATGCTTATCGGATAAATGTTAGAGCTCCAACTGTAGTTGTTTATTTATGTTGGAAATTAAGTCAAACTATGTAAATCTCACTATTGAAAATGTATACCAAACATTAAGTTTATTCGATACGCGCACAGAAGCATACTTAGTTAAATTAAAATCAATTCGTTAAGTACGAGCGTTTACAGATAAATTACATATAACGATATCGATAAATCAATATTGGTTTCGTATATCGATCGACGTGGCGTATAGCGAGGGAAGCGATGGTCCAATCAGCGACTCCGGTAGACGCGCATACTCGACACAAGCGGAAGCACGCAACCTTGATTTATGCAACAGTGATATGCAGAGCCAATCTTGCCACTGTCCCGAAAATCGAGGTCTTGGTGTACATACGTACATCTAGATACTTGTATAAAAAATTAATTTCCATCTGTTTTAACGTTATCAGTGAACGCAATTTTCATATCACGATAACATGTTGTTATTGTAAATCTTCTTCAATCAGGAAGCTACGATTTAAAAATTGTATTTATCCACAGACAGCTAAGCAGAAGAACACGTTGCGAGTTTCGATGATAGAGTGTATCTTGGTATTCTGTCGAGTAAAAACTAGAAAACACTCATTTTTCGCGAATCTACTGAACACGTGAACGATCCAGAATAACTGATATATGAAAATGGAAGAAAACTGTTTAGGAATTCAATGCAAGATAATCAGGTTAAAGCTTGCTATTTATCTGAGTCGCGTCGGAGACCTCGGATACAATATTTTTACTGAAATTGGTGCCCTCCGACCGCCCCCTTTATAAAACACATGCCGATGTAGGTGAAAAGAATCGTGAGGTCGTAGCTTCGTCAGACAGATAAAACTGGCTATTGATAATTGATTCGGCTTAGATATTTATTTATTGCATACACAGTCAGTCGATTCACGCATCTATAGCGTAGCTACCTTCACAATAATCACGATACTATAAATCATTTAATAAACGATAGTCCTTCGACAAACTGCAAGGATCAAATACATACCGATTTCTGCATGCTGCACTGCGAATTCCAACATAATTCAATTATATTTCCGCTTGTTGACAATCCTTTTCTACCCAAATCTATAGCGGATGATCCGTTCACATTGACATAAACACAAACGCACTGCCGTAAGCAAAATATAAATTCCTCGAGTTTTAACTGTCCTTTCGTAAAACGTAACATGGATCTTTGTCGAGACGATTGTGTAAAACTGAGCAACTTTTGTTGATATTTCTTGTTATCGTTTAATGTTTTTTTTTTCAAATTATCTGCATCTGGCGAGAACACGGAACAAGGAAAATCGGATCGCGTAGACGCAAACTGCTCAGCACGACTGTATCGACGATGGTAAAAATTTTGTGATTCCAGGGTACGACCGGCTCTAAGCAAATGAATCAGTTAATAACCGATTAATAAATTTACCTTCGATACTTTCTTCAAGCAATATTCAACTGGTACAATTTACTTTTTTCCACTCCAAATAAAAATGATAACCTTACGAATCCTTGGCGATCAAGAAAATTTTCATTTGAAAATATTTGACGCTTAACGGACTTTTCTTTCATCAGTTGAAACTAGTCCACAAAAATTTCCTTTATGTTTCACATATAAAAGGAAATTCATTGGTGTTTTCTTTTTTTTTCTATGTTTTTTCTACAGTAGTCTGCACACGCAGGTTGAAATATTTGTCGGGATTATCATTCGATGTATAATTAAATAATTATTTAGTAATCGATGAAAATTCTTGAGCAGCATGCAGAAGTTTCCCGTGGCGAACGACGCGACACTGAAGAATCATAAGTTCCCCTTTTCTTTTTATATGTAGATCTTCCTCCTCAGGTATCCCGTGTTCTGATCGTGCGGTAGACGCTTGCGGTAGGTATATACTCATGTCACTGATTAGATAATAATGAAGTAAGGGGTTTTCGCAACGATCGTCCTTCGTGTTCGATTGAGATCGTGAGCGATAAATGCTCGAAAATATCAAAAGATTTGAGAGTGTTTACAGCTTTTTGCCAAATACCATTGTAACAATAAAGAAGAAAAAAATAATTGGCCCGCGTCTACTTTGGCAATTGTCATTGCCGGTCGCGCACTGACGAAACCGATCGTGCTAATGCTCATTTCTCATCTATCGATGCACTTTGCATCTCCTTTTATTGTTAATTTTTTTTTCTAATTCGATTTTTTATAAAATGATAATAATTTTACTTATCACAATTGTCGAAGAATTATTAATCCAATCACTAGTCGACGTTTTGTTATAGAAGAATTAATGATAGACACTGTTCTGTATCATTTGTTCGTTGATCGTTGTAAGAAATTATTAAGAAACAGCAAAGAACCGTCACACTCGAAAGCATTCGAATAACTGACTGAGCAGGGATAGCTGTATGTAATGCTGTAACCCGTTGAACGGAGATTCCGTTGCTCCATGCGAGGGAATGAGTGATAAGAATTCTGCTCGAGGCTTTCTACCAGCGCATAATGACGACTGTGACTATATCATCGTCGTCGTCGTATCGACGAGTGGGCAGAGCACGCGAACGCCTGAGTTTACTCATGTGACTCACTAGTTAACAAACCATTAGAGAAAAATGTCAACGAACTCGATAATTATAGAGCAAAGCAAAATTAAAATACAATTACTACGGCGGGGGGGGGGGGGGGGGGGGGGATACATTGACACCGGATGTTTGTTCAGCCTGCTTTTCATGTTGTGACAATGCAATGCAAACCAGAGATTTTTCCTAGAATTATATTTTTTCATAGAAGAAACTTTGTGATAGTCAACACGTTTCTTGGATTATAATTGAAAGATTAACAACGATAAAGGTGGCAAACGTAAAGACAATGTTTAATTGAATTTTTTAATGAAAGAAACAAAATGATTTACGATAATTAAAACAAAATCTTCGAATATTTTGTCCCTTATGTAGTGCAAATAGTAAACAGTGGCGAAAATTCATTAAAAATTGTGCTGATCGTCATTTAAAACAATGAATTACACGATTTTTAGAGTAAATAACTTTTGTTTTTATTTCTAAAGTGATAATGCGATGACTAAGGGTCCAAAGGAAATTCTACGTAGCACTTGTTATGGACTCAATTGGATTTCATTTACGTTTCGCTTTGAAGAAATAACAATAAATAAATTAACTATACAGCGTACTCCCGAAAACTTGTGATTATAAATTTCCATGGAGATTCAAAAGAGAAACGATTGCCGAAATATTCCCAAATAAAAATGCTCAATCGTGCAAAAGATATATCCTTCCGGTGTGAATATAGCAGTTTATCATAGAGATGAAGTACCATTGACTCAAACAGTAGTTTTCAAGAATATTTTCATAAACTAATTACAACGTCACCAGTTTCAGAAAAAAAAGACTACATCCACGCCTAAAGGATCTTATCTTACGCATAACTAAGGATTTAAAAAAAATATTTTAAGTAGCGGTTTACTTGCGAATATGCGCAGAATGTAAAAAGAAATAATAAAAAATGTATTGTAGGCTGCATACAATAGCCAGATGCTTTTGCTAACAGAGCAAACAATCTTTTGTTTCTCGGGTCAACAATGTATATTATTTCTTATAAAATCAGGAGCGAAACGAGTGAGATATTCTTTAACGAATATCAACTCGTTTGGATTGAATCCCTCCCCTTAAATTTACCGATACAATTAAATCTCTCGAGATTATCGTTTGTACCTACGTAATCGTCTAGCAAACATATATGATTTGATATTCTGCACACGTACCTTTTGACAAATCACTTCGCATTTCAGTGCTTGCACAAGTGTATTGTGTATCCAAACGAAATCTGCAACTCCGGATGAAATTTCTCAAACGTCAGGTAATGTGAACGCTCTTCGGGTTACTTATCACTGAATCGAAGGTCCCGATATTTTGATGAATATTCCTTGAGCAAGCGCACACCAATCTTTCACCGGAGATAACTTTAGAATTTAATTGCCAATGATTCCCGAAGAAGTACGCGAAGTAATTTTCCGTTAATTAATATATTTCCTTTCTTATGGTATTGTCAAAAAAGAAAACGCATTTCCACGTATTTTTATTTGATACGAATAAGAATATTTATAGAGGAATAACACTAAAAATCTTAGTGAAATCATTCGATCGATTCTAATGAAAAAGATAATAATGATAGATAATAGATTGTATTATTACTATGTATGAAACTATAATTGGTTAGTGTCCACGTTTTATTAATTGTGTTTGTAATGCATTTAGAATTGACGCGCGCCCGTAATCTTGTAGATGCGGCAGTTCATTACCGCGGTAGTTCTTGGACTGCTTGAAAGATCTGAGTTTTTAAAAATATAGAAATATGGGTGTGTCTTAGACATTCGAAGCGTCCTGAGTAAACGAATATAATTGGTTAACAGAAGAGCTAGGAAGGGATTGTTTTCACGAGGCGTCAAATGAAATTTTAAAGAATTTAAGTGGGGGGCAAGACTCTCGCCGAACTTGGATGCACTTTTAGCAGGTAAAAGGGCTTCGTCCAGACCCTTGCGTGGTGACGCTCTATACCTGAAAGTATGCGGGTTCGTAAATGGCCCATTGGCTTCTACTTATTATTCTGCCGAAAAGCTTTTAGATTTTGACGGATTCTTTTCAATATTTTTCTTACAGTACAAACCTCAACAGCCCCGTAGATATTTTATTGCTGTCACTGCTCGCAAAGGTGCGAAATACCGAGTTTTCTATTTTCCCCGCGTCGAGAATATTTTACGACAATACAAAGATTTATTTTACGCGACGAAACAACCGGTGTAATTAATATTGCGAACAAAATGCTCATTACCAGAACAATCCGAGAACAAAGAAACAATGTATGATGCACTAATAACACCAAGACGACATTTTTCCGCAGGCAACTACGAAAAAAAGTACAGTCTATGCTTGTCAACGAACGCGCACGTTATCATTTTTGGTCCAAGATAATTATAGTACTTTGGCGTTCATCCGTGACGCTCTTGCTGACACTACGATGGGTGTCCTAACAACAAGCACGAGTTGGTTAAAGATTCGAATATTGAACGTTACGAACGGACATAATGCGATTCGTCTACACTCGACATTAAAGAAGAACTCTCGTGCTATTCTTTGTCGCTCACCGTGCGAAGACACTCTGATAGCGTCATCGAACAAAACGTAGTCTTTATTAACCACGTTGACCCGCCTCTTTAGTTTTATGGTTTACCCAGTGTGGGCGTCAGGTTGCTACTATTAATTTGGCTCGTTTGCAATAACACCAGTAGACAACAGGGCGTAACTGAATCTTCTTTATTTTGTTACCGATGTACAAACAAACACGTTTGTTGATAAAAAAAAAAAACCTCAACATTCTCTAAAGGTTTCTCCGCAATTACTAAATTATCATTTAAGGTATTTTAATTTTATGGTTATTATTCAAGTTTCTTTATTGCGCCTGACTGTTAATTAACGACAAGAAATTATATTGCAATTCAATGAAAGTAAACGAAAAGTTTATATTACTCGCAGTAATAATACCTTTTATTTATTGGCAAAAAGATTTAGGCGGTTGGTATAAATGCCCAATCGCTCGAATCGGAACAAATTATATGATTAACATTATACGATAATTGTGGTTACATAACCTCAGAAACAATTACGAATAACTATCGCCGCATAACACCGAGTAACAATTTAAGCAGGCTGTCCGATGGTAAGATCAGGGCTATTTAAGATAACAGTATGCTTGATCAAACTTTTCAAATTTAAGCTGAATCTTGTCTGGATATTGATACATCTTGTCTGATTAAACTCACCGGATTTAAGCTGGATCTTCTATTTTCATGGGAGAAGAAAATAGTGAGGATAGACAAAGACCATCGCGACGCGTGGTGAGAAATCTCGTAAGTGCGAGCGGCCGTAGATCCTAGCGCACACTTGCGAGTTTTAATTGAACTTAAATATTCGGAAAAACGGGATTGAAGATCTTTTTGAAAATTGAACATGTCATTCTTGAAAGATTTGTCTTTCCGAGAGTCTTTTGATCGTTAGATTTTAACAAAAAGTGACATCGTCCCTTCTATACATTTTGTAAGATCAAAAACGCACTATTTTGCATCAAGTCAATGTTACAATTCTCAATTTTGAGATTTAATATCTTTTAAACGATGCTGTTGATCCAGATGGCTTTTTCCGATTCAACGAAGACACGTGTTGATGAATATATTGATAACATTTAAAGAATCTAGGATTACAACGAGATAAGAGGAAACCTTCTTAAATCTGACCTGGCCCCGATTGGGCAACTTTACATCTTACGTGTTCAGCGTCGTCGTCGGGTTTAATGTGAACCTGGGTCAGATCTGGCATTGGTACGTCTTGATAGATGAGGTTCTTTAGTTTTTCAGTCAAACACAAAAACAACTCGCCGAGCAATTGGGCGTTAGTCAACAAGCTCTTTCCAATCGGCTACGAGAGATGGGAAAGATTCGGAAGACCGGTAGATGGGTACCACACGAGTTGAACGACAGGCAAATGGAAAAACGCAAAAACACATGTGACATTTAGCTCGCTCGATACAAAAGGAAGTCGTTTTTCCATCGTATAGTTACAGGGGATGAAAAGTGAATTTATTTTGAGAATCCCAAGCGTAAAAAATCATGGGTAGACCAGGCGCACCTCCCACATCGACCGCAAGACCGAAATCGCTTTGGCAGAAAGATGCTCTGTGGTTGGTGGGACCAGAGGGGCGTGGTCTATCATGAGCTGTTAAAACCTGGGAAAATGGTTAATACTAAACGTTACCAACAACAATTGACCGATTTGAACCATTCGCTGCTTGAAAAAAGGCCAGAATACCGAAAGAGGCAACACAAAGTCATTTTTCTTCATGTCAATGCTCCATCACATACGGCAAAACCGGTTCGCGACACGTTGGAAGCACTCAGCTAGGAAATTCTCTACCCCATGCGACTTACTCACCAGACTTGGCTCCTTCTGATTACCACTTGTTTGCATCGATGGGTCACGCACTTGGTGAGCAGCGCTTTGGTTCGTACGAAGATGTGAAAAAATGGCTCGATGAATGGTTCGCAGCAAAAGGGGAAGATGTTTACTGGCGTGGTATTTACAAATTGCCCGAAAGATGGGAAAAATGAATAACAAGCGATGGAGCATACTTCGAATAAAGCACTTTTTATCATTCTTCCGAATTTAACATGTTTTGTTAGAAAAAAATTCGCATTTCATACTTGTACACCTGGTAAGTTTTTATAGCAGCGTTTTGTATCGTGCTTTTGGCTTGAAATAGCCAGTCAGCAATGTGTTTATCTATATATATAAAAAGAAAAGTCCTGACTGACTGACTGACTCACTCATCAACGCCCAGCCCAAACCCCTGCGCCTAGAAACTTGAAATTCTAGGGATATATTCCCTTCGTGTCGTAGACGCTCACTAAGAAGGGAATTTTCGAAATTTCACCCCTAAGGGGGTGTAAAAGGGTGAAATATGTTTTTACGTATTTCTCAATATCTCTTAGGCACGATGAGATATCGCCTTGGTTTCTGCTTGCAAATTTTACTCATACAAATGTTGAGAAACTAATTTCTGGATTTTTAGAAATTCCACCCCTAAGGGGGTGTAAAAGGGTTAAATATGTTTTTACGTATTTCTCCATATCTCTTAGGCACGATGAGATATCGCCTTGGTTTTTGTTTGCAAATGTTACTCATACAAATGTTTAAAAACAAATTTCAGGATTTCCGCAAATTCCACATTTAAGGGGGTGTAAAAGGGTTAAATATGTTTTTACGTATTTCTTAATATCTCTTAGGCACGATGAGATATCGCCTTGGTTCTTACTTGCAAATGTTACTCATACAAATGTTTAAAAACAGATTTCAGGATTTTCAGAAATTCCACCCCTAAGGGGGTGTAAAAGGGTTAAATATATTTTTGCGTATTTCTCAATATCTCTTAGGCACGATGAGATATCGCCTTGGTTTCTGCTTGCAAATGTTACTCATACAAATGTTCAAAACCAAATTTCAGGATTTTTAAAAATTTCACCCCTAAGAGAGTGTAAAAGGGATAAATATGTTTTTACGTATTTCTCTTAGGCACGATGAGATATTGCCTTGGTTTTTGCGTGCAAATGTTACTCATACAAAGGTTTAAAAACGAATTTCAGGATTCCCGAAAATTCCACCTTTAAGGGGGTGTAAAAGGGTTAAATATGTTTTTACGTATTTCTCAATATCTCTTAGGCACGATGAGATATCGCCTTGGTTCTTACTTGCAAATGTTACTCATACAAATGTTTAAAAACAGATGTTAGGATTTTTAGAAATTCAACCCCTATGGGGGTGTAAAAGGGAGAAATATGTTTTTACGTATTTCTCAATATTTCTTAGGCACGATAAAATATCGCCTTGGTTTTTGTTTGCAAATGTTACTCGTACAAATGTTTAAAAACCCATTTCAGGATTTTTAGAAATTCCACCCTTAACGGGGTGTAAAAGGGTTAAATATGTTTTTACGTATTTCTCTTAGGCACGATGAGATATCGCCTTGGTTTTTGCTTGCAAATGTTACTCATACAAATGTTTAAAAACTAATTTCAGGATTTCCGAAAATTCCACCCCTAAAGGGCTGTAAAAGGGTTAAATATGTTTTTACGTATTTCTCAATATCTCTTAGGCACGATGAGATATCGCCTTGGTTATTACTTGCAAATGTTACTCATACAAATGTTCAAAAACTGATTTTAGGATTTTTAGAAATTCAACCCTTAAGGGGGTGTAAAAGGGAGAATTATGTATTTACGTATTTCTCAATATCTCTTAGGCACGATGAGATATCGCCTTGATTTTCGCTTGCAAATGTTACTCATACAAATGTCTAAAAACCAATTTCAGGATTTTTAGAAATTCCACCCCTAAGGGGGTGTAAAAGAGTTAGAAACTGTCGAAAGTGTTTTAATGGTTTTTTTTTAATTCTATATATTCTATATATTCGCCTTCACCGATTACAAACAAACCAAGCACAAATATTGTTAAGAGCCCAAGGAAGGTCACTGGATACATCTTACCCCTAAACACCACCCTCTTCACCCCCTAAAAAAAGATTCTTCAAAAATATTCACGCGAATCAACTGATTTCAACCAAACCTTACACAAATATTGTTGAAGACCAAAGGAAGGCTACTGTATGTATCTCACCCCTGAAAACCACCCCCTTCATCCCCTAAAAATGAATTCTTAATAAAATCCACACGCCTTCACCGATTACAACCAAACCAAGCATAAATATTGTTAAGAGTCTGCGGAAGGTCACTGAATACATCTCACCCCTGAAAACCACCCCCTTCATCCCCTCAAAAAAATTCTCAATAAAATCCACACGCCTTCACCGATTACAACTAAACCAAGCACAAATATTGTCAAGAGCCTACGGGAGGTCACTGGATATATCTCACCCCTTAAAACCACCCCCTTCATCCCCTAAAACAAGATTCTTCAAAAATATTCACGCGAATCAACTGATTTCAACCAAACCTTACACAAATATTGTTGAAGACCAAAGGAAGGCGACTGTATGTATCTCACCCCTGAGAACCACCCTCTTAATCTCCTAAAAATAAATTCTTAATAAAATCCACACGCCTTCACCGATTACAACCAAGCCAAGCACAAATATTGTTAAGAGCCTAAGGAAGGTCACTGGATATATCTCACCCCTAAACCCCACCGTCTTCACCCTCTAAAAAATCTTATATATAAAAATGAATGTTTGTCTGTCTGTTTGTCTGTCTGTCCGGCTATACAAAGCTACACGCGTTGACCGATTTCAGCCAAACTTTATACCAATATTGCTGAAGACCAAAGAAAGGCAACTGTATATATCTTACCCCTGAAAACCACCTCCTTCATCCCTTAAAAAAAAATTCTTAATAAAATCCACACGCCTTCACCGATTACAACCAAACCAAACACAAATATTGTTAAGAGCCTAAGGAAGGTCACTGGGTATATCTCACCCCTAAAGCCCACCCTCTTAACCACCTAAAAAAAGATTTTTAAAAAATATTCACGCGAATCAACTTATTTTAATCAAACCTTACACAAATATTGTTGAAGACCAAAGGAAGGCGACTATATACATCTCACCCCTGAAAACCACCCCCTTAATCCCCTAAAAATAAATTCTCAATAAAATTCACACGCCTTCACTGATTACAACCAAGCCAAGCACAAATATTGCTTAGAGCCTACGGAAGGTCACTGGATATATCTCACCCCTAAACCCTACCCTATTCACCCCCTAAAAAAAGATTCTCCAAAAATATTCACGCGAATCAACTGATTGCAACCAAACCTTACACAAATATTATAGCGGGTCTAAGACGGGTACGACAAAGGTCGTATTGTATACATATCCACCCACTTAAAGCCCTAAAAAAGATTTAGTATAAAAATCCACACCCCTTCACTGATTTCAACCAAACTTTACACAAATTTTGATAAGTTCTAATGGAAGGTCACTGTATAAATATAGCTCACCCCTTAAAATCGCACCTTTATCCCCTAGAAGTAGTTATTTTTTCTGCCTTAACCGATTTAAACAAAGCTTCACAAACAAAATAGAAACTCACTCACTCTATATATCTCACCCCATATAACCACTCCCAACGAAAATTATCTTTATCCCGCACTGAAAGTAATGTGGTTTTTTTCAACTTTTTTAAACACCGATTCAGCTGTTATTCCGTATATGATGTGACACTCGGGCAGCGCCAGGAAATCAGCTATAAATTATAATCAGAGCTCGCAATTATCTTCTGATGATAATCTCACTCAACCAACAGCTCAATACACTCGAAAACTCTCATACATATGAAGAGAGTTTATATTGAAGCGAGCGTAACAAAGAGCGCTGAGCGATTTGATAATTTGCAAAATGAGCGCCACACTTTACTTTGTGTATAACAGCTAAATTGGATTTAAAAAATGTTATTAAAAGCCACATTATTTTTAGTGGTATGATAAAGGGTATTTTGTCAGGGTGGTTTTAAGGTGTGAGATATATGGAGTGACCTTGCTTAGGTCTTATCTATTTGTTTGTGTTTATATTGAAGTTTATATTGAAGCGAGCGTAACAAAGAGCGCTGAGCGATTCGATAATTTGCAAAATGAGCGCCACACTTTACTTTGTGTATAACAGCTAAATTGGATTTAAAAATTGTTATTAAAAGCCACATTATTTTTAGTGGTATGATAAAGGGTATTTTGTCAGGGTGGTTTTAAGGTGTGAGATATATGGAGTGACCTTGCTTAGGTCTTATCTATTTGTTTGTGTACCCGGGCAACGCCGGGTAAGACAGCTAGTGTGTTTATAAAGAGATATGGAACATACACGTATGATATATTTTATGCGTCAACATCTCCTATATTTCACATATATTTTTCGCATATTATATATTATATGTGTATTATTCGTGTATGTGATATATTTATCACATACACGAGTCCAGCATTTCTGGCTTGTTAAGGGAGGGTGTCATACGGACTTTACAAATCCTCATGGCAAGGTTGATGCATTCTTTTCTTTTTTCTTTAGCGTTTTACGAGTCTTTCAACACATCGCCTCATGTTATTACGCCAATCTGAAAGATACTACAGGCGATACGAACATTACGATTCAGGAAAAAATTGTCATTGCTCTAAGCTTCTTATTAACGAAAATTGCGGCTGCATTTGATGTGATACCTAGCGTCATTGTTATGGAATGCGCAAGCGTTCTTGCTGTTTATAATCGAACTCTGACGGTGAAAGTATGTTTCTGCGATGCTGGAAAACTGGTTTTCACCGCACTGCACGAAAACCCGATTCACAAAAGCTGTGATAAAACATTAATATGCAACGTTACATCATTAATATGCAACTATAAGGCTACAACCGTACTATGCAACTATGACAAGGTCCTTTAATTGTGTGTATACTCTGTATCTTTTCCACGCAACAGGATGGGTTCGTCTCTGGACGATCTACCGTCACAAACCTAATTGCGCTTACTCACATCGTCTACGCGTCGCTTTCGAAGGGCAAGCAGTTTGATGTATTTTACACGGATAAAATTGATATTGATTTTCTCGTTTACAAGTTGAAGTACCTTGATATCTTAGATTACCTTTCATCGCTCATCTCCTCATATCTTATAGTCAACCGTGAAAACTACGTGCAGTATACAATGGCTCGCGTCACGCTCGTTTACTTCTACTTGTTTCATGCCCCAAGGCACTCTAATCTTGGCCCGTTACTCTTTATTATATTTATAAATGATATTACCTTGCCACTCACATGTCGCACGCTTTTCTATGCTGATACGATGCGAAGCTCTATTTAAGGATCGAAGCTTCGATGAGTCTTGTGAGCTGCAGGAAAACCTTGGTTGATTGTCTGTCCGTTGTACGGAAAACGAGTTGTTTCTGAATATTATATAAATGCAAAATATTTTATTTTATCAACAGTAGAAGTCCGATCAATTTTAACAACTCGGTTAACGATGTTGATCTCGAAAGGGCGTCTGAATAATTTGTTGACTAAGACGTTACGTTTGCGGCTCGACTTCCTTTTGTCCCTTATGTCAATGACAACAAAATCTTCTAATTGCATGTGCAGATTTGCCACTAGACCGTGTAAACAATTGCGGAAGGCGAGAGTAACAAAGTTACTTTGCCACAAGAATATATCCTTGATCATGGCCAGATAAACAAATTGGATCAGGCCCTGATATGATTTCAGACAAAGCGTAAGATAAACCGGATTTCCGCATGATTTATCGGCTGCTCCCAATGTAGAATTTTTAAATATATTTTATACCAATTACGATGTATCATTCGCAAAATAATTAGCGGATTTTCGAGAGATAGAAAATTCAAAATTTATCAATTACGTATCTGTAACGGATTGGCGAGTGACGCGTGATACACGTGAATGCTGGTTAATGACGACGAGTGCGACTAGTGATTATTCGCTGCTAGATTTACCTAACGATGTACCAAGAATCCCCCCCCCCTCCACCAAGTAGCTTGCTAGAACGTAAAAGTAGGATAGAAATTGATGTTAGACTTTAATAGTCAAAGTTTCTTTATAATGAATTATTGTATTACGATTCATTAGCAAATATTTTGAATCCGTAATACACATTCTCAATTAAAGCACAATAATTAGCCTCAAAGTTTTAAAAAGAATTTGAAATAAAGAATAAAAATGAACAATGTACTTAAGACGAGATATAATAATCGGTAAGCTGGTATACAAGGATTTATCACGCACCAATAAACAATTGGTTTGTTTAATTATTTCTCAATGACAGCGACAAAAAATAAAGCAGCAATTGAGGGAAAAAAAAGAAACAAGAGTAGTATTTTGTTGAGTGTGAAATTGTTGGATCGTCTCGGTTATCGGTGACCGTTGACAGGCTCTGATAACGTAACGTGAAAAGAACCTCTTCACCGACGTAACGTAAATCTTCATTGAAATGTACGTTCACGTATTACGGTTACACGGTTTTCGTCCTCGTGAAAAAATATCTGAGACAAGAAATACTCAGAAAAAAAATAAACGATAATAAAAATATTTTCGTATGTGACAAGCTCGTAATAAAAATTTTGCCGTAATGGATCCCACTCAAATAATATTCAGTCCCAACGTTGTCTAACGACTACAGAGGATTTTATATATGTGTGTTGTATATTTTTCCGGATTAACAATTTACCGACAGCCGGTTAATATTTAAGCCAAAAGCAAATTCCACTGTAAACGGTGTGAAACAGAATTTTCTTTTTTCTAAAATATTAATCGACTCTGAGTAAATTTTATTACAGTTTTGTATTACAAATCACAATTACCTGACAAGACGTGAGAATCAAATGTTTACACACACGCTGCTCCACCTAAAACAAAAATATCAAGATAAACCCTTCACGAAGTGAGAGGTAGCTTTCTTCTCAACGTAATAAAATATCGATTGACTTTTTTTTTATTAAAAAAATGTTGTTTTCAACAACTTCAGACAGATTTTTTACGTAACCTGTCGAAAGCGAGCTGTTTGTAGTTTAAGGTTAAGTATCTTTGAGGTTACTTGGGCCTTCAGTCGCGAAAGCTATCTTTTTAAGAGCACTGAAATCAAGACAGACGCACGTGAACCCGACACCTGCTGAGCAACCAACAGTGTGGTAATGCTGCAACCAGTCAAGAACGAGCGGAACTCTTCAATCACAACTTGATTTGCTCTTATCACGGCTCACTCTTATCGTGCAGCATTCCACGAGTGGTCATGTTAACTATTAAAGGTAAAACTTTAATGTTGCCCCACTTAAAAATAAATTATGCTCGATGATGAATAATTTCGTTATGTTATACACAACAGCAAAAAGTTGTATATCTCGTATATACATTGACGTATGCTTCTTTTCCGTGTGGATTATTTCCACGTGATAATTACTGTCTTTACTTTGTTCATTATGTTCGAATAATAACAATAATTATATTTTATTATGTGCATTGATTGTAAACGTCGTTTCGTCATCACTGATCATCATTTCATCTTTACAATTGCTGGTATTCCATGACGTAGATCTAATCTCCTTAAGAACCGATGGCTTACTCGACAAGTTAGCATCTAGATCTTCTCATGGTCGTAAATAATAATCATGATATTACTGTCCTGGTTTACATCTACCTTTGGAAATAGATATAAAAAATGTGGATTTACTTGACGATTGTAAGTGACGATGATTAGTGAATAAGTATATCTTTTTCGGTAAGCACGTGGGATTAAAATGGTGACAAAGTTCTGTCAGAGTTATCTCGATCAGGTGCTTTTGTAGTATCATTGAAATCTTCGGTCTAGAGAAGCCTTTCTGAAGTAATTTCAATTCGAAACTACGGAATATATGAAAAGAGTTTGATGACATCTTGATCAACATCTGGCGATGATGTCTCCGTTGCGTAATTTTTTTTTCATACGAAAGTACTTGTAGACGAACGCATAAGCAATTTTTTAAAGTTTTTTTTTAACTCATTCTATCTAAGTTTTCATAAAATGTTTAAAAAATCTACAATTTATGATAATTGAATGAAATTCATTAATGTATTATAAAATATAACAAAAAATTATTCTGTTGGTACAAGATTAAAAGTATATAACTGCAAAAGAATCATTTTTTAAATAGTAAAAGAAATAAATATATTCGAATCCATTGATCGCTTAAAAATCAACGTAAGCGTTTATTATGTTAGGGGTCGAAAAAATTATCTTTTGAAAGCTACGTGGATACCATCATATTAATATATCTAAAATTTATGTTATAACATTATATATGCGATGGTTAAGGTTTGAAGAATTAATAAAATGTTATTATTTTACAAGTAGTCTCAATAGTAAATGCAGAATATCGATATTAATCACAGATTGTTTAATGCCTATATTTTGTATCTACTATTGCGACTATTAGTAAAATAAATCAAATAAAGTTTCTCTAAACTTTAAACATGAAATATATTTATATTTGTATATTAGAAAAAAAATCTCGCCGCTCACTGACACCGCCGTACGGGATGTCCTAATTTTTTAAAATTTCTTTAGGTTCTTTAAGTTCTACTACACCACGACGATGAGATATTTTTATAGGGATAGGCCCCCAAGCACTGATTTTCTAAGTTCTTTAGGTTATTTAGGTTCTACTACACGGCGGCGATGAGATGTTTTTACAATGAGTTACGTAGACGGCGGGTTTGTGCGCGAAGCATGCAAGTGACGAGACCCTCTTCCTAGTTATATTATAATAGTTTTTTTCGTCGTTTGAGTTGTGGACTATAATCTGTTACATTGGTTGCAATAAATAGTTGTGATGTTAAGGGATATATGCGATGGAACAGAAGTTATGTGGTTAGAGGTTGCATCCAGCGATGCACGCTGCACTACGTTTCGCTGTTAGGTTTTTATTATTTTATTTTATTTTATTTTATTTGTTTAAAAAAAAAAAATCAAATAATTTTTTGTCATTCAGTCCGGAATCTTTCTCGCAGATCCAGTGGTTTGTATTTCTTCAGTCTTCTCGAGATTGTTCATATTATAATATAATATTATAAATATTAGACATCGTAATACATTTCCTTTCGCGTAATTCTCCAAATATACTTTTGTCGATCAATATTAAAGTAAATGTCCCTATTCACGATCCCTATGAGGTACGGGTTATGACTTTTTCCGCCGTGATAAGAGGAAATTTCCCTATTATTTATACAGCCCTGTATAATATTATCATTGCTATTTCAAAATGTCCTTAATTCGATCCAATTCTTCAATTATTTTGATAGATGAAAGGTAATAACCATACACTCGTCAGTGTTCCCTCTATCGACGCAGTTAAGTCCAATACCAACGAGCTATGCTCCTATCATCGTTCATCTTTTCTACCTCATGCATTACGGAGATTCTAATTAATTAATAAGTATCACAAATAAAAATAAACAGTGAGGAAACTAATTTAATCTTTATTGCTCTCTAAACAATCAAGTAAGGAATAAGTTGTTACTATGTTTAAAGATTGTTTAATAGTAGACAGCGAGATAACGTTTACTTCCAGCAATAGGGACAAAAGCAGGCTTTTGCTGTCTCCAACCGCCGACAATAAAATTTTGAAAGGAAATCACGATTCCCGACGATTTTTTCTGTATCCGCAAGTCAGACCGCGAATCGTTTAGAATGTCTACTTATTACTTGTCGTACATAGTTTCTATTACAAAAAACGGACATTCGAAGAGGTCGACGTATCCTAACCACACTATGAAGAGTAGGCTCGGATCTTGACGTGCGGTAGGAATTGTGAAAGGAACTTGGGTTTACTTAATGTATTTACTCTTTTCGTTTCAATCGTTATGTACGGAACGAATTGCTGGTTTTTTTTTCACTGGACGTAATATCAAGTATTTTTTTCAGCTTGTCTGAGATTTTTATTATTCGCTGAAGTGTCCGGTAGATGGAGCATGGATGCAAATAGCGACATTTATTTGATAAGAAACTATTAAACAAATGTCTTAAGTTCGAAATGCATTAAAATTATTTTTCTCTTTCATTATTTTTCACATTTATCTTTTGCAGTTATGACATTTCTATCTTCAACTAGCAAAATATAATTTTGGTTATATTTTAAAAGATTTTTCTGCATTATTATTAGAATTTGAAAATGAAGATCATTGAAATAAATAAAAAGTTATAAGTCAGATACCAAGGGTTAAACAGTTCTTTAAAAAAATATAGGTAATATGTTCTTCGACAAGTACATTAATATAAAAAAATTAATCGAGCAGATCCGAGACATCACCATCAGATCTTTTGATGGTGATGCCATGAAATGTCCCATATAACGTATAACGATATAGCATAGTACTACTGCGTTATACAGGTGCGGCTAATAGTTTCATATCCGTCATCTTCTATCTCTAGCGCATGGCCTGCCAATGCCATCGTCAATAAGTGTGCAAGGACTTCCTTGAAATTTGATGTCACAAAAATGATGTCATACCGATGCTCGCTTTGTAATCTTGTTTTCATCACATTTCTTCATTTTTCCCTTTTTTCGCCCAAGAAGGCGATCGTACCGTCTACAATTGTAGATCATTGAGATAAGCGATGTGACTTCCGTATTAGAAGTCCTTCCAGCTGTTCATTTGTCATACTTTCTAAATAAAGACACGAAGGCGAAAGGTTCGATAATCGTGTAAAAAGATTTCGAGATGCACTTGCAGAACATCAACTATTTTCCAGCAGAATGGATTATCTATATTCATATTTAAGAAAGCTGTTTGTCTCAAAACCTAAAGGACTTAAGGAATCAAAAACAAATCCATCCTGATCAATCTAAAATTTCTTTTTTGTTTGCTTGTTTCTTTGTCCCAGATCGAAATGAAAAAGATGGCCAAATATCTAACGTGTCTCTGCCTGCAGCTCTGGTCAAGTTAACTTCAGGTTACGCGTGTCCCATCGCAGTTAATCTTAAACTTGTCAAGTTGGATTCGCTTTCTGTTTTTTTTTAGGTATCTTCGGTAAACAAGTGAGTACGACGACATTATCAATAGCCAACTGCGAACATGCGACCTGCGATAACCTGCCGGAAAGTAAATAAGTTTAATTATTAAATATCAGCTAAGACTTGCAGAAATTTCAGTGGGACATTGCATTAACTATCGAACCTATCAAGTTATAACTTTTTCGTTATAGATACTGTCACCATCGACATTTCTATACCGCTGATATATATGTAATTATTCTTTTAAAATAAAATAAATTACTCGCAGTGCCAGTACGATAGCAATTGCGGTTCTACAAGATAAATCGACAGAAATTTGTAGCGCATCACGTTGAGAGAAGATCGAACACACGCTCACGATACAACTTCCAAATCTCTCGTTGAGATAACGATAATAACTGATTCTCATTATTCTGATCGAGCCTTTAAACGACTGAGATTAGTGTGAGCTCTGTGTATACACGTGGAAGAGCTGCCAATATCCGATTACACAAAATATTCCAACTATTGTCGACTCGCCAAAAATGCAGATAAGAAAGACGACGAAGAAACAGAAGCCACGTTGTTGTACAAGTTTGAGGATGGCCAATGGCCAACTACGAAATCCCGTGACAGTGACGCGTGCCTCTACCGTCAACTTTGCAAACGTTGAAAGTTTAAAATAGCGCGAGACAAACGAAACCAACGAAAACTGGACTGACACTTAAGACGTCGGAGCGGTGACGCCACGGACTAACCAACTATTTTTAGTTTACAATATCGTAGAAACGAACAAGGACCACGCTGTCAATGAGCGTCACAAATGAGACGTCATTGGGTTAAGAGATTTTTCGAGATTTCCTCAAGATGGCGGTAAAGTCAACGAAGATGAATGCGATGCGTTCACAAAAGCAATTGCAAACACCCGACAAACGATTAAAAATAAACTAATTTGCCATCGCTTCCAATCGGATAACATAATATCGATGGACTTAATATTGTGATTGATAGTGACAATTCTGGATTAATTTGATCAACGTGTATTTTATCATTATTCATGTTATATCGTTGCTAGCTCATAATTTGGATTTTCGTTCGAGCAATTACTGAGTTAACGCGTTGCGCTGCTTAGCCTGAATTAAGTGAACGAGAGCGTCGCATTGCTATACGGCATCTCCCCCCCCCTCTCTCTCTCTCTTACGTATTACTTGACTAAACAGCAATACTTACGTATTAGTTGACTAAACAGGCTCTTGCTCATTATCAGCAATCAACAACCTTACAATGCGTCAAAATTCAAATATCGAAAGTCCACGAGTGATTAAAGTGACTATAACTTAGTGTATTACGATTGGGCAATGGAGCAAACCAGTGCAATGTAGTGAAACACGTGTTTTAAATGAATCAAAAGCCTTTGTAATATTCCACGAGATATTGTATATTGACATCGGTAATTGCGGTATTAACTGTGCTCTTTCCGTTTTATCATTCATTATACACACGCTTGACAGCTTATGATATCGAGGACATCAGCTGTGTATACCATCAACGATGCCTACGATTCCTTACAAAACGATGAAAGGTGAATTGACAATGGCTACGCTTGTTGAAATAAGTGTTAAGCTCGTTGATATCAAATCAAATCTTAGTATTGAAATGACTTACAACGAATCAATTTGATTTTGTTAAAGTTGTATCGAATACAGGCAATATAAAGAGTCTTAACACAATTGTAGAACGAGTTTAATGTATTTTAGATACACTGACTATTATAAATCCACTTGTTGTATTAATTTGCGGTAATTTTAACCATCATACCTTTCTACACTCTTAAGGTACTTAGTACCTCGGCGTCGCAGCGGTAAAAATGGATGAGACGGTGGGCGTTGTGCAGAGAGCGTTTATTAGTATGACATGTGTGTGACACTCACACTACCACATTGTAAAACTTTATCATAAATATCACATTTTGAACATTAAGTGTATAATGGATACGGTAGAGTGAAAGAGAAGCAGCACATTTGTGTACGTAAGTTTCGTTTCGCTTTAATATTTCGAGAAGGCATGAGTGAACGGTTCTGGAATCTTGTCGAGAAAATACCGAATATATTGTTTTATAACATATTCGTTTTTCATAAAAATCTGTCTCGAGATAAAAGCTTAATTGATGATAATTTGACATTAACAGTGACATGGCATGTAAAACAATTGAGTTTTAACATAATTTATCGTCGGATTGTGTGAGATGATCATTCTAAAATTTTTAAGAGATTTAGATCTTATTGTGAATGAAACTATTCAAATTTCAAAAAAGCTGTCTCTACTGATTCTATCTGGGTACTATCTTAATGGGACACATATGTACTACAATTTATTCTTTCCTCCTGTTCTTTGTTACGTAATTTTTCTTTACATGTGTTCGTTATCCTCGTATATTTGCATCTAAATGATTAATTAGTTTGCAATTTTTTTTTTTTTTAGTTAAGTACTATCATTAGACTGTAAAACATAATCTGCACTCGAAACATGAAGTATAAAATAAGACGTTGCATTTATTGACCTTTTTTTACCCAATTTAAGAGAAGATTCGTTACCTTATCTCTCGTATTCACGGGATTCTAACGATGACGCTGCCTCTATCACATTTATGCAATGACCAACAATGCAATGATTCAATGATCGAAAGCTATTCGTTTTAGCGTTGAAACGATTTTTTTTTCACGCGGCTCGTTGGTAAAAAGAGTAATTTCATCGGTGAAATTGAAAAGTAATCGATCACTGAATCAGCCTGTTGGAAAATTTGATAAGTATCGAATCGATTTCACTAATTTGCATCATTATAAAATACCTCACGTTATTTCAGTTACCGTAGAATTTGTTTACTACAAAAAATAAACGACTAGGGTCTCGCTGAAACTTCAAGCAACTTTATCATTACACGTTAAACATTTGTTATTGTTTAACGAATTTTTTAGTGTCAAAAACAATATTTTATTCTGGAATAAAGCTAAAGATCACAACGAATGCAGACCTTGCAAAGCTAAATTAGTTGATATATGAGAGATATTATGAAAAAAAGGAAACAGAGATAAGGTGACACGATATACCCTAAGCTTTATTTATTTCTTCATGAATTATTAGAGTAAATGAAACAACCGCTGCTAAAGTACCTTCTATAATTATTATATTAACTTGAAGGATTCGTGACGCTTTAGATCGTGCGTAACTTAGATGCCGAACTATGCCGAGAGAAAGAAGGACAGTTGTGTATACTGCCCCAATACCACAATTCGCTGTCCCTCTTGATTTCATGGTAGAGATCTCAGTTATGCGTGATCTCGCCGCTAGAAGATAAAGTGTACTTTATATGCATTCATCAAACGGAAAGATCGCACGAACCAGTATACGCCTAAGCTCTCGTTCAATGTTGCGAAATGACGACGAAAGACGGTGGTTTAATAACCGAGTGAGCCCTATCATACGCTTGAATAGTATCTCGCTCTGACGGCGAGATCGTGAGGAACTTACATACAGCGCCATGAGATGAATAAGGACAGTTGTTTATACTGTCACTCTTATACAATTTCCTGACCTTCTTCCTCTCATGGCAGGGATCTGAGTTACGCGCGATCTCGCCGCTAGGAGACAAAGTACTTGATTCGTGTATAACATGCAGAAAGGTCATAAGATTCAATACATTCTTGTGTGTTCGTTTAATGACGCGGAATTGACGATGGTCTAATAACAGAGTGAGTCGCCTAAATAGAGTATCTCGCTCTAGAAGAAAATTCTTACGTAACTTCAATACTGCACCATAGGAGGAAGAAGAACAATTGTAAATGCTGTCCCTCTTCTATAATTTCCTGTCCCTCTTGTTTTCATGGCAGGGATCCGAGTTACGCACTATCTCGCCGCTAGGAGACAATGTACTTTATAGGCGTTAACCAGGCGGAAGATAGCAGGATCAAGTACATTCCTATGCTCCTCGGCAAGCAAATAATCAACGCGTCGGCAGTGAAAGTGAACCAGACACGTGACTCGCCTTGCGCATCGCAAAATACTCGACTACTTACAAACGACGAACGTCCTCCAAATCTACTATAATTATACTATACTGGCAGTATAATGATACTAAAACGTGATAGCGGTCTAGGATATGAGTTTGTGTACCTCACGTAGGCATACGCACGCGCAAACAATGTGTTTTAACTCGTGGTTTGGCCGTGCACATGACGAGACGCACTGGAAAATGTTTCGTCTGTGTTCCAAGGCCCCACCAACTACCTGTCTACCCGGTAAACCTTTGCGAGAAGGAATATCACATTTGCATACATTCGCATTGAGTACATAAAAGTGAGAGTACAGAGCTCTTACTTGTTGTTCATTGTTGTATTTACTTTCGACCTTGTCAAAACAATTTCATCAAATATTTTTGCTTACTGCGTCATACAAGATTTATCGATCATACATCAGAGGTCATGTGCCTGCCATATGTGCCACGTCAACATCATTTTGCTATATTCCACATGACGTATTGTACATTGAGACTTTGCCGATCCTCACAATTCCAACTTTCGTTTGTACAACTTACATGTAGATTTGTATATCTTTATCACTGTGCTATATCGATTTACCACCGCCTTCGTTCATTCAATAATTACGCAGTCGTTTCTTTTATTCGTTTTTTCCACTTGAACTTGAGCCATGCCTTGAGCGCTCGGGAAACATATCAAAGAACTGAGGAATCACTCGAGTCACATTAAAAGAACGAAGTTCATTACAGCAGTGATAGTACATAAGCTTACAAGATTGCGAGATTCTTTGTCTACTATTTTTAAATTAACCTCGACAGAGGCAGTGAACTGATTTAGCGTTATCAACATCTGAGCCGCGTATTGTCCTGAAAACAACATTAATAATACTAATTTATAGTTCGTATCACGCGCAAACCGCGTCAGTCTCTCAAATATTCTAAAATCTTTCTTGAATCGTTTTCGTTCTCACTAAATTGTATAATGTTTCAAGATAATTTTAACGACCAAGAAAATTACCAAAACTTCTTTGGTCTTCATTACAATATTGAATATTAATTTAAAAATGCCTTACTGCAGTGTTCGTTATGTTGTAGTCAATACTGTTTATCTGTCACGATCGTTATCGAATCAATATTCGTTCATCGTTTACGTGAGCGAAGTTATTCGTTGAAATATGCACACGATATGCAGTGCAGGAAAACAAATAGTGAGTTGCCAAAACCAACTTGAGTGCCGGAAAGCTAATGATAGTTGGACGAACCAACAGGTTATGGTTGGGCGAACGTACAAGTTGACAATGAAGGGTGATGATAGCATACTTGGCAGGTCATCCATTCATTCTGTTTGTATAATAAATTCGATGACTCGAGTTCCATAAAAAAATAAAGCAAATGCTTTCGTATTGTAAAAAATAAATTTGGCAAAAATATTTAAATTCCAAAAGGACAAAAATAGGAATTAGCGATCGTGAAGACAATTTTATAGAGGATAACGTAAATTCTGAGTCAAAAACAGGACGTAGCGATCGAGAATACGAGTTCATAGAGGGTAACGTAGACTAAGAGTCAAAATAGGATGAACGAAGTTGTACTATTTGGGGATTTGGAGTTAAACGCGTGTTCAGAAACGGCTAAGAGCCAACGGAGGGTAAAGAAGAGTGTGGAGTAGAAGAGCCTTCGTTTAAAATCTACAAAGTAAGTCGAGGGTCTCATACTCACTCAGAAAAATCGTGAAAAGGACCCATTCGAAGAACGCGGAGGGTATTCGGAGGTTTGAAATGTTGACTCGGGTTTGTATTGAAAATAATGACGTTGATGGCTGTCAATGTAAACATGCGATTGAACTCTGCGATATTTACGGCGATTTACAAATTAGATCAATATGTCATTGACGATCGAGCGATATAACATACTTAGCAACCCCCGATTTATCCTGTTTCTATATTATCAGTAACCGAATAGTGATTGATTGTAAACACGTCATATTATCCATGCTCTTGCACGAACACCTTATATGAATTTTGAATCGCTACGTGCCATCTCGCAAAAATCGATAGATGACATACATTTTTTTTATTGGAAAAGTCTCGAAGGTTTCGTAACTTAATTGTTTCGATCGTAAGACATCAAATAGATACAACGTTACTTTCCTGTTCACACTTAAAGAAGATATGATCAGTACATTTTTATTACTCTACAGCTGACAGAGTAGGAAAGTGGGGGAGGATTGGCACTAGATTGGCATACCGTTTGCCTTTGAGCGTATACAGCGCTTCTACTCCTTGATGTAACAAAAAATGCTAAGGCCATGACAGCGTTGGATAATCGGTTAAATTTAAGATTAATTTATGTAAAATACTTCTATCTTATGCCTACCGATCTTCTGTTTCTATTGCTCTAATCGGCATTCGAAATCGACATGCAGCATGCTAGCGATCTAGTCATCGTATTTATAAATCTCTAGTTATACGTAAAGTATATCAACTATGACGAGTCGAGACACCGCGTTACCGGATTTTTTACTGAGATTCCCTGATTTTTCCGTCTTCATTCCTCGATTGCCGACTGAACAAAAATTTCATCAAGCTACCCGATTTTAGATCTGGGCTATTTCAGGTACCCATAAGGTATGCTTGATTAGGCTCACCTGATATCATCTCGATATAGGCCAGATCTAGTAACTGTACATCCTGCCTGATAAGACTCTCTAGACTTCAGGTCAATCTGGGCCGGATATGACGTAGCTACGTTTTGTCTGATGATAATTGTCGAAGAATTGCAGCCGGAACTGCGACTGATTTTATATCGATACTGATACTGCACGCAGATCGATTTTTTAAACTATTTTTGTGGTTTCTGTAACTACAGGTTCTGAACAATAACTGATCAGGGAATTGGATCACCTATGTCGCAGTATCTATCCAGATTTCATCAGGGCCTTATCAGCCTCTTGTAAGATTCTTTTCAGGTTGTAATTCCTGATTCCTAATTAATTAATGCAATAGTGTGTTATACCTCTGACCCGGGCCAGATCGGTTAGACAAATCAGGGCCAGATCTAATTCCAGACAAAGCCTGATACGAGATTTCAGTTTGATTACATTTCTGATACAGCAAGTCATAATCTAGATCAGGGGTCTCCAAACTACGGCCCGAGGGCCACATTCGGCCCGCGGACAGATTTTGGACTATTTCACTTTTTACCACCGGCAACAATGATAATATGGTTTTGGCCCTCGGAACTTACTGGAGTAATCAGTATGGCCCTAAGGCTGGAAAGTTTGGAGACCCCTGATCTAGATCGATTGTTCACATCATGGATATACCATTTGACCTTAACCTTGGTTGGAATCATAATTCGTGTACTTCGAATCACATTTCCTATTTAAGTTGCACTTTCGTGTACATAGAGGCCTTGTTATTATTTTTGCTCTAATGCTGGCGTCCTCGCTGAACACGCATTATTATCACAGAGCAATTAATCTCGATCGGGAAGTCACATCCGGTTTATCATCCAGATATGACAAATTTATTCTACATACATGCGGAAACTTATATCATTTATCAGTTCTAATCATAATGGCTTCTTGATGTATCAATTTATGAGGATTTAAGTAGCCAAACTGTGTACATTACAACGTGACACGTGTTATTATTTAAAGGTACAGGAAAAATTTGTAGAAAAAATATTATTGGTGCGCATTGGATATAATTGAAGGATTCGTAGTATCTAACAAAGGACATCTCACTGAATAAACAACGAATTAAGTCATTTATAAAATACTACACAGATCGACTAACTGTGAAGAATTATTTAATGATGCTGCATTTAACGAATTTTTCTCGAATACCAACCTTAATGCACCTTACAGTAGAAAAAGAAAATTCATGATAATGGGGCATTTGAACATTTGTTATCGCTTAAATTTTTTACCGCTTTATAAAAAAAACGTAAAATGCATTGCCGTGCAATGTATAATGTTAGCCACTGCATCGATAGCCCTGATGGTATAGTGACTAACGTGCTAGTCCCGTAAATCCGGTGACTAGAAAGCTTGGTTTGGATTCCCGCTGTGTGTAAAATGTTTTTCGTGAGCAGCAGTCCTCTTAGGTGTAAGTCACGCCACATTGTTCACGTAAGCATTGCATTCCGGCGAGGAATCGACCTAGCTGGCTACACCCAGCATAAGTTTTCTATAATTTCCCTGCCTTCTGAGCGAATGCAGGTGTTTTTTATCTCGTAAGTTTTGGATCAATGAATGTAAAAATAGATTAATAATACTTAGAGAGCAAGTATTTTGTTCAAACTTATTATTATAATAGATTATTTAATCTATCGATACGACATGCGCCGTTTTGAGAATCCTGACTTAAAATCCTGAATACAAAAAAGTTTTTTTATTTAAACAAACTCAAAAATTTACATATCTGGTACAGCGAAAGATGTTTGAAAATCTTTAAAACAAAAAAAACTTTATGTGAGTCTTGTATGTTTTTCTTAACGAAATATTTATAATCGGATATATTGAAATTCTAAAAATTGGATTCTGTATTTGTTAAAAATATTTTTCATCGTGTACTGTAAAAAGATTATAATTGAGGTAACATAGTTAACTATGATTTGAGCAGCGACACTTCGTATGTAATCCCTTTGTCTGCGTATCACGAGAACAATAAGCAACACCTGCAATTAACAATGACTGCAGCCTGTGATATCGTGAGAGTGCGACGACACAGGACAAGGTAAGCTCAATGTATAATGCTTTGAGCTACTGTAATAGTTCGCTCTCTTTGTCATCAAAGAGACTCCAGAGTGACATTGTGGAGTGATAATCAAAGGCGAAAAAAAAAAAAAAAACAATGTGTTTGCATAGTACGTCAGATAGTTTTTTTTTACTGCGGTCAATTATAGTTCCGTATAAGTGTAATGACGATTATAATTGACGGATGCCGCAATGGAATAGAGACGATCAATGCCGACGTTGGTCGTGATGCATTTAAATAAACGCAATAAACTTGCCGAGTCATTTTCCTATCCTTTCTTCACAATATCAAATAACGTACAATACGTTACGAACTAACGTCTTGCTCGTTCGGGTATTCGACCATTATCACAAAACAGAACGGTTTTCAACTCTCAAACTTGTCATTAATTTCTCGTGATCTAAATCAAAGGTTTCATTGAAGGAAACAAAGGAACATATTGAACGAGCGCCCTAGTTATCATCTACCAATTTACCGATAAAGATAAACCGTAATCATTATTAATTCTCGGAATAATAATAAAAGAAATATGAAATAACGATTCACAAGGTTGGTCATAGCACCATTGTCTCGAATCGTTCACATTTGATGATCCATCAACGAAATTCTGTGGTCCGGCACTAAAGTTTTTTCTCTGCCTTTTACGCAGTATTTCACTTGGTAATCGCTCTTCCTCTTGGTCCTGTGCAAGGTAGAGACCAGAAGCAATCAATTCCATTCACCAAAAACCAGTTTCATCGTATGATCCGAGCCGAACGGAAACAGATCGTCTTCACCCATCGACATCGCATTCTCATTCTTAACCAATTGTGAGTGCCGCATACGTTAACAAGTTTTTGATCGTTTTATCATTTGCAATAACTGTTTCAGTCATCCTTAACACTGTTCTTTCGTGGATTTACGAACTTTCGCCGAATTCTTTGGATCAGAAAGACACTTAAGATGATCCACAAAATAACAGTTTGTCGTTTACATTTTTGTTTTTAGGCAAATTGCGTTCGCGAGGAAGTTCAATAAGAATTAATATTTGAAAGATCAATATGTTTCTAAGAGTAACGAACAACTATTACAACTGTGATGAAATTATGCTTTTATCTTTTTTTTTAACAATATTATCAATAATGTCTTCTCACTAGATTTGCTTATCTCAAGCTCATTTATTTTATAATTAATTAACAATACTTAGCAGTTAAGATTTATTTAAGTTCTTCGAAATATCTGTTTTCAACTTTTAAGTCATCATGCTAAATTAATCGTAAAATATGATATTTGTTGATAAACTTGATGTCAAATTTTGATAACGATAGCAGACATTAAGAATTAAAATTAGTTTAATAACTAAATAGTGAAAGTTGTAGAGTTTTGGGTATAGCGTATATTCAACGTCAAACTTTCCTAAATATATTTAGTCAAGTAAAAGTATCTAAAGTTATCTAACCACGAGGGCTCATCGATGTGACCTATAGAATACTCGAGAGAATGTGAATAAAGAAGACTTATCAAGATTTACCACTTCCGCGAAGCAGCGATCATTTGAAAATTGCGAGTTCCGCGCGATCGTAATGATACGAAACGACTTGTCAATTTTTATTCAAGTATGAAAAAAATAAAACGAAGACGCAAGCGCTAAGCAGCAGCAGCAGCAGCAATCGTAATAGCGCTATTTGCTCCGTGCAGATATATTAATGGCGCCTTAAGTGATACTACTGAAAATTTACCGTTAGACTATTTGCGAATGTATCCATATTCACACTGCCATACGTTAGTCATACGAGAGTCCAACGAGAATTGCTAATTCCGACCGCTGTGGGCGCTTCGAGTCATGTCCAGTCAATATAGTATGACACTGCACGAAGCGAATAACTCTAAATGGTTACGTGAATACAACGAGTTCCCGCGAGGTATGGAAAACATCCCACCGTTACACGAGTTAGATAATCCGATGGTAATCAGCTTGGATCACTTGTAGCAGTAGGAGCAGCGTAAAGCACGTAAAGGACTTGGTTCGCATCTTCGCATGGATCGAAATCCATATTCATGACCTCGAGCAGAAGACGACTTTTCTACTTCATAGTTGGTCCATAGTTAGTTAGAGAAACGTATGCGTACATAAATGTGAGACACGTCAAGATGAATAGCAGAAGTTCCTGGCAAATTAAATATACATCTCGAATGTTGAAAGAATTTTTAATTAACTCTACTTTGACGCTATTTATTATCCGCAAGCTTGTGCCATAGCTTTGTTGTTACATTGGCCTCTTTTCAAATGCGCTTAGATGCAGCTTTAAGCGAAGTTACTTTAAACAAAGAAATCCTGAAATAAAAAATTTCCATATTAAGATTTCTCATAGCTTAAGTAACCAAAAATCATTATGAGCCGCGGAATTTTTATATTATATTGGAGTAGAATATTAAAATAGTTACAATCTTATGTCGTGGGAATTTGTATGAATCTTTGTGTATTTGTTGAGTACGTTTAAGTATGCGTGTACCTAATTATATATTTGTATGGCATGTGTGCCATTATAATATGATATTATGATTGAGAAGAAATATCATGAGAGCGTGTGATTGACGTGATCTGCTATGAATTTCTGTCGGTTTCTCTTGCTTCAATGTGACCGCCTATGGCGCAATCTCACTCGTACTTATGGCGGCGTAGTCGTTATAGAACATCATCTTAAGTATATTCATACATGGATGCGAGTATTTATGTTTATATGACACGGATCGGGTCGCAACCCCCGTCAGTTTGGTGCAATTTCCGCCCAAATCGCTAACGGGTGTCTAATTTTATGATTGTTTGAAATTTTTGAAAAAAGAAGTTGCGCTCTATAGTTTTTGTAAATTTTTAGCTATCGAGTTAAAATTTTCTGCAAGAATAGACCAAGGAACAAGGTTATTCGATATTGAGTTTGGTATGACTCGATCAAGGCGTTCAAATTTTATTGAATCATGAATTTGGTATAATTTTTCGAAAAAAATCTATTTTTACTCTAACTTTTGCAAATTTTCATCAACGAAACTAAAACTTGGCATACAAATTACTTAGGGGATAAGAGTACTTGGTTTTGAATTTGGTCAGAATCCATCAAGGGATTTAAATTTTATAAATTTTGCAGTTTTACTTAATTTTTCAATATTATTGAAAATTTGAATACCACTTCCTCTACAAGGAAACCAGAATTGAAATAACCATTATCCAATGTAACAATGTGCAAAATCCAAATTTGCACGTTTTTTTTTGTTTCAGTACTCATAGATGTAGACATTACACGCATAATTTATAATCATAACATCTTTAATTTATTTGTTACTCAATATAAAAAGTGTATGGAGCTGAATTAAATTGTTTGTGTAACCGGCCGAGATGCAATATCATTGGTGCGAGTAGAAGATGCGAGGGGTCACTGGCTAATAATAACGTACGTTAGTTTTATGTATCAACTTTACCTCTGGATCTCGGTAGTTCCGCATTAAGTTTATAAATAACGCGTTAAGGGAATATGTCACCTACGGTTGAGAAATTTTATAACTGAAGATGCAATATTCGAATATTGTATTTAAAAACTTTAATCTTTAGATTTTAGACTTTAATCTTTAAACACAATTCTTGAACATTGCATCTTTAGTTAACAAATTTATCTAAATTGTGTTTAAACACTAAAGTCTTTAAAGAACCTAAAGAACCTAAAAACTAAAGTCTTTAAACATAATTTCGCGAAGGCTAACTAAAAGAATCTAAAGAACCTAAAATAACAATTATTTCCAGAAATGTTGAGAAGTAGTCTTGCTCCACTCTAAGATAAACAAAATGATACAGAAAAGAGATTTTTTTTTAAATATATTGTCCGTTTAGATGCTAATTTGATGCTTAAATTTCCTGATAAGAACACGAGATAATACCAAATTTGGTAAGAAAATTGAAACACTAGAAAAAAATGTTCACGGGAAGGTTTGTTTACGGACCGTGGTTACATTTACGGAATTATGAAGGAGGGAGAAAGAGAGAAAACCCCCCTCTCTCTTTCTTCCTCGTCTTAAGGGCATGTGTAAGCCACTGAGATATTCTGACGGCGTTGGAATATACATTTAAGGCTATTTACGCCTGTACGCTCGGCGCCCATACTATACCGACGTTGTCGGAGTTCTTCAACGGCTTTTACATGCCCTTAAATAAAAATAAGAAAAAATAAGTGGTATAGTGAGAGGTGTTTATAATTACCGGTAATTACACGCTTTATAGCGATGCAAGATGATAATCAATATTAATTACTGTAGGATACACGTGCAATAAAGTGCGATATGTAAATTATGTAGACGGGTTGATTAAATTGAAAATTTGTAGAAGAATCGCGTTAGGTAGCGTATGGAATTATATAACCGATGGTATTATCAATTCGAACTTGAAGATAATTAGTTCTTCAACGCAACATTCACCAAATACACAGTGGGGTGTTGAAAAAATTAATTTTTTCTCTCCCACCTCTCAAGAGTTCAACATTTGTATCTCAAAACACACGTAACACAAATATGGCGGGAGGGGGTCAAACAAAAATGCTAAAAGATGTTTTACTCTTTATCAATAATATTATATAATTATCAATTATAAATAAAAATTGGATATTGCTCTAACTTTGCAAAAATGAAATATCTGTAGAATTAATTATTTATTCTTTGTTTATTGCAATTTATCTTAAGGTATATTGTAATTATTAGATTTTCGTCAGGTTTTGCCAATTCAGTGGTTTTTTGTCTAAACTTTTGTTTTCAAAGTTTCGACTTAAGTTTTTCCAAAAGTACAAATAAGCAACGTGATTTTTGACATATTGCACAAAAAAACGATCTAAAGTAAAACTTACACGTAGTTCTCTGACAAATGTTCCACTCTGTGTAATTCAAAATCATTAGCATACTTTATCATAGAGAAAACTGTGTAAAGTTCGACGAAAATCATGAGAAACCCATGTCCAAGTCTACATCTTCTTTATAAGTTTGAGAACCGTTTCCATATCCGCAAGTTTTTTTTTTTTAACTTGTTACCTTTCGAATGGTAATTAAAAGTAATTACGTTTTCTTACAGTTCTCAGTAGTAATCGTTAAAAAAACGAATTAAACTTGAAAAACCGGAAGTATATGCTATACGTTCGCTATATTTGTTAATGCACAACAGCAAGACCAGCAGGTCAGGATCAGGAAGTTTCCTATATCGCACCACCGAGCGTAACGACCATGAACTTGCTAGTTACGACAGCGCGGTAGTATCAACAGGAGCGGCAACTCGTGATCGTTATCTGCTACAATGCAAAACTCTAAGACGGAAACTGAAAGTTTTTGTCCACGCAACAATTAAATAATCTTACAATAATAAAATATCAGACAGCAGAATAAAAAAGTGTATCGAACGCAGTAAGATTACGACAAAACATATAATTTGTCGTTGATTCGGTCAAATGTTTATAGAAAATCTTGAATATTTGTTTCAAGGTAAACAGCTGCGATGGAAGGATATCGGGGTATCGGTTTCGCCGGTCACCCTTCGTGGAATTCGAACACGTGATTGATCAAAATGCAGCTCTACGCTCGTAAAAAAATTTTCCCCGGTGAGCATACGTCACTTATGACTTTCTCATCATACACGAAGTATGTAAAGAGAGAAAGTATGGTAATCCAAAAGATAATTCGACTAAGAAATTACAGTGTAAATACGTGCTTTGTAAAAACTGCTCTGTAACGAATTTTTGAACAATTTTTAAGGTTAAGTTCATACAAATCTTTGTATATGACATAGATATTTTTGTTTTTAAACGCTATTAAGAGTTCACTGTCGTATACGAAATATTCCATCGAACGTTTCCTCAACTTGCGCAAATTATAAGAAGATGATAGTTATTTAATATAATGACAATGTGACACGCTGTGTCGATATACAAATATTAACTGACAATGAGTTCCACATGCTTTGTCTTTCATTCCACCATGAGCGTTATGAAGTCGCGTCGATTTCGATGCGCTATACCGGGCTAAATACTTTGTTGTATTCTTAATAAACAAAAGCAAGAGAAACAAAGAGATAGACGAAGAGGAATCTGCCTCTTTCTCGTGTTCCGGTACGATGGATACACCGAGTGTAACTCGATGTAGCGAATTGAAAACTCAGATAAAGAAATATAAAACGAGTATACGTGATGATGACGGCCATTTTGGAATTCGATATATACAAACTTCATTCCAAACAATTATCTTTCAACACCTTTGTCTTTCGAAAATTGCACCTAATATACGAAATCTATGAACACAGTTTGTGATTCACAGAATCTGTTTACCAAATTGTGATATATCTTTAAATCATTTCGAAGAACACGGGACACAAAAAAAAAACAGACAAATTCACGTCATGCCAGCAAAACGCATAGTTCCGTCTTTTGTCCTATGGGCATTCGGGAAAAAACAAGCATTCACTCATTTCTGTTTGTCTCTCTGTCTGGATGTGCAGTTCGATAACACAATAACTTTTCCAAGAGATTGCAAAACACAATGCCACACACGCCATGCCATTAAAGTAACATTTTCCCGTCTTTTGCCCTATGGGCAGTCGGGAGTCAACAAGCATTCACTCATTTCTGTCTGTCTCTCCGTCTGGATGTGCAGTCCAAAAACACAATTGCTTTTCCAAGAAACTGCGAAACGCAAAGAAATTTGTTGTGGATCTTGCATATACAAAATATAGTCTTGGTATTTAAAATTCAAACTGAAACATCAACCCCTATTGGTGCTATACTTGAAATGTGAAAGATAAATTAAAAAAATGCATTTTTCAATAAAAAAAAAGTTTATTTTTTGTCCGCAGACTGATAAAAAAATTATTATGCTTCGGTCTGAGATGCAGTGACAGACTTGCATATAAATAGTCTGTAAAAAATGAATGATTCAGTACAGCGGTGCCTTTGTTACCTTATGTAGTCACGCCAATGAGATAAAACCATAAACATCGATTATAAAAAAATGTACATCGAATGAAATATCGACAATGACGCAGGTCTACCAAAAGAAAAATTATTATCACAGAGTGAGTGATCTTAAACGGTTTTCAATGAGGTATATAATGGTAATTATTCACGCCGAACGTTAAACTCGAAGAATTCCTTAGAACGAAACGATTTGACGTTGAGATACATTGTGGTTATAAAAACTTGATTCTTATAGTCTGTGCCGCTGGTATTGTACTTCATAAAAATAGGTTATGATCGTATTTCAAATAATCTTATCCGTTCCGTGTCCAACAAATCATCTAAATATCATAACTTTCGATAACTGTGATGTGAAAAGTACCGAGAAGTAAACCCGAACCGTCAAACTATCGAAGTAGTCAGTCGGCATGGCGCCTGCGGCGACCGAGAAGAGTGACAGCCAACATCGCGTAATGCCATCTCGTGAGTACGTTTCGTAGCATTACGCATATCTCGTATTTCATGATGTGACGTTAAAAAATTGTAGCGGGAAGTGTACACGATAATTATTCAAAAAAATTGTAAAATTTATGTCTATATCGTTTGTAACATTATCCCAGTAATTAAAAAAAAAAAAAACATTGCACATTCGTGCAATCAAATGCAATGAGAAAGTCACGAGTTGCTATTATACCATTCGCACCTTTTTAACTTAATTTTTATTCGACTCAATTTAACTGCACGTTACCATGAGTTAACGGTGTTTACGATACGAAGATAAAACTGGTTTAGTTAATAATCCTTCAAAAGCGCAGTCAGATATAATCACAAGATGTTTGTCGGTATTTATAATGCGTTTCCAGAATTATCTCAATGGCCATGTCAATAATCCAGCTTTTATTGTCTGGCGGCTGGCATATTCAGAAAAGGATCATGTAAATGATCATGTGCATCGGACTAACTAACGCAGTATTCGCTCTAATAAGGCTGATATTTGTAATTCCAAAATATATACATTATCACTATTTTCCTCAACCATCACACTTCGTAAATTTAAACATTTAGACCTTAAGTGGGTGCGAAACCTACTCAGTGGGTAACTAGAACGGTAAACAATAACATTTCACTTTATGGGTGTGTGAGAGAGACAGCTATATGAATTACTACCAGCGCCTCGCGCAGAATTCAGGTGATGCGAAACTATACTAGTTTTATCTCTTTCGCACTCGTGGATATTTCGCCTCGCTCTCATACAGCTGAGCCATCGGCCATGTTTCCCAGATTTATTTTTCGAGATTACCAACGATAGATCTCGTGCACGGTTAAGGTACTTTTTCGTTTCTAAATCGCAATCGCAATGGGTGTACCATGTGCGTTTTTGTGCTGGCTTGGGGGCGACGAACGGCGTTTTTTCATTTTGTGCCCTAAATCATTTTAAAAAGTAATTTTTCCAATACATGTAACTGCGGATAATTAGTCTGCCATTCTTTTCTTTCTATTTTAATAGTTCTACGTTTGTTACCCGAAACGGTCACGATTTTGCAGTCTAATGACCAAATTTCATTCAATTCTGTTCAGTGTAGAACGAGAAAGTGTGTTCCGCAAATTAGATGCGGTGGTGTGGATGTTTCGCCTTCTTTTAAGGGGAGGCGATACATTCATGAGTGCGGTAAGATGTAGAACTAGTATCACGGACACGGCGGAGTGCTAGTCTATCTCTTTCACACTCATAGGTGAAGTACAGGCTTTCGCCTCGCCTTAAGTTTCGCAGTTGATCTACCAATGCTACAGGATAGTCTAGATATGTTAAAGTTTGATAATCGTAAGTTATCAACGTATAAGTTACGTGATTCGACTATGGGAAAGTGATCCTCGATCTTTGCATATCATCGCTAACGGAATCATTATCCACAGGGCCATCCTCTACCAATTCCTGCGAAACCTGCGTCATCGTCATCAATATTATAATTTTTCTTCTTGCACCTTTTATTTATTTCATTTTATTATCATCGAAGCGAATATATTTCTCAACCGTTGGATACGTGAGCGTAAATATTCGACCAAATTGGATTGCATGTACGTGCAATCACTGCACATATACATATATGTATATTACGGACTTGGTGGGGCAAAACGATATGAGATCAAGGTGCGACGAAAACACGATCAAAAGGATAAAGAAATGTACAACTTATAGGGAGAATGCAAAATTGAGTCCAAGATTACGAGTGACGTCAAAATAGCATTGATCACTGGCCTTCAACGTGGGTCTTCCCAAGAAATTTGCATGTAACGTGGATAATAAAAAGAAACAATAACAATTTTAAAAGGACTCTGATCGTTAAAAAGAAACTTACCAAAACAAGGTCCTCTGTTCGATTGTGTTGAAATTTCGTTAAGTATGTAGGAAAAATGACAATGAATTTTTCGTTATTAAAAATCAAAATTTGACAATGTACTTTCTTTTTTAAAGCAAAAAGTTACGTAGTTTTACATCGAAAGGTACAAAAATCAGTCGTCACAAACGAAATGCAGAAATTTTCTTTGTCAATTTCTGTTTGATCCGAATAAAGAAAAAATTAACTCAACGAAAAGAATATTTTTGGACCAAAGTTATCTCGAAATTAGATGATGATTTACGGTTTCGTTTTTTTTTTTGAGGCTAAACGAATGAACAAGAGACGTTTGTCTCCTTCTAGCTCTTCCATTTAATAGAACTTACCTCGGGACTAGGGCAGCCGTCATTATCTATTCAACTGAAATACAGACTTGGATATTTTTGCCGCAGCGTTATAGATATCTATATCACTCCGCTATAGATAGAGAAATCTGTACTTAGGTTGAACAGATGTCCTTTCTCTATCGAACAGTACCTCCCCCTCATCCCAACACATTTCTGTTGAGAATACCCTTAAGGCGCGGCGATACCTCCATACTTACACAGATTGTGCTGCTTCTCTTTCACTCGATCGTGAGCGCTACGCTAGTTCTATTTGTGTCGAACTCTTGGATGTTTAGCCTTCCCTTAAGGTCATGTGACACACCTACATAAATGGCAATCGGTAACACAAACTCTAATCCAATTTACTTTGAGTCGGTTAATATTTTAGTCGAAAGGAAATTCGTTTTAACTTCGTCTATCTACATAATCAAGTTTTTTTTTTCGTTAGATTTTTTATCATTACGTTTTCATTTCATTACATTTTCCGTAGCTCTTTTATTCCTGGGGATTCTTTTCCTCGGATAATTTTTCCTGCATTCTCCTTACCCGTGGATCGATTTATTTCTTTGTTCTTTCAATTTACTAATTTAAAACATAAGAAAAATTCTCTAAAATACCATTTTACGAAGCCGCTTTTGTCTTTTTTTTTCTAATCTTGTGAATGAACTCTTGAACTGCATTCGATCAAGAAGAATCAATCGATTCTGATACGATGCCCGGAATCGACAATCTGTCGACGATTGTCGATCTTCGACAATTGTAGCTATACGTTTGAAAGTTGAAAGAAGAAAAAGAAAATTATTTCGGAGTGTACAAACTGGTTAGCAAACAGACGAATTTACCCGTCAAATCATTTCAGCAATGTTGCTAACCATCGCTTGAAGGAATGTACACAAACTCGTGTTGTATGCACGAATAATTCATTCCCTAGTGATAAATCAAAACGCATGAATTTATTTTGTTAAAGGTAACAAGTTGATGATAAAACGCGGAGATAAAATTAACTCTTTCTAACAGAACACTTAGCCTGAATATTTTACAATTTATTTTGAATGTAATTGTTTAATATATTTATTCTATTGTGTAATAATAATAATGTTTCCATGAGTTTTTAGTTTACAATAAAAACTTTGAAGTATCATGATGATTTTAATATTGTGGTGTAGGTGGCTATGCTTACTTCTTAAGGCGAAGCGAAATCTCCCCCACTTACACACATGTGCTGCTTCTCTTTTACTCCGCCGTGAGCGCCATACTAGCTTGTCTCTTTCGCACTCATGGGTAGAGTCAGAGGTTTCGCCTCCCCTTGAGTGAGAGAGGATCAAAAGATCGAGGATTCGATTCCCGGTGCCGTAGTTTCAAAGAAAAGAAAAATATTTGGATGCGGTGTACCTTCAGGTATACAATTTGCGGTCAGAATGTTTGTATATTATCGAAATGCGACTAACTACGACAGCGTGAAAGAAACTTGAGACCGATTGCATCGATGCAGGTTTACTGCAGTTTTCCGGTGTCCTTTAAGCGCTGCCTGTATAAGCAGTGTCCAGAGGCGAATGCGATATAGCAGGGGGAGTCGGCCATAGTTAAGGGGGGGGGGGGGTGGGGGCTAGCTCAGTCATTGATGTCGCAAAAACATTGTTGGATGAAAAAATTGAAAAAAAAATCCGTTTCAATCAACCCAGCTGACCTCATTAGCTTCAAAAGCGGTTGGACAATACGGAGAAAAAAAATTGATGATGCAAAGTCTACAATATCGTGAAAAAATTGCAAAGTTTTGTGTTGACCCATTGCTGACTCTCATCCCAAATGATTATCATAATTTGAATGTTTGATTTAGGTTAAAACGCTTTACGATGGAATTTTTTTCATATTGGATGAGATCAACGATAAATAAATAATAATTTTCGGGTTTGTTTGTTATTCAATAGTTTTTTCAGTGTAATCCATCGCTAATTGAGATTTATCGATGATTAACGTGCACGTACGTTGAAAAATATTTCCCAGATGAAAAAAATAATAAAACAATAAATGAACGATAACGTCATCGTAAATAGTAAAAGAATTAAACCACTTAAAACAGTGGTGTGGATTGCATAACACGATAACAACGTAAGCCGCACAAGTGTTCGCTGGTTGATAGCTTTTGTATTCACTTACACGCATAATCATTTGTATTAACGGTGGACACGTGCGTGAAACTCTGTGTTTGTACACCAATATTCTTCAATAATATTAACACTTACACGAGGGCAAGTTAATCGGATTCCTTTGCCTATCGTTTACTTCAAGCACATAGAGCCTTTTGCCCTCTCCACCTCTCTGCTTTCAATTGTACATATTACGACTTGTCTTTGTCTCTGAAGATGATCTGGCGTGATGACCTCGAACACTGACGTAGTATTTTATAATTCGTCAAACCCTCCACGATTTAAATCATAATAATGCCGATGCTAATGCTTAAGTGAGTCCAGTAATGTAAAAATCATTGATATTAATTGTGGAATATCTGCTTCGATACTGTTGGTTCTTTAATCAGAAATATCATTCCTGTAACCGAACGAAAACGAACGCAATGATTCTAAACGTTAATTGATACTGCAAAATATAACAAAAATGTTGTGTTAAAGTCAACACGGCTTCACCAATCTTAACTTTAAATAAAAATTCCTTCATTAATTACATCGAGTTTTCGCTTACGCAATGTTGGCCCTTTTTTTTAAGATCGACTGGTTCCTTCTGAATCGTGCGAGATGTGTAAGGACAAATAATTTTTTTGTAAACTACCTAGCAAACCATTTTTTGTTGTATGAATGAGAAGCATATTTTTTTTGACTTGAACACCACTCGAGTGATGTTGAGGGAGATATTATCTAATGGATTTCTGCGATTTTATCTGACAGGATCTCCGTAATGTTCGATAGTATCATGAAACGCATCTTTAAGATACATTCGGGTCCGTAATTGCGATGAAGCAGATCGGCAGGCATTCTTGCTTCATAGCCAACAAAAAAAGAAAAGGTTTCGTTCTGGCGTGATCATCGCAGACGTGTAATTTGAGGATCAGCTTGTCAGTTCTGGTATCCGAATTGCGGGTTAGAAGCCGCGAACATGCCGACAAGAGCTATTAGACGCCGTAGGGCCGAACGATTTATCCATGTAATGTGGCTTCTACGATGTTCGCAATGCTTAGGTGCAATTTATTTAAATTACACAAAGGGGGGGATCGGGAAGATGATTTAAAAATTTTCTCATTGAAATCGGTGGAATATTATTCATTGAACCAAGGAAAACATTAACCCATCTTCGAAACTTCACAGAATTTTTAAAAGCAATTGGTCATCCGATCACGTGTACAAATTAAAAAAATGTGTAAACGAGTTGGTTCAACTTGCGGAGTCAACGAACTGACCCGCCAGATACAGACACGGAATCGTTGAGTCAAGTGCGAGATGTGTTTACGCAATCTCACTGCCAATAACGGTTCATACTAATGACAAGAGATATCGATATTCTCTTTACACTTGATAATGGTACAATACATTGGATGCATAATTTCTCAATCAAGTGCTTTTCGTACCGACTCTCACGTAAGCTCACCACGCGAGAACATTAAGTAACTTAAGCGTTATGCAGCGACGTAATCCTGAATGTAACGTCTCCACGATGCAGCTTCGAGGCTCGGTGCGCAGGGCGCGGAACGTTCAAGCAACCCAGCGTTATTTTTTGCGTTCAATGGACATTTGTTTATGTTAATCAAGTAGATCGAAACTTGGAAGCATTGGCTTATTTAAAAATTCAATGGGACACTAAACTGTGAAGAACTCTAAGAAAAAAGTTGAAGTATTACCCCAGGTCTTGAATATATCCTTTGAGGATCCTATGAGTATACACTTTTACGCCGCATGAGCGACAACATCCTCTCTTCCAAACCTGTTTCGCAAGTCTGTCTTTCTCTGTCAGCATATATTTGTTTACCAACGATAATCCAACTACGCCGCAAACCCACATTTTATGAGATCCGTTAATTCGCAGCAATAGTTATAGCTCGCGTTAACGCAGCATCGACTGCAGATTGATTCGAATAAAACAATGAATGAAATTTCATATCTTTGACAAACTAAGGAGATACGGTAGATAGAATATTATCAATTGAAGATGCAAATACTAATTCTGTAGACTTTTCTTAAAAAAATATATATATATATATATATAAACGAATGAGTAAAAAAAAATGTCTTCAACATAGAAATCTAAATAAGAAAAACGCGTTTAAAAAAGTGTTCTTAACATTGAATTCTGAATAAGAAAAATTAACATACAAGTCATAAATGACAATAAATTTGACGATAAACTTAAGTTACGATTTAACGTATTTTGTTTATCGTTTAAAGCAGCTTATACCACTTATTCAAAGGTATTCTTTAAAATAACTTGATTAATTCAATATTTATTTGGTTTTGCTTGAATCTACAAAGAACTGTTTAAAAGTTCACCAATTTCAATAAAGAAAGTTGTATCGAAAATGTTTTTAAAAAAAGAAGAAATCTCCAGATCCCAATATAAAAAAAATAGAACTCCTTCTACAATATTTTATAGTTCGAATGTGGAGATTGTTTCATATGATCGTTAGAGAACATCATTACGAAAAATCAATCGTAAGAAATCGGTGGAAGCCCGCCGTTGTACTCCAAACTGATTAAGAGCAGCCGTCGCAGAAATAGTTTTGACTTTTTTTGGTCATTTAATATTTTCCGAATATTGAGAATAGACTGCGATTTGTTTAATGACAACAGACTTACCAATTCCGTCAACTACGTAGAGATCCTTGGAGTCCATTTCCGATATCTCTGTTACGTTCAAGGTGATTGAAATGTTCGTACTTCAACGTCTCCTTTCCGTCTTAGGATGAAATATATCATTCACTCTATTCGTTATCCTTGTTTATTTAATAATCGTGAAAGGCACATGCATCACTCAACATTCCATAGTGGTTGTTTACGGAATTCAATATATATCGTGTGTTTTATCGAGTATTGCACAAAATAAGTATATCACTAGTCGGTAGTCGCGCACACCGATCACGATATTGCGCAATAATGCTCGATCTTCTTGATCACAGGAAACGATCGTGCAGCACACTAATACTAAAGTCAGAGCGAGACTGCTAATATTACACTTGCATATGGATGTAAAGTATATCTAACTCGCGTATTAAAACAGTTATCACGTGATAATTCCAACTTGAAGAAAATAGTTATTCAGATTCGAAAAACCATTAGCGAATTAATAATCAATAACAATATGTGTTCCGATGTTTCCTCGTACAATATAACGCTTGTTTCTATGCGACTTTTCTCGTTGACAATAAAATTATTATCATACCGATTCGATTAACGAGATAACCGAAAATTGTTAATGCAACGATCTGAGAAACAATCGTATTCTATGAATTTCAGTGAACAACCGGTATCAGATCTGTCTTGTTCCCAGCGATTTCTCATTAGACTAACAGATTTGTTCGATGCTCGTCGGTATCCCAGTAGGGATATGACTGCTCTCGTGACTCCCTGATCGATAATCACGCAAACGCGTGATGGTGCGATCGATACAAATCGGTAACAACGTCAACGAATAAATCGAAACTGATGTCGTGGAAGCTGTAGTTAAAGAAGATCGTCGATTCCAAACGATGAATAATCTCTCGGGGATCATGATTGTACCAGGACCAATCGTAACGCGATAATGCACTTCCCCTGAACGATATTCGCTATGTATAGCTAGGTATCATACATGTAACGTCAATTGATGGTGGGAGGATGAGGGTGGAGGGGGTATGGGAGGGGGAAGTCGATGTTTCACACCTTTGCCAGCTTGTTTATAATTCCAGTCGGAAAAGAGGTGGACGTGACACATATCTAGGCATACTGAGACTCCGAAAAAAAACAACACTAATATCTGAACGATAATGAATCCTTCATCTTTGACTGGAAGAAGTCGTTTAGTCGTAATGACCATCCAATTTAGATATTTACCGATCAAAATTCATTTCCCGTTTGTACAACAGAGAATCTCAATGATCCATACGTTCAACCGATTTGAAATATTGTACAACATTTTTTCTTCCTCCCAGAATCAATTGCTTCGCCGATTACAGATCTCAATGATTGTCCAGATTTACCGATCAAAGTTCACTTCCCGTTTGTAGATCTTACACTTTTTTTCATCGCTCCTCAATGGATATAATGGATGTGCAGGTTGTGGGTTCTCCACAACTTGTTTTCTTCCGCGAGTCATCGAACGATCGCAGTCAATCGGGCGGGAGCAAAGTCCTCGTATCCCCTTTGTGTTTGCCGAACAATTAGTTGCCACTTTTTTTTTCAGGGCAAAGGTATCTTAGACCATGGTATATGCTACAGCTTGGAGTTAATGGATCACGTCATCGTTATGGTATACCTGGCAACGAATATGCTCAATAAATATCGAAGGAATCCACGCTAGTGTTCGAAGTTCAAAATGTCAAACAGAATCCGATCGTTACTGCGTTATCTTGCATATGAAAATGATGTTGACGATCGTTAGTCTCGTGATGCAGTTACCGAGTCATTCGAGCCCACACCAATCCCTTAACCCTTCGCTTAATTTCATCCTTTTTTTCTGTCGAATATTTTTTTTTCTTTTATCTATTAAGTCATTTTCATTGAAATTTCGTGCAATTATTTTTGATCTTATACATAAAAAATCAATTGTTATCCGTTGAAAGTTGCGCAATCCGTTGAGTGTTTGTAGCGTTATCTGACGTTTCACAGACGGGTAATAAAAGAAAATTCCCCAAACTCGACATGATCGTGTCGTATCACCGCCGCAGGATCGTGCTGCACGATAAATAAGAAATCCGTCGACGCGAGGACAGATAAGTATGTTTGCGATTCGTTACCTCGTACTTGGTCTGTGCTATATCTACTACTGTATTAGTTGGTACAATGCGACGTGCACGATGAGATTATAGAGACGAGGCTGGTGCTACTTCGGTATTGTACCAGCAATAAGTGAAACCAAACAGCGTTCTTTGGTATCCAGCACTGTGCAGTGAGCCAACATGAATCTCGTGAACCAGACACGAATGAGTGATCTAGGTCATTGAGCGTCTCGAGTATTGTTGCCAAGGTCGATCAACGTATCATGAGGTTGAGTCGCTTCTTCCCCATAGATCATAGTTTTATAACCAAATTATATTAATTCATATTCCATTTTCTTGTGGCTCCGAAATAAAAAAAAAGAACAACAATAACAACACCACCAACACGTGCTTATTTCACTGCAAACAATTGGACGCTTTTACCTGGTTCGCTTGATTTACCCGAAAATTCACAAATTGTCAATACACCAACACACGTTGGTTATCATCACTTTATCACAGATTATGAAAATTGAAATAAAATTGGTCCACCAACGATTCGAAATTATGAAATAATTTCAATTTTAATAAAATCTTTCGTTTTTTTGATGATTATTAAGGTAATTTATTATTAGAAAGGATATCAAAGAGCACGAATGAATGTGGACAGTAGCGGAAACCGCGGAGAATGAAGTGTACCGGCGTCGCGGGCTGAAACACAAGAACTCGGTGAACCTGCGCGAGCGTTGTTGTAATATGTCAGACCAGACACAGACCACAGGCCAGGCGAGCGCAGGTAGGCAGACAGAAAGCACGCGCGTCTGCCGGCTCAACGAATACGACAGGTGTCGTCAAGCGGTGGGGATAGAACTTGGAGAACAGTAGAGTAGCTCAGAAGAAAATGAGCTGCGGTGCTGCTAGTTCTGATGTTACTGCTCGATTGCTGTAGTTTCGTATAAGACATCGATAAAAGTAGGAGCAGAGATTGAAAAGTTCAAACGAGCCAGGGTACGGGAACACGAAGTATCAGACAGATTGAATGATGGAATGGTCATCGATACCGCAGTGATGCTCCTAAACTTCTTTAGGTTGGTTGAAACTCAGTAATACTTCTCAGGAGACTCGTCGTGCGTTTACATTGAATAACGAAAATGGTTAATACGCAAGATTTACTTTTGATACCAAACAATTCATTGGGGTGAGTTATCTTAAAAATTAACTGAATAATTGATTATGCATCTCATCGCAAAGATTTTTTTTTTGTTTATCACTTCTCGTGACATTTCAAACAGAAACAATACATCGAGTTGCGATGTTTATTAAATGTAAACAAATACGTTGGTTGCCTTACATTAATTGATATTTAATGTCTGACTGTTAAAATCGTTTGTTGTTTCAAAATAAACGTGACTCTCAGATTCAGTCGGCATCGTTCATTGATTCTTTTTGAATCTTGCCTAAAGTTAAAAAATTAAATGCGTTGGTCACTTCACTCAAGATGATTAATGACTCTGTTACTTTGTTTTCGTGACTTGGCCGCAGACTATTAATGAGAAATAACGCCATGAGAAAGAGAGAAGGGGAGACTGCATATAATACTTTCAAACTCGCACACACATAACCGTGCTACGCGTAATCAAAAAGACATTATTTACAGCGAAAATTTTATAATATTGATTTTTTTTTCAACGACAGAGTGTTTAGAATGCGGTAAATAGTCCGAAAATTTCATTAATAAATGATTTACTGATTGATTTGTGTGCTCCACGTTTCAATGATGACTTGAGCTATCGAGATAAAATTTAACACAAGTCGAGTTATCATTTTTCCTTATTTGTTGCAATTTTTATCAAAATTTTTAAGTAAATTATAATTTAATATGATTTAAAAAATGTATAAATCCATGTTATCGCTCTATTCACGGGGAATATTCGGCTCTTAACAGTCAAATCGTTATTTACAACTAAAGTAACGCTAAAGAATATTTGATACTAAGGCGTGAATCTATAAAAGGTTTCACTGGTGTTAAACATTTTTATTGTTAAGAATGTTCTTTGATACTCGACATCACGTTCGTTATGAAAAAATGTATGAGATTTTACAAGATAAAAAATAATATCCAGTACGATGCAACATAAACCGAAAGCTATCTTCATTCAAGTACAATTTCAACGGGTTCTACTAACATTATTCACATTGTTATAATGGATAATTGTACGATGAGCAGAATCAATTTTGTGGGTAGATGCAATATGTGAAAAAAGTGGATTCGTGGATCGTATATTCCAGTTATAAAAACGCGTTAAAGACCGATCGTGAGAATGATATCAAGAGACGCGGTATTATTTTGCACTTCTCTCCATCGAAAGGCAAAAGCGAAAACCATCGATGGTACGTTAACTCGGCGCAAATAGTAGATATGTTATGTACGTTGTCTTTCAATTGTATCTTATACGAAAGAGCGCATCTACGGTACACGCAATGAAACGTGATGGAATTCGTTCCACTATGCCAGCATCGAAATGCCGTCATACAGTTATTTGTCAGTAAATGTTTTCACGCGTCACTTGTTCTCTCGCCATCACAGCCAACTTCGATCAACATAAACATTCTCATTTTACCGCGTAATATATGATCCAATGTACGATTCCACGTTGATAAGTATTACAGTCTAATTGTAAATCATATTCCCAGACAATTGGTAACTATATTTTCTCAACAAACTTAATTAATTATTATTTAAAGGTTATTTATTATTTATTATTTATTAGGCGTAAAATAAATTTGTTCTTTGATATATGGAAAAAAAAAAATCTATAGGTCAATATTTCTGACCTCGAAGAGCAATCGGTGAGGTATTGGTTAAAGGCGATATTGGCAAAGCCCCTTAAAGTATTATAGGTAAAATGTATAGCGGATATACTCGACGCCTGTACATGCGCCGACGACGACGGGGGTTGTGGACGGTCGAGAGATCGGCCACTCTTTTAGTTAGCTGTGTATGTGGACAATGCCGCACCCATTTATCGACTCGAAAGGTATCATCGGACATTATGTGACAGCGGTTGAAGAAGAAAAAGTGAGGACTGTGTATAATCCAATGATAGATTCAACGATAATGGAGGGGCAAGGTCACAGGTGATAGCAGTCTGCTCTCCACCAGAAAGTAATTCTGTTTGTTTCGCTATAACACGAGACTCGCTTGATTAAAGTCGCATTAAATCACAAACTGCTTATCATCTATTAATAACATTAATCCATTAACTCGATATCTCGTGATTTTAAGATGAAATAGCGAATTCAATGATGATACGATGGGTAATTGCACCCGGTATCGTTATGATAATACATATATCAAATGTGTGCGGAAAAGATTAATATTTTCTTTAGCTCGAGTAAACTCGAATCTATTTTTGTCGTCTGGACAGCCGTAGATGCTCGAGTGCCACGCCTCCACTCAATTTATATTGGGAAATCGTGGAAGCTTGCGCGTCACGATGTTCACCTTACCATCACTAATTTATCATCACATTTATTTATTTATTTTAGATGAGTTTTTTCATATTCAAAAATGTATTATCGAAGGTGTATGCTCTTTTTTTTGTCGAAGCCAGTACACATCTCTTTTATTTTGATTTCTTCATAGAGGAAGCTTTGATTTCTTGCAACAAGAGTTTCGCGATTTTTATGTCACGGTACTCAAAATACGTTAAAACGTCCAGAGGTCGTATAAAGCAAAAAGTTTCGCTCATAACTACAGAATGCCTTGATCTATGGTGCTGATATTCAGCACGCCGATGAATCGGTTATTATCCTTTCGTCGTAACAAGTTTACACGAAATCTGTGTATTCATTAAAAAGTTATCACCTGTTAAAAACGTTCATAGCCAACAAGATTCCTTGAAAATAATCAAAATATCGCATAGATCAATGCAAGATCGTGTCTGCGAATCCTATAGATTTGATTCATTTACAATTCAAACATTTTAACTTCTCGTGCCGAAGGTATTCTCAGATTCTCACAATTTTATTTTCTTTCCAGTCTCTGCGCCAAGCCACTGGCATTCTTAATAAAATTACTGCGCATGCCCAATTTTTTTAGTGCAGGCGCGATCCAAGTGACGTAGCGCCTTGTGGAGGAATGCGGCTGGTACGGAAAGTTAAAATGTAGTTATCGGTAACCATGGTAACCTGCCAAAATGTGGGAACGGTCAAAAAGCTCGAAGATACGGGAACGTCGACTGTATTGAATTGTAATAAACTCAAGGAAGAAATTCCGTCAGTTGTCATCTTACATGCGTACATGACGACGTTGAACATTTTTCAACAGACGGAAGAAGGTCGACATTGAAAGTGCTATGAGCTAGCAGACACTAAACAACTAATCAAATATCACGCAAGTTTAATACCAGTGCTCACTATAGCCCCCGTTTATCGACTTGGCTCTAAATACCTTCAATTTATAACACTTGAGATTATTTTTCTTCTTCGAGAATACTAGTGTACACATTCTGACGGAACGACGCAAATCGCAGTTGCCGTAACGATTCAGGGTTCATTAGATCCATAGTCAGACTTTCGCTAATATTGATACCAAAGTTAACGAAGTTAACTCGCTTGAAGGTCTATCTCGTTGACCACGCAATAAAACATTGTACTCACGATATCGATTGAATAGTTGTTGCGTAAAGGAACATGCTGCCGAACTTGGCACTTACCTGAAATTATAAGAAAAATATATTTTAAGAAAAAGTGTAACGAGCAACAGACGAAAAATATTTTCTAGATTAACGATATAATGCGGCATTTTATAGAGTTTTTTTCGTCGTAATGAATGGACTATTGACGATCACTTAAGGGAATACTTTGATATTACCAATAATATGTGAATTTCCTATAACAAATGTGTAATTGATAAATTTTAACGTTTTACGGCAATTGCTGGTTACTTTGGACGCTGGCGAACCGCTGATCTTGGACAGGAAACAGCGCAGCGAAAATTAATATCAATCCTTCTCGTTTTTTTCTGAGAAAGGTTTTATCCATGTCAGGCATGAGCGAGGGGAAAAGCCCAACTTACACACGCCGTAGATTTTCCGCGATAATAAACACTGATCTATGGGAAGGGTGCCCACTTCTTGTCCAAGAATCACAGATACACGACCAGGCGAACATCAAGACGGCAGTCTTTCTTCGATATTTAAGAGCGATCGCTCCGAAACGGAGTTCTGGATTCGTGCATTGCACGCTATGTTAGTTATTAAAAATTTCCGATAATAATTCTACGTTCGAGGAGGCAGCACCGTGAATTATTGGGAACATGGTGAGTATCGTACGCTGCACGGTAGCCCCTCCTACCCAAGTATTTAAGGTGGTAGCATCAGTGGTAGACATACAATACACTGACGACGAGTGTAAGAAGTAACAGTGAAACACTTATTCTCAATTTGTCCACCGACTGTTACCATCAATATGCTATGAATTAAAGAGCTACATGTACGCGCGTGTGCGTATTGTATGAACGAAACCACTTGTACTTGTATCCGAAAATAATATCATATAACATTGTTTTTAAATCATAATCTTGTCAACATTCAATTCCTCGACCACTACTTGGCATCCCTACAATTAAAAATAAACGCAAGCCTTGCATTTCTCGCGAAGATTCATTACGTTTTACTTGCAGTCACGCATTGCTCCGAATGTAACAACGTTACTTTTCACAATGCTTTCTGTTAAAAAATTGAAATCTTGTTTTGTTTTACACAATAAAGTTTTTGAGTGTGAGCGTAAGAATGCGCAGAGACCAACGACATTTGCGATAGACAAAGACAAAATATATAATTGTTTCGTACTCTCGCGTCAGTCGTAGCATTCGACGCAGACGGGATTTACGATCAACGCTTACATTATTGAAATAAAACGACGTGGTAGCGTCTCGAGATATATCCATTGATCAACCATACTCGCCGAACGACCAAAATGGCGAGACGCAACAACACTATTTTACTCCAAGCAACTCGATCCAGCCTCTCAGAAGTCTCATTACACGCGCAGCTCTCGTAATGACGATTGAGCTTAACTCGCGTCAGTCACGCAATTGTTATCATCGCAAAAACTTGTACTCTCCGTACACTTTTTCAACGTGCAATACTGTTGATATAAAAAACTGTCCATCATAATCTAATGAAAGAGATTTCGCTTGTCTGGCTAATCCCCAACCTAACGTCTATCAAACTAACAATTAATTCGTTCGTGAGTAATGAAAATTGCTCAGAGCGTCACTTCATAATTGTAATTATACATTCAACCGTTTTACAAAGAATAACTAAGGAAGCATCATGTACGAATATTTAAAGTAACATAAACAAACAAATATTTAGTTTATTGTGTATTATCTGAATGAATTATTATATTTTCATTTAATACGGCGCGAAGTGCATTTGATTATTCATTTGTGAATTATATATTTCAAAGCGAATAATATTGTTTTTAAAACCACAATACGAGGAAATCTTATCGGGACCAAGTGCAACTCTGAAATACGCAGAGCCCATAAATATTTGTATTCATCATCGAAGGACGTACAACACTGCTTTGCTTTATTTTTAAAACATTATTTTATCACGAGTGATGATATTTCTTTAGTTTTCTTTATTTCAATTTTATTTGCCAAACAAGAAAGATGACATTTTTTAATAGTTGATTGAATAAACAATTTGCATTTGCACCGTCACTATTGTTATAATTTTTCGTTACTGTTGATGAAATCTGAGGTGTTGAGGATTAATAATCTGCACTTTTGCTTTTGTTTCTATATAAAATCTCTCTGTTGATTAAAATATTACATCACAAGAATATGATATAGATGAAACGATCTAATGCATTCTTCCTGTTTTAATATTTTTATAATTGTGTAATACAGCTCTACGTACTGCTACTATAAATACTAACGACAAAAAAAACATTAAATGCATGAATGGAAATATATTTATTGAAAGTTACACGTGGTGCGAAATTACGAGTAAAAAAGTACAAACGTGAGTATAAAATATTTAACAGAAAATTAAATAAAAACTACAGTAAGCGAATGGGAAAACAATGTTAGAAAAACAATCTCCCGTTTCGTGTGTCATAACATTTGTTCGGATTGTATTCATATCTTCGTTCGTCTCGCTTGTTAAATTATCTCTAAGTGAAAAATAAAGAAATAGAATCCTCGGATCTTCCTCCTTAATCCTCGGATTAAGATGGCCGAAAAACCTAAAAATACTAAAAATAAAATCGTATTGCAACTGCACATACGAAATCTTGAAATCTGATCGAAAAAAACAACTTGAAAATCCACAAAAAAAATGAAATACTGTTATAAGTTAAATATTTTTTTTTTGTAGCCCGATTCATCGGTGCAAATATTTATTTTCTATTTCCAATTTGTCGTAGTTTTTACTTTACACAGATTAACGAAAAGGGCTTTGCAAAATGTGTCGAATTCAGCATCGGCTTCTATTGCGCATCGTGAAGTTATGCTTACGCGCTGAAGATAAGAAGTCTACGAATAGTCTTAACTTTGCATATGGAAATGTAACGAACAACATGAGATTTTGTATTCTTCGTTAATACCAAACAACAAAAAAATACTAATGGTCAGGGTTCGAAGAATATTTTAGAAAATGACACAACATCACTGTAACATCATTTTGATCAACGATTCAGGAATTTTTGGCAACAATCAATCATTCGTAGAAATTGATACTAGAAAATTTTGTTATAATTTATCAACATAGAATAAAAATCAATTACCTCCTGACGTAATTAGTTTTTTTTTATTCATATCTGTTTACTTTCGATGGTCATTTGTGGTTGTTCACCTGAAATATAAAAGTAATTATAAAATATGGTTAATTATATTTTCAAAAAGGAGATATTTAATTCATCATTATTTTTTATAATAATTCCTATTATTACCTCAAAGTAAATAATTCGAGATCTTATGATGTTTATCACTAATAATATAATTAATATTATTGTAAGTAAATCTCATACGTACTTTCGCTTTCAAATCGTTGCGATTCGTAAGCGTGACGATTAATTTCTCCCAAGTGTGCAAGAAGCGTACGAGACATTGAATTTGATATATGTATAGCCAACTTTTCGCTCGAGAATTATCGGGGGATTCCCAACTAAAGGTTTTAGGACTTTGGACTGCATACTGAACGCATCCTTAGAAAATCGACCGAATGACCAATATTGAGATATTAAAAATACTTACAGTCCTCACACGAGGCTGCGATAGTTTCCATAGAAGCGTATACACTTCCGTAAAAGCGTATAAACTTCTGTAAAGGGATATAAACTTTCATAAATTCGTATAAACTTCCGTAAAAGCGCATAAACTTCCGTCAAAGAACATCATGACATTATCACTGTATTACTAAAATTTCTAGCGAGAAAGACGAGATTCACGTATCTCCAGTTTCGGCCCAGAATCCAAAGGCAAATGACAAGCATTGTCTTAGTTCTGATCATAAACCAAGTCTATATTTTCAACAGCCGCTAAAAAAAATCTCTGCAATGTAATCGCCAACGGCAGTTGTCACAAACAACAAAAAGCCTTCTGATATCCATGTATCCACGTGCGTTGTATTAGCATCTGCATCATTTATTAAAAGAAAATTTTGTTGCCAATAAAAATTCTAATGCCACTCGGAAAAGAACAAAGTTTCAATTAGTGGAATCACATATTCAGTATTATAATTATACAAAACCAGTGTTGGTATCGGATCTTGCGTAAAAGTCCGTTCGTTATCGTTACATAAATATTTAAAATCTTAATTATACAAAACCAGTGTTGGTGTCGTATCTTGAACAGGAGCCTGTTCGTAATCGTCACATTAATTATCCTATTACAAAAGACGCCACGAATGAAAATGATACTAATGAAGTATCAAAATGCGTTAGAGCTGATGTGGAAAACAATGAATATCATGTTGAGCTTAACAACGACGCTAATGAGAAACTGAATTTCAATAGAGATGATACAAGTCAATCGTAATGAGTGAATGGAAATGGGTTGTCTGAAAAGGTGAGGTATATAGCCAGTCGTAGTCACGAGAAGTATGCTACATCAACTGCGAGTAATTCGAGACACAACAAAATGACAATGCGTGCACTGACAATATAAGAAAGAGGATCTACTCCCAAATCGTGCGTCTCTACAATTACTCAGCAAACTTAATTTATCAACGAATAATACTCCAAGTAGTACGTGTAGTAGACCAAGTATCAGGAATGTTATTACAGTGCGTTGCAAAAACTATAGAATCGCCATAAAATGAAATGTCTTTTGCGGAAAAATAGCGTTAACATATAGAAGAAAAAAAAAAAAACAATTGGTATTGGCAACTACTGAAAGTGACAACTATTTATTTTTTATTCATACAAATATTTCTATAGTCACCGTAAATATATTTAATTGGTTTCCGTATGAAAATTGTCCATGGAACTATAATAATAGTCGCATAGACTAACAATTAATAGTTGTCACTTGATAGTTTACCATAAGTACCACGATTTCTCTGAGTATGGTATAAGACGCGAGATATACAGCCAAGAATAAAATAATAAGCAAAAACGAGAACCAAGTGATTACTATAATCCCAACAGAGAAGAAATATCTTTGCGAAAGCGGAAACAAAATAACGTAAAAGAAAATACAGCTCGAAAGCGGAAAGCAAATATTTTACTATAAATATTAACAACAGCGAGTTCAGAAAATTTCGTTAACATTTAAGAACGTGCGCAAGTTCAGAAAATGCACTTGAGAATACCAAATATAACAGAGTTCATGAAAATGCTATAGTTAACCAACAAAAGGAATAATTGCAGCTATAAAAATATATGAAAAATACAATCGAGTCCAACAAATATTTAATAGAATAGAAATTATGTTAAAAGAACGTTATGTTACTTGCGTTGCGGGTAAAGAAAGTACTTCGTAGCTGTGGTACAGCAATTTTTTGCTTCTCCTAATGAATCCGTTAAAGACTACTGAAGAAAAAGTTACTTTTTCCGTAAGAATCATAATTATTATCACGTCAACATACGACAAGCACGTTGACACATGAATACATATGTAAATACGATGTCAATGAAATTTCATAAAATCGAGTACAGAAAATGTCGTCCACATTTAGGAATGAGCACAAGGCCAGAAAATGCACTTGGGAATACCAAATATAACAAGGTTCATAAAAATGCTATAGTTAACCTACAAAAAAAATAATTGCAGCTATAAAAATACAATTGAGTTAAAAAAACATTTAATAGAATGGAAATATTGTCAAAAGAGCATAATGTGACTCGCGTCACGCGTGAATAAATTATTTTGTAGTTGGTACAGCAATTGTCAGCTTCTCCGATTGAATCCATCAAGTACTACCGAAGGAAAAGCAATTGTTTCCATGAGAGACATAATTATTATCACGTCAACATAACATAAATACGTTAACATATGAATTCACCGTGTGAATAAAATTCTATAAAATCTAACTAGGAATCTACACGTACTTGGCATAAATGCCACTATTTTTTCTTTCCCTGTTCAATAGCGAAAAAAAGTTCAATAGAAAAATATTTAAATCGATAGAATTCGAATCAAATACACGACAGGCTGTTGTGTTTTTGGCTTCATCGTTCTATGGTAATGCAATCGGACTTTTCGACCAGAGTTGAATTTATTTCACGTCGTGGTGTAGAGTTTAGGTATCTTTGCTTATGTTAATGTACTTGTCTCGAGTTCGATTACACCCGAGCTATTGTTCTTTCGAAGATATGATACTTCTTATAGAAAATATTTCTAAACATAAGAAACTATAATGAACCATTGAAACGCGCGTGAATTCGTGACATACACAAGAAGTAAGCGCAGTCATCGAGCATCACTTACGTGTCGCGTTCACACAGCGTCTTGTCACCTCGCAAATGTAAATATTTATGTCTCAGCATGAAATCAACGGATTGATCTGATTTTGGTCTCTAAAGAATGTTCGCGCGTGAATGTTAAGGTTTAAATCAAGTCCATATTATTCTTTTATTGGGAATCGAATGCTTTCGATATTTGAAGATTTTCACTCGTTATCATTTTCGAGGTTTAGTGGATCCTCTCTAATGCCTATCTAAAAATGATAAATAAATATGGCTAGCCAAGCCCTAGGTAGTCGAATCATTTGTACACCACAAAGACGATAGTGTTATCGGTATCGAGGCTGACTATCCAACATTTCACTATAGCGTCTGTCTAAAGATCAAAAGAAGTTCTACACTGACCGAAACATGTGTGACCATAATAGCTATTGGAAGCATACACATGTACAACGTTGTATTTTAAAAGATGCTCGAAATTTTCGCTTTTGCCATGTACTACTCAATAATCTATTCAATATTCAATGCGAGAGTGAATCGTTTCTGCCAGCCATAGCCTAACTCGTTCACGAGCGAGTCACCAGGTGAATGTAAACGCTGATATTAAATTGTCTCAAGGCCATCATAGTACTGTTGCTTGATTTTACCATATGCGTACAATATAGTATAAATAGATATATGTGTACCTATTGATTATACAGTACGGTACTGAAGTATAGTGAGAGGCTCGTCGTACTCATTAGAGAAGCTAGCAAGTATCAATACCAAGTTTCAGGACACACCTTCTTTTCGTGTCGATATAAACGAGGCGTATCTCGACGTCGTAAAGTTATTGTATCGCGGATAAAATCAACTTAGCACATATACAATAATCATCGAGTAACCAGACGGACAGGATTTTATAAGAATCGCGCGTCATGCGTGACGAGTCGATCTTGATTAATATTCCCTGCACTCGGCGTTGCGAATCAATCAAGAGGCTCGGTAACCTAACCAAAATCAACATCTCACTGTGTATCTATTCCCGAATAAAGGAGTTATTCGCGACTTTTTTAGATATACGATGTCATCACAATGAATCCATTACAAAATTCCAATTTCTAATTACACTTTTATTAGATGAATCGACTATGATCTGTTGTTTGCAACCTGTCTGATTCGAATCGGTCAGTATGATCATCTTTCAACGGTTTATACTTTGACGGCTTCCAGTTTCACTCGCAGTTGCCTTTTGCAATCACTACATTCACAAGTTCTATATCTGTATGCGCATATTTACCGTTAGACGGTCGAAAGAACCGAAGCGTGGATGACACGCAAGGCGAGTTTCCATTGTTGCTATGAACGCGCTAACCAATTAAGCGTCAACTGAAGTCGCGTACTTGCGTGCCACGTGATACGACAAGCATCACGCGTCGTATTAAGGCTTAAAGGTTCAAAAAACCTAGCGCAGAGCGTTTTGTTATTCTGAGTATCGTCGAATCACCGAGCTCAAGCACGAGCAAAATCGCAGTTGATAAGCGGGTTAAATGTCATTTCCAAACATAATGTAGATTTACTGACAAGCTTTGAAGAAGAATCTGTAAGAACCGGTAGCTGATTATGCAGATTTTAGCTACACGGTATACCATTTTTGTTCCCAGTTTTTATGTTTTCTAACTGCAACATATGTAAGAACTGATCGGTGTTGAACAATATTTTTTGGACATGTTAAAGTTAGTGGAGATTTAATTTACTTTTCAAATTGGATTTGTAGATGCAAACTGTTGAACAAATTTACGATAATTTCGTATCTTATTGTCACATTGTTTCTACACGGAGAGAAAGATCTGACACCAATTGTCAACCAAACATAGCACACCAGCGCCACCATTGGCGATACGGGAAATTTTGACAACCACCATAAAAATGTTTACCTGACCAATGCGGTAATTTAACGTTTTAATAGAAAATTATTAATGTATGAGCAGCTGATAGATTCGGATACTAACAATTCACGTTTGGCTTTAAATGTCTAAAAAATGTCATTATCGACTGAGTATATTTCAAATAAACTTATAACAAGTCCAGCAAACAGCTTATTTTCTTGAGTGCGTATGGACTACACACTCTCTCTTTCTCTCTTCTGATATAGATTGTCGAATTGAGCATAAGATGTGTGACGGTCTGTTCTGACCTCGCCATGTGTTCACGAGTTACATCTACTCGTGTATTTTCCCCTTCTACGTGCTACCATCGTTATCGCCTGTACAACACGCGACCGTAAAATAATGTAAGACTGCGGTGCGACCTTCACCTTGACTGGCTATGACGATTCGCCCTCGTACGATTCAGCTATTTGCGATCACCATCAATGTCCATCCTTCTTTAAACTATTAATGCCCCCTCCCTTTTTTATTGACAGAATCCTTCAGCTCACATCGCAGCCAATGTGGTATGATAACGTCCGTAAGTCGATCGATATACCGAGAACAATCGCAGTCCCTCCTTGCGGATACTCGAATAAATCAGTTGTCAAGAAATTCAATTCTTAATTCAATTGACTAACAATTACCGAAGTAACTGATACAGTTTGCATGACTACACATACCTAACTAGCGAATCTAAATATTGTGATCTGTATGCTTATAATACAAAGGCGTGTCATGTTTGTCGATAATTTCTTAGCTCATCTATTAGAACGCAAGTTTCTTAGCTCATCTATACAGGGCTGATGCATAACAATTAATTCTGAAGAAATAAAAAATGAAACAATCAAAAACACAATAAACATAAAGCATTCACTGTTACTCGCTTTATTTATAATACAATGGCACTCGTGTCTGACAAATACACGCTTAGTGTACACACGTATAAATGTATTTAATCACACTTTCATGCTATTTCTCAATCACGATGTCATAATACAATGGCACATACGTCATACAAATATACACATGCACACACATGTAGTGTTTACACATATACACAAATCTCTATTCAATTCCATAACGTATACAAATTTTTCTACATGATGATTCAATGGACTCGTTAAAAAAAAATATTATCAAGCGTTTCGTCCACCCCGGGCTCACTGCAGTTGACTGTGCACCGCTCAAAAAATTAATCGTGATTAATATTATTCAATTTTTTGACATGTTCTTGTGAGAAGTTCTCGCCGAGACACTTACAAATGTACGAGCTTGTTCGTCTCTCTTATATTTCGCCTTAAGGCAATTTTTTGGTGTTGCACTCCAATAAAAAAATTAAAAGAATTTCATCTGCCTCTTCCACTATCACGATGACTTCGGACTTGTTGCAGAACGAAATTTTTTAGCCTACGAGTCATGGAAAGAGATCGTACAATGGGATTGCCGAAACGATTCAAAGATGTGCTAATCAAGAATAACACAAATTCAACATACCATGTCGTAATTTTCATAGTTGATATCGAATCTGTCTTCATATAAAATCAAATGAAATTTGATTTTTGTTCTGTTTCAGAGTGGAATTATCAAGTCACCAATCAAGATGGAGTCAAGCACGAGAGCAATCGATAATTACTTGATTCACAGGCCAATAAAACATTTTTTTGTAGCAACTCAAAAAATAAAAGACAAAATTTAAAAAATCTACAAAATTTATATTTTCGTGAAAGAAATGATTCTTTTTCGGTCCCTTGGAGGATATTTGTAGCATATAGAATGCTATTTCGATAATTTTAAGACGACTAGAATTTTTTCTTGGCGCCATAGACCGAATGTGGCATTGAAACTTTCATTCTTATTTTGCGCGAACGTTCCTAGACAGCGTTTTACTAAATCTTTCGTTATCAGTTCTCCGTAGACAGGTCGAATTCCATTCTGAATTTATCGAGGAAGAGATGTCTTGTAATTATAATCATTCAGAGTGCCATTAGCCTTTGCTTTCTGGTACGAAAATTATGAGTCAGCTGCGTATCAACATTTTGCATATTCCCGAAGTATAGCACGGAATAATTGAGTGCAATTTGGTTTTTGAATATCCGAAACCGGTATTCTGTCTAACGTTCATCGTCGAAACGTACCAGTATGGTGACAATAGAAAAAACGCAATGTTTATTTATTAAAGTTATTCCGTTTATCGCTGTAACCCATTTTGTCTTATCCGAGAGCGTCACCGTCACTGCTGTCAATTTGAAAGGAAATCGGTTTATTACTTCTTTCATGACGCACAAACAAATCCCTCTTTAATTAATAATAATAACAATAATACATTGAGCTCTTTTCAACTGGAGGACGATGAGACATTAAACTCGAATACTGATTTGTATGCACAGCGTAGTTTTTCACGACAATTTTTTTCCACGTGCGTGTATCGTGCGTTTCTTGTTTACCATACGTTTACAGGTTACGTTTAAGGGGCATTTATGTCTACCGGTTTATCTGTGTACTTGCACGTCCATGACGAGGTTGTTGAGTCCATTGTCATTTTTCGAACGTGCTTAGATATCCGGATGGTCTTGTCGGTTGTTCACTTTTAAGTCTCGTATCCTCGTTTTGCTTCTCGACCTTTGATGCACTTTGGTGCATCATAATAAAACCCATTAACGAGAGGAGAAAACAAATGATGCGTCACTGTCGATTTCTCTCATTGTATATCGTGATATGTATATCGTAGGCATAAATACTTGGGAGGTCTACAACGACAGCGACGGAAGGACGCGTGACAAATTGAAATCGCATGCTAGATTAATCGGCAATTTTAGCCCTCTCGCAAGTAGTGCCGACTGACCAATCGTCGTATGTGCATACTATTGCCTCGATTGCTCTCAATGAGTAGCGGTGTGCCCATAGTTAACGCGAGTAACGCACACGAGCTAACGGGTGGCATTATTTCATTCGGTTTGGTAGTTCAAGTTATTTAATATAAGACATTTTATATGAAAAATGTATCAACAATGAATTCTAGCAATCCCCTTCCCTTCAGAAATCAACGCGTAATGGCTATGACAGTTATATTTGAAAGTTTTTTTAAAATCGTATATCAAAAAGATATTTGACACCAATGATCAAATATTTCCGAAACTGATTTTACAGTAACTGCTCCATCACAGAAACTGGATTTTTATACCGTTAATTTTTTTTTTACTAAAACTATAAACATTATGCGCTTTATACACTTTTTGAAAAATTTTTGAGACCTTCTCGAACGTTGATGTTGTTTTCATTTGATCAGAAGAGTAACAAAAAAATCATAAAAAGATTTTTAATACGAAAAAAATGAACAAATAAATAATATTTAAAGAAAAATGCGTATGAAGGAAATGGCGGTCTGGAATACTTTTTATTGTAAATCATTCGAAATGTGTTCCATATGCTATAATTATCAACCGAGAATCTCAACATTTCCACACGGTATATGGACGAAACTGAACGACAAGATAGAAAAACCATAAATAGATACATTCTTTTAGCAATAACGATTAAGTTAGAAATTTAAACAGTAAACAAATACGCAATATAAACAGGAGAAGCTCGTTTCTATGCAAATTAAATCGTAAGCGAATGGCCTGCGACGTTCTTAGAGCACACCCGTTATATTACGAACTCGTCTTTCGTTTATAAAACGTGTAACACGCCGCAATTGTACCGGCTAGGGCATACTCGAGGGTGGGAAGCGACAGGAAGGTTATCATCGTTTCATTTTACAATTGTTATTTATTTGACTGACAAAAATTCGCATAATTGATCACCTTTCCTATATCGAAATATATTCTGTTGATGCATCTTTTAAAACAATATGCTTGGATATAGACTTCCTGTTTAAAATTGCCAGTTGACTACCTGACGACGAATATGTCACCGCTAATAATAATTTCTCGCTAACCGGGGTTGACCCTCAAACGGTAACGAATGAGCGATACGTGACATAACTAATCTATGAGACTTCATTAGCGAACGTGACGTGCGATAAGATTCTACGTGCGAGTAAGTACTATGCGTATATCAACGTACGACGGATTGAAGGTAGTGGAAACTTTCCAACCTTCACCTTGCTGCCGCGGTAAGGTCCTCACATATGTCACGATAAATCTTGCACTCGAGAATAACAAAAGAACGGTTAACAATCCCTTGATTCTCGATCAGCGATGGTTTCTAATTAGTTTACTACGAAGATATTAAAACATTCGTAACATTGACGGTGAGAGAACATAAAAAACAATAAAATGTTTAATTCAATACGCTTTTTTATTTCGCGATTGGAAAAAAACCACATGTACCTATTAATCTAGGATCTTATAGAATCCTTCAATTAATTTTTAACTCCCGATAGTCCTGCGGGCAAAAAGAAACGACAATATGTCTTTTGATAGATTTCGTAAAATTCATGTTATTAATTAATCGTAAAATATCAGCTTCGATGTCGTCAAATTGGACTGAATCGATAATGATATTGAAATAATCCGTTTGACAATATTCAATTGTTAATAACACAGTTTTTGAAGTAAAGCTTTTAGCGCTTTTATCAATCGTTTCCAAATTATTAAATCCTTTCGTGTCGAACTAAATTGATAGAAACGATTTAATTCGCTAGAAAAATTGTCTCTTATGTTACTAGAAATTATTTATAAAAAATATACATGAATTTAAATAAATAACATTACTTTTATACGGAATATTTCTCAAACACCTTAAGTTCAAGATGAGTATTCGATAATAATAAAACCGTGTTTGAAGTATTAAAATAAAAACAAAAAACAGTTAAAACTCGTAACAAATAAGTTGAAGAAATGTATTTGACATAAGAAAAGCCATATATTGAATTCTAAAGGTCAAGGATCAGAACCCTGTCGTAGTCCGCGTGAAATGACTCGTATACATTTAACATATTATGGATTGATATTGTATAATCGCAAAGGAATGAGATTTCAGGTTATTTGACAGGAGCTATACAAATGGGAGAAGAAAAGTGTCTTTTTCCTTCGGAATATACCGCGATAGTTAACATTTTTTTTCATTTTTCAAAGTGTTTTTCAACAAATGTTCAAATGTATTTAGTGACGACCAATATTACTTTGGCTCTGAATTCGTAGTTGTAATGTATAAGTCGTCGTCGACATAAGTAGCAGTTTCCGAAGGTTGCGGTATCATGAAAAAATTAAGAACTGCAAAAATAGCATGAGTAAATGTGAGTAAAAGTATTTTACAGCTGATCGCAAATGAGTTAATAATTAGTATATCCCGCTCCATCTATAGCCAAATACCGTGTCGTCTGAATATATATTAGATACACTCAGAACGCTGTTGCTAAACAGATAATTTCTCCATTTACCGATTTAAGAGCAACAAAGAAGAAACAAACAATCAGGTGGATGTTCTATTTATCAACAAGTGTACCATCAATTGACAGTTGTTTTATAATATTCCAAAATTTGCTACAGTCAAAGCACACATTGTCGAATTTTGATACAATAGTCGATGATCGACTGGGACATTAACCTTAACTTTGACCTGAATAGTTTGCTGATTATCAGGTAATTAATGTCACTGAGGCATTTCAAACTCAGAAAACTCCATTTTTTGTATGTTTTAGTTTTAATATTCAATGTTACATATATAAGATCAGGTCACCGAATATCAAAAAAACTAAATCGAATCTTGATAATTGAAGATACTTAAGTATTGTGCTTATCATCGAAGTGGCGAGATCTGTATTAAACTTCATCATTTTCATATCTTGGTAAAATTCACTGATGATACGAAAATTACTGCTTACCCTTGAGTTAATAAGGATTGTAATGAACATCACGAAATATCGAGTCACCGGATATTTAGAAAAGATACGAACAACGAAAGTGAAACTGTCATATGTTAGACTGATTCACTCGCTGGCGTATCCGATGCTTGCCCCGCACGCCGTGCACTGCAATGCTGATCTGCTACTGTCCTCACCACGATCTATCGACATAACTACCTTAAATGACAAACAATTGAGATTTGTTTGTAAAAAGAAAGATATACATTGAACATGTACAGCTTAATTTCATGACTTTAACAAAGTGGCTGTGATATGTAAATTTGCATTGAATTTTACTTTATTATTTTCTCATCACAGACAAAATATGTAAAAAGAGAAAGTATTGTAATAAAACAAAATTGTGTAAACGTGACATTTGCAAATTGCTTCCTCGTGACTCTCTCATACACATACAGATTCTCCTCTCTAATAGTTTCTCAATTCTGGCTTCCTTTTAGAGGCAGCAGTATTAAAAATTTGAATATAATTGAAAATTTTAATGTAATTGAAAATTTGGTAAAGCTGAAAATTTCATAACGTTTTCTCCTTATTTGATTTTTAACAAATTCAAGACCAAGTATCCTTGTACCCTAGCCAATTAGTATCCTAAGTTTTAGTTCGATAGATGAACATTTACGAAAGTTAGAGCAAAAATTTTTTTTCAAAAAATTACATAAATTCTATAATTCTTAATCCCTGGATTGATTCTTGCCAAACTCAATACCGAACAACCTTATACCCTGGCTTATTCTTGTAGAAAGTTTTAACTTGATAACTAAAAATTTATCTTCCACTATCGTGTGAAATATTAAAAAACTGAAGAATTATTACCAAATAGAAAGTGATCTTAAGGGGCTTTTGATTAGGCATATAACCATAATTATTTACACCGAATGTTATTTGACGTTGAGTTCCATTGCAATTATAAACACGCATAATTTTTGTCATTGGCATAGCATTTTCTGATATAATGAATAGTTCATGACCATATTACAAATGATGTTATTCATTTGTTGTCTAGGAATCTACCAACCATAATTTTCGATAACTTTGATACAAAAAGTATTTAGAAGTAAACACAATCTTTTGAATTCTACATCTCGTACTTTGTAACGTTACGTTTAAAAATTCAAGCGGGGAAAGTAGATAAAAATTATTCTACGAAATTCTTAGCAATCTGTTTACTTCGTTCGTAACTTTTACCGATAATTTCATGACAATCACATTATATTAATTAAAATGTGACGAGAAAGTGACGGGTTGTAATAACGCCTTTCACACCTTTTTCATTTTTATTTTTACATAAGATAAAACATTTACCTGCTAGGATCATAGATCGGTTGTAACTTGTTGCAGAAAAATGTCTAACCGTTACAAAGATTTCTTTATAATCCGATCTCACAGCCTTCCACCACTAGGCCAATCTAATCAGGAGAACAGCGGGTTCAATGAATATCGACGATACGTTTCATGGTGAAGGTTTGCCGGATGGTGACTACATCCGGATTGAATGATCCCGCGCTTCGGAAGGGCATTCGTTTCTTGTGGCCTCAGGCGATGTTGAGATTTAAGTGGTCAATCGCAATGGTCACTAACGCTCTAGTACATCTACTATAGTTCTTGTCCAACGCTATATTCTAGCAGCATTGAACGTGCTCGTTGCTGCTATTACCGGTTCGTATGCGAGAACATCAGGGTCGGGCGCAGCCAGTTCCGCCAGGGTCAATCCAGTTGAAATCATTTGACTTCAGTGCTCGTGAGAGTCAGACAAACTACATCAGAGATGACTTAAAGTCACGATATTTACGCAATTTTATATGATTAGTATTGATTACTAGGATCGAATGGCGAGTTGATGAAAGTTAAGACATTCTCCCAGTGACTGTACAACGCTAAGTCAACGACTGTTATGTCAAAATTCGATGAAGATCCAAATGTATCACAACTTATCGCCGTAAAAGCTTGCTCCTCGATCAATATATTTTGTAAGGGTGCCAGTCACACTCCACACGTGATCTGATCAGATCTAGAAGAAAAAGGAGAGAGCAAGACTATTTGTTGTACGGCCTGTCGCAACCTAGGAACAAGTAGGGCGGTTCGTTGGTTTCAGATTCCGGTATGTCGAAAGATAAATTAAGTAAACACGACTTCCGATACACAGGGTCGTGTCTCATCGAGTACAGCTTAATCATTTAACTCGATAGCTAAATATCTGCGTTAGCTAGAGCACGAACACTCTTTTTTTTTTCAAAAATTAAAAATCTTATATAAAATCTAAACGTGAATCTAAATAATTGCGTAAATTATAACAAACAAAGGGACATAACTACTATTCATGCGTGACAAATGTTAGCTCGATTGATATAGCCGTTCTTAAGTTATAGAGCCACGTTTGAAATTATTGTAAATAATTACATGTAGAAGAGAATCCAGACAAAAAGTGTTGTCCCTTCAAATAAGTTCAATAAGGGAGTGTCATCCCAAAGTACCAGTTGGTAGGTTAATTCTTTCTAGATTATATGTGGTATTACATTTTTGAAGGATAAGCGGCATTAGAAACAACTGAAGTAGAAACAAAAATCAGAGAATCCTAGTTAACGTTTCGACTTTGCTCGGGGCCATCTTCAGAATATGAATATGTATTCACTTTCTGAAGATGAAGTCACGAAACAAGCTGGAAAGTAGAATATTGGTATCGTTCGATACCGCACATCAAGCCATTATTTTTCTTTCCCAACTTGTTCACCGTTCTCGATTCTTGCAGCCGACACGCGGTGACTGAATTTTTAAGACCGGTTTGTCCGGTTGTAATGTTTCACGTTCATTCTTTTCCAAGTATGTAAAACAATACAGGGTAAAAATTTTGGACTTTGCCCTCAAACCACTTCATTACGATCCCAAAAGGTTTCAACTGGATAACCGGTAATGTTGCTTTCGTTGTTCCCTATAAAAATTTTAATTGCATCATAAAATGTATTCTCAGTAACACTTGCAATCGAAGTGATGAAATTCCAGATGAATTTCCAAAATCAGGACATAACTTGCTCTTCAACGGTTCGGATCGTGATGATCACGATAATCTGTAAATCCTTGAAATTGTATTTTCTTGTACGTTCTCAGACCAAGGGAATATAAGTTTTCGTAGTTGAAGTGATTAATGAAGGTCTTCAATATTGATAATGGACCGGCGACCCGAAGGGCCTGCCAGAGATTGGGAATGTCAAGGCAGAAGACTCGGGTTTGTAAGTTGCAAGAGATTAGATATTCCCTGGGCCGCTGCAGTAGTTGAGAATTCCCTGAACCGTGGGAGACTAGCAACATACCGGTAACTATGTTTGAAGAGGCAAGACATTTAGTAAGCCTCGAGCGACGCTCTAGATCCGTTTGGATTCTATGAGTTTCTTTAAGACCGTTAGAAGGTAAAATAGCCAGAGCATACAATTGGTTTTAAAAATTCTAACAGTAAATCAACTCGGAATAGACGACCAAAGAATGACATTTTGCTCCAACCAACGGTTGATTTTCATTAGGCCCTAGATCGCTTAAGGCAATAGGCAACCCTGACGCGACGAGAAAAAAACAGGACGGATTGAAATCTTTTTTTTTACTTAACTAGTTGCAAAGTTTTATATTCCAAGCACGCATTCCACTACAGACAACTCAACATTTTACACAAAAATATTAAAAACTTAGCCATTGGTGAACCTTGTAGAAAATATTAACAACAATATGTGTGCCAGTCAATGGTTTCTTTAGTTTCTCAGATAACTTGAATACCATCTTGAATAAAATACTTTCGAGAAAAAACGCAAACGAAAAAAATTAACGAGTTTTCGTTATAATGAAATGTAAATGTTTTTTTTTTTCTCAACACTAATTTATCATTTCTGGGATATAAATGAGTCCGTCTACTGGGAAACAACGCAGCAGTCTTCAGCTTCTTTTTGGGCCAATTTTAGCTTTTCGAGCCTCGTTTGTTGCGTTTTGCGCTTGCTCTTTCGCTATTGTGACGCATTTCGCGTTCAACTTCTGCCAGAGTCGATGTACCTGTGGTTCACTGGTCAAGTTCGAGACCATCATCACATATATTATTTTATCTATCATCGAAGATACGTGCAGTAATATAGAATGTTGTTTTAACGATTTTACCACCGCTAGAACATATTTTTGTTGCCATAGATTAAATCACAGGGTTCAAACTTTACATGTTATTTCACGTGACGGCTCTCCAACATCGTTTTAATAAATTTTCATCCAACTTGCTGATCCAGAATAGCATTCTGACGTTGTTGAGTACGAGGCGTCTTTGCGATTCAAGTCTTTCAATGACGCGACACTTCGAATCATTGATACAATTGCAATTCATAAAATCTCCATCGCCGATATAATAAGAATACGTTCAACTAGAATAGCTCGATGTTGTTTATGACTTTTGAAGAATCGAGCACTGACCACGCAATACGGTGGTCCCTTGTTTTCAACAAATCTTTGTAACTGCAAATTTCACGATTTTTTACCTTCAGCTTAGCTTAAGACTCAGCTCAACCCCTTAAGTTCCATTGGTCATGCATCCAGTTACATAATGTCATATAAAAATATATAACAAAGAACCCTGCAAGATGCAGTTTTTAAATTCCATTATCAATCAACGAACGCTGGCCTTGATTTCTCAATACAATATTTCATCTCAGATTTCAATGTAAAAGTTAGTGAGGTAGAACATAATTGTCTTTGACGCGTTCAACTACACTCCAGAGCAAAAGTTTCATGTAAACGATAATATAATACAGCAATTGTATAATTAAGTAAAAGCATAGAAACAAATAAAAGCAGCAATTATTTATTGACGTGGCGTAGGATCTAAGACACTGAAACGTAACGGTATCCAAATGATGATTTAAAGTAAATCCTTTGGTGATTTGATACTCTGAAATATTAGTATTCAGAACAAAACCGGATTGGAACTTACGGTGAGTCGAGTATTAAATATAAGTATCTGTGCCGTTTTTGTTTTTTTTTTTTTTGTATATTAAAGTATATTTGCCTGCAGGCATTTAGAGAAAAGATATAAATATACAGATAGGTTAGGTACATTTCAGTATCGAGGTTGAACTCTATACGAACATCAGTGTGGACATCAGATAGCCACAAATACATGTCCAGTTTCCAATGGCCTTGCTGAACTATTAGCCTCGGTCTCGAGAATCGAAAGGGCCCTCAACGTCCCCGTGGAGACCAGTCTATAAATATTTTATTATTCTCACTTTTTATCTAAAACTGTTCTAAGTATTATTATTTTTCTGAGCTATAACTGTGTCATCAATATTCACATCTGCGATTATTGCAAAACCGGATAACTTTAGTGCTAAACCTCTGGCTCGATCGATTTCAGCGGATATAATCAATGACCTCTGTCATCGTATCGTGCGTACGTATAGGTAGTTCACGATATGTGTATTGAAGCATGAATGATGATTCACTGAAACGCTTATTCAGTTTATTTATGGGACATGTTTATAGGTAAAATATAATTTTTTTTATATGTAAGTTCGTAATTGATTTCAGTTAAGTAATAATATTAAAGTGAAATAAACGGAAGGACGTGATGAACTGCTCATTCTACGCCTGTTACTGTTATACATGAAAAAAATATTAATTCGATCGATTAATTAAATACAAAAGTGAATATCTGTATACTGGTTATAAGTTGGTAAAAAATAAAATAATATCAATAAGAATAAAGCTTCGAACGTCGTTATTTTTATTTTCGTCCATGCAATTTCGTGGGAAACTGTTGACAGAAACAAACATTTTTTAAGATTTATGATCGAGCAGTAATAATAAAAAGCTGCTGACCCCCACGTGTAATCGAATAATAAAATTGAACGTTGAGTGAGTATAGGACGTATAAGGAAACAAAAGCAAAAAGAAAATATGTCTCGTGGTTGAGTAGTCGCTAATGGAAAATTGACTGAATCGATGGATAACTGGAAAGGCACGTTAACTAGAACGAGACGGGTTATTTACTGCTGCTACTTCTAATGGAACGAAATGGCGTCTGCGTGATGCAATTAAATGTACAAAGTTATAATGTAGGTACCGAGCTACGAAGTTATAATGTAAGCTCACAAGTTCACCTGTCGACGAATTCAATATAACCAACAACAATGACCATGACGATCATTTGTTCAGTGTAATCAACCGAAAGTAATTCAAGGTACTCGTTATGTGGGTTTCTAATCATTTAGTATCCGATCTCTCCGAAAGAGTCAATCGATCCTGGAGAACTATACATATATCGTTAGAATATTAGATAAGTTTTATCGACATTTAAGGTAATCCTTGAGTTAATTAATATAGTAGAAAATCGTATGAATTTTTATCTTGATCCTTGAACGCTATTCGTAGCCCCTGCAAAGTTCGCATGTATCCTAACGATCATTTCAGTTAGAAATCGTCTCTCCGAATCGTTCGAAATCGAACGTCCTTGAAACATTAGTTTACTAACGTGTTATCTCGATAATCAAATATTTGCAGCGGTTAGAACATTCACAGACAATTTTTCTAAATAACTTTTCTAGACGATTCACATCATTTTGAATATTCTGCCATCAAAATTTTCATAAAACTTTTTACACGAACATAGTTCGTGAATACAAAGTTTCCACTACAAAAAAGCAAAAATAATATTTTGAATTATATGTATACAAACATGATGAAGAGCAGAGTGGGGTTAACGCATTCTTTTGGTAGAGCCGAGGAGTCGGAATATTCTTGTAACTTATAAAGGGTTAAGTATTGAAATTTCGATAATGTTGTCATATGAAGACACTGTTCGTATTTTGCAGCTTCGAACAAGTAGTTAGAATTGAGTTTTCTGCGTAACCCTTCGACACTTTTGTTGATCCTCTTTATGATAAATACAAAAATCCTTCAACGTTAGTTCATCCTTGAAAGCCGATTTATCTAATTACTTTAGGGAATCTCTGAAAGAGCTAGAGGCGATGTTTACTTGTTTAAAGAATCTACGAGTACACTACGACCTCGATTTTCTGGATAATCCCCACTTTGTAACACATATCGATCGACGTAGCATATAATGGAGCACTAGGCCAACCAACGATCGCGGCAGACGCGCAGAGTTTGCATTAGCGTTTGTGCGCAACCTCGATTCGTCCAATACGATGCGGAGACGGTCCCGCTGCTGTCCCGAAAATCGAGGTCGTAGTGTATCTATTCGTTCCATGCAAGATTACAACCTTAAGAGGGTGCTGGAGTAGATCGACCAAAGTCAGCAAAAATAAGCTATTTCGTAGTATACACCCAGGATCGTCAATACGTTGCGAATATGCTTCAAATTGTACAGGACTGTAGTATTTTTGGTTGAAAACGTGCAAAAAATGAGTATAATCGTATATTACTGACCCTTCATAAATCCAATATGGCTGCTCGAATTGTCAACGACATCTGTTATGTACGATATAAACGTTTCTGGAACTCACATACCTCAAACAGGATCAGACGACGATTCTTTAAGGTTCTCCGAACATTTCAATATTGACAACAACTCGATCACACAAAAGAAGTTAACGTAGAGTGTATACCGCGTTCACATAGTCTGGCTGCTTACGGCTACGAAAATAGAGTCAAGAGTTCGTGAACGTGGTATACATTCCACGTCAATTTCTTTTGTGTGATCGAATTTTTGACAATATTGAAATATTCAGAGAATCTTAAAGTATCGTGGTCTGGTCCGATTTGACGTATATGAGTTTCAGAAAGGTTTATATCCTACAAAACTAATGTTGCTGATATTTTGAGCCGCCATATTGGATTTTTGAGGGTTCAGTAATATACGATCTTTATCATTTTTTGCACGTTTTCAACCGAAATTCAACCGGACGTCGAAACGTTTACGTTTATATTACAGCCTTTTACAATGTGAGGTATATTCGTAAAAAATCTACTCCAGCATCCCCTTAAAACATAAGCATGGGTTTCTATCAATGTGCATTCCACATCTGTTTAGGGAAAAGGAACTTTGACATGATTTTTCTCTTGCACCTACACACAAACACGCTAAACGGCTGATGTTGCGCGAGTGTTACGCGGAAGTCACTATTCCTTCAAGTATCGTTATCGACATCACGAAAATATAGGTAAGTTTCATGTATATTGGAGCACTACACTGAGTAATCCTTAATCGTCAATACCTCGGGACTTTAGGATTTCTCACTTGTCACCTCAACGGATCCTCAATCTAAGACATGATGGACTTAACGTTAAATGACAGATGTTCCTGCAACTGTACTTGTATTACATATAGATTCATTTAATAATAATTACATGCACACTAATATATATAAAGAGATAGTCAATATTCAAATTTAAAATACGTTTTGGTTTGAATAGCAACGAGCAATTGTTTCAAAGCGATAAATTTATAAATTCTTTCTTTAGTAAAAAAAAAAGTAATTTCAGATAATTAATATTATAAATCTTGTTATCACTCGTTTTTAAGAATCATTGACAGTTGTTCGATCCGAAGAGTATTTTGAATACATTTTTTACTCGAATATTGCCGATCCCTATACGCGTATACGTGATTGTCATCGTAAACATGAATTAGAAGGAAAATTAATTAGAAGTCGCGTCACGAAGAGTTTAGAACATGCAACACACTACTACGTAATTGCAATTACCTGTTCATTAGAAACTGCGCGAATTCACAAGAACACGGATCTTTAATGATTGGCGACATCCCAAGAATGAATGTTTTTCAGTACGCTGAATTAATTAAACAGGGTTTTATAAATCGTGCTTGCAACACTTCAACTCAAACTTGTTGATCTTCAATAAGACTAATTACGTATAAATCTATGAATATTCTGATATTTAATTAAATCATACCGAACAAATTGCAATCAATTCAACGATATAACCATTTATGTAGTAAAAATTGTTGTTTTTTTTTCTTTCAACATTTAGAATATATATTTTCTATTCACATATTCAAAGTGAGGACCTCGCATTAAAATCTCTATCTGAGAATATAATTGTTTGTACGTGCCACTCGCGGATACACTAAATGACGCAGCTAGTTACATCATTTGGAGTTTATCGTTGAACTATTTGCGGATGAATGTGTACTCTGTGAATAGGCGTAGGTGAGCCATACGTGATTTTGACAAAAATGCTTAATACCGGCCATCATATGGGCGCCACCGTTCTTATCCAACGGCAATTTATTTGACATCATCTTACAAACCGAATAATATATTAGCGTTTGCAACAACAAGTTTACCTATGATACATTGCATCTCCATCGTTGAAGAATTTGTTCTGGCATTAATGTCCGTTGAACCTCGCTCATGCGATGTTGTGATATACACATTCACCCGTACAAGTACTTTCCGCGATTTGTATATGTACATAGGCGGCAACGAAGTGGAGGTCGTGAACCTACTCATCCTTTCTACTGTACCAGCAAGGAGAACAGCTCACCAGAAAAAACTAGAGGGAATGAAGACGCAGAGGGAAAATGTCGAGAAAGAAGAATATAGCGAGAAAAAGAGATATAAACCTCAAGAATAAATCTCCATCACTAACGATCGCTCGTCTTTGCAAAGCCTGAGAAAAAGATGTACGGAGTAAAAAAAAAAAAAAACAAAGATAAATAACATACGACGCTCTTTATCGAATCACGCGATAATTACGTTGAAAATTCATGTTTTTCTATATTTGCACTTGACAATTTTTCTTTGGTACAGGTCAGTCTGTGTCTAATCGACTAGTTTTCCACCCTGGTCAATATGTCAATTGTCTAACAAGTCCAAGTCACGTTGAAATCATAAAAATTCAATATGCAATATCCTCTTATTGCTATTATGTATGAATTAATTGCGTGCTGTGGTCGATCACTGTTATACAGGGGATAGCTAGCTGCGGTTCACACATAACCACAGCTCGTTATCTCCTATTATCATGTATGCTTAAATGACTATGAGCTTTGTTGTTGTTGATAGTGTCAAAGATGAGAGTTATTGCTATATACATGAGAAGATGCTGTAACTACTTTAATTATTTCGCAATTTGACATTTGTACTTTAATTAAAATCCGCTGTCTTTACCAAGTAAAGATTTACCTTCCGAAAAAAATATAAGACATCACGGAGAACGATCTATCGAGTAGTTTACTCTGAATCACGCACAGACTAAGCAGCAACTCATGCTTCAGCAAATGGCTTTAAAAGTGAGACATCAAACATGGAAACTGTTGCTTGTTCTTTTTTTACTTCAGGTTACGTTTACACCTGCAGTTATGTTTGCACCAACATACAGTGTATTTAAGATTGCACAGTAACAATCTGAATTTATGGGGATACAATTGTCTTGCTTTTCGATAGGAGAGGAATCAATGCCACCGTGCGGCCGTATTAGTTACTTAGAAGACTATTCTCGACCAATAGGATGCGAGCTGCATACTTATCAATAGAATCGATCATTGAAGTTAGCGAACAGTGTTTTTACTGCAACCTTTATTGTTAACAATTAACAGTTGATGTTCTTGGGAATGAACACAATATTTCACGAATATTTCATTTTTATACATTACTACACTTGTCACTACTCAATTTATCCTTTAATTTTACTAAATAAATTAAACGCTTAATGAATGTAAATACAGAAATGATTTATCATAAATGACAGTTGTAAATAATTGTTCGATTGTCACAATAAAAATGTTGAAGTATCTCTGAGAAATAACAAAATAAAGGAAATTCTTATTAAGTCTGTCGACACTGTAAAAATTTAAGGAAAATAAATGAATCATGTGATGTAGAATAATGAAAAAATGTAATAAAGTAATTAACTATTGTTTTCTAATAGTCTAAAAAATGTGTTGATTATGTCAAATTTGAATAAATAGCTTTAAGAAAGTTGAACAAAAACAAAAAAATATTTATACGCGCGATAACTTAAGAGATATAGTCGTTCGAAAAAAAATTCTTTCACATATATTATAGAGACTGGATAACAGAGGTTCTCGAATAACATTTTAACTCACCATCGCCTTCGTGATCAGGTGGTTGATGAGGTTGCAGTTGATGCAGATGAGCGTAATAATGATGATGGTGCAAAATGCACTCGAGATCGGTGCAGTTTAGCATTTTACAAATCCAATGGTAGAAAAGACTCGATCAATCGTAATCAACGTTTATCAATTTATGTAGATTTTTTTCTTTTCTCTTTCTGCTTTTACTTTTCAATAAAATTTAGCTCTGCTTCTTGTTGCTTGTAACGGAATAATGGTTCCTCGCTGGAGAACGTACAGTCGCAGTAAATTCGACGTATCCACAAATATTCGATGATCAACGCTTTGATATTTTAATTAAATGTATTTTTATCAACCCATCTTTAGAATCCGCTGTATTACTGGAACCCGGCACTTCAAAATTTACACGGAAATTAACACGTTTGCACTTAGTCGACATTCAAATCACTCTCACTCCCAAAATCACTCTCACTCCCAAAATCACTATTCTTACAGATAGCCCTTTAGATAATCGTATTTTGAAAATTGAAAGCTCTGTTTATGCACCAGAGGAAAGCAATATCTTGCCGTAAACTAGTGGTGGGTTCGATGAACGAAGGTCGAAACTTTCGGTGGATGAAATCGAAGCTTAAACCTTTTTACTCTTCGGTGTACACTAATAATACAACAAAACTTTTCTTGTACTCTCCTTTGCTCTGTCCAGCTACTTCTTCATAAATTTCTTCGTTACATCACGATTTGCTCTCACTGAAAGACGAACGCAGATATTTCTTGCAGAAAAAAGTTCTCAATAAACACAAAGCCAAACGTATTCGTATATTCGTATTCAACGTATTCGTTTTAACGTATTCAGTTATTGTAATACAGATTCGAGCCTTCTAAAGTAGAATAATTAAAATTAATGGCGACGAAATGGAGGCTGGAGTTAGTAAATATTATTGTCCCTAAATATTTTTGAGGACAAAGCTCAAATCCGAATAAAATCAGACTAGCGTGTTGCTAGCGTAAAATTTATTTATTAAAATTTCGTTAATACCAAGTAATTTTCAGTAAATTCAGACAGTTGGTGTCCTTCTGGAAATTGGTAAGTTCCCTTTACAGTCGACTCTCGCACCACGGAAAATCCTCGAGGTCTTTTGTAGCAATTGAAGCTCTTTCGCGGGCAGTTCGTCGACTCTTCGAGGTCGAACGTGCAATTGAACTCACACATACAAAACGTCTGCCTCTTTTCTTCACACGCTTCCCATACTTCTTCCTCGTACTCTTCTTGTTCTTCTGCTTCGTTAATAATCCATAGGTGCTATAGATATCGAAGGACGTTCGTGCAGCACGATGCCTCCCTGGATGGAGATATTCGTATGGTGTACTGTTGATTTCAGCAGCTAGTCACTCTTCAAGGATCAATGCTGTTGCTCAGTCAAGTTACTCATCGTTCCAAATCCATGAGATTTGGTTTTATTGTAATTTCATTGGCACTCGTGTGGCGTGTTCGTAATTTCGGTAAACACAAAAACAGAAATATTTTGTATTCGCCGCATTCCAATCTGAGAGCTGAATTAAAAAAATTCTTCAAACGTAATCATGCGAACGGAATTTTTTTTTTTTTAATTTTCCAGTTGTAAAAGTATTGAATGTTTACATGAAATATTATTCGATCTTATAGTCTCGTACTGGACCTTCGACGAACACACGATTTATATAACTGGAATGATTTCATCACTCGTTCACAAGTTGATGACAAAACGAAGATGCGGAGAAATGTCTCCTTACACCTAGGACTTGTTCCGATGTCTACGTGTTACAGATTTGTAGAAATTTCCATAAATGTAGAAAGTAACGAATCGAAGATTCACTTTACATCTGACAACTTTTGTCAATTCGATGAGAGATAACGATCTAAGAACAATTAGTTATCCAGAATTTCTTCGTACGACACTTGTAGAATTTGTCGATAAAACGTTTAAAGTAAATAAAAATAATTCTTCGGATAACCATCGAGGCAACACTGATTGATCAATAAAATATGTGTTTTTTTTTCACTTCTTATTTGAATTTTAAAGCAAATTTATCGCAAAAAAGCCTGATGTCCGTGTCTCCGGGTTGACAAGGTGTTTATGGAGACTGACAATGGCGCAGTGGATCACACTCTGGAGGACCAAGAGCAACTGTTAACGTTTCAATGATCGTCAGACTGTGCGAGCAATTTGTACAATGTTTGCTGTCGCGTTATACGTTAAACTTTCTAGGAAGATAGATAGACTTAGACAGCGCGTGTTTAGTCATCAGCGGAGATAGGACGTGGCCACGACGTGGAGAGGTGCCAGGTTGCACCTGCCTCAGCCGTGGCATCCACAATTTACGTTGATAGTCATTAAAACGTTTTACGATTATTAACAATTTAATGCAGTCACCCCACTAATGAACGCTCGTTGTCGATCAGCCGACATCCATTTCCTTCCTCCGTTCGTCCCTTTCTATTTCGTAGTAGAAATTTTAAACAAAAAAAATAATTCTTAAGCTTCAATGCTAACGAGTGCACGTTCAACCGTATTAGGTTTATTACAACTCTCTGTCACTCATAGACATTTCGAGAGGTGTGTCAGTAGCACGTGTCATTTATTTCGTGTCAATTACTAAGATCTATTGGTATAATCACTCTTTGCATATGGCCAAACATGTATCACGAGAGTAATCCATTATAGTTATTATGACACATGTCACCTTGGTTAAAATTTAAATATTGGACGAACCGTAAAAACACTTTATAGTTATATTTTGCACGTATCGCTGATAATAATATTACACCCGTTGGTTAATTTTTTTCATTCGTTTGAAACAAATAAAGATTTTTCTCCCGTTTTTATTAATCACCTCTGGATGATAACATTGATATGATTTGCGGGACGAATTCCCTTGTTTAAAAGACTCGAAATTATTCGAGGATATACCTAAAAGTGCGTGAAAGCAACAGGTATCGAGCTCACTGACTGACTGAGTGCAGGCTGTTGAACACTGGGTTGGCGTACCCAACATACCGCTCTCGGACCTTACACTTATTGCTCCGCGGTTAGCGATCGTTGTGAGAAGTATGTGCAACTTGGGCTTCAACGACAACGACGACAGCACGATACCCGATGCTGTTCACTATCTCTTTTTCGCGCTCACTGTATGTACTTGTACACTTGCAATTGCATTTCAATGTGGAAAGTGTTTTACGTGTGTTTGCATTTCGTCGCCAAGTGCACCGGTGTGTTCAATTACGTACAGCGTATCGTACACTGTGCGATATTAAATATATACGCGTGTCTCTTACTGTAAGAATCCTTTTCGCGGGCCAAAGTGAACGCGATCGCTGGTTCCCGTATAACTCCACGTGCTTGTGCTGGTACCGACTGTCCACGTGTGCGTGGGTCACTCAGTCACCGGCAGCCGCTTACTTTCCCGTCGCCATGTTGCCACTGATCGAATCCCCTCTTCTCGCTTTGCCCAGTTACATGTTACGATAAGCTTATATACCTATATACATATATTTTTATACTGTCTGGTGGTGTGTAGTGTACCGTTCCTTTCTCGGAGTCCTGGGGGCCGCAACGTCTCGTTATCAAACCTCGGGATGACTCTCATCTCGATACCTGTACCCAGAGAAATCGAGGTACTTCTGACACCTATTAATACGATGTGACACACCTTCGGAAAGTATAATTGTTAAGAAAAACTGTAATTTAATTTAATCAGAAACGATTCATTTTTTTTAGACCAAAGTAAATTCGTCTTCACTTTGTTTATTTACTTTTCAGGGGAACTGAATTTGCTTTTGTTATTAATAATCAATCATCTGTGAGTACATTCGATTACAGTTCGATTCGATCGTTACGGTGATAATAATTAACATCGATCAAGTTACCATCATTTTAATAGAATTTACATTTTTTCCAAAATTGTTAAACGAGGTAAACACGCACGTGAATATTTAAGTTATCTTACTAAAACTTGTTACACAAGGACAGTTACAACCAATGTTCCTTAAAAAAAAGCACTACGTGACAATTTTTATTAAATGAGAACGAATTTTAGAAGCAAAAAGTAGTTGAAACAAATCATTTGATGAAAAATAAATTAAAGCAGCAATTTCGAAATAAAAAAAATACATTGCAGCTTCTGTTAATTTGTTGCCTCAAGTCCAAGAATATGTGATTTAGCTAGAGCTATGGGTAAACATACAATTTCTTCTTGTACTATTCATCAAAATGTCAAACTGACGAGAGGATGGTGAAAAAATTACAAAGATATTCCAAGAAATATCCAAATCTTGCATAATTTAAACGAATCCATCATTTAAGAAGAAATTATGCGTTCGTATTTCAAGAATCAGATCCAGGAGAACATTGGAACAAAAACAACGCAACCATACATCTTTACGCCATTTATTAAAAACTTTGTAGTTTTTCCGAACTGTTTGAGGCATGTCAACGTGTGCTTATTTCAACGAAAAATGATGAAAGTAATTAAGAACACGATCAGTGACGTCAAAATAATTTATTTATTTCACGGACGTTGTTACAAGTATAACATTTTTTTTTAATTCTTAAACTTTTCTTATCATCACGAAGTCATCGGATTTGCTGCAGAATGATATTTTTAACGATTAAGAGCAAGTGATAGTTTTCAATGATCTGATCAAAGTAAAAAAAACGTCAAAAGTTCATTACACTGGCCAAGCATTGATGTCCCAAGTGTAATATAATGTATTACATACATTAACTTTTATCTATTAATAAAAATAATTACAGCGATCACAAAACAAATAATGAAACCGCGTTTCAAGTGAGCTGAAACCATACATGGTACACGAAAAATTCAAGCATCCATATTGATCAATAAAAAAATGCATTGGAATTAGAAAATCATCGTTTTCAAGGATAAATTCTGTCTCTAATGTGACAAAATGAAATATTACGATATAACACGTCTTGTCTTTTGATTAAAGAAAAAATGATATTTTTAATAATCAAAAACTGTTTTATTCATTCAAAAATTCTATGCATCTCGTAGAATTCAAAAACAATATTCCGAAGTTTTTGATGCTCAACGCGACTCAATTGGGCTCACAGTTGACAACTCGTTGTACCGGTGGAGAACCTTATGAATAAAAATAATACATAACAGTCCATTGATTCTCCATCCTAAAATGTTTTAAACAATTTTAAAAAGGTGGTTTTCATGAAAAAAAGTTATCAAACTTCTCAATTGCTAATAACAATAGAAATTCAAAATTTTATAATTACTCAACAACTGCTTACAGAAGCTTACGCTTTAGCTTCGAAACGGGCTTTTCGTTCGTCTCTCTACGACAAATAGAACAAGAAATATTAATATTGGAATTTCACTGCGCTCTTATTTTTCAAATTAAATGTAACCCTTAACGGAAAGACATGTTGCACTTACAAAAAAAGGTCTCTCGGTGTTTTCCGATTTTTTGTGAAGTTGCGAATATTGCATGAGCGAAATTAACGATAGGTTTTTCTTGACATGTAAGCTGTGGTAGTGATAACCGAGAGCATCAGCGTAATTAGCATGCTTCAAGATTCTTAACAAGACAAAACTAACAAATCTATACTTTACGACAATCGAGTTCAGTGTTATTCCAGAAAAGTCAAAGATAAAAAAATACAGACGTTCGGATTATTCACTTTTCCTACATTTACTTCTATACAATTTGTACGAGAGATATGAATTGATGCGCAAAGTTTTTTTGTTTAAACTTCTAGATAAACGAGCGAGATGATATTACTTGGTTGATATTGATATTAAATATGTTCGTTTTTGTTTATAATATCTAGGTCTTTAATCGCTTTTATGTGTGATATTTGTCGTAAGTTATTGACTTGTAAACAAAAACAACATTCTTTCGTAATATATCCTTTGCATAGATTATTCATGTAAAAATTTCTAACAGCGATTGACAAAACGGAAAGACTGTGGCACTGCTGGACTTTTTTAAACATTCGCTGATGGTAAGTAAGGACATTTATTTTAAATGTACCGAGAGTTGGTAAAAGTGAATAGTTATCTTACCATCCCGTGTGTTACCCTACGCTTTTACTACTTGTTTAAAATCGTGCTTTAGTACTGACTGCAGATGTCACTGTGAAAAGCATCGAGAAATAGAGAGAGAGATCATTTCAAGGAATATTCTTATCGACCGGAGATAAAAATCAATGCAAGAGAGAATGATCTCTTGTAAAGTTCTCTACGTCATATCAGATAAGATGAGCGCTGAATAAACTTGCCTCCAAGATCTAAATAAAAAACCTGAGAATCGAAAATGCCATCGAGAACTAATGCAAAACTTTGATTAGAATATTCAGCCCTTTTCGCTATAATTATTTCACTTAAGTCGGTAGATGGTTTAACGTGATGCGATTCTACTCGGTCGGTAACAAAAGCCGTAGAGCCTGAATGTCTCTCTGCTACGGTTGATACATCGAATTAAAATCTAAGAGCAGTGCCCTCTATCTAACAATCCTGCAGAGCACTGTACTCGTCTATTATCCGACAGACAATTCGTAGAAATTTCGAATACGAAAATGAGTTCTATCACTCTCGCGTATCTACACGTGTTTCACATAATCTTAATAAAAAATAAAGTTCTTGCAGCAACAGCTATAATTGGCCTTTTCTTTATAGGTTGCTTCATTGAACTATAATCGTGAATATTCCCCAGGCAGGTGTAACGTTCACGCTCTTAACGAGAGAGACAATTTATGGGCTTTTTCCATGAATTTATTTAATGACCTCCCGTACATTAGGACCCTCCTGCTCTGGTAACGATTAAATTGCATTAAACGTCAGCGGACCGATAGAGCTAATTGCATTCGCGAGCTTTGGTATAGGACACGCGGGCGATCACTTTTCCTTTCTCTTTCACTATATAATAGAAGGTCCTAGTAACTTCGCGACTTCGAACACGGGTAGGTCTGCTCGTGGCTGCTAGTGCTATACATTAAAATGACTTTTCGCTAGGCACCTCACGACTCTGATTACATTAGGGTGACGGTAGAAGGTATTAATGGCCTGGGTACCGTGCACTAGACGTATGTCTTTCTAAACCAAATGCTTCTTCATTCCTCACCTCCTCACCCTTAACTCATACCCGCCCCCCTCATAATTTGACGATGAACCGATAATACTGATCTTTCCGACGAAATTACACGAAAAGGTTGACAGATATATACGGGTACTCTTCGTTAGTAAGGTTCGGTTAGCTCCATTCCGGTGATACTACACCGAGAGATAAAATATAGCACTGGCAAGTATTAAACTTCACAACGATTTATTAACAATTCATACGACTACTCTTTTAGTTATTATCATCAATTGGTTCCACTATAAAAATAGTTCATGCAACTATAAAAATAACCAGTGATGTACTAGTAATAACTTACGCTATAATGTAAGTGTTAGATTACGCTCGTACGGCATTATAATTTCATACTGAGATTGAATATTACTGTTAAAGATAAACATACTGTAACTATTGTGGTCCAGTCAAAATAATCGTTACTATCTCTTTCGTTGCTGCAGTTAAAAGGCGTATTTGTCGATTGTTTCCTCTGGCATCATCCAATTATAACTTGGAAAGGCAAAAAAGTTATCATGCTCTAAGTTGCTGTCTTCGTGAAAGCTAGACATGCGCCACTATAACGTTATGATTGTCTCTACGTAATAACGGGCACGTCGTGTTAACGAGACGAGCGACTATCGTTTCTCTAGTTCGAAAGATAAAGTTGTTTGCTCGATACAGTGTACACGTCTGAGTATACTAACAGATTTAATCCTGCGAGGATGCCTCCGTCAGCATGAAAACTTTGAAAGTCCTGGAACACCCCGTATATCGAAATGTGATCAACGTAGACATTTATCACATATCTTGGATAAACTTATGAGATGCGTTGCATTCGAGTCGCAGATGTATCACATTTGTATATATTATAAGTAGCCTGTAGATCGAGCGAGAGTAACAGAATGTCTGGAAATATACTGAAGCATGACACGAAAAAAAATGGATCAAACATCTTCTTCGATGACACGTCGCATTGTGCCTAGAGATGGGACTCGTAATCGGTCATTTTTTTTTTAACATTTGACCCTCGTTCGACACATTCTTTGATTACAAAATAGTTACCGGAGCCTCATGTAAAAAGTTTCTGATCGATAACTTGGTATTTGAACGAGGTTCAGTGTATACGACGTTTTGCATTTTTGAAGAATATTTAACTCTGGTAAAGTTTCAATGAAATAACTGATTTTTATTTATTTTATTACCATAGTCGGCTGGTAACTGCTCCACCGTTGTGCCAAACTTAAGTTTAACTCTGTTTATCCATATTTTGCTTATGCCTAGAGCCCTAAAAATGTTTAAACGACCCTGACTTCGTAAACCACAAGGAAAACCCTTTAATCGTTGCACGGATACAAGCGCAGTTTGATTTTTAAGTTGACTTAAAAAGCGGACACATCGAAAAGATTACTCCTGCTGAAAATCCATTTGGCTAAAAGAAATTGATAATGATAATTCTTAATAAGTGTGGGATGTTGACCTAACAATTACCCCAGATTTTCTCGTTGTATTTGCCAGCATAGAATCTTCCAATTAACAGGAAAAGCTCACTTTATTATTATTATTATCGCACCGTAATAGAATCCGTTTATGAATAGCTAATTAGGAAAGCTCATAACTGCAACGAAAAATTTCATCGTTTCACGAGCAACAGCAAAAAACCTTTTAATCACGCGAATCTGAAACTTTTATAGGATTTAATCTCAATTTTGTAGCATTGTTTCTCGTAATATCGTCAGAAATTCAATCATACGTAGATAACACGTAGGGGATATTAAGAGCGGATTTTGATAGACTTTTCATCATTTGATTTTTAACTTTTTCGTATAGAAAATTTGATTTTAATCAAACTTTATTTTCATCGGATTGCAATGTACAGGATACTTAAAATAGTCTTATACAATGAGAAAAGTGACAGTGTCTCCTAAAATGTTTGTAAGAAAATCGATGCACATTTTCGAATGTTGTCACAATTTTTATTTTCGTATTATTCACTGTTAAGACTCAGTCACAACATTTTCAGCTATAGAGCTAAATGGTTCTTCATAATAATAATAACATTCTAGGACTTTTGGTGTTGGTTTGGTCGGAATCGATAGAGAGATTCGAATTTTACAGGATTTTGAATTTATCGACAATGTCGTTCCAGCTCAGGTAAACTTGGATCGGCTAAACTCAAATTTTCTACAGAATTCTCTACAGTTTAAGCGACTTTAACTTTCAATGTATTTCACGAAACAAGCTGAGAAAACAAAAAAAAAAAACGTTAAAGCATCTTTGATCGACAATTAAGATTGCTGTGAAAAAAATTCAGATATTGGGAAAATTCATCGTAAGATATACGATCCAAAATATAATGATGAATCGGCTGAACAGAAACAGGATATTCCCTTGCGAATACGAAACTTTCGTCGAGCTTACAGGTGAACATCTTGAAGTGCGCATTGTGTATGCGTGTTGTCACTTTGTATAATATCAGGTGCATTGCGCAACAACGCTTTACCCTTCGCAAGGAAGTTCGTAATCCCGCAATATGTCGAAGTGATCGATCGGGTTCCACCCGGGAATGAAACGAGGGTTGAAACGTGATACCGCGGGTGGTAGTTCGAGGAAAAATCAAATCTGAGTTTTCAGGTTGTCTCAAGAAGCGAAACTTCAGTGATTTCTAAGCTCACTCAGTCGGAAACGCGCCTGTGATGGAATTCCGATAGATGTTGTTCCATTCGTTACTGATTAACATTAATTATTTCCAATTACGATAACAACAAAGAAAATTAATTTTACTGTAGAATAGTCGCTTGGATTAACAATTGATAGTCATCACTTAATAGTGATTGTCACCTCGATTTCTACTTGGAATCGGCTTTGGTTAATTTATAGTTCAGGAAGCGCTCTCGATTATACATTCATGAGCGGAACTCGCATGCTGTCAGGATAAATTTGATTCGTCCGAGTACTAGATCACTTTAATATTACATAAAATAATGTCGGTTTATGAACTTCAATTTCATCATTTTCAAGCTAAATCTACAAACAGTTTACCGGAATTTAACGATATAATTGAATGTTAAATGTACACGTAATGATATTCTTATCATAAATCGTTTTGTTGCTTTAAATAGCATTCAACCCGGGATAAATATCCTAGAAAGCATTTCTTTTTCTCGCAAAAAAATACCATAAATATTGTAACGTGGTGGAATATTCAATATACGAGGACGATTCGGATTAATGTGGTAAACGGCCTGGTGTACCTCAGTGGTGAAAGCTGTCGATTGATAATCGGAAGGTCCCGGGTTCGAATCACACACACCGCATTTTTTTCCGATTGTTCCTCATATATTCCACTTTTTCTGGCTCACAATACATTCACTGATGATTATAGTCTCCGATAAAGCTGTATATGTATACTAAGAAGCTATGGTGACGTAATTTTTTTCACAGTTCCTTTGTTAAAGAATCGTCGAATCTAGTTGCTTAATTAATTTTAATTTAATTGGTTCAAGCAATTGGAATCGATATTTAATATGATTCGCAAATGCGGAATTTGAATTAGGCCTCTCATTCACGCGCTTTTAATCCCAATCACGTATCTCGATAATATCGATCGTACTGACCGGACACAGAAGCTGTATCTATATAAATGTTAATCTTACACGGTCGCTTGAATAGAATTGCTATTGTTAATAAAAAAATAAGTAAGCAACTTTCGTGTACTCCTTTTCCAGTAGTTCGGCTCGTAACGGAATTTTGCGTTATTTTTGGCCAGTTGAGTAAATTTCCAATAGAACCATAACGCGATCCTATTGAAATGTAATATAATGGCAAGGAGTAGTTCAGCTGAAGTACTTTTCACATCAATATCAGCTTGGGATAACAATTGCCTCGCAGTAGAGTGAACGATTCAAGTATTTCATAATGGACAGTTCAATCATTTTTCTCTTCATGTAACAAAATTGAAATCAATTTGCCATTTTGTTTGCACAGAGAAAAGAAATGTAGAAAAGTGAACACTTCACTAAGATTCACTGCACTTTTCATCTTCCGGAACATCTGATTTCTTACATGAGATATCGTAAGCCATTTTTGATCTGATAAACTTAATAGAGAAAGAAACGGCAGTTGGTGAATCATATTGCTGAGACAGTCATTGAAGTTGAAAGAACTTCTGTGAATTATCACGGGATCTATTTGTTCGAAATCTGACAGTAAAGAGAGCGTGAAATATACTCGAGGTGTGTTCGTAGTAACCGGTTTAGTTTCTCTTTTACGATTTTCGATCTGCGAAAGAATCGGAAGCGGTGGAATCGATCGTCCCGAACGGATGGAGGTCGCACGATGGGTGATCGTGTGTTCCTCGAGTTCGTTCGCGTTCAAACTTTGCACGGGCACAAAGATATGGAAAGCTGATTCCCAAGTCAATTCATGTTCGTCAATTCGATACCTGGTCACGTACGGTATACATTTGAAAAGAATCTGAGAAATACGCTGAACCCGTGAGCTTGCAAGCTTTCTCTCGTCGAGAACTTTACAGTCTCATGCATGCAGCCTACGTATTAACTGCATACATTGTGCAATCATGCAGCATGAAGAGTTGAAAAGAAAAAAAGAGAAAAAAAAAAGAAAACGATTTCCAATGATGCTTAGAAATGACAAACAATGATATCGAAATACATTCTTGCATTTATAGATTTTACTATTGCTCATAGTACAAATGACCTCACGAAAAATATCTGTAAAACTCGGCCGAGTCTTTTGACATATTCGAGTTTCTATAAATTATGAAAAACAAACAGAACTTGAGAAGAAAAATCGCCAACGTTACAATCAATCGATCAATGCGCTCATATATCAATTTTATTTGAGAAACTTTCAGCCCCAGAAAGGTAACTGCGATAGTTTGGTTTCTTTGACAATGAGTTCTTTTCCTGAGAAAATCGAATGATTTTCTTAAGGTTCTTAACTATATATATATAAATATAGGACTGTTAATACCAATTCAGTTAAATGACTTGAGCATTAAATATACAAATATATATATATATATTACTTATAGAGCTTAACTATATATATATATATTGGTGTATATTTAATGATCAAGTCATTTAACTGAATTAATATCAACAGTCCTGTGATTAACGTACGGTCGATTCCTCTAAAATTGACATCCAAATGTTTAAGCCAGTTGCTATCGCTATCGGAACTCATAATTTGCCTGTGTTTGTATCCACCTCGAACGGAATTGCAAATAATGAATTAGGTATTTCATTACTGCATCAACTTCTTTAACCACTATTATCTAAATGAATAATGAGACTTGTTCCTCAATCATATAGCCGTTCTGGGCATATCATATACGCGCCATTTAATATCGAATACATTCCGAATGCTGAACAATAATGTTCCGAGTCTAAAATGTTCTCCTCTGCTGTGGGACATGTTAAGGGTTTGCGAATACGTATAAATCATATTATTTTGTTCTATTATTTCGATCGTTATCTAATGGACAAAGGCAAAATATGAATAACGAAGGTTAGGCACTTAGCGTCTCGCTCAATGCGACTTTAACTGCAATAAGCGGATGTTCTAAAATTTCAGCAATTATTATTGCATCAATCTGATCGGTGACCGAGCCTTAAATTTTACAGATATTATTGCGATATATACTCTTACCGAAAACGCGTTGTGTTATCCTCACCGATAAATAAAACATTGTGAGAATATTTAACGAAGCACCGTCGAGGTAACAGATGAGCCTGCGTGTGGCTGGTAAGCGAGAAGGTTTCATTAATGCTGCACGAACCTATCAGGTCACTAGGGGAAACCACCTTCCGTATACGTTAAAAGGAAAAAGCTTGTAGATGTAAAGAATCGAGGGTGAGAGAGAAAGGAACGTGAACGAGATGTGCTCGTAGCACCAGGCGTCCGTAGAAGTAAGACCGAGAATTCATCGGTCTAGAATTCTTGGAGAAGATCCAAGAAACACCGTCAGCCAATCGGTGGGACCTTCGACATGGTCTTCGTTAAGGTACATACGACTAATCCAAGGCACACAAGGATACCTATACGAAACGAATAGAAATGAAGTTGAGCTCTCTTGGTAGCTTGTTCTCGATCCCTTTTTTCGAGAGTTCGACAAGATTAAGCGACGATCCCCGGAAGATATATCGTCAGTATCGTCTCCAAGGAGTAAAGGAGCAGAGAGTACGTAACGCTAAAGGTACGGCGTACAGTATATATCAATGGAGAAGCAAAAAAAAAAAAACGACTGAATGTTACGGGCATAGATCTGTCGTTCTCGATCCAATAAGATTCATAGGCCATTTACTGTTGGATGGCCATTTACTGTACCACTGACATTATATTATCAGGAAACCGGGTGGAGTGAAACCGTGAGGCAAAAGCGACTTGAGTACTCGATACCGGGTGGCCTCCGGAAAGCTTCCAAACCACCGACTAAAGTTTTAACACGATTTCGTCCGCACCGCGACTCGTTCAATCTTTCATGCAGCAAGAGCCTCACGGTAACTGCTTCTCCGCCGATCTCACCGCTATATGACCCAATCCCGTCGGGAAGGGCTGCTGTATCCAGGAGTTTTCTATCCCCGAGTCCTTCCTAGACTCTCATTCCCAACAGATGGGATGGAGTAAAAGAGTGTCTGCGCGAACGCGAACGAGAGGTACTTGCTAAAGTCATGGGACTTGCCAGCACGGTCAAGGGACTATCTACCAATTTTTTCATTTTACATTAAGAGGTAGCCGTCAGTGCTCGCCTCGCTCTCAATTACTTTAAAATGCATTCTCTTGCTCGTTCTTCCACCTCCTGCTCCTTCGCTTCCAGTTCGGGTCTGTTACTCCCGCGCTTGTTACTTCGAGCAACGGCATCTCTTCTCATTTTCTCCCCTGAGAGGTTTATCCCGGAGACGCTAATGCTTTCGCCTCCAATTCTCTCGCTTCTTCCCATCTACTTTCTGTTATTCAGGTTTCTACCGTTCTAATTAATTAAACGTTTACCTCGGCGATCGTACCTCGGTGCAAGGGTGCAGCCACGGATGACCGAGTGATGAAATAAATCTTGTCGGTGCCAAAGTACCTACGAGTTGTTACTTCCAGTCGATTAAAGTACGCGGCCTTTACTACAGTGTGTTCCATGAACATATCTGTGACATAAATTTATAGAAGCGGAGGTAATACGAGTCACCAGGATTAACGAATTTGTTACATTTTTTTTACCTTTACGATATCTCCAAAATTAACTTTCAACTGAAATTTTATGATTAAATAAAATCAATCGTGGGAGAAGAACGTACAAGTATATAGTTGAAACTTGGATCTATATTTGCTGCTGAAGAAAAATTTGCTTCAAGGTCACTTGCCGAATAATTGCATTTTTTTTTCTTACAAAATTATCAAATTGATTGCCAGATTTAATATGTCTGTAGAACACGTAGTACGGACAGAAATTATTATTTTATTTACATTATACACGTGTTCTTTTACGTTGACATGATTTCCTTAATGATTACATTTAAATTACGTTTAATTTGATGTATACAAATAAAAAAAAATCTACAAGATTAATCAATCTTACGTACTTGATCACTAGGAATTGGCATCTTTATCATTATCCTTTTTCTATGAATTCTGGTTCAGTGCAGACAATTTCATTAAAGGTGATGTGCTATTCCGACTGAGTCTCTATGAGTGTAAGATAGATGGCACTACTGGTAATCGCTGAGGAACAACAGAGACCGCAAGAAATTTGTACCATGCCGCGTTAAGAATTGCTATACTGCGTTTATCGTAGTTGTAGTGGGTAACCCGCTGGTCATCAAACCGTATTTCACCTTCGTGCGACATAGATTGGAAATTAATCCTAAACTGCGTATCTATCAGTTTTTTTCCCGAAGGGTATAGGTCTTGTTCCACGCTAGCTAGGTAATTTTTCGAAAGTATTTTAGGTGATATTATCATAAAGTTTTCATCGTGAATCAAAGCTTCTTATTTCGATTTGAATCTTTAATTTCCTAACATTTTCAACAGTTTAATACGATATTCATAATGAAACTCTTCTATACTTGTTTACTAATGATGGGCACTGCGTCGAAAGGGCCTTGGTGACAGGATTTAACGGTTAGCAAAGTAACACAACTTCAAACGAAGTAAACTAAAGCCCTTTAGGTACGTAATGCCCCGCTGTAAAGCACCCTCTTCGCTTGACCAGGATTGCGAGGAAAATCGAATGAAAGACCATAGCGCCTGTTGAAAGCTGTAAAGGGTTTTCTCCTCTACAGGCATTAACGTTAACACGTATGTATAGAGTGTCCTTTGAGAATTTAAAATCGCATGATAAGGTATTTTCTTTTTGGAATGTAACATTATCGGGAAATATTGACGAAACTTTTGTACAATTATTTCGATGTAAAGCTCTCGATGAGTTAAAATGATTTTATGAAACTTTAAAAACTCCAAATTGCGAAGAAAAGTTAAATAAAAAAATTGGATTAACAACAGTAGTAAAATAATAAACAAATAATCGTATATTATATCAAGGAGAAAGTACGTAAAGTAAAAAAAATAATAATATACAACATAATGTCACACATATTCAATATTACAAAGCAAAACTGTACACGAATAAAATTCAAACATGTCCAAATACTCTTGGTACTGTGAAACAATATAAAACCTCCCATAAATGTATGTAGAAATATGCAGTTGTATAACCTAAAAACATATTACACGATTAACGAGAAAGCAATGAACTCTATATTCGGATCGTATGTAACGTCTGGAGCGAAGTCGTCATGGTGAAAATCGTATGAAGGGGGCTGGCTGCGAAGCCCGGAAGAGGCATCTAGCCCGCCGGAAGTCCTCGGTTATATAGAATACTATGTACCTTCATTTCGGTTAGTTGATCAGTCCGGTTAATGGGCCAAACTAGCACCGAGAGCGACGGATCGTTTGCCGATAGTCTGCGAGAAACCAGAATGAAGGGAGACACGTTTCTACAGTTCACTTGGCTAATAAGTTGTTCAAGGATGCCAGCGGCTCTCGTCGCCAAGATGATGGATATACAGGGTGTAACAAAACTAGAGAACAAAATTATCACCGTGAGATGCGAGATGACCACTCGAGTAGGCTGCATGCATGAGACTGTAAATTTATCGACGAAAAAAAGCTTGCAAGCTCACGGGCTCTGTGTATTTCTCACTCTCTTTTCAAATGTATACCCTGCGTGACCAGGTATCGAATTGTCAAACATGAATTGACTTGGGAATCAAGGTTGGTAGTAACGTCATTATCTGCTCTGTGATTGGCCCACATTTAAACGCTAATCACTAACAAGATCATTGTGGTCATCCCGTATCTCACGGTACTAATCTTGGACTCCAGTTTTGTTACACACTGTATATATGAAGAGACAGTCGGATTTAATAATCTCTAATGTTGTCTGTATGACCTGTACATCTTGATGCTTCGTTTCATTGAAACCAGATCATAGAAATCCGCTTTAGGAGTTAATAGTCTATTGGGACGAAGTGCTTCAAGATCAATTAATATGCCGACTCATCCTTATTAGGATGCTTCGTTTCATTGAAACCAGATCATAGAAATCCGCTTTAGGAGTTAATAGTCTATTGGGACGAAGTGCTTCAAGATCAATTAATATGCCGACTCACCCTTATCAGGATGAGTTAGGACGGGTTATTACCCGTCATGTTTGAACTGTAGACAACATACATCGGAACGGAAAAAAACAATTTTTTCGATACGCCGCAATATCTTTTGTTTCCTCTCCAATTCCGATTGCTTCCTCTGCGCATTGGCTTCTCAATGAACAAGGCTATCCATTGAATCAATTCCCATGCATTTGGGCTGATTGCACAATTTTAAGCAAATTTGTTTGAGACGGCTAATCGAGTCGTTACATTTCTGAAAAACGGTATTTCACAAGTAATATACAAACAGCTCTCCCGACTCGAAAAATTTAATTATCGGAATAAACATGGTCTCATTTTTTCGCTTTCATTTTTTCGCTTTATGCCCTTTCGAATGGAATAAGAAAATTGAGAATCGGTTGAATCAGTCAAAAGTTATGACCACTTGAAGCATTAGAAAAATCATTGGAAATCGAGCAGGGGAAATTATTACTTTCATCATTCGATGTCACGAATTTAATACAAATCCTATTTATTACGACAATGAAGCGTTGTATGTTGCTATGGCAGATACTTGGGTGTGAGGAACTGCACATAGTTAATATGAATTCTACGTTTCAGATCCCCGATGCAAATCGTATGTACTTTAGGTTCTTTAAATCTTTCAGGTTGCTGCGGTATGAACAGATAAACAACTTGGCCTGTTTCGTACTATATAGATGGTAAATATTATAGCGCCACTTCTTGGCAGATACATGGTATGACTGTCGCTTTTTATATTAGATATACGGTAACTTTCATTTGATATTTCTCTTTGTATATGGTGTTTGCTTGGTAATCAGAATGAATTCATTGCTTACCCAATCACTTTATCTGGGCCATCTCAAACTCCGAAGTTTGATCGTATCATCTCGGCGGGTAATTTCAAATCGGCACATCATCTTGTACACTTGATTCCTCGATTATTATCGTTGCATAAAACGTTTTAGGTCACTGCATCAATGAGAAATTGTTCGTGGGACCCTTGGTATCTTGCATCGCCGACGAGTATTAATTATCACGACTGGGATCTACTGCAGACATATATACTGTGGATATATGTATAGAGTTAGTCAGTTCGTATGTGTTATCTCTGGTGGTGGATGCTGCACCAACGAGGGGTGAAGGTTGAAGGTTGAAATGTGCATAGCAGTGGAGCACTGACCCGAGGAAGCTAGGTAGCCTTCTGCACTATGACTATGACTCAGGTCTGCCCAACACTCATCTATTCCGCTTCATACCTTCAGTTACATATAGGTTCCACTGCGAGCTTTGCGTTAATTACGATTATCGACAAATTGACGTTCACTATCCCAAGAGATGATTTCTCCATACGACGGACCATTCGAACGCGTTTGTGTCAAGCGTAACATAACCTTTATACTTTGCAGCTGACAAAATCACACTGCCTTGATTTTTTCAGTCATTATGCCTTAATTATCACTTGTGAACCTTATCGCATTTGTTAACAGCTACAAATTCATTTAATGACTGCACTACTTCCCGCGTTACTATGACCTTCTACACTTTTCCTCTCGTAAATGTACTTCTGTAGAGATTCTTTAAGCTACGGAAGGGAATCGCCTTCGTAAATCGTACGAACTTTAAATTTACTGTGCCGCTTAAGTATTCCCCTGGCTTTTATGATTGTATAGAATTCGATGCCATTTTCAAAGACTGTGCTTCCTAATCTCAAGTCCTACGAATTATTGTAATTATTATTACAATTATCAACAAGTTTTTAGTAATGTTTTTCGTCGATATTCACAGTTTCAAAAATCTGAACGACGTTTACGATAGTCCTGAGCGATACTTTTCTCTAATCAGTACGTCAAACGCTACAAGTTCTCTACCATGACCACCTTTTTGGTACATTCTTGGTAATTGGAAAATATTTAATATTCTAACAAGTCAATCTATTTAGAGTTTGTGGAGTAAGAAATCGATTCAACCCTCCCACACAAAAACCTATCCCCACAAAAGCTTGTTTCTCGACTGGTTTATTATATAACGGCGCCAGACACGCCCCAAGCGTGACCCAGTCGCAGCTTAAGAAATATTGTAGAGTGGCGATTCGGTGGCTTGAGATTCCGGTACAGCGAAAAATAAATAAAATATTCGCGACATGGGAGACGGACCGAATCGAACGAATGGAGGTCGAGTAGATGGGGTTCGGTTGTAGTTCTCGTATCATTATGAAATAAACATTTTAAACTTATAAATGAACATTGATGTTCGTCTGTTTATTTGTATGTTCGTATGTATGTATGCACGTTTGTATGTATTTATTGTGATGTATTTAATTGCTTAAGCGTTTGAACGCGAACCGGAGTACGTAACCTTCGGTCGTCCATCCTTGCTCGCGCATTCGTTAGCCGGAGCAGCTGAGTAAATTTTTGTATCACCGTAATTAACAAATATACCGATATACACTAAGAGTCGTGTCGATCCGCCTCGAATCCACAAAAGTAAATAAATATAACATTTTCATTACGAAATAATATTCACAAAAAAAACTTCAAAGAAAGGGAATCTCTGTCAATCTGTGGAATCGTGTACAATTGACAAACACAACTGAATGCCTGAGCATGTAAATAGCGACTCTTCAGAATATTTCACTCAAACGAAGTACCGAGAACGCATCACAATAATGTAACTAGGACGATGAATAGATAGCAAGTGTATGCTGCGGCAACGGTGTTCGCAAGTCTACATCATATCACGATATTTATATTATATCAGTGGTCGAAATCCTCTTTATATTTTAATAAACTTCAAAGGATTCATCAAAACCGGTATTTGCAATCGTGGGAACACGAGAACCGTATGCAAAGAATACACGAGTACTCATACACGTGAAACGCCGAGCACATCCACCGAACAAAACTCACGGACAACCAAAGTATTATTCAGAAATGTTACAAGAGCAAAACCATGAAAGCAACGTATACCGCATCGAGAATACGCGAGCGTGAAAGCCGAACTACTATACGTGACTGGGTGCTGACAGAATAACTGTCAACACGGGAGCGCGATTTTTAACTCGAAGAACCTCACCGATTTCCCGACAAAGTAAATGTTACGAGTATCATACCGGAGCCAAACATTATAATTATTTATAATCATATGAAATACCTTGACGGACAGCTACTGCCTTCAGATTCGAATTACCCCTCGATTATTTCGATACTATATTAACAAATCGGCGGCGTAATACTTGTTAAGATTCTCCAAAATTGTTTGAACTCGTGGAACTAATAGGAACCATTAGTATTCGCTTACCGGACCAGCAGATCATTTATCAGTTCAATAAATGAATACATTTATTTAATACATCGTTAAATAAAGATAATTCATTTATTGCGCTTTATCAGCTTGGTAATTTTAGCTTAGAATTTTTTTCCATCAATTGTGGGCATTGGTTGAAACTAGACAGCCCACTTTTGACTTTGTTAGCGTTTTCAACAGCACCTGCGCTGCTTGGGTATTGCTGTTGTAATTTAACATAGCTTGCTGTACTCCAATGAACATCGTAATCGTATTTTACATATCAAGAGTCTCGCTGGCGTCGGTTAACTTGTTTAAAAGATCAATTATACACTATATGACCGTTCACTGAAGCGGAAGAAAATATCTCCCACCTGTAGTAATGGTAAATGAATAATTGTAATTTAAAAAATATAATAAGTTAACTAAAATGATACCAGAATTTGTCACCTAAAACTTTTTAAAGTCAAAGTAGTGTTTATTATAATTTTCTTTAGTCAGGAATTAAAAAAATTTTAAAACAAATTTCATTTGGAATTATGTTCATCGATGTTCGTCGTTTATTCGCGTTTATTGTTAACGATGAACATCGTTAACAATCGATTAACATGGATGAACATCGTAAACAATAATCGAAATAAATTTTTTTTTTAACATTCTTTATCAAATAAAAAATCGAATAGTCTATTTAACAGAAATATTCTTTGTCTTTTTAGTTTTATTAAGCTCACACTGGAAAAAATGCGTTTCATAGCATATCAAGCGATTTCTGAGTTCAATTTGAACGTCGGAGTAACGTAAAAACTTGCTTTTGAATGTATAGGACACCGACAATTCTATGACCATCGCATAGTGCCATAGCACTCTAGCACTCTTTGGTACAAGCCGAAAGAACATTCAAAGATCAGCGAGGGATCGGGTATCAAGAGAGAGAGAGAGAGAGAGAGAGTGAGAGAGAGAGAGAGAGAGAGAGAGAGAGAGAGAGAGAGAGAGAGAGAGAGAGAGAGAGAGAGCACGAAATTAATTCTTCGTCGCGGTCGGATCGGATAATCGATTATCCGGTAGAGGACGCGAAAGCGAGCGCAATTCCTCGTTCCGTCGAATCCGATGCTTCTCGAGACTTCGCACTCTCCGATTGCAATTAATATTATCGATATTGGCTGCTTCCGACTCTACCAATGCCTCCCTGCCATTCCCGCTCAGATTCGTCACTATCGAAGCCAGCGAATGTACCAATTCTGGATTCGACATTTCCGAATGAGTACAGGACGCTCGTACAGGGCAAAATGTTTTTTTTTTTTTTAATTCTTCCGTCGCTCTACTTTTCTGTCTCGAGACTAGCGCAAAATGGACAACCGAGTGAAAATGGAGACTCAGAAATCTCACCAGGGTAAAACGGAAACTTTTCAAAATCGGATGAAATATGAAAATGTTTAATTTCAAGACATATTCTGAAACTTTAGAGAAAATACAACTTGTAAAGTATTTTTAAAAATGTTATATTTACATAATCGATCAAAGTTTCATACATTTTTTTAGGGTATCCGTTTTGCTCCCGTATCCCCTAACTTCCTCATATCAATATCGATACAGAAATAGCAGAAGTATTCATCGCTATTATATGTTCTCCATGTAGATTTTCAGTTCCGCGCAACTTCAGGTCAGTGATTGCAGCCAGAAACTATTTTCAACCGCAAGTTGAAACACGTGGCCGAATATTCATACGATCGCAACGAATTGAAAGTTTCTAAAATCCTCATCGACATTATGTCATTGCCAAAGCGTATCGGCTTTAAAATAGTTCCACTTATAAATAAAGTCGTTTTTACGTCTTGCAAGGATTTATTTTTAAGTAGAAAAGTAGGCATATACAACCAGTATTTCCGGATTATAGTAACGAAAAAGTTAAATCAATTAACTAATAAAGTTTTGGTTTTTAATTCTTATTTTAAGAGACAATACTTTTACAGTTATCAGAGACAAAGATCGAAACCAATCTTATCTTGTCCGATGTTAGACCACTTAACGTTTTACCAAGTCGACATTTGTCTAAGCACATCTGAGTATCAAGTTAAAGATACTATGTCCGATGAACAGAAATATAGGAAAGGAAGCTGCGGCTTACAACAGTAAAAAAAAATTATTACCCCGTCTCGTCTGCATCGAAATAAGAATTTAAGTTATTCGAAAGGAAGCTCAAATTTCGTCTGAAGCAGTAGCTTTCATTCCTAAATACCGAGAGTATGTCTATGTACTAGATCACCCTAACTTAGAATGCCGAGATTCGCTATAAAAACCGTCAACTCGTCCTAACCTTACGCGCCAAGAATCGATTCAGTGAGAAAAAATTACACAAGCACTGGAGAGCGTTATCGTTACTTAACGAGATTCGCTATAGACGCAAATCTGTAACAAAATCAAGTACTCGTTTGCGATAACCAATACCTTGTTTGAGTTACTAATAAGCAAACGGTTGGGATAATCCTAACCAAGCTCTTTATTCCGTGCGGAAAGATACATTTAGCGGGTGAAATAAGCCTACGGGTTTAAGTGTTGAATAAGCCGGACATGATTTTCCAATGCAGTGTAAATTGAGGTGATTGTAACGGATAAATATAAGGTTCATTGCTGTATTTTGTTACTATGTTACTTTGTCATTATATCATTATAATGCCATCACAATGCATATTTTTATTAGAAAAAAAGAAGAAAATACGATGTATGGTAACATCTAATAAGCATCATGGATCATCGAACATTGGCAATTCTGCGTTTTAATTGAAAGGCCACGGTGGGTAACCGCGAAAGACTATGTTCGAGAATAATCTATTATTACCAAACATTTGTGAGTTCTCTGTTCGTTCGATAATAAATGGAAGGGCTCTGCTAGGTAAGCTCTACAAGCCAGCTTCGTGTACTTTTTCATCTAGGACGATTCATCTGCTGATTCCTTTTATTCGAGTCCTCGTCAGCCATACCTTGCCAGTAACGGAAGCAAAAGCACCGTCACCAAAGGAACAAAGGGTTTCCATGAAGCTTCAGGATAAGAGGATAGAACGAGACACCCCGACTCCCCTGGAGATTTATTTCTTACTCTCGATTCTTGGTAGAGTATCTGAAGAAGTTAGACACACCAGTGGGTCGACGTTGCCATTTAACCACTGGCGATCTATACCGCACCCCTAAGATTTTACGATATCGACCGCGTCGTCGGAATCCTCTAGTGTTCTCTGCAGGCTTCGCCGCTTCGGTACTTTAAGCCACTGAAGCAAGAAGAATCTCGTTGTTTAATGTGAAACGTCAGGAGTATTCTTCGGTGTGTGTCATCCTGGCTCTCTTTTAAAAGACAAAAACGTCACAGTCAGTGAAACAAAACGCTCGGAGTTGTTGAAAAAAAAAAGAATTGAACTCTATTTTAATCCCGAGCACTGGCATCAAGAGACACGATTGCGTCTCGAGACATGAACATTTGTTCATCTCACTCGGTTCAGCTGTTTCCCTCAAATTTTCACTGATATCTCATGAAAAATTATTGCGTTACGTAGATACACACAGTTTTCATTGATACTTTAAGAAATAACGTAGATTGGAAATGTCCACTTTTTACGGTCCAAATGATTTTTAACTAGGTTTTAGCACTTTATTCGAAATCCGAACAAGTCGCTGGCCGTCAGGCATGGTTCGAATATAAATCTTGTTTATTCGGGTAGACAGTGATGAGTACGTGTCCAAGCATACAACGAAGATTGCATCTGCATCCATAAATATTATAATGGACGTTGAGTTGGTTGGTAAGGTAATAAAAAACCTTTAGTGGCTGGTCGCACAATGTTCGTTGTCGTAGGACCAGGAAATACATAAACACGTGTGCATAAATGATTTTGGAACCGTGAAAAATATTCTTGTTGCATCGCAACAATTATCTAACTGCAGCTTTTCATCTATAGCTTTAGCTCGAAAATCGTAGCAGAAATTTACTTTTTTATTCTTAGTGTGAGTCTTTTCGCGACTGTCATACATGACGCACTGATTGACTTGAATTAAAAGATTAATATTCAAATGTTAACGAACTTGATTCGATGGAATACAAGACGTAACATGTGACCTTAGAATACGCTATTTAAAGTCATTTGTACGGTAAGCATAGATTGGTAACATTATTTATCGTAAGTTTTCCTTTTCAAACGGGAACCTGCATCAATGTTTATTAAACAAATGAAGAAATGATGCTTGATTAGAAATGTTACTGACAAAACCCCTTTTTTCCCAAGATAAAAATATACATTTTGTACTCTTTCTAATAACGCGCAGTCATGGGGGTCGAAGTTAACCATTTTCTGTTAATATATGTGCGTGTTGTGTTGTATTTTATTGGTACAAAAAACGCATGAAAAAAACCCATGATATTGATTATTCGTAACAGTATTCTCCGATCATGTAAAAAAATGGTCAAATCCGAATGTAATAAATTGCAGAAAAGAAAGATTATCTAAAAAAACATTCACAATCAATAGTTTATTGATATTTAAACCTGGGGATTTCTTTACATGATCGGGACATCATTACGAACCATTGATCCCGTGGGAATTGTTACGATTTTTATACAGATAAAAAAACACGCTTTTATACTAAAAATGGTAGAAACAATATAATTTTACGACTGAGCAAATTACTGTACCGTATTATTGGAGTTAGGATAAATATACTGATAAACAAAATTCTTGAATATTAATTCTTAATCGCGATATGGTCTGTCGACATTTAAATGAAAAAATTCATCTACTGCGATTGATGATATTTTGCACGTTTCTCGTTCATAACCTGATCAAGAAGTTCTTCTTTATAAGTCACACTGTAAAATCAAATTATTCAGTCGTGTAGTTACGATTTTTTTGCATTATGTCTACCGCATCATTAATCTTCTTCTACATCCGTGTAGATTTCGCGCACCGCATTGAAGGGTACTGGCGTCTAGTGATAGTTCGTCTTGCTCCTGTTTCCCATGAAGTTAAAGTTGGATGCGTTTACAATCAGACTAGTCAGAGAATGGATTTACCAATTTCAACTACGTTCGCATTTTCCAGACAAAGTCCTAGGGCACTCAACTGGTTCCTCAACGTATTCTGGAGATTGGTTTTCGAGTCGTATTATAGCTCATAGTATTCATGATGAATTGCGAGAAATATAGTTCCTGTCGTACCTTTAGTTATAGTTTTAGCGGAGGTGCCACAAGCAATTAGGGCGTCGTAGCGTATCTCGCTTTCACAGAATGCTTGATAACACAATACTCGAAGTGTAAAGCGTAACTTTCTAATGACGATGAAAACAGCAAGACCGGAAGACTCCTGTTCAAACCACAGGAAACACGTTGCCCTAAGTTCGAATCATATCTACGTTCGCTGCCTTTGCTTCCGTGAAACATCGTGACTGTGTCACCACAGCGACGTATCCAAGCGATTTCATACGTTGCTCAGCCATGTGAATAAAACCGATCACCGTACATATGATATAAATGAAAAGAAATATTATGACGAAGCACCTTATAAAATAAAAACTCCCAATATACAGAAATAAGAATAATGAGGCATTAAAAAAAAAACTTTAAATCCCCTGATATGCCATATTCCATTACGAATGATTCCATGAGCGAACTATAAATAAATGAATATTGACATAATTTTTATATTCTGTTTGTATTTTTTAATTCTTTTGGAGAACAGTTGAGACAACGAAAATCCCTAAATCGATTAATGACTCTGAAACGTATAACTTCGTCGTTTTTTTTTTATCTGGGAGCAGTCAGTGTAGTTGTAAAGTGGCCTGAAATTATCATTCGTTCGTACAGATAATTTTATAGTACACTGTTAAAAATATTTGGAATATTAAAATACCTGTTAAGTAGCATTCAAACATAAATCGAATGTATTATATTCAATACACAACCCTACATTTATATTTCAATACTCTGTTTATTAAACACGATTTTTTGAACGTTGTTCATTCATTTTACATCATACTCGCATAAAAAATGTAATGTAACATCTTTGGTACAAAAGCTTCTTAAACAAATATATTAAACTATTTGTACAATGGAAACAAGTCTTAATAATTTTATATTAATGTTATTAAGAAAATTGAATAGAGGACCCATGTTGATGTCATTTCTGAATTGTCAATTATGATTTCCCTCGAGCTTGAAAATGATCAGGTATTTCTCGATAGTTTCATTGCCTGGAAACATGTGCGTGAAGTTTGGCAGATGAAAATCCCGATAGCGCAGCGCGAGGAATTTTGTGCCAAGCTACACGCACATGTCGCTAGACAGGGAAACTTGAGGGAAATTCCTGATGAATTTCCGAGCTCGAGGGGTATTCGGCGGATTATTTGTTTCACCCGAATTCCTAGCGATAGGAGTTTGGTATTTAACATTTTAGTGAGATATTTAATTGATCATTTCATCAATAAATGTATTTGACGGTTCTGACATTTACGCAGGTTACAATCTATTGATTTCTTTTGTTTGTTTATTACATAGCAACAGCAGGGAAATTATTGACAAATTACTGATAAAATTTCGTCGTGCTGGTACCACGTGATGTTAAATATCATGCTCCTATTCGTCGAAATTTGTGTGAAAAAGATCATCTATATTATAAATCTAATCTAACGAATCTCTATTTCCTCTATGTCATGCAGCTTTACTTTCAGAACCCGTGATATGATCTCATAATGAATAGTTTGTAGCTAATTAGGGCTTTCTAATGATCGTGGTTAGTGGCACGGGTTACCCGCAGAGGGCTACGAATCAGGCAGGAAAGTAGAAAGAAAAAAAAATATTCAGAAACTCACGAACAAGTGTACGATGAACCGGTAACAGTTACCGCGAAGTTGATCGCATTGTAACGAAACCATTTAACCGAACCACCGCAAAGTTATTTCGTGCTCAATCGTGACGTGACACGCGGCGAGACCAACGAGAGCAGCGTGAGGTGGCGCATGAATCGTTCGGAGGTTTGCTAACCGCGATTGCTCGAATCTATTCAATGCATATACAGTGGACAACCGGAAAAGTTAAGATCTCAAATGCTTCAAGATATACAAACAATTACTATTAAATATGCAAACCAAAAAAGCGATGGGATGGATGGACATAAATTTACAAATGAGTGGCACATTGGTATGTAATTGCCAGAAATTGAGGTAAAGCGATCTATCGTAAAAGCAGTGGGAAGTGCATTCTACTTATCGACAATGCTCCCACACATACGGTAGCGGAGATATTGGATCCATTGAGCGTCTTGTGCCCATTGACGTGCATTCTATCGAACGTTACAGCTCTTATACAGCCAACGGATCAGGAAGTAATTGAAAATTACGGAAAGTGTATCGGAAAAACGTCCTTCTAGAGTCCCTGCGTAATGACGCCAGTAAGGCGACATTCTTAGAATTTCTCAAATGCTGGAACATTTTCGAGTGTTGCTTACATGCTACAGAAACTTGGAGAACTTTCACCACCGAATATATAAAAAATGCTTGGAAAAATATATATCCAGTCCATTTTGCTACAAACAATGTATCGGTTAACGAAGAGATATCTTGGATATCAGAAAATTAAGTGATCGACGGTAGTCTTAGTCAGCCTAAAAACGTGAATGGGACAAAGAAACAGATTTCAACAGGAAAATTAAGCGATGCGGCCTTATTTCTAATTGTTATGTTGCCGAATGAAAGCTATACTTTATATTATTGAATTATTCGCATGCGAAAGCAACGTTATGTCATTAGTTTCACGATTATATGGTTGCACAAAAAAAAAAAGTTTAACCTTCTCCGTTACACAATTGTTTCCGTGCGTAACAAGAGTTGAACTTTTGATCTCGATGCGCTATGTAATGTACAACTTTACATAGAAAAAAAGGGTACTGCTAAGATTCATTTAAATTGAGTTAAATTAAATTATTTTAATTATGTGTATGAGTTCTTAATATTGTAGTCACATAGGAATGTTGACACAGAAAATAGTTTATTAATCCTCATGTAATGTTAGAGTCATATACGGACCCAAGGACTTTACTCGATAAACTCTTTGATTAAATAATAATATATCATATTTGCTAAATTATAGAAATAAAGTGTAGTCTGCTTCGGTCGTGAGACGTCGCAACGGAAAAAAAAATTAAAAATTAAGATTGATCTTGTGATTCATGTACCCTTTGGTTATTATTTAATCCTATTGATCGATAATTCACAGTCTCATTATGCTTTTACCATCCAGTAAGAATGTTTAAGATTGCTCGCTGCAGCTATTTCTTGGCTTTACCATTTCATTGAATACGCGCACTCCGATGATACCGATCTGGGTCAACTGGTACCGCGGTACCGCGAATCGTCAAATTTTTTTCGTTTTCTAACCCCCACCCCCTTCTTCCCGTTTCATATGATTTAGCAACCTTACATTTTATTAATGTATTCTCTGTGTTTCTTTTGAATGCGGTCTCGAGTGAGATTTGTACAGACGGAGTTCATTGACTCTCGACAAACGATACAACTAGGTTACATACATAATATATCCTCTTGGCTTACAAGAGGCATTGCTTTAATTTTTTATCTTCGCTGTACATGAAAGCATTTTTTTTCCTTTTCATTTCAGTCTACGTTAACGAGAAGCGTTGTAGAAACAACAATGACAGAAGAATGCTTCTCGGAAATAGATTTCTTTCTTTTATGATCTGCAGTTTGTTTTTAGCTTGTTTATCTCACGATAATTGTCGATTACGTCGATCGATTTTTACAAAACATTGCAGTCTTGTACTTTAACATTCAAGATAATCTTTTTGCAGCACCTAGTCAAATAACAATTCATCGTGAGATCGTTAAAAATAAAGATATTGCAACATCCCAATTATTATAAGAATGTACAAATATTTTCTTACACTCACTAATTAATAATATTTAATTACTAATTTAAAAAATAACATGACGCGTGCGTTTTGCATATCATTAAGAGTTATATCCGATTCTTTACTTAATTTAACTTTAGATAACGGAGCAAAATATTCGTCAAGAGCTAATTCTCGTGTCTATGGATTCCAGAAACTTAAAAGAATATCTTAGGATATAGGTTATAGACGCGTGTTATCGCTGAGTACATGTATTATTCGTTGGAAGTCCTAACGCCCCTCCCACCCCCTTCCGGCGTTGCCGTTTTCTCATAAGAGAAATACTATCTAATACTAAACCCTTCTAATACTATTTGTTATGAAAGATCTATGTTAATTAAAAATATCGTGTGATGTGAAGCTATAAATTTCGAACGTTATACCTTGTGATCCATGTCACTAATTTCGAATCGGATAAAAAAAAGAAAATATCTAAAATCATAGATGAGACTTCAACTGATAAAAAATATCAAATCGATCCTACACGAAGCGAAGAATATAGAAATAGTTTGTTCGCTCAGTGTTGCAATCGAAGAATATTCTGTTAGAATATATTTTTCCCACTGCGAATTAAATATTGCACACCAAGCCTAATAGAGAACCACGAAGTCTCGCGAGGCTTGACACAAATCCTCGAATGTTTCAAGAGAGAGATAAAGCTCGCGGTATTCGTGAATAAATACGATACCTTCGTCGCGGATAAAGCAAGCATTGCGAGAAACGATTCTAACAAAATTTTATGCTAAATAATAAAATCACACAAGCGACTCAGACTCTCACTGGCTATGAGGGAACGACGATCCGCTATCCCGGGTATAAATCGGTTGCAGAAACCTCGATGACAACTCCAGGCACGGCGATGGTCAAAAGGAAAAAAAAGCCCTGGAACGTGTCGATCTTGTAACCACGAAATCTCTATTCTCCCTACACCACTTTACTTTATTCGTGAGTAATCAGGTTACCAACTCCGACCCTCGGGATTATGATTCCCATTTTTATAGTAGGCGGACTGGTGAGTGGTAACCAAATTCATCGAGCACTCTGGACTTCTTACAGTGAGAACAGAATGACGTCAGACGGCATCGGTGGGACAGTATAAAACGACGTCACGTATTCTAACCCATTGGTAGGACAAGGACGTGTGAGCCCGGCAATTCGTCTCTAGACATTCGCAATTTCAAGTCTATTGAGCGGAAAATGATGGGCAGTTATCGTTTTATTTCTCGCCAGTAAAAAGTCATTGTCTCTCATCGCATATAATAAAAAAATAAGGAATACGAATCGAATAAAAAAAAAGTTCATTTCCCTATCGAGCCTCTACGGATTTTTAGCGTCAGTCTCTCCGTGCCGAGAATACTCGCGACCTCTCAAACATGAATAATTTCACCACGCTACAATGCACGGTAGTAAACAACTTGAAGCTCTATACAGCCGAGGAAACGCGTAAAGTGAGTTAACCGACAGCTCGTGTTTCGAGAGTCACGAGATACGAACTCCGCCCCTCGTCGACATCGTACCTACTGTGGAAGATCATTAAAACTACACTAGTTTGCACAGAGAGACTATGTCCCTGTATACCGACCCCAATGTAGCCGTCGTTTTTCGGTCTTGAATTGTTGAAACGACTACACGAAGAGATACGTACCAGCGTGTTTCGCCATCTCGGTAATTATACGAGAATGTCGAGAAGGCGTGTAAGGTCCAGCGTAGTAAGGTAGAACTCATCGTGATTTAACCACTTTCAAGCTCTACGCTTACATCCCCGGTACACACGAAATTCTTTCAACCTAATTATTTCTACGAATTTTCGGAGGTCGGATGTAATTGAAGAAAGATTTGCGGTGATTGTGCGGACTCCCCGACACCTCGCATACTTGACGACATATTTGCCTCGAAAGCCACTTAAGTAAAATCGTATTCATTGCCGGATTCTTATAACTCTATCACCTTTAAACTATTTGTTTATTGAAATGACTGGCTAAATCCTCTGTCGAACATTACGTACATCCTTCTATTCATTTAAATATAGAATCTAATTGATAAATACAAGGTTTGTCTAAAATATATTTTAAAAACCTATGATTTTCTTGCTCATTGATAAAATATCTACAAAGTAACATATCATTTGTTTATGTGATAATCTATTTGTTTATAATATTTGCAAAATGATTTTCAATCAATTTCTTTAGCGAGTGCAACGCCGAAAAAATGTAGCGTCGAAATGAAACGACACCGAAAAGAGAAGCATAGAGAGCTAAGTAAGCGAGAAAATGAGATAGAACATGTTAGCAGTATTTTTTATATTCGGTCGGGACACACTAGGATCAACACAGATAAATTGAACATGCATATATTTGTGTATACGTGTGTATTAACGCCATCTGCGTGCACACGCTGTACAGGCGCGCGCGTGCGCGTGTGTGTTCGAACAAAAGTGTATGATAAATTACTGATGATTTAAAGTTGAGACTTTTATATGAATTAAATAGTTCATATAAAATATTTGAATTCAATTTTAAATAATAACTTTAATTTACAAATATCTAACAATCCAATTGAGTCAAGAAACACGATCAGGAATCTTTGCCATATTTCATAGATATATAGATAAAATTAAAAGTAGAGCATTTATTTCATATTTTAGTTACCATAAATCACTCGTATCATTTTTAGAAGACACTCATCTAGAATCAGAACAATAAACAAAAATAAAATTCTCTCCCTCGCTCGCTCGCTCGCTTGCCTTCTCTCTCTTTCTCTCTCTCTCTTTGTTTATGCCATCCCTCTCGGTGTATTTATCTCATTTTTTCGCAGATTATTTTATAAAAATAAATATTTACTGCAACATCAGAATTCATGAAAAAAAACTCAGAAATACTTCTATCGTATGTGAACGGCACTCATCCGTTTTTTTAAGCTTTGTCTATAAAATTAAAAAATGAATATTAATTTTCATCCTCCATTTAATGGTATAATCGGTGAATATACTTTGTTAATCTGTAAATGTACTTATGTACAGCGTCTGTAGACGATATTACGTCTCTTGAAATACTCGTAAATTATCCAAAAGTCAAATTTATACATATTCGAAAATGAATCTCTTCGTTTGAAAATAATTGACAAATTTTTTATCAATTTAGCCGAATCAAACAATCAAAATAATATTTTTTATACTCATTGAGAAGTGGACAATGGATGACACGAATAAAACACGACGATAAATTTGATTATGTCATCCACCATATCACGACGTTGCCAGCAAAATTGACTACTCACGAGTATTTTTAACATCCACGACTATGAAATATTGATCATTGAGAACCGTCATCAACCCCATCCAGGTATATCTCATCCACGTACATACGTACATCAACTTGAACCGAAGCAAAATGCATTCATTCATGAAATAGTACTCGTTAGGATGACATTACTGGACATGAAGCACCGACGTTGAAATGCGGAGTTCATGACATACTTCATAAAAATGTGCGGTACACGCGGTACCATATAAATCATTAATACTCAATATTTTTTAATTTTTTCACATACTGCAGAAATAGTCTCGAGACCTTATGATCACGGATTACTTGTATAGTTAGGAAAAAAAATGTTCCATCCAAATTGAAATTATTTAGGATTTTCCCAACTTACAGTTAAGAGAAAAAACTAAGCCGTAGATTATTAATTTGATTAATTCCATATTTCTCTCATTCTCTTCATCTGTCGTAATTGTTCATAATTTAATGTGGTCAATCAGATGGAATTTTAAATTTTAAATATAACACAAATTGAGTGTCAAACCAGTGTCCAACGATTTTTCATTTTTTTTTAATGTACCGATGACAAGAAGGTAACGCAGGAAAGAAATACCTTTGGTGAATTTGTATAAAATCGCGTCAGCGACATACGATAACTTTTCCCTTTTCCTACGACTAAGTGGCGCACGCTGAATTAATTACGTTGCTCAGGGTTAACACGTAGGAGAACCGAGTCAGGAGGCCGTCGGCCTCTATGTTGTCACGCCCTTCTTATACTATTAATTGCATCTCATCGTGAGTACTCACATTAATGCTTAATGGACTTTGCGAGATTAAGATGTTATGCGCTACCGAAAGAGGGCTCGCTCTTCGTAGATATATCACAGTGACCTGGTCTAAATGGGAGAGAACGGGTTTCGTCGCGTAAACGAGCACATCAGGTTCAAAAATCGGAGATTCCAAATAGCTTTTTGATACCGTGAGGCCTTACTTACATATTGAATAACGGGTATACCCACTGACTGTCGTATAATGCGATAAACATCGCATGGTATCGCCGACCATATCACGAGGGATGTCGAGCCACTGGAGAACAGGGCAAGTTAGGTCACTCGAATACGCTTTCGTCTGAGCTGGAGGGGTGATCGACGGAGTCTTAAAGGTTCTGAAGGAATCAGCAAAGTAGACATTTTACAAAGTAGTAGCCTGCACCTTGCCTCCTTATTTCTTTGGTTAATTTGACAACTTGAGAGTAATATTTCACTCCTCAATGCCCGATATAAGTACGAGATTCAGATTTCCATGGTGTAAAGTCATAGCTGGTCCACCAAGCAAAGAAGCATCTCGGTATCTCACTTGAGAGTATGACACTGTGCAGTCCCACGCCTGCATTTTGACTTCAGTGATTCCTATGCAGCTGCACTTTGATGGTGGCAGGCCGCTACTGAACCAACATATCACACCGTCTCCCCCAGATGGATATACGCATTGTAACGTTCTCTCGTGGTAACACCAGCGTAGCTACCAGAAACAGTATACCACCAGTAGCACCTGTCGCAGGTGAACATGGCAGAGGTAATTACGTACAAGGGTTAACTCAACGAGCACCGTTACTCAAACAGCTGTACGTATGTGACGTAGCTTAGGTATGTATGCATGTACGTGAATTCAACTGGTGCGAATGCGATCCCTTTGGTTATACATGTGTCCGGCGTACCGGAAACACCTCTGCTCTCCACTCAGCGTAGTCCACGATCAACGAGTCCCGCCGATGAGACCCTTCTGCAACAAGAGTCGCGTGCAAGTACAATCGCCATCGCAACCTTCGGAGTAACGACACACTGCCCTATATCAAATCTACGTTCGCAATGCTTTCTTTACCAGTAATTTATAAGCTTTGCCAGTTATTTGCTCGTTACTAAGTACAATGCTCGTGGGACAATGAAAAAAAATTATTATTTTTTAGTTAATTTGACAATTTGACAACATTTTTTCTTTACGAAGATGACAATGTGCACCATGAATTCAAATTTACTATTAATATTTTTATCTCGCGAACGATGGATCTTCCAATGTATTTTTTGACTAACGAAAAATCTAAGCGAAATGCAAGTTTCAACGATATCGTTGTCACAGCCAACAAATTAATGTACGTGAACTCAACAATTTACAGGAAAGCTATTTCAACAAATAAAAATATACCGCTCGCCAAGTGACAAGGGCTCACCGAGACTAGTAGAGGTGCCTCGCGTATCGTTCTCTATCCTTAAACGTTTACGGAAAATTATGTGACTCGTGACCTCCTTCTTTCGATATCTCACGGGAATCCTTTCTCGCAACCAAGTGGGAAGACGAACGGACTGAAAAAGCCCCGAGACCTTGCGCTCTCGGCACCACGAGCCCTAGCTTTTATCCCTACTCTGCTCTAATATTTTTCGCGACAGTACAGGCGAACGCTTTAATGGCTGGCACGCTACCACGTGAGACACAAATCTGACGAGCACCTGTAGACTTTCCATTAATCTCCTTAATACGGAATGATTGATGGGAAATTTACAAAAAAAAATCCCGACGAATCTACCAACATCATGGAAAATATGCCATAAATTTACCATTAGTGAACCATTTGTTCTCGATCAACCGTAGACATTTTTTTCACTTGGACATATTTAAAAAAAAACTGAAGTTGTGAAATAGAAAAGAACGACGATACGTACAGGAAAAGAAGCTGCGGCTTCAAATGTTAATTCAGCGAAGCACGATTCCATACGTTACAACAATTAAAAATTTATACCATGGATCACAGATGGTTAAACTTAGAACGACATTAAAGTTCGAAAAAATTAAGCGGGTCATACAAAATGTTTGGCTGCTGTCAAGGAATTAGAAACTTGTAAGAAGTACCGGAACAAAGGTGAGAATAACGATAAGTTTCCAATGTAACTAGTATTACCTATGATAAAAAAAAATTACCGATTAACGCGTAATCAAAACGTTTGCTGTTGTACACAAAAGAAAATTATTATAATTATCAAAGCAGCTTTTTTTTCATTAAATAATAGCGATGAGGTCAAACGAATGGAATGAAAATACATGCGAAGAGCTTTTAAGTAAAATCGTGAAATAATATCCACGTCATTAATTAAAAAGACGTCATTATCGATAACAGTGCCTTCAGATTCGCGTGCCAAAACGTACATCTCGTGGATTACGCGAATGCTCCAGAGTGTTTCGCGTGTTCTCACGTTCAGCGATGTAGCGTGAGTACATTCAAAATCTTTCGTAGTTAACGTCGAATTTTCTCTCAAATGAATGTCGAGTTAATTCTCTTTACTGACCACGCCAAACAAGTATACTCCTTATTGTCCTTTCATTCCTCGAACTATTTTTTTCACCGACTACATCGGAAGATCAAAGTTTTGTGCAACGATATCAATTAACGTGAAACATGTGAATTTCTTCAGTCGGCTGATTGGCTAGCTGGCTGTGAGCTCGACACACGCTTGTGGGAACATTTCAACGATTTGCACATGTATTTATGTAGCAGGACAGCGAGCGGAGGACTATATTGTAGAAAGCTTAAGGGAATTCGCTCGAAGTTGCTGACATCGTTGCATTATTCTACTTACGTATATGCATACACTCATATACTATAGGATTTTATACATTTATCATTCGCATGTGCTTCTCAACTGTATTCTACTTCATAACGAAATATAAGCGCAGAGCCTCGAATGAACTCAACAATACGTGAATCTTTATACCAATACACAATTAAGTTTGTACATAGCTTATACGTATACGAATAAAATACACACGTAAACCCCAACTCGTTCTATACAATATTACAAGCTAGAGCACGGTCGCTAGCTCACAGTAATATTTGATGTACGAGAGTCCGGTGGTATACGGTTGCCATATTTCTGCCGACTTTGCGAACCGTTTTAGTTTTTCGTACTAGTTGGAAGGCTTCCAGTAGCCAGACCGAGCGAGCCATATCCAGCTACTACACCAAGCTCCGCACACCGCGTTATAGCGAGAGTCGCGAAAGCGCCCGAGCCTTCGCGTACAAGCCCCTCGCGTACCCTTAAAATATACTCCCGCCTCAATATGTGTGAAAATGTACGAGGGGCCAGCCTGTATGTTACACCACGTACGTAGGCTACCTACGTACGACCGCCAACTTACATGCATTTCTATACATAGTGTATAGCCAAAGTGTATTATACACATAGCTAGGGGGTTCCCCGTACTGGCGCCTAACCCCGATGTACGACCAGCACTTCTGGCTTGGTGAATTCGTGTCGCAGAGGCTCTCTCGCCGTCTAGCCATGTACTCGTCGGCTTGCACTACTGCAAGAACTCTTTTCGTGTGTGCGCAACGCTATATTCACTGCATTATACCGGGACCAGTCACTCACACTTACCGACACTACACGTATATTCTACTACCTGCCCCCCCCCCCCCCTCCCCCTATCCACCAAAACGAGGAAAGGGATATACGATATAGAGGTACCTTATATGGTCGACCAGGAGGAACATAGGTCGTGCCAAAACTCGTTTTCCATACTCTCCCACCTCCGTCAACCCCTATCGTACCACCTTCCGAGGAAACAGTTTTCTACCTCACTATTTCGAATTTTTAAAATTTATTTTCGTTCTTTGCGCTCCTGTACTATGAACCTTTGTCGAACTATGGGTCTCTCGGTACGGTCGTTGATGTTTACGTCAGCTTATAATAATTCAATTTATTTTAGCCGAGTTTTTTAAAACATTTTTTCTTTGTTACTTTTATCCTTTTTTTCCTCGGAAATGTATATTCACAGATAATTGAAGGTAAATTAAATTTTATTAATTGGACAATCGAATCATTTGGTGATCCAGTTCATGAGATTTCCTCGATTCTAATCGATAAAGATCTATTTTATATTGAAACGTATGAATATGCAACATTTTATTAATTATTAACGACGCCAATATTAACTTCAGTAAAAAATAAAGTATATTCGATCATCCTTCTGCTGGATTTCTTTTAATATAAGCGAAACTTTTTGCCTTTTTTCATATACGTTCAAGCGAGAACGTCGCGTTTTTTTTATAGTTTCGTTTTGAGTGCCCGACACGAAGCATTCGGAAAATAAAAAAAAATTGGTAGTATAAAAAAATTGAATCTAAGTTTAGATTGGATAGAAATAACCGTAAAAGTCAGGGATGCAATGGATTCGTCTTTAATCAAACTTAAGCAAGAAAGAAATATTCGAATGTTTCAAAACAATTTTAGGATTTAAAAAATCGATTCGAAGTACGTAGAATGATTTTACGATTCTTTTCGTAATATAACATTTTTTAATCAATTATTTGTAAAGAAGCTTACAAGAAAGGAGAAATTTTAGAATCTCAGTGTTCATGGTATCACTCACGACTTACGAGTTATAATTTTTTTTAATTTAACGGGTATCACACGAAACGACGTTCATTACGAATATTTGTACTTATGTTCATCGATGAAAAAACCTTTATTGATTATGTTATCCGCATGGATTTCCAACTTATCGGACCTACCGATATCTCTGAATAGTGTAACGGTTCCCTGCGATATGTGTAAAGTGATCTCGACGTTCATTTTCACCATAAAAAAGCCCTTGCTATACACTACGCACGCATTATCACACGAAACAGTTGAATCGATGGTTTAGCGGCTTAGCTATCGTGTGTCCCGGCATTCGCTCGAGAAACGTTCAACGTTCGAAATATTAATATTCGACTTTTCATAACTCCTGGCGGGTTATTAATTTTTAAGGGGGTACGACTATTGCTTTGGAGTCAAACATATGTGTTTGAAATAAATCTAACTGCAGCTATCCCGAATTGTCCTCAATATTATTATATTTGGTAATTGCTTACAAGAAGGACTTTACCCAATTTTTATATTTAAAAATTATTTTTCCGCTACAATTGTTTGTTGTGACTCCAACAACAACAATCAATGGGGGGGGGGGGGGGGGAGAGCGAAATCATAACAACCGTCTGTAGGCTAGACGTGACGTGCTTACCGTATTCGTACAAATACATACATGAGTAAATGGGGGTGGGAAGATGAGTTCGGGGCGGGGGCGTGTGAGGGCGTGTGAGGCGACGGGGTGGGGCGTGTATGGGAGTGGAGGGTTGAGCGCTGCCTCCCCCCTGCTCACACATGTACTGCTCCTAATATAAATATTTCTACTTCAATGTTTAATATCTTAGTTCAGCGAGGAGACTGCTGATTTCGCCAGAGGAAAAGTTGTTCCCCGTGCAAAAACGCGTCGAATGCACCTATTTAGAAGGTCATCGGAGTATAGGCTCGAATTCTGGTTATTTACCACATAAAGAACTTCAGATTTTTTTTGTGTATCGTATTTTTCGGTCTCGCCCCATTGATTGTTGTTGTTGGAATCCCAACAAACATTTCTACCGCAAAAATAATAAAAAATTCTTCTTGTAAACAATTATCTTATATTTAATTGCAAATATCACTCTTATGTCTACTTTCTTATAAACGTATATTTTATTAAAAATCTAATTAATTCCATACCTAATTGTGAAACTACTTTTTAGTCGCTGTAAGGCGCTTGCAGTTCGACACTGCACAATCGCCAAAATTTACAGAAAATTAATATGAAAAACACATCGTGGACAATTATAAATGTAAGCTATGGATCTAAAACAATAATAAGAAAGGTAGTTTTATGTTTTAAACATATTGTTACCGGAAACACATCAGCCAATGGCGATTACCTCAAAATTATACGTCGTGACTCGTAATTTTCATCGTAAAAATAAGCTTCGTGCTTGTTTAATGTTAAATCAGTACTCTTAATGTACTAGGTCATAGGATCAGTTAGGACAGATTATTCTGAAATTTCAATAGAGTTTCATTCAGAATAGAATCTAAATCTCTTAAAAATTTTCGAATGATCATCTCACACAATCCGAAGGCAAATGATGTTAAGCTCGGTTGTTTTAAATGCATCGTATGTGCCATGTCGCTGTTAATGTTACATTCTCACTAATTAAGCTTTTATCTCGAGACAGGATTTTATGGAAAAAAAATATGTTATAAAAAAATATTCAGAATTTTCTCGAATAATCCGAATTTTCACTCATACGTTTCCGAGATATTAATGTTCAAAGAGTGATATTCGTGATAAAGTGCGTGAGTGGCCCACACATGTCATACATAACCCCTCTCTGCACACTACCTACTGTTGTGTCGCGGAATATTCCTCTAACGTACTCTCGGGAATATTCCTTAGCGGACACAGTTAGAGATGGAATTCTGAAAGATAGCTGTCATACAAGAAGGGATGCGAAATAGACGCCGACGCAGCACGAAGCGACTCGCGAGGCGATCTACGATAGGCTAAAGCTAAAAGCGGCCAACTAAGGGATTTTAGAAAAGGCAGTTGCTAACTGCTTCAGTAAGAGCAGAATTAATTTCGACTTAACAGAGAACGGTTGGTTCCTCGTTCAGTACTCGAAACGACGCATTATTGTACTTCTCACTTTGATATATAAATAGGCAACGGAAAGTTACCGTTGCTTATAATAAATACTTCCTTTTATATAAATTCGCGTTTCCATCTTTTACTCGAGATCCATCTCCTTATCGGCAAACGATCCCAAAAAATAATAACTTTTAATATTATACCGACTACCGAATAATCCAATTACTCGGTTCCGGCATAACACTACCGCCACATCCACTCTCACCGCTTCGGGGCTGAGGTACTACCTTAAATGCGTATTTCAAGTTTTTTATATGATATATGACGACTAATCTTCCCAATGCGAGTTGTTCCAAAGTTCATAATTGGCTGTTTCTACACGAAAAGTTGGTAAATACTGCCTCCGGAACGAGTGAAACCACATACGCAATTCTTTTTATTCTTTTCAAAATGGTCAACTTGTGAATCACATTATGAAATAACTACGCGGTCAAAAAATCTTCAAATTTTGTGGTTGATTGCATAAAAGATATCTTACGTATATCATAATAAAATTCCAGATGTAAAAAGAGAATTCGAGCTGATAGTCGCACTTTCTTCAACAAATATATCTTCATCCATTAATAAACAATCACAGAGCAAATGTCACCCGTAATTGTTTAGTTAGATGCGGATAAATACTTTGTACGCGGAACGTGATGTAAGGACTAAGGTTGGGAAATAAAATATTTTATTGATGTACGACAAAATTTCGTTCCTATATTTGTTTCTCGTTTGCTCGCTTTTTCTAAAGTCGAATTCGATGCTGCTGTTGTTGTTACTGTTGTCGTTGTTCCACAAACCACTGCAATCTGCACTTAGAAATACCCATTACATAGATATCGCCATTTGAATGAACGTAAAGAAGGTGGGTTTCTGTTAATTCGGTTTTTTGCGATTTTCTCAGCTCCTGTTGGAGATATCGCAAATCCACGGCCAGATTCGTGATCAGCGCGACGAAATACATCAGATAACGTCCATCCCATGTGGGAAATATCGCGAAAATTGTTTTTCGCGTTTTTCTCGGCTCCTGTGGGAGATAGAGCGAAAAGGAGCTTAATACGGGATCCTCGATTTTCCCCTATTTTGGTAGTCATAAAAAAGGTCATAACTTTTGAATCGTTTAACCGATCCTCAAAATTCTTTTTGCATTCGAAAGAGCACAGAAAAACAAAGAAAATACGACTAAGCTCATCCCGATATTTTAATTTTTCGACCCGAGAGCGCAGATTGTATGTTACCTCGAAAATAGCATTTTTTAGATAACTAAAAAATCGATTGTTTTTCAGAAAAAAATTCAAAAAAATTATTCTACTACCCTAAAGGCATGGAAATTTCCGTATTATCAAGCCTTGTTCGTTAGAAAGTCAAAAAGCAGCGGAAACAGTCACTATTGGAGAGAAAACGATAGATATCGTAATTTTAGTAAACGTAAAGAAGGTGGTTTTCGGTTAATTCGGTTTTTTGCGATTTTCTCAGCTCCTGTTGGAGATATCGCAAATCCACGGCCAGATTCGTGATCAGCGCGACGAAATACATCAGATAACGTCCATCCCATGTGGGAAATATCGCAAAAATTGTTTTTCGCGTTTTTCTCGGCTCCTGTGGGAGATAGAGCGAAAAGGAGCTTAATACGGGATCCTCGATTTTCCCCTATTTTGGTAGTCATAAAAAAGGTCATAACTTTTGAATCGTTTAACCGATCCTCAAAATTCTTTTTGCATTCGAAAGAGTACAGAAAAACAAAGAAAATACGACTAAGCTCATCCCGATATTTCAATTTTTCGACCCGAGAGCGCAGTTTGTACGTTGCCTCGAAAATAGCATGTTTCACATAACTAAAAAATCGATTGTCTTTCGGAAAAAAATTATTCTACTATCTTAAATGCATGGAAATCCATGTATTATCAAGCCTTGTTCGTTAGAAAGTCAAAAAGCAGCGGAAACAGTCGCTATTGGAGAGAAAACGATAGATATCGTAATTTTAGTAAACGTAAAGAAGGTGGTTTTCGGTTAATTTGGTTTTTTGCGATTTTCTCAGCTCCTGTTGGAGATATCGCAAATCCACGGCCAGATTCGTGATCAGCGCGACGAAATACATCAGATAACGTCCATCCCATGTGGGAAATATCGCAAAAATTGTTTTTCGCGTTTTTCTCGGCTCCTGTGAGAGATAGCGCGAAAAGAAGCTTAATACGCGATCCTCGATTTTCCCTGTTTTTGGTAGTCATAAAAAAGGTCATAACTTTTAAATCGTTCAACCGATCCTTAAAATTCTTTTTGCATTCGAAAGAGCACAGAAAAACAAAGAAAATACGACTAAGCTCATCCCGATATTTCAATTTTTCGACCCGAGAGCGCAGTTTGTACGTTGCCTCGAAAATAGCATGTTTCACATAACTAAAAAATCGATTGTCTTTCGGAAAAAAATTATTCTACTATCTTAAATGCATGGAAATCCATGTATTATCAAGCCTTGTTCGTTAGAAAGTCAAAAAGCAGCGGAAACAGTCGCTATTGGAGAGAAAACGATAGATATCGTAATTTTAGTAAACGTAAAGAAGGTGGTTTTCGGTTAATTCGGTTTTTTGCGATTTTCTCAACTCCTGTTGGAGATATCGCAAATCCACGGCCAGATTCGTGATCAGCGCGACGAAATACATCAGATAACGTCCATCCCATGTGGGAAATATCGCAAAAATTGTTTTTCGCGTTTTTCTCGGCTCCTGTGGGAGATAGAGCGAAAAGGAGCTTAATACGGGATCCTCGATTTTCCCCTATTTTGGTAGTCATAAAAAAGGTCATAACTTTTGAATCGTTTAACCGATCCTCAAAATTCTTTTTGCATTCGAAAGAGTACAGAAAAACAAAGAAAATACGACTAAGCTCATCCCGATATTTCAATTTTTCGACCCGAGAGCGCAGTTTGTACGTTGCCTCGAAAATAGCATGTTTCACATAACTAAAAAATCGATTGTCTTTCGGAAAAAAATTATTCTACTATCTTAAATGCATGGAAATCCATGTATTATCAAGCCTTGTTCGTTAGAAAGTCAAAAAGCAGCGGAAACAGTCGCTATTGGAGAGAAAACGATAGATATCGTAATTTTAGTAAACGTAAAGAAGGTGGTTTTCGGTTAATTTGGTTTTTTGCGATTTTCTCAGCTCCTGTTGGAGATATCGCAAATCCACGGCCAGATTCGTGATCAGCGCGACGAAATACATCAGATAACGTCCATCCCATGTGGGAAATATCGCAAAAATTGTTTTTCGCGTTTTTCTCGGCTCCTGTGGGAGATAGAGCGAAAAGAAGCTTAATACGCGATCCTCGATTTTCCCTGTTTTTGGTAGTCATAAAAAAGGTCATAACTTTTAAATCGTTCAACCGATCCTTAAAATTCTTTTTGCATTCGAAAGAGCACAGAAAAACAAAGAAAATACGACTAAGCTCATCGCGATATTTCAATTTTTCGACCCGAGAGCGCAGTTTGTACGTTGCCTCGAAAATAGCATGTTTCACATAACTAAAAAATCGATTGTCTTTCAGAAAAAAATTCAAAAAAATTATTCTACTAACCTAAAGGCATGGAAATCCATGTATTATCAAGCCTTGTTCGTTAGAAAGTCAAAAAGCAGCGGAAACAGTCGCTATTGGAGAGAAAACGATAGATATTGTAATTTTAGTAAACGTAAAGAAGGTGGTTTTCGGTTAATTCGGTTTTTTGCGATTTTCTCAGCTCCTGTTGGAGATATCGCAAATCCACGGCCAGATTCGTGATCAGCGCGACGAAATACATCAGATAACGTCCATCCCATGTGGGAAATATCGCAAAAATTGTTTTTCGCGTTTTTCTCGGCTCCTGTGGGAGATAGAGCGAAAAGGAGCTTAATACGGGATCCTCGATTTTCCCCTATTTTGATAGTCATAAAAAAGGTCATAACTTTTGAATCGTTTAACCGATCCTCAAAATTCTTTTTGCATTCGAAAGAGCACAGAAAAACAAAGAAAATACGACTAAGCTCATCCCGATATTTTAATTTTTCGACCCGAGAGCGCAGATTGTATGTTGCCTCGAAAATAGCATGTTTCACATAACTAAAAAATCGATTGTCTTTCGGAAAAAAATTATTCTACTATCTTAAAGGCATGGAAATCCATGTATTATCAAGCCTTGTTAGTTAGAAAGTCAAAATGCAGCGGAAACAGTCGCTATTGGAGAGAAAACGATAGATATCGTAATTTTAGTAAACGTAAAGAAGGTGGTTTTCGGTTAATTCGGTTTTTTGCGATTTTCTCAGCTCCTGTTGGAGATATCGCAAATCCACGGCCAGATTCGTGATCAGCGCGACGAAATACATCAGATAACGTCCATCCCATGTGGGAAATATCGCAAAAATTGTTTTTCGCGTTTTTCTCGGCTCCTGTGGGAGATAGAGCGAAAAGGAGCTTAATACGGGATCCTCGATTTTCCCCTATTTTGGTAGTCATAAAAAAGGTCATAACTTTTGAATCGTTTAACCGATCCTTAAAATTCTTTTTGCATTCGAAAGAGCACAGAAAAACAAAGAAAATACGACTAAGCTCATCCCGATATTTTAATTTTTCGACCCGAGAACGCAGATTGTATGTTGCCTCGAAAATAGCATGTTTCACATAACTAAAAAATCGATTGTCTTTCGGAAAAAAATTCAAAAAAATTATTCTACTAACCTAAAGGCATGGAAATCCATGTAATATCAAGCCTTGTTAGTTAGAAAGTCAAAAAGCAGCGGAAACAGTCGCTATTGGAGAGAAAACGATAGATATCGTAATTTTAGTAAACGTAAAGAAGGTGGTTTTCGGTTAATTCGGTTTTTTGCGATTTTCTCAGCTCCTGTTGGAGATATCGCAAATCCACGGCCAGATTCGTGATCAGCGCGACGAAATACATCAGATAACGTCCATCCCATGTGGGAAATATCGCAAAAATTGTTTTTCGCGTTTTTCTCGGCTCCTGTGGGAGATAGAGCGAAAAGGAGCTTAATACGGGATCCTCGATTTTCCCTGATTTCGGTAGTCATAAAAAAGGTCATAACTTTTGAATCGTTCAACCGATCCTTAAAATTCTTTTTGCATTCGAAAGAGCACAGAAAAACAAAGAAAATACGACTAGGCTCATCCCGATATTTCAATTTTTCGACCCGAGAACGCAGATTGTATGTTGCCTCGAAAATAGCATGTTTCACATAACTAAAAAATCGATTGTCTTTCAGAAAAAAATTCAAAAAAATTATTCTACTAACCTAAAGGCATGGAAATCCATGTAATATCAAGCCTTGTTAGTTAGAAAGTCAAAAAGCAGCGGAAACAGTCGCTATTGGAGAGAAAACGATAGATATCGTAATTTTAGTAAACGTAAAGAAGGTGGTTTTCGGTTAATTCGGTTTTTTGCGATTTTCTCAGCTCCTGTTGGAGATATCGCAAATCCACGGCCAGATTCGTGATCAGCGCGACGAAATACATCAGATAACGTCCATCCCATGTGGGAAATATCGCAAAAATTGTTTTTCGCGTTTTTCTCGGCTCCTGTGGGAGATAGAGCGAAAAGGAGCTTAATACGCGATCCTCGATTTGCCCTGATTTTGGTAGTCATAAAAAAGGTCTTAACTTTTGAATCGTTCAATCGATCCTTAAAATTCTTTTTGCATTCGAAAGAGCACAGAAAAACAAAGAAAATACGACTAAGCTCATCCCGATATTTCAATTTTTCGACCCGAGAGCGCAGTTTGTACGTTGCCTCGAAAATAGCATGTTTCACATAACTAAAAAATCGATTGTCTTTCGGAAAAAAATTATTCTACTATCTTAAATGCATGGAAATCCATGTATTATCAAGCCTTGTTCGTTAGAAAGTCAAAAAGCAGCGGAAACAGTCGCTATTGGAGAGAAAACGATAGATATTGTAATTTTAGTAAACGTAAAGAAGGTGGTTTTCGGTTAATTCGGTTTTTTGCGATTTTCTCAGCTCCTGTTGGAGATATCGCAAATCCACGGCCAGATTCGTGATCAGCGCGACGAAATACATCAGATAACGTCCATCCCATGTGGGAAATATCGCAAAAATTGTTTTTCGCGTTTTTCTCGGCTCCTGTGGGAGATAGAGCGAAAAGGAGCTTAATACGGGATCCTCGATTTTCCCCTATTTTGATAGTCATAAAAAAGGTCATAACTTTTGAATCGTTTAACCGATCCTCAAAATTCTTTTTGCATTCGAAAGAGCACAGAAAAACAAAGAAAATACGACTAAGCTCATCCCGATATTTTAATTTTTCGACCCGAGAGCGCAGATTGTATGTTGCCTCGAAAATAGCATGTTTCACATAACTAAAAAATCGATTGTCTTTCAGAAAAAAATTCAAAAAAATTATTCTACTAACCTAAAGGCATGGAAATTTCCGTATTATCAAGCCTTGTTCGTTAGAAAGTCAAAAAGCAGCGGAAACAGTCACTATTGGAGAGAAAACGATAGATATCGTAATTTTAGTAAACGTAAAGAAGGTGGTTTTCGGTTAATTCGGTTTTTTGCGATTTTCTCAGCTCCTGTTGGAGATATCGCAAATCCACGGCCAGATTCGTGATCAGCGCGACGAAATACATCAGATAACGTCCATCCCATGTGGGAAATATCGCAAAAATTGTTTTTCGCGTTTTTCTCGGCTCCTGTGGGAGATAGAGCGAAAAGAAGCTTAATACGCGATCCTCGATTTTCCCTGTTTTTGGTAGTCATAAAAAAGGTCATAACTTTTAAATCGTTCAACCGATCCTTAAAATTCTTTTTGCATTCGAAAGAGCACAGAAAAACAAAGAAAATACGACTAAGCTCATCCCGATATTTTAATTTTTCGACCCGAGAACGCAGATTGTATGTTGCCTCGAAAATAGCATGTTTCACATAACTAAAAAATCGATTGTCTTTCGGAAAAAAATTATTCTACTATCTTAAAGGCATGGAAATCCATGTATTATCAAGCCTTGTTAGTTAGAAAGTCAAAAAGCAGCGGAAACAGTCGCTATTGGAGAGAAAACGATAGATATCGTAATTTTAGTAAACGTAAAGAAGGTGGTTTTCGGTTAATTCGGTTTTTTGCGATTTTCTCAGCTCCTGTTGGAGATATCGCAAATCCACGGCTAGATTCGTGATCAGCGCGACGAAATACATCAGATAACGTCCATCCCATGTGGGAAATATCGAAAAAACTGTTTTTCGCGTTTTTCTCGGCTCCTGTGGGAGATAGAGCGAAAAGGAGCTTAATACGGGATCCTCGATTTTCCCCTATTTTGGTAGTCATAAAAAAGGTCATAACTTTTGAATCGTTTAACCGATCCTCAAAATTCTTTTTGCATTCGAAAGAGCACAGAAAAACAAAGAAAATACGACTAAGCTCATCCCGATATTTCAATTTTTCGACCCGAGAACGCAGATTGTATGTTGCCTCGAAAATAGCATGTTTCACATAACTAAAAAATCGATTGTCTTTCAGAAAAAAATTCAAAAAAATTATTCTACTAACCTAAAGGCATGGAAATCCATGTAATATCAAGCCTTGTTAGTTAGAAAGTCAAAAAGCAGCGGAAACAGTCGCTATTGGAGAGAAAACGATAGATATCGTAATTTTAGTAAACGTAAAGAAGGTGGTTTTCGGTTAATTCGGTTTTTTGCGATTTTCTCAGCTCCTGTTGGAGATATCGCAAATCCACGGCCAGATTCGTGATCAGCGCGACGAAATACATCAGATAACGTCCATCCCATGTGGGAAATATCGCAAAAATTTTTTTTCGCGTTTTTCTCGGCTCCTGTGGGAGATAGAGCGAAAAGAAGCTTAATACGCGATCCTCGATTTTCCCTGTTTTTGGTAGTCATAAAAAAGGTCATAACTTTTAAATCGTTCAACCGATCCTTAAAATTCTTTTTGCATTCGAAAGAGCACAGAAAAACAAAGAAAATACGACTAAGCTCATCCCGATATTTTAATTTTTCGACCCGAGAGCGCAGATTGTATGTTACCTCGAAAATAGCATTTTTTAGATAACTAAAAAATCGATCGTCTTTCAGAAAAAAATTCAAAAAAATTATTCTACTAACCTAAAGGCATGGAAATCCATGTAATATCAAGCCTTGTTAGTTAGAAAGTCAAAAAGCAGCGGAAACAGTCGCTATTGGAGAGAAAACGATAGATATCGTAATTTTAGTAAACGTAAAGAAGGTGGTTTTCGGTTAATTCGGTTTTTTGCGATTTTCTCAGCTCCTGTTGGAGATATCGCAAATCCACGGCCAGATTCGTGATCAGCGCGACGAAATACATCAGATAACGTCCATCCCATGTGGGAAATATCGCAAAAATTGTTTTTCGCGTTTTTCTCGGCTCCTGTGGGAGATAGAGCGAAAAGGAGCTTAATACGCGATCCTCGATTTGCCCTGATTTTGGTAGTCATAAAAAAGGTCATAACTTTTAAATCGTTTAACCGATCCTTAAAATTCTTTTTGCATTCGAAAGAGCACAGAAAAACAAAGAAAATACGACTAGGCTCATCCCGATATTTCAATTTTTCGACCCGAGAACGCAGATTGTATGTTGCCTCGAAAATAGCATGTTTCACATAACTATAAAATCGATTGTCTTTCAGAAAAAAATTCAAAAAAATTATTCTACTAACCTAAAGGCATGGAAATTTCCGTATTATCAAGCCTTGTTCGTTAGAAAGTCAAAAAGCAGCGGAAACAGTCACTATTGGAGAGAAAACGATAGATATCGTAATTTTAGTAAACGTAAAGAAGGTGGTTTTCGGTTAATTCGGTTTTTTGCGATTTTCTCAGCTCCTGTTGGAGATATCGCAAATCCACGGCCAGATTCGTGATCAGCGCGACGAAATACATCAGATAACGTCCATCCCATGTGGGAAATATCGCAAAAATTGTTTTTCGCGTTTTTCTCGGCTCCTGTGGGAGATAGAGCGAAAAGGAGCTTAATACGCGATCCTCGATTTTCCCTGTTTTTGGTAGTCATAAAAAAGGTCATAACTTTTAAATCGTTCAACCGATCCTTAAAATTCTTTTTGCATTCGAAAGAGCACAGAAAAACAAAGAAAATACGACTAAGCTCATCCCGATATTTTAATTTTTCGACCCGAGAACGCAGATTGTATGTTGCCTCGAAAATAGCATGTTTCACATAACTAAAAAATCGATTGTCTTTCGGAAAAAAATTATTCTACTATCTTAAAGGCATGGAAATCCATGTATTATCAAGCCTTGTTAGTTAGAAAGTCAAAAAGCAGCGGAAACAGTCGCTATTGGAGAGAAAACGATAGATATCGTAATTTTAGTAAACGTAAAGAAGGTGGTTTTCGGTTAATTCGGTTTTTTGCGATTTTCTCAGCTCCTGTTGGAGATATCGCAAATCCACGGCCAGATTCGTGATCAGCGCGACGAAATACATCAGATAACGTCCATCCCATGTGGGAAATATCGCAAAAATTGTTTTTCGCGTTTTTCTCGGCTCCTGTGGGAGATAGAGCAAAAAGGAGCTTAATACGGGATCCTCGATTTTCCCTGATTTTGGTAGTCATAAAAAAGGTCATAACTTTTGAATCGTTCAACCGATCCTTAAAATTCTTTTTGCATTCGAAAGAGCACAGAAAAACAAAGAAAATACGACTAGGCTCATCCCGATATTTCAATTTTTCGACCCGAGAACGCAGATTGTATGTTGCCTCGAAAATAGCATGTTTCACATAACTAAAAAATCGATTGTCTTTCAGAAAAAAATTCAAAAAAATTATTCTACTAACCTAAAGGCATGGAAATCCATGTATTATCAAGCCTTGTTCGTTAGAAAGTCAAAAAGCAGCGGAAACAGTCGCTATTGGAGAGAAAACGATAGATATTGTAATTTTAGTAAACGTAAAGAAGGTGGTTTTCGGTTAATTCGGTTTTTTGCGATTTTCTCAGCTCCTGTTGGAGATATCGCAAATCCACGGCCAGATTCGTGATCAGCGCGACGAAATACATCAGATAACGTCCATCCCATGTGGGAAATATCGCAAAAATTGTTTTTCGCGTTTTTCTCGGCTCCTGTGGGAGATAGAGCGAAAAGAAGCTTAATACGCGATCCTCGATTTTCCCTGTTTTTGGTAGTCATAAAAAAGGTCATAACTTTTAAATCGTTTAACCGATCCTTAAAATTCTTTTTGCATTCGAAAGAGCACAGAAAAACAAAGAAAATACGACTAAGCTCATCCCGATATTTTAATTTTTCGACCCGAGAACGCAGATTGTATGTTGCCTCGAAAATAGTATGTTTCACATAACTAAAAAATCGATTGTCTTTCAGAAAAAAATTCAAAAAAATTATTCTACTAACCTAAAGGCATGGAAATCCATGTAATATCAAGCCTTGTTAGTTAGAAAGTCAAAAAGCAGCGGAAACAGTCGCTATTGGAGAGAAAACGATAGATATCGTAATTTTAGTAAACGTAAAGAAGGTGGTTTTCGGTTAATTCGGTTTTTTGCGATTTTCTCAGCTCCTGTTGGAGATATCGCAAATCCACGGCCAGATTCGTGATCAGCGCCACGAAATACATCAGATAACGTCCATCCCATGTGGGAAATATCGCAAAAATTGTTTTTCGCGTTTTTCTCGGCTCCTGTGGGAGATAGAGCGAAAAGAAGCTTAATACGCGATCCTCGATTTTCCCTGTTTTTGGTAGTCATAAAAAAGGTCATAACTTTTAAATCGTTCAACCGATCCTTAAAATTCTTTTTGCATTCGAAAGAGCACAGAAAAACAAAGAAAATACGACTAAGCTCATCCCGATATTTTAATTTTTCGACCCGAGAACGCAGATTGTATGTTGCCTCGAAAATAGCATGTTTCACATAACTAAAAAATCGATTGTCTTTCGGAAAAAAATTATTCTACTATCTTAAAGGCATGGAAATCCATGTATTATCAAGCCTTGTTAGTTAGAAAGTCAAAAAGCAGCGGAAACAGTCGCTATTGGAGAGAAAACGATAGATATCGTAATTTTAGTAAACGTAAAGAAGGTGGTTTTCGGTTAATTCGGTTTTTTGCGATTTTCTCAGCTCCTGTTGGAGATATCGCAAATCCACGGCCAGATTCGTGATCAGCGCCACGAAATACATCAGATAACGTCCATCCCATGTGGGAAATATCGCAAAAATTGTTTTTCGCGTTTTTCTCGGCTCCTGTGGGAGATAGAGCGAAAAGAAGCTTAATACGCGATCCTCGATTTTCCCTGTTTTTGGTAGTCATAAAAAAGGTCATAACTTTTAAATCGTTCAACCGATCCTTAAAATTCTTTTTGCATTCGAAAGAGCACAGAAAAACAAAGAAAATACGACTAGGCTCATCCCGATATTTCAATTTTTCGACCCGAGAACGCAGATTGTATGTTGCCTCGAAAATAGCATGTTTCACATAACTAAAAAATCGATTGTCTTTCAGAAAAAAATTCAAAAAAATTATTCTACTAACCTAAAGGCATGGAAATCCATGTAATATCAAGCCTTGTTAGTTAGAAAGTCAAAAAGCAGCGGAAACAGTCGCTATTGGAGAGAAAACGATAGATATCGTAATTTTAGTAAACGTAAAGAAGGTGGTTTTCGGTTAATTCGGTTTTTTGCGATTTTCTCAGCTCCTGTTGGAGATATCGCAAATCCACGGCCAGATTCGTGATCAGCGCGACGAAATACATCAGATAACGTCCATCCCATGTGGGAAATATCGCAAAAATTGTTTTTCGCGTTTTTCTCGGCTCCTGTGGGAGATAGAGCGAAAAGGAGCTTAATACGGGATCCTCGATTTTCCCTGATTTTGGTAGTCATAAAAAAGGTCATAACTTTTGAATCGTTCAACCGATCCTTAAAATTCTTTTTGCATTCGAAAGAGCACAGAAAAACAAAGAAAATACGACTAGGCTCATCCCGATATTTCAATTTTTCGACCCGAGAACGCAGATTGTATGTTGCCTCGAAAATAGCATGTTTCACATAACTAAAAAATCGATTGTCTTTCAGAAAAAAATTCAAAAAAATTATTCTACTAACCTAAAGGCATGGAAATCCATGTAATATCAAGCCTTGTTAGTTAGAAAGTCAAAAAGCAGCGGAAACAGTCGCTATTGGAGAGAAAACGATAGATATCGTAATTTTAGTAAACGTAAAGAAGGTGGTTTTCGGTTAATTCGGTTTTTTGCGATTTTCTCAGCTCCTGTTGGAGATATCGCAAATCCACGGCCAGATTCGTGATCAGCGCGACGAAATACATCAGATAACGTCCATCCCATGTGGGAAATATCGCAAAAATTGTTTTTCGCGTTTTTCTCGGCTCCTGTGGGAGATAGAGCGAAAAGGAGCTTAATACGGGATCCTCGATTTTCCCTGATTTTGGTAGTCATAAAAAAGGTCATAACTTTTGAATCGTTCAACCGATCCTTAAAATTCTTTTTGCATTCGAAAGAGCACAGAAAAACAAAGAAAATACGACTAGGCTCATCCCGATATTTCAATTTTTCGACCCGAGAACGCAGATTGTATGTTGCCTCGAAAATAGCATGTTTCACATAACTAAAAAATCGATTGTCTTTCAGAAAAAAATTCAAAAAAATTATTCTACTAACCTAAAGGCATGGAAATCCATGTAATATCAAGCCTTGTTAGTTAGAAAGTCAAAAAGCAGCGGAAACAGTCGCTATTGGAGAGAAAACGATAGATATCGTAATTTTAGTAAACGTAAAGAAGGTGGTTTTCGGTTAATTCGGTTTTTTGCGATTTTCTCAGCTCCTGTTGGAGATATCGCAAATCCACGGCCAGATTCGTGATCAGCGCGACGAAATACATCAGATAACGTCCATCCCATGTGGGAAATATCGCAAAAATTGTTTTTCGCGTTTTTCTCGGCTCCTGTGGGAGATAGAGCGAAAAGAAGCTTAATACGCGATCCTCGATTTTCCCTGTTTTTGGTAGTCATAAAAAAGGTCATAACTTTTAAATCGTTTAACCGATCCTTAAAATTCTTTTTGCATTCGAAAGAGCACAGAAAAACAAAGAAAATACGACTAAGCTCATCCCGATATTTTAATTTTTCGACCCGAGAAAGCAGATTGTATGTTGCCTCGAAAATAGCATGTTTCACATAACTAAAAAATCGATTGTCTTTCGGAAAAAAATTATTCTACTATCTTAAAGGCATGGAAATCCATGTATTATCAAGCCTTGTTAGTTAGAAAGTCAAAAAGCAGCGGAAACAGTCACTATTGGAGAGAAAACGATAGATATCGTAATTTTAGTAAACGTAAAGAAGGTGGTTTTCGGTTAATTCGGTTTTTTGCGATTTTCTCAGCTCCTGTTGGAGATATCGCAAATCCACGGCCAGATTCGTGATCAGCGCGACGAAATACATCAGATAACGTCCATCCCATGTGGGAAATATCGCAAAAATTGTTTTTCGCGTTTTTCTCGGCTCCTGTGGGAGATAGAGCGAAAAGGAGCTTAATACGCGATCCTCGATTTTCCCTGATTTTGGTAGTCATAAAAAAGGTCTTAACTTTTGAATCGTTCAATCGATCCTTAAAATTCTTTTTGCATTCGAAAGAGCACAGAAAAACAAAGAAAATACGACTAAGCTCATCCCGATATTTTAATTTTTCGACCCGAGAGCGCAGATTGTATGTTACCTCGAAAATAGCATTTTTCACATAACTAAAAAATCGATTGTCTTTCAGAAAAAAATTCAAAAAAATTATTCTACTATCTTAAAGGCATGGAAATCCATGTATTATCAAGCCTTGTTAGTTAGAAAGTCAAAAAGCAGCGGAAACAGTCGCTATTGTAGAGAAAACGATAGATATTGTAATTTTAGTAAACGTAAAGAAGGTGGTTTTCGGTTAATTCGGTTTTTTGCGATTTTCTCAGCTCCTGTTGGAGATATCGCAAATCCACGGCCAGATTCGTGATCAGCGCCACGAAATACATCAGATAACGTCCATCCCATGTGGGAAATATCGCAAAAATTGTTTTTCGCGTTTTTCTCGGCTCCTGTGGGAGATAGAGCGAAAAGGAGCTTAATACGGGATCCTCGATTTTCCCCTATTTTGGTAGTCATAAAAAAGGTCATAACTTTTGAATCGTTTAACCGATCCTCAAAATTCTTTTTGCATTCGAAAGAGCACAGAAAAACAAAGAAAATACGACTAAGCTCATCCCGATATTTTAATTTTTCGACCCGAGAGCGCAGATTGTATGTTACCTCGAAAATAGCATTTTTTAGATAACTAAAAAATCGATTGTCTTTCAGAAAAAAATTCAAAAAAATTATTCTACTAACCTAAAGGCATGGAAATCCATGTAATATCAAGCCTTGTTCGTTAGAAAGTCAAAAAGCAGCGGAAACAGTCGCTATTGGAGAGAAAACGATAGATATTGTAATTTTAGTAAACGTAAAGAAGGTGGTTTTCGGTTAATTCGGTTTTTTGCGATTTTCTCAGCTCCTGTTGGAGATATCGCAAATCCACGGCCAGATTCGTGATCAGCGCGACGAAATACATCAGATAACGTCCATCCCATGTGGGAAATATCGCAAAAATTGTTTTTCGCGTTTTTCTCGGCTCCTGTGGGAGATAGAGCGAAAAGGAGCTTAATACGGGATCCTCGATTTTCCCTGATTTTGGTAGTCATAAAAAAGGTCTTAACTTTTGAATCGTTCAATCGATCCTTAAAATTCTTTTTGCATTCGAAAGAGCACAGAAAAACAAAGAAAATACGACTAAGCTCATCCCGATATTTTAATTTTTCGACCCGAGAGCGCAGATTGTATGTTACCTCGAAAATAGCATTTTTCACATAACTAAAAAATCGATTGTCTTTCAGAAAAAAATTCAAAAAAATTATTCTACTATCTTAAAGGCATGGAAATCCATGTATTATCAAGCCTTGTTAGTTAGAAAGTCAAAAAGCAGCGGAAACAGTCGCTATTGTAGAGAAAACGATAGATATTGTAATTTTAGTAAACGTAAAGAAGGTGGTTTTCGGTTAATTCGGTTTTTTGCGATTTTCTCAGCTCCTGTTGGAGATATCGCAAATCCACGGCCAGATTCGTGATCAGCGCCACGAAATACATCAGATAACGTCCATCCCATGTGGGAAATATCGCAAAAATTGTTTTTCGCGTTTTTCTCGGCTCCTGTGGGAGATAGAGCGAAAAGGAGCTTAATACGGGATCCTCGATTTTCCCTGATTTTGGTAGTCATAAAAAAGGTCATAACTTTTGAATCGTTCAACCGATCCTTAAAATTCTTTTTGCATTCGAAAGAGCACAGAAAAACAAAGAAAATACGACTAAGCTCATCCCGATATTTTAATTTTTCGACCCGAGAGCGCAGATTGTATGTTACCTCGAAAATAGCATTTTTTAGATAACTAAAAAATCGATCGTCTTTCAGAAAAAAATTCAAAAAAATTATTCTACTAACCTAAAGGCATGGAAATCCATGTAATATCAAGCCTTGTTAGTTAGAAAGTCAAAAAGCAGCGGAAACAGTCGCTATTGGAGAGAAAACGATAGATATCGTAATTTTAGTAAACGTAAAGAAGGTGGTTTTCGGTTAATTCGGTTTTTTGCGATTTTCTCAGCTCCTGTTGGAGATATCGCAAATCCACGGCCAGATTCGTGATCAGCGCCACGAAATACATCAGATAACGTCCATCCCATGTGGGAAATATCGCAAAAATTGTTTTTCGCGTTTTTCTCGGCTCCTGTGGGAGATAGAGCGAAAAGAAGCTTAATACGCGATCCTCGATTTTCCCTGTTTTTGGTAGTCATAAAAAAGGTCATAACTTTTAAATCGTTCAACCGATCCTTAAAATTCTTTTTGCATTCGAAAGAGCACAGAAAAACAAAGAAAATACGACTAAGCTCATCCCGATATTTTAATTTTTCGACCCGAGAACGCAGATTGTATGTTGCCTCGAAAATAGCATGTTTCACATAACTAAAAAATCGATTGTCTTTCGGAAAAAAATTATTCTACTATCTTAAAGGCATGGAAATCCATGTATTATCAAGCCTTGTTAGTTAAAAAGTCAAAAAGCAGCGGAAACAGTCGCTATTGGAGAGAAAACGATAGATATCGTAATTTTAGTAAACGTAAAGAAGGTGGTTTTCGGTTAATTCGGTTTTTTGCGATTTTCTCAGCTCCTGTTGGAGATATCGCAAATCCACGGCCAGATTCGTGATCAGCGCGACGAAATACATCAGATAACGTCCATCCCATGTGGGAAATATCGCAAAAATTGTTTTTCGCGTTTTTCTCGGCTCCTGTGGGAGATAGAGCGAAAAGGAGCTTAATACGGGATCCTCGATTTTCCCTGATTTTGGTAGTCATAAAAAAGGTCATAACTTTTGAATCGTTCAACCGATCCTTAAAATTCTTTTTGCATTCGAAAGAGCACAGAAAAACAAAGAAAATACGACTAGGCTCATCCCGATATTTCAATTTTTCGACCCGAGAACGCAGATTGTATGTTGCCTCGAAAATAGCATGTTTCACATAACTAAAAAATCGATTGTCTTTCAGAAAAAAATTCAAAAAAATTATTCTACTAACCTAAAGGCATGGAAATCCATGTATTATCAAGCCTTGTTCGTTAGAAAGTCAAAAAGCAGCGGAAACAGTCGCTATTGGAGAGAAAACGATAGATATTGTAATTTTAGTAAACGTAAAGAAGGTGGTTTTCGGTTAATTCGGTTTTTTGCGATTTTCTCAGCTCCTGTTGGAGATATCGCAAATCCACGGCCAGATTCGTGATCAGCGCGACGAAATACATCAGATAACGTCCATCCCATGTGGGAAATATCGCAAAAATTGTTTTTCGCGTTTTTCTCGGCTCCTGTGGGAGATAGAGCGAAAAGAAGCTTAATACGCGATCCTCGATTTTCCCTGATTTTGGTAGTCATAAAAAAGGTCATAACTTTTGAATCGTTCAACCGATCCTTAAAATTCTTTTTGCATTCGAAAGAGCACAGAAAAACAAAGAAAATACGACTAGGCTCATCCCGATATTTCAATTTTTCGACCCGAGAACGCAGATTGTATGTTGCCTCGAAAATAGCATGTTTCACATAACTAAAAAATCGATTGTCTTTCAGAAAAAAATTCAAAAAAATTATTCTACTAACCTAAAGGCATGGAAATCCATGTATTATCAAGCCTTGTTCGTTAGAAAGTCAAAAAGCAGCGGAAACAGTCGCTATTGGAGAGAAAACGATAGATATTGTAATTTTAGTAAACGTAAAGAAGGTGGTTTTCGGTTAATTCGGTTTTTTGCGATTTTCTCAGCTCCTGTTGGAGATATCGCAAATCCACGGCCAGATTCGTGATCAGCGCGACGAAATACATCAGATAACGTCCATCCCATGTGGGAAATATCGCAAAAATTGTTTTTCGCGTTTTTCTCGGCTCCTGTGGGAGATAGAGCGAAAAGAAGCTTAATACGCGATCCTCGATTTTCCCTGTTTTTGGTAGTCATAAAAAAGGTCATAACTTTTAAATCGTTCAACCGATCCTTAAAATTCTTTTTGCATTCGAAAGAGCACAGAAAAACAAAGAAAATACGACTAGGCTCATCACGATATTTCAATTTTTCGACCCGAGAACGCAGATTGTATGTTGCCTCGAAAATAGCATGTTTCACATAACTAAAAAATCGATTGTCTTTCAGAAAAAAATTCAAAAAAATTATTCTACTAACCTAAAGGCATGGAAATCCAAGTATTATCAAGCCTTGTTCGTTAGAAAGTCAAAAAGCAGCGGAAACAGTCGCTATTGTAGAGAAAACGATAGATATTGTAATTTTAGTAAACGTAAAGAAGGTGGTTTTCGGTTAATTCGGTTTTTTGCGATTTTCTCAGCTCCTGTTGGAGATATCGCAAATCCACGGCCAGATTCGTGATCAGCGCGACGAAATACATCAGATAACGTCCATCCCATGTGGGAAATATCGCAAAAATTGTTTTTCGCGTTTTTCTCGGCTCCTGTGGGAGATAGAGCGAAAAGAAGCTTAATACGCGATCCTCGATTTTCCCTGATTTTGGTAGTCATAAAAAAGGTCATAACTTTTGAATCGTTCAACCGATCCTTAAAATTCTTTTTGCATTCGAAAGAGCACAGAAAAACAAAGAAAATACGACTAGGCTCATCCCGATATTTCAATTTTTCGACCCGAGAACGCAGATTGTATGTTGCCTCGAAAATAGCATGTTTCACATAACTAAAAAATCGATTGTATTTCGGAAAAAAATTATTCTACTAACCTAAAGGCATGGAAATCCATGTAATATCAAGCCTTGTTAGTTAGAAAGTCAAAAAGCAGCGGAAACAGTCGCTATTGGAGAGAAAACGATAGATATCGTAATTTTAGTAAACGTAAAGAAGGTGGTTTTCGGTTAATTCGGTTTTTTGCGATTTTCTCAGCTCCTGTTGGAGATATCGCAAATCCACGGCCAGATTCGTGATCAGCGCGACGAAATACATCAGATAACGTCCATCCCATGTGGGAAATATCGCAAAAATTGTTTTTCGCGTTTTTCTCGGCTCCTGTGGGAGATAGAGCGAAAAGGAGCTTAATACGGGATCCTCGATTTTCCCCTATTTTGGTAGTCATAAAAAAGGTCATAACTTTTGAATCGTTCAACCGATCCTCAAAATTCTTTTTGCATTCGAAAGAGCACAGAAAAACAAAGAAAATACGACTAAGCTCATCCCGATATTTTAATTTTTCGACCCGAGAGCGCAGATTGTACGTTGCCTCGAAAATAGCATGTTTCACATAACTAAAAAATCGATTGTATTTCGGAAAAAAATTCAAAAAAATTATTCTACTAACCTAAAGGCATGGAAATTTCCGTATTATCAAGCCTTGTTCGTTAGAAAGTCAAAAAGCAGCGGAAACAGTCACTATTGGAGAGAAAACGATAGATATCGTAATTTTAGTAAACGTAAAGAAGGTGGTTTTCGGTTAATTCGGTTTTTTGCGATTTTCTCAGCTCCTGTTGGAGATATCGCAAATCCACGGCCAGATTCGTGATCAGCGCGACGGAATACATCAGATAACGTCCATCCCATGTGGGAAATATCGCAAAAATTGTTTTTCGCGTTTTTCTCGGCTCCTGTGGGAGACAGAGCGAAAAGGATCTTAATACGGGATCCTCGATTTTCCCTGATTTTGGTAGTGATAAAAAAGGTCATAACTTTTGAATCGTTCAACCGATCCTTAAAAGTCTTTTTGCATTCGAAAGAGCACAAAAAAACAAAGAAAATACGACTAGGCTCATCCCGATATTTCAATTTTTCGACCCGAGAACGCAGATTGTATGTTGCCTCGAAAATAGCATTTTTCACATAACTAAAAAATCGATTGTCTTTCAGAAAAAAATTCAAAAAAATTATTCTACTACCCTAAAGGCATGGAAATTTCCGTATTATCAAGCCTTGTTCGTTAGAAAGTCAAAAAGCAGCGGAAACAGTCGCTATTGCAGAGAAAACGATAGATATCGTAATTTTAGTAAACGTAAAGAAGGTGGTTTTCGGTTAATTCGGTTTTTTGCGATTTTCTCAGCTCCTGTTGGAGATATCGCAAATCCACGGCCAGATTCGTGATCAGCGCGACGAAATACATCAGATAACGTCCATCCCATGTGGGAAATATCGCAAAAATTGTTTTTCGCGTTTTTCTCGGCTCCTGTGGGAGATAGAGCGAAAAGAAGCTTAATACGCGATCCTCGATTTTCCCTGATTTTGGTAGTCATAAAAAAGGTCATAACTTTTGAATCGTTCAACCGATCCTTAAAATTCTTTTTGCATTCGAAAGAGCACAGAAAAACACAGAAAATACGACTAGGCTCATCCCGATATTTTAATTTTTCGACCCGAGAACGCAGATTGTATGTTTCCTCGAAAATAGCATGTTTCACATAACTAAAAAATCGATTGTCTTTCGGAAAAAAATTATTCTACTATCCTAAATGCATGGAAATCCATGTATTATCAAGCCTTGTTCGTAAGAAAGTCAAAAAGCAGCGGAAACAATCGCTATTGGAGAGAAAACGATAGATATCGTAATTTTAGTAAACGTAAAGAAGGTGGTTTTCGGTTAATTCGGTTTTTTGCGATTTTCTCAGCTCCTGTTGGAGATATCGCAAATCCACGGCCAGATTCGTGATCAGCGCGACGAAATACATCAGATAACGTCTATCCCATGTGGGAAATATCGCAAAAATTGTTTTTCGCGTTTTTCTCGGCTCCTGTGGGAGACAGAGCGAAAAGGATCTTAATACGGGATCCTCGATTTTCCCTGATTTTGGTAGTGATAAAAAAGGTCATAACTTTTAAATCGTTCAACCGATCCTTAAAAGTCTTTTTGCATTCGAAATAGCACAGAAAAACAAAGAAAATACGACTAAGCTCATCCCGATATTTTGATTTTTCGACCCGAGAGCGCAGATTGTATGTTACCTCGAAAATAGCATTTTTCACATAACTAAAAAATCGATTGTCTTTCAGAAAAAAATTCAAAAAAATTATTCTACTACCCTAAAGGCATGGAAATTTCCGTATTATCAAGCCTTGTTCGTTAGAAAGTCAAAAAGCAGCGGAAACAGTCGCTATTGCAGAGAAAACGATAGATATCGTAATTTTAGTAAACGTAAAGAAGGTGGTTTTCGGTTAATTCGGTTTTTTGCGATTTTCTCAGCTCCTGTTGGAGATATCGCAAATCCACGGCTTGATGCGTGATCAGCGCGACGAAATACATCAGATAACGTCCATCCCATATGGGAAATATCGCAAAAATTGTTTTTCGCGTTTTTCTCGGCTCCTGTGGGAGATAGAGCGAAAAGGAGCTTAATACGGGATCCTCGATTTTCCCCTATTTTGGTAGTCATAAAAAAGGTCATAACTTTTGAATCGTTTAACCGATCCTCAAAATTCTTTTTGCATTCGAAAGAGCACAGAAAAACAAAGAAAATACGACTAAGCTCATCCCGATATTTTAATTTTTCGACCCGAGAGCGCAGATTGTATGTTACCTCGAAAATAGCATTTTTTAGATAACTAAAAAATCGATTGTCTTTCAGAAAAAAATTCAAAAAAATTATTCTACTAACCTAAAGGCATGGAAATCCATGTAATATCAAGCCTTGTTAGTTAGAAAGTCAAAAAGCAGCGGAAACAGTCGCTATTGGAGAGAAAACGATAGATATCGTAATTTTAGTAAACGTAAAGAAGGTGGTTTTCGGTTAATTCGGTTTTTTGCGATTTTCTCAGCTCCTGTTGGAGATATCGCAAATCCACGGCCAGATTCGTGATCAGCGCGACGAAATACATCAGATAACGTCCATCCCATGTGGGAAATATCGCAAAAATTGTTTTTCGCGTTTTTCTCGGCTCCTGTGGGAGATAGAGCGAAAAGGAGCTTAATACGCGATCCTCGATTTTCCCTGATTTTGGTAGTCATAAAAAAGGTCTTAACTTTTGAATCGTTCAATCGATCCTTAAAATTCGTTTTGCATTCGAAAGAGCACAGAAAAACAAAGAAAATACGACTAAGCTCATCCCGATATTTTAATTTTTCGACCCGAGAGCGCAGATTGTATGTTACCTCGAAAATAGCATTTTTTAGATAACTAAAAAATCGATTGTCTTTCAGAAAAAAATTCAAAAAAATTATTCTACTAACCTAAAGGCATGGAAATCCATGTAATATCAAGCCTTGTTAGTTAGAAAGTCAAAAAGCAGCGGAAACAGTCGCTATTGGAGAGAAAACGATAGATATCGTAATTTTAGTAAACGTAAAGAAGGTGGTTTTCGGTTAATTCGGTTTTTTGCGATTTTCTCAGCTCCTGTTGGAGATATCGCAAATCCACGGCCAGATTCGTGATCAGCGCGACGAAATACATCAGATAACGTCCATCCCATGTGGGAAATATCGCAAAAATTGTTTTTCGCGTTTTTCTCGGCTCCTGTGGGAGATAGAGCGAAAAGGAGCTTAATACGGGATCCTCGATTTTCCCTGATTTTGGTAGTCATAAAAAAGGTCATAACTTTTGAATCGTTCAACCGATCCTTAAAATTCTTTTTGCATTCGAAAGAGCACAGAAAAACAAAGAAAATACGACTAGGCTCATCCCGATATTTCAATTTTTCGACCCGAGAACGCAGATTGTATGTTGCCTCGAAAATAGCATGTTTCACATAACTAAAAAATCGATTGTCTTTCAGAAAAAAATTCAAAAAAATTATTCTACTAACCTAAAGGCATGGAAATCCATGTATTATCAAGCCTTGTTCGTTAGAAAGTCAAAAAGCAGCGGAAACAGTCGCTATTGGAGAGAAAACGATAGATATTGTAATTTTAGTAAACGTAAAGAAGGTGGTTTTCGGTTAATTCGGTTTTTTGCGATTTTCTCAGCTCCTGTTGGAGATATCGCAAATCCACGGCCAGATTCGTGATCAGCGCGACGAAATACATCAGATAACGTCCATCCCATGTGGGAAATATCGCAAAAATTGTTTTTCGCGTTTTTCTCGGCTCCTGTGGGAGATAGAGCGAAAAGAAGCTTAATACGCGATCCTCGATTTTCCCTGTTTTTGGTAGTCATAAAAAAGGTCATAACTTTTAAATCGTTCAACCGATCCTTAAAATTCTTTTTGCATTCGAAAGAGCACAGAAAAACAAAGAAAATACGACTAGGCTCATCCCGATATTTCAATTTTTCGACCCGAGAACGCAGATTGTATGTTGCCTCGAAAATAGCATGTTTCACATAACTAAAAAATCGATTGTCTTTCAGAAAAAAATTCAAAAAAATTATTCTACTAACCTAAAGGCATGGAAATCCAAGTATTATCAAGCCTTGTTCGTTAGAAAGTCAAAAAGCAGCGGAAACAGTCGCTATTGTAGAGAAAACGATAGATATTGTAATTTTAGTAAACGTAAAGAAGGTGGTTTTCGGTTAATTCGGTTTTTTGCGATTTTCTCAGCTCCTGTTGGAGATATCGCAAATCCACGGCCAGATTCGTGATCAGCGCGACGAAATACATCAGATAACGTCCATCCCATGTGGGAAATATCGCAAAAATTGTTTTTCGCGTTTTTCTCGGCTCCTGTGGGAGATAGAGCGAAAAGAAGCTTAATACGCGATCCTCGATTTTCCCTGATTTTGGTAGTCATAAAAAAGGTCATAACTTTTGAATCGTTCAACCGATCCTTAAAATTCTTTTTGCATTCGAAAGAGCACAGAAAAACAAAGAAAATACGACTAGGCTCATCCCGATATTTCAATTTTTCGACCCGAGAACGCAGATTGTATGTTGCCTCGAAAATAGCATGTTTCACATAACTAAAAAATCGATTGTCTTTCAGAAAAAAATTCAAAAAAATTATTCTACTAACCTAAAGGCATGGAAATCCAAGTATTATCAAGCCTTGTTCGTTAGAAAGTCAAAAAGCAGCGGAAACAGTCGCTATTGTAGAGAAAACGATAGATATTGTAATTTTAGTATACGTAAAGAAGGTGGTTTTCGGTTAATTCGGTTTTTTGCGATTTTCTCAGCTCCTGTTGGAGATATCGCAAATCCACGGCCAGATTCATGATCAGCGCGACGAAATACATCAGATAACGTCCATCCCATGTGGGAAATATCGCAAAAATTGTTTTTCGCGTTTTTCTCGGCTCCTGTGGGAGATAGAGCGAAAAGGAGCTTAATACGCGATCCTCGATTTTCCCTGATTTTGGTAGTCATAAAAAAGGTCTTAACTTTTGAATCGTTCAATCGATCCTTAAAATTCGTTTTGCATTCGAAAGAGCACAGAAAAACAAAGAAAATACGACTAAGCTCATCCCGATATTTTAATTTTTCGACCCGAGAGCGCAGATTGTATGTTACCTCGAAAATAGCATTTTTCACATAACTAAAAAATCGATTGTCTTTCAGAAAAAAATTCAAAAAAATTATTCTACTAACCTAAAGGCATGGAAATCCATGTAATATCAAGCCTTGTTAGTTAGAAAGTCAAAAAGCAGCGGAAACAGTCGCTATTGGAGAGAAAACGATAGATATCGTAATTTTAGTAAACGTAAAGAAGGTGGTTTTCGGTTAATTCGGTTTTTTGCGATTTTCTCAGCTCCTGTTGGAGATATCGCAAATCCACGGCCAGATTCGTGATCAGCGCGACGAAATACATCAGATAACGTCCATCCCATGTGGGAAATATCGCAAAAATTGTTTTTCGCGTTTTTCTCGGCTCCTGTGGGAGATAGAGCGAAAAGAAGCTTAATACGCGATCCTCGATTTTCCCTGTTTTTGGTAGTCATAAAAAAGGTCATAACTTTTAAATCGTTCAACCGATCCTTAAAATTCTTTTTGCATTCGAAAGAGCACAGAAAAACAAAGAAAATACGACTAAGCTCATCCCGATATTTTAATTTTTCGACCCGAGAACGCAGATTGTATGTTGCCTCGAAAATAGCATGTTTCACATAACTAAAAAATCGATTGTCTTTCGGAAAAAAATTATTCTACTATCTTAAAGGCATGGAAATCCATGTATTATCAAGCCTTGTTAGTTAGAAAGTCAAAAAGCAGCGGAAACAGTCACTATTGGAGAGAAAACGATAGATATCGTAATTTTAGTAAACGTAAAGAAGGTGGTTTTCGGTTAATTCGGTTTTTTGCGATTTTCTCAGCTCCTGTTGGAGATATCGCAAATCCACGGCCAGATTCGTGATCAGCGCGACGAAATACATCAGATAACGTCCATCCCATGTGGGAAATATCGCAAAAATTGTTTTTCGCGTTTTTCTCGGCTCCTGTGGGAGATAGAGCGAAAAGGAGCTTAATACGGGATCCTCGATTTTCCCCTATTTTGGTAGTCATAAAAAAGGTCATAACTTTTGAATCGTTTAACCGATCCTCAAAATTCTTTTTGCATTCGAAAGAGTACAGAAAAACAAAGAAAATACGACTAAGCTCATCCCGATATTTCAATTTTTCGACCCGAGAGCGCAGTTTGTACGTTGCCTCGAAAATAGCATGTTTCACATAACTAAAAAATCGATTGTCTTTCGGAAAAAAATTATTCTACTATCCTAAATGCATGGAAATCCATGTATTATCAAGCCTTGTTCGTAAGAAAGTCAAAAAGCAGCGGAAACAGTCGCTATTGGAGAGAAAACGATAGATATCGTAATTTTAGTAAACGTAAAGAAGGTGGTTTTCGGTTAATTCGGTTTTTTGCGTTTTTCTCGGCTCCTGTGGGAGATAGAGCGAAAAGGAGCTTAATACGGGATCCTCGATTTTCCCCTATTTTGGTAGTCATAAAAAAGGTCATAACTTTTGAATCGTTTAACCGATCCTCAAAATTCTTTTTGCATTCGAAAGAGCACAGAAAAACAAAGAAAATACGACTAAGCTCATCCCGATATTTTAATTTTTCGACCCGAGAGCGCAGATTGTATGTTACCTCGAAAATAGCATTTTTTAGATAACTAAAAAATCGATTGTCTTTCAGAAAAAAATTCAAAAAAATTATTCTACTACCCTAAAGGCATAGAAATTTCCGTATTATCAAGCCTTGTTCGTTAGAAAGTCAAAAAGCAGCGGAAACAGTCACTATTGGAGAGAAAACGATAGATATCGTAATTTTAGTAAACGTAAAGAAGGTGGTTTTCGGTTAATTCGGTTTTTTGCGATTTTCTCAGCTCCTGTTGGAGATATCGCAAATCCACGGCCAGATTCGTGATCAGCGCGACGAAATACATCAGATAACGTCCATCCCATGTGGGAAATATCGCAAAAATTGTTTTTCGCGTTTTTCTCGGCTCCTGTGGGAGATAGAGCGAAAAGAAGCTTAATACGCGATCCTCGATTTTCCCTGTTTTTGGTAGTCATAAAAAAGGTCATAACTTTTAAATCGTTCAACCGATCCTTAAAATTCTTTTTGCATTCGAAAGAGCACAGAAAAACAAAGAAAATACGACTAGGCTCATCCCGATATTTTAATTTTTCGACCCGAGAACGCAGATTGTATGTTTCCTCGAAAATAGCATGTTTCACATAACTAAAAAATCGATTGTCTTTCGGAAAAAAATTATTCTACTATCCTAAATGCATGGAAATCCATGTATTATCAAGCCTTGTTCGTAAGAAAGTCAAAAAGCAGCGGAAACAGTCGCTATTGGAGAGAAAACGATAGATATCGTAATTTTAGTAAACGTAAAGAAGGTGGTTTTCGGTTAATTCGGTTTTTTGCGATTTTCTCAGCTCCTGTTGGAGATATCGCAAATCCACGGCCAGATTCGTGATCAGCGCGACGAAATACATCAGATAACGTCTATCCCATGTGGGAAATATCGCAAAAATTGTTTTTCGCGTTTTTCTCGGCTCCTGTGGGAGACAGAGCGAAAAGGATCTTAATACGGGATCCTCGATTTTCCCTGATTTTGGTAGTGATAAAAAAGGTCATAACTTTTGAATCGTTCAACCGATCCTTAAAAGTCTTTTTGCATTCGAAAGAGCACAAAAAAAAGAAAGAAAATACGACTAGGCTCATCCCGATATTTCAATTTTTCGACCCGAGAACGCAGATTGTATGTTGCCTCGAAAATAGCATTTTTCACATAACTAAAAAATCGATTGTGTTTCAGAAAAAAATTCAAAAAAATTATTCTACTACCCTAAAGGCATGGAAATTTCCGTATTATCAAGCCTTGTTCGTTAGAAAGTCAAAAAGCAGCGGAAACAGTCGCTATTGCAGAGAAAACGATAGATATCGTAATTTTAGTAAACGTAAAGAAGGTGGTTTTCGGTTAATTCGGTTTTTTGCGATTTTCTCAGCTCCTGTTGGAGATATCGCAAATCCACGGCCAGATTCGTGATCAGCGCGACGAAATACATCAGATAACGTCTATCCCATGTGGGAAATATCGCAAAAATTGTTTTTCGCGTTTTTCTCGGCTCCTGTGGGAGACAGAGCGAAAAGGATCTTAATACGGGATCCTCGATTTTCCCTGATTTTGGTAGTGATAAAAAAGGTCATAACTTTTGAATCGTTCAACCGATCCTTAAAAGTCTTTTTGCATTCGAAAGAGCACAAAAAAACAAAGAAAATACGACTAGGCTCATCCCGATATTTCAATTTTTCGACCCGAGAACGCAGATTGTATGTTGCCTCGAAAATAGCATTTTTCACATAACTAAAAAATCGATTGTGTTTCAGAAAAAAATTCAAAAAAATTATTCTACTACCCTAAAGGCATGGAAATTTCCGTATTATCAAGCCTTGTTCGTTAGAAAGTCAAAAAGCAGCGGAAACAGTCGCTATTGCAGAGAAAACGATAGATATCGTAATTTTAGTAAACGTAAAGAAGGTGGTTTTCGGTTAATTCGGTTTTTTGCGATTTTCTCAGCTCCTGTTGGAGATATCGCAAATCCACGGCCAGATTCGTGATCAGCGCGACGAAATACATCAGATAACGTCCATTCCATGTGGGAAATATCGCAAAAATTGTTTTTCGCGTTTTTCTCGGCTCCTGTGGGAGATAGAGCGAAAAGAAGCTTAATACGCGATCCTCGATTTTTCCTGTTTTTGGTAGTCATAAAAAAGGTCATAACTTTTAAATCGTTCAACCGATCCTTAAAATTCTTTTTGCATTCGAAAGAGCACAGAAAAACAAAGAAAATACGACTAGGCTCATCCCGATATTTTAATTTTTCGACCCGAGAACGCAGATTGTATGTTGCCTCGAAAATAGCATTTTTCACATAACTAAAAAATCGATTGTGTTTCAGAAAAAAATTATTCTACTACCCTAAAGGCATGGAAATTTCCGTATTATCAAGCCTTGTTCGTAAGAAAGTCAAAAAGCAGCGGAAACAGTCGCTATTGCAGAGAAAACGATAGATATCGTAATTTTAGTAAACGTAAAGAAGGTGGTTTTCGGTTAATTCGGTTTTTTGCGATTTTCTCAGCTCCTGTTGGAGATATCGCAAATCCACGGCTTGATGCGTGATCAGCGCGACGAAATACATCAGATAACGTCCATTCCATGTGGGAAATATCGCAAAAATTGTTTTTCGCGTTTTTCTCGGCTCCTGTGGGAGATAGAGCGAAAAGAAGCTTAATACGCGATCCTCGATTTTCCCTGATTTTGGTAGTCATAAAAAAGGTCATAACTTTTGAATCGTTCAACCGATCCTTAAAATTCTTTTTGCATTCGAAAGAGCACAGAAAAACACAGAAAATACGACTAGGCTCATCCCGATATTTTAATTTTTCGACCCGAGAACGCAGATTGTATGTTTCCTCGAAAATAGCATGTTTCACATAACTAAAAAATCGATTGTCTTTCGGAAAAAAATTATTCTACTATCCTAAATGCATGGAAATCCATGTATTATCAAGCCTTGTTCGTAAGAAAGTCAAAAAGCAGCGGAAACAATCGCTATTGGAGAGAAAACGATAGATATCGTAATTTTAGTAAACGTAAAGAAGGTGGTTTTCGGTTAATTCGGTTTTTTGCGATTTTCTCAGCTCCTGTTGGAGATATCGCAAATCCACGGCCAGATTCGTGATCAGCGCGACGAAATACATCAGATAACGTCCATCCCATGTGGGAAATATCGCAAAAATTGTTTTTCGCGTTTTTCTCGGCTCCTGTGGGAGATAGAGCGAAAAGGAGCTTAATACGGGATCCTCGATTTTCCCTGATTTTGGTAGTCATAAAAAAGGTCTTAACTTTTGAATCGTTCAATCGATCCTTAAAATTCGTTTTGCATTCGAAAGAGCACAGAAAAACAAAGAAAATACGACTAAGCTCATCCCGATATTTTAATTTTTCGACCCGAGAGCGCAGATTGTATGTTACCTCGAAAATAGCATTTTTCACATAACTAAAAAATCGATTGTCTTTCAGAAAAAAATTCAAAAAAATTATTCTACTAACCTAAAGGCATGGAAATCCATGTAATATCAAGCCTTGTTAGTTAGAAAGTCAAAAAGCAGCGGAAACAGTCGCTATTGGAGAGAAAACGATAGATATCGTAATTTTAGTAAACGTAAAGAAGGTGGTTTTCGGTTAATTCGGTTTTTTGCGATTTTCTCAGCTCCTGTTGGAGATATCGCAAATCCACGGCCAGATTCGTGATCAGCGCGACGAAATACATCAGATAACGTCCATCCCATGTGGGAAATATCGCAAAAATTGTTTTTCGCGTTTTTCTCGGCTCCTGTGGGAGATAGAGCGAAAAGAAGCTTAATACGCGATCCTCGATTTTCCCTGTTTTTGGTAGTCATAAAAAAGGTCATAACTTTTAAATCGTTCAACCGATCCTTAAAATTCTTTTTGCATTCGAAAGAGCACAGAAAAACAAAGAAAATACGACTAAGCTCATCCCGATATTTTAATTTTTCGACCCGAGAGCGCAGATTGTATGTTACCTCGAAAATAGCATTTTTTAGATAACTAAAAAATCGATTGTCTTTCAGAAAAAAATTCAAAAAAATTATTCTACTAACCTAAAGGCATGGAAATCCATGTAATATCAAGCCTTGTTAGTTAGAAAGTCAAAAAGCAGCGGAAACAGTCGCTATTGGAGAGAAAACGATAGATATCGTAATTTTAGTAAACGTAAAGAAGGTGGTTTTCGGTTAATTCGGTTTTTTGCGATTTTCTCAGCTCCTGTTGGAGATATCGCAAATCCACGGCCAGATTCGTGATCAGCGCGACGAAATACATCAGATAACGTCCATCCCATGTGGGAAATATCGCAAAAATTGTTTTTCGCGTTTTTCTCGGCTCCTGTGGGAGATAGAGCGAAAAGGAGCTTAATACGCGATCCTCGATTTTCCCTGATTTTGGTAGTCATAAAAAAGGTCTTAACTTTTGAATCGTTCAATCGATCCTTAAAATTCGTTTTGCATTCGAAAGAGCACAGAAAAACAAAGAAAATACGACTAAGCTCATCCCGATATTTTAATTTTTCGACCCGAGAGCGCAGATTGTATGTTACCTCGAAAATAGCATTTTTCACATAACTAAAAAATCGATTGTCTTTCAGAAAAAAATTCAAAAAAATTATTCTACTAACCTAAAGGCATGGAAATCCATGTAATATCAAGCCTTGTTAGTTAGAAAGTCAAAAAGCAGCGGAAACAGTCGCTATTGGAGAGAAAACGATAGATATCGTAATTTTAGTAAACGTAAAGAAGGTGGTTTTCGGTTAATTCGGTTTTTTGCGATTTTCTCAGCTCCTGTTGGAGATATCGCAAATCCACGGCCAGATTCGTGATCAGCGCGACGAAATACATCAGATAACGTCCATCCCATGTGGGAAATATCGCAAAAATTGTTTTTCGCGTTTTTCTCGGCTCCTGTGGGAGATAGAGCGAAAAGGAGCTTAATACGGGATCCTCGATTTTCCCTGATTTTGGTAGTCATAAAAAAGGTCATAACTTTTGAATCGTTCAACCGATCCTTAAAATTCTTTTTGCATTCGAAAGAGCACAGAAAAACAAAGAAAATACGACTAGGCTCATCCCGATATTTCAATTTTTCGACCCGAGAACGCAGATTGTATGTTGCCTCGAAAATAGCATGTTTCACATAACTAAAAAATCGATTGTCTTTCAGAAAAAAATTCAAAAAAATTATTCTACTAACCTAAAGGCATGGAAATCCATGTATTATCAAGCCTTGTTCGTTAGAAAGTCAAAAAGCAGCGGAAACAGTCGCTATTGTAGAGAAAACGATAGATATTGTAATTTTAGTAAACGTAAAGAAGGTGGTTTTCGGTTAATTCGGTTTTTTGCGATTTTCTCAGCTCCTGTTGGAGATATCGCAAATCCACGGCCAGATTCGTGATCAGCGCGACGAAATACATCAGATAACGTCCATCCCATGTGGGAAATATCGCAAAAATTGTTTTTCGCGTTTTTCTCGGCTCCTGTGGGAGATAGAGCGAAAAGGAGCTTAATACGGGATCCTCGATTTTCCCCTATTTTGGTAGTCATAAAAAAGGTCATAACTTTTGAATCGTTTAACCGATCCTCAAAATTCTTTTTGCATTCGAAAGAGTACAGAAAAACAAAGAAAATACGACTAAGCTCATCCCGATATTTCAATTTTTCGACCCGAGAGCGCAGTTTGTACGTTGCCTCGAAAATAGCATGTTTCACATAACTAAAAAATCGATTGTATTTCGGAAAAAAATTCAAAAAAATTATTCTACTAACCTAAAGGCATGGAAATCCAAGTATTATCAAGCCTTGTTCGTTAGAAAGTCAAAAAGCAGCGGAAACAGTCGCTATTGTAGAGAAAACGATAGATATTGTAATTTTAGTAAACGTAAAGAAGGTGGTTTTCGGTTAATTCGGTTTTTTGCGATTTTCTCAGCTCCTGTTGGAGATATCGCAAATCCACGGCCAGATTCGTGATCAGCGCGACGAAATACATCAGATAACGTCCATCCCATGTGGGAAATATCGCAAAAATTGTTTTTCGCGTTTTTCTCGGCTCCTGTGGGAGATAGAGCGAAAAGAAGCTTAATACGCGATCCTCGATTTTCCCTGATTTTGGTAGTCATAAAAAAGGTCATAACTTTTGAATCGTTCAACCGATCCTTAAAATTCTTTTTGCATTCGAAAGAGCACAGAAAAACAAAGAAAATACGACTAGGCTCATCCCGATATTTCAATTTTTCGACCCGAGAACGCAGATTGTATGTTGCCTCGAAAATAGCATGTTTCACATAACTAAAAAATCGATTGTCTTTCAGAAAAAAATTCAAAAAAATTATTCTACTAACCTAAAGGCATGGAAATCCAAGTATTATCAAGCCTTGTTCGTTAGAAAGTCAAAAAGCAGCGGAAACAGTCGCTATTGTAGAGAAAACGATAGATATTGTAATTTTAGTATACGTAAAGAAGGTGGTTTTCGGTTAATTCGGTTTTTTGCGATTTTCTCAGCTCCTGTTGGAGATATCGCAAATCCACGGCCAGATTCATGATCAGCGCGACGAAATACATCAGATAACGTCCATCCCATGTGGGAAATATCGCAAAAATTGTTTTTCGCGTTTTTCTCGGCTCCTGTGGGAGATAGAGCGAAAAGGAGCTTAATACGCGATCCTCGATTTTCCCTGATTTTGGTAGTCATAAAAAAGGTCTTAACTTTTGAATCGTTCAATCGATCCTTAAAATTCGTTTTGCATTCGAAAGAGCACAGAAAAACAAAGAAAATACGACTAAGCTCATCCCGATATTTTAATTTTTCGACCCGAGAGCGCAGATTGTATGTTACCTCGAAAATAGCATTTTTCACATAACTAAAAAATCGATTGTCTTTCAGAAAAAAATTCAAAAAAATTATTCTACTAACCTAAAGGCATGGAAATCCATGTAATATCAAGCCTTGTTAGTTAGAAAGTCAAAAAGCAGCGGAAACAGTCGCTATTGGAGAGAAAACGATAGATATCGTAATTTTAGTAAACGTAAAGAAGGTGGTTTTCGGTTAATTCGGTTTTTTGCGATTTTCTCAGCTCCTGTTGGAGATATCGCAAATCCACGGCCAGATTCGTGATCAGCGCGACGAAATACATCAGATAACGTCCATCCCATGTGGGAAATATCGCAAAAATTGTTTTTCGCGTTTTTCTCGGCTCCTGTGGGAGATAGAGCGAAAAGAAGCTTAATACGCGATCCTCGATTTTCCCTGTTTTTGGTAGTCATAAAAAAGGTCATAACTTTTAAATCGTTCAACCGATCCTTAAAATTCTTTTTGCATTCGAAAGAGCACAGAAAAACAAAGAAAATACGACTAAGCTCATCCCGATATTTTAATTTTTCGACCCGAGAACGCAGATTGTATGTTGCCTCGAAAATAGCATGTTTCACATAACTAAAAAATCGATTGTCTTTCGGAAAAAAATTATTCTACTATCTTAAAGGCATGGAAATCCATGTATTATCAAGCCTTGTTAGTTAGAAAGTCAAAAAGCAGCGGAAACAGTCACTATTGGAGAGAAAACGATAGATATCGTAATTTTAGTAAACGTAAAGAAGGTGGTTTTCGGTTAATTCGGTTTTTTGCGATTTTCTCAGCTCCTGTTGGAGATATCGCAAATCCACGGCCAGATTCGTGATCAGCGCGACGAAATACATCAGATAACGTCCATCCCATGTGGGAAATATCGCAAAAATTGTTTTTCGCGTTTTTCTCGGCTCCTGTGGGAGATAGAGCGAAAAGGAGCTTAATACGGGATCCTCGATTTTCCCCTATTTTGGTAGTCATAAAAAAGGTCATAACTTTTGAATCGTTTAACCGATCCTCAAAATTCTTTTTGCATTCGAAAGAGTACAGAAAAACAAAGAAAATACGACTAAGCTCATCCCGATATTTCAATTTTTCGACCCGAGAGCGCAGTTTGTACGTTGCCTCGAAAATAGCATGTTTCACATAACTAAAAAATCGATTGTATTTCGGAAAAAAATTATTCTACTAACCTAAAGGCATGGAAATCCATGTAATATCAAGCCTTGTTAGTTAGAAAGTCAAAAAGCAGCGGAAACAGTCGCTATTGGAGAGAAAACGATAGATATCGTAATTTTAGTAAACGTAAAGAAGGTGGTTTTCGGTTAATTCGGTTTTTTGCGATTTTCTCAGCTCCTGTTGGAGATATCGCAAATCCACGGCCAGATTCGTGATCAGCGCGACGAAATACATCAGATAACGTCCATCCCATGTGGGAAATATCGCAAAAATTGTTTTTCGCGTTTTTCTCGGCTCCTGTGGGAGATAGAGCGAAAAGGAGCTTAATACGGGATCCTCGATTTTCCCCTATTTTGGTAGTCATAAAAAAGGTCATAACTTTTGAATCGTTCAACCGATCCTCAAAATTCTTTTTGCATTCGAAAGAGCACAGAAAAACAAAGAAAATACGACTAAGCTCATCCCGATATTTTAATTTTTCGACCCGAGAGCGCAGATTGTATGTTACCTCGAAAATAGCATTTTTCACATAACTAAAAAATCGATTGTCTTTCAGAAAAAAATTCAAAAAAATTATTCTACTAACCTAAAGGCATGGAAATTTCCGTATTATCAAGCCTTGTTCGTTAGAAAGTCAAAAAGCAGCGGAAACAGTCGCTATTGGAGAGAAAACGATAGATATCGTAATTTTAGTAAACGTGAAGAAGGTGGTTTTCGGTTAATTCGGTTTTTTGCGATTTTCTCAGCTCCTGTTGGAGATATCGCAAATCCACGGCCAGATTCGTGATCAGCGCGACGAAATACATCAGATAACGTCCATCCCATGTGGGAAATATCGCAAAAATTGTTTTTCGCGTTTTTCTCGGCTCCTGTGGGAGATAGAGCGAAAAGGAGCTTAATACGGGATCCTCGATTTTCCCCTATTTTGGTAGTCATAAAAAAGGTCATAACTTTTGAATCGTTTAACCGATCCTCAAAATTCTTTTTGCATTCGAAAGAGTACAGAAAAACAAAGAAAATACGACTAAGCTCATCCCGATATTTCAATTTTTCGACCCGAGAGCGCAGTTTGTACGTTGCCTCGAAAATAGCATGTTTCACATAACTAAAAAATCGATTGTATTTCGGAAAAAAATTCAAAAAAATTATTCTACTAACCTAAAGGCATGGAAATTTCCGTATTATCAAGCCTTGTTCGTTAGAAAGTCAAAAAGCAGCGGAAACAGTCACTATTGGAGAGAAAACGATAGATATCGTAATTTTAGTAAACGTAAAGAAGGTGGTTTTCGGTTAATTCGGTTTTTTGCGATTTTCTCAGCTCCTGTTGGAGATATCGCAAATCCACGGCCAGATTCGTGATCAGCGCGACGGAATACATCAGATAACGTCCATCCCATGTGGGAAATATCGCAAAAATTGTTTTTCGCGTTTTTCTCGGCTCCTGTGGGAGATAGAGCGAAAAGGAGCTTAATACGGGATCCTCGATTTTCCCCTATTTTGGTAGTCATAAAAAAGGTCATAACTTTTGAATCGTTTAACCGATCCTCAAAATTCTTTTTGCATTCGAAAGAGCACAGAAAAACAAAGAAAATACGACTAAGCTCATCCCGATATTTTAATTTTTCGACCCGAGAGCGCAGATTGTATGTTACCTCGAAAATAGCATTTTTTAGATAACTAAAAAATCGATTGTCTTTCAGAAAAAAATTCAAAAAAATTATTCTACTACCCTAAAGGCATAGAAATTTCCGTATTATCAAGCCTTGTTCGTTAGAAAGTCAAAAAGCAGCGGAAACAGTCACTATTGGAGAGAAAACGATAGATATCGTAATTTTAGTAAACGTAAAGAAGGTGGTTTTCGGTTAATTCGGTTTTTTGCGATTTTCTCAGCTCCTGTTGGAGATATCGCAAATCCACGGCCAGATTCGTGATCAGCGCGACGAAATACATCAGATAACGTCCATCCCATGTGGGAAATATCGCAAAAATTGTTTTTCGCGTTTTTCTCGGCTCCTGTGGGAGATAGAGCGAAAAGAAGCTTAATACGCGATCCTCGATTTTCCCTGTTTTTGGTAGTCATAAAAAAGGTCATAACTTTTAAATCGTTCAACCGATCCTTAAAATTCTTTTTGCATTCGAAAGAGCACAGAAAAACAAAGAAAATACGACTAGGCTCATCCCGATATTTTAATTTTTCGACCCGAGAACGCAGATTGTATGTTTCCTCGAAAATAGCATGTTTCACATAACTAAAAAATCGATTGTCTTTCGGAAAAAAATTATTCTACTATCCTAAATGCATGGAAATCCATGTATTATCAAGCCTTGTTCGTAAGAAAGTCAAAAAGCAGCGGAAACAGTCGCTATTGGAGAGAAAACGATAGATATCGTAATTTTAGTAAACGTAAAGAAGGTGGTTTTCGGTTAATTCGGTTTTTTGCGATTTTCTCAGCTCCTGTTGGAGATATCGCAAATCCACGGCCAGATTCGTGATCAGCGCGACGAAATACATCAGATAACGTCCATCCCATGTGGGAAATATCGCAAAAATTGTTTTTCGCGTTTTTCTCGGCTCCTGTGGGAGATAGAGCGAAAAGAAGCTTAATACGCGATCCTCGATTTTCCCTGTTTTTGGTAGTCATAAAAAAGGTCATAACTTTTAAATCGTTCAACCGATCCTTAAAATTCTTTTTGCATTCGAAAGAGCACAGAAAAACAAAGAAAATACGACTAGGCTCATCCCGATATTTTAATTTTTCGACCCGAGAACGCAGATTGTATGTTTCCTCGAAAATAGCATGTTTCACATAACTAAAAAATCGATTGTCTTTCGGAAAAAAATTATTCTACTATCCTAAATGCATGGAAATCCATGTATTATCAAGCCTTGTTCGTAAGAAAGTCAAAAAGCAGCGGAAACAGTCGCTATTGGAGAGAAAACGATAGATATCGTAATTTTAGTAAACGTAAAGAAGGTGGTTTTCGGTTAATTCGGTTTTTTGCGATTTTCTCAGCTCCTGTTGGAGATATCGCAAATCCACGGCCAGATTCGTGATCAGCGCGACGAAATACATCAGATAACGTCTATCCCATGTGGGAAATATCGCAAAAATTGTTTTTCGCGTTTTTCTCGGCTCCTGTGGGAGACAGAGCGAAAAGGATCTTAATACGGGATCCTCGATTTTCCCTGTTTTTGGTAGTCATAAAAAAGGTCATAACTTTTAAATCGTTCAACCGATCCTTAAAATTCTTTTTGCATTCGAAAGAGCACAGAAAAACAAAGAAAATACGACTAGGCTCATCCCGATATTTTAATTTTTCGACCCGAGAACGCAGATTGTATGTTGCCTCGAAAATAGCATTTTTCACATAACTAAAAAATCGATTGTGTTTCAGAAAAAAATTATTCTACTACCCTAAAGGCATGGAAATTTCCGTATTATCAAGCCTTGTTCGTAAGAAAGTCAAAAAGCAGCGGAAACAGTCGCTATTGCAGAGAAAACGATAGATATCGTAATTTTAGTAAACGTAAAGAAGGTGGTTTTCGGTTAATTCGGTTTTTTGCGATTTTCTCAGCTCCTGTTGGAGATATCGCAAATCCACGGCCAGATTCGTGATCAGGGCGACGAAATACATCAGATAACGTCCATCCCATGTGGGAAATATCGCAAAAATTGTTTTTCGCGTTTTTCTCGGCTTCTGTGGGAGATAGAGCGAAAATGAGCTTAATACGGGATCCTCGATTTTCCCTGATTTTGGTAGTCATTAAAAAGGTCATAACTTTTGAATCGTTCAACCGATCCTCAAAATTCTTTTTGCATTCGAAAGAGCACAGAAAAACAAAGAAAATACGACTAAGCTCATCCCGATATTTTAATTTTTCGACCCGAGAGCGCAGATTGTATGTTACCTCGAAAATAGCATTTTTCACATAACTAAAAAATCGATTGTCTTTCAGAAAAAAATTCAAAAAAATTATTCTACTACCCTAAAGGCATGGAAATTTCCGTATTATCAAGCCTTGTTCGTTAGAAAGTCAAAAAGCAGCGGAAACAGTCGCTATTGCAGAGAAAACGATAGATATCGTAATTTTAGTAAACGTAAAGAAGGTGGTTTTCGGTTAATTCGGTTTTTTGCGATTTTCTCAGCTCCTGTTGGAGATATCGCAAATCCACGGCCAGATTCGTGATCAGCGCGACGAAATACATCAGATAACGTCCATCCCATGTGGGAAATATCGCAAAAATTGTTTTTCGCGTTTTTCTCGGCTCCTGTGGGAGATAGAGCGAAAAGAAGCTTAATACGCGATCCTCGATTTTCCCTGATTTTGGTAGTCATAAAAAAGGTCATAACTTTTGAATCGTTCAACCGATCCTTAAAATTCTTTTTGCATTCGAAAGAGCACAGAAAAACACAGAAAATACGACTAGGCTCATCCCGATATTTTAATTTTTCGACCCGAGAACGCAGATTGTATGTTTCCTCGAAAATAGCATGTTTCACATAACTAAAAAATCGATTGTCTTTCGGAAAAAAATTATTCTACTATCCTAAATGCATGGAAATCCATGTATTATCAAGCCTTGTTCGTAAGAAAGTCAAAAAGCAGCGGAAACAATCGCTATTGGAGAGAAAACGATAGATATCGTAATTTTAGTAAACGTAAAGAAGGTGGTTTTCGGTTAATTCGGTTTTTTGCGATTTTCTCAGCTCCTGTTGGAGATATCGCAAATCCACGGCCAGATTCGTGATCAGCGCGACGAAATACATCAGATAACGTCTATCCCATGTGGGAAATATCGCAAAAATTGTTTTTCGCGTTTTTCTCGGCTCCTGTGGGAGACAGAGCGAAAAGGATCTTAATACGGGATCCTCGATTTTCCCTGATTTTGGTAGTGATAAAAAAGGTCATAACTTTTGAATCGTTCAACCGATCCTTAAAAGTCTTTTTGCATTCGAAATAGCACAGAAAAACAAAGAAAATACGACTAAGCTCATCCCGATATTTTGATTCTTCGACCCGAGAGCGCAGATTGTATGTTTCCTCGAAAATAGCATGTTTCACATAACTAAAAAATCGATTGTCTTTCGGAAAAAAATTATTCTACTATCCTAAATGCATGGAAATCCATGTATTATCAAGCCTTGTTCGTAAGAAAGTCAAAAAGCAGCGGAAACAATCGCTATTGGAGAGAAAACGATAGATATCGTAATTTTAGTAAACGTAAAGAAGGTGGTTTTCGGTTAATTCGGTTTTTTGCGATTTTCTCAGCTCCTGTTGGAGATATCGCAAATCCACGGCTTGATGCGTGATCAGCGCGACGAAATACATCAGATAACGTCCATCCCATATGGGAAATATCGCAAAAATTGTTTTTCGCGTTTTTCTCGGCTCCTGTGGGAGATAGAGCGAAAAGAAGCTTAATACGCGATCCTCGATTTTCCCTGTTTTTGGTAGTCATAAAAAAGGTCATAACTTTTAAATCGTTCAACCGATCCTTAAAATTCTTTTTGCATTCGAAAGAGCACAGAAAAACAAAGAAAATACGACTAGGCTCATCCCGATATTTTAATTTTTCGACCCGAGAACGCAGATTGTATGTTGCCTCGAAAATAGCATTTTTCACATAACTAAAAAATCGATTGTGTTTCAGAAAAAAATTATTCTACTACCCTAAAGGCATGGAAATTTCCGTATTATCAAGCCTTGTTCGTAAGAAAGTCAAAAAGCAGCGGAAACAGTCGCTATTGCAGAGAAAACGATAGATATCGTAATTTTAGTAAACGTAAAGAAGGTGGTTTTCGGTTAATTCGGTTTTTTGCGATTTTCTCAGCTCCTGTTGGAGATATCGCAAATCCACGGCCAGATTCGTGATCAGGGCGACGAAATACATCAGATAACGTCCATCCCATGTGGGAAATATCGCAAAAATTGTTTTTCGCGTTTTTCTCGGCTTCTGTGGGAGATAGAGCGAAAATGAGCTTAATACGGGATCCTCGATTTTCCCTGATTTTGGTAGTCATTAAAAAGGTCATAACTTTTGAATCGTTCAACCGATCCTCAAAATTCTTTTTGCATTCGAAAGAGCACAGAAAAACAAAGAAAATACGACTAAGCTCATCCCGATATTTTAATTTTTCGACCCGAGAGCGCAGATTGTATGTTACCTCGAAAATAGCATTTTTCACATAACTAAAAAATCGATTGTCTTTCAGAAAAAAATTCAAAAAAATTATTCTACTACCCTAAAGGCATGGAAATTTCCGTATTATCAAGCCTTGTTCGTTAGAAAGTCAAAAAGCAGCGGAAACAGTCGCTATTGCAGAGAAAACGATAGATATCGTAATTTTAGTAAACGTAAAGAAGGTGGTTTTCGGTTAATTCGGTTTTTTGCGATTTTCTCAGCTCCTGTTGGAGATATCGCAAATCCACGGCCAGATTCGTGATCAGCGCGACGAAATACATCAGATAACGTCCATCCCATGTGGGAAATATCGCAAAAATTGTTTTTCGCGTTTTTCTCGGCTCCTGTGGGAGATAGAGCGAAAAGAAGCTTAATACGCGATCCTCGATTATCCCTGATTTTGGTAGTCATAAAAAAGGTCATAACTTTTGAATCGTTCAACCGATCCTTAAAATTCTTTTTGCATTCGAAAGAGCACAGAAAAACACAGAAAATACGACTAGGCTCATCCCGATATTTTAATTTTTCGACCCGAGAACGCAGATTGTATGTTTCCTCGAAAATAGCATGTTTCACATAACTAAAAAATCGATTGTCTTTCGGAAAAAAATTATTCTACTATCCTAAATGCATGGAAATCCATGTATTATCAAGCCTTGTTCGTAAGAAAGTCAAAAAGCAGCGGAAACAATCGCTATTGGAGAGAAAACGATAGATATCGTAATTTTAGTAAACGTAAAGAAGGTGGTTTTCGGTTAATTCGGTTTTTTGCGATTTTCTCAGCTCCTGTTGGAGATATCGCAAATCCACGGCCAGATTCGTGATCAGCGCGACGAAATACATCAGATAACGTCTATCCCATGTGGGAAATATCGCAAAAATTGTTTTTCGCGTTTTTCTCGGCTCCTGTGGGAGACAGAGCGAAAAGGATCTTAATACGGGATCCTCGATTTTCCCTGATTTTGGTAGTGATAAAAAAGGTCATAACTTTTGAATCGTTCAACCGATCCTTAAAAGTCTTTTTGCATTCGAAATAGCACAGAAAAACAAAGAAAATACGACTAAGCTCATCCCGATATTTTGATTCTTCGACCCGAGAGCGCAGATTGTATGTTACCTCGAAAATAGCATTTTTCACATAACTAAAAAATCGATTGTCTTTCAGAAAAAAATTCAAAAAAATTATTCTACTACCCTAAAGGCATGGAAATTTCCGTATTATCAAGCCTTGTTCGTTAGAAAGTCAAAAAGCAGCGGAAACAGTCGCTATTGCAGAGAAAACGATAGATATCGTAATTTTAGTAAACGTAAAGAAGGTGGTTTTCGGTTAATTCGGTTTTTTGCGATTTTCTCAGCTCCTGTTGGAGATATCGCAAATCCACGGCTTGATGCGTGATCAGCGCGACGAAATACATCAGATAACGTCCATCCCATATGGGAAATATCGCAAAAATTGTTTTTCGCGTTTTTCTCGGCTCCTGTGGGAGATAGAGCGAAAAGAAGCTTAATACGCGATCCTCGATTTTCCCTGATTTTGGTAGTCATAAAAAAGGTCATAACTTTTGAATCGTTCAACCGATCCTTAAATATCTTTTTGCATTCGAAAGAGCACAGAAAAACAAAGAAAATACGACTAGGCTCATCCCGATATTTCAATTTTTCGACCCGAGAGCGCAGATTGTATGTTACCTCGAAAATAGCATTTTTCACATAACTAAAAAATCGATTGTCTTTCAGAAAAAAATTCAAAAAAATTATTCTACTACCCTAAAGGCATGGAAATTTCCGTATTATCAAGCCTTGTTCGTTAGAAAGTCAAAAAGCAGCGGAAACAGTCGCTATTGCAGAGAAAACGATAGATATCGTAATTTTAGTAAACGTAAAGAAGGTGGTTTTCGGTTAATTCGGTTTTTTGCGATTTTCTCAGCTCCTGTTGGAGATATCGCAAATCCACGGCCATATTCGTGATCAGCGCGACGAAATACATCAGATAACGTCCATCCCATGTGGGAAATATCGCAAAAATTGTTTTTCGCGTTTTTCTCGGCTCCTGTGGGAGATAGAGCGAAAAGAAGCTTAATACGCGATCCTCGATTTTCCCTGATTTTGGTAGTCATAAAAAAGGTCATAACTTTTGAATCGTTCAACCGATCCTTAAAATTCTTTTTGCATTCGAAAGAGCACAGAAAAACACAGAAAATACGACTAGGCTCATCCCGATATTTTAATTTTTCGACCCGAGAACGCAGATTGTATGTTTCCTCGAAAATAGCATGTTTCACATAACTAAAAAATCGATTGTCTTTCGGAAAAAAATTATTCTACTATCCTAAATGCATGGAAATCCATGTATTATCAAGCCTTGTTCGTAAGAAAGTCAAAAAGCAGCGGAAACAATCGCTATTGGAGAGAAAACGATAGATATCGTAATTTTAGTAAACGTAAAGAAGGTGGTTTTCGGTTAATTCGGTTTTTTGCGATTTTCTCAGCTCCTGTTGGAGATATCGCAAATCCACGGCCAGATTCGTGATCAGCGCGACGAAATACATCAGATAACGTCTATCCCATGTGGGAAATATCGCAAAAATTGTTTTTCGCGTTTTTCTCGGCTCCTGTGGGAGACAGAGCGAAAAGGATCTTAATACGGGATCCTCGATTTTCCCTGATTTTGGTAGTGATAAAAAAGGTCATAACTTTTGAATCGTTCAACCGATCCTTAAAAGTCTTTTTGCATTCGAAATAGCACAGAAAAACAAAGAAAATACGACTAAGCTCATCCCGATATTTTGATTTTTCGACCCGAGAGCGCAGATTGTATGTTACCTCGAAAATAGCATTTTTCACATAACTAAAAAATCGATTGTCTTTCAGAAAAAAATTTAAAAAAATTATTCTACTACCCTAAAGGCATGGAAATTTCCGTATTATCAAGCCTTGTTCGTTAGAAAGTCAAAAAGCAGCGGAAACAGTCGCTATTGCAGAGAAAACGATAGATATCGTAATTTTAGTAAACGTAAAGAAGGTGGTTTTCGGTTAATTCGGTTTTTTGCGATTTTCTCAGCTCCTGTTGGAGATATCGCAAATCCACGGCCAGATTCGTGATTAGCGCGACGAAATATATCAGATAACGTCTATCCCATGTGGGAAATATCGCAAAAATTGTTTTTCGCGTTTTTCTCGGCTCTTGTGGGAGATAGAGCGAAAAGGAGCTTAATACGGGATCCTCGATTTTCCCTGATTTTGGTACTCATAAAAAAGGTCTTAACTTTTGAATCGTTCAATCGATCCTTAAAATTCTTTTTGCATTCGAAAGAGCACAGAAAAACAAAGAAAATACGACTAGGCTCATCCCGATATTTCAATTTTTCGATCCGAGAGCGCAGATTGTATGTTACCTCTAAAATACAATTTTTCACGTAACTAAAAAATTCATTATCTTTCCCATAAGAATTGAAAAAAACTCTGCTATTGTTCTAAATGCATGGAAATTGATGTATTATCAAGCCTTGTTCGTTAGAAGAATAACTTTATTCTTATGGACGATGCAAAACCGCCCCGAAATCGCGAGTACTTCTCGAACGCTCGACGAGTGACCGTGAAGAATTTACAACGAGCTGCTTTGTCGTAGCGCATTGCTTCGATAGCATAAATCTATTCAAGCCACCCTCATGTCGATACACAGAGACGGATAGAGACAGCCAACTGCGACAACGTTGCGTCACGGATATCTAAAAACGAGGCTAGTGCAGAGAATCCGTGACTCCAATTTATACATGACAATACAGCATTATGCCACCTGTTTTCATGATATTGTAGGAAAAGATTTTTTCCCAAATCCCATTTCTTTCGTGTAGTTGAAGACAAATAAGTGAACCCTTAATTTTTTGTAATTGTTAAAAGTAGAGAATTCTTCGCGTACAATTAGAATGCGTAATGATATAACTGAGGATTGAAGAATTATCAATTGTACACAACGAACAGTTAATCTGCAGTTAGTAAAACTTTAAAAACTAGTGAACAGCTAGGGTGCGGGATCGTTAACCTACAAATTTGCTACGAGAATAACATTACCTGTGGGTAATCAATTGTATCAAGATATTAATGTGACACCGTAAAAAGTATTCATACAAGTGCCAGATATGATTTTTCGAGCTTAATCGACTCATGCCCGTATAGCCTGGTATTTGCTTGAGCATCGTGAGCCTCGAGACGCCCGAGACGATCGAATCTTTTGCACCGTCGATCTAATTCATCGATGCAATCTGATCGAATTTCGCGTGGAGCCGTAAAATATATTTTTATCAATTTTCTGATTTACGAAAAGACCAATAGAATACGACATTCGTACAATTTATTCAGTTTCTAGGTGGCAATCACTAAATTTGTTATAAAACATAACATTTACATGTTCATTCTAATTCAATTTCCATGTACTTTTGTAACCTGACACTTATCAGAAGACCATGTTGATTACAACGACGTACCAGTGAGTGAGACAGAATATTTTTTCTATGTGGTACACGGGAGAAACGAAGCCCTTAACGAAATAAAGAAATGTTATCCAGCCGAGACTGTGTAGTCCAGCACTACGTGCACTGCCCTCTGGTTGCATTCGGTAGATGCAGCTTTGTTGTTTATCTACAGCACGTTGCATTATACCTATAGACATTAGCTATACATATGCTGTGCACGCTACATCGATTATCGGAGTCTGTGCGTGCGGATCCGTCGGTACATGTAACTTGTTCCAATCTTGTCTGTCCCACCGTCTCCTTAATCTTTCTTCGTCTTCAGCGATGTTCTCTCTCACTTTGTCCTCGTTTGTTCCTTCGTTGTTCGATCGGCGTGAATCGGTTCTCTCACCTTCCTCTCGCCATCTTCACTCTTTCTTTCCCTCGCACCCTTATCAACTGGTTCCCATAGTTTCCACACGTCTTCGCGAATTCCGTTCTCAACGGAGAACTATCCCGTTGGCTCCAGCGGGTTCTGGTGTTCTCTGGGTCTTGCGGCTCCACCTTAGTGCAAGCAGCACGTTCCTGACCCTCCACCAAATCCTCCTCTGTCTCTTGCTTCCGTCTATCCCGACGTCTGAGCTTAGTCCAATTGTTCATGGGTGTTTGATTATCGGTCCTTCGCCGTCTTGGAAAATTCATGACGCGTATTTGCGGTATATCTATTTCGCGGTGTGGAATACACAGCCATGAAATTCTACAATGTACATAACCCTGGAAATTGTAATGGAATAACTGAGATGCCGACTAGAAATGTAAACATGTTGTCATCTGTTACGTACAAGGCTCTGTCGGAAATGATATCAGGCACAGATTCAGTCACAGTTTCATTGTTAATTTTTATTTGGAGATTGTATGATGTATGATTTTCATAGATTATCATCGCATGGACATGTTATCTAATTACGGAAACTTTGTCGTTGGCAGAAATTATCGGACACAGTTTGTGCTTGCACTTTGATCTCAAATTGTTGAGTATGCATCGAAGAATCGTCAAAATCACATCCCACTCGTAAGAAAGAATAGCCAACTGGAGATAGAAAAATACAAGCGAGCGAGAAAGCAAACAACGGGAAAAAAAGGACGTCGCGGGATGTTTTTCCGCTGCTAAATTGCACTTTCGTAGATGTGTCCGCAACTTTTTCCTTTTCAACAGTCTTGGAAATAGTAAGAATACCAATGCGCAAAGCAGCAGCAAACATTGCAGCGGTTGCGTATTCGTATACAGTCAAGAAGTCTACGAGACTCGTGGGCGTTTGACTTGCGAGGCGACTGACGGGATGCCAGGGTGTCCGGAACAGCACGTCTTCGGCGTGGAAAGACCAACACCGAGTTTCACTGGCGTTCACGCTGTCAGAGAAAGTATTCGGGACACGTACTGCGCGAGGCAATACTTTGCTGTCGACGAAACGAGGAATTTTGCCAGTTTGCGAAAGAGGGAGAGACGTCGGAAAGCACTTCACGGAGATCTTTGGTCGAATGAGAACACTAGAACCGAGCCGATGAAAAGGGATGAAATACCAAGGGTCGCACTTCGATCGGTGATCATCCATCACGATCCATCGTCGAAGTTTTCGCGCTCAATAAAATCCGTTTCGTTATAAATATTTTAGATCTTTATTCGATCTCTGCTTTGATGATAAATCGTGACCAGATACATACGGGAAAAAGTTAAGAAATGTATTGCATATGTAGAATGTCAGAACGGGAAGAACAATCGTTTATATTTTTTCGTCTTCGCTCGAACTCGATATTCATCGGAACGAGTGATTGCTGTCAGTATTAACATAAATATCGAAAGAATATAGAAACTGATGAAAACTCATTATATATAGCATGAAAAGTAATTGAGAGACGAAATAAATGGCAAGGAAAAAGAGAGTTTTAATAAAATAACTTTCTAATAAAAGATGACAATGACATATGATTATAGAAAAGTTTTCTCGCATCATTTATAGTTGTTCTTGTAATGCAATTCAAAAATGTTCTGTCTGCATTCGTTGGATTTATAAAAAGCGTTCTTACTCTATGAGCAATATCATCGACAATCTATCACAGAGCTGGGTTCTACATATAGCTAAATATATGTTTAGTATTTTTAAAATTTCAACCGACATTCGTTTTAGATTGATGTCTCATAGCAAGTCGAAAATAGTCCGAAAAGTAATTTGTCGTGTCTCGTTGAGAATTAATGATCGTCAGTTGACCTACGTGAACTAATTGGGAAGTATAAACATGAATCCTGAGTTTTATCGCGAAGTCATCGTAAACCGATATAGCGATTCACAATTGATCGATAACAAGCCGATGAGGAAGCCCGTAAGTAACGTCTTCTGTCTAAGTTGTGTACTTTGCTGTATCTACAGGAGGAGCTATCCCGATACCTTAAATAAATTATCAGCGTGTTCACTCGATAATGTACGCGTTTGGTAATTAGCAATTCGTTGACATGGCACCAGAGAGATACTCCAAGAGTATACAGCACGGGTGCTGGTCCGCGATTAAAATTTTCATGACTTCGCTTCACTCGATAGTGCGGGACCGTTGCTGGAAGGGAGGGTTGCGGAATATGGTTTGAATAACACAAGAGGACTACGAGGAGTAGTGACCGTAGAGCCCATCCCGGGGATGCTTTCACCTTACTATATTCTACCTCTTGTTACCCCTGCATCCTTCCGTTCACCGGTATATCCTTCTCTCCCTCATTGCCGCCCCAGTGCGCTACCACTGATGCATCTACATACTGCAGCGATGCTTGTTCTCTACACTGTGAAGGTAGACAGTGCACGTGCGCTGTTGCCAATGCTTGTGCTCTGCTCGGTCCTTCTGCTTCTGCTGCAACGACGATACTGCAGCCAGACGCCCCTGCTTTCGTAATGCAATTAACGCTTCATAAAGGCGTCGTAATCCTCGATATATAGGCGGATAGGCCTTGACTCTTGGATAAACCATCAGACACCAAAACCCATTCCCCATTCACGAGGTCCACTCTGACTCTCGAGGTCAATATTATACCCGTTCGGTATAGCGCTTTCACACCGTCAGATAACCCGCTCATAATGCTGCCAATTATCCCAGGGTTGCGGATCATTGATCAGTATTTAGTATTCACTTTAGTCCACCCCCCCTCTCTCTCTCTGTGTGTGTGTGGGGGAGGGGGGGGGCAAAATATTCTCCACTCATCGATAAGAAGTAGACAGATATTAAGGAAATGCAGGAGTTTCTATTTTAACTAGCTGTAAATGCATTAGCATCGAGCCGTTTATCGCTGAAACAAGATTATTTCCATCTAGAATAATCGCAAACAATGTATTATTCAATAACATCAGCCAACAGAATTCTAATATTTTCTAATTCTAATATTAAAAAAAAAAACCTCTAATAATAAATTAATCTAACAATCCTAAGCTTCGTTGAATGACCGTTAATTTATGAACCAAATTGAAGTTCGATATCTAGAAAAAATTGCAAGACCTAGAGTCTTACAATGAAGGTACATACATTCATATATATTGTGCAAATGTATGTACAGAATATCATATCAGAGGATCAGTCGCAGTATTATCAGAATAATGTAACCATTGTGCAAGATTGGTGCAGGAAGATATTGGTATAACCTTTTTCTTTTCTACTAAAACGATAGTCTGACTTTCAAATACCAAAAGCTTTTGTAGAAGACATCTAAATAAATACTTCAGAAGGAAAGGAGCCTTTAATAAGTATCGTGGCATGGCAAAGACAGCTACAATACTTTGCGTTCAAGAAGCTTCGAGAGATCTTCGAGGATTCTCAAGCACAAAAGTATGTACAAGCTCAACGATTCACCATGGATACTCACGATAGTCGTGAATCGATATTCTCAAACATGGCTTAGCGAACCGTTGACTGCTTGTAAGAAAAGATACATCACCGCTATATACCTACAACATCAGTTGAAACTCATGAGAAAAGCTGTTGAAAATCGGAAGATGGAACGGCAGTTTTTCGGAATACATCGACCTTCTTGAACAACAATATAAGAAAAATCAGTTGTTATCGTATTACGATTAAATAATAATCGTAATATAGTACGAGTAATACTGTCGTATTACAATCCGAGATAGACGTATAACGGCACAGTGACATTATGCTGGCGGCACGCAACGGCACGACGTGTGCCGTAGAACTGATGACTGATATCTGACGGCATTGTGCCGGCACGGCGTGCTGTATGCCAGCAACAATGTCGTGAGCACAATGTCATAGAAAAGTTCGTTCTGCTGACATGGCGCGACGGTTGTCACCTCACGCCTTTTTTTACTGGGATAGATCACACTTAGCCCTTTTTTACTGAGAGGAAGAAAGAAGATGCATCGTAACATTGCCATTGGTCAGCCTTTTACTAGCGGCAATGTTACGAAACACTTGTCTCTCACCACACTCTATCCGATGACATGAAATAAACATTCTCATCATTCGACGCACGTTTTATACGATCGTGAAAGAGGAGAGGCGCAGTAGGAGTATCGGAAGGTGAGGAAATTAGAAAGAGAGATATTAGGATGCATGTGCATTCTCGAGACAAGGAAAGCAGAGCTTCTACGGATACAACTAGTATATATATCCTGTGCATACCCATTTCATCCCTTTAGCCTTGATTTAACACGTGCTTTCTTCTATCCTTTTTCACCTGCTCTCTCTCTCTCTCTCTCTCTCTCTCTCTCTCTCTCTCTCTCTCTCTCTCTCTCTCTCTCTCTCTCTCTCTCTCTCTCTCTCTCTCTCTCTCTCTCTCTCTCTTTTCTAAGCCGCCATACATGACGTAGTCGCCGAGAACGAAAACCCTTCGTTTAACGTTACGAGAGTAGACGACTTTCCGAACGACCGAGCAGTCAAAGAGCGAACTGGTACAATCTCGATTCGCAATCGTCCCTTTATACGCGGAACACATCGAAACGGCTAAGGTTCGTATGTGTACTATAAGTCGTTGGCTTGACGATGTCGAGAAATGGAAATCACGAACACCAGGAATTGAATCGCAAAGCTCGAATGGCAGGCTCTCAAACGTACGTTCGAGCAACGGTCGCATTTAAACTCAAGTGGGTTTGCATGGCCAAGGACGAAGATTCCGAAGAGAGACTCCCGGTCAGATCACGGAATTCCAAAAGCATTGCAAGGATATTGGTCACGGTAGAAGGATGTCTCGCGCGTATCAAAAAGACATTACACCGGTTAGCAGTTCCGTTTTCCTCTCGTAAACTACAGTCAGGCCATATGCTTGAGTGAACCCTAGTGTCGTATAACGTAACTTTGAGATTTTCACTCGAACGCCCTCTCTTCTCGCTCCGAACCTTGTTCACTGTTTATCTTGATCGGTTTGTTCACGCTTCTGAAACTTCTACGCTGGCTGCTACTGCACCCGGAAGAAGTCGATCTCCAGAGGCGTCCGTGACCTGGCAATCCCCTACCCAAGAAATAAATTCCCGGCGCGCCACTGAGTAGCCTCGCTAAACTCGATGGATCGCATCTACACTCTTTTTCACTTTTGTTGAGCACACCCTGGCCCGAAGCCACTGGCCATCTACTGGCTGGCTACTAGCTACCACCTTCGATACATTTAAGTTGTGCTTCTATTTATCAATGAAAGCACTACCTTAACTCATTAATGGGGAAGATGGATTTCAGAGAATTAATGTAACTGAACTTTTATACGTTCCTTCCACTTATCAAAGTAGTCCTACTCGACGTAATCAAGATACTCGTGGATCATATGGTTAACCTGTACAATAGAATTAAATTAAATGGAATCAGCCTCGCTAAGAGGTATAAGATGTATAAGACGTTTCATATGGATTCTGTAGAGTCAGCCTACTGAGAGGCTTCGAATAATCGTTGAAAAATTCCGAAATAATTTGGAGCGGCGCGTTAAAGTGTATTTTCTTCAATTGTACGATAGAAAATTTATTATACATATACGAATTGTTACTCTAAATTAAAAAAAAAACAACCACGTTGTTCTTTCCAAACAAAAAGTTATCCGTCTGCAAAGGTTTAAGCAGTGTTTCTAAAAAAAAAAAAAAAACGCTCATTTTACATTCGATATAACTATAAACCCTAAACATAAAAAGAGCGAGTTCTAGAAAAAAATAAATCCTACAAAGTACCATCGGATTGCCAATACGAGGTATACATATTTATATATTTATTTAAGTGGGCCAATTTTTCGTTGAATTCATTGCTTACTAATTAATGCGGATAATTAGGTATAACGTTTTATTACTTTATTTATGTTTCGTTGGAGAAAAAAAGCAATTCTTGCTGATTGAAACTAATATTAATCAACTTAACGAGAGTACAAGTATACATTCGAGTCTTCGTCATTTCGTTTATGTTTCTCTTCGTTTCTGCTGCAACCTAGCGTCCACTGCAACAGCTCGTATATAAAGCGCTCCATTAATCAGCGTCTCTCGGCAAAAAGCAATTACACGCCTCGGACGTTTCTGCAGCAGTGAACACGCGCGAAGCCCTTTTATACAACGCGTCGACGAGCCTTTTGGTTTTGACCAATTTTCTGCAGGGAACGCAGCAACCGTCTCGACTGCTCGTTCAACGTAGCTCCGGTATCCCTGACAGAATTCCTCGAATAAGGTGTATACTTACGCTCGATAGAATGTACACGACGATTGTATAAGATTAATGGACAAAGTAGAGTCCTTTGACCCGCACTCACTTCGTTCGCTAAATCCTGTCACCCCACTTGCGCTACACGTTTCCGCAACTCTATACTTTGCCGTCGTTGCTGCCGCAATACGCCACGCAAAAGTATATTGGAAAAACATTGGTTTGGAATGGAATTTAATTAATCGGAATCGAAAACAAATTCTATCGAGTTTCTAAGAAATTGTGGATGTACACTCGTCAACGCAAACAACTTTTTTATTAACGACACCACCATAATAGTGTCCCCAAACAATTTACTATGCTTTGTCGATAATTCGTAAAATAATAAACGAAAATAATTATTTCAAACGTCGATAAACGTTTTTTTTTTTTTTTTCAGAGAGTTGAAATCAAATAATTGGTAAATCAATGAAATAGGACAATTGTTCGATATTCTTCGTTCCAAACGGTCCCAGTTTCATTAATATCTTTGTCGATTTTTGCAAAATGAATTACCAACTAACCTCGGTCATAACTGCACTGGTATAGATAGTTTTAATTCGATAACTTTATATTTGCAACAGTTGGTGTATTTAAATCTGTAATTTAGCGTTGAAAAACTGTAATAAAATGAAATTTGTAGTAAAAAGCAATTATTCCATAATACTTATACAGCTCTTGAAACTCCCGAGCATGAAATTCAAGTAACCAAAGTGAATCTCTGACTGCGTTTTGCTCTGTTCCGGCAATACGAATACAAATGAGTCGTACAGAAAGTAAGAAACGGCTGAGAGCACGAGAAGGTCGACCGAGCGGCTGAGCTCGTAAGGTTGTGCGCGCATCGCACGAGACTTCCGAAGTTAATGAATTAACGTAGAGGGCTACATTTCTCTTAGGAATTCTGGGTGGGATTCCTTCCGGGCATTGGAACGAGCGTAGGAATACGACAATGGGGTTGGGGCAAGTACAAGGGTTGCGGGGATTGGAGCGAGGACACGAACGAAGGAGGTGCGGAAGAGCTGTTCTGGTCACAAGGCAAGTCGAAATAGGAAAGGACGTAGATACGTGTCCGGTAGTAGAAACGGCAAAGAGCCGAAGTAACGGTGAATCCCCGTTTTCATTCCATCTCATTCTCGACGACGATCCGCTCTCTTCCGGTTTCCGGTTTACTCTGGCTTTACAGCAGGCATACGTTCACTCTGGCGCACAGCAGGATCTCGGCCCGTTTTCCCCGCTCCTCCATGCTCCCTTCTATCCTCCCTCTCTCTCTCTCTCTTTCTCTCTCTCTCTCTCTCTCTCTCTCTCTCTCTCTCTCTCTCTGTTTTACTTCTTCTGAATCACTGCGCGCTATTCCTCACTCCGAAGCTGTATAGCGAAGCAGTTCAAGGGCTGGCAGAGAGGCAGCAGTGAAGCGCAATGCAACACCGCATCGTTCGTGCTTTACGACATAAAAGGCTCGAAGTAACGAAGCTAGAGGTACTTTTATGAGCTCTGCCACAGCAGCAACATACGAAAGGGCTTGCACAACAGCCAGGCTCATCAGTTTTGCTTGCTGCTACGGCCTCATGCTTCATTTTCAATCCTTTCGTTATATACATGAAAACTTGTACATAGAATGTGCTCTAGCAGAGGAAAGATTATTTTTAACATCGTTCGTTTGTAGCTTCTCACTGTTTGTACCTGCATACTGCTTGTATAAAAACTTTATTATAATGTTTCTCGTGTTAATGACAACTCATCATATTGTCTCCATAATTGGCTAACTTTGATGCTGTTTGAACCTCGCCTAATCATTTCCGGGACGATGTAACGAACAATCAATAATTTAATTAACAGTTTTACTATGATCTACCACAATATAAATGCAAATCTTCGGCTACCGATGTAAGTTTATTTGTATAATTAAATGAATGTTGAAATTCAAAAAATTAGAATCAAAAAAGGGATTAATAATCTTTTTTAAAAACATACGCCCTGTAGGTCATTCTCAAAGTTTTGTATCTTTTGTACTTTGGTTTATATTAACAAATAATATATCGTGGTCAACATTTAGAATTTTCGAATGTTCGCCTTCAATCGCAATTAGTTAAGCACTTCAATAACAACATTTCAAAGTTGAGGTTTCGGTATTCACTTAATTCCCACGTACACAAAACAGAAGCTACATGCATTGGCATACATTTTATTTAGTGATATACTGTATAGATCTCGCAAACTCTGCGAGGCCTCAAACCGTATATACATGAGCGCATCCTCTCAGTCCGATTGCTCGATGGAATTTAGTAAAAGAAACATGTGTTTTTACGCACAGAGATTAGATAATATATAAGTATATAAAAAAGGTCAGCAGCAAACTCAGATGAAATCTTTTGGTAGGAATTACAGTTTCCACGCTTTCAGCCTTTGTATAGTGAGAAAGATATAGTAACGCTACTGTGCGAGCGGGTGGCATCACTGCAGAATTTCCACGTTGCTGGCACAAGTATTCTATGCATATGCATGTTGTGTAAACGAACCGAACGCAGCATCCATTTATTCCGCTTTTGAGAAATCTGTAGCTTGTGTGACCGCAGTAGAGTCTCTTTGTATTTCAAGCTTTCCTTTTATCATCATGATCATCGTGAGCTATGACTTCGAGTAAAAAAAAAAGTTAATTCCTGGTTTGTCAAGTCTCCCTGTTAAAGCATTTAAAGTGAGGAAACAAAGTTAACATTACAAAGGTGGCGAAGGACTTAAAATTAGGAATGAAACCCTGATACTCTTAAGATTCGTTATCACGATAATTGAATATCAAGCAATATTATACAGCTACGATGAAACAGGAGTTCAGTTCTTGCTAATATTATTCTAACTATCTCGTGTGTAAAATAATTTGACTGAAATGTCAGCAGAAGGGGAAGATAAATTACCTGAATATTTATTGTGGTTATATAAGCTGAAAGAATATGAGTCACGTAATCTGTCTACCGCATAGCTGCGTTTTTAAGAGCACAGCGAACCTCCGGGATAAAATTAAAATAAATATTCGTATTTATAACCTCCGATTGTATAGAAAGCAAGTTTTATAATAATTGAAAAATATTTCGTACTGAAAAATAAGTTTAATGAAGAAAACGAATCAAGAAAAACTAGTGAAATATACAATAATTATTCGTATATTTATTGTAAATATTTATTTAATGCAAATGTCGGTTTATCTGGTTTATATTTTCAGCCAATAATATTAATAATAATAATAGGCTTTCATTAGACCCCAGTTTGGTGCAGAGACATTGAAATTTCTTCAACAAGAGCAGTTTTAGAATATCACGAAAAAAATTTAACTCTCACTCTAACAAATAATGAGCCATTGAGCGCAAGTTTGATACAAATTTTCAACAGAATTAAGGATCGACTGGTATTTAATTTTGTGAAAATCAATGAATCGATTGAAATATTGGTTAAATGCCGAAATTAACTTTGGCGCCAAAATACTAATAGCCGAGTGAGTAAATTTATTTGTTGAGTCAACCATCTTATTCTTTAGCTTAATAAATCTATTGATTCGTCCAACTATTATTTATTTTTTAGCGACCAAGTTGGCACCTATATTTCCAGCAAATTGATATTTTTCTCATTATGCAATGCACAATATAAAAGTCGTCTAGTCCAAAAATCAGGAACAAATAATGATTAAAAAGTCTCAAATAATGGTGTACACTGTTGTCGTTTGTGTATTCGATACAAGTATGTCGATAAAACCTCACTTTACGGTGGAATTCTCAACCCAGCTGCGTATATCGGTTTCTTACGAACATTCACTGACTAAACAGTGTTCGCATTAGCTTCTATATTGCTATGCGCTTATCTCAGGAGTCAGACTTCTCATTGCACATTGCTATGCCACCAGGACTTGCACAGAAGAAACTTTGGACGCCAAGGTATTGTGAGTAATATTAGCTTTCTACCGAGGCGGTCCGCGCCACTCCAGCGTCTGGCAATTAAGGTAATTGGGAATGCGTGTGCTACGTAGACTGCTTGTGCTCTGAACCTGGAGTCAAGCTCGGCTGTCTAAAGATCGTAACTGAACAGGGTAGTGTATGCCAAGAGAAAATTAAAGTTATATGTGGCCAAATTAAATTGCTTTGCACGCAATCCTCCGGCTAGCTGTGTGCTCTCGCTCACTCTATGCAGATCCTGTTCTGTGCTCTGTCAAGCTCTCGAGACTGTTCCCTCCGGAACTTTTTGAAACGATTACTTCCACACAACAACACCTAAAATCAAATTTAAAAAAAACACCATCTACGATGCAAAGCAATTACGCGACGTACGATTGCCACATTTGTATTACCGAGTTGAAGTTGTTTCTCTTTGTTGTCTCATGAAATTTACCATCATCCTGGCTTGACATCGAGTTCGATCAGCCGGGAATAATATGGGGCGCCGCGGTAAAAACGAATAAAATTCTGCGTTTGACGCTTTTGAATCGCCGACGTTCTCCATATATTTTTATGACAATATACCCGGATAGTCGCGGAGCTAGCTGTTATTCATAAAAAAGAATACGCATAAAAATAAGAATAAAGTAATCAGCGAGAGTAAAGTCATCTGGCGACGAGTTCGTGTCTCAGCCCGTTCGGCTACCGAGCATTTTTGTATCAACATAGTCGTTACAAACTTGAATAGAAAGAAGGTGCGAATGACATAATCGCAACTCGTGACTTTTTCATATCATTTTTATTGGTGTGAAGTTATTGTCATGAAATTGCTGGCGTTATGTAGACAAGAAATTTTGGAATTTCGTAAAAGTATCGTTGTCTATGTACACCGTCGCAATTTTTGAACTTCCGTCATAAAAAACGAGATATAGCGTAATGCTATGAAACGTGCTCGCAAGATGGCGCTGCGTAAAATGGGCTTTACCATCGGGCTGTCTCTCATCTCAGCTGTTTTATTGCTACCACAGGCAGCCTGGCGAATGGCTACTTCGATAGTTTGATAGGTGAGATTTACCACTCGATATTCAAGGGTTCTCCGCTCAGATAGCGTGTCAACGCCATGATTTCCACGAGACAAAGAAAAGTCATTCGTGTCTGGTTCCACTAGTGTCAACGGTGGAGACATGAACCAGAGAATTGCAGGCAATTTCGAAGAGAGATGGATTTTTCCACATTGTATTAGAACCATAGACGGAAAGTACATTCATTAATCAGAGTGAATTACAATTAACTTAGTTTGAATATAAACTTCAAAGTTTCTTTCGTTGATAAATTATATCTGGGCGCTTGCGCACTCGCGGTCAGTATGTTAAAGCTACAGCTTGGTATTACTCGCGGTATATGCGACGCGCAATATAAGTTTACGACTGTGGATATAAGAGTTGAAGGAAGACAGAGTGACAGAGCTGTCTCGAGAAGATCAACACTAGGCCAAATGGCCCTTAACGACCAAGCAGATTTACCTCCACTATCCGCACTCAGCGATACTGATCGAGTCCTACCCCTAAGGCCTCGCATGTGATGCAGTAGTTGGGGTGAACCTTGAGGTAATGACGATGAGACATGAACAGAGAAAATGCATATCCAAAGCTTCTCGTTGTGATATTACTGCTGTATTTTGTCTATTTTTATCCTGCCGTTAATTGTTTAAATAAATCCTAATGACCTACATAGTCAGTCGATAAGGTATAGATAAATGTACTTGTTTCGAGACGCTGCTTCTTCTCTTGGTACATAAAAATATTTTGAGTGATTAAACTACCAATGGAGTGACTTGAATTCTTGAAAAAAAAAAAAAAAACGATGCTACCAGCGCTGAATGTTACAAGATTGGATATTTTTCTCTGAACACGGTTGCTACCGTAAAAGCCTAAAAGTCCCAGGAAAATTGAACGGCATTATGTGAAATAATGTGTCAGCCGATCAAATTTATTCTGCTCTATTGGATACAGAAAATTTAAGGGAGTTCTGAAAGTGCGTGTAACAGGCATTTACGTAGGCGACGTAAGGATATTCTTGAGTAGAAAAAAAACGAATACTTCGTGTCCCGTAAGTTATCAGGTGAAGAGTGTACTCGTACAGTAGGTTCGGCTTCTATGTGCACACAAGTAGAGGTGCAAACGCTTTAAAAGTTTTTCCATTTCCGTTTCATGTTTTGCCATCAGCATATATAGATGTACGTTTGTCCCGACCGGAAATCCAACCTATTCACTTGTCTCGCGTGGGCGTTTGTTATTTTACCTATCGAATTGCCTCCCGCGAGCATTCTTATCATTTTATTTCTTTAACCTCTTTTTGGTTTTATTATGCAGCACCGATTGTGCCGATTTGAATACGGTGTATGGTATTTGTATATCGAATTCCCGTAGAAGGGATACAAAAGCGGCCGTGAAAACGAATGGAAAAGTAAATCGGAGTCGTATGCGACGAGGCAGAATGGAGAAAAGCTTAAGGGAACAAAGTGAGGTAACCATTCGTTGCACAGTATATATGTATTCTACCGGACATGCATATTTTCTACCTCGAAAAAGCCATCGGCACTTTTACCTCCGAGATGCGCGTAGATTTTTACATGAACGAGAGGATTAACCGCATGGTGTTGGAGTAAAAATAGTTTGTTCAGCTCGTGTTACTTCAGTAGCGAAAAATTACCATTTCTACATTATTTTCTGAGATACTTAGGTACGAAGAAATTTTTTTTTTATTCTTATCTTCTGCCAATAACGCTAAAATTTCTTGATGACGTACAATGAATGGCTGTAGGACACAGGAACATAATTTTAGCTGTACAGATAACCTTCAACCACAGACAACTTTTGCACAATATTGAATATCAGAAAATTGTTAAGAACATTTGTTCCTGTTAAATTTATGATCATGCGTAACAAGTTTTTTCCTGAATCGTCGATTTTTAGAAGTTTTGGACAAAGCAAATAAGTTATGACCATTCAAAATATTAGTTGTTTATGAATTTTAAGTATCTAAAGGAAAGAAATTAATTGATTTGAAATAATTAGATTTGGCTGAAAAACTATTATATAAATTGCTATAAATTTCTTTACCATACAATCAATCTAGTACAAATATTAAATTGAAACCCAAAATTACGTTATATCCCCATAACCCTACGACTGTTTGATATTTCTAGCTTCAAACTCCAAGCTCGTATATCGTAATAACCATTCATTCAATTCTTTGCGATATTTCGATTACTTTTAAACTACAAAATGACGTAGAATAGAAAAAATATTTTTTTAAATATTATTCACGTAATTCCCGATACGCAGCATGGCTAACATGGCTATCAAGGCTATAGTCCAGTACAAATAAATTTTGCGGGCAATACTTATTTATTATTTAAGTAATTCTTGCCGAAAATATTTAAAACACAAGATAGTAGAAAGAATCATCAAAATGCACTTGAGTTTATGACACCCAAACAAAACAATGACATTGTACGACGACTAGACATCGTCCGTCATGTGGGCATGGTGTGCATCAAGTACATCAGCAAAGCGGAGCCATACTAAGGCTCTTGATACACATGCAACGTGCATCATTTTTCAGTGGATGATACAAGAGGAGGGCGATTGTCGAGCTCCTGGGTGGAGAGTTGTATCGAAAAATGATTATGCCTAGCGAAGATAAATTTAAGGAGACTGGGACTACTCAACACATGGGTTTCTTGATGGTTTGGTGATGTTTCCCTTGACACTGTACATCCATTATTTATATGTAACTGATCGAGTTTCAAGTTCAGTTTAAGTTGTATTTAGTTAAGATGAGGTTCAATCGTTTGGTCGGTAACTAAAACTGTAACGCACGTGTCTCCGCCACGATTGATTAGTCGGATAAAAAAGGAGAACGGTGAAATGCGTCTCACAATTCTGTAGTTCCACTATTCTCGTCTTTTCTCCGACAAATTAACCATGGCGGAGTAATAATCGCGGTAGAAAAATGCTGCTATCGCTCTCGCAGGTATAATGATGTGCTACGTTGTATCGGTTGAATGAAAAGCGTAACATGAAAGAGAATAAACTGAATAGTGCTTGATAGCGCAGTGAGAGGAAAATATCTAATTTGTGTAAGTGTTGCGGTTTTGGCCGCTTCAAGGGGAGGTGAAACCTCTATACTTATATACACTGATGTGCTGCTTATCTCTCTCACTTTACCATGAGTGCCATAGTGAATAATAATCTCTTTCGCACTCATTGATGTTTCACCTCCCCTTACGGCAAGTACGACCTCAGGGTATCAAAGAACTGCTCGGAAGCTTCTGATATTAAAACGCGTTCGAGTCAACGTGCTTCTTGACCCAATGTGTCACGGCCCCCCTCCCCCAGCAAATAAACGTAAATTTGACATTGAATTAATAAAAATTAATTAATTGATTTGCTGTACAAAGTGAAAATGCCCGGGCGTAATCATTGAGTAGACGAAATTGAAAACGGAAGAGGAAGAATAACTAAAATGCAGAGTGAAGGTTTTTTTTTATGAGAAAACAGACACTAGATGAAAGTAGAGGGGAAGACAAATAAAGGGCGTAGAAGCCAAGGGAAAACAAGTCGACGGGAATAGGGAGTGAACAGTAAAATAGAAATAGAAAAAGAATCCGAAATCACGAGAGACAATTAACTCGGCCTTCGGTAGGTTCTTTCGAAACAATGGGGCAGATAATTATGTGCCCGATGGGAGATAAAAACATAAAAGGAAGTTACGGGAGCTCTGTAGTTCGGAAGATACACTAGACACCGGAAAATATAGGAAAATTGCTAGTGCTTTGTGTGTGCACACAAAGCAGTGTTGTTTTAGGATGCAAATGTAGAGGACATGGTGGAAAATAACAAATAGAAAAGCACGATAAGGTATGAATTGCATTTTTTTTTCAGTTTTTACATCCTCGTCGTAGGTTTCTATTGGTTCGAGTGACTCATTTATTTAGTAAAAAGTCTACGATTTTAGTTTCCTCATAGAGGAAGTTTCGTGACCGGTATGATCCAATGAGTAACACAATGAGAAACCAATTTTCAAGGGTCTTCTTTGCTACACTCCCATGGACTCTGATAATACGATAGTGCGTAAGATAAACCGGTCGCGCAGACGGTACGAGATCACCATAACTTAGTTCATTTAAAATATGCGGTTTAACGGAGCTAGGTGCGTAATCAGTGACGCTGAGCCAATACAATAAGTAACAAAACAATGTAGCGCGACGATTCGTAAGGTCTGTTAAGTTAAGGGGGCCGAATCACCTAAAAGTTTGCAACTGTAGATATGAAATGCATCGAGGCAACCGATATTTGTATCCTTTCGTCATACACACATATACAATAAACATACATGCGGGGATGATTTAAGGACTACGCAACGTACAAAACCTTAGGCCTTAGATGCCTGAAAGCGTTATATCATTGCATACCAATACTTTTGTCAAAGTTTTTTGTCGGTAGGGGAAGCGAGCGTATATTTCGTTTGCATCTAGAGCACTGAAAATGATAAACGATCCCTGCATAAATGCAAATATGCAATTGCATATTTATTAAGGAGTCGAGTATTTATTTAGCAATCGAGTGGAAACTTGGAAAAGGTATTTGGTATTGATGGTTCTGACGAGGTCTTGACGATGCGTTGATGCGAGAAAGTACTCAATTATTTCAGAGTATATAAAATCCGGGTCGATCAGGTCCTAAATAAGAACGCTAACCACTAATTATATTGAATGCAGGATCGTCACAGTAACATTTTAAACAATGTACTTCATTTGCTTACGTATGTTATGTAAAGGATATTTATATTATAACTTTTCGTAAGATTCAAAGGAAACCTATGAATAAAATTGACTATGGTACGTCCTTCCATATTTTTTCATAAATTTGATGTTACATCACTTAGATATAAATCAAACTTTGGTGCTAGCTTTATATTATAACATTTAACGAAGTTAGAATATTACTCGAATATTATCTAACGAATTTAGAATGTTACTAGGTTTTTATCTTATAACGAAATATTTACCTAGTGCCGACCTCAGACAAATTAGTTCAGCGCCTTACAAGATTAGTATTGACATTTTTTATTAAGTTACAGCTGCTAGAGATGATATGATAATTAATGATTTTTAGACATTAAAAAAAAATTTACTTAACTTGTTAACCCTAGTTAACCTAGTATCTTGTGTCAGCTAGTTAGTAATTCCATCGGTAATTTATCAGTATTTTTAATTATGTTACAGTCGGTATTCGCATTGCATGTATTGCACCCTATAATAGTATAATAGGGTTGAAGAGGTATTAAGTACAGAATGACGACTACGAGTCTAATATTTCGTAATATCAATTGATATTACTTGCCTTTATACATTAGACGGAAAGATGAAGTGAGGCTAGAAATTCGTCGAACAATTTACAATTACATTAACAAGACCCTTCACCCGACGTACTTATGTGAAGGGAGGTATGTCGTGATGCATGGCTTTATTCTCTTGTCGGTTCTATAAATCGCTGGAACTAAAACAGCAATCCAATGAAAGTCGCTCGCATATGGAGAAGCGTGATATGATGCAAGACGTCGACATTGATCCGGATTGTGAGGCAACTGCTACTACCAAGTAATGACGTCTAGTTTTTTTGAGGTGTTGCTTCACATCAGAATTAATTATTTTAGGGGACGGAAGCTCAATTTTTCAAGTACCTTGCGTTCGGAAATAAATGCTTAAGACATTTGTTCCGGACATAAGGTAGTTCAAGCTCTGAAACACCCTAGTGTGTATGCGTATCTGTGTATGTCTGTGTGTACCCGGGCATGCCTACGCTGCTTTGTTCTGTGCTGTTGCGCTTTGTATTGCGAACACTCTCACATCATTTCCTACCACAGAAGACTCACTGTTGTCCGATGAACTTTTGGGGCTCAATTATGTGATATTCGAAATGATCCAAGTAGTGCAAGTCCTCGAATAGTACGAACATCCGGATTTTTGGGTAATCCGGATAGTTCGGGTATTCGGATAATTCGAGTAGTTTGAGTACCCGCATAGCTCGAGTACTTTGGGTATCCGGGCTTGTAACATTGGATCAGTGAGGTAAGGTAAGGTAAGTTTCGGATAGCTCGAGTACTTTGGGTATCCGGGCTTGTAACATTGGATCAGTGAGGTAAGGTAAGGTAAGTTCCGGATAGCTCGAGTACTTTAGGTATCCGGGCTTGTAGCGTTGGATCAGTCGGGTAAGCTAAGTATGGGTTATTCGAGTATTCGATAAATTTCCGCGCTAATATAATGCACAGGTAGGAAAACGCAATTTATCGTAGAAAGAAATCAACTAACAAAGTACTCCGGAATAAAATTTAATTTAATCGGAATTCCCATTAGTGCGGGAATGTAAAAAAAATCCATTACCCTCTTGAATCGATGCCTCCAGCATTCGCATGTTCATTTCCCGGTGAGATCACTCGGCTTTCATGCTCACCTTTTATTCTTCTTCTTCTTCTGCTTTTCTTTTTGATATAAGAGGTTGCTCTCGCTTCTTCGTTACCGCCCTCCATTCATTATCCTGAATTTCACGAAAGGCAATCCCGGAGTGGGAGTAACTTTTGTCTCAAGAGCCCGTTGGCAATCTAACTTAGCAGACTCGAAATTCTGTGCGAGTGAGAGACTTCCCGAAATAATCGAAATCAGTGTTGTGGGTGGCGGGTTTGTTGGCACCACGGTTACGGTTAGCCCGCATCGGCCGCGCCTCCCTCTTTGACTATATTCGCGAGTCTTTGATTCGAGCCTCACACTACCCTCTACCGTACCATTCGCGGTCTGTTGCGCCCGCACTTCCCATTTGTCCTGACGTCCTCGAACTCCGGTGTTGATGGTATGCATACACGCTTCAGTATTTTCTCCATCTATGCAGCAACAAGCTCGAACATATATCACGTCGGTTCCTCTGCTTTTATCGCACCGGCTATAATTCCGTATTCTCACTGATTTTTTATATTTCTCTATTGCCTCATATTCCATACCAAATATTTCGGCAGCGTAGCTTCTATCTCGATAATTTTAACATAAAGAAAAACGTAAAAATTTTATATTTTGTCAACTGTTAAAAATCAAATTGAACAATTGGTACTCGTGCACAACTTTTTCTATTAGAATGATCGTTTTTTTTTTGTCCTCAAATTAACTCTAAGTTTCCGTGTAGGACTATTAAAAAATGTGTAATGCTGGTAATAAATGTGTCTCTTGTTAACCCTTGAGAAGCTCACTGGGGTCTTTCGCATCGGGGCTAATTCTATTTTCTACTTTATCGAATAATAGAGATCGCTGTTTTATTTAAACTATTATTTTAAGGTCGAATACGATAATTTCGAATATCACATAATTGAGCCCCAAAAGTTCATCGGACAACAGTGAGATTTCTGAGGTAGGAAACTTTATGATATGTACTCGTATGTACTCGTATGTACACATATCGAGGTATACTAAACAAGTTTGTGATATTTTTTATTTCTGTTTGATAACGGAATTTATGCGGTGTATGAAAAATTTCACCGCAAAAAAATTATTCCTGAAATGTTGAGATGCAGAGAAAAACTACGACGCAAACTCATTGCACAATGACTTGTTCTGGCTTTGGTATTTGGGATAACAAATCATCTGGTTTGAGACCGGCCAATATCTCGCTTGGAACTAACAAGAAGACTAAACCCAGATAATCCAGAGACACTTTGGATGTATTTGATCGAATTATGCAAAAAATCACAGTTATACTTCTAGTAGATGCAGTATCTATAATTTCATTGAGCTGAAGATCTTTAATCTGTGTTATCCACTGATTGCACCTAAACTCGAGCTGAAACGAGAACAGCGTTGGAATCGATTTCAAAATTCATGCATATAAAATGCTTAGAATATTCACAGATGATGTCGCTGATGGCGTATGCTCCATCCCATATTAAAATCAAATATTTTCAGAAGTTGAAATAGAAAGATTGCTGATAATATCTGCGCGATGCACCTTTCCCGACATAATTTCGGGTTCGTAATTGAAAAAAAAAAACATTTTCTCTTTAGATTCATAATCAGAGGTCTAAAAAATCGCTTGAAATCAATGTTTAAGAATATTTGTACTTAATGTTAAGACCAATGCTTCAGAGTACTCAACACGTGACAAGGATATTCAAAGATATGATATGATATAAAAAATCTTTAGTGATTCGCTAAAATTTATGTAGTTAGTGTGGTTGCCCCATATTTAGTCTGTGTGGTTGCAGCATATTTAGTTAGTGTGGTTGAACCATATGTAGTTAGTGCGGTTGCAACTATATTCTCATTGTACTGCCAACTATCATAAATCTTTTTTATATGAGGTTGTGGTGTCGAGAAAGAGGAAAAAGACTTTTCGGCGACGAAAAATGTCGCAGATTTATGCACGAGTGACTCGTGTGTATATATTAGTGCGTGAAGAAAAAAATGTTCATACTACCATACAAGTAACACATGTAGGCCGTATAGTATAGAGAGCAAAGGTGATAGCGTACATGTGAATGGGTTATCCACCCTCACTGAGTCAAGATTGCAGTTAAATATACCAGACGTACCCGTACATCAGTGTCGTTACCGGAGTCATGCGCCATCTATGTGGATTTGAAATTCCAGGAAATTTCCCACGTGGCTCGAGACGCACGAAGTAGAATTCGAAGAGATAGCGAGGCTGCATCAGCCAACGAAGATCCGTCGCATTTCCTTATCTCTCTTGGTCCAAGAAGGAAACGAATGAATTCAGAGATCTCGCTCTCATGTCTCTTTAGAGCACTTTCCGTCAGCTCGAACGTATTCACCAGACCATATATTTACGAGCGGAAACCTATATACCCAGTCGAGAAGATGGAACTACGATGAAAAACTCCTTTTACAGAGTTTTACTTGCAGGATATATATTCACGGATGTGTGTGAGAAAGTCCGACGACGAGGTGTGTAACGAAGTGCGCTAACCACCAGGGATGGTCGAACCTCATTCAACCATTGACTCAGCGCTTTCTCGATGCACAACCCGCGGGGTATGCATGAATGTATATAACAAGCCCGCTTTCCTGTTGGTTTCGAGAGAGAACATTTTGCAATGCTGAAGCGACACACGCTTCCCATTGAATTTCCCATTGAATTCCCCATTGAATAGCCCGTCTCAAATGACCAACTGAGCTGGATTATGCAGCATGCCGACAACCTCATGACGCCTAATTATAACGTTTCCAAGTATACAGGTAACAGAATTGCTCCAAGCGCTGATGTATTTTGTCCATTCAATCGCTGAAATTCAGCTCCCAGATAACTGCACTGTACGACATAGTTGACGTGACTGTTACTAGGAACAATTTTATTCGCGTTGTCTAATTGTTAACTTCTGTCCAGATTATCGTTGCTCATATTATTCCGAGTACGACCTTTCCTTCGCTCCGAAAATGCTTCTTTATAGTTTCAAACCGGCCTTATTTTGCGAATAGTCCAGTGTCGCACAAGTTCCATATAACTTTCTTGATATTTCCGCCTTCGCATTTTCCTCGTGCGAACTCCTTTTTCAATGCCATTTGTACAAAAAATCTTCACCATTGTTGATAACGTACAATTATTCCGAACCTTCGCCACCGTGCACGTAAAAAATATATGACGCGTTCAAATCGATAACTGCGAAATGTACATCTCATTCAGTGTCCAATGAGGTTAACACGAAAAATGCAATCTGTCTACTCATCGCAACTCATATAAAGTCAAATCGATTTATAATCGTTAGGTCACAAGAGTTCATTCACATTTGCGTTATTGATATCCGATGAGCATTCATACCGGTGATACAGAGCGTAGTCTATGTCATCGCATCAGTTACCGTCAGTCATACGAGTGGCAATGCTTTTTATAGTTGCGCTACACTAAATGATTAATCTTGTGTGACCGGAGAAGAATTTATTTCCGTTTCATCTCATTTCGTCTTGATCTGATCATGTTTTTTTGGAATAGCCCGTCTGAGCTCTTTCCTCCTCTGGAATTCTTTATCACACGCTCGAATAACTGTGCAATCGATATTCCAATTTTGAGGACTCGGACGTACTTGCTGTCAATAGGCAAACGTCGATTATGGGATATCGATGCGAGCTCCTCAGTCACTAAAAACGAATTGAACGTTCCTTCACGTATCTTCAACCATATGACTATTATCGTCCTTGCCCTTTTGTCCCTCGGTTACTCTCGTTTCACTTTGTACCTATTTTCGTATAAACGTAACTCCTCAAAGCCAAGTTCCGTGACGAGTGCCATCATCGACGAGAGGATACTTTACAAAGATGGATCGTAAAACCGGCTATACGTTGCTCGATTACGACAGCCTCACAGCAGGTGCCATGCTTCGCTGGAATGATCGACGAGTCGTTCCGTTAGCCGCGGAACGGATACTCATCCCAACAACCCTCGTTTGACACTAGCACGCTATGAAATCGTCTCTCTGATGCACGGAGAGTTAGAGCGTTCGTATGTCATGGTTGGTGAGTATAGTTACCAACGGTATTTTCATTCCGATTCAAAAATAACCTACACCATGACAAATTGCTGCTGTTTGGTTCCACGGAGTGTCGTGTCTCGATAAATCGTTGATCGGGACAAACTATGAGTCAAGAAGTAAGGAGAAAAAGTTGAAATCATTGTTAATAAATGAAAACGAAATAGATGAAACCATTTTTCATGTCATGACTCATCATAAGATTCATCAGATTTCACTGTGAGACGTAACTCCCAAGATGCCAATTACTTGCTGAGTATACAAGTGTTTAGCTTTCAACAGAGGTTAATACAAGAGGACTTAAGACAAAAATTACAACGATCATTTCAACCGGAGAGGTATTTTCGTTATATCAGTTCAAGAGATACCGAAAGGTGTCGGAGTTAGACACTTGTGATGGTCCTGGCTCGACGCCAGGATTAGCCATAGCCGTCCATATCACGATATCGAATTAAACTTGCACTGATAGAAATCCGGATATTTCTTTGGTAACAGCCAAGATAACATTGTTTTAGAAACAATCATCGATACCGGCACGAAAATGTTTAGATCACATATCTATGGAACAATGATATGTTACATAAACGCCCGATGTCATATACTTGCCGAAAATATGTTAGTTTATTAAAACAAAAGCTTGTTCACCCTTGTCACTTATTAGAATTGCAGGCGTTGACCTAATCAAGCACTCGCGTGAGGTGAATAAAGGCTGGAAAAAAAATGATCAGTTGTGCATCAGTACAGAGTTGCGAGATGCCAGTTGCGGAGTTGTCCTCCGCAGGATATCTTTTCACATGCATTAAGTTCCGGTAGAATTAGTCGATACCTCGACAGACTGATAACTTGGCCTGAAACGCCTACAAGAAACGAGCAATTGTAAAGAGGAGTCCATATGTAAATTCACAAATGACGCTTTATGCATTTAATTCGGTCCTCGACAACCTGCCCTGGTTATAAATTGATAATATAACCTTTTGAAGATAACAGAACAAAAGGTGACTTTCCAGGTGAGGTGTAATGAAACCTGAAATAGCTAATATGATACCAGCCATGGTAAACCTTTCTCGTGCTAAAATGTAGTCCGGAAAGCGAGACACCGAATACAACACCAGCGACGATGATCCTTGCTCATGCTTTTAGGTCACGTTAGTTCAGATAAATTTTATAGGTGAAATGAAAATAGACACCGAGTACAACACCGACCGTCGTTAGTATTTCTGGTGCTCATCTTCAAGGGAAGATGCCTTGCATCGATCAGTCTACCTCTTTGAATATCCAGGATTAGACTAACCTCACTCCTACGCGCGACGTCAATGTGACGGACGCATGCCTACCTGCGGCATGCTATTCCCATGTTTCACTCATGAACAGTTTAGGAGGGTAGAGGGGTGTAGGGGATTGGTCGCGCATGTCGTACTAGTCGGGTACCTGACCCGTGGCAGACTCGCGAGTGTCGGTACTATTCGGTGAACCGATCAACCGGTCGTTGATATGATCGATAGCCTGGCGTACTCGATTTCATCGATTGGAGTTGGAAGACTGCGGCTCCTATTTTACTATCGTCACAACCATGATATTTTTCAATATGTATTGTCAAGATTAATGTATCTTCAAGTGAATATTTATTAAGAATGCATATGACTGTGTAATTGTACTTACATTTTTTAGATATAAATTATGTAAATTGTTTTATTTAGTATGCTTATACTATTTTTATGGCAGCGATTACCATATTCTTACACAAAAACAAGACTTTTGTTAAAAAAAAAGTGCCAAAATGGCAATACGGTTTCCTAGGGACTTCATCAAAAGCTAGGCATCTTCCCTATTCTCCGAACTTCCGAATAATCGATGTATCTATTCGTGTATGATTGATTTTCCGTATGAATTAACATGAACATATCTTTCTGCAAGATATTATTGACAATAAATAGAAATCACTTATGTACGTGACATTACGAGATTGATTGTAAAAGCTGTACGTAAATACATTCGGGCTTTACTGATGATTTTCAGTGCCGAATCATAAATGTCCAAGTGGCTAAACAAGTAGAAAACAGACCCCTTTCTTTCTTTCATTCAATGATTCTATTTTTCTCAACAATGGTACTCCAAAGCAACTTGTTCGTGTACAAAAATCCCTAGGTACATACGCCAGTCGATTCGTCTCGAGGTATGTTCGTTTCGCCGCAAGGACGCTTACCTTCGTACTCAATGTATGTCAAGATCGATCGAGAACCCGGTGAAACGAGCAACTGAAGAGGAGCAATATCTCCAGCCATATCAAAACCTCCCACGGTAAAGTAGTCCGACTCACAACAATCTTTCCGGAAGACTCTGTGACATATATTAGGATAACCTCGTCATCTTCAACGTGGTTGACCCGCCTAACTTTAGAGAACTTCTCAATTTATGTAAATCTAGAATATTGATTCAAGACCAAAACAATTTACAATCCATAGGAGGTTTTCATTCATTAACATTAAGTTTCATAAAGCACGTCCTCTCACTTTAGCAAAAAAAAAACTATATTGACTTTACCACGGTGCCTAGCGGAACTTTCAACATCGTTGTATATACCGCGTGTGTTACAAAAACAATGTTGATAATGGCGTATACTATTTAACACCATATGCTGCTTACGTCACCCGTGTATAACACAATTTAATTATTAAAACGATGATATTGTTATATCTTTCACGATTACACTTGCGTTAAAAAAATGACTAACGCGTTACTATGTTATAGTCATGCGAACGTCTTATGTTTTCGCAAGCACTGATTGTCCAACTGTTTACCACCTGTTAAGGTCGTTGAACTAAATAAGATATAACTATTTCTGTTATCGGCCTGTATAACACATGTTGCTACTATAATTTTTTTTTCAGCTGGTACATATTTCATAATAATTTTTTGACCAGCAACGCTGCGGTGGATTCCACAGCAGATTTTCGAAGTGAATTTTTTACAACATCAGTGTTGATTTTTTTTTTTTTTTTGCGAACCTAAAAAACAAAGTTTGCTCTGGGCGATGGGTAAGCATTTTTGCTACATACAGATTTTATTCACAGGTGGATATGGATCCGATAGTACCTATGTGTGTACGTATACACGTACAAATGTATTCCATCGGGAGTCGTCAGTCGGCAGAGCATAGAGCTTGTCGCCAAATATTATTTTAACGTCATAGAAAACGTCGAAGGGTCAGTGCACGATTGAACGACTAGTTCGACGAGACAGAAATAAATTTGGAATGTGCGAGCAATTGGAAATATGAAACGAAATGTGATATTACAACTATGATAGATCGGCTAACCGCCACATAACAGGTGCGTGCATTCAATAAGTAGTACTCGAAGTTTTCGGTAGAGGGCGCGAGTATTTAGGCTATAGCGAAAATTGTGAGCGTATAATCGCAGTTTTATACGATGGGAATTTTCGGCGAGTCTACTCTGCGGCTGAATGGAGCACTCTCTTGAGACCCTCTCGACCAATGAGGAAGCTGAAAACTTTTGCTTCCTCTGCTCTAGGGTGGTGTACATTGCTCTGGAGTACGTACTCCAGAAATGTTTGAAAAGTTCAGCCAAATATTACAATCGAGCGTAGCGAACGACGAGAATTAACCAGTTTCATAAAAAGTATTCAGCGTATCGCGACGACTACAACAAGGTTTGTGTTGGAAATGAAATGGACAAGTGCGAAAGGAATAAAATGACAATCAATACTTTTGCCTCTATTCGGGTTACCTTGGTATTAGTTGTAATTTTTCTACCAAATACAGTATACTCTCGATCATGGCATGCCCGCGGACGACTGAACCTCTGCAGGTCTTTGACGGAAATTCACCAACCGTCACTATGTCATTTCCAAAATACGTAACGGTTGCTACAAAGTGCCGTCGACGCCGCTGTACGGGGAACAGCGGAGGAGGGGGGAAGCTCATGCGTACGGCCACTTCCAAGCTTTTTCGGTCCCGACCGCCGCTCGATCTCGAGAGTCTACTGTAATACAATCCAGACGAGCAGCCGCCAGTAGGAAACATATGACAATAGCTACGATACATTGGACTAGGCCTTAAAAAGTTTTACAAATTAGTCTCCAAATCGTCAACTCGAAAAATGATTAGGCAAAACTCCCTTTATCCGGAATATCACACATCAAAAGAGTAAATTAGTGCCACGTTTCGTCAGCACGAGAAGCATGCTAGCAACAATGTAATGTAATGCCGGTTGCCAATTTTACAGTAGCTCACGACTCCTCATGATCCTTGCGTCACGAAACGTTGTCACCATACACCGTTTCCATCTGTCACGCTATCTCGATTATTCTCATTTCCATTGCTTTCGTGATGTAAAAATGAATTCCCCCTACCCGGACAGCTTGTAATGATTGTACCACTCATGAATAGAGCATGATTATTAAGACCGTTTTCTTCAGTGATAATGAACCAGCTCAGAATTCATCACGAAAGCTTCGGTAGTTTAAGTAGTAGAATCATCGGTAGAACAATTTATTTTAAAATTTGTTAAAACCTACCGCACGTATAATTAAATCAATTATCTAAACGTCTGTGCAATTTAAACAAACATTTACCGTTAGCACAGTTAGCATGTATCTCAAACGATACAATTTCTCCGTTCTACCGTTTGAACTAGATTCAATAATTGAACAGAGAATATTTTCAAGCAAGATAAAACGAATATGCGGAACAATATTTAAGAATGATATACCGTTTGATCTTTAAGATATCGTAACTGACATAAAAAGTCAAATACGTCGAAGTGAGGCTCCAGCCGGATAAGTATTTGTGACAAAGTGGTGGCGTAGGTATCTGTCACGCATAACTACACACCATGCACCACCGCATCTATCGTCAGCCCTGCAGCGCAAACTACCTTTATCCAACAAAGCTCTATCTAAAACTGGTATCATTTTTTAACTCACTTAATCTCTACACACATATAGAAAAGTTCGCGGGGAAACTCGCCCTTATCGGAAATGAATCTCAAACGTATTTTATTAAAGATGTTACATAACATGACGAACTATCGAGGAAGATTAACAAATGAGATAAATAAGATGTTTGTTAATAAAGGAAAAAAAAAGCGACAGTCAGAGTCAACTGCGAGTGAGTGGGAGCATGGTAGACAGCGCGCTGTATTTCAACAGTTATCGTTCGCTTGGACATTTCCTCTCTCGCAGCACGAGACATGTAATTTATAGCCCAGATACTCGTCGTTACTACGTCGTTGTGGCGTTATTCGTCAGCGGTTATAATAATTCTTTGAATTATCGATGCGGAAGCGGGAGCCGCACTCGCAGGATATAATACCACACCGACACGAGTACGTTATGCCACCGACAGATATGAGAGAAAGGGGAACGCACGCGTTACAATGTATTCTATACAACTGAGCAGCAATAATGAAATAATGTAACGAGAGATCCACAGTGGATGGTACGACAGCGTGCGATCATCGTAATATAAAGTGTACGTACTACTAGATATCTATGGATAACTAGACACAAATGTACATTTGTGCATGAACCGCGATGTTTACATAAATTTACTTAGCATCGAGAACCCTGGTTTGTTTGTTATAATGTATGCGAACGGAACGGAACATTAAAATATAAAATAACAAACACATGTTAATTTACGTACGGAATGGGATGTCAATCGAAGCAACTCAATTGTAACAGCGTAGAACCTACATAAGACTTTGGAAGACTACGAAACGTTGTGTGGCCCCTTGTAACACCGAGATATTTGCTTTACCGAAATAAGTTTCTGTTCTATTGCGTTAGAGCACCGACAGTTTGTAGAAAAATAAATATTTCATTTTTTAATAAAGAAAAACATTTTTCAGGGCTTGTGTCCTACCATTTTGTGCCATAGGTAACATTGTTTTACGTAGAATGATGCGCAAAGTGGACAACGACAATAAAATATCAATATTGTCTTCGTCGATTTCTGTTCGTTTTAAATAAAACAACAAAAAAAACGAAATAAAAAAAGGATTCTTCACGACAAATTATGGCGAAATTTCATGACGATTTCCTATCTGTCGTTTCACGTTAGTCAAATAAACGAAACATTTTCTCGTCGTCTATCTCTTTCTAGATCACTGGCTCGGGCGCTAGCTTCTCTCTCCAATCGTCACTTTTCATCACACACGATATTCTTCATGAATTTTTGTCAATCAATGTATCACACTACAGGACAATCGAACAGCAATTTTGATAAATTAATCTGAAAGACTGATCGAACTGTAAAATTTTAGTTGTTTGGAAAGTAAGATCAACAAGTAATCCATTATTTTTCGTTTTACACAAAAATAAAATTCGGCCCTTTTTGTACCACTCTTGATGAATGCTTGGACAGATAGGCACATTTTATAGTACTTCGAAGAGAGAATATAGTTGAAACAGCACGACATATCGAATATTTTGCTTCGAAAAGGTGAAACCTCGTTGCGACAATAGCATCGTTCAATTTGACCGAGGCAAAGGGGATGTACAGAGGGCCTCATTGATCTATACACACACGAGTCAGTATAGTTGCATGTGCATGTATAAGCCATCACGCTACATCGTGCATGACATTGGCGAGCACTATACGGGCACCGGATACCGGGAGTTTCGATAGTTTGAGTGAAATTACCCGGACAAACAACGAAATTGTTTTTCATTCGACACAGCAAAAGCGTTTGCATAGAATATCTGGCTTTCAGTTAAACTCTCAACTAGACAGACTCACGGTATCTCCTACGAACTCGTTGGATTACTCCAGGGACTACATCACCAATCCCTTTTTTTATTGTAACGTTCGCAGCACGTTTTTCAACCAACAATCGCACACATATCAGATTATTGTATGTGCATTTTTTTTATCGTTGTATATTTGTACTCAAACGGGGACAATTTGATTTCGTGGATTAAAGCGAATGCGATTGGGAGAACGTTTGTACTTTCAAAACAATTTTATTTTACATCGACTTTCATTCGAGATTTTCAGTTGATTTATATAAACGGATCCTCCTTTTCGGTTATGAATGGAAATAAACCATTTTTTAACTGTGCAGTAATATCAGTAGTATAGCGTTTATTGACCATTCATGTGGGAATCTAACTGAAACAGTACTGAAATGGGACTATTTTTTGTCAGAGAAGGCAGCTTCTATAGTACGCTCGCTGCGGTAGTGTGTAATTCAACCGATTTCACGGCAGATCCTTCCTTCCTGGTAGGTAACCTTTTTTTCCTACAGAACCCGATCCACGGCAATTTTGTTTCATCGCACTTGTCCCTTCACGGATCCTGCCATACACACACCATTCGAACACAAAATACTTAGAGAAATAAAGTGATACTGTCAAATATTAAAAGTCACACCTATCAATTGTTTGTCCATGCGAGTACTGTTATAGTTACTGTAACTATATTTAATTGGTTTGACAATAAAAAAACAAGCTCACAACGTACAACCTTGCAAATTGCTTCTTAATTTTTTTACACGTTTTACAAAGCCTGTGAAGAAAATATATTCATCAGTTTTTTCTTCCTAATAGAAGAAATTTCATGACACTTGTCCCCTTGGAGACCCTGCCGTACACACTCGGTTATCGCACACAGAACACTGATAGAAATAAAATAGTACTGGTAAATATTAAAAGTCACACCTTTAGATTGTTTGTTCATGCGACAATTTTCATAGTTACCGTAACTATATTTAATTGGATTCGCAATATAAAGAAGTGTACAAAGTCTTGCAAATTGCAAGGTTGTATTTAATTTGTTTACACTTTTCGCAAAGCACCCTCTATGAAGAAAATGTGTTAATCAGTTTTGTCTTCCTCGCAGAAAAAACATTGTAAAAAATGCAAACAGATTAAGAAGCAATTTGCAAGTTTCTACTTTGCAGAATTGTTTATATACTGCATGCATCAGTTATACTTTATACAGTTATACGAAATTTCTGAGATTAATAATAATTAGACATTGAAAGTAACTCAAAACTTCATAAAACTTTGGTTGATAAATTAATTTAGAAAAAAAGGTCCACTGAATAAAGAGAAGCACGTGCTTTGCTCGTGTTAACATTTTTAGCTTGTTCTTAGATTTATAATTTGTCATCTGCTACGATCACGGATACACATTTTTTTAAAATATGAAATCTTAAAAATTTCAAAATCATTTATCGATTCCAGATGGATACGCGAGTATCTCCGCTTGGGGATCCAACTCAACTGATATCTACGTTATTGTACAAATATGTAAGATCGAGACAACATCCTCTACAATTATTGGAAATCAAATTTTTAATAGAATTAAAAATCTAGTAAATTTACAAATTTTCTACAGCTTAAACCCCACGATCGATTTTCACTAAATCTACGACTAAGTATCCTTGTAACCTAGCCAATTTGTATACCAAGTTTCGATTTAGTAGATAAAAAATTATGAAAGTTAGAGCGATAATAGATTTTTTTTTTAATTACGAAAAGTCATAATTCTATAAAATCGTTTTTTGCAAAAATCAATACAGAACAATTGTTCCCTGGACTATTTTTGTAGAAAGTTTTAGCTCGATAGCTAAAAGTTTATGAAAGTTAGAAAGATCACACCTGTTTTTAAAAAACTTCAACGACCATAAAAGGAAGCACCCGATAGCAATTTGGTTGAAAATTGCAGCCAACCGAGGGGAATTGGGACCGAGCTCGTGTTCAAAGTTTTAGAAAGATCCAGTAACCCGTTCTCGAAATATAGCCATTTAAATTTTGCAAGCTCATGACACGCACACACACGCGCACCTTCACCCACTCACTCCACACACATGCACGCACGCAGTCGCACGGACATTTTTTCTAAATATGATTTCCCGACATTTTAGAACATTTTAAATACTTTCATATCAAAATCCCGAGAAAATTTGTTGTCACGAAAACAACTCTTCCTCCACGAGAGAGCAAAAATAAATATTAAATACGAATGAGATAACAGAACGCGAGAAAATATTTAATAAACTACAAAGGAAAGCAAACTGTCAATCTTTGGAGTGTCGTAAAATTGACAAACGTAATTGGATCTGAGTAACGATGACTGACCAAGAACGATCAATTGCGGAAATGCACGGCCGCTCAGGTCCCGTAGATCGTGGTAGCGAGAGTCGAGATTATAACCTACCAAAGAGCATATTTTCACGAAATCTCATTGAAACGCGAGTTTCGCTCGGAGTCTCGGAATGAGCGAGTGCAAAAGAAAAAATAATTTGTATTATCAAGATAATTCGCGAGAGCTAGCAAGAACGTATCAGAAAAATCTAACTAGAACATTAACATGCATAAAATCACGCGTGTATTGCAAATGCAGCGGTGGCTAAACGTAAACGGTATACAGCAACGGTTATCAACATTATATCAGCGGTCGAAATCCTTTTTACATAAAAATAAATTTTAAAAGACTCACCGCAACTGGTTCTTGCAGTCGTGGAAGTCCAATAACCGTATCAAAAGAATGCACGAGGACCCATTCACGTAAAACCCGAGCACATTGCACGAACAAAACTCGCGGACAGCGAAAATAATATTCGAAAATGTTACGAGAGCGAAAGTACGAAAGCAACGTAGACCGTATCAAGAGACGCGGTCGCGTCTCGACGCCGAGTTGAAATGAAAATATAAATAATTTCAACTCCCAGTTATACGTCACACTGATACTATACGTTACACTGATATTAAACATCACATTGATACTATACGTCACATCGTTCGTGAGCAGATAGAAAAAATCTCAAAGAACAACAGAACGCTTTCTTCAAAACAATGAAGAGTGGCTTTGTTCTTCCACGACTATTAACGTGAGTATTGAAATTTAATACAGAAATATGTAAATTTAATTCGAATTATTAAAAAAACTTAAAGTAAGACTCAAAATTTCTCATAATAATTCCATTATGTACTCCACAGAATGTTTGGACGACTAATGAAGAATCTGTGGATTCGAATACGGCGACAACGAGTACAGCGAAATCAAAATCCACGGAATCGAAGAAGCGTGGTCGACCAAGTTATAGAGTTCGAGAAAGCAAGTGATCGAAGCAAAAGAAGAAAAGCCACTGATTTACGTAACACAGTAAGCACATTGGAATTATCGTTGGCTACTCAAATGAGCCTTCGTTCTTCTGGGGCCTCTAGTGCTGTCAGCATCGTCAAAGATATCACGACAAAGTCACCAACGCGAGCTGATAAATACAGAGCAGCGTTAAAATTATCAGCAACTCCTCCTATTATTAAAATGTCTGCCGATGAGGCATTGTCTGATGTCGTTGAAGGAAAGTTATCGAAATATCAGTACATGCTTATTAGAAATTCAATGAAAAAACACAAAGCTCTTATATATCCCTGTTATCAAACAATTACACAAGCCAAACTTCGATGTTACCCATCAAATATACAGAAAAATGAAACCCAAAAAAAGTAAAAATTTGTCATCGGAGACCCTAGAGCTTTTACTTTTTTCTGATGATGATGAGTCTCAAAATGTTCTAGAAATTTCTGATAAGCATGATACTAACTCTGATTTCGAACATGATAATTCTCCCGACAGTGATAGCGACTGATTTTTACAATTTTTTCTTATTTACTTATTTTCTTAACTGTTCGCATTATTACATAATAACTGCTACTGCGACAATTTTTTAAATAAATATCAATCAAACACAAACTGTTTTTTATTTCGCAATTGTAATATTATAATCGTTATTAGCAACCTTGAATACCCTTATATACCAATTTATATGAAATTCCGAACAATTTTTAATGAAGTGGTCGGCCATATTGGATCCGCCATTTTTAATTTTGAAATTATACTATGAAATTCGTAATCAGCGACCTCGAAAACCCTTGTATACAAATTTATATGAGATTCCGAACAATTTTTAATGAAGTGTCCGGCGATATTGGATCCGCCATTTTGAATATTGAAATTATAATATGAAATTCGTAATCAGCGACCTCGAAAACCCTTATATACCAATGTACGTTTAAATTAAAAACTTCTTTCTGTTTTTGGCCAACTTTTCTGAGATCTGTCCCACTGCAACGTTGCGAATTACGCGGAATCGAAAGGCGGTTGGCCTGTTTGGCTCAACCGTCCACGCGTTGTTTACAAAAAAAATGCCTACAATATTATACTTTTTTTTTCACCACATTTGTTTTAAACGAAAATCCGATATTCTGATTATGAAAATATTATATTATATTCCTGAACGAATAGGTAAGTAAGATATTTATGAAATTTGAATATTTATTCCCGCAATATGAAACCTTTAAAGTAATAAAAAAATCAAGTTAAAAGCTATTCAAGTATTCTTCCACTATCGTAGCAGGTACAACCGCGTGTCAAAACAGGAGCGTGAAGATTTACTGAAAAATTCATTAGTCACACCACCCTCGTACTTAATAATGCATTAGACAAGAGGGTAAGTGTGGTGGTTGATGGTCATGGTAGTAGAATGCTGTCCACCGGCAAGTGCGCGTGGTGACTATAGCAGTGTTTCAGCGAAAAAAGCGGCACACGAGATTGCAAGTACGATCACAGTCTAGTCCGGAACTAGGTGGGTTAACGAGCAAATGCATTCCTCTCTGGTGGTTTGACAAATATTTATTTCTTCTTTAAAAAGTTTAAGCTGCCGTCGCTCTTTGATTTTCTTCCCGTGAAACTGTATCTCTCCTATACAGGAACGCGATCGGAATGCATTGGCACTAATAATATTATGTGTTAACCACGGTATGGAATAAACAGGAGAAGTCCAGAGGGAGGAACATTCAAATTTGTGGCATCAACAATTATCTTGTATCGCAATGCATGGAGTCGATGCAATAGATGTTGGAAGATATGGCTGGGAAGTGGGAGGGGGGGGGCGGGGAGAGTCGAAAGGCAATGCAAACTTCACTAATCGAGTATACGTACCCAGTACACCCGAAATGCAGTGTATGTTCAAATTAACTGTGCAGCACACATCGGTTATTAGCGTGGCGAGCAAAGCATGCGATCTGCATGTACGAACTGTTGAACTGTATGTCGATTCCGATTGTGCATTGAGGTGATCTCGCTCTATCCAGTGTGCTGAATAGTAAACTATGCCTTCTATGCATATCTGATTCTCCGTTGGCCTCTACTATCTACCGAACAAATAATATTCACGTAGTATATATCTCTTATACTCCCAATGTGAATAAAGTATACTCGAAATACATACAGAATATTTGTATAATTATATCTAACGGCAAAAAGTTTTTTTATCCACCGGATATACTCTAAAAGATATTTCTCAAGATATATCTTAGATGTATGTAACATATTTTGTGGTAAAAGTTTTATATCTCGTGGATATATTTCGATCTATTCAGATAAGTTATCTATTGACGTCATAAACATATACAATTACAAATGTGGTGGAGTGTGCATAACGCTGCAACGTGCAACCGTACAACGCTTTGGTATACGAACAGCGTACGGAATTCACGAAAGGCCTCACCGAGGCTCTCGAAAGAGCATCGAATTTGATGAATTTCTTTTTACCCAGCTATCAAATAATTGTTCTTTCTATATAACTTAGCTTTATGGCATCTATCAATATTGATAAACATATTATACAAATATTGTAGCGAAATGTTTTAAAAAATAACCAACTTCAGAGTTGTCCCGGTAAACTTCTGCGTTCTTACGCGCGTCAACGTTGTATTGAGTTATAATACAAAGGTTCATCTGAATTAAAACTAATCCCATGATATTATTATTCATTGATAAAATATATACAAATTAGCATTAAGAAAAAAAAATGTCCTGTACAATTAAGAGAGAAATGAAAATTAACATTGATTTATTACTTGAAAAGTAGAAGTTAAAAAATGTATAATAAACAAATTGGTTGTCCTGTAAAAAAAATCTTGTGCTACTTTATAAATAATGTTATTTAAAATATGTGTACGAAATTTGAAGTAAATCGTGATTGTTACGTTTGATGAGTCCGACAGTTTAACGTGTTTCTTGTTTGAGAAATCTCTGGGATTTAATGGCAATGGCAAATTAAGCCAGCGCCCGAGGTAACATAGATAACGTCGAGAGTGGTAGAGGGTGATGCGAAATAGCGAGACGAGGAAAAAGAACAGTCGGCAGCACGAAAAGTCGTAACAGCTTGGTTAACAACAGTTCGCTGAGGCACGGAGTAACGCAACCCCGTGGGGTCCGAAAGCCAGAAGTCAAGTCGAACGTCCACGCGCGCGCGTAAAAATGACCATTCCATGGATATGTTACCAGTACGGGATGTCACGTATCTCGGTTGGACCAGCATAGCCGGGAGCGTTTTGGTTTACCAAACAAGCGAGTCACGTCGAACTACCGGTTCTCGGAAACACGCGACTTTTACGAGTGGCCCTTTCGTAAATTCATTTCCATAGAGACCAGAAAACCCGTACAGCGAGTTACGCGAATCTGATATCAAAGATCACCAAACTGTATTCAAGCGTTAATTAATAATTATAATGAACGCAAGTGGCAAAGTAGTAATTGTTATAATTTTATTGCTTTCTCCGATATCGTAATAGGAATAAATTACTCTTTAGCTGCTTCTGATAACAAAAGTATAATCGATTCAAAGCGACAGAACTCTGGAGCGTCTCTTTTAAGGGCACAGATGCTCATATCGAAGCCCTTGTTACACCGTCGTTTTTATGAGAGACACTTTAACTTATACGAGTCCCACAAAAGATCATTGCGGTCCTCGCACCGCTCATTAAGGCTTTCACGTTTTGCTGACGAACGAGGGGCAGCATTCATAGAGAGAACTCAAGCGTGTTCTTTACTTGACCTTATATGTTTGATAGAATTATGAATCTATGCGATAATCCCGACAAATTGTTAAGATGGAATTTTCTGGCGAATCGCAACTCGGGGTATGAGTCAGCTCCGCCTGGATCCCTGCGTTATCGATCTTTCGGCAGAAAGATCTCTAACAATCGGATTATTAATTTTTATCAGCTCTGATTGCCTCACTCATTCATTAAGAATCAATGAGGCAACCGACGTGACGATTTTTAATTTCTAAAGAAATCGTGAAAGAATGTATACGTTTGATCATATTCTGTATCCATTTTATATTACAATAAATGTTGCTTCACAGTAAACTCGTTTTGAAGATTCTTACACAATTACATTTTTATTTGGCTGCAACTAATTATTAAAATAAGTATTCATTATTTTTCGCTGCTCTTTGTATGAAATAACAATATGCCTCAGATTTTTACGTTTTCTACTCAAATTTCTATACATCCTTACACGATTATCCTTTTCCTGTACCAGAGCACTGGTAAACTTTGGAAAAAATATATATCGATCTATATAGTTGAAATGAGGGTTTTATTATAACTCGAAATAATAATAATGTTTGTCTCTCGTAAGATAGTGGAAATTGTTAGTCTGCCTCGAACCACTGGCGAGGTGCCTCGAGTTGAGAGTCGCGCTCCCGTGTTTACAATTTTTTTGCTTGCTCTTGGTCATCGTATAGTACGAGTATATCCTCGGGTCTCGCGATCGCGTATTCTCGATACAAAGTACGTAGTTCTCATGCTTTGCTCTCGTTTTTTTTTTTTAATAATACGTTAGCAGTTCGCGAATTGTGGTCGGTGCATGTTCCCGAATTGTCAGCGCAGTGATTGTTGTAATGTGTTCTTTGGATACAGCTCTCGTCCTCCGCTCACTACCAGGATCAACTTTGGTGAATCATTCAATGTCTATTTAACGGTGCGTAGGACTTAAGAATTCAATCGAATATATATATATATCTCGTGTTGCGAGGTACTCGCGCAGACGCCATTGCGTTTGCAAGGTACATGTATCGTCACACATATTGACGTGTTATTTTAGCGATTTTGTGATGCATTCTCGCTAACTCTCGCGAATTATTCCGATAATGCAAATATATTTCGTTTCGCTGTCGCTTGTTCTGAGACTGTAAAACGAAGCTCGCGTTTGATTAACATTCCATAGGAAGTATGCCAATCATCGAGCCATAATCCTGATCCTCTCTACCACAAAGTACAACCTGGCCCCCTGCGTCGGTTAATTTTTTTAATTGCACAATCGAATACTCTTTTTGTTCACTAGATTTCATGCTTTCAGATTATCACTGATAAATGTAGGCTAAGTTGATATTTGAATGAGATTTTTTGAGGTTATGTAAGCAAATTATCGCAGAGTAGATTCCTCGCTGGTATAACCTCTGTTTCCATTGTCATCAAGTAATCACTCAAATTCAGGAAAAAATTGTCAAAAGTCTTCAAGCAGAAAAGGTATCTGTACAATTAGAGTTTAAATTAATTATAGGATCGGATGATATAGGATCGGAATAAATTCAAATCATTGTCGGCTTTGACATAGCGTAAGATTATCAGCAAAAAAAATAATACGCAAGACAGCGGGCACGTTCTGTTTATCTGAAAAGAAAAAAACATCTACGATGTAAACAATTGCACCAAGTAATTCTTCTCGCATAGTGGGTTGCTTCTGTATTACTAAGTTTATTATAAAAAAAAAATGTGATGCAAAATCATTTACATAATTGCAGTAACCGAATTTTAATTTTCAAATCAATTATTAAAACTACGAGAGAATTTTCAAAAGAATATTTATCAATAACTAACAGATGATGTATTGATGTCGAAATTTCGGATTTCCGGACTGTCGTGGGTCTGACTAGCGACCGAGCAACCTGGTGACTTTCTCCCTCAATGCAGAAAATACATTGCCTCCTGAAAACAGACGGAAGATCACTGATACATCGAACATATTGTTTCAGCATTGATTGATTCTGTATACGAACGTCACCCAGAGGCAAATAAGAAAAACTTCAAAGGACAGTCATGTGAAGCAAGAGACCGAGAAGTGCCCGACTACCCTCAGCCGTACGTGAGCTTCTAAATGTGTTGATTGACCGTCGTCCGATACGAGTGCAACACCTCTCGACCTGGTTAAGAACCAAAAATTGAAAAATGTTCCGGTTATAGAAGAACTCTAAAATAATATGAAATGTCCTTTCCAGGAGTACGAGAAATAAAAATAAATATTAACTCCTTCTAAGGCAAAATTAAAGGGTACTTGAGAAATAATTCTAATTCGCTGAAAAAATTATGGGAAAATGAAGGAGTTACGATATTTCGATTTTAAGGATTTTAGACAACCTAGTAAAAATTCATAGTTACCAACGTTTCACTTGAAAAGTGAACATGATAGTCACAAACGGACAGAAGTACATATGTGTATTGCGATTACATAGTTTGTATATTTCCTTCGTAAGCTCAATTCATCATCAAAGTATAGTCAATGTCCAGAGCTACAACATTTTTCCGTCTCGTGCGAAAGAGAAGTAGTTTACGTAGTTTGTGAAGTTGCGCCCACCACCATAGTTTTTGTAATTCTTCTCCTGTCCATGGAATACGAATCTACGGTCCAGGCGAATAAAACGTTATACGTCTTTCGTCCGATACTCGCAGCGTTTGCTTTTGTTACTCCATCGAAAGTTAATTCCACCTCTGTGTCACACTTTTTATGTCAATCTACGATCATAGTTCCGCGGTTTGTCGACTTGACACAAAAGTTTATTGAAGTTGTGGAGTACGAGGGCATCGTGTTCTAAATCCACGTTATCTTTACTGCATTGTGTCGCCAACTGAATACCGAGCTTTTCGGTTATTGTGCGTCGTGTAGTTGTGAGTTTATCGAATGTCGAGCAATATGTTTGCACGTGAATGTGTGTGTCCCACATACGGGCGTAATGTATCGCGCGTATGTGGAACCTATTCGAAGTGAAGTCGAATCCCTACTCGCGCAGTCTTGAAAATCTTGACCTTATCAAGAGCGACGGCGCGTCTAACATGCATTCCGGTAGCCTAGATTAAAAGGTTGCGAAGCGCGCGCAGAGCGTTGAGCTACGATGGAGAATATCTACCGTATTATTCGATATCGTATCTCTGAATGTCATATTTCATAAATATATTCGTCACGTGCTTGTTTCTTTAATTTGTTGTCGTTATTTATCGAGACCTCCGCCGTTCCATCTTAGAGAGACCGTTCCCGTATGAGACCGAGATTTGGCATCGCGAAATGAAATTAAATCCAAAATCTGCGTTTTTCGCAGGGATTCGTTACGTTTACGCGTTTTACGCATTGCTCGAGCCAAGGGCCTCGATCGAGTTATACAACTATATACAAAAATCCAACTTTTAATCTTAGATTAAGCCGAACTTCTTTCAGTGTGATTGGTCAATACAGTTTAAAGGGGGAATACAATTATTTCGGGGTGACGTGTCTTTCGTTACGTGTGTAACGTAGTTCAGTGTACTCTCTGCTCTTTTCTGAACAATTTTTCTAAAGGTTACTCTGGAAATGGGGCGAAAACCTTGATTGATTTTCATTCTAAGGGGTACTCTTCAAGAATCTCTATTCTTATCTTGTTTCTTGCTACGTTTCCAAGTTATATTTATTGTTTTCATCTGTAATTATAGTTGTATATTCTCATAACGAAAGTAAAAGTTGGATTCAGCAACGTGAAACGATTTCACATAATATTTTGCAACGAAACGTTGTTTTAAAAAGGGTTCACTCATTGTTACCAATGCAAAACACGACAATGTACTTCGAGATTCTTTGTTTCCTTCATAGATAAGAAAAAAATCTTTTCGATGATTTCATATCTTAATGATCTGATACATCCATAAAAATTGTTTAGAGAAAAATGTTTCGAATGGATGTGCGTACGTATGTGTCGCACTGAGTCGTTGGTCCGCTCCTCGTCCCCTGACCGCGAATAGACGATCACGTCATCGACGTGTGACTTTGAATCTGTGGGTGTCGTGTATGTCAGCACTAACACCAATCGGTTCAATTCTGGGGCCAGAACTCGCCCCCATCCCTCCCTACTCATTACTTTTACTCCGGGTACAGTGATAGTACCCAGACATCCTTCCAGGCGTCCATTACTTTTACTCGTGCACAGTGATAGCGCCCAGACATCGCTGGTAAGCTATGCCACTGTCATTATCATACCATGGGTGCCTGCTTCCGCATAATATTAGCCGCATGATTCGCGTAACGATTTGCATTCTGTAGAGTCGAGGCAAATGCACATCACATATAGTATACGATGGTGTGTGGCGTATCATCCACCTGGTACGTGCACCGCTGGAACTAGGCCTTCCTAGACGCTCTTTCCTTCGCATGGCTCATAAATCACATACAATAGTAACAGTAACGAAAAATTGGATAATTAGTTTTTAAAAAATTTACCGCGCATATGAGAATTTCGAAGAAAATTTTTCATCATTTGCTAAGTGAACAAAAATGTATTACGGATTCATAATTGTTCTATTCATAGATCTATGTAGATTTTTTAATCAGTATCGTTCCAATTGATAAACTTTCTATAGACATCTTACAGTCACGAATCTTTTTTTATACTGGATCCCTGCTGTCCAATCTGTCTTGGTTTAACCCTATAACATAATCTTCATATACTTTACAAGGACGTTAAGTAGTTGTCATAAGATACCCTTGAACAAGAATCTCGCAGTATGTTTATCGTCCCAATTGTATACAGTAACGGTACGTACCATTGGTTACACAATCGGTGGAAACTACACGAGATAACGTTACGTGAGAAGGTTTGCAACTCTAAGTACACAGAGCGCATTGTGTCTGGATATTGCGAAGCTTTCTGCAGCTCTGACTGCTCAGGTACATCCTCAGACAAGAGCTCGTGTATATCAGTGCACGTTAGTCTACCTTGAAATCCGCTTGTAGCAGAGAATCGTGATACACACTCTACAACTATTGATCCCTTCGTAACTCGGAATGTACTGTCGGGTGAGACAGCCGAACTGGATTAACGAGACAACGAGAGGAGGAAGAGAAGGGCGGGATGAACATAGGAATCATAGAGACACAGATGCCGTAGCAGACGAATCGAAGAACGTTCGACATCATCGGTAAATCAAATGATCAATTCACGGTAACGGATGGAAATTATTGATATTTTCGGGTATTTTTTTAGAAAACGATGAAAGTGTATCAATTTATTGGTTCATCTGGATAATATATACATATTAACGAGTGTATAAAAAATATTTCATTTTAATTTATCATTCAGTTTCCGGTATATATTACTCCAAAAAGTGCAATTGTTGCTCGGGCGTTGACGGCGATTAACTTAGAATGAAAATAACAAAAAAATGTAGAAACTAGAAGCCTACGTCTATAACACTGCATAGGATAAAGTAAATCTTTCAAATGATATCACAATCAAGGACCATAAAATCGTTTTTAAAAATTGAAAATTCCTCACGTGGTTTTATAGATATAGGCGTCGGGTACATAAATATATTTGTTTTTTTTTTTCATTTAAGATTAACCATAAAGTCAAACCGCTGTCAGCTTCAGAGCGACAATTGCACTTTAATGTTAAATAACAACAAGAGACAAATTATTCATCGTTAGTTAGTATTCGATCGGTAAATTTAACTTATTGTAATGACCGTTAGAGTCTCTGCTGTTGATATTATTGTCCCATATTCATCTTCATTATGAAAATTGATGCGTCAAGTTCATTTAACCTACCTCGTCCTCCTAAAAAGCATTAAAATCAAAGAAACTCGACACATTTCTATACTTTAAATGAATATATTTGATCGTGTGCCTCGGTAAATCAATTGTTAGTCTCTTGCTGATGAACGGAATTTGCTTATATTGTTACGGAAAATATAACTTGTGAGCCTATAAGAATCAGATGGCAAAAATATTTTGTACTGGCTGTTTCAAATATCGTTTCATCCAATACCGGTTTGAAGAAGTTCGAGTCATCCGAATAAAGCTTTTTTTTTTTTAAAATGAAACAATCGTTCTCTAACTCTTGGTAACTTTCTCTTGTTTATTTTTTATCGAGATTTTCCGAAAGCTTGATGATAAGCGATGCTGGACGTATATCGTCTTATAATATACCTGGTAGATATGAACGTAAACTGGCGTTATGCGGCTCAAACGGAAATTGGAAGAGAACGTGAGTTTAAAGGGTGCGGAGAACCGTGGCAATTTATCGACGCTGCGTGAGGAGAAAGTGCAATCGAGTAAGAGCAACGTACGCGTACCTACCGAGAATAAACCGCAACCCGGCCAGAGAGCTTCGTTTTGATAAAGAGCCTTGCCCAAAATCGCCCACGAAGCGATAATGATAGTAACGATAATGACGATAACGTCAACCCTCGTGTAGCCGATGCAATTCAGTTCCACCATCACGGTTATCACTTTTCTACAATTTTATTAGAGCTTACTCCCCTTTCGCGTTGCACGTTCAAATAATTTTGCGTCCTCATAGAAAAACTATTGTTTTCGTTGAAGAAAAATTTATTCCATATTCCAATGTCAAAATACGCAAAAATTGTTTGAAACGCAAAGAAATGTGATTTATAAAAAATATCCGAACGTTTGTGCGTGTGGGCGTGTGTGCGTGTGCGAGATTGATATTCAAAATTCCCGCTGACTCAGCTTATTAGTTTGAGTTCTTTAGGTTCTTTGGGTCTTGAAGGAGATAAGATAGATTGCGCCGTAAGAAATGTATGCTTTGCGGTCGAAAAGATAGGACTGTGTCTTGCCTGCTCATATACTATGCTCATATACGCCTTTTGATTTGTGACGTTGCGTTGCATGTAGTTTCACGTAACCTGACGGTAAAAAGCTCTCTACCACATCACGTTTACTAACGGTTCCGCCTTATATGACGACACGTTGCATCTTGAATGTTGGTAGCCGCTAATTTTTTTCTAGACAGAATAAATTAAATTTGCGAATGCGTATAATTGGATATCGAGATTGACTTTGGAGATCACATGTGCTGGATAATCGAGGACAAAGAACCAGAGTTGTAGAATACCGTAAGGAAATTTCTCATAAGCATTTATTACTTTTTGAAAGCAAGAAATAATTGTTAACACCCTCTTGGACAAGGGTTGCATCAATTTTATTGCCCGAGGGATAACAATTTAGATTTAACTGTTACAAGGACTTCATTTTTGAAAGTAGAATCAGACAAAGCACGATTAAGAGAATGTGACATCGTTATTTGGAGTGAAACATTCATGATATAAAAAAAAACATGAGAAATTGTTGATAAAACTCTTCGCGATTCTTGCAGAATTGATTATTCGTCAATTAAGAGGAACAACCGCGAGCTGATTCACCGAAAGGTGCCTGATGAACATAAGGGAAAGAAGTAAACAAGAAAATTATACGGACATACATACTAACTAAAACAATTAGCAACGCATGAAGGAAAGCATGCAGGTATCGTTGGGAAGATTCGAAATGGTGAAGCGAAACGATATTATCAACTGCATAGCATAACTTGTGAAACTTTACAAAATATTTTACATTCATTGATGATGCATACTAACTTTTTAGTGTATTCTATTGTATATTTTAAAGCAGTACTTTCGCGCAACATAGCTGAACTACCTAGAAAAATCGTGAAATGTGCATGAGGTAGCAAGAGTCGTTGAATAAATCGATGAAATCTATTTCTCGGCATAGCCTCGTGACTGCAGCATTTAAGATTTTCCAAGTTTCTCGTAATAGTATTCACGTAAAAATTATGTAGAATTGACAATCTTTATCAAATAACTTTGACACTGAAAGTCTACAGTTGAATTGGAAGTAAGATATCATTGAAAAATTTTTAGAACGATAATAGTATTTCGATTCGGATATTTTAGTAAGGCAATTTACCTGCTCTTACAGTTAATCCTGTCAAACTTGCTTCCAGTGCTCGATGGCAAACTCTCATCCGTTCTGATGCTATTCGCCCTCTGGCATCGCATATTATCTTGCTAGTTCGCCTGGTCTCAATTTCTCGCATTATTGCCGGCTTCGTATGCATCAAGAGCGTCGGGAATCGTCGGAGCGACATAAAATATACGGGGATAGAATCGATTTCGTGAGCTGAACCGTGGAGCTTCTCGACGGTGCAGTGCTTATACATACGTATATTCGTTCTGTATAGAACTTGAAGGTGTTGGCTAGCGCAGCTTATTGCACCCCCGAGGTGAAGCCGAGCAGCTTTTACCATACGATATATACACATATACCAGATACACGTATGCCAACAGTTATTCTATGTACGCCATGCTGGCTGCTAGCCCGTTTCTTTTCCGATTGCGCACTTACATTCAAATGATAGCAATCTATATTTTTTAACTCTCTCATTCCCTTACTTCGTCCAGTACGATCGTAAAAAAGTTGCATTACCAATGAGGCACCGTGTACAGTAAAGTGTAACGTGGTCTTTGTACTTGCGACCACTAGGGAAGTGATCGTGCAAAAACTCGATGAATATCAGATAATACCCTCGCGCGATGTTTTACCAAGTTATGGGCGCCAGGCCTTTTCCATTCTAATCGAGATGGGCCAAGAAGATCATTCAAGACGATTACAATCCACGAAGTGAGAGCTAAAAATGCGAGCTGGAAAGGACGAGGGACAAAAAGGTCGATTGCGAGGGGTAGCAAAAGACAATCGGACGAGACAGCAAAAAAAAAAACGAATTAAACAACGATCGGGAAGGGAAGTTAGTGCGCGAAGCGCGTAGGCAGGGGAGCGTGGCCTCGGTAATGAGTAATAACAGAAAGAAACCGATGCCCTTTTCATTGGAAATGGCAAAGATAACCTAACCACATTGGTACAATGATACTAATTAGGGACATCACGGATGATTATGAACATACACTTGAATGTAATTCGTTATTTATTTACTTTATTAAGTTTATATAGTAACGGAACAGCCTATTACCGACGTTCTTTCCTAAAAATTCGATTCAAGTCGTTACCATATCAGAATATTCGACTGTTCACCGACTTTCTGCTCCGCGAGGTCTCGTCTATCAGAACCAGCGCGCCTTCCTCATTCTATTACCGTGTTGCCAGATTGGCGAGATAGTTCCTTCGCTGACATTTTTTTTCGCACGCTTTAAAGTTCCGCGGGATTCCTCTACTCGGTGGCAGTCTGGCACCATTGATCACCTACCAACCCGCACTGATGTGCCGACACCAACTCACATTTACCTAGTGTGGTTCATGAGATAATGTCCGACAGCCACACTTGCTCTGAGCAAAGCTCAGGCTTACGATTTATGGTTTGTCCATTGTTTCATTGTCAGTTAAATGGTCTCTCCTTAGGCGAACCCAACTTACTTAACTTTCAACTGTAAAATATCTATCGTGATCTGTAACCATATTTCTTCTTTTTTTTCAACTTCAACTTTTCTGGTGATGAATAAACATTCACGCTGTGAACATCAAGAAGAATTAATAAACTTTCTGGAATATCAATTGTATGAATATCTCTGAAGGCGCTTCAACGTCGGAACAATTATCCGCCGGTTCAGTACACGATTTTCCCTATGGCTTCTCGACAGGAAAAATCGTTTTTACAGAATTTTATTAGAAAGGATGTAGGTATCGTTGGGAAGATCCGAAATGCTGTAGCAAAACTAAACGTATTAACCTAATATTTTGGATTCGCCGATTATGCATAGTAACTTTTTTGTGTAGTCTATTGTACATTTAAAACGTTTTTTTCCGTACAACTTTGCAGAGGGACGTAGAAAAATCATGAATTTCGTATGAGGCATCGAGGGACGTTGAGGAAATCGATAAAATATATTTCTCGACATAGCCTCGTCACTGCAGCAGTTCCACTGCTGCAACTTACAAGTTTCACGTTTCCCGCCAACGTATTCCCGTAAGAATTATGTTAAATTAACAATCTTTACTTGCAAGGCAATAATTACGTCTTCTAAAGGTTACAAGTTAAAAATCGGGCTCGAGTTGTGTCGAAGATAATAGTATATACATGCAAGGTTTCTCTGTAAATTCCGAGAAAGAAATTACTCGTGGGTTGCACTCGACGCTTTAGGATCTATTAAATACGGTTGCGAGCTGTAAAAGCTCCCTCAATTCTACTGTACCTGTACAACTGCAGCGCAGTAGGTATATGTGGTTTCATATATAGAGTCCTATATAAGAGACCTATAAAGTACCTAAGGCAGCTTGTACGTTCGCACACCGTCGAGATAATGTCCCTTGAGGGAGACAGCGAGAAAGATGATGAGAGGTTCGAAGATTAGATTTAAGTGTGGGTTTCAAGCGCTGCATCATCCTCAGAATAGTTGAAATAGTACGGACACCGCATCACTCCGTCTATCCGGAAATATTGTGCTGTTCTGTAAGGTCGTAATATGGCGTTTGCTTATCCGTATCAGCATATAAACCTTGGGACATGTGTGTATCTCGTTGCATTATTATTTGTTGTATAATGATACGACACATATTTTGTACCCGTAACTCTCAAGCCTATGTGCATTGTACCCTGGGGTAGACATTTACAGAATAAGTGAATGGAAGTAATGCTTGAGAATTAAATCCGATTTAATGGATCACTTTAGTGATTTTGAATTTCTGGAAATTAGAGGCGACTCGGTACACGGCGTTGGTTATTACAATTATAATTCCAGGATTAAATCCCCCTTCCTCGTCCTCAGCTGAAAACTGAACAATATAACTTGTTTACCGTGTGCGCAAGCAGTCGGTGTATATATTTACTGTTTGACAATATACAAGCGCTAAGAGAATTTCGAGTTAATGTTTTCACAGGCGCTGATTAATTGTTCGTATTTCGAGCTTAGGTACGAGAATGTGCGTGGAAATATATTCTGCATTGCGGTATGTAAATTTAATATCAAAAGCTCATGCATTTAGCACTCCCGGATCGTTGGAATATTCATAAAATGAAGTCATCGGTACTCCTTCGTTACTCCTCACAGTAGTTTATCGTATAGCGAATTAACGGTTATTAATTATTGTATCGCCCTCGATTTTTATTATAAGCAAGAATAGATATGAACAGAAGATATACGGTAACTTTGAAATCCTGATTGTTATGTTCCTTTAATTAATACTAAATAATTAATGTTAACATTTTCTTGACCGACCCCGCGACATCTTTTCGAAATTATTTTTGTGCCAAAATCTGCAATATTTATTATTAAGAGATAAGATTTTATATTCTTTGAGATAAAATTTGATAAGCGATTAGCCCGTTTGTGCGAACTGGTGCTTTCAATTTCATACAACGGTTTAAAAAATATTATTGCTATCGAGTTTGACAATTAAAGTCATAAAAACTTTATTAAACTTGTTAACAAATTTTATATGTTAGAAAAATATATTTATCTGTAAAAAGTATTTCGATGAGTCATATTCAAAATAAAACTATTCAACTGCGGACAATCCTATTCCGAATCACGCACATTCATGTAGTTGCGGGCAGATTGTACGTGTCGAGGGTACAATACGGCTTTCTCTGAGTACTTGTGTACTCGGTAACATGGCACAATGGGAACGCGTGCTGCTAGATCGATACACGTTTAAAATTGTAGGTATCGAGCTATTTAAGCATGTCACGTTTCTCGTTTTCTTGCTGTGTCACTGGTTTTCCTATTCTTTGAGACAGGCGAAACTCAACGAGAGACTCAAGTAACTCGTCTTATTCGCAAACGCGAGAACGATCCGCGCGAGTAATCCAATCGCGCTACATTCTCCACTGGCTGTTTTCTACTTTTTCTTGCCGTCTTGCTGTGCTTTTATTTATTTAGTATTTTGCTCAGTTGTTGATTTGAAATCAGGCTTATCTACAAGGTAATATATATGATCGGTACTATTTTATTCTCTTGGATTGCATGAAAATATTTTTGATTTACGAAAGAATAAGCAAAAAGTTCATAAGTCGTGATGGTATGTTACTCTTTTGGTCATGAATGTTAACGATGTGACTTGACAAATCGTATTGTTATCGACTTTGGCTGTGTGACGAAATTAACATCACTACGCTCCTTTTGTATTGGTAGAACAAGAAACAAACCTCATCGAATATAATGTTTACGATCTCTCTTTTCGAATTATTTTATTCTTTCAACTATAAGTACTTAAATTTATTAATAAAAAATTTTCTTGTCAATTAAAGTGTAATGTGAAAAAAAAATTGAAAATTTTGGATATTTAACAACTAATTCACTATTTGAAAAAAAAAAATCATAAATTTTGTAGGTTTCTCTCCGGTGTTGTCTCGGTGGCGTCTCGATGGGTGCTGGTCTTTGATGAAAGGGGTAGAAATGGGGGTCTCAGCTTCGATTACTTTAATAACTACGCTGTATTAAACCTAAATTTCTTCAAGTACTAACAATGCGGTTTTTCACTTCGCGGTGTGCTGTTCGGTAGCCCGCAGGTTAAGCAGCAAAACAGTGCAACCGAAATTCTTCAAGGGTTTCAAGAGAAGGGGATGATTACGGGGGATCAGAGGTAATGAGGCTGAGGAGAGACGTCGGAGCTGATGGGCCTTGGAATAGGGGGTAGTTAAGTGAGACGGACAGGAGGAGTTGCAGGGATGGTCTGGGAGACAAACGGCAAGGAGTCGAGGTCCAGGGGTTCGGCAAGGAACCCAGGATCGGGAGACTGAAGATTGGAACAGAGGTCGGGGGCTTGGGGTTGTGGAGGCAGACACAGGGAGAACCGGTATCTATTTGCAAGGTAACCCCATGGTTTCCTATAGGTTCTTCCTTAACTTAAGATAACTTGAAATTTGTAATATGCGAGGCGAAGCGGCCGTTAATAAGAATAGTCGGATGGTATTATCTAAAGCAAATTCAGGGCATTCTGTAAACGTAGGCGGGAGTCGGTAAACTTTTACGGTCTCTGATGTGAACGTTAGGAAGGGAGGTGTAATTCATTACTACGGGGTTAAATTTCATAGTAATCGTATAGGGGCCTCAGCATTTGGGGACTAATTTCGTGGCGAGATTCTGGATGGCAATGAAAAGAAGTCTACTTCTCTTCAATACATCGTATCCCACTTGGAATTCGCGGTCTTCTCTACCTTAGTATTCCCAGTTGTGTATCAGAGGGAATCACTAGATTAGGCAGCGCCGTTTGGCAGGGTCGCTTCAATCCATGATGATCGATCTGGGTCGTGCTTTCGAATACTATACTTAGTGAATATCTCTGGTTTTGGCGTAGATTAAGGAAGATTGGGGTTATCTAAGTAGAGGCCCGCACGGAGAGATTGCGGTTAAACCATAATTCCGGGAGATGATTTACTCAGTTTTCGTGCTCTTCATCGACATGGACAACACTCATCTATCCCATGAGTCGGTCTACCACTCAATCATGCCAAGGAAACGTCAAGACCGTGGCAGGATCTCGCCTCAGTGTAGAAGTATGTCATGATGAACTTGTTTCTCGGTTGTATCAACTCTACCATATTTCGCTACTCGGTATAGTTGTCTCCTACATTGAAGTAACGTATGGACAGGGTGTGAAATTGTCCCCAGACCACAAGTAGTTGCCGGTTGCACTAGTACGTTAGCTCTTCCACTTTGTGAGTTGCATACGAACTGTCTCGAGGGCAATGGCACCTGGTCAACGATGCGATAGTTGCATGCTCATAATTCGCTTTGGCTACTCACGCTCCACTCTTCCTCCACTCATCGTACCGCCGTCATACGTGTCAAGACTCTTAAAGCCGATATTGTATTATAATTTATCATGACCTTCACGCCTAATGCCAATTGCACTGATGCCATTTGACGCCTATTGAACACCGATGTCGTGAACCCTTTTAATTAATTTATGGAGTAGTATACCACGATATCGATGATAGCGCCTATCGTATTCGGGCCAGCTCTTCCATCTGTCCAGTCCAGATCTGCGGTCGATACAGTGGTGGATACGGAGTTGTCATTGGTTACGGGCAGCGTGCTGTGAGCGCTGGCCGTGCACTCACCAAGGTAATCACGTGGGGTTGTATACGGTCATTCGCCGTACAACGTTAAAGCTGGTGGGAGGTAGATTCGCTCACCCTGCCCCGGCGCTCGTTAGTTAACGGCCGTACTCACCGTTACTCAGCTCGGTGGATAATTTGTCGGTTGCGACGCCTATGCCGCGTTGGCCTGAGTCGGCAGCGTTTCGGATGAAGCATTCGTGCGACCCAAAGTTTGTTGTCGATTCCATATTCTAGATAAACGAATGAGGGTCGCTGATCACGTTCGCCCGTACATTGTTTCCTTTTGCTTGACTCGCGCTTCGTCCAGAAAATAATGGCTGGTTTAAATTTTGCTGATCGTTGTGTTCTCTATCCTGGATTTACATCAGGTGGGTTCATCCGAGCCATATAATTGTCAGAGGCGGATCCGTGCGTTATCGAATTTTTTAATTTTCGTTTTTGTTTTCAGCTACGTTAAGCATACGCAAATTTTCTCTTGCAAGCAAGATACACATCCCACTTCTGAACATAACATACCCGTTCAAACGAGATACGTGAAGTTGTGTCAGGAATTAAATATTCATCAGTATTTAACCAACAGAAGACTTAATTATCGTTACTGCGAGTAACGGCGAATTATTAAGAGATCCGAATGAACATTAGATCACGAAGGTTTCAATATTCGATAAGAACTTATGCTCAAAATTACGAACTAAGCTAGCGTCGGAAAGTTATCGGTAGTTCACCAACCCATGCTAGGTTCGTTAACCGTTATCGTAGACACTTCAAGCAAACAGTCGGTTCAATCGCCTCAGGATTTAACGCACGTGAACATTACGCGCCAGATTTCGCTTCGATTATCATACATTTACTCGGTCTATTTCCCAACATTTATTCCGAAAACGCGTTATCACACCATTCGTCTTTCGTTTCTCGAATTCATGTCCTTCTGTGCAAAAAGAAAGAATCATGTGTCACTTCTCGCATACTCGATTATATCCAGAATGTAACGCACCTACATATTATGCTTGGCTCATCTATTCTTGTAGGGAGGCGTAACAAGTCGCGAAAATCCAAAATAACAGACAAAAGAACAATGAAAAAATTACAGGATCGGAATATCGAGTATTTTATTGCTAATATTCGATCCTTTCTCACACACCATATTCCCATATTTCATAGGATACGTTAGTGGCAATTCCGCCCAAGTAATCAAGAGTATCACGATTCGCGTAATATTCTTTATAACATACATATTAATTGCATCTACATAGATAAATTCAAGGTATTTCCATGTAAATAATCAAGGGTATCACGATTTGCATGACCTCCGACGACTTGTATCAATCCCATATCGTCGTCCCAGTATTTACATCATTTATGGATTTGAGATTCTCGCCTGGCTCAATTTCGGTCAAGCGCCTCCCCTTTTCACCATCCATTTCAACGCATCGATACAGCATGTAATTAGTTAGAATAATTGAATCGTTATAACAAATATAAAAGCTCTGGATTGTATATAAGTGAACGATTCAAATAAGGGAAATATATAATTGACATCATCGCAGTGGTTATAGCGATAGGTTACTGAGAATCTTACCAACCTGGCAAATGAATCGATATGACATCGTTTCGAATACTATGCAATACATCTTCTAATTGTGAGTGTACTGTAACAGACAAATGCCAAATTAAATATAAAAGAAAAGAAAGTTTCATCCGGGCGGAAGATAGGATTTTATTAATTATAAAATTCATATTTCCTCTGTAATCAGTGACCGCTTAAATTCATTAAAATTGTGACTAGACCCGAGGTTTGACATGTGTCACGAACAACTCACTTGGTAAAATGGACAATTTTATAGTCGACGAACTGGTAATTCGACGGTCGTTGATGCAGGCGTACGCTTCAATGAGTCGTGAATCAACGGGTTATCCCGTTGAACAATTCCGGTGTTCCAGAATCGGTTTTTCGTTATAGCGCATAGACCTCTCAACGCGTTGGATGACACGGAAATTGTTTCATAAATAGTGACTAATTAAATATTCGCCCAATCGAATGCAAACTATACTAATGAAACAAGCACAATGTTTGTCGCTCTTGTCCCCCGTCATACTTGTTAATAACATTTGTAATTTGTAATTGTTTACGATAACATGGACTTCTTCTAGTCTTTTACTGACATTTTATGGATACTTACATAAAAAACGTTACGTAGCGGGGCAGGGGGGGGGCAGGGTAATATATCAAGAAGAGCTGAATACGACTTCTTGTCACTGTCAAGTACATTTGCCTAAGTTTCTCGGCCTCGATCGATCTCCCCTTAAAGTCCGTAAGCACCCCGAGTCACAGCATCTATCTGAGTAACGAGACTCTTAAATAATCTAAAACTCAAATCCCGAGTTCGTGATGATAAATGGATCGTGACGGATAATCGCTATAACTAAAGCATTTCAAAATCTTAAGCTACTGTTGGCGACATTTATATATCTATTTTACATTCAATATAATTAATTAATAAGCGTACGGGTATTCTGTATAAATATTTCGTCAAAACTGTATTTATGCTACGTCAAACGAATTACTACAAATTACCGTAGCTACTGAGAGTCAATTATGAAATATTCTGGAAATTATTAACTAGATTAATTGTCTTGGATTCAAGATATATGACTTGTATCAGGTAAGTTTAGCTTAAAGTATTGTTACGTTCTGATCAGCTGTAAAATCATCTCTCTTACTTCGGTGAAGGAAAATTTCTCCTGTGTATTAATAATAAATGTAATAATAATATTTTCAAACTCAACTTTTAAGAGCACAGTCTAAATACTCTAGACCAGGGGTCTCCAAACTTTCCAGCCTTAGGGCCATACTGATTACTCCAGTAAGTTCCGAGGGCCAAAACCATATTATCATTGTTGCCGGTGGTAAAAAGTGAAATAGTCCAAAATCTGTCCGCGGGCCGAATGTGGCCCTCGGGCCGTAGTTTGGAGACCCCTGCTCTAGACGAACAACTCGCGACTCACTACCACGAATTATAATCCCAAAGTCAATCCTCTGAACTTCCTCTGCTCGTTTTTTTATCAGCTCCATTGAAATATCCTTCCGTCGTCTTTCTTATTCATTATTCATTCATTTTTGCTCCTTAACAGTCTTTTCCTTTATTGCAAATATCATTTCTTATACTTGACATTATTTTCATTTTACAATTATTCGATTATTTTCCTTATATTAATATATTACTTTTTGTTTCAATTTAGTTAATTAATATTAACAATTAAGAATGACATTTGAATGACGGATTAATGCCGATTCTAACGCGTGTACTTGATTTTACCGATCTTATCAATCTAAATATTGATTTAATTTGTATTACTTCTGGATCAATTGGCTCGTAGAATCTTGATGGTCCGTTACTCGGCTATAATGGTCAGTGGTCAGTGAGATGGCTTGATAGGTGCTGATGCACTTGTCTCCGACGACGTGCAGTCACCGCGATAAGCTGACGTCGCCTTATCGGGACGACGGGCACTCTCTTCATCGCTCGATCGATTCCTACGTAGGTCTTGACGATCGGTCGTAATCTTCTCAATTACGATTGCCGGTGTTCCTCATGGACGTGTCGCAATAGATCTTACGTCGTTTTATGCACCTCATGGACGTTATTATCGGTCATTAGATTTTCATTGATTGACGGAGTTGACCCGCTGGTCAACCGTTATCGTCAAATAACGAGTTGGCAGTGGTAATATCCTTCGAAATACAAATGATTTCTTGAGGCATTTATGTTTTCCTCAAATATTTACAATTATTTTCAGAATACTTGATTTTTTTCTTCATTTTTCTTCGTATACAGAAATAAGATTTTTCGGTTGAAATCAACAAAAAATTGTTCAAATCTTATCATCCTCGGATACGTTATACGTCAGGTTTGATAAAGCATCCAATAACTCACGATTTCTTGTCGAAAGTATTCGCTTGGGGATAGGGTGCCAATACATTCGCTACATATACATAGAACCTGCGGCTACAGAATTCCAGTCGCTCCGTGATCACCACACGCTCCAAGAGTGACCCGGAATCAATTAATAAATTATGCTAGAGGCCGGACTCTATCCAGCAGAGTGCGTCAAGGCTATTTCGAAAGGAGAGAGACGTCGAGATCCAGGACAACTCGAGGCTGACCAGGTCGAGGTGTCCAACGGATTCAAGTTACAATATTGAAACACGATAGATGTACTATTCCTGTCAGGATCGTCCGGTACCACAGAGAATATAGATGGTATACCTCTCACAAGTATCAACCCTGTTCGTCCCTCTCCTTGTATCACGAGAAGCATTTGCGGCCCGCGCCAGTAGCAATTCCCCGATATCGAGAAGCGTCAATGTTGTACATGCCACAAATTGACCCCTCGTATTATTGGGTAGGGACGATGGGACGGGTATATCTGCACATTGCGGGGTACCACAGCGTTTGTCAATTCGTAGTGTGTACCACATGAAGTAGCGCCGCTTGCGGCGGGGGTCGGCAGTTTTTGAATCGATGTATAAGCATATCCGCATAAACGTTAATGGAAGGGATTCAGATCAGGATTGGTTCAACTGTCTACAATTTTTTTTCTCAACGTTCGAGTACCACGACTTATGTAAATGGATAAATCAACTGTAAAGCACTATACTTGAATAATAATTTATATTTTATTAATCCAATATTTTTAATACAAAGTTACATCGATAGTTAGTCGACAGTTTATCAGTGGATAAACTCCAGCAGGTACATTAGTCAAATTATTAAATACTGTTGTCATTTATAACAAATTTTTTTAAATAAACACTTACGCTTTCCAGGTTATAACCAAAAAAATACCGCAATATGAAATGTCCTGTTCTGGGGGTAGTCTATTAAGCTTTTGAATCCCTATCGATATAGTTGTATGTTGCACAGATGTACAGAAGGAATGCGTGTACACGAGTGTGTCGAAAGATTGTTTAGATTCGAAAGTGGTTCGACATGACGGTATACAAACCAAAGAGCATTTGTTCGCTTACTAGCTCACTCGCACTCTAACTAGCCACGTTGCTCACTAGGGGTGTATCAACCCCCGCGTCGAGTCCAGGCAATATGTATAACGGATGTATGTGTGAGTGCTTGGCCTACATGTCGAGGTCGGGTCGCTCATTACTCCGACCTCTTGTGTCACACGCTCACTTCCTTCACTCACTTCTGTTCCATCTCATACACTATGGTAGCTATAGCTTTGTATGTGCAGCTGGTTTCTCGCACCCCGCCGGGGCTCTGTCCATATCACTCTCGACTGGCTTCCATATAGTACCGAGAGTACAATGTACACTTTGCGACTACGCACGTATAGTTTTGCGCGTGCTTTAAACTCGGTCTCACGATGAGTTTCAATCTGAAAGTTATATGAATTTGTCGTAGGATATTTTACGGTTGAAGTTCGAGAGTCGGTACTGTTACGAGTACCACTCGAGACTCACAAATTTACAAAACTTGCAGCAAAAAATAGAGATTGTTGTAGTTCGTTGTTTATTTCATTAGTTACACTCACGGTACCGGAGTTCGGCAAAGTAGTACATAATACTAATATATAACTTTAGTCTGGAATTCTTAATGAAATGGATGGAATGCGATGCAATTCCTTCTACGATTAATGCATAAAAATTCCTCTAAAGAAATATGGTAAATGGATTACAATGTTTTAATAATTTTTGTAATGGCTCGAGCGGATATAAACGAGGTAATAGTTGTGAATATAGAGACGATAGCAGCGATCAAAGATCAAAGCCACTGCATCCTTTTTTATATTTATAATCATCGGCAAAACCACGTTCGTAAACATCAACACTTGTATTTGTGTTTTTTACGTTTATCAATAGTTATAACTTGTTAGATCGGGGAGTGGAAATCTTTCTGTATCGTAAAAAGATCTCGCCGCCGCCATCGCTTTGTGCAAAAATCAATAACAGGAGCACATGTCCCTCCTTCTCGGTCAAGGATAACTGGCCAATAACCGTACGAAGCCATACCCAATAAATGGGGAAAAAGTGATGAACGATCGGAACGAGAATTAAGATACAATTAGGTGGGAAAACAAAAAAACAATTGGAGGAAAAGCAGAAAACTGGTGGAGTGGGGATAATGGACGATTGGAAAAGAAAGCAAAAGATAATCCGGGAAAAGTCAACAGACGATCGGGAGTGGAAACAAAATACAATTTGAGTACGAGACAAGGAAGGGCGATTAAATGCGCAAGTAAAAGACTATTAGGAGAGAAACAAATGAAAATTGCCGTGGAGGATTAACAACAAAATATTATTGAGGGAAAACAAATGACGTATATACGGAAATGAAAGCAGATTACAAACAGGAGAGGAAAGTAAAAGACCGTCGTAAGGCGTAACGGAAGACGATCAGTGGAGAAGCAAACAACGACGGCAAAGGGGGTTGGTGCAACCCCCGCAGTATGTATATGATATAATGGTTGAGATGAGACAAAAGCTTTCGGGGCTGTAGCTGGCTCTCAGACCTCACCGTGTTGCTACGCCGAGATAAGGTCGGGTGTCATTCGCATGGATACTGTGCGGCGTCCGGGCCGTCACCGTGAGTTTGCTGATCTATGCAGTCTCACACATTTCGGTACGGTCGACTCTCTATAGCTCCATATTTTTACAAGTGCGCGTCGCTGTGTTTTTTTTACAATAACTTTTTTTTTTCAAACAAAAACATATTTAGACAGAAAAAAGTTTGTAAAACTTACTTTTTGTGGTAGTAACATTATTTCTGTCATCCAAAAAATAATGAGATAACATCCATGAGTTTGTTTTGAATAACACCTCACAAGTTGGGCAAAAACAACAGCAAAGATAAGCAAATAGCGAGATGCTTTCGATTCTAAACCGAAAATAAGCACTAGGTATACGTATTCCTACCTACCAGGTTTAATAATCGCATTAAGTGACGAATTTTAAATCCTCTTGCTATATGTTCATAGGTTAAATGCATAAATCATAGGCGCCAATGTATTAGATACATAAAATGGCAAAGCCGATCACGGTGAAGGTACCAAGGCTGCAGAATTTCAATAGTTCTGTTGCATTTATTTTTCGTAAACTGAATTACAATAATGACAAGTATCAGATGTTCGATATTGTGTCCGTTTAACATATTTGTCCTATGAAATGACATTTATTCAGGAGTTGTTATCCACATACGATGTCACGTGCTGTCATATCAACATCTCCTGTCGTACCTGCTCCAACTTCGAGAATCATCACCGATCTCTCCATAACTTGCTTCGAGACAGAGATTCCGCGAGGGGTCCTTCCATCTATGTCGAAGAAATCGTTTACAACTTCGAACCGAAGCACGACAAGACCACAAAGGCTCTCCAAGCTCGCGATACCATACCTGCTTCTTCATCGTCTCGAGATCTCGTCCATTCTACCGTTTTTCACAACAAATTTATAATTACCGGGATGCCCACTACCCGCCCTATCTTCTCCGCGAGTATCTCGGGAACGTCGAGCTCCTCGACATTCGAAATAAGCGGATAAAAGAACGCTGCACACGAATGCCTTTTGTGAAAATCGCAAAGGAAGAATAAACAAGATTTTAAACATAATGTAATGGTCTGGTCAACAAATTACGAACGATCTCTCTTCCATCTCATTGTCGAGGACGCCTCCCACTTTTACTTATCCTTAAAAATTCATGTAAGCGCACTTGCCTAAAGATGTTTTATACCCAGAGATATAATTGATTCAAAGTTTTCAATGGAATTGATAAATTAATAAAAGTAAGTTCCATTACGTCTTCAAAATTAAAAGAAAAAATGGATAACTCATAAGTGAAAGAAAGGCCCTGTAGAGTAGCAATAATACTGAAAGGAACATTTGCAATGATTAATATTCCAAAACAACGTAGAAAACATCGTACTGGACGGATGAAATCTTTGAAAACAGTTTTTTTTTTCAGCTTACTAAATTTGCATTTCCTTTGTTCGACGAAAGGAAATATAATGAGAAACCATAGACGAGAGACGAGAGCTTTCTTAGTTTTGCAAACAGGGGAAAAGAGAGAAATCGCCGGAAGCTTTCGACGAAACTATGGCGCAATGTAATAAACGGACATTCTATGTGCATCATTGAGTCGCTTTACAAGCATACAGTAAAATTTTTGTGAAACATATTCAACGGAAAGAGAGAAAAATATACCAGGAACTGGTGCATTTTCATTCTTTAAAGGATCAATCACTGCACAGCGTCTAACATATATATATATATATATATCCGCAGATCTATATACCGCAGAGAAAAAGATATCCTGCAACTCGAAGGAGCTGTGTGTAGAGAAGAAAGAAGAGAATCCGGCCAAGAGCCTGTAAGACTGCTCCGGGCATTAGATCGGACAAAAGGAAGAATACCAACCAGACGAGCTCCTGCGGTGTATATACGCTTTTATACTGAGATAGAAAAGAAAGTTGGGTAAGAAGAACGTGACATTGTGAGAAGAAAGAGTAAGATTAAGCAGGCAGACTGGATATCTTATTCATATAGTCGCCCGCGTATTCTAGAATGGTGTTGGAGAAATTGGCGATATCGAGTAGCGTTAGGCAAAGCCTGGCTCACGCGTTGAAGCTTCAACGAACGTGGTTGAGGGGCGCCACGTTACGTTTCTATCACCAATTCCGATGGACGAATGACGCTCAGCCTGTGACACTCTATCGACGTATCGACACCTTCCCCAGAGACATCAAAAGTGCAGCAGCAGTAGCGTGAGGCGAATGTATGAAGATTCAATTTTTCTACCGACGAGTTACCGCGTGTATATGGAAACGATGTTCGTGAATACCGCACTGGTATCCTGTACTCGATACGTTCGTGCAGATATGCAGACGTATCTGTAGTACAATCCTGCGATACTGAGTGAGCGTAGTAATGCCTGGGTTTGCATATGCGTGTCTCCACGTCGGAATATCTAGACGTATTACGTTTAAACGCATTATTCTGGTTCTATCTGTATCCAGAGGCACAGTGACAATCGTTGCCACGCCGATAACGATTTCATTTATCAATAAATAAGCATCTTCCACTACTGAAAAGTCAACGAGTTTTCGAATCTGTATGTAAGATCCCAGGTAGCCCCAGGTAGCAGTGACGTTAAGGGATAAATAACAATTTATGGATTAAAAAAATTGTAAATACACAACGCAAATCGTTAACGAATAGATGAATGGAAGCGCATGTCTACTTTTCTTATTTGTTCAATGTTAAAAGAGGGACCGAGCATAGATCAAATTCTTCCATTCTTTATAAATACGAAGTTATTACACATTTCATATACACGTACGCAGAAAGGTCGAAGTTCAGCGATAAGGCGGTGTAGAGAAATGCTTGTGAACTTGTGCGGTGTAGATATGAACTTTGTTAATATTTATCTTCGAGGATCGAACCGTGGATTTATATTAATGTACACGTCTAAGATATTTTTCATTGTCTTTTTAAAAAGGTTCGAGACGATTTACAAATTGTGAATAACTTTATCTAAATTTGGCCAGATTCGTCACACTTCTTAACACTGATTTGTGTGTTATAACGTAATTTCGAAGAAGCAAGATGATCTATCATAAATATTTTATGATAAATAAGAAGATGTATTTATGGAACTCCGTAAAGTAAAGAATAAACAAACCTACACAAAACTGTAAGAAATGATAATGCAATTGATAAAATTGCAGCTTACGAATGATCTTTTTTCGTGGTTCTATTTATATCGCGATATGACTTAACATAAAACTTTTACGGCTGCATTAATGTCGTTTTTACAAAACGACAAAAAAATATCGACTATCTGGACAAAGTCTATGTATTCATGCTACACGAAGTATTAAGACAAGATTTAAGAATTTTAGGAAGGAAGCTGATACATGAAAATCATTGTAGTTGCAATAAAAATGAAGATTTGCATTAATATCAATAAAATATAATCATACAACTATCACAAGCAATAAAGCTCATACTTTGTACCACAAGGTTCTCAGAGAATTTCCCTTCAGGTACCAACGACGACCATTCGCCCTAAGATTACCTCTATGCCCGCGATTAGGTTGACAGCACAGTCTGTAGGTCCTCTTCTAACGAGGATCGTAAAGGACTAACAAGGAAGGATAGTTTGGTGTCCCCTTCCGATTTTGATGAAACTCACGTATGTTGTAGGGCATCGAAAACTAAAAGATACGTATTTTTTTTGTTATCGGCGGAAAAACATTTCTAAGGGGTGAAATCGCCCTTCAAAGTTAGGCATGTCGAGGGGTGATTATGCAGTTTCACCCAGAAGGCGTCGACCGATTTTAATGAAACAAAAACCAAAATACTCCTCATTGAAGACAATAAAAATTCCACGTGGAGTTCAAGAAAAAAATTCATTTGCAGGGGTGAAACTGCATAATCACCTCTACCTTTGAAGGGCGATTTCACCCCTTAGAAATGTTTTTTCACTGATAAAAAAAATACGTGTGTTTAAGTTTTCGATGCTCTACAACATACGTGAATTTCATCCAAATCGGAGGGGGACACCAAACTATACTTCTTTGTAAGTAATACGCAGTTAAACCATGTCACATAGTACCCGATTTAATATTTTATTAACCAAATAATGTTTTTGGTCGATTTTTATATACCTATAACGTTCTTAAACCTTCCACGCAGATATTCATTATAATAAATTATGTAAATTGTGTCGAAAAATTGGAAATTAATGGGACAGAAAAAAGTTTCGCAACGTAAACGAAGCTCCCGTACATAGCGCGCGTGAGAGAATCATAGGAACGCAGCGAGATACCACATTAGACATATTGTAGTTCATAGCGGTTCGTAGCGGCATACTAGTACATAGGACTTTAGGTTAGGCGGCCTATACACATAAATATTAAGAAGCGAACACGATGTAGAGACACGCGAGGTACCTGGGAATCGTATGTACCAGGTCTATAAATATGAAACCGGAATTTCCACTTAGATGGCCCTAACTGTCAGTGTAGTTACCGTCAAACCACGTCATTTGCGCCATTTTCTTGTTGACATCTCTGACAAAGATTTTCAACTCACAACAATACAAGTTTCATACAACAGCACAGTTTGTAATAGCGTTGAACATGTTGAATTTTGTGCCTGGAAACTACGATTTGCGGACAGCATTTATTTTCTGTTACCATTTGAAGAAAACTGCTGCAGAATCGCATCGAATGCTTGTCGAAGCTTACGGTGAGCATACTCTTGGTAAATCACGGTGCTTTGAGTGTCTTAAAACATTCAAAAGTGACGATTTTTACGTGAGAAACGAAGAACGTGGAAGACCACCGAAAAAGTTTGAAGACAGCGAATTGCAAGCATTGTTGGATGAGGATGACGCTCAAACGCAACACTAACTCGCGGATCAATTAAATGTGATACAAGAAGCCGTCTCTATACGTTTGAAAGCCATGGGAAAGATCCAGAAGATGGAGAAATGGGTTCCACATGAACTGAATGAAAGACAGCAGGAAAACCGAAAAACCACTTGCGAAATGCTGCTCGCCAGGTACAAAAGAAAGTCATTTCCCCATCGAATTGTGACTGGCGATGAAAAGTGAATTTATTTTGAGAATCCTAAGCGTAAAAGATCATGGGTAACTCCAGGCGAACCATCGACATCGACTGCAAGGCCAAATCGCTATGGACGGAAGACAATGCTCTGCGTTTGGTGGGATCAGAAGGGTGTGATATATTATGAGCTGCTAAAACCTGGCGAAACCGTTAATACTGAACGCTATCGACAACAAATGATCGATTTGAATCAAGCTTTGCGTGAAAAACGACCAGAATATCAAAAAAGGCAAGACAAAGTGATTTTGCTTTATGATAATGCACCATCGCACACAGCAAAACTGGTCAAGGAAACGATTGAGGCGTTTAGTTGGGAAATACTTTCGCATGCGGCTTACTCAAAAGACTTGACTCCGTCCGATTACTACTTATTTGCATCGATGGGACACGCACTTGCTGAGCAGCGCTTTACTTGTTATGAAAATGTAGGAAAATGGCTCGATGACTGGTTTGCCTCAAAAGAGCAACAGTTTTTTTGGCGTGGCATCCATAAATTGTCAGACAGGTGGGAAAAATGTTTAGCTAGCGATGGGCAATACTTCGAATAAAATATTTTTTGTCATTTTCATACAATAAACGTGTATTTTCTGTACAAAAATTCCGGTTTCACATTTATAGACCTGGTAAGATACGTGGTCACAAAACATCCATTAATTGTATTGATTACTTATTCAGAACATATATTATTAATTAATTTCTACCCACATTCACAAAGATGATTTTTTATTATGAATAAACCCTTTTTTTTACCTATTACAAACTTCTAAACTAATTTCCTCTTTGCTCGTGTTCTAACTTTCTAGATCTCTCTTTAACAGAACAAGTTGAATGTTAAAGAGCAACTACCGTTATACTACACATAACGTTGTACGAACACGATCAATAAAACTGAATACAATCTGACGGTACATGATTTATTCATTCGTTTGCAATAGATGGGATAAGCCCTTAAAAATACAATTGAATGGAAAAGGTACCATAAATAACAATGAAATATAACGAAGAGCATTATATGAATTAATAGAATATAAAGAAAAAAACAGAGAATACATATATTGTAGCTAAAAATTAACAACCCAAACGGCCGAACTTACTAGTCTGTCGAAATGTCTCTTGATTCCTCGATCGGTTATTCATGATAAAGGGCGCTAGTCGCACTCGACGTGCAACCCGGTGTGGGCGGAATTTAAAAAGAGTTTTCGGGAGTCAGATAGCTATGTATTTGGCTAGCTACAGCCTTCCCTCGTGGCAGAGGTGCGATTCGTTTTCCCCGGGATTCAGTTTTCCACTAATTATAACAAATGCAAAATACAGATACCAAGACAATAGCACATCAAAGGGCGAATAAACGAGAATTTATTGCAACACAAAGAGAAACGAATAGTCACATCGGCATCATAACAACTAAACATCACGAATTTTGCTACTAAAATCATCGACCGCTACCTAATGTACGAACAAAAATGTTCTGCGCACGGAATAGAACACAACAATTAAATGTTATTGGAATAAATAATCTACCGAAGATTCCGAAAACAAAGGAAACAAGCTAAAAGATTATTAATTAATCTTGCGGTATTACCTAAAAGACGAAATTATTAAGTGTCTGGTTAAAAGTTGGAACGATTAGATCTCCGACTTGAATACGCAAACGACCGCTCTTGACACAAATATAATGGGCGATAAAGTAATCAAGGACGCGGCACGTTCACAGGATATTCCTGGGAGTATATGGAACAAGACGTAATCGAGGTATCCTCACTGGTTCGAAACATGGAAAAATAGCGGCAGATGAATGCCACGGAACACGCGTGTATAGCCATTAATGCCAATTGAATTCGATTTACGAAACAGAAAGAGTGCAGCCGAAGCCAAGCACGTACTCCACTCACGTACTTAAGATTCGATTACCGTTACCTTCACCAAAATAATACTAAATTGACCCTTCGTTCTACGCGCTTCCCTCAGGCGATTTCTACATTAAGCTGAAGCAAAATAAATATGATAACGATGACACTTACGCACACGAAACACTACCACGAATTTGTAACAAACGCTAAAACGCGAGGTCCGGTTCTTCCGGACATACATGGAATTTACCAGTGTTACCATTAAATTATTTGTTATGCCCAACTAAAAATAACAAATGCGTAGGTGTATAAACTAAAGGCCGAAACTTTGCGATTGAAACGAGGTTTGAAAAAGCGCTACAAAGTATAATGTTATTACTATTCGACATATGGAATTCGATAGTAGTTAGAGAAATACAATTGTATTGCATACAAATAGAAGACCAGAATGAGAAGAATCAATGATGACGTTAATGCAGTGGTCATTCTTACTTTGTACGTGATCAATCAATGGCGATCATCATTCATTTTTTCTCATAAACGCATTGACAGAGTAGCGTCGACACCAAAGCCAAAAATTTACTCAAATTTTTCGCTCAACCATTGAAACAACCATCCATGAGAATAGCTGGAAATGGTAATCCTATAATTCTCTAGGGTTTGAATACGTGTCCAGATGTTAATGTTTCCAAATGTACCTACATCCAGTTGTATCGTTGACTGTGTTCAATTGAATCGATTTCCAGTTTGTTTCGTGTAGACTTTAATAATCGTCAGTAAAAACGGTTTTCGTTTGCTTGACAGTTGCACTTTTGTTCCGTTTTTGATTCGCCTTAACTTTTTCTATATTGATTGGTGCACACAGCGAAATAACTTTCACAGCGTTATTTCTATTTCTCGTCACGTGGTCTTGTCGCGACAACGCCTGCACTACGAAGTGCTTTAATATTATACGTGCGGCAGAAAATTCCACGAGACTTGCTTTAGAATTTATATACCTTCGGTTGAACGAGGGATCAGTGGAGCGGCTGAGTGGTAGTGAATGAGTTAGGAGAGTCGTGTGCATATAACCTAAAGGGTAGCAGAGCAAAAGATAAGTAAGGAAAGAGAAAAAAATACGTGGCTTCTCGGTGTGTGTCTTCGTACGAGAGAATATAAATAAAACGGATCTCCGTGTCGAAGGAAAAAGCCATTATCTTCGTAAAATGGAAAAACGGTGCGAGAATCTTTGTTATCCAGTCGATCCTTTTGTCTTTCCATTATTCCGTCGTTGTGCCACTGGCGAACTCGTGGCAGTTCTCAAAGCAGAAAGCGCAATAGAGAGGAACAGTAAAAATAAAAAAGAAAACGGTGGAGTAAACCTTGAGAAATCGTTTTCAACCGTACTCCAGCGCCTTAAAAACACGGTGATGGCAGTGTTCGGATATTGGCTTAATTTAATTTCCCGGGATTCGGCAAGGTTTATAATTCCACCTACAATTCTACGGTTCTTTGTTGGTATCGTCTGTACAATGTTAAAAGACCCGACAGTGCTCGTTGCTTCTGTCTGAACTTAATTTGTATGAGAAGCATCTCTGGCAGTTGATTCGCATATCGAAGGGTTGGTGTAGATAGAACGAGGAAAAGTAAATTTAACGAAGCTGGAGCGAAGCGGAGCCGGTATAATTGAGGAAGGAAGTAATATCGAACATTAAACACGCTAAAAAAATTTTCAGGTATCAAGAGTCGCTACATACAATCACGATGGAATTTCACTTACGGATAAGTTCGTTTAATCCTTTTCTGTCGACCAATTTTGTCGAGATAGCAATATGTACCATAGATGCTTCGAGCTTGTTACGGCAGATTTATTAAGGGGGGAGGATCAGTCATCAGGTCGAAAAATAGCATTTTTTTCGCGAATTTTTTTCTCAGTTCTGAATAAATATAATTACTCGAAAGTCTTTACATATAAAAGAGTAATGTTTAAAGTGTCTTCAAGAATTTTGTCACTAAAAAATATTCATTATTTATCCACTGGTGGCAGTGGTTCGTCGGCGCTTCAAAAAAAAGACGGCGTGCGGTGCGTTGTATGTGGCTTCACAGGATTATCTGAAATTTAAAAATGGAAAAGATTTAGTTAATATTCAGTTTCTGCTAAAGTTTAGTTAGTTTCAGAGAACTGAAGCTATCAGGAGTACAAATTAAAAATGCGGGATTTTTTTCTATTTTTGAACGTTTATTCTGAAAAAATGGTAACAAATGAATTATTCAAAGTATTGTCCATCGCTAGCCACAACTTTTTCCCATCTTTCTGGCAATTTACGGATACCGTCGCGAAAAAATTCGGCCGGCTTGGCTGCTATCCAGTCATCGACCCATTTTTGGGCTTCTTCGTAAGAATGGAAGCGCTGGTCAGCTAGGCCATGTGTCATCGATCGGAAAAGGTGGTAATCGGAAGGAGCAATATCTGGGCTATACGGCGGGTGGGGTAAGACTTCCCATTTCAGCGTTTGTAGGTATGTTTTGACCGGCGCTGCAACATGTGGCCGAGCGTTGTCATGTTGCAAAATTACTTTGTCGTGTCTTTGCTCGTATTGTGGCCGTTTTTCTTTGAGTGCGCGGCTCAAACGCATCAATTGAGTTCGGTATAGTGCTCCTGTGATGGTTTCGTTCGATTTCAATAGCTCATAATACACCACACCCAGCTGGTCCCACCAAATACAGAGCATGAGCTTGGCGCCGTGAATATTTGGTTTGGCCGTCGATGATGATGCATGGCCGGGGTAACCATATGATTTTTTGCGCTTCGGGTTATCGTAATGGATCCACTTTTCATCACCAGTGACAATGCGATGCAAAAAACCCTTCCGTTTTTGCCGTTCGAGCAGCAGTTCGCATGCAAAAAAACGGCGCTCGACGTCTCTCGGCTTCAGCTCATACGGCACCCAATGTCCTTGCTTTTGGATCATTCCGAGGGCTTTTATACGATGGGAAATGGCTTGTTGTGTCACTCCCAATGAATCTGCGAGCTCTTGTTGAGTTTGACACGAGTCTTCATTGAGTATTGCCTCCAATTCAGCATTCTCAAACTTTTTCACTTGGCCCGGCCGCTCTTTGTCCTCAACGTCAAAATCACCACTTCTAAACCGCACAAACCATCTCTCGCACGTTGAAACCGATGGAACATGACTCGGATAAGCCTCGGAGACCAATCGATGTGCTTCAGCAGCACTTTTCTTCAAATTAAAGAAGTAAATTAAAACTTCCCGCAAATGCTGTTTTGTTGGCACGAAACTCGATATATTGAGAGCTCAAAAAAACTATGAATTTGACACTGCGACAAATTGACACATACTGAAAATTAAAGCTATAAGACGTAGCTTTGACATGAACATAGTCACAGTACTGCCTGATGCGTATAGCGTTAGTAACGCCATCTGTTATCAAACCCGCATTTTCAATTTGTACCCCTGATAGAAAAAAAGTTTTTTACCGAGTGATACCGAGATACCACAGATATTCAAACAGGACGCAAGGCGGCAAACACAAAGCGTAAAGCTTGTCAGAAAGTTAACGAGGGTAAAACAAACTCTAACCGAATACAATCCCAACAAAATAATCGAGTGAATATCGTATGGAATGTGAAATAAAAAAAAAATTGTAATCGATTTATTCAAACCAAGTTTGAGGTATTTCCGAGCCAGGTTGCCTTCATTAATGTTGCAAATGTGAAAAAAATATCACAATATCGTGTTATTTCTTATAACTCGATAATTGTAATCGCGAATAATTTCAATTGTAATTATATTCAAAAGTAATTTGTGCGATGCAAAAAACGATTGTAATTAAATAAAAATTGTTTATATCACATATTACTCGATCATCATTATCCATCCAAACTGATATTATGTCATTGGAAATTTTATCGTGTGGATATGTTGTCGCGTGGATATGTCGCCTACGAATTTTTTGTCGTGACACCTACTCGGTAGCCTGATCTGTTGTTCATCGGATAAAACATTGATCTTATCTGTAAAGTCCCGACACGCTCAAAAAAAAAACTTGGCACGGAAAGGTATGTTACCAACCGAGTTGGCGTTTACGGGATCGCGAACCAACGACAGAGAGATAGGGTTTTCGCTTCACCTTAATACAGATACGGATAGTGCAAATAGCGGAAGAACGGAACGGAAATAGGAGAAACAGATGATGGAAAGGTACACAATGTGGGTAATCTTTGCGCGTTAGAAATAAAGAACGAATCGTTCGGAATATCGATGCTGTTCTACAAGAGAATCTGTGGTTATTCAGCTGTAATACACAGTGATAAACGAGCTTCGATTAAGGTAGGACGATGTGCAGTTTGTACATAAAGATTTTTCCTCCGCGCTATTCGACCTGTAAGTTTCGTGATATATATGTTTGCAGCTCTATGTTCGCCAGGAGTATCGACCGCTTTGATGTTATTTTGCGTATGAGTCTCGCAATTGCTAAAACCAGAAACGAGCAGCTTAACTATATATTCCTTTGAAATACATTGGGTATTTAAAAAAAAGTTCACTACTTTATTGGATATCTACGATATTCAAATTCAAAGTGAATTAATGCAGATAATACAAGTGACAATTTTACATTACGAATACAAATATTGAATTTATCGCTCTGTGCGAATGTTTAGAATGATTAGCAACAAATTAATGTTATTATTATGCAATAGTCCATTTGTGTAATGTGTCACTGTCCAGATCCAGCTGGGAAGAGACTAAGACACCTAGGCGTACGCCTTCTGGTGCCTAGAGAGGTTGCCATCCTTCGTTTCACTCAACTGCTAGCCATCGTGAGATACAGCGGGTTATCTTAAGGGGGTAAGCGTTAATGGAGAGGGGTGCACAATGGGCCTATGGCTTAAGTGCGTAAGCAGCAATTCCACCCTTCAACTATTATTATTATTATTATTATTATGCAATATCTGTCAATACGCTAGTTACATTACCTGCGTCTAAACTTTTTTTTTTCATACATCGGTAGATCTCAGATTCAATGTACTGATAAAGTTGTTTGTTTTTTTAACACCGATGGTATTTTTGGGAGTTTCACTTATTTTGCGAGGTTTTGATTGCACATAGAGGAAACTTTGTCTGAATGGAAATATTTTTATCGAGATTTTAATCTCGGAATACTTAAAATGTTCTAAAACGTTTAAAAGAAAAATTAGTTAAAGTACGTTGAACGTTCTGGGAAGATTAATTAACGATCGAGGTAATATTAATAAGAATTTTGTAAGAATTGCAATTAAAATTTGCACCTTGCTTTTCGATGTACTTTTCATACACAAGAATTGATAAAGATAGTTGATTGTACAAGAGATTTTGTGCGCAATGAGAAAAAAAAATATTCGCATATCGATAATAATATTTTTGTAACTCGAAATAATATCACAAGATGTAATGTCTAGAACGATCGATGATCAATTCAACAGTGTAGTTTAGCTGTAGCAATTATTTATAATACAATTGATTTTCGTGGAAACTTCATTCACAATAGAAGTTGTGAACAATGCTGTGCTACAATTGTGTATGAAGTGGGCGAGGGTAGAGGAAATCGCAAAATAGCGGCATAGCTCACCGAGCAATACGATTCCGGTTCACTCTCATGCGTAATAACCGTTGTTCACGAGATATCGGTATAACCATCAGCCACCACCTCGTTCAGTCGACAGCCTGTCGATTCTCGTATATGCAGATAGTTTTAATGGTTTCGCCGCTCGTTGAGGATGACTGGTACAGACTCACTCGAACGTAACTCGCGTTCTGAAACTTTCTGCTTTCTCGATCCCTTTCCCACTGTTCTCACTCGCTTCGCAGTTGTTGAAACTCCTCAAAGCTCTGGACAATGCTAATAGTCATAGTGAACCGGAAATCGTCTTAGGGAACCTTGCGAAATTATTCACCGAGATATCTGCGCTACTGGACAATGGTCCTTCCTTCCTTCCTTCCTTCCTCTTATTCTGATTCTGTTTCCCACTCCTTCCGTTTCTCCTATTTCTAGTACTCCGTATGCATCCATCATGCATTTCTATTACCGTATCACGGGCATCCGGATGTTCGTACAATGTTCGTTTGAATTACTAACTACGAAAACATATATTAATCATAACAAAGATGCTAAAGACTCTGTAAATTGTAATCTACGTGAAATATGTCGGTTCTACGTCGGTTATAAAGATACCAGCGTGCTACTCGTAGTAGCTCGGACGTTTTGGAACAATTAGAGCTTACTTTTCTTCGTTGCATCTTTATACTCTCGACAATCCGCAGAACAGAAGACGATGATTCTGCGTTTAACGGTTAATCGGTTGATCGACGGAATTTCCAATGGCCGCGTGATATTACTTTAACAAGGATAACATAAAAAGAATATTCCAAAAATTAAATACTCCCGGATACAAAGAAAAGAAATTTATTAAATAAATTAAATTTTTAGAAAATAATGAAGTAATAAATCATTTATTTGGTCGATTTTCACACTCAACGACGAACAAATCTTCTGACTATAATAAACAAGTAATTACTTATTATTATTTCGCTATTCGTTGTTGAACCAAATTGTTTATTATACTTGTTTCTTCCGTTGTGAGCTTTTTAATTAGTAGTAATTTTTTTTTGGAGACTTTCATTGACGCTCTCTGTCATTGAAAAGCAACGTGTCGAGTGATGTGTTGAACAAATGATATAAAAAATTTATTAACAACAATAATATTGACAATTTGTTCAATCGCGTTATCGTGTTACTTTACCTTGCGCTTCGCGCGCACAATCTTGATGTTGTAACTCGTCTGTTACCTCGTTCCAGCGCAACCTCTGTATCCACATCAAGTTTTATCCTCGCTTCCCGGTTCCGTGTACTCGTTTCAACCCTCCTTCTCTTTCAGTATAAATGTTGTTCACAGTATCCGCACGTATCTTCCTTTGTATCAGTGTACTGACTGCATTCTCCTCATCCACACGGTGAAACCAACCGATTGACGAGAATGGCAGCAAGAGATTCTGTATCAAGACCTTTGATACATCGGTCAACTACATTGAGGAAAATCCGCGCAGCAGCTATAAACACTTGTGCAGAGGAGGAGTATTTTCGAGCTCCCCCGACAATAATACAAAGCATCGCAAACAATAGCTGGGATTTGGACAATTGGCGCGATCAAAACGACCGATCGGCAAGCGATTCAAAGTTCCCCCACGAATCGCTCGTTTCACTTTCTCACTCTGTACCTCACATACAATACACCAGTTATCGAGCAATACATGTTTATAGATATAGATAGAGACCACAGGCTTATCTCGTGGGGACGACACGCAAAACGCTTTCGGTTTTACGGGCGCCAGTTCGCATAGGCACCCTCGGACAAAGCACAAACCATATACCACCACTGTACCGCAGTCAAGGGAGGATCTGGCCTCTGGGACTCTAACACCCGTTGCCCTAAACTCGCGCGGTACTGCATCTAGTTCGATGGATTTCCCGATGCTTGTTTGTTTTCCTTCGATCCTATTTCGAACCTTTTTTTTTTTTTTATTGTTTACCTTTCCTTTTGTTCACACTTTTGTTTCTGCTTTTTCTTCCGTTTTCGGCACGCTTTTGGCGTCAAGCGTGTTGCATAGGCAGTCGATCGTATCTTCAGTTGTAGTGAAATGCAGTTTTTTTTCTTTCAATTAAAAAATAGTTTGGAATAGAGTGAAAATAACAGATAATCGACACCTCTGGCACATCTAGCGGAGAACACAATGGAATGGGAACAGCGGAGAGGACGTACCAGGCAAAAAAAAGAGGATTGTAAAATAAAAGTACTCGACAGAAATGGGGGCAAAAAGAGTTTTAACACTTGCTAATCCCAGCTGAGCCTGGCGGGATTCGAGTTACCAGAACATGCTTTGGTGTGTGACGTTGAGCCATGCTTATCCCTCTGAATAACGCTCGGAATCTGGGTGTGCAACGAGATAAATTTTAGTGAACGACGTGAAAACTCGTTGGATGACGGGAGAACGAGGGCTTCTCCGAGTCTTTTTTTCAATACACTACACACACCTGTGTCTACTCTCGTGGTCGCATATATTTGAGATTCGGCTGGCCAGTTCTTCGAGCGACAGATTCAGCGGAACAGGACTGTGAGAACGAGAAACGGTGGAACGATACAGAGGAGCTTTGAAAGCACGCCTCTCTGGATGACGAGAGGCAGAAAGCAGCGACGTCGTATAGAAAGAGCTCTTGTGAGGTAAAGTACGAGGCTGCACATATACAAGCTTTCTCGTTCACCGAAACGTGACAACGGGCCTCGAGAGATTTTCGTGCGTACACGTTTTGCGGCAAAGCACGGAGGGGTGTGAGCTACGACGAGTGTCGAAACGAGTTTAAAAGAGTTGAATCGGTCCCAGTCGCCAAGCCAGAGGTTTTTTACTTTCAGCATAAGGAAAACTTTGCTCCGTTCGAGGTGCTTTCGCTTTTTAGTGACGCAAGTCGTTCCACCGTTAAAAAGCACGTATTCATGTGCTCTACGTATGTTTATAGGTTTGCGCGAATGAATAGGTTTCACCGATAAATCACTCGCACATTTCCGACGTCTTATGTTACATCCAATCCGTGTGCGTTTGATTTAATTTGCTTTTGGTAACACGACATGTTATTTTGAAAACTTGTGTCCGGTGTCTATGGATCGTCACCGTTAAGAAAAGTTAGGATCCTTAATACCTGCTGGAGTTTAAGCCCGTAACAGGTTGTTTTCTAAAAGATATATTCGATCGTGATGACTTTTTTTTCGTCGTACCGGTTAGCGGATAAAAATATCTCAAATAGCAAATGCGTACATTCCGGAAGTGTTTTTTTTATTCGGAAAATATAATAGTGATCGATAACAATATCGCAAAACTGCGAACGCGAGATAAATCGCACGAGAGAGGACGGTAACTAAATGGCCCATCAAGTCGTTCCTCTGTAATTCATCGATGAACCTATGTATACTGGAACCACGATGATCAATGACGATTCCCTCTCGAGTTGGATTCTTTGTACATATGTACATGTACCTATGTATCTGTACCTATCGTATACATACTTGTGCTTATGGTATATGTATGAACATATATCTATGGTATATGTATATATACATGTACGTATGATATATGTATATATATAATTAGAGTAGTAAACGTACCTCTTATATACCACATCTGACAGTCTGTATTGGTAGTCCTTACTGGCAAATATTATTACATCGGGGCGTATGTCCAATGGCGGTCGGTTGCACGCACGTGGCGGGAATGCCCGCCTCGGGAAATTAGAGAATTCTCGATATCTACCGTGCGGATCGCCGATGGAACTGCTGGCAACAGAGGGATCAAAAGAGTATGAGGTGGACGCGGTACACATCCCAGTGTTATAGCCCAGGGGCTGCTCTGGTAAGCTATCAGTGGTACCAATAGCACGTACTGCACACTAAACCGAACGACACGCGCAAACAAGGAGCCTAAGAGAATAAATGTCTCGCTTGATATTTTCCTGAAGGGACTGTACTTACTTCAATCTATCGAAAGCTCCTATTATGTGGGCAATCTATCGGCTACATTGTTAATTCTTTGGTACGAGGGACAAAGGATTATAGAAGAGAGATAACAGGATCGAGGCAGGACAGTTGTCATCTTTGTGCGTGGAACGAGTTGAAAATAGCGTCATACATTAGCTTTGTCGGGACGACTTGTTAATCGTTTGTCTTGTAGATCAAATTTTTTGTAGCTTATGTTAACTTCCAGGTAACTATTGAGTGACAAATGCTAATTGTTAGTACGACCATTTTATCCATGAACTGTTTCTATAGTTAAACCAATTAAAGGTAGCAACGGTAATTATAAAAATAGTCGAATAGACGAAAAATTAATAGTTGTCGCTTATAATTATTGCCAGTGACATTTTTACCGTTACAATAACTTGAAATTATTAAAAAGTTATTAGGTTATGCTAAAGAAAAATACAAAAATAAATCAAAGTTGATCAATGTATTTTGTCATGAAGAAGGTGTGTACAGTGAACCAAAAGAATGTGGAAATAATTTGCAGGATTTTACCTTGTAATCTCTTTATCATTTTTTTTTTTCTTACAATTGATAATGATAATATGAAATCGATTATACTTAATTTTATTTTCGTATGTATTTAAATATTTTGAGAAGCAAGAAGATCCCTAATCGCCTCGGATATCAAGATAATATTAAATAAACACAACAAAAGAAAAGTATAGAAAAGGACATGGATAACTATGTATGATGGCTTAAGAAGAACGATATCGGCCGCTATCGAAACGTTCAGAGCCACTGGACTGTCAGTGTCCAACGTCCAAAACATAATTGAAATCCAGGTGTGTCTCCCTCAAGGGATTGCCATTAATTACATCCATAGATCACTCGAAATACGTTGTGACACGCGACTGCACTGCGAGTAGTAACCTTCCTCGGACCCTGCCATCCCTTCCTCCTTTCCACCCCTTTGCCCGCTGGCGCTGCTTCTAACTCCCCGTTCCTATCCAACGATCCAATCTATTTGGTGCTAACGGTAGAAGACTAGCTAGATGGCTCGGTAGGTTGTATCAATGCGACAAACGACGACATGCTGTTCCACACCCTTGGTGAATGCGGCCTTTGCTATCCCGGAAACAATCCCCAATCTATTATCTTATGAAGCATGGGTCCTTTCGTGTTTATTCATTTGAATTGAGGGGAGATATCTTGGCTGTTATATTCGAAAACCGAAACTACATAGTTGGATACTGCAAGGATTCGATAATTTTTTAAATAACTTTTTATCATGAGCTATAAAATACGAAAGTATAGTTGTGGATTTTAGTAGATTGGTATATATTTTTTTTTTGTTAAGTCTATTACGAAGGGAATGTCTAGTAAATTTTACCCTTGTAAATCTAGCGCTTGAAAGAGAATATTCAGTATCTACCGACGTTAGGTGCTATATACTTACTAATTAAGTACCAAAGTGAAAAATTAGATGTTCGTCCGGTATCGTGGCAAATCGAAAATTGCAATGGACGCTAACTTCATATATCACTAGCTTTATATAAAGCGATCACCAAAGTCACCCTCCCGTCAGAAAAATGGGGTTTTTCAATTCGTGACACACACGAATTGAAAAACATATCGACTTGTCCTTCTACAAAAATATCGTACGAATTAGGTTCTTTCGAGTAAAGCATTGTAAAGGGTGTCCCAGCAAGAGCGCCGGATTTAAATTTGCCGCCATTTTGTTAATACGAGTTGTACGGTGATTTTTTTTTTACATTTGTCACGTACAGACCACGCGATTTAACAATTAAACATTTCCAGTAGCACTATGCAACGAATTTTGGTAAAAAATCTGCATTTGCACGCGTACAAGGTTCAATTGGTGCAAGAAATCAAGCCAAGGGACCTTGCGCAGCGCCGTGAATTTGCTGATTGGGTGTTGGAACATCATCAAATTAATGCGGATTGTTGACCACGATGCCGAATGGAACTTCCTGGATTCTCGGCCACAGATTCCGTTACTGTGGTTATACTTTCGAGTGACCGACAAGGACGACGACGAACAATGATCTTCTAATCCATCAGCGTAAATTTGGTCTCAAATTTTGTAATTAAACGCCTCACTGTTGTAATAATCCGGGTTTTCAAAATAAAGGAATATCTATACGTTTATTATTTAGGCCGTTTATTATTACGGAGCTCATCGGAGCGTCCTTTCGATTTAACGTTACATCTCAGACTGTTCGTCGTTTTCAAATATCGTAGCGTCTCGTTCTCGAATCTTCGATCACGTGACACCTCTATCTATATATCTAAATAAACACATAATAATATTCTGCTAATAACGGCTTTCGCCTTACACTGTCGATTCATTTGGCGCATTATTGCGGCCAAAAACTTGACATAATTGGCCAACTGTTTTCGAAAAACTTTCACCATTTTTGTAATGTGTTTTTACAATAATTAAACGTTGTTGGTTTGAATAGTTCTCCATATTCTTAAATCGCGTGGTCTGTACGTGACAAATGTCAAAAAAAATCACCGTACAACTCGTATTAACAAAATGGCGGCATATTTAAATCCGGCGCTCTTGCTGGGACACCCGTTACAATTCAATTGCTCCAACTCCACGATCACCAAAGTCACTCTCCCGTCAAAAAAAACGGGATTTTCACGTGACAAACACGAATTAAAAAACATATCGATTTGTCCTTGTACAGAAGTGTCGTATAATTTGGGTAATTTCGGGTAAATTGGGTAATTTGGGTAAAATAAAGCATTGCACGATTTAAGTTCTCCAATCTCTTGATCGTAAAACTCACCCTCCTAACGTGTAAATCTGAAACATGTTGAAAGTCTCAAAATGTTACCTTTTGTAACGTGTATTGTAGCTTTTCGCACAATCATATAGCTGCATATATTATTTTTTCAATTTTTCAATTGGAAATCTCGTCTCTGACGAGCGCGCCAACTCATCGATCAATCTCAATATCGAATCGTGCAATACGTTTCTTGAAGGCATCTTAGTCGAACAAAACTTCTGTACAGAGTACAAGTCAATATGTTTTTTAAATATTCACTTTTTTTTTAAAATTTTTCCCTATTTTACATATTTATTCATAAATAAATTACGTAAACTTAAATACGTATACGACATATCAATACATATCGTTTAGTTAGTTAGCATTCATCACATTTATTAATTTTGCCGAAAAAAATAATAAAAATTTTAGTATAGAATGAAAAAAGAGATTGCACGCGGTGCATTTGCTGTAGTTATTTGCTGCTTAGTCTTAATTCTGCAATTGTTCTTATTTACATTATGAATAAATATCTTTGGAAGTATACTTAGCACTTTTTTAAGCTAATGATTTATCGGTAGAGTGGATTCGCTGAATTGAATATTCGATCAATGGTTTTAGTTTTACAATTGTTCATCTGGTTCTTTTTCTTCTTTTCTTTGACAATAAATGTTGCCTTGCACGTGGAGTTCCTTCTAGTATATTACGCTTGTTTGCATTTTCATTTTTATTTAACAAAAAAAAAACGTGCTTCGTGACTAATTGTATGAGAAAAAAATTTGTTAAGAAATGAATAGTTTTTATGAATGCGCTTTTTCTTGATGGAATTTCCTGAGCTTTCTCTGTTGCCGGAGATCACCATTAAAGTTAAATTATGCGAGCAGGAAAACCCTCAATATATTCTCTTCAGTCGCTTTAGTTTCCTAGTTTCCATACAACACTGAATGTAGATATAGGACATATGCTAGATTTCGGTGAACCACATTCATCATTACCACTTGCTCGACGTAACCGTCATGCGGTTCTATCTCTCGGAGGACCTTGTGCCGTACATCTTCCTTGGCTCATATGGAACGGAAAGCTAGGGCGTGAGAGCTTCGGCCAGCTACCATTCACTCTGGGGATCGGTGTCACGTACCTGCAGAAGAGCATCATCCAAATTGTAAGCGAGAGCAACACTCGAGCTGTCGCACGAGCGCACGCTCCAATCAAGTCCGACAGTGTCGCGTTGGGAGCTTTGTGAGTGAGACACCTGCTGACGAATAGTTATATGCATGCCAGACCACAATTTCATCTTTGATTCTAACATTAATGGATAAAACAGTATTAAATCAATGTCGTCGTACCCTAGGTAATTGAATTATCGTGAAATTGTACAGATATATGAAATAATTCATCGTTACGTATAAATATAATAATATGTCATCTGTTTTTAAAGCAAAATTATTTAAAACGACTCGTATAAACATGAAAATAACATTGCTTTCTTGTGATTTTCACCAAACTACAGATTTTCCTCTACGGGGAATGGTTATCACAATTTTGTCTTCCTCATAGAGGACGCGGTATTAACATTTTCAATGAAATTGAAAATTTGGTAAAACTGCAAATTTCATAAATTTTAAACTCCTTAATCGATTCTTACAAAATTCAAGACCAAGTGTCCTGAATATGATACTTTCCTGAGTATGATTTACTTCGTAAATTAAAATTTACGAAAGTTAGGGTAAAAATATATTTTTTAAATCTTGGATTAATCTTGGATTAATCTTGGATAATCAGTTGGAGAGTAGTAATTAGGATATGAATGTTTTACTACTTTGCCGCGACTGCTGCGTTGATTTCAAAATTCCGACGCAGTGCACATAGTTTGAGAACCACTGAACCGTGGAAAAGTGTATGCGCGCGATGCTCTTTGGGAAACTTATGACTGAAGTAGACACGGTTTATCAAGTATGTCCTTTATATATATATATATAACTGCTATATATACTGCTGCGTTGATTTCAAAGTATATATGTAAAGGATTAGTATATATATCCTTATATATAAAGGATATTTATTTACTTTATATATAAAGGATATAAAGGATATATATATATTTTGAAATCAACGCAGCAGTCGCGGCCAAGTAGTAAAACATTCATGTCCTATTTACTACTCTCCAACTAATTATCCTTTCTTCTTTTGTTTTATTGTTTATAACTGTTAAGCAACATCATTGAGGATAGTTCGTTAGTTAAGTGTCCTATGATATTATAACTGTCTGTATCATTAAAAAAAAAAACTAATTACAAGGATTTATGACATTATTCACATAAAAGTTGAACTACTCGATCGATTCTTACTAAATTCTATACGAATCATTGCTCAATTGATTCGTGTAAAAGGTTTCAGCTCGATATCTTTAAATTTGTACTTTCTAGAGAGGGAGGAAACATTGTTTTTAAATGTCATAAATTTTGAACGCCTCGACTGATTCGCACAAAATGATATCTCAATCAAATTAATTGTAACATCGAAGAGTACCGAACGGACACTCCGTACGGCAGTTTTTGCTTCGGTTATTCGACTAAAGGTAGATCGGATAGACGCTGCAAGTCGTAACACGTCCCTTTCCTGAACCACAACATGGTTACTTGCGATCATGTTACACAAAGTTACGTCGTTTATTATTTTATAATATTCCATGTTTGTCGGTGTTGTTGTACTAAATCGTCTCGTGGTGTTAGTACATCGGCGGAAGTGAGAGTCGACGACACATTGGTGGACGACGACGCCAATATCCCTCGAGACGCTTTCACCTTTCACAAAGTCTCGAGCTCGTTCGTCCGCTCACTAGCTCGCTTCAGTTCATTCTCGTGCAAAACCCAGCTCTCCGTTGGGAGTAATCGATCGTTTGCCACCTGCAACACCAGCAGCTATCGAGCTTTAATCGATTAGCACGGTGTTCGTTCGTTCACCGTACTTGATGAAAGCCTCTGAGTATTGAGAATTTTTTTGTCAAAGGGTAAACTCGTAGACAGCTTGTTTAGAGGTTGAGATCCAGGAGTGAAAAATATTTTCGACAATAAGCCAGCAGCGGTATCTGAAAAGCCTCTTACGTCCCGCTCTAGGTATTAATTAAAATGCAGGCAGTTTTTATTTGTACAGAACGCAGAGAACGTGCAATTCATAACGGACGACACCATTGCCGATAATAATAAAATCGTGTTCCATTCGATGCACGTGTTCGATCAATCGTTCACACCCTCGCGAACGTATACGAGTCTGGCGAGACGACTATTTGTGCGAGAAATTGTTGAACCCGCGACAGAGATTAATATACGAGAATGCGGAGGAAACGACCGTGAAAGACAAATAAAAAGCAATCGTATACTATACATATGGATTGAATCGGTTGGTTCAAGGGGGTGAACGGTCGGTCGAGTGTGCCGTTCACGCGAATGCGCAGGGGTAAAGGTAAACGTGAATTCCAATAAGCTCATAATCGACGCAGGGGTGATAGCAATCCTGTGACGACCTCACTCTCACCATCGTTGTTCCCCACCACATCGACGTCTCCCAACCTCTGCGAACAGGATTTATTAATAATAGCTTCGGTCCTATATATTTTTTGCAAGTACGTAAGCTGCCAGCGAGGAAGCGAAACAATTTTTTCTTCTTTTTTCTCGTTATACCTCTCTTTGTCTTCCTGATCGGAGCTTGAATCGTCCCTCGCGCTTCGACTGTCGGGACTCCAGTTTACGTTTTTCCAGAATTTTTTTCATTTCCAACAGAATTTGTCGCAGTTACTATTAATGTTGTTCGCTCTAAATTTGTTTTACATATCGAAAGACGGTAATTTCTTTGTAGAATTGCCGATTATCATTGATGATATCTCTGCGGGTCGGTGTACATTTATATAATATGCAATTGTACGATTTAATCGAACATGTGTAGTGTAAGCTGCCGTTAATGATAATTCGTAATTGAATTGTATGCGGCTGCGTTTCGACCATCTCGCAGAGAATCAAGGAGAAATTAAAATCGTCTCAATTTTACGTTTCGGTCCAGTACGCAGACCTTTACGAATAAATTGATTTACGCTGTCAGTGCATAGGGCACTCCTTTCTTCTTTCTTTTTCTTATGCACTGACAGCGTGAATAAATTTCTTCCGAAGAAAATATCCATACTGGACCGAAACGTAAAATTGAGATGATTTTTATTTATCATTGATTCCCTGGGAGATGGCTGAAACGTAGCCGCACACATTTTAATTATGAATGTACGATTCGATATTTAGAAAGGATCAACATTTTCAAAATGATAATCATGAAATACTCAGGTAATCGATAGCAATGAGCGTATATGTCAAATATTGCTACTGAATTAATTGATCTATCAAGTAATCTGCATCGTCCTTCTATCCCACTTGAGACTAATTCAATTCGATACCATCATGGGATATCTACAATTCGCAATTTCTCATATTTGGTGTTTTTTCGGTATTCGATTCGGTAACCGCGAATGTGTCTTGAACAAGACAATCTTCAATATGCCACGTCTTGGTGTCAATCCGAAACACCAATACTTCAAGCATATTCACTGCTAATATAACTTTTTTACATGTGTCAGGGGTCATATTATTTCTAGATTGTATAATTATAAAGATTATGACCTTATTTGTTAATAACGATCGTCGCGTCTAACAAATTGTTATGGCACCGACAATTTGAATGGTTGAAGTTTTTCTGGCTTCGAATTCATAAAAACTCTGAGATAAAACAGTTACATTCGTAATTGTGGAAATAAAAGCAATAAGAGCAACTAATGTGCACCAATTTTCATTTTGGTGCCATTATGGAGTTGGAATAGTGATTAACCTCATTCAGCACATTACGGTGCAGTTATTTTATTATCAATATTGATGCTGCTCCCTATTAATAACATTTTGATACGGGACGTAATTGGTTGCTTGCTACGTTTGATCCAGTACATCGTGTGTAGCTGGTGCACGAAGCTATCCATGAAAGTAGCCAACAACACGAAGGAGAGAAGAGAGTGAGGTACATGAGCGACCAGCGAGGGTTACATCTACTTTGATATATGCTACTTAATGGTTTCCTCGACTTTACCATACTTCAGACTTTCTACACTTTCCGTATCTTCTAGGATTAATTTAACCCTTAATGCAATATCTTTCTTCTGACTTTTCATATTTTTTTCGCTTCCTTTTCCACTCACAGCTTCTTCTTCTTCTTTGCTCTCTTGTGTTGTCCACCTTGTTACCGATACAGATTTTCTTCTTCTCTGCCCCTTTGTCTTCTCTTAACTATGGTCTCTCAACGATTTGTAACAGACAGAAATCAATGCACGTCTATGGCTTCTCTCTACTACCCAGGAACTCGGATAAGACTTGAAATCGAGAAGCGGAATATCTTTGTTGACTCTGTTTTGACCCACACTCTTCGTTACCCTCCATGAATTCCTCAATTTGATCACTATGACCTTGTTTTGCTATTATGAAACTAAAGTGAATTGTTTAAATATGTTTTTTCTAAAAACAATAACGCCCGTGTTATTTTTTGACGAACAAAAGATCTGCGAAGTACGCTATCGTCCTTTTTTGTATTTCGTCTTCAATCCAATGGAAAAAATTTGTCAGTGTGGAAAGTAACGAAGAATACGAATTAGTGTCAACGAAGGTTTAAATTTCACCTCGGGCTTATATACACAAAGCAAATGGAGCTTTTGTTGGGTTGTACTATTGCAAAATAATGCAGCTTTATTAAAGTATCATCGTGCCATCTACATTTAATAGAAATCATGAATTAATTTATTTTTTAATATTATATTAATAAAAAAATCTAATCACTGCATAGAGAAGCTTAACGATTTATCTTCTTTGCTCTCGTACAGTATGCTATATATATAAAACTATACACGTAGCGCATACCTATATATATATAGCTTAACTCTATATCTGCATGGTTCGTCCGCGCGCTAATCCGCAATCCGGATAAAATTGGAATTGGCCGCAGTTTAATTTAAAATACTTCAGGCGCCCCTGCTCCTCCATCTCTACTGCTTTCACAGCTTCTCTTCCTGCGGGCACGTCACGAACGAGTGAACGTTTCTTCGATAAATGGACGTTGACGAGACCTCGGCAAGGCAGCACGATGGTCTGTACCAAGTTACTGCGTGGCTAGTACCCACCGTGCAGAGAAATTGAATTACCGTAGAATGAAAATACCCAGACCGACCTATTACGCGTATTTTCATAGAGACTTCGCACTCGTGTCCAGAACTTATAAATATTTGCGAGAGCTATAACAAATTTCTCCGTGATCCGTTAAATTCCCACTAGTGCCAACGTTACATACATCAATATTGTGCCGTTGATGTGGTTGCAAAATTTTTATAACGACAGGTAAAATGTATGGCTCAAAGACGGTGGTAAGATTGTAAGATAGAAGACGACGGAAACCAACGAGAGCTTAATTCAAAAAGTATATATGAAAATCTCGTGGGAAGTTAAAAGGTTTTTCCCCACCGAACTAACATCAAAGGTCTACCACTGCGTGCACTAGGTGGATGTATATATAAAGCAGTTTCACTACTTTAAATGAACTTGATGCGAGTGTTCATTACGTATTACTATAGTGTCGACCGACGTCACATGCACTACGCGATGATGAAGATTACTTGTTGGATTTCTGGTTGAAATTTGGGAGGCGAGAGAAGTAGTGATGCCTTCTTGATTGCGGAATGTTACGACATTTTAAATATTTTTTTATTTCTTCCATAAAATTTCGGCTATCGAGTCATAATTTGCAGATGCGTTCTAGATTGTATTTCTGTACATTTGGGCGAAGCCGAAAAATAGATCTGGATTTCATGGTATCAGTTCGCTATTAAACTATTTTACTTTTGAAACCATTTCAACGTTATATTTTAATATTCAAGCATGAGAACACATAATATGGTTTCTTTTCTCAAGAACTGAATAAGTTTTAATTATTACAGATTCAACGTTATAAGTAAGACTCCCAATGGCAAATGTCTGCTCTTAATTCAATGGATTCGTATCTATGAATAAGCTTTATATGCATGAGAATCAATCTCCAGACAAGAAAATTTAGGTCGCTTGGATGTGGAATAACACTCTGTCAACATATCGAATCAAGAATATATCGATTTAATGTTACCGTCCTATTTTCTTAATATATATCATTTATTCGAACACGTATCGCTTGTTCAATCAACTATCTTTTGCTGTTCAGAATTTGTACCAATCGCATTCGGACATCTTCTATCGTATCGCATATATCGTAATACAAAGCTCTTCAAGTAAATCGATAACTCAACACGACATATTCCCATTGAATCCCAAAGAGTATACGTGAATTGTGTGCACATGTAACACATTGCAGAATGGTAATGGTTGGTCAAGTGCGATCGACATCAGTTTCTGTGTTACACAAACGTTTACAAATGCACATGTGACGGGAATCCAGATCCCAAAGAACCTTAAAAGCCTAAAGAAAAGGGGTCAAGAGTAGTTGGCACGCGAAGCGCGTAGGCTGGGGGGGGGCGTCGCTGACGTGTCAAGAATTGAGGTTGATGGACCACTCCTGGGGAAAAATGGACCAACCCTCGGGTGAGCTAGACCATCCTTGGGGTAAGATAAACCACCGGCATGGTAACACGGATCACCTTTGGGTCGAAAGCCCTTGGAGCTGTCCGTGCGAAACCCGTTGTAGAAGTAGTGAGATCGCTGATTGCAAATCTGAACTCAAAAGTTCATTCATAGAGTTGATAAATTCCAAATGTAGGTCGAAATTGTGAAAAGTGTGACTTGATTTGAATGGGTCACGATACTTGGAAACTTTGAAAGTCGCTGGTACCGAAACTCAAAATTGAGAAATAAACAATGGTTGTTTCATTAGATCGAACGAAAATGCAAAAAGTAACTTTCTGTGGTTGACATAACATTCGGGGGTTCGATTTATTCAACAGCGACCGGTTCCACCGATAACCAAAAAATCGAGGTTATAGTATATTCCGTGACAACTGTCACATTAACTATCTTCAGTTACGATAACAATTGGAAATTAATATTGTTATAAAAATAGTCGCATGCACTAACAATTGACAGTTGTTAATCAATAGTTGCCATGACTACGACGATTTATCTGAGTGTGGGTAATGATTTCAATTTTTCTTTATTTTTAATATTCACGTCTTTACATTTTTTTATATATGATACTTGCTGTAAGTTTTTCGTTTTTGAAAAGAATTTTCTTACATAATCATTGATATAACCCGAATTGCCTTGGTAACTCGATCTAAAATCATTTTCATAACAATATAACTATGCACAAGAACGTAAAGAGAATCTAACTGACAATCATAAATGTACATTGCCAATATAAAATAAATTACAAAGAAAATTTTGTCGAGATGTACGCGAGGAGAACGTGAAGAACCCAAACTACGATAACACGCTGGTATTTACATAATACCATTACAATAGCTCCTGACAGCGATTCGAACGTGGACCACATTTAAGTTCGTCCGCGTGTTCAACGGGTACATTATTTTGTGGTCTTTTTCGTTTTTGAAAAGAATTTGTTTACATAATCACTGAAACAACCCGAATTGCCTCGGTATCTCGATCCAAAAGCATTTACATAACAATATAACTATGCACAAGAACGTAAAGTGAATCTAATAAACAATCATAAATGTACATTACCAATATAAAATAAATTACAAAGAAAATGTTGTCGAGATGTACGCGAGGAGAACGTGAAGAACCCAAACTACGATAACACGTTGGTATTTACATAATACCATTACAATAGCTCCTGACAGCGATTCGAACGTGGACCACAGTTAAGTTCATCCGCGTGTTCAACGCGTACATTATTTTGTGGTCTATGTATGTACTGTGTTTGGTCTATATAGATCCAAACTGTATACTAAACGTCACGTCGACTAGAGTGGATGTGCTAGTTACGGAACCTCGGTATACCGTCCAGCAGGCGGCGATGCATCAAGAACCCCTCGACTCCTCTCCACTTCTAGACTTCCCAGCCCACCACCTGTCCTTCTAATTTATGGGAGGTCGGTTAACCTCCGGCCGAGAAGATCTGAAAGTCAGATCTCGAAACTACCCTCCAACTGCAAGGCCGCCACTGAACCTCCACTTCACTGGCAACCTCCTGTACCACGAGCTTTACTATCCTCTTCCACACAATCTGCTGCAATAGGGCGTCTGTGAATGCGAACACGAAAGATCTTGTATATTACGTTCGGTAGACCCAATGGTAAGCAATATAACAGGCCATAGAAGACGAGGAGTATAGAACGGAATGACGGGACAGAGCGGCGCTATCCAAGACCTTCAATAGTGGAAATCGATCATTTCAGGTACAATCGCGACCTACTATGAAAAGGAAGGATATTGATACAATTTATTCGTTATGCATACAAGTGAAGCTTTGCCAACATATTTATTTATCATGTAACTCAATCAAATCAATTTGGATCCTGTGTTTGAACTTATCTTGTAACGACTGCTTCATTCAATTGCCATCAAGGAACGAATTAAGTGCCCAACTCGTTTGATTTATTCATTAATTTTTTTATAGGTAAGATACATTTATCTAACGCTCCGATAAGAGAAATGTATCGTTTCGAAAGGAAATGCCAATCAGGAGGTCAGAATAGAGGTGGTAGTTTTCATTAATCGTAGGAGATTTCTTTTTAATCCATATAACGAACTGAACGCGACATTCAATCGGAATATCGGTGAAGTAATATCAACATTATGATATTTCCATTACTAGAAATATTTCAAATTAATTGAATGTTACACAGAATATTGTCAGATCAGATGACAGATCAGAAGTAAGAGCAAAATGCTACATTTGAAACTTCGGGAAACGCTACAATAACTGTTAACGGTTACGGTACGAATATTTTTGTTATGAGCAAGATTTGGAAAAACTGAACGATAGGTGTTTTATACCGAGAGCGACAGCCAATCGGAACAACGGAAAAGTGAAAACCTATTCGTAGCAATCGACCAATAAAGGCGGAAGTGCAGATACATAAATTTACCGGAGTTCTATTATTGTTTACATATAAGTTGCTTGAGGCTGTTGATTCGATTCGGGTTTGATCAGCCGTTGAGATCTGTCAATTTGAATTTGACGGATCGTGACATTTTACGTAACACAACCTCTTCGGTGCCGCATCCACGTTATTCGCGTTGCCTACAAGTTTCCGTGAGACCGTTGGGATGACCGGTATCATAATATTTCAAATCGAAGACTTCATCTAATATTTAGTAAATTTAATCGACCACCTTAAGAAAGTACAATTAAACTCACCATCTACCCAATGTCTATGTTCAAGCTTTCATTAACTGATTCAATAATATAAAGAGATGTCGCATAAATAAATAGAATACGCATTGGTATCGAGCTCATGTAACTGTCGGCACGGTATGCTGATCATCTGGGAATAAAAGATGTGAAAAAATGTTAAAAGTGTCAGACGTATTGACTGAGAAAAAGAATAAGAAAATTTGCGTATTTGCTAGGCAGTATTAGCAGAGAACACAGAGTCAACGACGAAGCAACTTACGAAGTAGAGAAGGGGCTCGTGGTGCGCACCTCCGGAAGAGAGGCCGTCTTTGAGCTTCAAGTAAATTTCCGAGGGGCTCATTAGGAGCGCCCGTTGAATCCTTAAGGTTACTTTGTAAACCTGAGCGGCGTCTTGGGCTGTTAGTAGAAAAGGACTCATCTTCGGTTAAAGAGGCAAGTACACTGCTCCATAGTTCTCATCATCTTTGATCTCGTACTCTTCTCCTTGACGGTAACAATTCTCGCAACTCGTTGCATTCACTGTACTTTACAATGAGTCCACGGTAATTATTCTTTGATACAGATATATTCTTGGTGTGAAAAGAATACGATACAATGAAACCCATACGATCAACGCATATATTGTCACGATACATTAAACCCGACACTCTTATTTTATTACTCCCGACTAACCGCAGGGTAACAAAACGCGGAGTTATGCGTTTAGCGGCGATCAATTGATCGACGCGGTTTTCAATATCCCAACATTTTTCCACACTACAGATATATTAAATAAACTTGATCCATAAATTCCAAAAGCAAATACGATGGTCACTAGGATACATTTATAATTATTCCATTAAATTTTCTATCAAGTGACGGGGCTACCGTTTAATTTCGGAATATATTTTTACTGTAATACAACTCTACCGGAAGCAAGAATATTAATATCTTTGCTACGTAATAATACTACAATAATTGAGGCTGCCTCGGAAATATTCATTCCATAATAATAATAGAACTGTACCACATAACAAATTTATCAGTTAACATCAGTTAGTCTACCTGTTGGTCTCCGTCGGTCGACTGATCTGACCACTGAGTCAGATCTATTCCAGGCCGCTTACCACACTTAATCCGAATTTTCCTAATATATTAAATATTTCACCACGTTACAAAACGTACGTACATACATTCTTATATTTCTATGTGGAAACTGGAAATAGAAAAACAAATGATCCACGTCAAGATTTCCAATTTTATCCATTTTTTTTTACCGATACTTCGCGTTGCGTTAACAACTTAATGCTTACCTTTCAACCATAATCCATTTACAACGGAAGTATACACAACAGAGGTGTACACAAACATAATTATTTACTGCAGTATTGCGGGAGAAATATCGGTTTCGTCAGTTCACGTATATCGGGAAAAGTTTCCCAACCGTCGGCATCCGGAACATTGCTTCACTTACCGAGCGTTGCAATGAAGTCGGGATCACGGAAATCCGCTACCGAGACGTAAAGTGGAAGGTGGCGAAGCGACGCGGATCTATGTACCGCGTTTAGAGGAAGCATTCCTATATACTTTTAGTGACGACTCCTGCACCAGCAGTATAGAGTAGTGGCTCGTGTTTTTAGCGTTTCTCATACACTCGTGCACCGGATATTGAAACCGGATACTCAGCATCACTGCCATAAAACCTCCGTGCAGGAGCTCCATAAAGACGATGCTACTGCGTTCCGAGTCAAATTCTGTCAGTGGCTTCTGGAACAGGATGAAGCCAATGAACATTTCACAGAGATTATTCTTTTCTCGGATGAAGGTTCCTTCACGCCTCGCGGAGCTTCGAATCTTCACGATGAACATGTGTGAGCCAAAGAAAAACGTCGCGCTGTGCGTGACCGGAAACAGTAGATCCGATCCAAGTGCAATCTTTATGAAGGAATAAAGGCAAAGTAACTGGCGAGTAAAATGCCGTTGACCTATTGCGCAATAATATGAAACGCTAAATCGCACTACGATATTTCTGAAACATCTCTGACATGATTTATTTCCTCAAAACATTTATACTAAAATACAACTTTACCGTATTACATCTCTACCAGAAGCAAAAAATGTATATTTCGACTATGAACTAACTGTACAATCATTCGGATCTCCTCGGAAATATCTTTACCGTAATTAAAACTTCTCGAATCACAAGTCTACCAGTTAAAAACTCTACGGCAAAACAACGATTCGTCGTTTCAAGACTGTAGTTAAGTGCTCCCGGATAAATAACTTTTAAAACAGTTATTAAAATTAATTTTCGTTAATATTGAAGTGGCTACTATCATTATACAAATCTTTCTACTTGAGTGTTCCTTACTTCACATCATATCGATCGATCGATCAGCTGAATCGTTACTAGTTACTCAGACTAGAAGGCTGCATATTGCGAATTGTACGATCTCATTCGTTGTCTTGCGTAGAAAAAAATTACTTCAAAAAAGATAAAATAATTATATAAATAATGTATAAATAATTAGATTAACAAAAAATATTGAAATAATAAATCTTATTTACATGTTTACAGTCGATATATTTGTTTGCCATTGAGCGTGATAATATCTCGATCGTAGAACAATTATTGATTATTTTATTATTTTTATTTGATAATCCAATTTGTTTATTACTAATCGTATAAACTAATTCGTCGCTTTGTTCGGAGCGATGTTACTTTAGAAAAAATAAAATAATGTTACAAATAATTATAAATCTCGGCTGAAAGATTGAATAAAACAATTAATCAATTAATTAGATTAACAAAAAATACCAAAATAATAAATATCATTTTCATATTTCAGTCGCAAGATTTTTTTTCTCATCGAGTATGGAAATCTCTCGACTATAAAACAATTATTTATCTATTTAATGATTTTTTTTGTAAATCCAAACGGTTTAGTATACACATTCTTCAGTCAAGAATTTTGTCATTATTGTAAAAATATTTTTATCGCAGAGACATCGTAATATTCCTCATGTAAATGGACTTTTATCAAGTTTTTTTTACACCAGAGATGGTGTTTATGGGGTATTACAATAGCGTACATTTATTGTGCGTCCTCGAGCAACGTATACGGTACGTGCCAAGCTATCAAAGCACAACCGTATCACTTCGTCTTATAGGACAGTGTACCGAAGAGTCTGCAAATATATACTCTGTAGTCCCGAGTAGTATGAATAGTCAACGGGATAGTGTACACACGTTTCAAAAGTGAGGTACAGAGCGTCCTTATCGTGAAAGTGCGACCTGACATCCGGTAATGCGAATCTTATGACAAGCTGTGAGAGGACGTGGATGTAGGAGAATGAGCGTATGCGAAGTGGAAGAGATCTGTACGGTAGAGACTTCCGGTATATACCACAAACCTCGTAAAATGTCGTATCTCACTATACTATGGCAGATGTGACTGCAACCCTTCCTGACCAAATGCCGCCCCATGCACGTACACTCCACCCCACGCAGTAGGAGTACACCTGACTTATTTATATAGCAGTTCTGAAAAAGAGACATCTCTCGTTGGGGAACGCTGCTTTTTACTTCAGTACACTACGTTATATATAAATATATGAAATATACGTTTGCTCTCTACGCTGTATCCGTCTGAAGTACTTTCAGTGGCTGCTGTAGCATCCGGAGTGTTTCCGACCCGACGATGTCTCTGTAGTCTTGAGACGCTTCCGGTTTTGCACTGTAATGGTATAAAGAAATAGACGTTTGGGACAGTGCGGAGTGAAAGCTTCCTACTAAGATTAACGCATCCGGAGATTTGAGGTTTTTACCGGAGGTTAAAAACATTTTCTATTAAATGAATTTGTTCAATGTATAGTTGTCACGTGGTATAACACTTAGTTAATAATTAAAAAGAACAATTTTATACACATTTTTAAATCGTTTGGTGTCGATGTATGAACATTGACGCATATATTTGTCGATAAATGCATCAGTGATACTCAAGGGGTTTCAGAGAGACAGATAATTGAAAATTTAAGATAATTGCTATTGCAATCGGTACTTTTAACATCTATCGCTTATATCGAATAGATGCAAATGTCCTCTTTTCTTTGTAAGAAAATTTAGAATGATGTATCATCTAGTTTTTGGGATATTGCGAATGAGATATTTATCCATTAGTTAGTCAGCAGCCAAAATTGCTCTCGATTAATGTATGTGCCACTCACCGCACAACACAGCGCCGATGTTTTTGATTACTCCGTTACTACGTAACAAACAGAATTTTATGTTATTTCGTGATAAGCTAAGGGTGGGAGCTTGAAATTGCTGAGGGAGAAGTATGTAAGCAGCAAGAAAAAGGGACAGGATTGGTTTATAAGCGGACGATACCCACTCTTACTCTGTTATTCCAAACATTTTATCAACTCTCCGGTTCTCAGTGGCTCTAAGAGATTCCGCAGTGATACTCTGGTTACGAGATACAGTGATACTGTGTACTTTGTAGATGGTACTTTGATGCACGAGCATGCGTAACAAAGTTAAAGTGGCTTGCTGCACACAAGCACACAACGCACGCGCACGCTAGAGGGACTTAAGCACAAAAAGGGAAGGCGAAAGACGATCGAGGAGGGAAAACAAAAGACGATGGAAAGTGGAAACAAAAGACAATCGGGAAGGGAAATCTGTAGTATGGTTACGGTGGAAACAAAAGATGATCAAGGGAACACGAAAGGCGATCACGCGTCAGGACAAAAGAGGATCGGATCAAGAAGCAATTATGTCAGTAAACGTGTACTCAATTAAGAGTCACAGCCCCTGTCGCCCGCCCTGCCCATAAATCAATCCATGGTTTATTTTCGAAACCTCGTACAGTTAATTGTCACGACAAGGTAATGAGAGTGTGGGTAGGAGAGTGACGAGAGCCATCGAGATAACCATGGTATCCTCTGTTTAGCGATCTGAAATCCTCCACGTACGCGTGTGACCGCCACGAGAGCCATCGTCAAGTGCATTTCGTGTCACACAGGTAACCCCTATGTTCGTCCGAAGAATGTTGTAGTCCCACCAAACAACACTCTAAAAATACTCACGCGGTAACTTCGATAACCTTTAGCAGTTTGATTTTTGTATGAACAGTCGTCCGACATACGTAATAACATTTTTAACTGACCAAGTGAGAACTGTCATACACGAACGAGGCAGCAGAATTACTTTGCGTGAGATCTGCATTGTCACCGACGAAGGAACCATACTGAACAATGTCTTTCTTCTAATGATTCATTGAATGACTTTGACTACCGTACAGAAAACTCAGATGTATACGCATAGCGATCTACTTCCTTCTCCTGCAATCTCATGAGCTTTGATCTAATTGATGGCAAACTATGTTTTCCCGCTATTTTAACAATCAATATCATTATAAATCTATTGATAAATGGAGTAAACCTCTGATGTATGAAATGCCTGTCCTAGCAGCAAGTTAGATTTGTTGTACGTAAATGTAGGTTACCTTTTGAATTTACGTGAATGCCACGTACCCATTGAATTTCCGGCCCAAATTTCCGGAAGCTTTCTGGCTGCAGATGTTACCACTTTTCTCCTCTGCTTACCCCACTTACTGAAACTCTCTCACGAGAGCACATATGCATTGGTTCAAGCCTGCACCATATACGAAACGAAATGCATATTTTATGAAGGACATGCAGATTAAGCGGTGCCGAACTTTCACATCGTACGTGTCGTCCACCATACCCTCGCGAACTTCCTCAACTCGGTCATCGTCTTTTTTCACCCTCTTGTGACACTTACGAACCATCGTAGACACCGATATATCGTATATTACGCATATAGCGTATTTTACTTTCAACCTGAAAGTTATTTACCGAAATATTGCGGAATTATAATATTTAATTACACAATTAACATATAATCCGAAAATATAGAACCAACATTATTTCAAATCAACAAATGTAAGAATTTTTAGTCGCAAGGTAATGATATCTTATCGAAAGACATATGACGCATTGACCCGTAGTCTTGGGAATGCACTAAGGTAGAAAATACCTTTGACATCGATAAATTTTTAAACATATACAATATATTTTGTTACAAATCATAGAAACATGCGGATTTAAAAAATAAATGTTATTATATAATTGTGAGGTAAATCTTTTTTTTTCGTAAGACTTAGAAGTTCACTCAATGACACGTTGTTGTCTTTATTTTCTTTCAGTAATCAGAACACTGAATCAAAAGCAAAGCGGCAATATTTTATTCTCTGCTCCGTTGAATGAGAAAAACGTACGATAAATGAAATTCAAATTTTATTTTTTCCAGATAGACAGACTTATCCTTACTCCTTAAATCTTTTTAACTCAACTTTATATGATCTTGACGCATTTTTAAACATATGTAAGTAATTTTGGTAATGAAAATATTTCAATAATAATAATGTATACAAATTTGAATATAAAATGAAACTGCAAAAGAAATGTGCCAAAGCATCCGTTTTTATTAATAAACGAATAGTGAAATAATTCACATAGCTTACATTGAATTTACATTGTACTCAGCATGAGGTGATGGGCTATTGATATTGTTTTTTAATTTATTTTAGGTTTGTTCTTTTTGGAATAAAGCTTAAATTACTCAATTACATCAAGTTATAGCGACATTTTATTATATTTAAATTGATTGTAATTTGTACATTCAACTAGCAGACGCTTACGGTATGTACCCACATACATGCATACATTACTCGACGTTGAATCTCTACGAGGGTTTAGAGTCACTGAATCCAGTAAAGTGATGTAGAGTGCGACATCAGTGAGACAGAAAAGTGCCGTCTACGACGAAACGAGCAGCAGGGACAGTCACTGAAGAAAAAAATTGCCAACTCGGTGCTTACCACAGGCGGTGCTACTGCAGCTAACTGCTCGCTGTACCAAAATTTTGCAGGAATCTCATGCATACTCACGCTACTTATATACATGCCAGTGTATAAATAGCGTCGACGACGTGACAGGAAGCACGTGTGCTCGTTCAACTACGACGCTTAAGCAAACCCCAGCTGGGGGCACTCACCCTCCCAATCTCGTCAACCAGTCACAGCCTTTTCGCCACGCGACGCCTAGGAATACCGCCGAGTAAACCGCACATCCCCTGCAGACTTGAGGATCACTGTTTACCGGCTCGGTAGGTCGATTTAACTGAATCGTTTTGTGACTATTCAGCTATTTTGAGAGGTCAACGGTACACAAGTATTACAATCGACGACGCAGTAATTGCGTCGTCAACTATTTACTTGGATCGTTGTTTATTCTCAGTTGTTTACCCTTTAGCTTACAATATATGTACATCATGAAAAAAAAAAAAATGTACACAGTAGCCGCATCGTTATAAGTGAATTACAAGTGAATTATAGAAGATAACGTATGAAATGTCCATTCGAAATGTAAAGAAACGTTATTTTTCTATCGGTATTCAGTTGATTTATCTAGAGAAACAATATTCGAATAGGAAGGAAATTAATTGAGGCTTTATTGACACGCACACACATGCACACACACACAGAGAGAGAGGGAAAGAGAGAGATCTAATACCAGTGGGCGCTTAATACGCTCTTTATTTATTTATTTATTATATTTACTAGTATCGTACCCGGCTTCGCCCAGGTTTATTTTTAGTATCGTTACCTTAAATAAAACCAAATCAAACAAAAACAGACATTTCCGTTCACCGTATCATAGTAACCTTTTCTTTTTTTAAAAAGCGCAAGCTATACCTGCTACGAAGAATAACTTTGCTTTTTTAAAAATAAAAATTAAACGTCAAAATACAATAATACTCTTAGAAAATTCAAATGTCCGTAACTCCCTAAGGACTCAACTTGAAGAGCTGAAAATAGTTGCGTTGACATAGAAATCAGGAGAACTTTCCAAAATGTCCAAGATCATCTTCCTAGCGCGCTCCGTCTAGGAGGAGTTTAAGGGACGGAAATCCACACTTTAAGAATTATAGTATAGATTATTAACTTTGCATGAATATTATATTTAAATAATGTAACAAACGTTTATACTTCATCTAAAACTATCGTAACGTACTTATCAAATAAATAGCAAACTGTTGAAATTATTTTTACAAACTTCTATGCATTATTCAACATCGATAAAAATCTCCGAGCTATAATTGGTCTTAAAGCGGACATACAGTTTAGATTAAAAATATCACAGCTTAATATATACACGGTGCACCGTAAAATAACCGATGATATATTTTAATTTCATTTAAGTGACTGCACAAAGCAACGAATGCACCGCTGTACCGAAATACTCAGATTTTACTGGCTATCGGCATCTAAGTTGCTTTATACGTTATGGAATCAACAATAAATCTTTATCTTTTTACATTTCAGATAAAGTAGCAAAAGGAATTGATATTTTGGTTCGAATTTCAATATCAAAACTACATTTAATACCTACAATACGAAACACTGAATTTCACTGAAATCCGTAGCATTTCGGTAGAGTTATCGTATTTCCGAATGACACGTCCATCCAGACAGAGAGATTCAAAGAAGCTTTTTCTAGGAAATCTAGGTAATTTGGGAAATGCAGCAATTGTATTTACATCATAATCAATCAGTAGATTTGATTTAAGAAATGAATTGTCATACTTTCTCTATTTGCATATTTCGTATTTGATAAGAAAATGAGAAAGTGGGGTTAAGTTTTGAGCTATTTAGCGGAAAATTATCTTAATTCGTCAACAAAATGTTCTTCGTGATACGTTCTTTAATTGTTTGCATTTTATTTCACAATTTTTTTTGTAAAAACGTGTACATTTATTTATGTAAATTTACTTGTCTGAAGTATTTGTATACACACGATGTATTTTTGGGAATATTAATATTTTGATATTGCGAGTCTTCGTATTGTTTTGGGATTTTTAATCATGCTTTGATTTAATTCGAAAAGGTAACGCTGTAGAAGCATACAGCGCGTTACTACAAATTGAAAACGCCATATAAATATACAATATACAGGGTGGATAAAATCCATTAAGGGGGTAATAACAATCGAAGTTCAACCATGTGTAGACGTATCTAGAGCTATTCTAGACGCAACTGAGATATTTGTATAGAAGTATATATCACTGTATACTTGAATGTGTCCCGCAGGGCATTTACGAGGCTCAAACGATCTACGTGACAAGGCGCAAGCAAACACTCTCGCCATAGTAACAGAAGCTATACCAGCAAGATCCCTAGGAGTTGTTGTCTCTGTCGGGTCTTCTGTGTTCTGCCAGGATTTATGGACAGTAGATAGTGCGAGCTCGGCGAAAGCGAGGAAAGACAGAGCAAGGAAACAACGTGAAACGTATTGTATACAACGACGTAGTTTTGCACAGAACTTTCCAAAGTTGTACATATGCAGTCTTATGGAATTAGCTGAATTAACCACGAGAATATTGTAATATTCTTAGTTGAGTTTACAAATGAGTCAGGCAAGGAGAGACGAAAAATTCTATATACGGTGACTTAACACACGTAAACTTTTAACTTTAATAAAACATTGCAAGTGCAAAATGCAACCAGATCGATTCTGTAAAGATGATTGCCAGAACCAATGTGAACGATCCTAATTGTACTGATCAGAGTTATAATATCACGATGGAAATTGTACTTTTTAAATCAACTAGCGCGCTGGTTGGATGTTCTAAAAATGTCACAAAACACAGCATTTCTTCTGGAATGAGGATTCAACGTCCATTTCAAGATTTAAAATATAATAACGAAAGCTGTGCGAGCAATTATTGTCCAGGATTTATAGACAGTAGATAGGGCGAGTCTGGCGAAAGCGAGAAAAGACAGATCAAGACAACAACTTGAAACGTATTGTATACAACGACGTAGTTTTGCATAGAACTTTCCAAAGTTGGGCATATGCAGTCTTATGAAATCAGCGGAATTAACCGCGAGAATATTGTAATTTCCTTAGTTCAGTTTACAAATGAGCCAGACAAGAAGATGCAGAGAATTTTTTAACTTTAAAGACAGTCGCCGGAACAAGTGTTAACTACCCTAATTGTATTGATCAGAGTTATAATATCACAAAGGAAATTGTACTTTTTAAATCAACGAGAGCACTGATCACGAGTAGATTTTTTAAAATATCACAAACACAACCTTTCTTTTGGAATGAGGATCTAACGATCATTTCGTTATTTTATTTAAAGATACTTAAACATCGACTAACCATTGTTTTAGGTAACGCTTTATGTAATAATAATTATTCCGAAATACGAGCTAACACTGGAAGTTTATCTAGTAACTCATTGTCATACCACAGTGCAAAGTGACACCGAATTAAATTTATTTCTGTACCAGAAAAAAAAACAGGAAATCCTACCGAATAAGGATGTTATTTCCAGATTTGAGGGATGACATCCACAATTTATTTCGCATATTTATAAAGCAATCAATACACTTAAAAAATTCGAGGGAATAAGAAACATCCTTAGCGTCGAGTATTTTATAAATTGCAATGCAACAATGACAGCATTAGCTTTAAAAATAAAAGCGGAAAATACTTTATGGAGGAAGTAGAAGCAAATCTGGAATAAAAATAGCGAGACCGACATAGTTGTCTCCTCACTTTTTTAATAATCTATATCAATGAGTAAATAATTATTTATATCTCCCTGTAACAGACCTGGAACAACTTTATTGTTATTGTTATCCTTTACTCCGTTAAAAATATGGAAACCTTTACTGCGTGACTAACAATAAGTCTTAACTGATACAGAATGGACATTTTGTAGCAACAAAATTGGTCCGACCTTATGGGTTTCGCTGAATTTAGAGAAATTCTTTCCCAAATGAGATAAAAAAGAATTTAGAATGTTGCGGAACACTAAACTATACGTGCGTAGTCTGACAGTCAGAAAAAATAAATATTTAAATAGTACGATAGTACATTGGAAAAAGCACTCTACTTAAACAGCGAATAGCAATATGTTGGGCGCTGTACACTAAAGGAGTTTTATTTGCAAGGTTTTGTAATATGTGAATCAGAGCCGATCTAAACCAACATGAATTCAAGCGAAGGATTTGCAATTGTTTTCTATTGTGAGAAGAAAGAATCGGTAATGACGTAAAATGCTAACAAGAGAACGTCTATTTCGGTCTTTATCGAATAAGACTTTGATAGACTAAAAGTATCGTTAAAGGGTGTGAACCCTGCGAAGCAAGCTTTTTCATTACAAAGGAGCATCAGAGGGGTTTTTTTTTAGATATCACCTACAAGAGCCCTCCGTTTTAAAGATAGTAAGAAGTTAATCCTAACAATTTTGTAACATGAAACCTTTCACTGGATCAACCCTTAACGTTAATTCGTAAAGAAAAAATAAAAAATTTGTATCTTACGTGTAAAACTCATTAATTTCAATTTACTAGCAGAAATACTGAGACCAATGATCTTAAGTCATACAAGTAAGTGATTATGCAAGTTATTAACAATTGTATTACGTTCGTTAGATCATTTGTTGCAATGTCGGAAGATTATTAGATCGTTGCTTTTCTATGAACATTGTAATATGGGAACTTTCATTAAACGAGCCCTTAACGTTAATTCGTAAAAAGAAAAATCAGAAATGTATATCTTACGTGTAAAACTCACAAATTTCTATTTATCACCAGAAATATTAAGACCAATGTTCTTAGGTCATACGAGTAAGCGATTATGCATGCTATTGACAAATGTACCAAGATCGTTATGCTTAGAATACAACACAATATTATCCCCGCGTGTTGCAACAAGCAACTATTCTTTCTTGTATGCTTATTACATTTCTCGAATACAAACATTCAACAGGCATGAACTAAAAATTGTAGCCTAAGTGAGACAAGAGGGACTTAGTCCCTCCGCGCGCTTCACTTGCCAACGCCCCGTCTACATTATAAATATATCTTGCCTGACGTCGTCTCCTTATTCAACTTAGAGCTTCCAGTCAGAGCAGTATGAAATACCCAGTGCATCGCATTGAATGTTAGCCTCCTTGTACGCTGCATGTGTGTTTAACTTGACGTGCAATACGCTATACAAATGTAATCTTTACGTGGAATAACTCTTACAAACTATACTGTATTGACATGGAATACCCTACATATGTATCTGGTTCGGTTAACATGGAATGCCTTATAAATTTCACTCACTTGACATAGAATTACCTCCATAAATCTGGTCCACTTGATATGGAATGGTCTTAGAAATGTGACTCGCTTGACACAAAATTTCCTACAAAAATCTGGTCCACTTGACACACAATGCCTCACGAATGTGACAAATTTGACATTGAATTTTCTATATAAACCTTGTCCGCTGTACATGGAATTCATTTTATATCTCAACTCCGATGCACAGCGGCGTCAGATAGCGATTCCCCGATTTAATAGAATAATTTCAAAGCTAAACTACAAACTGTGCAACAGCGTAGTTGGTAACAATGAGATTTTTTTACCAACATTTTCTTGTCTTTTAATTTGTTCATGTTATCACAAAATTTCGACAAATGTTCCTTCGTGTTGTCATCGTCTTGCATCCGATGTAATCCCTTAAGTACGGTAGGAGAATCTTTGCTAAGATCATTGATTGATTCACTTCCTTTAGTTTGGACCGACAGCTCGAGTCTCGCAGCTCTTGATTAGCTTCACTTAAGATGGAGGCTGATGGGCCGAAAAAGATTTAACAGCGCTGCCGTTTCACCGTCTTCCTATTTCTGGAGAACTTGCTATTTGTGTCGCAGCGTCCCCTTCTACAAAACGGATTTACTTTTACACCAGAGACACGTAGCTCCATGTTTTACTTTTACTAAGTTGAGCTCTAACTTGTGTTTGCGACGTGTCATAATTATTTTACATCAAGAGTTTTAAATTGAATCGAATCACTGCCACGTTTTGATCTTTTCTTAATAAAGAAATAAAGAAAAAATAAAAGTTTTCTTAATCGGAATTGGTGAGTTATCGATTCCAAAAATTCATAATCTCATAAAATACGATCGTTTAAATAAATTCTAACGATAATTCCATTAAATAATAATCTCTTGGCGTTAAAAAAAATCTCTTTGCTTATGTGCCGTCAATTAGTTCGATTGATCAACTGATTATCAATCCAGACATCTTTTGTTATTGCGTAAAAAAGCAATAATAAAATCATTCATTTAATTTGACAAATATTATTCAATACGTGTACAATTTTTCAATTCGTTTGTCTTTGAATTATTGAAATTTAATGCAGTCGCAAATAAAACAAGGAGTGCAAATTTGAAATTTGTACATTGATTCCTCGTGATTCTCGCCTATTGACAGAATCTCCTCTACGGGTAACGGTTATCTTAATTCTGGCTTCCTCATTAGAAGAAGTCATATTAAAATGTTCAATAAAATTGAAAATTAAGTTAAATCGCAAATTTCGTAACGTTTAAAACCCCTCGATCGATTCTCACCAAATTCGAGATCAAGTATCCTCGTCCCCTAGCTAATTTGTATGCCAAGTTTCAGTTTGATAGATGAAAATTTACAAAAGTTTGAGCAAATGTAGATGTCTTTTCGAAAAATTACGAAAAATGTATTATTCTATTAAATGTGAACGCCTTGATCGATTTATGTCAAACTCAATACCGAACAACCTTCTTCCCTGGCCTCGTCTTGTAGAAAGTGTCGACTCGACAGCTAAAAATTTACAAAAGCTCGAGAGCGTAACGCCTTTTTTTCGAAATATTCAAACAACCATAAAATGAGACACCCGTAAGCGATATGTGGGCCCAAATTGTGGGAAACTGATGGGGGTTGCGAACCGATCCGTGTGCAAAGTTTCAACATGACCGAGTAACCCATTCTCAAGATATATCCATTACAATTGTACAAGCTTATCGTGTGCACACACACGCGCGCGCGCGCGTGCGCGCGAACGAGCGTACAGACGGATGGACGGACGAACATTTTTAATAAATCTGATTTCTCGACATTTCGGGACTTTTTAAGTACTGGGACGTAAGAATCTCGAGAACATTTTTTTTCGCGAAAACAAAGCTTCCTCTATGAGAAGTATAAAAATTTAATTTCTAGAAGATACGAACCATTTTACGGATTTTAACGAAACTGTACGAATTATAGCTTAACGTTACATTTTTTATTTCAACATTTTTATAATATCATAACATCTCAAACTTTTCTCAATTTTTTCACCAATTTAGAATCGTATAAAATCCATATTCCTTAATAGATTGTTGCCAAATGCGAAATCATCTATAAAATTTTTTTTTTTAATGCGCGATTTTAAAAAAAATTCTAAACGCCATAAAAACTGCCTACATACCTTTTTGACAAAAATTAGCCAAAGACGGGTTTATTCCTATACTTGTGTCATACATTTAACTATAATTACGCTAATCACTCTCGAGTTATAGACATAACATTTTTTGTAGCCCTGTAAAACCACACACACACACACACACACACACACACACACACACACACACACACACACACACACACACACACACACACACACACACACACACACACACACACACACACACACACACACACACACACACACACACATAAACGGACACTCGCACTCGTAATACACGCACGTGCACACACAGATATACATCCAGACATTGTTCCTGAATATTATTTCTATAATATTCAGACAACTTTAAGCTATCTGACATTGATGTGAAATAAAAAAAAAATGTTACCGTAACAAATGTTGCTCTTTGTGAGGAAGCAAGCCAAGCATGCAACTCATAGAGCGAATCATAGGTCGAACTTTGTATCGACGTAATAAAAATCAATATTATAAATCCCATGATATTCGGTGGCTATGGTTGGTGACGCGAAAGTCTGACATTATTCCTCAGGGGTATAGGAATAGGAAGGGTTATCGAGGAGGGTGGTATATATAGCCCTGAAGAGATTCCACCCGTCAGCAGTGGTAACGTCAGGCATGACGGTAGACACCACGAGGCTCCAGGCAGCGGAGGTTGATGGCTACGGCGTCGATGGTGCGGCTGGTTAAGGGGCAAGCACCATCAGCGGTCCCCGCAGCCACGGCTCGGCTGACATACAATGCTTAATCTACTACAGAAGCAGTAGTAACAGGCAGCGCAAGAGTGTTGGGCAGACTGGGCCACGATGCCAGCGCGCTCGCAGTAGGGATAGTCAGGTACGAGTCAGACGGCCGAGTAAGCGTCAGTCTACCGTGGGCGCGCGTCGCGACACCACATGTACCGTATACCCATCGGTTTACAATTACAATTTACGAACGAAAGCCAATGAACAACTTTTCTTTGAATAATGAACTTAAAAATGTGCGGATTATTGTGAAGATTTATAAACATTTGGAGAGTTTGAATTAATATAAAATTAAATCGGTTTTTTTAATTAACTTAAATATGTTTACTTAATCAATTGCAACTGTGCACAGCGAGATTTCTGCAGTTTTCGAAAGATTGTTTCGTGAAGGAGAGGTCGTTTGTTTTTGTATAAGAAAAAAAAAGAAAGAAAAAACAACGATATCGTGAAGTGACGTTACTGAATCTTCGTAAAAGGACACGTGCCGTACCATTTTGGGTATATTTTGTGAAGACACTGAAGGAAAAACTGAACACGTGTGGTCGATGGAGACGATAGACGTCGAGTTATATTGAGGTACTTGATTACTTTGTCCTTTGAAAAGTTTCTGTTATTTTAAATATTTTTATTGTTCGTTATTCAATGAATTTTTTAAAAAGATTTTTCAGGCGTTATTAAAAACTCAATGCCGAACATTTGTATCTTGCTATGGGAATCAATTGTACATTGCGGAATTTTGAATGTTTGAACTCGTAGTCAATGTTTTTTTTTTTTGTTACTGAATTTAAATCGTTCGTTGTATCGGCAACGAACGGTTTATTGAAATCTCGTTCGTTACTCGTTAATGAACATTATAAGACTCAAACGGCTACGGTTGTTCACCGCTCGTGCAAACCAGGTGAATCCGTCGAGAGATATTTCAGCTTTAAGAGTGGTCTCGCTGTACGTGCTCCGAATATGGCCGATAGCAGCCACTCGGACTCTTTCGCATGATCGTATCGCTTGTTCCATTACATTTTTCAGTCGTATTTTTTCTGAAACTGCTCTCATGACCGCCGTTTCACCTGTACGCTCGTGTCAGTCCCATTTCATTATTATCCCGTTTTCTCTATTTCTCTTTTCCTACCGTTCGTGCGTGACGCATGTATTATCTCGTAGTCGTATCACCAGCGCCCACTGCGTAACTCTCTCATCTACTCGGCCTTTATTTTTCTTTCCACCTCTTGTGAAAGTATATAACGCACGCGAATACGCGATTTCGTGCACGACCCTCGAGAACAATGGGCAGGGCATTTCCTAGTGGAATTTTGCGGTTTCTCGTGCTGGTTATAACGGGAAGTCCAATTTAATTCTAAACACCTTCGTACATAACAATTTAATTATAAACTTGGGCCTCGTAAATTACGAAAATTATTTACGAAAAATGTTGTCTCGTGACACAAATAAATAATTAACTATATTTATCTTTTGATTTTCAAAACAAACGTTACTTTTTGTAATAATCGTTATTTTACATAAACAAATATATTTTAATCATGTCAAATAATATTTTCAATTTATTATTCGATTCGTATTAATATATTCGATAAATAAGATTTTGTTTAATCCGAATACAAATTATTTTTATAAACTTAAGACCAAATTTTAAGAAAGGAGGTGAAAACTTCATTTATGATTATTTTTTAAAATCCTTTCGATTAAGGTGAGAATTAATAAAATGTCTCGATGTTATATTTCTAAAAGAGTTTAAAGTTTATTCTTTTGTAACAACGATCAAAGATTTTATCTAAACAAAATACCGTTGGTCGAATTTCACGATAAACCGCAACTGCTTTCGGTGTGTTGGTAATACAAATGAATAATTCATTACAGAGTCGATAATATGAAGTTCGAAGGTCCCGTTGAACCAACTGGCAAAGGTCTACTACACTGATACTATCATTCATATATTATAATCGAGGAATGATATCAAAGAAAGCAGACCATAGATTTCTGTCGAAAACTTGCTGATAAAATGCGACCAAGGAAATTTGTTATTTGCCTTGGTCGAATAATAATAATTTACCTCGTATAATATACCGGTTACACGCTCATCGATAACAATACTAAAACAAAGAGTTAAAAGAATTAGAGAGTAAAATCATGATTAGGTTGGCTGACCGGAAATACGATTAATCTGCTGGTAAAATGTAAATAAGAGGATAAGAAGTAAACACGGCAATTGTATTTTTAAGGGCTTGTAAGATCGATCATAAGAAGCACATAACCTCGCAATACTTCGCAAAATGTATTATGACAAAGTAGATAAAGAATGCATTTGGTCTCTTTTCTTTTTACAGTTACGAGTTGTATTTATTTTTCAAATTTACAGTTAAAATCGTTAAGTCTCACGACATCGGTACGAAACTACTCTTGGCAACTTAAATTGATTTCACACATGATTTTAGAAAGAAAAACCTGTAGCTGAACAGCTTCAATTTAAGAATACAAATGTGCTGTACACAAATTTATTTGACTCCTTTATATCGTAGATGACTTTTGTTTTTTTAGATTTAATTATATTTTACAAATGACGTATCGCAATTGTCAGATCAACCAGATATTCTGTAAGTCTAATATATACAGGTTGCCAGTGGCACCGTTACGACTCCCTTTAGAACCCAATTTTGCCGAATCACATGGGCAGTGTCATTCGTAATACACAATAATTGACCATTTTTAGCTTATGACTTCACCAAATGAGGAGCGGGATAAGTTAAAAAAAAAACTCATCATGATATTAAATACAATATATTATGTATCTCGGGAAACCGGAGGAAATTCCAATCAAAAAATTCCGCAGAGTCTTGTTAATTGTATTTGCAGCGATTACTCGATCGAATGTTGCAATTTTTGTTCTTTATGGTCCACATTCGTACTTCGATATTTATTTAAAAACTAGTCAAGATGATTATAAAGTGACAACTAATGATTGTTGTTAGTAAATTCTACTATTATTATATTAGCATTAATCTTTTCTATTGTCAACGTTAGTATTATTGAACTACTGCAACCAAAAACGTAGTTACAATGTAAAAAATTCATGTCAATATAAAAATTGTTGCATAGACAAACAATTAATAGTCGTCACTTGACAGTTACCGGGATTGTGTGGGATGTACTATTAAATTCTAAGTGTATGCTCTTTATATAACAAAATTGATTACAATTAAATTGAAGAACGTGCCTGTCAAGTGTAACGCGCGAATGTGTAACGAGAAATGTTTTTTTTAATTATCACGTGCTCCCCGGATTTAGTATTTATATGAAAGAGCGAATCTTTGTAGAATACATGTTGCTATGAAATAGCGAAATTGCTTAGTAGAATACATGTTGTTCCTTCTACTATGATGAATCTGTGAACTTGGTCATACGATCATTTGTTATAGAAGCATGCAATTTTCATTGAAAACTTAGAAGACAACTTAATTAGCCTTTTCTTTTAGATGTCGCTGTTTTTTTTTTATTATCAGGTTCGTTTACCTGTTGACATAAAACATTTCACACACGTTACAGTACTTCATTATAAATGTAAACCGTGATCAGAATCTGATTAATATTGCATAACCTTTGGCAAATGAATAATATCACCATGAAACGAAAATGCTTTGAACCTTCTTTGCAAAACAACCTCATTAGCGGTTTTTGTTGCTGCTGGTATTTTTTTTTATTACCATTTCCGTTTACCTGCAGACATGAAATACTTTACACGCGTCACAGCACTTCATTGCAAATGTAAACCTTGAACAGAATCTGATAAATATTCCATAACCTTTTTCAGATGAGCAATATCACTGTGAAAAAAAAAATAGTTTGAACCTTGCTTAGAAAACAATCTAATTAGCCGTTTGTGTTGCTGTTGGTATTTTTTTTAATTACCAGTTCCATTTACCTGCAGAAATAAAACAGTTCCCACACGTTACAGGAGTTTATTATAAATGTGAACGGTGATCGGAATCCGATAAATATTTCATTATATTTTCCAAATGAAGCAATATGCATCATGAAACGAAAATATATTGAACATAATTAAAAACTACTTTACGAAAAAATTATTAAACAAACATAAAATAAAAAATTTCGATTGAATAACGTGCTGTGGAAAAACTTAATAAAACAATTGAGTATTCAGAAATTATTCAATATAATCGAGAGGTGTCCTACCAAATAAAATTTTATTCAATTAAAACAAATGGAGAGCGGTCCGACTGCAACGAATAAACAGTAAATTATTGAATTTTTTTTTTATCAAGTCTCTTTGTATCACATTTCGTAAAATTATTTTATATTATTCTATTCCGAGTGTAACATTATAAGCATCGAATCGCATTGACTTAATGCCAACGCGGATTGAATATAAAAAGCAGAATGGGGTTAGGTTTGCGTACTGCGAATTCATGTTTTCGCGAATATAAGCCAAAGTTGGATGCGAAGTAGGCGGAAGTAGATGCGTGTTGTCGTAAGAATGGTGGCCATCTCTCTGATAATTCGATAAATAACTAATCGGCATTCAACTAACTTTAAAATATGTCTCTTTCCCTTGAAGGTTTCAAATTTATGGAAAAAAGACAAAGACCTAAGTGATTTTTGTACCAAACTCGGTTGAGAGCGTTTCACCCAATCGGTAAACATTTGTAACAACGAAAGTAGGCGAAGCTCACGTGACCCTCAGTAAAACCCATTACGCCCGTTTTATTCCTGAACGCACAGTTGGTAGGAAAATATGTTACAATCACAATATTATGATTAATATCATAATTAAGAAAAAAGAAAAAAGAGAAAAAAACGATTATGGACATTTCACTCAAATGCGTTTTCTCACCGTTCGGTTATTTTAAGGGTGAAGGACAAGGTAGGGCGGGTAAAAAAAATTGTAGGAGTTTCATCTGTGTCAATATTATATTCTACAATAAAATTAAACTCCGACAATTTCTTATATTCACATCTGGAAATTTATTTACATTATCGGAACACCGTTATGAAAAAAAAAGAAAAAAAAACGAATGTGCGACATTATTTTTCGCCGATAACAAGATAACTCGTTTTCTTTTTACTGTTAACGTTGATTCTCCGCCCACTCCTCCTAATTTATATATTTTTCATGGAATAGATATAACGTAAAACGTTTATAAATAATACAGTTTTGTCACAAGACAACTTTTTTTTCCAATGAGCGATCAACAATCAAGCGGACTGTGTAGTCAGCATGGAAAAAGGTTTTCTCGAAGGGCGTTAATAATATTATAGACAAGTGACGATAGAATTGCGTATTCATAATTGCTGCATTATATTAACTAAGCGAATAATGCAAAACGATTTGCAAGCACTCTTAAAGTTTCTCAACAGTATTAAAGTTATCACTCAATATCCTAACTTTCTTTACGTTTCCTAACTCATAAAATATTTTCTTATGGAAATTTTCCAATTTGTGAGAACGATGGACGAGTTGAAATGCACTTTGTTAAATCAAATCTGTCGGTGGAGGTGAATGGATTTTCTTCTTTACGGGATATATGTATTATTATAGACGGACGGCTTTCAGACATCCAGAAAGGACAGATCGTAAAGTAAGAAGAAAGTGAATGTAGAATAAAGAAAGAACGATATGGAAAAAGAAAGATGAGATACCTCAGTGGAGAAAGAATATCGGGATTAAAGAAGCGAGAGGGAAACTAGATAAACTCAAGAAGCCTTCTAGCGAGGAAAGTCACTCTGTCCCCCGGTAACTTTTACTCTTTTTTACATTTCACCTTCCCCCATGGTATCTGACGGTCTACACGTCTATATGGGCAGAGATACGTAATTCGATATTACGTGTATCGGGAATACCAATATTTTTTGGATAAACCTGTTTCATCTCAAGGTTTAATTGTAATTATCGAGCAGCAATGACGGAATAAGTGTTGGGTCATTGGGACCGGTTCATTGATTCCATGTTGCATAGGAAATGAAGAGAATTGATAGCGAAAAACGAGTGCATTTACCTAATTATCGACTAAACAGGCAAAAGGCGACCAAAGATTCTTCGCTCCAGTCAACTTGTATGAGCCACAACGGTTAGCATTGTCATATTTAAACAGCATTTTAACGGAATACTGTAGGTGGATATGATCAAAATATTTGATTTGAGACCAAAATTAATGCTGTGAGTGTAACCGTTTCAATCGAGATGTTCTGTTTTTTTTTAATGCGCCGTAAGCGTGTTTTCAGTGAACATCATCGCGCATGGCACACGTCCGACGTTATAACATTATCACATAATACTGTAGAAATTATCAATAGAGACATTGTCGAGAAATTTTTGACCATTCGTATTGTTATATTTAATGAATTTTACCATCTGAAAGGTATGCGGTGGTTGATTGAGGTCAATTAATGCAAGATATTTCGATTAAAGCGACCAGACAACAGTAGGTTGATGTGTCGGAAAATAGTCCGTTAGGCTTAATAAATTGTCTAAATATATAAAAATCGTTAGTCAAGTTGTAGGATGGCACATGATTCTTTCTCGTGATGATATTGAAAAAAAGGCATGATATCGAGTCACAATATTCCCTGCGCAGCTGGCACCAATGGTTATCTTCAGGGTGAACTTCAATAATATGACGATCATTGTTTTGCTTCATAGTTAGGTTTAGATCTACCGAGCCTTTTGATAGTTCAGGTATTCACTTTTCACCTGAATAGTGGATACTATCGCTGGCTTCGATAAGCCGATCACGAACAGCTGGTCTAATTAATCCTCACTACCAATCACAAGTACTGTTTGCTCAATCTCAATAGTGGTTTTTGATATGCGTGCTGTGCCCGTAATTATTTGAATCCTTAATAGGCCGTTGTCAAGGTTGCCTCGTTAGAAACCAATTACCCTTTGATAGTGTCATATGATATCAGGAAATTCTAATCAAACCTCTGTACGTTACGCAATATCTAGAGAGTGCTTGCACGGTCTTTGATTCTTTCTTTGTTTCGTTATATCCATTGCGATTCGATATATTGAAATCGGGACTCAGAGGTATTTAAAGTAGATGCATCAGGGATGTCTTTAACGCAATTAGTTTCTGTTGAATAGCACTGGAACATCGCTAGTTTGCATACGAAAGTATGCTGAATTAGTCATGTTTTTGTATTTCCAAGCGCTAGATTTGATTACCAATATATTCGTATGCCGATCGTTATGGAATTTTATGTGAAAAAGTGCGAAAAGCGGTGACGATAATAGAAACAGAAAAATCGCTAGATTCGCCAATTTCTGTACAATCCAAATTTAAAAAAGAACTAAATTTACGATAAGATACTTTACGATGGATCATGACGAAATTTAGCAAAGACACTCTACTGATAAAACCTAGCTTCGTTACTTCAGTCTGTATGATGTTAAAATCGTATAAAACGACATAACAATAGTATTTCACATTCTGGGATAACCAAACATTATCGCGTATGTCCACTCATAATTTTAATCTTCATTCAAACATATTATTTGATATCACTTGTACTATAATAACGTCATTGCTCATTATCGGTGACACTTGTAGTAAATTAAACAGTTTGAGTTCGAGTTAGGATGGATTATCATCGCAATCGAAGCGTGAGGGAAAGATTCTGCATCCTCTGGCTCGTTTCTCTGTTGCGATGTGTTATACTAACGGGCGCAAAATCGCTGTTGTGCCGCAATGAAAATTCTGGGTTAGGCTCGAACACGGACATAAAAGTGACAAAGTGTGGTAACGCGTGTTACTACATCCAAGTATAATCCATAGACGTACATAAATAGATTGAACACCCAGTACGCACTGAGATAAAAGGTTATTCGCTATAACATAATTTCCCGTCATCTGAAATATTGTTTAAGCGTTAAAAAATGTATTAACAGTGAAAATAACGGTAAACATAATTTATTCGTCTTTAGGTGTTGAAATCGCTTGACAATAGGAATACGAATGTCTAATTATTATTTCTCAATCGTATTGGCTAATTCCAATTGTTTGTTAATCTTTCGATTCAAATCCGAAATTTTTTTTATTTGTGCAGAATTATTTTTAGTTACCATCTCATGAAATTTTATTTACAGGTTTTCAAAATGCACACCAGACTTGTAGAAGAATATTTGATAATATAAATTTCGCGAGTAATTTTAAGTGGAATCCATGTTACGTCAAAGTTACTGCACTCCTTTTCCGCATGAAAGGATCCATGTACCGGAGTTTATGAACTGTGCTGGTATCGAAATAGGATATTATGTCAAGAGTGTGTTGAGTTCCCTAACTTGACTAGGATTCAGTTCTCTCAACGTGTGAGTGAGTCTGAATGTGCGCTCACGGTAAAGAGCTTTAACTAAAGGTAAACAATTCTGATTGGCTAGGCACACGAGTCAGGGTAATAAGATTAACCTCCAAGGTAGGGTAAAGGTAATGATTGGTTGATCAAGGGTGTTGGTAGTGGGTATTAGAGACCGTGACTGAATTCTTAGCGTTACTTTTAAGAGGTGGATAAAAAAAACGAGAAGCCAAAGGACAGCGCGAGGAATAGTGGAGGTGCAGCGCATAGTGAAAGATCAATAGGGGTTGCGTAGAAAAGGTTGTAGTACATAACGAAGTCGATGCGGCGAATCCTCGGCAATACTTCCTTAGGGGAATCAAAGAAGCGGTGAGAACTGTTTGATGTCTGCGGCTTTCCTGTTACCTCAGTAAAAGACGTCCAGAAGATCCGTTTCGTGAAAGCTCAGAGCAATACCCACGCGCGCGCTCTCTCTCTCTCTCTCTCTCTCTTTCCTTCTCTTAATCGTAGTGCAGTCTTATTCACCTCCAACCTTCTCTGATGTCTGAGGCTCTCAAATACCGTGGAAGAAATAACATTGTACCGACAAAAGACTTAGCCGTCAAAGCAATAATCCGTCACGTGCTGCAGACAGATAAAAAAGGAAATGTTTTTCGTCTCGCGTAAATAAGAGTTGATGTATGATATAAAAACGGGACTTGATGTATGATATGATACCCGCGAGTCAAATGGTACTCACTTGCGTATACAAATATCACGAAGTTACGCATGCGTTTCGTATTTTGATTTTCTTCGGTGTCGCTGAACGTATCACTAACGAGGTACATCGTTCAAACTATATCGCTTATGGTAAAACGTAAGATGTAAATGAATTTCGCATACGAGCCATGCTGTTTAAAGCTTATAGAATCAACTCAGAGAGACGAAAGATAAATTCATAACCTCTCAATAAAACACAATGGGGAGTGTAACGATTAAGACGAAGTGGCTGTAAATTGGAAAAATACATTGGACTTGTTTGGTTATTTTTGGTTATTTTTACGTCGGTGGCCTTTAGGTAAAATGAAGGATTTTTATCTAAGCCAATCCTAATATTTTTAATCCATTCATTTCTGTACTTTATTTAGGATGCGTTAACTGGGAATTTCACTCAAGGACATTAACGTTAAATACCAACAGAGCTTAGAAACAGTGAGCTTATCAACGGCAAATATAAAATCGTTGGCACCGTTAGTTTTTCAAACGAGCTTCACTGATCATACTTATCTCAGTTAAAGTGTCTACTTCAGTCATCAGCCTATCACATGCTCAATATAAATTGCACCGAGTAATCTGCAATATTTACTGTTGAATATTATTCATAAAACGATACTTTGTCATGTATTTTGGAAATAAAAGTAGAATGCGTTAACGCACTACGAATGTTGTAAATTTAATCTCTGCAGAGGTAGCACGAGCGTGAACTATAGCCTGAGGGTTGTGCAAACGACCTTGAGCTTTCCATGGGAAATATGAAAGTCGTGGATATGTTGCTGGCTCTAGGCCGACAGAAAATCGCTCCAGGGGACTTAGCTGCCGTTCTCGCTATGAATATAATCCTTTCTCTCGCTTCGTTCGTTCTAGCTCCCATCTCTCCGAGGATATAGCAGTATAGTGAAGTAGACCTTCCTGCTCGTAGCCTTGAACATCGTGTACGCTCGTTCGTACGCTCGGTTGGCTTGCCACGAGCTAGACGCTGCTTCCACAAGCGGTGCAAAGCTCCGTGGTACCGACGCTACGCTATTTTATCCTCTCGTTTCATCGTCGTCGGAACAAAGAACCGACTTATAGATTCAGCAATTTTGGTGTCAAATGTTAGAAACGTGAATCAGAAGGTTCATCCAAAAGAGAGAATGGAGAAAGTTCTGTCGATATGAAAAAGCGTTGCTATCATATTGTCAAAAGAAATGAAGAATTCGGCATTTGGTATTAATAGATAAATACGCGCAAAAGGTTAATATGTTCACATTCAAGGGAAAACTCAGGAGAAAGCTTGCCAATTTGAATATAAACTACGGATAGTAAAAGAATATTTAATTCAATATGGCATCATCGTCATTGAAGGATGCAAAGTAGACATGCGCGTTGCATCCTCATTTTTTGGCCGTCGTTTACAAAAGTTTCTCTACAAGGAAAACAAAATTAATGAGTTTATTATTTCATAGAGAACGGTGGATCAAAAGAATGAGAAAGCTAAAAGTCTACTTTGCGTTTTCTTCTTTCTCGGAAGAAGCTTACGTTTCGCGAACAATTTTTTTTCAAGTACTTAATGTCAGAGTACTTAAAAAACATTGAATAATCCGAAAATCATATTCAGATAAAATGTCCTCTGTGTGCGTGTGCGTATACGCGCGCACGAGCTGCTATCACGCTAAACTTTGATATACAGAGGGGTCAGTTACTTTCCTTTCGTCATGCAAAATGTAGTTGAAATCTGTAGGGCCATTGAGATTTTATGAGATTTCGTCTTTTAATGCAAAAACTTTAGGAAATTTCAAGCTATCGGGCCGTAACTTTTTACAACAGGGAAGTTCGGTTCACGATTGATTTTATTATTGCATTTAGACAGAATCGGACAAGGGCTTGAAGATTTGTGACATTTTTTCCAAAGATTAAGATAAGCAATTGTATTGTATGCCGCTAATGTGGACATTGCAAATTGTCTTCTCATTATTTTACGTGGCTCACAGAGCTTTATCCATGATTAAGTGAAAATTAATCAAAATACTTCTTCATAACAGGTTACTTTACGGTGTAAACTAATGAGAAATTAGTTTGCGAGTTTCCACCTGACAAACTTGTTTTCTCGATAATATGCATCAATGGTACATCAGTGCAATGGATGCGTGTTATCAGTCTTTGATAAAGCCATTTTACGGTTTAAATGCTAATGATATCGCGTTATACCAAAAAGGAAAATGAATATTCTCGAAGAAAACTTTTTTTATAGAAAATACCGGGGCAATTTGACACATGGGGTTTACTTGATGCATCAACGGAAAAAATATTTCCCTGTAATATAAACTGTCACTGTATATAAAAATCTGCAAAGATGTACGCACGGTTTTTTCAACTATGCCTGAAGTCTTTTACGACACCGCTCTTAATATGTGAAAATATTGCATATATTTACTGTCAACTTTGACGCTGAGACTGTCATCTTTGTCAGCTTCCAACGAACCAGGCCATTGACAAAACGGCTTGGCATTTTTTTCTTTAAGTTAACGAATATCCTATGTGTGAGCGTGTCAATTAACAACTTGCCTGGTCGTTCCTTTTCGGAATGAAATTTGTAATGGGATAATGAATTCAAATAGCCCTAGAAACCCATACGCGTACTTGCCCATTAGAATTCTTCGCCATACCTCTCCAATATATATGGAGGTCATGCCGCGCGAACTTAATACGCACGTTTTTTTCCTTATTTCCGCGGGAATCGTGGATTGCGACGTATCCTTGAAATTTTAATGCAATTTTTCCGTTTCCTTCTCGAACGATTGGCTATATCTGGAATTCTGCCGGAACTGAGGCCAAGTCTCTCACTTATTTACCTAACTATACGCAGGTTTTGAATTTCCTTGCAGAGATAAACCGAATGAGGGGAATACTTCGAGTGTGCGAAAGTAGTTGTTCAATTCATGAAGAGGGGAAGCCCCGGTTTCGGGGATTCCCGGTAGGTTATTCTCAAAGGATTGATAATCATACATTTGTATGAACTAATCAATGTTTCTCGTTTTTGACAGGAATATTAATTATTGATTCTCCTCTGAAATTATTAATTAGCGATATAAGAAGAATATATATTAACAAATTCGATAATTGTAGAATTAATTAGAAAAATGATAAAACTGGTCTTGTGCGAGTAGAAAAATTTGAAAAAAAAGCTGTGTGGAACTGTATTCATCCATCGGTATTAACCTAAACATTACGAGGACGATATAAATCTCAAATCCCTGCAAATACGATTTCCTTAAATCCAAATATTATTTGAAAACGAAAAATTCTGTCCGAAGCTGTATGATTTCTGAACGATTAGCCATTCATCGGATGATTTCTCCGTATAAATTGCTATTAAAATAACGAATAACAGATATACGCGAGGGACGAAGGGGGTGGAAAACATGAACATGGGTTGTTTCACACGGCCGTGATGTCATGCCGTAACCGGCCTGTTCGCACTCCCCAACTTCTCGAACCGCAACGATGCCTGTCGCATTCCCAGTTTCCTCTGCAGAGTTTCACACGTATATGTATAGTCTATGTATTACTGTAGAGCGTACAACATACATGTACGTTATACATGTACTATATAGCAGACGTCGTAAAGCTCCCCAACCAGGAGGGTTGCCCTGAATGAGATATATTGCTCGTAGAATTCCCGAGACACGGTGTGTTTCAGTGTCAAATATTCAAAGCAATCTAAAGTACCAACCTGACCAGCTTAATCTGAAACTAATCTAGCAACTTCCAGAGCGTGGCATTGCCCAGTGAGCAGTACCGCGGCACAGCCGCGACCACCCCTCACGGTGCAGAACCAACCAAGACTCTGCGCGATACGCCTGCATCTACCGTTTCTCGCTTGGCAAAGACCGCTAAAGCTCATCTGACTTGCCAGAGTGGTGAAGGTGTATAATGATAATAACATGAGCAAACACTGAAGCTCCTAGATTTTCCATTAAATCAGTAGAATGCTACGTAGTCTACACAAGTGATAGATTCTAGTTTAAATGAATCGTCGAGGGTCACCGTGGACCAATGCTATGTCAAGGCTATGCTGGACGACCCCCTGAAGGATAATGAAATGATGCTAGAGTGAGATAGTATATGATAGTGTGCGGCTGTGCGAGACATCGTACATCCAACTTTTTGAACAGTGTTCTGTAAGCGGGGACCTCGCGATAGTGTTTCAACAGTTGAGGGTTGTAAGACCTGAACTTACGCTACCGGTGACAAATTTTCGCTGGTATTGATTACCGTCGGGAAACAATTCAGCATCCGGCATGCTTAATTCATAATCAAGTTGTACTCGTTGATACGTGCTTTGGTTGTTAAACATTTATTGCACAGCTTCTTGTGTGAATAGGTGCAGTTACTAGTGTAAATGTATTGTTGTCTTAGATATTTTTTACACCCTTGGTGCTTTCGGGGGCGGGGGGGGGGTGCTAGTGATTGAACGACCGCACAACGGTTCAAGGTATAATGAAATTATGCGAAATTGAAGTGAAGCAAGAAAGAAAAGAGACGGTCGAAGGCTCCGTTGTACGAAAACAGATACAATACGAAAGGAGAGAGACGCGCTTTCGACGCAAACTCGGTATTGCTGGTACTCCGGGGAAACAACGTGTTCGATTAATTAAGCGGCAACCCAAATTCTACCTCGTTGTACTACAAGAGATGGCACGCAGCGTTCTGCGGTTAGGGCTGTTGGCGTTCCTCATCGTTTAGCAGCTGATCGAGTACTCGAAACGTTTCGGTTCGCGGAATGGCCACTGCTGTGTCAAGAAGAGTATTGTAATGGCTACGAAATATCGAGCAACAGATAGATTGGAGAGTTTTCAACTGTTTTTTGAATATAAGTTTCTTTATTCAAAGTTTATATAAGTTGGCCTTAAAGTGGGTCTTCGTTAGTATTTATTATTCTCTGTTGTTGGAACAAAGTATCAGAAGATCCTCAACCAATTTTCATGTATAATGCATTCGTTCTAGGGCACCTGATGCTGCTACTGTTATGAGAAAAAAGAAAAAAAATATACAAAACGTTTGTAACTCTACGAACGAGAGGTAGCCGGAGGTACGCGTCTGGGATTTAACCCAGGGAGCACAATTAATTAATATTCATATTATGGTAGTGTGTGAATTTATTAAAGTTGGATTTTATTTCAACGAGAACGCGACGGTCGAGGATTTAATTGTTATTGGAGTTGCGAGGAATATTCACGTTGCAACCGTTCCACTGTGATTTTAGTCCGTGAGTTGAAAAAATAAAATTGAAACAACTATCTGCTATCTAACTAACGCACCACAGTATTTTTTAAGGGTTTTAAATATCCTGGAAACTGGTGCATCGCATATATACTCAACATCGCTATTATTACAATGTTTCGCCGCTTTACTAATGAGTATGCACGATTCGATGTTAAACATATTTGAAATTCCCGTCATATTGCAACGGTATTTGTTCATGCGTCCCATATAACTCGTTTAATGAGTTTTATTTTTTATACCGCGTACTTTATTATATCTTTATAACTTTATTCGATTAATAGTTAAGATTTTTTAATTTGTTTAAATTAATTACTTACTTATAATTGACACATTAATTGAATCTAATTGGTGAAAAGTTGTAGCGGAGTTATCGGGACATGAAGTGATTGTTAAATTTCACAAAAGCCATCGTGGTTTGCAACTTGTTGGCTAAATTCGTGTGTTTACTCCTGATTGGCTGAACTCTGACATCGACTGAACGTAACTCGAACTCGTATCACGTTGAGTTCATCATGCGGTACAAACTACAACCACGAATTTCTGTTTCAAAAATTACTGAAATGTATTTAAATCGGTTGCATAACACTTTTAACGGGCTTGCGTATTCTTTGATCGTAGATTCTATTCATAGGAAGAGACGAACACTCAGATTGTCGAATCTAGGAGTTTTTTTCCCTCTTGAGAACGCTCGCGTAATATCTTTCCGGTAATTGAATGCAGATTTTTCGCCGAGGGGCGAGTATTCGAAAGGATTGAAATCGATGGATTACTCTATCGGTTAGACCATGAATAATGGAAACAATGGTGGACTAAACCAGTATGGGACGACAAGCATACCACGAGCCTCCGCACCTATGATTTTCTGATTGTCTCAAGGGTTAATTGCGAGTAGCTAACAGGCGAACAAGAACCGCTGTTTCCAATTGACGGTAAGCACGTCTATAACCAGAGTTTCCGGATCTCTATGCCAAGAGCAGAATAACCGACACTTGGTGGTGTACTTCGATGCGGATAACTCTGTATCAGAGACAACGAATTTCTCGACTATCCAATGATAGGTGAAATCTGCTAATTCCCATTCGGTGTCGGTGCAACTGATGCGAAATTCTCTTTGTGTGTTTCATCGTAATGACAGCAGACAAAAATAAAAAATGCCATAATTATGTAGTGAATTGCATCAAGCCCGAATACTGAATACCGTTCATTCAGTTAATTTTAGAAATGACGATTGCATTGTTGACTCTTAACAATACCTGATAATCCGTTAAATACACTGGAAAGCATTCAATGTACAAAAACATTGCTCTCAATTCTAAGTAATTAGTAAGGGGCTTTGATCCATTGATCATTTAAGCTATAAAAAATATCGACATAGAAGAGTGCCATTTTTTTCTATATGACTTTGGGATGCAATATACTTCGATACCCAAGGAAAACAAAAAACTGATGAGTCCTGTAGATTTTTTTTTAAATTACATCATGTGCCGTTTCTCAATAATGAAAATTGTTAGGAAGATATCGACTTTGAATTATCAAGAGCATGGTTTTCTAAAAGTAAATATTACAATTTTTTTGTGAACTGTAGTTAATTGAATGTGAATATAAAAAATCACGTGTTGTTTAAACTTGTGATATATATTTTGGGAGATATGAATTTGTAAAAGGTACATTTTTATGATCTCAGGATTGTCGTGGATCTAGGTTTTATTTATCATGGGAAAAAATCTCTTTACGATACACAGAATCATTAAGATACATCTCCATTGTAAGTGATTTTATCTTGTGGTGATTGCAAATTGCGCTCTCGTCTGTGCAGTTTAAACTATCTTACCCATTTCACGAGGCGGCGAGATAGTTTAAACTTTACGTTTCTTGGTTCGTCGTATCGGGCAATGCGCCATTTTTACCGCAAGTACTCTATCGCCTGTGACTTTGTTCTCGCTCGAAACCGCAGTGTCATTTCCATCGTACGAAATAGCTTCTGCCTCCGCTTTTTCGATCCAATGTTTAAAATTAATTTTTATTCCTGCGATAGTTCCGCCTAATTATGCTGTGCAACCGTTTCATTTTTGTTTTCAATTTGTCATCAAAGGCAACGGGATGGCATTTCCTCCCTCGATAGCTTCTCGTTAGATTGATAAAATCTTTTCAAAATATATCTTCTTCGTTCGAGTATACCGACGCATTTTTTTTTTTTTGTGAACGCCCGTCTTTTATCTGTTCGTATTCGCAGCTTGATAGAAGCACCAAAAATCAATTCCGATAGGGCAGAGTTCGTAGCGTGGCTTCTCATCTATAGTAACTCCATGGAAAATACCGTGACCCGATATACCATGATACGACGCCACCTATCACGCAATCACCAAACTGCTAATAAATGCGAGTTTTAATTACAATGGATATTCCCACGATTAAAAACTTTTGCTAACTGATTACAACGCGATATAAATACCGTTTATGAAAATTAAAATAAGAATTAAACGTTACACGGGTAATGCCAGCCGAGACGACGAACATACGAACATTGTGTTCGTATTGTGTGTATTGTGTAGTGAGGGCCTATAGGTCGGCTTCTAGTTCTAAACGTGTCGTGCCATCTAGCGGATAATAGCGGTGCTGCGCCATATAATCTCGAGAACTAGCCATAGATACAAGTTGGTATATAGATTCTACATACATCAGGTGCTTTTGTCGTACATAATTTTAGGTTAGGTTCAAACTCACTGAGAAGTGACCGAATATCGGAATGTCAAGATGGCCGGCATAACTTTGGCTTATGGAATGTTCTGCGCTAACTTAAAATCTTAAGTCTTATCATCGTGCTACGGTCTCGTTCGGTAAACTATGTAACCAACAACGTGTTGTATTTATCGTAGAAAAATTTAAACGGAAAGATTTTTTAATTTATTCTTTTAAATGTTTATAAGCTTTTCATTGTTATATACACCGAGGTGCTGTGACAATAAATTGCCATTATTATAGAAATATACATGTGCGCACTTATTGTAATAGTCTCATCGTGCTTGGCATTGAGAGAAGATTATATAAAATCAAAAAAATCTGGATTGTGATAAATAGGTAATTAATTCTAATAAAATGCTTTCCTATAGTTATAGAAATACTGATTTATTTCACTATTTTTCTGTCGAAAATTATCAAAATTATTCTGATTTAGTTTCCTCACAAGTCAAAGGAGAGAATTTCTGTGCCAACATCATATATTTTTCATGATAAATTGACAGAATAGGGAGAAGAAAATTGGTCAATGATTTGTAAAAAAGATTTCACTGCCGGTGAAAATAATTGATTGATTGCTTAATATCTGATATTTTCTACCATTTACGTTTTTTTTTATTATTCAACTAGTCTGTTTCACCAATCTTTTATCTCTATGCTGACGTTATATCCGACAGATTTTCCAGAAGAATTCGCAATCTCATCAGCTCTTGTCGCTAGCGAACGAGCAGTGCAAGAGGATAATTCAATTCCATGTACACGTACAAATTTACATCGTTAAGCTCTTTACACAATAGGCATCTTGTTCCTCACACTGCGGGATCCATGGTTTTTTCAGATTCGTTCCATTATCAATGAGAGTTCGTTAAGCCCCGACATTTAATATCTGAGATTAACTTTTTTAACGTTCCTTAATGAACAGCAACCATATATGTACATTTCATATATGTTTTATTAATATTTCTTCATTTATAGTCCATTTTAATGTAATTTTATTCAGCGATAATAAAGTAGAAACCCATGGAAAATAAATATTTCGAAAAATATGTTCGGAATATAGAATATTTCGTCGATTTATATATCAGAAATACTTTTTTAATATTTTTTAAATACATTTCAGATATATTTTGATCTATATTTCGTTTATATTCGAAAATATCTCTGAATTGTAGAATTTTTCGTGAAAATATATCTTAAATATACTCAGATATATCCCGCGTATAATTTAATTCCAATTAGACTACACGATAACCATTTTTAGGTCAGTTACCAATGTGACATCAAAATTGGAGCTCAAAATTTCTGAATCATAACTCATTTTATAGCCGAATTGCGCCCTCTTTTTCTTTTTGCCTGACACAGTGAACTCGCAGGAATCACTTAATTTTTTAATCACATTTATCTGCTACATGCATATAGGTATAGAAATAAATCCATGTCCATAAGGATCGAAGATGAGGACAATTGAGGTCAAAGAAAAAAAAACCGCGGATATTGCGCAATTTAATAACCCTCGATGGGAATTACCGCTAAACGAAAACCGATTTCATTACCGTTGACGACCTCGTCATCGTTTCTACTGGTGAGTTAACCTGTGTGTATTGCGTTCTGATGCTAACTTCTACCCACTGGAATAGTATTGTCCGAACCATGCTCCGTCTAGAGCTCTATCCATTCTCATGTGTCACGAATTTATCTTTTATTCTCATCTTATCGTTGAAGGTTCCTCTGGTTTCACAGCAGTCAATACTGCTTCTGAGACGGCAGGAACTCGGAAAGTACTCGATTCCTGGACGATTGAAACGATATCGTGCGACAATGGTCATATGGTCCAGACCATTCTGTCCATATTTGTAATACCTAAGTATTGACAAACGAGTTGACGTATAATGAAGAGACATCGTGTCCTCCGGAACAGGCTTAGAGCACTTTCAAGGCTGCGATAGATCAACACGCGAATTTATCATTGCAGGAAATCTCCAGTACAGAGACATCTACAGGTTGCCTCGACAATTGAAAGATAAATAATTGCGGCCACACTCTGTGTGCACAAAGCGACCATATTTGACATTGAAAAACGTTTTAAAAAGTTCGTACGTTTCGAGTAACGAGCAGACGAAAGTTAATGTTTCAGGCAACTTGGATGACGAAACTTGTTCAAATGCCACATTTTTATTGGCATTTATGTTGATTGTCCAACGGTTAATATTTCACAAGAAATGCTGTATGGACCTACGCGTCAAACTTTTTTCGAAAGCTCAACGTCACCACTGTATAGAAAGAAAAAATGTTACCGGAATATTTGGGAGTGCAAGCTTGCATCGACTGCTGCAATCTCACCCCCAAAGCATATCAATCGATCAAAACTGGCGTGGTCCGCTCATCGATATTTCAGCGGTGAGACCGGTCGTGATTAAAGGACCCAGTGATGAATTCATGGGGTAATCGATTAAAGCCTCACGCCATTTCCCTTCCCGGTATGGTAACCACCTACTGTTATGAATATAGAAACATACGAGAATACGTACTCGATTGTACACAGACTGTATATACATAGATGAGCGTAGGCATAGCCGCTCACCACCGAGCGATTAGATTAGTCAAGTGAATTAATTAAATTTCAAACGGTGTTTCGAGGACGATTATGATATTGCAACTACGTTGTGATAAACTCTGAAATATGAAATCGAAGAAATCCACGATTAAAATCGTGTCCCTTGTGACGGAAAACACTTTTCGTAATAATCAGAGAGACACAATCGAAACGATTTCGTAAAATATATTACGAATATCCAAAGAAATACAACGTTTCGTTAGTATTTTAGGTTTTGAAATGCTTCAAAAGTAGTACGACGATGACTTCTGTAAACTGAAAGATGAAACCATAGATGAAATTTTTTTAATTCACGCTTCTCCTTTGTAAATTTATTTTTTCATCGATTTAGCATACTCAAAGAAAGATCTATCAAACGCGGTTAGCTTCTGATTTAACAGATCAAGTATTTGGCACAAATACATCTACGCGATTAGTGAATTTCAGATTATTATATGAAGTTTGTCAAAGTGTGCCTCATTAAAGTCTTCCGAGGTGTCGATAAAGTTCGTTCTGGGGGGGTCACAAAACTCTATCGGTCATCCGAGGTTTCATCTTTCATTCCCAAGGCAACTAAACTTTCAGAAGTAAAGCAAGTATCACGGGTTACTGCCGTTAGGAGATAAAATTACCAATATTGTTCCCTGGTTGCAAATTATGTATACAATCGTAGTACAGTGGAATTTCTCACGACTTCCTTCTTTATGTTTTTTTCCTACGGTTGCACGGAGAGAGAGAGAGAGCATATGCATTGTGTTTTGGCTTAGAAGTGTATCGATACGGAAGAAGTGAAACTGACGATACAGTCGTGCGTACGTGATTGGCTCTTCAAACAGCTTTACTTACTTGTTCCTGCACACGGAAATCCCAGCCTCTTAAAGGTGAGCGCTGAGGCGTGGCATTGGGAGCTCTATAGGGTCACGTACGTGCGTGTAACTCGACGTCCAACAGCGAAGTTTCATAAAAGCTTTTATACACGAAGACTGTCGTACACTCTCATGCAATCGGCGCGTGTCTGTCCCAACTTATTCCAACACGCTTAGTTCCGTTTCAGATTCATTTTGAACTCTGTGAGTTCTATGAGTTCAAGAAAATAAAACAACCCCGTTTTCAGCTGCAGTTCTCATTCGGAGTGGGGACATTCGTCGTAAACGACGATTGAAAATTACAAAAGTGCCTTTGAAACTCTTTTAACCATTTGCCCGGAAGTATAAAATGTATTACAGCAGCTTGTACCGATGTATTCGCAATGAGGTGTTCTAGGAAACCTATATCACGGAATACATATAATAAAAATGAGAAAGCCTACAATTCCATTCCCTCGTCAGTCCATTTCAGCGGAATAACATAATGCGCCGCTTGCCGATGTCGGTTCAACAAACCAATAATCCTATCGCTCCGCCAGTTGTACAGTACTTGCAGTCAGAAGTGGCGCATGCATTATCGTAAAGCTTTGCGGTAGTCTGATCCGGGCTGAATTAAGGATACGTCATAGGGTACTGGGAAATCATCGTAAGACTTGCAAAAACTTTTCACGAGATTGACACTGATATGATAGATCCAAGTTTAATACGAAGTCATCCGTGGACGTGAGAAACATTTATCTGAAACCATTTTTTGGCATATTTTTGTCAAATCTCATGATTTTTCCTTCTAAAAACTAGGAACCGCATCAACATAAACTCAAGCACCATACAACTGAGATTAATTAACGAACGTTGTCGTAATCGAGAGATGCGATAGCGACAGGCTGCCGTATCTCTCAACAATCTTAAAATTGTTTTACTTCCCCAAACGTCACGTATTCTCTTCTCCCAAAACGTATTACAAATTTGAAACTTAACGTTGCCGCTATGTTATACTCGAAAATTACATGTCCGAAAGTTTGACTTGAGGCATCTGGAGATATAACTTACGCTGAACTGTAATATTACTTTCGAATTGCTTCACAATTCCCTATCCGAAAGAGATGTTGTTTCTTCTTCTTAGTCAATTCTAATCAGTGATTCTTTCTGACGTTTTAAAGATAGTGAACAATGATATCGCGTGTTTTCTTATTGTTTGCAATCCTTGTGAAAATAAAATAACACGGGGGAAGGTTGTATAGAAATATCCAACGGACTTCCATGTGATTTTTAGACAAGTTCCCAATTCCATTGATGATTACCCATCGGGTACCAGGAAATGCGAATATTATCACTTGGTTTGCTAAACGAGTAATTTTTCCTTCATGAGGTTCTTTAGGATGTCAAATCATATCTAAAATCGTGTACAGACTTTTGATTGTCGTTTAAAATTTAACGGAAAATGTTTATCGCAATCTACAATAACGCAGAGAAATTCGATTACCATCAGGAGTCTTACATAACAATATCTAGTGTCACTTAGATATGGAAATCCTTCGTAGGATTTTCATTCGATTTGGGACTCAGTTTACGTTTTTCTTTACAAGAAACTTGATTCTCGTTATGTAAATATTTCTAAAAGAGGTTAAACGGATCCTTACGGTCATTATTATGGTTTTGGCTAACAAACTGACACAACACAGAAGCTTCTAGCAGTTTTTACCATATATACAGATATACACTGCTCTTAATTATATTTATCGTTTCTTCAAAACCCGAGAAAAATCACGTTACTTAACTCTGAACGTGAATTAACCCTAGCTTTTGGCAGACGAATCACTGCCGCTATTGGAGCGCGTCCAGCTCATAAAGCAGAAGCCAGAGAGCGATTTCAAGACCCGAGTGTTTCTACGCCGGAGGCTCGAAGTCTGCCGCTCGGTCTTAATGTACTCTCCGCTCTCTCGGTCAGCGAACGAGCGGTCGTTGTACGGTTATGATAATAGATCCGTCAGGATAAAGGCGACGGCGATGCACACTGGCACAAGAGGGAAAGGGGAACTGGTGGCTAGCATTCGCAAACGGGAAAAGGGTGTGCACACCAAACACCGGATACCAATCATCAAGAATAACGATGGAGCCAAATTGTCGTGGACGATACTCGGTCGTTCTACCTTTAATATAATATGGCTATTTCATAGAAAATCTATATACAAAGAGGGCGCGCCCACACCATAAACATTGTTTTGTATGAGTTTAAATCTCTGCATATACGAGTGTACTGTCAATTTATATGTATTGAACGTGTCGTTAAGAGAGAATTGTTGTAACATTATTAGCCAAAAGCATCAATCGCTATATCCAGCTCATGAAGAATTGATTTTCTTCTTTTACAACTGGTATACCTGGTAGGATTACGTCAATGAGATTCAACAGACTGAATGGTAGACGCACATTGAACCGATAAATGCTTTTGTGACTTTCCGATCTGCCGGCTCAATAGGATGGAAAGGTTGCCGCAAAAGCTTTCGAAATGTCTGGTGGTTTCTTCACAGCCGTGAGGACGAATTCGCGCTATGTTCTTTTGAGTGGTCGATTATCCGTGTCGGCTGTCTATGTTCCGAGCTCGATACGCCATTTGGTAGAAGCACGAAAATAAAAGATAGGAAAAGAAATGAAAGAAGAGTGGAGAGTTGGATCGTTCCTATGAAAGAAACCGCGACTTGAAAAAAGAATTCTCGAACAACACGTATAGCGATATAGTTATACCAATGACGCGTATCCGGTATTGTTGGGTACCCGCATTCGAGTTGACATTCCAACCTCCGAATAACTTTCGCCTGCTCCAAATAGGTTGAATCTACCATTTCAGAAGGTTCCTGAAAGAGTATAAGACATTCTTTATAACTCTACAGTCTCTACACGAAGGTTGAAGTTCTTTGGTTCCACTTTACTATTTTCTCCGTTGGCCTTGCACTCCTTCAGAACCCGGGTTGGACTCCCAATCCACAATCAGTACATCTTTGTTCACGCGGCTTTGACTCTCCCTCTCCATTTCTCTTCTCATCCTCACGATCGTTACAACCTACTTTTAGCTTCCTGGAACATAAATACAATTGAAAAAATTATTTTTTTTAGGAAGGAAAACATTATCTTTAATTTTTTTATCGAACTCGAATTATCGAACTGAAGATACAAGCATAATCAATGGAGGATCTGGGAAGTATGCTATCGCTCTTCGATGTCCCTCGTTCGAATCAAAATGGGTAAGATCTGCCAATATGGAGAGTCGACGAGGAGTACGAATTACAGTGTCAATAAAAATTCAAATTTTAACTCGGGTATTGACGTTCTGGAGTTTATTTTGTGTCATTTCATTTACAACCTTTCTTACGAAACCTTTTAGATGGTGTCATTCCGTTATAATCGTGAGACGGTGACATATTTTTCTGACATTTGTTCAGTTAGTAAATGCTGGTACTAAAAATTCTAAAATATAGTTCTTTCACTGCAAAATCTGAAAGCATTTCAGGGTAATACACGTCCGGGAATATAAAAAAGGTTTTACGAGCTTGTTAGCGTAAAATGGGAGATGATATAGACAGTGCCATCCACATAATATAGTTTCCAACTAGAATGAGGAAGAGGAAAGAACGCCGATGATTGCATCGTGAGCAACGTGAGGGTCATATTTTGATATTGTGAAATGTACAACATGTGTAATACTGTACATCTGGTGCTACGTTTGCTTAGTAAAAATTGCCAATTACTAGAAGTGCATGGTATATACAATTGGTCCATTTAAAACCGTCAATGAGTTGTTTTGAAAAAGGTAACATCGATCCATCACTTCCCATATTATAGAAGAAAAATGTCATGTTTTTTACTCACGGAGCATCGTGCACTGCTTGATCATTGTAAAATTTTGTCACGGCAACGGCTCAAGCATTAATGATTATCGAAACTGAAAATAAGATATTTATAAAGGATTGTTTGATAAAAATACGTTTACAAAATTTAAAAAAAATGCTCATATCAAACGAGAAGTTTAACAAACAAATTGGATTAACAAAAATACAGCGAAATAATAAATAATTATGTTGACGAACATATGTTCTGACTATAATGCGAGAAGAATGATTTATCATTATTATATAGTTCTTGTTGATACAAATTGTTTATTAAGCTCTATTTTTTTTTTTTCATTTGGGATTTTAAAAATATTTCTTTTTATTTTATTCAGCTTGGAGTAATATTGGTCTTGAAACGACGATGAATGATATCGTATAAATGGTTATCAAGCCCTCTGGCTTGAGATAATTGTAACTCGTAACCAAACAGCTGATCGACCGATGTGATGCGAAGTCCGGAATACTTGCGTACACAGCTTTTCGATAATGATGGAAGTCAATTTGATAATTACGAAGAAGAATATTTTTTACTTTCTAGATTCATTAAAGCAAAGAAAACAACGAAAATCGATAATTAATTAACGAAAATCTATGCTCCGGTACAATAGAAGCCTCGTGCCGAAATCTGTCGAGAGATATCGTTTCGTTATTGCACATATCAATAACAACAGATTTTTGTTGTTATTTTTAACTGTGGGCCAATCGAAAGATAAAAACTCAAAACTGTCTTTCCATCCGTTTAATAAGCAATATTTATACAAATTATGCTTCCACTGAGGTCGGGAAATAATAAGATGATTAAAAACATATAACGAGAGGGCGATAAATAAATGTTCATCGTATTATTGTCATCGCATGATTGGTCATCAACACACGCACACTTTGCTCGAGTTACCAAATTAATGGCCTTACAGAGCGTCTGTAATTGCTGTATACCGCACTGACTGCCCGTAACACAATCACAGAAGCGGAAGCATAAAATGAAACTCGATATCGCGAAGAAGATCTACCTTCATATTTGTTTGCCACTTCATAGTAGTTGGTAATCGTTTAGCTATTGCCTTATGGTCATTGCGGTGATGCCAGCGACGAGTGATGAGCCTTTTCGCAAAGCTTCCATGAAAATGTATTAAAAATTAGTTTTATAAAATATCATTTAACTCCAAAAAGTATATTCATCATACACGATATGTATTTTATTGTAAAATATACGTAAAAATATATTTAAATTGTATATATCCGTGAGATATATTCAATGAATAACATCCAGACCTTAAAATATCTTGAAATAATATAATATTACGTGAAAAATATATTTAATTTAGTTTAAAGTTAAAGGATACGCTAAACCATATTCGCGTATCCTTTTTTCCAGGGGAGAAAACCAATTAACGTACCATTTTGAATTCTCATAACGGTACATAGACGTAAAGGGATGAAGTGAAATGGAAGAGCTAAAGCGTACACCGTTGAGTGTGGCAATATGTATACCTGCCAAGCGACCAAGCGTTTCATAGTAAACCGCAACTCCCGACCATTTGCAAATATCTCGTAACGACGGCTGAGCCGTCGTTACTCATGGCACTCACATGGCCCATCAAATAGAAATGTACCCTTTCCGTTTCTGCCTCGTACTCGCTATGCACCAGAGACTTTAAATGGATATGATAACCCCGAGGCAAATATACAACAGCAACCTAAGAAGATTATTCCAATTCGTCGAGAAGGTGCATGCCACAAGGCCCCATTCCCATAAGCGTGTCCTATCAGCCAGGATACTTTAGGTTTCTATTATCTAACCCAAGATGCAAGGCGCATTTCCCATCTTCACTTTGCGCCACCTCCACAAAGTAGGTACACCTGTGTGATATGCACGAAGGAGAGTCTGAGTGGCACCGTAGATTTTCAATTCCGTAGAGAACGCCGGTTTATCCGAAGGGAATACAACTATACCGCTAAGAAGGTTAAGGAGATTGGATAAGGTGACGCCTTGTGTTGACAGTCTGAATATGACTCACCCCCGTATACTGTACGTAAACATTTCCGTACATCCCCGAGAATCCCATTCAACCGGCAAATCCAATTTTAATCATAAAAATGTCTCATTGTTTAAACAATAGAAAAGAGAGTTGCGATGCAATATGCACCGTAGGGCCTGGCATATTGCTATATTCGGACAGTATACCATTCCTGAAACATGATAACGTGAGGTTTCACGAACAATGGAAACTTTCCGCAAACAATGGTACAGGAGTGAATGAGTTGAAAGCGTTACGCTCGAGGAGTTATTGACCTGAAGTTTTGTACAACGAAATTCAGTTGTATAAGTACATAAATATATTTGTAATACATGAACGTAGTTGTAATACATATGTGATGGATCGAATGTGTTGTACGGGATGTACAGCGAAGGAAGTGTGTAGTAAAATAAATATGTACAACTGGGATATGCGGGAAGCAATATATATAATGAAAATGTAAACAATCGAGTAATGGTGAACAAGGGCTGTGGGTATTTAACGTACTAAGTAGAGAAAAGAATGTGCAGCATCGATCTTGTGCACAAAACAATGTGTGTTATCGTAAAATAGACATTCAAGATGCAGTAGAAGAGAACTGTGGACATTTAAAGCGTGAAGGTCAAGGAGTGTGTACAACTGGGACTGTGCACAAACGAATATGCATATGTAGTAACGAAAAAGAGGACAAACAAAACGTGTTGTATGAAGAGTATGTACAACTGGATCTGTGTAGGAACGAATACAGTGCATTGGGAGTGTGCTCAATCGAGCTGTGTAGGGAAGAGGGGCTGCCAACGGAAATTCTACGTGGGTTCTCATGACCACAGTAGATTGATTAACCAATCGATGAAAAGCCCTGTTTTTACATCACATAAATATCAGATAACAATTTGACCGGCACAGGAACAAGGACACACGCGTGTCAATGTGATTGTCCGAATAATTGCTACGGGCCGTGGTACATCGACGACGATATAAATAAATATGGAAACCTATGAAATATTCAATTTTCCATTGGAAATCGTGTTTTTATCGATGAAATATTTCATTATTACATGTTTACAAAAATGTAAATTAATTTTTTACATTCGAATAATGAAAATGTCCCTATTTTCTACACCGGTAAGGCCGACTCGGTGGGCTTTTTCTGTCGTGATTCGAGTGAATTGGTCTATTATTTATATAGCTCTGTATAATATTATCATCGCTATTTCAAAATATCGTTGATTCGATCCAATCCTTCAATTAACTTGATAGATAAAATGAAATAAACACACACTCGTCAGTTTCCTCTGTACCGACACAGCTGAGCCTAATACCGGTCAGCCATACCCCCATCACCGTTCATCTTTTCTACCGCATGCAGAACGGAGATTCTAATTAATTAATAAGTACCATAAATAAAAATAGACTGTGAAGAAATGAATTTATCGGACTCCCTAATTCTGAACAATCAAATAAGGAATCAGTTGTTACTATGTTTAAAGATTGTTGAGCAGTAGACAGTGAGCTAACGTTTACTTCCGGTAATAGGGACAAGCAAGCGTTTGCTGTTCCCAACCACCGACCATCAATTAAAAAAAATAAATCATAATTTCCGACGATTTTTTTTTGTATCCGTAAGTTAGACCGCGAGCAATCGTTTTAAATGTGTACTTATTGTTTGTTTTACATCGTTTCTACTACGAAAAACGAACATTCAAAGCGGTCGACGTGTTCTAAACACATTATAAAGAATAGGCACGGATCTTGACGTTCGGTAGGAAATTTGAAAAGAACTTGGGTTAACTTAATGTATTTACTCTTCGTCTTTCAATCTTCATGTACGAGTCCAATTGCTGATTTTATTTCAGTGCACGTATTATCAGGTATTTTTTTATCAATTCTTCGTTGAAGTGTCCGGTAGAGGGAGCATGGACACTAGGGGATATTTACCTTCGTAACATTTTTGATTTAAAATGTATACTTATTATTTGTTTTACATCGTTTCTACTACGAAAAACGGACATTCAAAGCGGTCAACGTGTCCTAAACTCACTATAAAAAAGAGGCACGGATCTTGACGTTCGGCAGGAAATGTAAAAAGAACTTAGGTTTACTTAATAATGTATTTACTCTTCTCGTTTCAATCCTCGTGTAAGAGTCGAATTACTGATTTCTTTCACTGCACGTATTATCAGGTATTTTTTTTATCAACTCTTCGTTGACGTGTCCGGTAGAGGGAGCATGGACACTAATGGGGATATTTACCTTAGTAACATTCTTGGTTTTCAAGCGAATCCATTCAAGTGTATCTCTCTAGTATTTTCGAATCCAGAGTTTGATTGAAACTTTGGTTGAAAAGTAATATTATTAAAAGAAATATTCAAATCGATAATACGTAGGTATTCGCATGAAATTGGCTCACTTTATAGATCCTGATTTTCGAGATATTTGAATTTTTCTGCGAGCGATAAAACATGACGATTATATGTTTGTGAAAAATGATTTATACAACCTCTGCTGTATCAAACGTATTTGGAATTTTTTTTTAAACATTTTAAATTGGTAATACGCTCATGTGTATAACACAATACAGAGAAATTAAGCTTTTTTCATGCAAACGTTGGCAATGAAATACGTTAAATTATTTAATTTCATAAATTATTTTCAAAAGAATAATAAAAATGTTATTGTTTGTATGAAATAGATGAATCGTGTTATGAAATTAGAGTGCGATTAATCAGTGTGATTATCTTCAAAAATACATTTTATCAATTCAAACTCAATTATTTTGTCTCAAAAGATAAATTATTTGCAATAATTTCATATTAAATATATTTTATCAATTTCGACAAAAACACAGTGCAGTTATCTGTAATCGAACAAAGCCCAGCGTTCGAGGAATTAGTACGTTGTTTGATCGGAATCCTTTATTTGAATTTACGAACTCGTGTTCATCCGCATACGTCAATCACGTATATCCGACCGAGGCTTCAAAAAAATTCTATTAGAAAATGGAAAAAAAAAAAGATTGAACGAAATAAAAATGTACAAGCAGGGAATACTGGATTTCAAGGGATACCGAATAAGAGTGTTAAGGGGGAAACCAAAATTACCGAGAGATTGATGTAAACAGAAATCCGCGTGTTCCGAGGACTATGGGTTATCTAGCGTTACTCTGGTTTCCAGCAATTACCATTCATTACTTTGTCTGAGCCAATTGACATAACTGATTGGTATTCAGCATCCGTACCACGCTTAAAGGACCCTCTTCCTCTCTCCATCCAACCCTGGTAGCATTGCACTGACAGAGAGTGATAGACAAAGGGTTAAAGAGGGAGCGAGCGAACGCCGGCAACACGAGGAAGAGAACGGACCTCTAATGCAGTTACAAACCTTGCGCGAGTTCGTCGGTCCGAGAGAGAGTCGTGTGCTTGTATATGGTGGAAGTCCCCGTGCCCGCGTCGAATGTCCGGACTTCCTGTTACCACCAACGGACCATCAACAGCAGTTGTAGCAGCAACTACCGTTCAAATTTAGTGACGAATCCACCGCGCCTCCGCGCTTTGTATATAGGATGCCAAAGTGTATATGCTCGAAAGAGCGAGAGATTCTCTAGCGCGCATACGCTCACGATTAATGAACAGGCGAGAGCAATTGGAATAGTCAATCGAATTGGGAAATCGAAATTGAATCAGTGCTCCCTCTCAGACAGACAGTATATAGTCATACAACATAAACATCCTGTACACGAATACTCTATTGAAATTCCGCAATATATTTCGTTGTCTGAGCATATTGTGCACGCAGTATTATTTGATTAATTATTTGACAATTTGTGGAACGACGATAATTTATTAATATTTCTTCGTTGAAACGTATTTGACGATAATTTAAATTTGTCAATAGAATTCTAAAATAAATGAACGCAGGAGAATCTATTTTACGCCAAATTTGTGATAACAATTTGTATTTTTTAACGCGTATTTCAACGTCAGTATTCGTTACGTGAGAAAACATTTATTTTCGTTAAGAGTGACTTTTAAAAAAATTGTTATTTCTGTATTATTTGATTTATTATTTGACAATTAGAGGAACGACGATAATTTATTAATATTTCTTCGTTGAAATGTATTTGACGATAATTTAAATTTGTTAATGGAATCCTAAGATCAATTAACGCAGGGGAATTTAATTTACGCCAAATTTGTGACAACAATTACAAATATTTAACGCATATTTCAACATGAGTATAGCATTACGTGAGAAAACATAATTTTTTTCTTTATTTTAATTTTACTTCGTTAAAAAAATTATTGATTCACCAGCTTTTAAAATTTGTAATAATTTCATTTTTTTTTATTATTCGTATGTAAATGTTTTATATTTTCAAGTAATCGTATATGAGTCAGACCCGAGTGCACACTACTATATCGTGGATCCGAAACTTGTTGAGATACGATCCGTATAATCGAATTAACAATACGCATATTATTTTCTTTTTCTTTTAAATTCACAGTATATAAATATATTATATTCAATCGCATGTGAATAACCTCAAATCAAATTACACAGATAATATTCAATTGCATCATCAGATTCATAGTACACATATTATAATAAATTCAATGTTAAGAACCTCGATTCCAATTACATATATTATTCATGTGAATAATATTTGATCTTCCAAAGAAATTCCACGAACAATTAAATTTATTCAATTCATACAGAACAAGTGTCATGTATCGATCACTGAGTAGTGCCGAAGTGCCTCAAACGAGACGAAACATACAATTGCATATGACGCTATGAGCATCGACATAATAATTTTAATATAAAGTATGAATCAGATATTGCGAGTATGACATTTTCACATTGGGCTACTGTAGCCGACAAATCAGATGCATCATTGATTATTAATCACATATCACAAAGATTATTCAGCATTAACGAAAAGTGGTACACAATTATTCTTATTTACAACCAGCGTACAAATACACAATAAACTTATCTTATAAGGTGTACGTATGACGAAATCCACGTACGATCGCTTTTCGTCCCGCGTGATGTGGACTAATGAGCCGTTAGGAAACGCTACTTCGCCAAGATGCAGCAGCGGCTCGTGACGTCACGAAAGAACCGCCATCTTCTTATGACGGTTGCCAGAATTTGAATTCTCCAAAATTGGAATAATAGATGGAAATTACCAAGAATCCAGTATTTGGGAATGGATTTGCATGTAACATTGCATCCTCGTATGGGTCCCAAATTAGCTTGGCCAGAGAAAATGAGGTTCATTGACTTTGATAATGTTCCGGTATGCGAAGGATAAGTCACGAACTTTGACCCATAGCTCTGCATAAATGCCCAACCGTCTTGGTAAAACACTCTACAAATTATTCGCGTGGTGAAATATACTTAACCAATTTTGCTGATCGATGGCCACGATTTTATCGATAGTTATAATTTGGTCACTTTAATTACTAATTATTAAGTGTCAAGTGAGTACGCGAACGATTGGGAGGAGGCATGAAAGGATTGCTATCGCGTAGCGATTGTATGTCTTTGACGCGACCCTATGATCGAAATCAATACAGTGATTATCGCAGTCGGTAAGTTACCTACTCGCGATCCTACAAATTTCATTAAAATAAGTCAGCGTACACGAGATTTCAAGAAGACTGCAAAGTAGAAACTTGCCTTTTCCTAACGCATTATTTTTCGCCATTCACAAAGCTTTCTTTACGAGGAAGCCAAAATCGATGAACATACTTCGTCGTAAAGACGGATTTGCGAAAGATGGAAAATAATGAGATGCAACCTTCTACTTTTCAAACTTTTTTATAGCGTCCCCGCTCTTGATTATAAATATTTCTTCACTGGGTGATGTAAATAATCTAAAATAAAAACTTTGATAAGATTCGATGACGACTGATAAGCTACGTGAATGACAATGGGTTTAAGTCAATTGTCTCTAGATATATCTGAAATTAAAAAATGTAATCAATTTAAATCATCCGTTATCGTGCGATAGAGATAATCGTATAGTCACTGCGGTTATTCGAACAAAAGTAGACAGTGAGAATAATTTCTTAAAGAACTTGCGGCGATTCGTGATGAATTCCCCGAATATAATTCCCTCTTACCGAGGAAACTACTAGAAAGCACTAGAAAGATTGTCTTATCACCCCTGTCGCAGTGGTCTCGACGATGTAGAGTGACGTACCCGAATTATACCGATGGAAAAGTTCTCTGGGATATGCTTCGCTATAACTGTGCTGGAAGTGCACCACCGAAGAAAATTTGATGCAGTGAACGGTATGGGTATAGTAAAACTCCGTTCAGTTGCTCGCAGAGACTTGGTTAGTTCTTTCGTCGTTTTCCTTACCGAAGGGACATTCTTTATCTTAGTTACTCGTTTTCTAGTTTTACCTTTGTCTTTTCCTTTCTCAAGTACCACACCTAGCACTGTCTCGCCGAGTTATACATACTTTTCCAGGGTAAGAGTCTCCATTAAAGAATGAAAAGTTAACGAATACACAGTGGTTAATATTTCACTAAAACTGCTACTGGTCCTTTGTCTTTCGCGTTTACTCTCTCCATAGACTGTATATAAATTTTTTCATGCTGTATCCCATCGTCCACTCTACAATACTGAATTCACAACAGGAAAAGTTGTGAACGTTTATATCGAACTGATAATAAAAATATCGAATTTTCATTACGCGTCAATTAATTCCGCGACGCTTGAAGAGCACCCGCGAGTTCGTTAAAAGCCGGAAATCGTAGCATCCATAGAATTGTTTAATTTTAGTTACTCAAGGTTGATATTTATTCTTATCTTATGGAATATTTTATCCCCATAACTGGCCTTACACAATTTTGTAAGAACCGATCGGATATTATGTCAATTATTTATTCATTCAGGTCAAGGGAGCATTCCAGTTGAATTCGATTAACTTTAGATCGAACCTCTTTAGACATTACGAATATTTTAAGACATTAACCGAAAATGCGCTTTCTCATGTAAGAAGCTTTGTTTTCATGAAAAAGAAAGTCAAGATTTCAATGTCAAGATACTTAAAATTATGTAAAACGTACAGATACGTCGATTGGAAAAAAAATATCTGGATGAATTGGAAACACATGTTCAGATTTCATAAAAATTTTAAATACAAAATTTCGGCGAGCCAGATCGATCAGACATTTGACAAAAAGTTTAGAAACTTTACAAAGATAACATTAGAAAAAATCGTTTTATTCCTGCATACTTGACGTAACAATTTTTTAAGCAATAGCTAAATATCTATAACAATAAAAAATTATTTGTGATTAACTTTTTCATATTGATCTTAAGAAATAGGCAGAAGAAATATTTTTCACGATGTATTTAAAAATTCTATTCTCCCCAAGAATGACCAATGTTATCCGATAGTAACTCGTATTGTTTGACAACAATAAAATATTGTTTAGGTACGAGGGTTCAAAAAATAGAAGCGTGTGTAGCGTCGTCAGTGTGTTCGGAAGTTCGAACCTTTTGTACATTCGGCCACACAATCCGCGCAGTCAACATTGGTTAGAGTGATTTTTAAGCGGAACGAGTTGCATGGGAGAGCTTTTTGTAAATTGGAATTGAGGGAAACAGTGCAATAATTTCTATTCAACATGTTCGTTTTTTTTTTTTCAACTTATTTTGACTGACTCTGTCCGTTGTGCAGCTTAATTTAGGTGGCGTACTCGTGGAAACAATAGATGTACTGTATAGAGTTTTTGACGATATACTGATCACGAAGAAAGAAGCACGAAAGCTATTAACTGGAAAACACCGAATTGTACCACAATGTGTCACTCCGAGTGTCTCTCCCGCACAGTTTGCGGATGGTAGTTCACTTCTTTTTCTGTTGGCTCTGTGGTCGTTTTCATCGATGGCATACAACAATAGTAAAGTGATCTTGTTGAAACTCGGAAAGAAAAGTTTTGCTGATAATTCTTCAAGCAACACCTTCCATCGAGACGCCCCAGAAAGATGGACAACCAACGTTAGCACCGAAGTCGGGATAGCACGTTCATGGGTTGATAGATTTAGTTTGCACCTCTGGAGGTTCTCTCATTCTCTTTGCTTTATTTCTTTCTGAAATTGTCGAAACTTAAGAAATCGTATCTACGATGAAGATACGAGTGTTCGAAAATCTGCTGTACACAATATATACAGCGATATATACACGATATACAGGAATATATACACGATATAAAATAGATCATGTGGTCTAAAATGAACTGCACCAAAGTTTACACAGATCTCAAAGTAAATAAAACGCAAAATTCAGTCAAGCTATGTTCGGCTTTGGGAATGTTTCCTGCACGTTTGCTATCACTTGGATGGTGCCACTTAGCCACGCTCTGGTTGACGTATCGAATAGTTGGGATAAAGTGCTGCTCTAAGCACCACTGGTGGTCGTGCTGAAGTTTGCTGGCATTACCACCAGGAACATAGGCAGGCACCGACTGTACCGACAACAGGTTAACTCAAGTTTCTCTACTTCTGGCGAATACAATACAGTGGAGAAGATGGCTTCCACCACACGAGACCGGAATTAGAATCAGAATAGCAAGGAAGTTCTAAAAGTTTAAAGAAACATTGGAAACAATGATCCCACAACCAAGGGTGTTTGTAAGGTAAATGTCCTCATTCGCGTCCATACTTCCTCTACCAGACACTTTAACGAAGAAATAAAATTTCAGACCAGCTGAAAAAAATACCTGATAATACGTGCAGTGAAAAACATCAGCAATTCATCCCGTACATTAGGATTGAAACCAGAAGAGTATATTCGTTAAGTAATCCCATGTTCTTTTCACATTTCTTACCGCACGTCAAGATCCGAGTCTATTCTTTCTAGTGTCGTTAGGGCACGGCGACCTCTTCGAATGTCCGTTTTTCGTGGTAGAAACTATGTACGACAAATGATAAATACACATTCTACACGATATCTCGCGGCCTAACTTACGGAAAAAATCGTCAGGAATCACGAATTCTTTTGATAATTTGATGGACGGCGATTGGGGACGGCAAACGCTTGCTTGTCCCTATTACTGGAAGTAAACGTTAGCTCGCTGTCTACTATTCAACAATCTTTAAACATAGTAACAACTGATTCCTTATTTGATTGTTCAGCATTAAGGAGTCCGATAAAGATTATTTCCTCACTGTCTAGTTTTATTTATGATACTTATTAATTAATTAGAATCTCCGTTCCGCATGCGGTAGAAAAAATGAACGGTGATGGGGGTATGGCTGACCGGTATTAGGCTCAGCTCTGTCGATACAGAAGAAACTGACGAGTGTGTGTTTATTTCGTTTTATCTATCAAATTAATTGAAGGATTGGATCGAATCAACGATATTTTGAAACAGTGATGATAATATTATACAGAGTTGTATAAATAATATAATAGAATATAATAGAACAAATTACTCTTATCACGGGAAGAAAAGCCATGCCTCGTCGGATACGGCCTTATGGGGGCGAGAACATGAGCATTTACTTTATTCGCACTACGAACCGAAAGTCGTGTAGTTGTAATCGACTGAAACAGGATGACTGTACGTCCGATTATTGCGAGTAAAAAAATTCAAGTAGCCCAAGCCTGTCGACACTCGTTGAATAGTCTAATTTCTTAAATAGATTAATCTCTGTTATCGTTGTCCCTTTTTTAAATATCTCTATTTTATAATTACTCGAATAACTTTCATGGGAATGCCTGTATAAGACGTTTGTTACGAGAATTAACTGGCCGCGTGCGAGATCACTACGCACGTGACATTAATAACTCAACTATACAGTACCATTTTTTTATTTCCTCAGGAAAATAAAGTATACAGTGTTGGAATAGATTTTTTAACCAAATATTATTGAAAATTTGAAAATATGAAACAGTTTAGTATATTATACTATTCGTATATTATTCGTGGAATCATCAAATTGAGCAGGTGAACGTTTATGAAAAATACGTTCCTGTGATTAGAAGAAAGAAAGCATCCCCAAACCTCTTGATCCTTGGCTCCGAGCCCCCTTCCAAAACCCATCTACGATCTAAGTTAAAGTACGATGAGATAGTATACAAAATTTGGTAATTTAAAGTATAAAACTGTAATTTTCCATAGCGAAACTATTTGTCAGCTTCTGATATTAACGGTAACTGGTATACTTCCCGTTTGTAAATTAAAAAAATCTAATTCAATAAAATATTTTCATCTTCTATCATACACAGGACATCTATTCAGGGACACACCCAAATTTTTATTCACGGCTTGAAATTGTTTATTCTCTTCACTGTAACGTACTTTCAGCCTGATATCGTTAAAAAAAAAAGTTCTACGATACATTCTCGACACAATTTTTACCCAGAGATAGTTGATGCAAATTAAGCAAATGCAATTTGTACGTATTGCGTTCATTAACCTTCAGAAACATGGTGCGGTACATTGCAAATTACGTTCTCTCATTTTTTTTTTTCATATCACCCTAAACTGTACTGTACCATTTTCGTAAAACAGTAATACGATGCTACAGACATAACCATAAAGTGATTTTTTTTAAATCTAAAACACAGCATGAGAATAGGGCAGGAAAGAGTGGTATATAGTATCAGCCCAGGGGCGCATGCTGGACGATCGGGATAATTGGTGGTAACTCCGCGTCACCGTCGCTATCGCGAGTATAAATCTTCTTTAATCACCGGAGAGCTCGAAATAAAGCCCTCCCCCCCCCCCTCTCGGCGTTGTGCCTGCATCGAAACATACCGCTATACACCGTTCAGGATACACGAGCAAGTTGCAAGCCGATAGCTATGCCTAGATAGTATATGCAGTATTGGAAAGCACGGGATCAGAGGGAGCTGGACTGTTCGCTTTAGAAAAGGGTTCGAGTGTTTTTTATAAACCTTTTGGAAAATCGTGTTTCACAGGCCTGAGCTCTGTACCGGCTGGTCAACCGACCGGCCGGACCGTTCGGCCAAAGCTTCTTTCCGTGCATACTGTTACCCCCATCCCCTTTCCTTGCCCCTGCCCCCACCCCCCTGCCTCTATTCTCAACGTCATTAATGTCCGTGATTCCACGATAAATTATTCGAGGTAATTGGATTCGCTCGACACATAAAATCTACGGGCCAATATCGCCCCTTGGCTACTACAACCGAACGTTTCCCATATAACTACCGGACATCGTATAGTATGGTATAGGTAGGTTGTATGCGTGTGCTGTGTCCACAATGTGGGTGGTAGGGAGAAAGGGACTCCGACTACGAGGGTAGATCGTAGTTATATATACGCGTATAACGACTGCTGGGTTACGAGAGAGACCGTCAACAATTTCCACACAAGGACGAGATAGAACCGAATCAACCAGAATTTGAGTTTGGCACGTTTTACGTTTTAGACAGAGAAGCACGATGTAAATCTACGATTCACGTCCATAGACACTGTAGCGCCACCGAACTTCGGTAGAAGGGGTGTGAGATACAAACAGTCAGCACAATTGGCGGTACAATATTTACTATTTGCCAATATGCCAAGAGATAGTAGCTTAACTGGTCGTGTGTGTGTGTGTATACGTTGCGCCATCTGGCGCACGCTGAATTCCCCCATTCGATTTTCTGCAGTCCACCCTGTCCTTCTATTGGCTCAATATGTACAATAGTGAATGGGACGCAAGACACCTGGTGGCGTTAAATAGCACACCACGGGTAACCGCATATAATATATTTAAGCTTCGCAATCAGACTGCTTTACATTTCATAGTTTACCGTACATGATGGAATAATCCCTAATCAAGAATGGCATAGAGTAAATAGAAATTATTCTACGTTAAGGCAATGTGACGTTCTATCGTATTACAAAATTGGGATAGATATTCTTATTATTTTTAAATACCGACTGCATCATTGAAAAGGTTTCTCGGAAGGGTCAAGAAATTTATTGACGAGCAAGCAGAATTTAGTTTACATTAACTATGCAGCATTTATGCAAGCGATAGTAATGTTGCGAGCAAGGAAACGAATCGTTACGCGTAAACGCGTGATTGACTCAACTTTATTTCGGGTATGTCGAGAGTGGGAACGACAAGGGGAAGGAAGAGAGGGTGGACAAGATTCCAAAGTGTAGTGAATGACCCGAGAGCGATTACGAAAAGTTAATTTCTTCATTTGGTTAAAAAAATTTTTTATTTATTTTTATCACACTGCATATAGCGCATTTCCGACATCTCCCGGTGCGATTTAAAATCTCAATTATGAATACAATGAGATACAAATTATTTAACGCGGGATCCGATGTAACGTTTGTACTGTTGCTGTGTCAGGAATCTATATTATTCCAATGTTTTATCATCTTCAGTTCATTACAGTTCAGTGTGATACCATTCATCACGGATGAAAATAATTCTAAAGATGTGAAATAATTTCCTAACGCTACAGCAGCAGAAGCTTCTTGACAAGAATTTCGTGTGCCTTGCAGTAAATTATTTGGTTCTGGTTAAACGGGTTAGTATTAATTATTATATACGATTTCTTGGAAGCTGAACGTGCTTGTCTCGTAATTTCAGTACAAGACCCTAGATATTGGAATAGAGAATTTCTCCGCTGTGGCTTTAGCCATTTGGCTTTGTAGTTACCCGAATATTCTCAAGAAAGTACAAGTATGTGTAGATTCTGAAAGGAATTTCAAGAGTCACTGATTTCGTGCCCAGAAAACGCATTTCCTGTGAAGACTTTCGATTCTGGTCGTAGGAATTTCTCTTTCTTGTCGTTCCTCCACGAGCTGGATGTGCGTCTTTTATATTTCTCTGGTAAAATATACGACGAAACGAAATAAGAAGAACAAAGTGCCACGTGAATGTAAAAGTCACAACGTATTTTGGAGAATTTTAAAATTCTTTCGAAGCATCATTACAAACTTGATGGAAAAATTCCGCGACGTCAAAGACACAAGGAAATTGTCACGGAAGTTAGAAAATTTGTGTCCATAAATACCAAAGTAAACAATTTTAATAGCCATGATACAGAGATATGTTCATAAAAATATAATAAATTAATTCGAAACTGGGCAAGAATAGCTTGCAAACTAAAGGGAGAATATCATAAAGAATGAGAAGGGAGAATGAAGACCGAGCGTCGTGTCAGGTTGTACTCAGTATCCGGTGGTTGAAGTGTGTTAACCAAAGACGTCTCGGTAGTAAGGTAGACAGACTGTAACGTGATGTCCAGGGTGTACAAAGCCGGTCGTGGGTCGTGACCCCTACACAAGAGGTCCCGAGTTAATTAAGACGCGGTGGGTTATCTAAGGGCGAATCAGACGCAGCTGTCTGACAAGTCTACCGGACTCCTTCAACCGGAAGTATATGAGTATGCGCTGAGATCTCCCTTGGAAGCTGTAGCTTTTGCCCATGGATAAAAGAGAAGAAAAATAAATTGAATACACAACAAGAACTACTGCGCGATCCGATTATGTCTAGCCACTCGGGGTTTCTCGCATCGTGCGTACATCTTCCTCGTGCTTTCTACCTTAAGTTTCCGCTCGAGTTCTTCTACCACGCTCTTTCATTTTTCTAGAACACTGTCTCTCGGAGGTGCTCGACTCGGGAGGACCGTTGAAGAATGTGCACTCAGCGTGATTGGTGCGCGCCAGAGCGTTGTAGCTCGATGTGCTCTCTTACGGCTCGCACGAGAACCTCCGAACTTCTTGTAGAGCAATGTTGTCTCTCACTCGCTATCGTATCTTGCTCTTTATGTAAAGCTGTCTTACGGTACACGGTAGTACATGTTAAAATACATGAAGAGAACCGATGTAGTAGGCACATCGAGCGTCGCAGGGGGTGCTCACACTCCCACCTCGTGTGCACGCTCATTTCCATTCTCGCTTGCTTCGCTACGACATGATTGAACTACCCTCTCGTATGGCCCACATTTGCCCGAGACGACAACAACGACGACGACGACGACGGCGACGACGACGACGACTATGTCGACAGGGGCGTGTACTTTCAGCACCCTCCCTACAACCACTTTGCGGCTCATGTCGACGATAGCATGCCCTTAATGGTATACTATATATGTATTGTATACCCAACCCTCGCTGTTAGTGTTTCCGGCTCGACTTCCGGTTCTTCGCTCCGTCTGAACCCTCTTCACGAAATATATCTTGCCACTTATCGCGAGAGCTTGATCGATCGATTAGCATCTCGTTTACTCGTAATGGAGCTATTCACACGACGAGACATCAAAACAACACAACCATTAGGACGTATTACAATGTTTTTCGACATTGGCATTATGGGGTTCTATATTCTCATCGTCCGCCAGTTGCTACATTTTGAAAAAAAGCGCGGTAACGACTTAATACAAATACACTTACTTATTAAAAAGACGGAAATTATTGCCTTATTCTCTGCTCTATGTATTTATTTTTTAACTTACGGTAACAGTAGTAGCCAGATATAGCTTCAACGATGTCAAAACTTAATTTACGTCTCTCTGTGTCAACGATACATTCGGAATTTTAAGATTTTTTTACAAATACGTACTTTCGAATATTACGTTTTTCTGTTTCTCTTTTCTTTAAATTTAAATTGAAGCATTTGGCATGCAAAGGGCATGCTGGGGGAAGGGTAAAACCCTCCCACATAGTTCTATACACCGTTCATAGAATGTTGCATGTAAAGTCACAGCTTCGTAAACTGTTAATGTCATTCCACTGCATAATGAATATGAGCGAATAGCGATAATTCGAGTAGCTCGTTCACCTTGACACGGATAACACAACGATCGATTCACCGGTATGTTTCATATCGACTTACGTTGTTTATTACGTACTTATGTTTGTAGACGAAGCAGCCTTAAAAAAAAAAGTATGTACATGCATCGCTGATAATACGTCAATATCATAGCTTTGAAGTTCTCGTCAGTTGCAATATTTTGTCTCTAAAAATTCAATTAAATCCGTAGATTCGTGAAATCAATAAAAATTTATTAACTTTCTTCTTTGGTTATCTTAATATAATATATTGGGATATTTGATACAACGCATTTTCAAATCAATTTGCTCATTCGTCTCTTTATAGTTAGTAATTCAAATTCAGTTATTGCAACATGTGTAAACTTTTCACCAACTTACAGACCGCATCGGTTTCAAAGTTGGCGTAAAATCATGACTTTCGTGGGTTTTCTTGTTGTTTCATATCTCAATGGACATCAAATTTATTTCTACCACATAAATTTCTTTTTATGCAAATAAAATGTTGAAATTTTTAGGTCAGGATAAGGGAGAACAGGCGTGTAGACCCTTAACGCAAAAATCACGACATGTAAAGGGTGATTTTTTAAGAGCTTGAGAACTTTTTTTAAAAAAAAAACGCATAAAATTTGCAAAATCTCATCGGTTCTTTATTTGAAACGTTAGATTGGTCCATGACATTTACTTTTTGAAGATAATTTCATTTAAATGTTGACCGCGGCTGCGTCTTAGGTGGTCCATTCGGAAAGTCCAATTTTGGGCAACTTTTTCGAGCATTTCGGCCGGAATAGCCCGAATTTCTTCGGAAATGTTGTCTTCCAAAACTGGAATAGTTGCTGGCTTATTTCTGTAGACTTTAGACTTGACGTAGCCCCACAAAAAATAGTCTAAAGGCGTCAAATCGCATGATCTTGGTGGCCAACTTACCGGGCCATTTCTTGAGATGAATTGTTCTCCGAAGTTTTCGCTCAAAATGGCCATAGAATCGCGAGCTGTGTGGCATGTAGCGCCATCTTGTTGAAACCACATGTCAACTAAGTTCAGTTCTTCCATTTTTGGCAACAAAAAGTTTGTTAGCATCGAACGATAGCGATCGCCATTCACCGTAACGTTGCGTCCAACAGCATCTTTGAAAAAATACGGTCCAATGATTCCACCAGCGTACAAACCACACCAAACAGTGCATTTTTCGGGATGCATGGGCAGTTCTTGAACGGCTTCTGGTTGCTCTTCACTCCAAATGCGGCAATTTTGCCTATTTACGTAGCCATTCAACCAGAAATGAGCCTCATCGCTGAACAAAATTTGTCGATAAAAAAGCGGATTTTCTGCCAACTTTTCTAGGGCCCATTCGCGGTCAACATTTAAATGAAATTATCTTCAAAAAGTAAATGTCATGGACCAATCTAACGTTTCAAATAAAGAACCGATGAGATTTTGCAAATTTTATGCGTTTTTTTTTTAAAAAAAGTTCTCAAGCTCTTAAAAAATCACCCTTTACAAAGCTTGAAGCATTTCTTACAAATATACGAACGTTGTGTGCAATTAAATTAATAACCATATACTATTTTTTAGCGTGAAAGAATTTTGTATCGATCGATCGAATAATTTTCTTGCAATCACCTACGAGATTTGAGAAAATTTACGTATCGAGACAATCGAATTAAACTATTAGAATCGAATGAATTATTGACGCGCCACGCAGAGGCGCTCGGCCTTCTATGCAACTTTCGACAGTAGCAGCGAAATAAAATGGAATCAGATCCGGAAACTTTGCCAGTAACAGAAAATATTCGAAGTTTTCACAGTGAAATGACCCCTTAATGTCATACTTTAATCGCAACCTTCTATATCTCACACCGAACAAAATTTCAATTACTCAAGTTCAATTGTTTATATCTCTGGTGCAAAATGGCCAATTGCAGTCTAACATGACAGTTTCATCGTCTTATTAATAAAATATTCCAATGCTCATTTAATTAACTTGTAGATTTACAGATGAATAATGCTTTATCGTAATTAAAATATTTCCAATATTTTGCTGGCATTTTTCCGAGCATGACAATCCGTTCGCGCGTATCGTATTTTATTATTTGAAATCAAGATTTATCTATGAAATATTAATCAATTTTGTAGTGAGTATACTTACAAAATCAAATCAACATCTGTACGCGCATCTAGACCGTACGTAGTAAATGTAATCATAAAGCTTTGCTGCACAACTGTTCACTCGGTTGAGCAGAAAATCGCAATTCCTTCTATTAATTCACGAGAATTCACGGTTCACTACCGCGCGAAATAAATATAAGGGACATGAAAGTATGAATAAAAAAAAACATATATCGACTGGTCCTCATCGTTTGGTACGCCCGAGAAAATTCACTCCAAGGAAGTATTTTCCTCAAGAAGATCTGAAGGGTTTCTAAATGTGAAGCACATAGTGAAATCGTGAAAGAAGGAATTCATTAGGTCGTTTAAATTGAAATCGTAATTGCAAAAATCAAACTTTTACTTTTATTTTTACGCTATGGCAGTCGTAGAAGTGACAATGCAGCTGTCTCTCGTGCTTCGTAAATTTAAAGTACTATGGGCCAAGGGTTGTAGAAACCCTTTAGCGTATATGTATCTTTTTTTTGTTACATCAAGCAGCAAAGTTTTGTCTGCTTATCGTATTGTTAATGTACGATATTACATACGCTATATACATAGATAGATACAAAGGAATAGATTTAGTCGAGAAATCACTCGAGGGTTTCTCTTGTAGCTCATAAGAGGGTTAATTGTAGAGTTTTGAGTGGTCCCTCATCTTTCGCTGTATTAATGACTCTCTCGTCGTTGGCGTTCACCTTGTAGCTTCCTTCGATAACTCTCTCGCTTAAATCTTTCTTCACCGCGTCTGAAGGATTTCTGAGTGGTACCTACGACTCTCGGGACTCTCATCAATGATAGCTAGACGCCGAAATGGAGAAATACTTAAGTTAGTATAGCGAACTAACAAGCTACTTTGAAAACTCTTAAATCCTCTTGCATGAAGCAAATTCAAGTACTGAAAGCATGCTAATCGAGCTCATACCGAGAGAAGCAGAAACGTCTCTAAGTCTGTCTTGGAAAACGCTAATTCCGAGTCCAACGGATATTACGGTGCTACGAAGGGTGAAGTAATGAATTTGTAGAAAATAAAGGGACAGCTCTTAACTTTGTATGCTTTGCTTTTCAGGATTATAAAATAACTTGGCTAGTTAATGCTTGCAGTACGTCATTGTGTACGAAGAGATCAAAATAAATTTAAACAATTAATTCAACTTCCGACTGCATAAACTGTAATTACGGCTTTGACTTAAAAAAAGTGCTCAATCATATATATATATATAAATCTGATTAAAATAAATCCGATGAAACAATTTCCAATATCATTTTAGTTGACTAATTACTTTTAATTATAATTATTTATATATCGCATTTATTACCGTTGGAATACGTCTTCTTCGCCGTTGACAAACGTTCATATCTCACTATATTACAAAAAATATCTGTCGCCGTTGCCGCTGTGTAAAATAATCGACAAGAACGAAAAGAACTGAAATCGATTAATGAATAATTCACATCTCTCCATCTCAGAAAAAATATCCGGATTACCCAAAATTCTCACATTGTTATGTCTGTTAGGGTGGTTTTGATCGATTCATGGTACACTGAGAAATGATAACTCAAGGTTACCTCAATGTATCATTTTGAATCTTTTATTCGTATCGTTCCACAGATGCTAAATCCATCGTGAAATGTTGACGCCTCGAGAATCGTTGTACGGACGCTAGAAACTTAAACAATTTTTGTGATTAAAAAAAATGTTATCAAATCAACACTTTTGACCCGAAAAGTTGCAAAGTGATACATTTGATAATTATTTTATATGTGAATCGAGATGGAGTTGGAGCCCAAGCGTATCTACGTTTTTAAGGGTGTTACGTGTATGTCATGTGACATCAGATATTTTATTTATCTTCCAGGGATTCTTGTTACGTAACATTTTTTATTTGGATTTTTTTTATTGGATTTTTCTGATATCGGATATTTTTACCGTGGTTTTTTATTACATTTATTTATTTTTTTTTATTTCTACCGCCTCTCTTGATTACTGCTACCGACTGGCACTAGAATCTTCGGAACACGAGCCAGTGATTTATAACTGTGATTAATATTTCGTATATGATCTACACCGGCACAATTCTACACTGTATATTGCATGTATATGTACATGCGGCAGGCGATACGATCTCCGGAACCAGAGAGGAAAGCCCTTGACAGCTCGGAATTTTGCTTGAAAACCATGCGCAGCAAAAAGAACGAAAGCGAGCGAGAAGAATTAATTAAATACTGCTTTTGGAGAATTCGTACCACGAGCCCGAGAGTTAACTGTGCTCGGGATGCTGAACTGTGCATTACCAAGAAAACTCTTAATATCCACAGCTGAACTGTGCGTTACCAAGCAAACTCTTATGATCCACAACGGTGCAGAACTTCCGGTTAGTAACCGTAATGCAAACATTGCAAATACTGGTTTTCTTTGATTAAGTTAGGCGTTAATAAGCTTGATTTTTAGTTTGGTAAAATACGAACCGACGAGTGGACTGATATAGACGATCATTTGAATTATTAGTAATTTTTCTTATGACAGTTTCTTAATAAATATAAAATTGTTATTAATTGTTATTAATTGTTGCCTTGTCAGTTATAAGATATTCTTAAATTAAAAAACTTTCGTCCCTAATCTAAGATGTTTACTTACATGAATCTATAAAAAAAAATGTTCAAACATAAATTTACAAACAATGATAATCATTGAGTATGTGTGTGTGTGTGTGTGTGTGTGTGTGTGTGTGTGTGTGTTGTATCTCCAGAATGAATTATTAGATCTTTCTTAAACTTTGTACACGAGTCGGGTCCCAACCTCACTCGGTCTGCTGTAATTTTCGCCCAAATTACTAACGGGTGTCTCATGGTTGTTTGAATTTTTCAAAAAATTGGTTTTCTCTCTATATTTTTCGTAAATCTTGAGCTATCGAGGTAAAACTTTCTACAAAAATAGGCTAGGGTAGAAGGTTGTTCGGTATTGAGTTGGTAAGAATGCATCAAAGTGTTCAGATTTTATTGAATCATGCATTATCGTAATTTTTTGAAAAAAAAAAACATATTTTTGCTCTAACTTTCGTAAATTTTTATTTATCAAACTGAAACATGGCATACAAATTGGCTGGAGGACAAGAATACTTGGTCTTGGATTTGGTGAAAATCGATTAAGGGGTTTTAACTTGAAATTTGCAATTTTACTAGTTTTTTATTCTACGGAAAATTTGTATCTACTTATAATCTAATGGCTTTTACGAGGAAGCCATGATTGAGATAACCCATATAGAAGTATCTGTGGGTGGGCGACAAACACGAGAAAGCAATGTGCAAATTACAAATTTGCATCCTTGTTCAAACAATAATCGCTGTGTATATCCTTCATTAAGTTCATGTGCGTGTTGCTAATAAAACGTGTGTGTGACTGCTAACTAATAATGTACAAAGTACATTAATCACTAATAATCCTCAATAATTCGTTGGTTATCGAGAAGATTAAAATCTATATGATGGATGGACTCTCCGAATGAAACCAACCATTGCTTGCCTGAAAATTGTCTAAATACGGAAGAATGTAATTGAAAATGTTGTTTATTATTTATATTAATCCAGTTGAATAATTTTAATTAATGGATTTACAAAAATATCTGAAGAAATATCTCAGAAAATATAGCTAATCAACAAATATGAAACGAATGTTTAAGTAGAATTACAACTATTACAATATATTACAACTCATTTGTTCAACCTTCGAGTGAATAATGCAATGATATGTACAATAACTGTAGATAGTTAAGTTTTTTTGTTTGATATGTCACTCGATAGATCTTAACTCTCCAGTCCTTAAACGTTTCAAGCTATCGACGATTTTTCAAACAAACTAAAAGCGCTATGAAACGAATTGACGTATAAAAAGTGAGCAGAGAAGTAAGAGAGACAGATATCCCGTGGTTCGATCGAATGTGCAGACCCGATAAGAAAAATCGGAATTCGATTGAATTTCTTCTGGAGCGAGGTTGATTCTGCAGCTTCTGGTTATGTTGCTCGATTCGGATAAAAGCTTTACTTCGCGCACATCTTGGTGACGCGCGATTGTGAAGGAGGGAAAGAATAAAGGCAGAAGGTACTAGACCAATGCGTTATATAAGAGGGATGCGATTGGAAAGCCAGGGTGTGGCTCGTCGAGGTGGATTTCATTCGTGCATTGTGCAAAGCTTTGCGTCCCCTTGGCAAGCCCATAGGACTAGAGGTAAGCGTCGCACCGATCGTGGAAAACCGGAAATTGATTCTTCCTCGCGAGTAACGCTCGTAGGTTCTGGCAACACCCGATCGGCGGCAGTTTACCGACAGCTTTCGAATGCGTTTTGATCATCTTGCTCTCTCGCTCTCTATTGATTGGAAAAGTGTGCACTTGAGCGGTTGCAAATCTGAGAATTACAAATAATTCATGTTTTTATTTATTTTTTATATTTATAAAGTAAGTTAACTCGTAATAACTGAAATCACAACGGTCAGCGTATGCATGTACCCAGTACGAATCGAAATCTGACTTTTGGAGGATTTTATTGTTTTGATAAGACGCTGGATTTCTTAACCCTTTGCACTCGGGAGTCACCTCTAGAGAGCAAAGGGTTAATAATTCTCTTTGCTAAATATATCGAAATTGTTTGCATGAAAAGAAGTAGATTTAGGATGAAACTAAAACTTTGTGTACGTTGTATTGTTATTTTAATTAAACTGATGTATACAATTTTAAATGTATCATTTGCTTCACTTGATACTACTCAACAATTATCACCGTTGTGCACATTTTATAAAAAGTTAAAACTATAAGACGTACATCAAGTATCAAGAGATATTACTAAACAATAAAATAGTGTTAACAATATTGAAATGAATCGTTAGTTGGAACCGGTGGACGTCAAATACAATATTTCACTGAACTATGCGAAGAGTTCAAAAAATCCAAAACTGGTCGTCCTAATCAGTTATGATGCCGCAAGTGATACATTTATTATCATATTTATCAGTTGAATGGAATGAAATGTACACAAAATATTTAATATTTGGCTAACTGGATTGCCATGTGTAGATTGCAATTTTTCATTTTAATGTAACAACGGTATAAATATTTATTACATTTCATTGCTATGAATTCTAATCGCTGATATCTATAAATAATTTGTTTCTTTATGGGATCTCTAATTTTTATTCAGCCTACACTGTTCGAATGTTGTCTTTTATTTGCTTTTTGTTAACGCTTTAGTATCGCTTACGAGAACTGTGCTACTTGGCATCGCTGAAGAACTTCTCTTGAGTAGGCCATTGAACAAACTATCATACGAAACTTATTGCTTACGATCGTATTAGGATTTGATTGCGAGAGCAGAAGAGACGACAGAGATGAGGCCGACCCAATGACGTAACCCTATAGCATCCATACTCACCCGCCCTTTCAGGATATATGCAGGACTTTATAGAGTTATATACCCGAGTATCCGCCGGAACGAGCTCCCAAGCTTTAGAGACCTCGAACTGATCCCTTCCGCTCTACCATCGCCTCCGCTCTTGACTTGCACAGATGAGGGTTCAGGTGGATTGTAAAACAATGGTTAAGGAGCACGGTTTATTACCATTTTATAGCCATACTCCTCCTGCGTCTCACCCTGCTTTTCGAACAATCCCTTTTGACGAATGGCAGTGGTGGAAAAGCGTCATCCGTTCTACGTTCATTCGAGATTCGTCGATCGGATCTTCCTGTCTTTTCACTACCAGTAAATCAATTTAGTTGCGGTACAAAGGATCTTATCAAACATCGTAAGCATTTGGAAGTTGTAAATATTTATTGCAGCAGTTGCGATAGTCCGACGAGGAAGGGGGGAGGACTGCGAAGAATGCTCGTTTCTTTTATTGCAAAAGATCTTGAAGTGACATCCGGAACTACATTGATATCCCGTTAAGAAGTGAGACAAGTTTTTTTTATTTTATCACCAATAAATATTTGGCAGCGAAAGCGATTGCCTCAAGCGATCTTTCTTCAAAAATCGAATAAAGTCGTTAGGATATCCAAATATTTTCGAGTACTTTTTCTCCGCGATTCTTGACGCATCTACCGTCTTCAGAGCAATCCAAACCTTTCTACTATTACACGACGTGTCCGCCATTCCATTTCATCCACTTCACACACAAATTCTCTGAGCATAACTCAAATTCACGCTTTGTCCTTTGTCCTCTGAAAATAGCCTAATTCACATTGTCTGTTGGGACTTTACTCTCTTTAATTTCTTTTCCGATTTGTATCTAGCGACGAATACCAATATTCTCACTCGAACATCAAAAATAATTTATTTTCTCTTATCAATATTGAAATGAGAAATATTTTTTTATGACACTTTGAGATAAACAAATATAAATTGCCTATCCAGTACCCGTCCTGGGTATCCAGTATCCGTACTCTAGGCCTTTTATAGTTTTTTTGGGTGTCAATTTGATGCTCAAATGAATATTTACAACTCTCTGCTAAAGTTATTATCGGTAGCTAAATATTTCGATAGATTTCTTCCCGAATCTCCTTAATCACAATGTCAAATATACAGAAGTTAAATATCAAAAGAAGGTTTTGATAATTATAGATAAACTTGTGACAATAAATATAGAAAAGTATTTTTGAAAAATTGCATAAACTAATTTCGAGTATTTTTCGAGTATTTTTAGCTTTATAGGGTAATGCTCGAAGTGACGGACACAACTGAACTGCCGCTATGCGACGATCGATAGAGGAACACACCCACCCCGTTAGAATTCTCCAATACCAACCGCACAGAAGTAGTAGCCGACTGAACTTTTCACCTAGGTCACTTAGACCCAGAGATAGAGTTGAGGGTTAATCATTCCTCCCTCCCCTTCTTTCCATGATTGCGCCCGTGGCCGATTGCCCTCGGTGTATCACATTTGCTCGAAACCTCAGAGGAACCCAAGAAGACAAAACGTTTAAAAAATACGCTTTACTGGTAGAAGGGAGGTTTCTGATCAATCAAAAGTAACAATATAACAATGTGAAAGTGTCCATTTTTACTTTCAACTACCAGCAGAGGGTAAAAGACGGAAACGTGCGTATCACTGTACTCTTGTGACGTCAACTGTTTTTTATTTTTACCTTTGGTATGATATTTACTCATCATCGCATGCATATTTGTCGTAATAGGCATTGATTAGTCAAGATATTTGTTATATCCGTTAGACACTCATGATTCGGTAGCTCACAGAAGCCTTAACCACTAAGAAAAAAGTATCTGCACTCGAGATAACAAGTGGCTAATCTACAGCTGTCGTCTGTAAAAATATATTTCTTGTTCGCTATCTATCGTATCAGGAATCATGTCATTGGTCTTGTCTTCAAGGTTTCAACACGGAATTTTCGATGACGGAGATTCGATTGGAATTACGGAAAAAGTCGATAGTGGACGATTGGCCGCCGATATCTTTTACCGTTCTAGGGATTGTCCAATCGACAGTTTCATTATAGAAAATCGTTGTCACCCGATTGTTTCGTACTGTAGTGAGAGCGAGTCAAATGAAATTAGTTCAGGCACTTAATTGGAGTCTTACGTCTAGTACATCACGAGCGTGAATGTAGATATGAAAAGGGTAAAAGGAGATTGGAATGACACGAGCCCGTCTCTCAAGTTCGATGGTACACAAGGGGTAGAGCGCGCAGCGTTTTGTTTCGCGTTCATTGTTCGTCCTATCCATTTAGTTGCGTTTCTGAAACTGGAAGAAATGAGGTAGACTCGAAGCAAAGGACCCATGCGCACGGGAATTACAACACGAGTTTACAACAGCTATTGTTTTGGGAAGACCCGGAATAGCTTTACTTTGCATATCGTCATTGCTAGCAGTACTGTCCTCGCTGGCTGCTATGTACTTCCGTTTCTTCGAGAAACTATACTGCGCTCTGCTAACTCTCACTACCCTTCTTTTTGAATGGCATGTATATACCTCTTCTGGCTTTGGCTTAAAGGGGTAGCGAGGGGGAGAGGGTAGTCTATGTCACAGAGTATTGCACTCTGTACAGCTCAGTATTCGTGCGACGCTAGAACGTGAACATTTCTTGAGACACACTGTTCGGGACACAGGGGGAATAGAGATTTCACTTATCCGCAACGTTCGTGTAGTTTGCATTTTAATGAAAAGTGCTGCTACGCGTGGCTTGAAAAAATAATGAAGGCCTGAGGAGACACTAATGCTTTGCTTTTAATTTATCCAAATTATGTTGAAAGCGACACGAGACACGTACACGCGGTGATAGTATTTACAAAAAGCGATGGAACAAGAATTCCAATTGTTTTTCCGTGATGCGGTGTTAAGCCTTCGATAGTTTTTCATTAACTTTGTATTTTTTTCAAAGTTTTCTAAGTAAAGCAAACAAGATTATAATTTTTATGAAGGCAACGAGTTTTGAATGTTGTTTTAAAGTATTTTATACATCCCACTAAATATCCACTGGTGCGCTCCAAATGTAATTGAGAAGTACCTATGTGAAAGATAGATGAGACAAATAACGAACTTTCGTTAAATAATACTGATGAGGTTTAACCAGACTGGAGCGTTTATCAGTTCGAATGATCAGATGAGAAGTGCCTTCACTCGTTGGATCGTCTATTACTATCGAGTAGTTGCGTACTCGTAACTCGTCGAGGATTATTTCGGGAATCTTCGCCTTTGTATAATCACACCCGTTAGGCCGTCGCTCTGAGTGCTAGAATTCGCTACAAGTGTGAGAATAATTCCCGTAAATAGGATAAACATTATCGAAAAATTGCACAATTGTTGACACGTGGCGCCACTATCAAATTTATCAGCTGACAATTAAAAGTTTTTTTCTCAGGTTACACGGCAAAAAAGTATCGATTTGTACAATCAATTTGAAAGGTTAATTGTTTTGTCAATGAATTAGTTGGTTGCTAACGAGTTAATTGATTGGGTTAATCAATGTTACCAAGAGAGTGCCACAGCTTTAGCATCCAAGTTTTAGTTATTTTCTTTAGGTTCTTTTGGTTCTGAGAGAGTGCCACAGCCTTAGCATCCAAGTTTTAGTTATTTTCTTTGATTAAGTATACGATCGTAGAAGCTAACCAGCTTGAGAACTTAATTTTAAGAGATTAAGTAAAACCCTATTCGATACATATTAAACCCTTTCGTATTACTTCGATAATTGATATCTTACTTTTATTATAGTTACTTATCGACTAACTATTTTAGTGGTAGAAGAGACTCGAGATGCTAACTTCAAAGCTTCATCCATGTTCGCCAAAGTCTCAAAATGTCCCTGATGAATGCATCTTTGTATGAAAAATTTCCAGAATAAATTTTCTTTGTTTTCTGACGTACTTGAAGAAAAATCACTTTTTTCAGTTTATAAAAAATAAAAAAACATAACTTTTTGAGAAATCATCCATTAACAAACAAACAAAAAATGTTTACATACATTTCAATGCAAAATGATAATTTTATCTATTTGTGCATTGAAAAAAAAATGTTTTTGAAATAAAAACTCGAAAGCTATAAATTTAAAAAAAAAATAGAAAAAATTTTAACATCCGCTTTTGAAGGAGAAAAAACATAAAAAAAAATTAGAATAGGATTCGAATATGCACGGCATGAAATGAATCGAATTCAGCTAGAATGACCAATGTATACGACAATGATTTACAATGTGGAGCGTGAAAATTTTTGTCAGTGTAATGCGCACTTGTTGGATATTGAAATATTGGATCGAAATAGGTAGATGCATGCTCGTTAACTTTGCATGCTGAAACAACACGCCGACGACAGATGATGTGAAACAATTATACGATGAACCAACGGTGCGTGATTGAAACTCGTAATTGGTGCAGCACGGCAAATTTTTGGACCGAGTTCAAACAATGCAGGACTGTACTGCCGAAACGAGTTATTTGTGTTCACTGTCGTGGAAACTGATGTATCCTCTTACCGTTCATTTTGTGATAAGCGGCGTCCATTAGCCGCAGACACCCCCCCCCCCCCCAATATTCTATCACTCTCTAGCTAGTTTTTCCATTTTGATATTTCACATTCTACCATTGTAGAAGGTGCTGATTGGAATAGAAGACAAACGATGCACGTTCCGGTGCACGTTTTGCATATAACTCAATTAACGTCATTGTCAAAGATCATTGACAGGATTCGTTGTTGATATTTAATCAATAAAGCGTGGCTTTTTGATTTTATAATATTACAGGGTAACTTCGAAATAGCAATTTAGGTTAGACAGAACAATAGCTATCAGCCTAAAACACCTTTAAACGCCCCACTATATCGGTACATCCTCACAATATATTTCGTATGCGTACAATGAATATCAAAAGCGAGAATTTTGTGTCAACAGATCTTATCTCGATTCGTTATTGTTAATGTTTATAAAAAAGGGACAACAATGTAGAATGACTCTTTTGCTTTCATCCAGTCACGTCGAATATTAATTTCATAATTACGCTATTTCGTTCCGTTACCTTCCTGTCTGGGACCCAAATACAATACATCATAACATCATATATAGAAATTTATTAAATATGATACGTTGTCGACAAACAATTGCCCACGATTAGAATATGGCTTCTCCATACAATACATATCCTTGGACTGGTCCAAGTGATTGCTATTATTTGCATTTGTTCGACGAATGAGATGGTTCGGTGGCATTGAACCCGGTGGAGATGTTCCGAAAGAAAGAAAAATACATATTATAGGTTATTCACAAGGGTTGAAATAAAATTCAAATCTGAAGGGGGTATCGCACCTTTGGACCAAAACGTCAAATTACGACTATCGAGTTACACTTAATTATCCAACTATTTCTGAATACCTTGGAGTTGGCCGATTTGTAGCCGAATTCCCTAATTCTTGAAAACAATGCAATGCTCTTACGACTCGGAGAATCGGTTTTGGTTAATGAATTATCGACTTTCGTTATGTTTTCGGGAAGATAAATGATTACGAAAAAAAGTTATTAGCATTTTTTTCATAAATATCGAATAGACGGCTATCATTCTCCAAAACTGTGCACGTGAGTGTTTCTAACTCGATACCACCATCGGTTGATCAGCCGGATGGTTAAGCGTTAACATTATTAGACGCCAGAGGGCTGCGTAACAACCAATCGTATAATCCCAATCGTCACCGTGTGCGATACGAAAAAGTAAATAGTTTCGACTGATACAAGAAACTTAATAAACAAATTGGATTAATATAAAAATTGTGAAACTATAAATAATAATTCGCCCGAAAATTTGTGTCGGTCATTGAGTGTGGAAATCTTCGGAATATTTTATGCGAACGATTATTTATCACTTCTCTATTTTTTTGTTAATACAATTCGTTCGATAATTTTCTTTAATTGTGTTTTATTATTGTAAAATTGTTTTTATTAAATATATTCGCATATCGTGCCTGTCCAGTATTTTAAAGAACACCATTCCGGGGCTGAGTGCTTTCGGTGTAATGCACTCGGATAAATCGTAGTAGGACTGATGCCACTTTGCAGATATCTTATCAATGGATAGGAAAATAATGTTTTTGTTTTTTATTTCAGATAAATCTTGACGTCATAACTCGATACATCGTTTGCGTACTTAACGGCGTAGGAGGTACGTGAAACAACTCAAAACTTAGCCATTTTAATAATATGTTTAACATCATAAAGAAATGAAATTTGCATTTGTTAGTTGCGTTTAAAAAAATTATTCAATTTGATGCCGTCACGAACGCGTCAAAGTGGTGAAACGGTTTATAGTGATTTCATACCATTTCAGTAATATCTGAACACTGTTCAGAATACATAGCCATTTCACCCGAATAGATTGGTTAAAACGGAGGATACTTTGCTCAAAATCGCGAGAATTATTTCGTGCATTGATATATGCGTTATTTCTCAGTAGATAATTAAAGAAATAGTGTTTAGACAATAATTTATAATTGTCGTTGTAATCCAATTTGTCGTAAAAAATTATGAGGAGGAAATAAAGTTGAAACTTTGGCCTTCCTAAATTATTTTAATAAGACAAAATGAAACGATTTCCACGGTAATTTCGGTAGTACGTAAAATTTTGTATTTAATTAACGAAATAAAAATTTATTATATTTCCTTGAAAAATCCAATTCCAATAATATTTTTCTTTCTTTGATACCGGGATGGAAAGATATATTTTCGTTTGAATCTCACGCTTCGATGATTATGTTAATTGAGGTAGCGATGAAAACGAGTTACCGTTAATTATGCTGAAGAGGGTCGTGACATTTTTTTTTCTTTCTTGTCATGTTTCGAGCTAGGTCCTTGTACCCTCGGCCTCTCACTAAATTCGTATTTAACCAAATGAATATGACATAAGCCAGAGCTGTTTTATTTATCGCGAAAGTTTTTCATGGTTCTTAGCGTGTACATGGTAAGGGAGGAAAGTCAGCAGCGACGAGACTTGCGGGGTTGGGTTTAAAAAAAAAGGAGGGTACGTCGTTAGCCCCAGCGCATAAAATATGTACGCTGTCGTCGCGGGTAAACAAACTATACCGCCCAAGTAGCGGTATAAGTGCATGCGTATACTCCGCGTGCTTCGGGTACGTACTAGAAAAATCTGTTGGGGTACAGAGAAAATGGGGAAAGGGGGTTTGAGCCAAGCCAAGGGGGTAGTGCGTTTTAATTATATTCGCACACTCAGCGCGTCGTCATACCGTACCGGAAGAGCAGTGCTCTTTTAAGTGTGGCACACCATTAACGACGAAATCATTTCTGCTGATTATTTTAATTACGCATACATGACGTACGTACATCGTTGCACTTGAGTCGATGAAAAAAAAGATATGTGATTGGCTAGTGCGAGAGATATTTTGCTGACGTAATGTGCATTGCTGCAACATCAGCATCACGAGGTTGTAAGGGTAGGTAGTTTAATAGTATTAATAATAACTCCATGTTGCTACCCCATGTTATGAATATGACTGATGACCTAATTCAAAAGTAACAAAATGGTCGTTGCACTTGAGTCGATGAAAAAAAAAAAGATATCTTTTTAGTTAGTGCGAAACATAACTCGCTGATATCACGAGGTTGCACAGGTAGGCAGTTTAACGGTATATCACCCTGTTGCTACCCCATATTATAAATATTACTCTGATTATCTAATTAAGAAATGGCAATATGGCGGCCTGTAGTTTTATAGAAATGATATCCATTGGGGGAACCTGGATTAATAATATGAGCCTTGTGACATAGAGAAGAAATAAACTAAATAACCGTTTACAGATTCATCTTCAAGGTAATTCAACACAGAATATGCGATACGAGCAGTCGAAGTAAATATAAATAGGATAGGGCAAAGAAACATTAAAAACAGGCCAATTATGTACCTGGAAATGGAAATATTTATTATTCAATAATGCGCGTATTTGTAAACTACAATCCAATTATACGATAACATGGATTGCGATAACCAGGAGAGAAAAAGAGAAGAAATGATATGGACCAGCGCATTCTCAGCCATTCAATTCGATCAATTACCATTCTCGTCATAAGCAATCATTTTTGTACAAAGAATATTAAAAAATGTTATATTAAACTTTAAATCGGAAGCTTCGCATTCTTATTTCATTCATCTTAGGAACGAGTTGATTTGTAAAAGTCTTTTTCCTCCACAAGTTCACATGTGATGATAATAGAATATGGTTCGAAGCCCAGCTGGTAGTTTACGGTGAACAGACGTAACAAGTTTGCTAAAGTAATCATTAAGCTTTTCCAAAAGATTCTAAGACAACCCAACATCTGTTCATTTGCTGATCAGAGTGAAGAACCCTGACAATGAGAAGTTCAAAACTTAGATACACGAATATTTATCTTAATTTATCTCAGATTTTCTCAGTTTTTATTTGTCGGCCTCTGGCATTAATGATGTTGCGATAAACCTCTGGGATTATCGTAGAAACAAAAAAGATGATAGAAGGTTACTGGTTCTGGTCCCAGGAAATGAAAGAAAAAAAGCAGTTCGTGCACAAAAACCGTGGAAATTTCAACGATGCAACGTTGAAAATTTTCCGAATATCAAATTTCCGGTTAACGAGGGCCCATTCTTTAGCAACGGTTGAATATGCGACTGATGCAGTAGGTTGTATAGTATAGTAAGAGAAAAAAAATGCTTTTTGAAATGTTCGTTCTGCCAACGATCATGAATTTTACGTCGAACAAAAGCGTTGTCGGAAAAAAAAAAAAAAAACGTGAAATATCTGTTAAAATATTATTGACAGATCTCACTCTGTGGTTATTTGGTATATTTAATACAGGAAACTGCAGATTTTTCGTGACACGCACTCACTCCAAATAGTTTTAAAAAATAATTAAAGAAAAATTCAAGATACATCGTAGACCTCGGAAAAACGTAAAATAATTTAGCATTCTTGTTATTGTTGGAAGTCCGTTCAAAAACCTAATTATTTTTTATCAAAGATTTAGAGGAATTATAAGGAATGACAATGGGTACATTAAAAACTTCACTAAAGGCGTATTTACACAGATTTTTTTACAGTTTTCCACTGTCTTCCAGGCGCTGCCTGTTACAGGCAGTGTCCTAAGACGAATGCGACACAATAGATATAGTTGTCTGCAGTGGCAAATGGGACAATGTATTTTGTTCGGATTGTTCCTCACGTATTCCACTTTTTCTGGGTTACAATAAATATAACAAATTGAAAAGACTGAGCCAACCCGGATTTAGGCTCAGAACCTAAAGAGCGATAAAACGATACAGAAAAAAGTGAAATCTTCAATTCCGGAGGATACACCATTTTGCCACCATCACGATTTTCCTATAATTCTAGTAGAAATAAAAGTTTAATTTTGGAATTATATACTCATACTTTGGATTAAGTTTCGGTAGAAATGTTATTGAAACATTTTAATCCAAATTCTAAATACCAATACTAGGGTTGCGGCTCAGGCGCTAGGCGTCCTCGCAATCTATCATTGGACCTTCCCTGTCCTTATCATTGCCCCCCCCCCCCTCCTGACATTATCATTGATCCCCCTGTTCCTCAACAGAGGGGAGGGGCTCTAACGGTGACTTTGAATAATCCAGGGTTTGGAGGGCTCCTAATAGGGGTGGCTCCTAATAGGGGGACTATGATTGCGTCTATGAATGACAATGGGTGATTCGAAAGATGATTAGTAAAATGTAAATGATAATTGAATTTTAAATCGTAATCGTAATTTCAAAAGACGGTCCAAACCATAAACTTGATATTAATTTAAACAAAAGAAAAACGTTAACGATAACAAATGTTTGTTATTTGTAAAAATTCACGAATGAATTTGTCTTCGTAAATAATTGTTTCGGATGATTCACACAACCGTGTTTTGAGAATCCCTTAAATAGCTAAATATAAAAATAGCAATATGTGCATAATAAAGATTACAATTATGAAACAACGTTACGGTATTTATATTTTATCGATAACTCGGTATAAACAAAAATCTGGTAGATAAAAAGGTTAACCGGGCAAGCGAGTCAAGGTTGAATAATTTCTCGTGATAGTTACCGGTAACGAATTATTTTGGTCGGTAATTGATGCTATTTTACGATTTCAAACCTCGGAATCCAACTGGAGAATTCAAAGAATGAAAAATAGCCTGCGGAGGGTAACATCTACTCGCCCAAAAAGTTATATCAATGATGCATCGGTGAACGACAACGGTAGCGATACTTCAGCAAACGTAGGAAAGACTAATAATCCAGGACGTTAATTACATCCGTAAACTGCGGGGAGCTTATTTAACTACCCCTTAAAGGTGCTCGTCGTAAACTGGGTGCTCGCCAGTGTGCTGACTGGCATAACCTGTTCTTGTTATAACTTGGTGCAGTGTCCCATGCAGTGATGGGTAATTCGCACGACGTTCAACGGTCTCCTCGCAACATCGTACCTGACCGTACTTTTCTTAAAGTGAAAATAATTAATAAAAAGATGGCGTGATATCGCTGATGAAGAAAATGCAAAAGATAAAGTTGCGTGACTGCCTTCTTCTGCATTTTTATTGCAACGCTCCATAAGAAATAGAAGTCGAAAAAAATTCTCGAAATTGTAATGGTTCACTGACGAATACCAGAATAACCGATATCGTTAATTTCAATTGATACAATTTTCATTTGAGAGATAGTTTCTACTTTACGTTAAACCGCAGTGGCATAATAGATTTTTTTTTATTTGTTCTTTTTAGTTTTTATGACTCGGCCAATGACAGGTGACTGCCACGGCTTAGACGAGGTAGACGGCTTGCGAAAACGTTAAAGGGCTGAGTACACGTTCGCGTATACCATACGCGCTATGCTTTACCGCTCAGCAAGAAAAATATTCCCTTTCGACCAACTACCTGTATAATTAGGCACGCCGCGATAGCGGTTACGAGACTGGCACGCATAAACGACAAAGGCACGCGAGATGTTTGCCTACGGTACCGCGTTAGTGGTACAGTGTATACCTAGTCTAAAGCACACGCGGTTGAATGTAACCCCGCTGGGCATAATCTCGAAAGCGAAGGTGAGTAAAACGTACCGAGCGCGTCGGTGCACCCTTAAAGTTCTATGTGCGTTATACCCTGAGCAAATTGCGTTTTCTGGTATTTGCGCCCTGGAGATCTGCACCCCGTGCGTGATGATGACGGCGCAGCATTCGTGTGAGACGTTTGCTAAAGCGGCTTCTCAATTCACATGGAAGGAACGTTCATAACGAAACGTTTAGTAAATACAGGTTCTTCTTAATTTATCCTGAACAGTTACAGTCAGTGACGGAAAAAGCTCAGATAGAAACCAACTTCAGCTTCGCGCGAAATTTAATCAATTGCTTTCATGATAACTTGATAATCAGGTTTTACCATGTTTTTAATCTTCTTTTTTTGAGGATTTGTAGCGTTTGTCTTTAATCTTTTGTCTCTTACCTTCTTCATGGTAAATTTGCGATACCTGCATTATCATATGGACACATATGTCGGAGATGCTGGATGGAAAAGAAAAATTCAGAGAATCAGCATCAACAGAGATTCGACACGGGTTTTCAGCATTTTTCGTATTTTTCTAGTCCAATATTACGAACAGCTGAAAGGAAAGACGAAGATAAAGTATTGAGAGCAAGGAAAGAAGCAATTTCCAGGAAAAAAGTCTTTGAAGCCCGATGATCCCGGCGATGTTTGTTGGACGTGCTGAAAAAGAACGATCGTTCGTTTTTCTCGTAGATTCGGAATTTTCCTATCTTTGCCTTACTTTATTCCTCTTACCGTGTGCGAATATGTACGAACGTTTTCCAGATCAACTGAGCAGCTAGAGGTGTTTCACTGCCTAAACAGATCGAACCGACTGTAGAGATTCTTCGATTGACGAGAATGATATTCGAGTGTACGACACCCCCAGTCACGATACGATAACATATTTTTCTATTGCGCTTCTACTTTTCCTTTACGTATTAATATATCTATTGGTATCCCCAGACGTGTTATCATTTCTAGTACTGACTGATAAAATTTCTATTAAGTTTTACTTCCTCGTAGACGAAGCTTCGTTATCATTTCAAAAATATGTATTTTTTATTTTTAATAAATAACTCAAGAACCGTTGAAGCCATCGAGTTAAAATTTGAGACAGAAGTTAAGCACTGAATCCTATTGTTTTTTACCTCTGATGGTTATGATTTTTGATAAAATATATTGAGACATTTTAGATTTAATGTAATTTTAGATTTTTCAAAAAAAGTGCATTTTGTAATGTTTGCAAATTTTTCGAAATCGCTTAAAATCGGTTTCTATGAATGGAGTAGCGTTTATGAATGTTTGGTTTTGAATTTTGGCCGAAATAGGAAAAGCGGTTTTGAATTTTATGGGGTTTTTCAATTTTTATTCGAAAAATTGATATTTAAGTTCAATTTAATCAGTTAAACACAAATTTTCTACAGTAACGAGCGGTTGTTTAAGGGTAGAAGAAATTCAATTTCGTGAAGATCGGTAGAAGTATTCTAATTTTAATTTAGCAATTTCAATTTATTTAGTATTCATTCCTTTTACTTTAAAAAAATTTAACGTCACGAGCCAAAATTTTACAAAATAACGTACGGGAAACCCGGGAACGTACGGGAACTTACACAATAATGTTCAAAGAGATATGATAAACAATTACGGAGGCGTTCGAATTTTATAGCAGAATGAATTTTTTTATGGAAAATCGTCGAGGTTTGTAAACAAGTTGTGAAAAACGCAGTTACTTTTTGTTATTGGCTACAATTTTCATAAAAATATATCAAGGAAATGATATTTCAGAGGACTTTGTTTATTTTTATTTAATTATTACTGAAAGTCCGTTAAACCTCAGTTATTACAATCCTTTTACAGAAGAATGCAAAGTAGAACTTTGCACGCTGCTTCCTCATTCTTCTGGTTCGTCGTCCATTAGAATCCTTCTACCGATTAAATGTTAATAAAATTGGGTGACGGGGAGCTGATAAGGTTGATATAACGATTGAAGATAGTGACAAGGCACAGAATACAAGTATGAAAAATAGGAATAAGTGCATGAAAACAACATCTATCGACATGTTATCGTAGAAAATGATAAAGTGTGCCACTGTATCACAGGATTGGTAGTTAAAGCTAATTCCATGGATTATCGACTATAAGGGTTATCTAACTACCGACAGATTGGTAGATTACAAGTTGTTTGTCGGAATCGATACGCGTACATTCTTTTTTAAGCTTCAATAAGTATAAATTGAGATGTTGCCATTTGGAAGGATCACTTGTGTTCGAGATGTTCTCAAGGTCGACCGTACTGTGTCTGTTGGCGCTCGGGACGCTGCATTTCGTCGCAGCCAGCACGACGGAATGGTGGAAAGATAAATTCATCTATCAGGTTTATCCGAGGAGCTTCAAGGACAGTAATGGCGATGGTGTTGGTGATTTAAACGGTATCACCAGTGAGCTGGAACACTTGGCGGACTTGAAAGTAACCGCGCTATGGATCTCACCGATCTATCCTAGTCCGATGTTTGATTTTGGTTACGACATTTCGAACTTTACGGACATCGATCCGGTTTTTGGAACTCTGGGCGATTTTGCAAAACTCTCTGCCAAAGCGAAGGCACTTGGTCTTAAGGTACTTATGGACTTTGTGCCGAACCATAGTTCCCACGAGCATCCATGGTTCAAGAAGAGTATTCAACGAATCAAGCCCTACGACGAATATTATATCTGGAGAGACGGTAAAATGGTAAACGGAAAGAGGCAACCACCCAACAATTGGTTGAGCACATTCGGTGGATCAGCTTGGGAATGGAATCCTCAGAGAGGCCAGTACTATCTGCATCAATTCGCCTGGGGTCAGCCGGACTTGAACTACCGTAGCGCAGCACTGGATCTCGAGATGAAGAATGCCTTGTCCTTCTGGTTGGATCGCGGTGTCTATGGCTTCCGCATTGATGCGATAAATCACATGTTCGAGAATGCAAACCTTTTGGACGAGCCCAAGTTAAATAATACTGGTCTGCCCGATGACGACTATGACACTCTCGATCATATTTACACAAAAAATCTCAACGAAACTTATATCGTCTTGAAATCATGGCGAAAACTCCTGGATGATCACGCGAAGAAAGTCAATACCACCGATACATATATTCTCCTCACTGAGGCTTACGCAGACGTACCCCTTACGATGAAGTACTACGAGTACGGGTCCAACGTCCCTTTCAACTTCATGTTCATGGGCGATATTAACAATAATTCGCGAAACATCGACTACAAGCGTATCATTGACCGCTGGATGAATGCGGTGCCTAAGGGCTACTCGTCCAACTGGGTTGTTGGAAATCACGATCAACACCGTGTAACATCAAGATTCGGAACACAGCGAGCTGATCAGATTACAATGCTCGCCGCTATTCTTCCCGGTGTTGCTGTCATATACAATGGTGACGAGATCGGGATGGAGGACTTATGGCTCTCGTATGCTCAGACCGTTGACCCTGCGGGATGCAACGCTGGACCTAACAGATACCAATTGAAATCAAGAGACCCCGAGAGGACTCCGTTCCAATGGAATGCCGGGATCAGCGCTGGTTTCTCCACCAGCAACAAGACATGGCTTCCAGTTAATCCAAACTATAAAACTCTGAACTTGGCAGCTCAGAAATCTGTAAAAGTATCGCATTACTGGGTAACGAAGAAGCTCATTGCGCTGAAGAAACAACCAATGCTGCTCAATGCCAGTACGGACGTCATTGTCATAGAGAACAATGTTGTGGGTATCGTGCGAAGATTGCCCGGCGAAGATCCTATCGTTCTCATCATCAACCTTTCCAACAGTCTCGTAATCGTTGACGCTAGATCCTGGATGAACATTCCTGCGACAATGACAGTCACCATCGAGAGCGTATCAGGAAGCAAGAAAATGTCACCCGCAGTACGCGTGGACACGTCGGCTCTCTCCATTCCTGGACTCACCTCGTTCATCCTGACTTCTAACAAAGTGGCTTCCGAAGTTTTCAACAGTATGCTTTAGTTGATTCAACATACTCTTGGAAGGAAGCGTAAGAGTTCTTTCAGAGTTAATCAGACTACGATATAAATATAAATAAAAACGGTCTGCTTTCTTTCTATTGTTATTAAACGATGAAATAAACAATTGATATCAATATCGCATGTTGAATAATTCGGTATCCCTTCATATCTCTATCCACATCAAATTTGTCCTAGTTAGTAACGCAATCTATGCACCGAGCTGCGTTTAAACTTAAAATTTCATATAATTTGCCGTGCAAGCTACTTCCGCAATTGTTTATATGTGCAACTGTTAAGTGGTCACAACAAGAAAACATCTTAAGATATCATTGAATTGAAGATTAATGAGGAACAAATCGAGAGATTTATAAATTGTTGAAGAGGCGCGTGAATTAAATGGAAATCAGTAGATGTTGATTGTATGAAGAAGCACAGTGCTGCCAATTTGAATTCGACTGTGTATTTTCCTTCGTATGTCATCACCGCATCCTACAATTATAACGAGAGTTACAATATTTTAACCAAGATGCTCGCGATCGAATGTTTCGTCGACTGAAGTATTACGGTACATTAGATTAACTTCAAAACTTTCACCACATTTTTCTCAAATCCAAATTTTTGTAGGACGTCGGAAAATCCGAGCTCAATGCGTAGATGTGGTACGGACTGTGCACGACGATTTTAGCATCTTTTACGAAACTTTTAAACGCAAAAAAAAGTGTTAAATATTTTTAACTCTGCCTCTCACACACACACATACACACACTTGCCAGTTACAATGGTAGCGCTCACACGGTAATGAGCATTCTCTTGAGTAAAATAGAGCATGTTCCGGTTGGTCGAGTGTATCCTGAAGATGTCGGAACCAATCGTATTCCAGATGAACATGAGTCCGATCGCCAAGAGGCAATCGATACGTAAATATGTTAACCGATGGTTAACATAATTTTGTCTTTCGTGACAGACTATATGCACAGTTTACTGTAAGGTGTAACGAAGACTCTAACCATTGGCTGGTTCGATCGTTCTCAATGATTAAGCAACGTGGCATATCGGAACGCCGGTTCAAGATTTTGATATAAAATTATATATCACAAAATCGTTGAGTGATATAACGAGAACATTGAAATGAGTAAAAAATCTACTCTATTATTCGCGTATTTGCTTTATAAATAATATGTTATTAAAGTATACAGTGCAGTTATAAAAGTGTAAGGCCGCTTTGGAGAAAATATTCTTTCTAAATCAATGATCTGCACGGTATACAGATCATTAAATTTAACGTACACCTTCTCCTGTATATGAACATTGCAACGGCATATTAGCAAAGTTGATCAACAGTTCTTAATCCTCAACTGAACAAATTTGAAAATCTTACTTCCGATTGAGCAATATTAATTCGACTCAGTCCTTACAATTACTACTGTGCTTCGTAATCGAAGTTTAAGTAGTGCACACTCGTTATCAGTAGTAAGCGTATATGGAGTTTACTATTTGGCACTAGCGGCGTAAGTAAAGTACAGACAATTGAAAGTAATCCATTGAGTCACTACTGACAGGAGTAATGCGCACGATTCAGCGCTATTGAGTTCAATACTCATGCTACTTGTTACAAGTAATCACGCTATTGATCCCGAGTTGTGATTACTCAGCCCAATAGTGTTTTTCCATACAGGGGGAAGAAACGTGCAACACCAGAGGGGCGGGAGGGGGCGGAATAGCCGGATTTCCTTTATATAAGAAATCTCAGTTTCGCATTGCGACAACTCAGACAAGATGGATTGTTTTATATCTGAAAGAAGAATAAGAGCATTTGACTATAATCACACAATTCGTGGATCGAAACTAAGATCGAAGAACGCGACAAACGTCAACTTGCCGGAAGCATGAACAACAAAAAAAATATCCGTTGATAGCGTACACTCACGAATTCGTAAGAAGTTATATTATTTTTAAAGATTGACGATGTCTTCGGTGGATCTCTGCGAAATAACATTTTTCTCACGATATGCCCGTAAAAATGATATTGAATATGTCTTATCTCGCTTCGTTGTAATCAGCGCTGTGATTACATAGAGTGCGCCTACTTGTAACGAAGGACGTTTCAAAAGATTGTAAACCGAGTTATTTCACTAATTATCAAGAAAATACCGCGATTACAGTTTTCTTGTTGGAAACGATAACTCTACCAATTTTATTTTCTTTGAATATGATAACTCTACCAGTTTCTCTATGATATAAATGAAGTAGCTGTGATCTTCTGGATTGGTCACAGTATTCGAGATGTTGTCAAAGTTGAGCGTACTCTGTCTGCTGGCCTTCGGGACACTGCAACTCGATGCTGTCAAAGACACCGATGAATGGTGGAAGGATACTTTCATCTATCAGATCTATCCAAGGAGTTTCAAAGACAGCGATGGTGACGGTGTGGGTGATTTGAATGGCATTACAAGCAAACTCGAACACTTGGTTGATCTAAACGTAAGCGCACTATGGATCTCGCCGATCTACACGAGCCCCATGGTCGATTTCGGTTACGACATTTCCAACTTCACAGACATCGATCCGGTTTTTGGTAATCTTTACGATTTCACGAACCTTACCGCCAGAGCGAAGTCGCTCGGACTTAAGGTACTTTTGGACTTCGTGCCGAACCACAGCTCCGATCAACATCCCTGGTTCAAGAAAAGTATTAAGAAGATCAAGCCCTACGATGAGTACTACATCTGGGAAGATGCTAAATTGGTGAACGGTTCGAGACAACCACCGAACAACTGGTTAAGCAGATTTGGAAAATCTTCTTGGGAATGGAATGCGGAAAGAGGTCAGTACTACCTCCATCAATTCGCCATTGGTCAACCGGACTTGAACTACCGTAGCGCGGCTCTTGATCTCGAAATGCAGAATATATTGAACTTCTGGCTTGATCGTGGTGTCGATGGTTTCCGCATTGATGCAATAAATTTCATGTTTGAGGATCCGAGGCTCTTAGACGAACCTGTGATACCTGGTACCGGTCTTCCTGCTGATGAGTGGGAAACCTTAGATCACATCTACACTATAGACCAAAACGACAGTTATCTTGTGCTGAAAAAATGGCGCAAACTTGTAGATACGCACGCGAAGAAGGCAAAGGGTGACGCGAAGGTTCTCCTAACCGAGGCTTACACCGGTCTTCCTTACGTGATGAAGTTTTACGAATACGGCTCGGACGTACCTTTCAACTTCATGTTCATGTCCGATTTGAATAATAATTCACAAGCGGCCGATTACAAGCGGCAAATTGATCGTTGGATGAACGCGATGCCGAAGGGATACTCGGCTAACTGGGTTGTCGGAAATCACGACAATCCTCGTGTTGCATCTAGATTCGGTATTCAACGAGCTGATCAGCTTTCGATGCTTTCCGCTATATTACCCGGCGTCGGTATTATTTACAACGGTGATGAAATCGGTATGGTAGACATGTGGCTCTCCTACAACGACACAGTTGACCCCGCGGGATGTAACGTCGGACCAGGCAGATACGAGGGAAAGTCCAGAGATCCTGAAAGGACTCCCTTCCAGTGGGATTCATCCGTCAGCGCTGGTTTTTCTACAAACAACAAGACATGGCTCCCTGTTAACCCTAACTATAAAACTCTAAACTTGGCAGTGCAAAAAGCTGCAGCTGTGTCTCATTATTCGCTTTTTAAGAAACTCGTGGCATTCAAGAAACGACCAATCATAGACAGCGGCAGCTTGCAAGTTACTTTAGTGACTGAGAATATTTTGGGTGTCGCGCGACGACTACCCGACACTAGAATAGCGGTTCTCCTCATCAATTTTTCGGAATCAGCTATCGTCGTCGATGCCAGATCGTGGATGAACATCCCTGAAAAACTGCTCGTGTACGTCTCAAGCGTAGATTCAAAAATGCCATCCGGTGTACTTGTGGATACAACAAAACTCTACCTGCCTGGAGCTGCGTCTGTAATTCTTTCATCTGAAAATTAGCTTTTGAAAGTATTAGATCAATTTAATTTTTACTAACGACATGTTTAAAAAATTTGTGTATTTAAATGAATTAAGAACCTTCTATTCATTTATTTTTATATTAAATATTAAACAATAGTTGAATATTGCAGTGTCTTAATATAATTTTGCGACTTTCCTTTTCCTATCCTGTTGTAGAAAAAACGAGCCTAGTTCTTGCGGAAAAGTATATGAATCATTTATCATTACTTGGAAATGTTTGGAACATGTGAAATTAAAGTTGTTTATGTTATGTTAAGTTACTTGCTGCCTTAAACTCTACCTGCCTGGAGCTGCGTCTGTAATTCTTTCATCTGAAAATTAGATTTTGAAAGTATTACATCAATTTAATTTTTACTAACGACATGTTTAGAAAATTTGTGTATTTAAATGAATTAAGAAACTCCTATTCATTTATTTTTATATTAAATATTAAACAATAGTTGAATATTGCAGTGTCTTGATATAATTTTGCGACTTTCCTTATCCTATCCTGTTGTAGAAAAAACGAACCTAGTCTTTGCGGAAAAGTATATGAATCATTTCTCGTTACTTGGAAATGTTTGGAACATGTGAAATTAAAGTTCTATCTGCATGTAACAACCATGTTAAGTTACAGGACCTTACGTCTCTCCGTTTACGAGAAAATACTACTTGGTTTTCATGTTTTTGTGATGACTTACTTACGTCATCATAAAATACGTAAAATTACGTAGAACTTGGGGAGGGGTCCGTAGAATTTGGGGAATTGTGTAAAATAGTAGTGACAATGGCGTGCCGAAGTATCAAAGAGAGAAAATATATGATGATCATCGGAGATTAAACCCAAATACTTCAGGAACTGAGTAAGAGCGCCAATCAATGCGCTGATGTCACCTACATATTCCTCTCATTCGAATCGTCTACTTATATGCAAAGCATCGTTACGTTTTGAATGACGATATCTCGACAACCACAACCCGGATGGTAATTTTTGAAAATCCAATTAGAATATTGGAGTATTAATTCATCAGCATTCCTTGCATTATAATTCAGGTTAATTAAAACTCATCGAATGAACAGTATGTCAGGCATGACCTTTGAAATATAAAAATGGTTCATTACCTAATGTTGATAAATTTCAGGCAGATAAGCAATAAAATATTTATAAACCTGCTAAGTAAGACGTTGCACATTGCTTTCTCTTTTTTTTCCACTTTTCACGAAGCTAGATCTATGATGAAGTATGTTGTTCAACTTTGATTTCCTTCTAGAAAAAGTTTACAAGTTGCTCGAGTTAAGAAATCGACGGTTTTATAATTTTTTTTATATCCATTGTGAAATAAAATTATTTAGAAAACACGCATTTTTCATAATGAGGCAACCGCTATTGTACTCATATTATTTTTCTGTATTCCTCTGAATTAACAACAAATTTTCTACCACATGCCCTAAGTGGCAAGTTCAGGGGTTCTGGAAATATCATTTTGTATATTACAAAATGATATTTGATATTGATATTTGATTTTTGTATTTTGTATACTATTATTTGTTTTCCTTAAAAAAAAACTTCGAAATAACGAAAATATTTTTCAAAAGGTGAGGAAAATGTATAAGTTGAATAGCGAATGACCCCTCTTTGAGAAAAGTCATTTTTTTCGAAACTATTATTCGAAAATCGCTTTTGTAGCATCAACGCGAGTTATTGTTTCTGAAAGATCATTAAAAAAAAACCATAAAATCTCGTTCATTATAAATAAAAATCGTATTTGAAAATGAGATATCGTCGTAAAAAAAAATGGATACCTTAGAAGCCCTTCAGCTTGCTTAACGCCTTAACTTCCGATGTGGTACTGATTAAAATAACGTGAGAAAACAATGTGTGTTCAATAGGGAATATCCCTTTTGGGAGAAAAGCGTATTATTGTCAAATAATAAGCAAAAATCGTCTTGAGAGCTTCAAAGAAATCTATCATACATGATACATAGTCTCTCAAAAAAGCATAAAAAAAACAACGAATCTATAATTTTTTATCATTGCCGAGATACGCTTTTTTTTTTTAATTGTAAACCCCATCAAATTTCCTAGTTAATGGGAGCACGTAAGGTCATGAAATTGTGTTTGGTTGTTGGATCTAGAAAATTCTATCAACTGACTTATATACAAATATTTTCGACGAGTTTAAAAGATGGGGCGGACTGAAGTACCGTGGAATGTTTCGTATGCACGTGGACTCTTCTTTATGTAGAACGTAGTGCAACATGGAGAGAGCTAAAAATATCCCCATAGGCCGTAGGGATCAATGACGCGGCCACGTTAAGGGCAAGAAAAAACAGAACTGTTGAACGATTTAATTGCCAGGCGTTGCTCGACCGCTTAAAATAGCATCGCGCAGGAAGTCGAAAGACTAAGAGAAGATATTGGGGAACCATGGAATTATTTTTTTACAATTTACCAGTTCACTCTTAAATTCTTTACGAATCGTCTAGCTTTTTGACGATCAGGTATGTCACGAGAGATAAGCTTCATACAGATAATCATTCCAGTTTGAAATCTCGTTACGTCGTTCGATTTATTCTAGGAATCAGAAACCTGATATACTATTTCGTGTTAACGATTATTGGTAAACTATGTCATCAATCGACATATATTTCTTGGTATTAGTCTCGTTAATTCTCGTATCTTAACTTGTCGAACGCTACAACGAAAGCAATTCGCACAAAGTGAAATCTCTCGTAGCTTAAATTATGTGAAAACAAGTAAGTTATTTGCCAATCACGTGCGCGGAATCGCGGACTTGGTTCTCCTTCTCTCGTGTTCTTACATTGGTACCAACAATTGAATGTGGATATAAATTATGAGAGATTTCAATGTAGTTGAAAGAATAGAATGAGTAATCGAGTAATCTAATACTTGACAATGTAATTTTTATTTTCGTGATGTGACCATAAAATTGTTATCAAAGATCTTTTATCGTGTTTCTTTAAACGATACATTACGTAAAAGGTTAGTTCCAGAGATTATGGAGGCTCTGGTTTGTTTAACTATGGATGATTCGTGGGACTAACGTTTGTTTATCGAATGCTATTATCTGGCAATTTTTATTAACCTTTCCCTGCTAGATAAATAGTAGAGTTGTGATATCGAGTGACAGCAGTGTTCGAAATGATGTCAAAGCTAATCGTACTGTTGTTGCTGACCCTCGCGATTCTGCGAATCGATGCCATCAGCAAGGTGAGAACCGAGTGGTGGAAGGACACGTTCATCTATCAAATATATCCGAGAAGCTTCAAGGACAGCAACAGTGATGGTGTGGGTGATTTAAACGGCATAACTAGCAAGCTTGAACATTTGGTAGATCTCGGTGTGAGTGCATTGTGGATTTCACCGATCTACGAAAGTCCTATGGTAGATTTTGGCTATGACATCTCCAATTTCACAGATATTGATCCAATTTTCGGAAATCTCAATGATTTCGCAAGCCTCATGGCCAAAGCAAAGTCTCTTGGTCTGAAAGTACTTCTAGATTTCGTGCCGAACCATACTTCCGACAAGCATCCATGGTTTAAAAATAGCATAAAGAGAATCAAGCCCTACGATGAATACTACGTTTGGCAAGATGCTAAAATGGTAAATGGAACAAGGAAACCACCAAACAATTGGCTGAGTGTATTTGGAGGTTCGGCTTGGGAATGGAACGAAGAGAGAGGCCAATACTACTTTCATGAGTTCGTCGTCGCTCAACCAGACTTGAACTATCGTAGCGCGGCTCTCAATCTTGAGATGAAAAACGTTTTGACCATTTGGCTGGATCGTGGCGTTGACGGTTTTCGCATCGATGCTCTAAATTTTTTAGTCGAAGATCCTATGCTTCTGGATGAACCGGAAATACCTGATACGGGTCTCTCTGCAGACGATCCAGATCGTCTTGATCACATATACACAAGAGACCAAAACGAGACTTACGTTGTGTTAAAATCATGGCGGCAAGTCTTAGAAACTCACTCGAACAAATCTGACAGTGGTACGAAGATCCTTCTCTCCGAAGCTTACAGCAGTCTTCGACTCACGATGAAATACTACGAGTACGGATCGGATGTACCGTTTAACTTTATGTTTATCGCTGATCTAAACAACAATTCAACTCCAGCGGATTTCAAACGTGTTATTGACGGTTGGATGAATGCGATGCCTAATGGTTACTCGGCTAATTGGGTGAGTGGTAATCACGATCAACATCGTGCGGCATCGAGATTCGGTAGTAAGCGAGCCGATCATCTCTCGATGCTTGCCGCTGTTTTACCCGGAGTCGGTATCATTTACAATGGTGATGAAATTGGCATGGAAGACTTGTGGATCTCATACAATGACACGATTGATCCATGGGGATGCAACCTTGGACCTGATAACTATCATCTCAAATCTAGAGATCCTGAAAGGACTCCTTATCAATATGATGCCTCGGTCAGTGCTGGTTTCTCTACGAGCCACAAAACGTGGCTTCCAGTGCACCCCAATTACAAAACTCTGAACTTGGCAGCTCAGAAAACGGCAACGGTGTCACATTACTCGGTATTCAAAAAACTTGTTGTACTAAAGAAACAAGAAATTATGGTCAATGGCAGTTTAGAGATTAAACTTGCGGGCCCTAATGTTCTTAGTGTCGTACGAAGATATCGTAATACTATTCCTGTGGTTCTCCTCATCAACTTTTCCGCATCGAACGTCACAATCAATGCCAAATCCTTGCTGAACATTCCTCAAATTCTGATCGTTTACGTATCATCCGTACACTCCAACATACCCATCGGGACAGTCTTGAACACCACGGAACTCACTTTGCCAGGATCTGCTGCTGTTATCCTTTACTGAAAAGTGAGAACTTTTCCAGCTTTCAATTACAACTCTACTGACAAATGTAATATTCTTAATAAAGTGTCAAACGAAATGATTTCGCTGATACCGAGTATAGAAGCAATCATCGATTCTCTGGATTACTTAAAGACGTGGTGGATAAAAACCGTTTAAAAATTCGAAAATATCACGTGATTCATTGTGTTAATAAGAATACTTGGTACATCGCATTAGATAATTTATTATTATTTAAGTTTTATAAAAGAAACTGCGTAGCATGATCTTTCTTTTCTGAGATTTTAATCGTTTAGAAAAATATTTCAATGAACGTGAGTGCACGCGCGCGCACACACATACGCCAAACATTATTTCTAGATGTGTTTTCTGAACATTTAAAATCATTTTAAGGTTTCTTTACGTATCCTTTTCGTTACATACGTATTTTTTAATTGTTCAAAATGTTTGTACTTCGCGATAAGATAAAAATCATTGAAAAATCAAACATAATAAAGATACGAAGTAAATTTTAAAAAATTAATAACAATGACATAAATTTATTCGAAAATTGTTTAACAAATCTTTAAAAAACTTGTTATTTTCTCGTGATAAATTAATTTTTTAATTTTTTAAAAATAAAGTAAATTTTTTTTTATTTCTAATGATTTTGAAATGTTAAGAAAGGGTTTCAAAGTTACAATTATTAGATATATTTCTGTAAAAAGTCTATAAATAATTTGACAATAACAGTTTTATAAATCAATCGAGGGGTCTGGGTTTTGTGATGAATTGGATTTTTCTAAAAATATCTGTTCGCGCCCTGACATGCGTCAATATCAAACTATCAAGCTAATGCTTTCCACAGAGACGGACAACATCAAAGAACAAACGAATATTATATTATTTAAATTGAACTGCTATGAACTTTGTAAGAATGTTCTTAACATATGACTGTGAAAGAAATCTTAAAAGGAACCTAAAAAATGTTATGTTTCTCGGATGTTTGACCTTTTACATAATTGAGTAGTTCAGTACTTGCTTATAATTAGCGTTAATAGTGTGGGCGAGGTTATGTTTGAAAGTTATAGTTAGAGCTGGTAAAATACGATAAATAACCGGACCAACGTCCTTAACATGGAGTATTCGTGATAACGATCGTACAACTGATTTCTAACATATCTTATCACGTTCTATAACAAACGTTGTTCCACTATAACGCATAGCCACTCATGAAGGAGGTCAACCCTGAGAAGCTCTTATGTCCGATAATAGAAGAGAAATGGGGTGATTGCGATTACTTTGTTTAACCTGATTTATAAACACTTTTTCACACGATGCTCAACGATATAAAGTAAGAAGCAGCAATCACGAACGACCATACAACGCAAGATGTGCTCAAAGCCGATTGTACTGTGCCTATTGGCCTTAGGATTGTTGCGAGTCGATGCAGTAAGTAAAGACCCAAAGGAATGGTGGAAGGACTCCTTCATCTATCAAATATATCCGAGAAGCTTCAAGGACAGTAACGGAGATGGTGTGGGCGATTTGAACGGCATAACGAGCAAGCTTGAATATTTGGCAGATCTCAATGTGAGTGCACTGTGGATTTCACCAATTTACACTAGTCCGATGGTCGATTTTGGCTACGATATCTCAAACTTCACCGAAATCGATCCAATATTTGGTAATTTGAGCGACCTCGCAAATCTTACGGCCAAAGCTAAGTCTTTAGGCCTCAAAGTGTTACTAGATTTCGTGCCGAACCATAGTTCAAACGAGCACCTCTGGTTCAAAAACAGTGTTCAGAAGATCAAGCCTTACGACGAATACTATATCTGGGAAGATGCTAAATTGGTAAACGGCACGAAGGAACCACCGAACAATTGGTTGAGCGTTTTTGGAGGATCCGCTTGGGAATGGAATACTGAAAGGAGCCAATACTACTACCATCAATTTGCAATTGGTCAACCAGACTTGAACTACCGTAGTGCGGCTCTCAATGTGGAGATGCAGAATGTTTTGACGTTCTGGTTGAACCAGGGTATCGATGGTTTCCGTGTCGATGCGATAAACGCTTTGTTTGAGGATCCAGGACTCTTGGACGAGCCTAAGGTGGCCGATACCGATCTATCTCCTGACGATTACGACTCTCTCGACCATATTTACACAAAGGACCTCAATGACACTTATCTTATCCTGAAATCTTGGCGCAAGCTCATAGACTCTCATGCGAAGAAACCTAAGGGTGACACGAAGCTTCTTCTCACCGAAGCTTACACGACTATTCCTTTGACGATGCAGTATTACGACGCTGGCTCGAACGTACCCTTCAACTTCGTGTTCATTTCGGATGTCAACAACAAATCAAGTACCGCTGATTTCAAGCGGCTGATCGACCGTTGGATCAATTCCATGCCAAAGGGCCACTCGGCTAACTGGGTCGTAGGAAATCACGACAATCATCGTGTAGCATCGAGATTTGGCACTAAACGAGCCGATCAACTCTCGATGCTCGCTGCTGTGCTTCCCGGTGTCGGTATCATCTACAATGGTGACGAGATTGGAATGGAAGACTTGTGGCTCTCGTACAATGCGACACTTGACCCAGCAGGATGCAATATAGGACCAAGCAGATACCAATTGAAATCAAGAGACCCTGAGAGAACGCCTTTCCAGTGGGATAACACGACTAGTGCAGGTTTCTCCACTAGCAACGAGACTTGGCTTCCTGTCAACCCGAATTACAAGACTCTAAACTTGGCAGCGCAAAACTCAACAGCGGTGTCACATTACTCCATCTTTAAGAAGCTTGTCGCATTGAAAAAGCAACCGATCATGAACACTGCCAGTATGGAAGTCATTCTTGTGACCGAGGATGTTTTGGGCGTTGTGCGCAGGCAGCCTAACGTTGGTGTTGTTGTTCTCCTCATCAACTTCTCTAATTCAACCGTTGTCGTAGATGCCAGGACCTGGATGGATATACCCGATCAATTGTTCGTCTATGTATCGAGCGTAGAATCAAAAATTCCCACTGGCGTCAATATGGACACGACGGTACTCAATCTTTCCGGAGCTGCTTCTGTTATTCTTACCTCCCAAGAGGATACTTTATAGTAAATAATAATTATACCGATGTTACATATGTGCACTCTATAACGCAATAAGCGACAGCTCTCCTACTGCCAAGTGTACATGAAATAATGTGTTTCTCATGTTAAAAAAGGATCGTCAATTGTTGTGGATTTGACAATAAATCATGTTGGGTTACAAAAACAAAAACTGTTCTGATTTACCTATGTATGTCCCAAGATTCTGATTATCTCGTCCGTAAGCGCCATAAGTCTTCATGCCAACAAAAGACTCGGTAGAGTCTCATTCTGATATCACGTCAATGTATTTACCGCAACAACTTGGCTCTCGTGCTTCAAGACGGAAGTGCGATCAATTCAAGATCCACATGCAGATATTTATCAAACTGTACATAACTAATAATAAAATTGGTCAAATGACAATCGAAGAAACATCCTCTGTACGCGTTCGATTCAATCAGCCAGCGTCGCATCCAACGTGGTCCAAACAACCTAGATACTAAAAATTTCAAGTCATCATTTGCAGTTTATGGAACGACATAAAATAATTCAAAAATGAATATTCTTCCGCCAGTAAGTTCCTCGTTACGTTGATCACTAAAAGCATTATACTTTTTTTCGTCTTTTTTGTATTAAAACCTCTCATAACTAGCGTGTATAGCATATTAATGGCGCTGACTCTCTTAAGGCACCGCTGTAGATCCAGAGCAACTTTATGGGAGTCATTTGCGCTGATAAAAATTTACCATTAACGAAGTTTCTCTCGGGATTCCACGAAGAACTCCAAAAGGTTATATTATGGCAATTTCGTATAAGCTTAATAAAATTTCAAGCCGGAATTGAATCAACTGTTTTATGTATAATGCAGAATTGTTGTGGGAGGCAAGTAGCAGCCATACATTTTTTCCTGAACTATTCCACTTACACGAATAATGTTTACCTACTTGTAGTAAGTAATAATAATGTTTACGTACTTGTAATAAGTAATTGTAATAGGTAAACACTATTCGTTGACACTAAGTACAAATATATTGTGAGTACAATTTCTAAAGAAAGGATCCATGGTGTGTAAAGGAGTTGCACTAAATTAATTTATTTGTGATACATTTGTATCGCTACGTTAAAATTAATATTTCGTTTTTTTGTTGTTGTTTTATTATTATTTTAATAATAATTTATTATTGTTTCAATATTAGACTTCATGGTATTAATTATAGCTTGAAACAATAAATAAGACTCGTAACTATAGAAACAGACACGAAAAGAAAACTTGGCTTCCGCCTTTTGGATGATATTCACTTTCGTTGTAAAAATTCATTGGCAAAGTTTTCTTATCATCTTTTCGTATTTATTACGAGACTTACAAGTGTATTTATTTTTCAAATCCATAGTTAAAACTCCAGATATAGTTACTGCTATAGGTATAATCTCATGACAGCAGTCAAAACTTCAATTGGCAACCCAAATGGATTTCACATAAGTTTTCTTTAACAAAGAAAACCTAAAGAGAAACAGCTTTAACTTATTACCAATCCATGGGGAACCATGTTATTCGGTAGTACCGCGATGACATGAGGTATTAGATTAAAAAAAAAAAGCTTGCGACGATATTAAACAAAATAATTGAGTTCTAATAAATGACCCACAATGTCTAAGTGCAAGTGTGCGATCGTCTCAAGTGTATTTAACGTTCTCGTATCCTCTCGAAAAAATCAGATTTATGCTACGGAATATATCTAAAGACAATCTCCCGTACAATTTACGTACATCACTGTAGTCCCATTAAAAAGCATCGGCTTCAATGGAACATGCTTGTAGTGGTAGATACGTTTATTACGATCCTGAAGTCATACGCGTTAAAGATGATAACGAGTACGAAAATGATAGAGCGTTTACAGTATTTTTCTAACTACAACAGACTTTGCATGTTATTATCAGGCAGAATATGAGCTATTTTATGCCAAGAAAGTTTCAGAAGCATATAACATTCCCAAGATATTAGCGAGAATCGCGTCACCAAGCTTTTGGGTGTCATGTAACACGAAACTCTGTCGCAAATTGTCTCACGACAACAACGAATAAGCGACACTTTGCTAGTTAGTTGAGTGTAGCATTAAGTAAGTAAAAATTTTATAAAATGTGATAATATCGCGTAAGAAGATATTATTCTTCATCACGTGTACTTCCGGGATTGTCAGATTATCACAAAAGCCACACAAAGAAAGAAATATAGCGATTCGTTTTTACACAGTTTTTATGTTGTTATTCTGCTTGTGAGATTATGTGATTGAGTGTCAATATTAGTCCTTTACTCATGTTCCAATTGAGGGCAATATTCCGGCAGTCTCGTGATATTAGTCATAGAATATCTATGTCATTACTCTGTTTGTAGGAATATACGATTAATTATGCATTGAATATGCATTCGCATGTTTCCATAAGGAGAGTAACGACATAGATATTGTAATTGTATAACAAAAATCGATGGACTGACGAAACATATCCCAATTGCCACATCGGTTTAGAGACCATTGACATTTTCTTGTCTTGAATAGCTGAATTGCCATTCATACGTAGAGATCCTAAAGTATATTCATCACCAAAGTTTTCCAAGTGTTTGAGTAAATCACAACGTAATGTTAACAACGTAATTAACTGTCACTGAGTAGCTACATCCATTGAGCCATCTATCGATACTTCGCACTGTCAATGACTTTGTATCAAAAATCGTCGTGTTCCCTTATTTCCCTGCACCATCCATAATTTATTTCAAGCAGCGTGTATGACAGAACAACTGTAGGTTGTGTGACAATTTCCGTGTTCACTCCCTTCAGATGAATTTCCATGCTCAAGCATCTCCGAAGCCTTCCTCCCTTCGTACACTTATTTTCTCATCTCGTCGTCATCGTTTTTATCTTTACATCGGTCTACCCTTCAGCATTCCTTTAACATCCCTCAGCCCTTTTCTTTTTTGCTTCTTTTCATTCATCGGTGCATGTCAGCACTATTCAAAATGACCTTCAGTTCGTCCTCTGCCGTAATACCATCCCCCCTCCTCGCCTCTCCATTTCCGACTTTCTCTCTCTCTCTCTTCCACTCCCTCGCAGGCCCAGGGTCGAGAAAGCTTAAAGCAAACCAGCAATCGTGTTGTACTGTGTTCAAGTGTGTAAAGAGTGCACAATATTTATCAAAGAATAATATGAACTCTCAGAATATTGTAAAAAACATTTGAATATTCGATTTTGATAGTAAACTTTATATTATGTTGATAGATTTTCACGAGATCGCTATGATATCGAAATAAATGAAAAGATAACGAGTTTATTATGAGATTTTGTTCGCTTGGATTTATCATTTGATCACATTTTATTTAATTGTTAATAATATAAAGGAGCATTTGGATTAGTTAGATGAATCATGAAAATAAAAGTCAATTCAATCGTGACACCGGATTTTTGTAGCGAGATAAATATTTTAGACGTTTCATGAATTCATTGATTCAAGGCCATAACACGAATTATTTAACAGTTGAAGTTTCTATTGTCAGCACTGCGTTCCACAAGAATACCTTTTCATTTTACTTAAAATTCCTGAATTCGCTTTTGCACGAGTATTTCGTCGCAATTTTGAGAAAATTTATGTCAGTTCAGTGCATAGAAGAAAATCTCCGTTCTCTCGCGGTCTCGGTGACGTTTCCATCTTTATTTCTGCACACTTATACCCTGTGATTGCGAAGTCGAGTTGAATAATTGTTCTTGAGAGATGTACCCCGCCTCCCATGATCCTCGAACACGAATCCTCGATTTTCGCGAAGACGCTCAGCTAGCGACAACGGTATTCTCGCGACACAACAATTCAAGTCCTGTTCAAGCAAGCGCGTAGTGCAACTTGTTGCGATTCACTGAAAAGCTCCTCAGGCGTCGAAAAACTTGAGAGGCAAAATTGAGTTTCCGACGACAACAACGAGAGAGTATCGTTCCTACTGTATTCCTCATACTTCCGAGCTATAGTTCCTGCTTTATTTCTCACGTATAGTTTTTAAATTTGTTATTAATGAAAGAAATATTTTGTTATTAATGACGACAGGAGATCTTTCCTAAACGTTAACGAGGTTTGCTTTGCGATTGACGTCTTGAAAAATCCTTGCGAATGCGGATGCGGATGAGGTCCCCTTGTTAGATAAAAACACAAATGTACCTTTTAGTACCGATGTCATCTAGAGAAGGATAATTTTTTTCAAATATTATGAATATTACAGATCTGTAGATGTTCAGGAAGACGGTAATTTTAATTGAAGGCGATAGCATTTCAGTATCGGGGTTATGTTTTCTCGTAGAATCTTCAACTATTACGCTATTATCACGATTTAAACAGTTTTAGAATATCATTCTATATAAAGAACATAAATATGATACATTAAATTAATTTTATATTTTCATAGTTTAATTTGATACTTGAAAGTTTCACTTGTGAATATACTTGCGGTGCAATAATGATTGTCGCTTTGAAACGAAGTAAGAAAGAATAAATATCAAGGCCAAAGCGAGCGCAAATTCGTCGCGTTTATAAATCTTTAACTACCAGGGCACGCTTACCGCTATCGTAAAAAGCGCATTGCGTCTCGTCTCTATCGGACAATAGTAAAAGATGAGCAACGAAAGAAACTCCACGTACACAGGAGAATCGAGCGACACGTAAGCCTGTATTATCAACTTCAAGCACATAAAAATACAAAGTTAGCAGTGACAAAGTTATTCCAAGGAACTAAAATGTGTATACGATAGAACACATCAAATAAATAAATAATTCAAGATTGCACGCTTAAAGCGACTAGAGCGTAGTAATCATAAATATACTATTTTTGTTGTATCGGTAGTTTTTTCCGCAAACATATTCAATTTTCTTTTAACAAAACTCTAAAATCGACGATTTGCGCTACGTGGAAATCTGTATGATATTGTTTATCGCTTTGAAACGAAGAAAGGAAAATAAATATCAAGGCCAAAGCGACCACGAATTCGTCGCGTTGATAAGTTTTTAACTACTCGGACACGCTTACCGCTATCGTAAAAAACGCATCGCGTTAAAATATCATGCCTATCGGAAGATAGTAAAAGATGAGCAACGAAAAAAATTCCACGTACAGAGCAGAACCGAGTGACACGTAAGCCTGTATTATCAACATCAAGCAAAAAAAATTGAAGGAAAAACTCGGAAGAAACCTGCGATGTCACTGAATTAATGTTCAAAATCCGTTTCTTGTTTTATGTATCGAAAATAGTAGAAAATAAGGAAACATTTCAATAATCGTTTTTGTCTCTATACGACAGAAGAGGTCGAATAGAGAAATAACGCAAAAACGATAAACAAATACCAAGGTTTAAGCGTGCGTCAAAGCGTCGTACTGATAGTTTTTCAAGGCACTTCGTAGACAAGGCACACGTGCAAACTATTCGGGTGCGTCTTAAAACCAACGTGACTTACCTATTAACATTTTTAAAAAAAGAACAGAGCGTATGAAAATATCTATACTTGATAACCAGCTGACGTACGTGTATCGCGATATACTCACCTCCCACCGTATATATGCTGCGTATAAAGCGATCAGTGGTTTCTTACAAACCAAAAAAAAAATTGGATAAGGATTAAATAGAGTATTAAAGTACTGATTGTACGTAAAAAATGTAATTGAAACATTTTTTAATCGTTATATTCTATTTGCTAAATTTTTCATATGTAATCCAACGGAAAAATTTGTTTTTATTTGTTATTAAAATTATCATTACATGAAATGTAATTTCTCAATTTGCAGTTATACCTCAATCATTGTAAACAAGGATGCAAAGTTTAATTCGTTACTTGCCTTTTTTTCGCAAAGTTACCTCTATGAGAAAGTATGATGATCGATATAAGCTTCCTCATAGAGAAAGTTGTATAAAAAGTGGAAAAAAATGAGGGAGCCATGTGCGAGATTATGTACTTTGCATCCTTGTTTTAAAAAAAACGCTATGTTCTACAAGATCCGAATCCTACTGTCAAATTTTGCCAAATTTTGTACAAATATGTTATTACGTTCGTGTCTGAAATTTTAGTTCCTTTTGCTAAACGTTTCAAAAGTAGAAGCATCATAAAAAAATTCCAATTGCTATAAAATTAATATCCTTCTACCGATATTGACTAAATTGTATATGTGGTACCCCTTGATGTTAGTTCGTTCCTATAAAAAATATTTGATTTAACTGGTCAAATTTGATCTTTCTTTTGATCGACAGCGTCGATTTTTAAATAAATTCAAAATGCTATTATATTAAATCCGAACGTTTTTATAGATTTGACTAGAATTATTTGCCGATCGTTCTTTATTACTTACATTACTTTCTTTGTAAATAATTATTTAGGTGTTTCGATTATTGCGTAAATTATAAAGAACGAAGGCGCGTAACTGCTCTACTTGTCGTGCTCGATTGATATAGCCGTTTTCGTGTTACGGTGATTTGAATTTTCAAAGCCTTCAAACATTACGTACATCCGTTCAGAAATTTTTTTCTAAACCAATTTTCTCAACACTATAGACCATCTTGAATCTTCCGACATAAAAATCTCGAATTTGTTTCTTTCACGAAAACATAGCTCTACGAGGAAAGAAAGAAATAACAACATGCTGCTGCTCGGGTTTCTCCTACTTCCGGTAATTCTGACAGTGGGAGGACACAGACAACTCGGAGAGTACGGTTTAAGGATAACCGGCGGTACGCTACAGAAAGTTAACAGAACAGCGATCGAGGAGCTGAATCTCTCGAATTTTGGTTTGAAAGCTATCGATGGAAATGTATTTCCCCATTTCACCAACCTCAAAATTTTGAATCTCGCTAACAACTCGATCCAGTATTTTTCCAGAGACACGTTCGGAAGCCTCACGAAACTGGAACACCTCGATCTATCCAACAATAGTTTAGACTCGGGAAACTTTTACGACGGTCTCAGTAATCTAAAAACTCTGAATATCGCGAATAACCCGGTGACTTACTTCGGTACAGGTTTTTTCTTCGGATTGAGCACGAAGGTCCAAATTTGGACGGAAGGACTTAGTCTCGAGTCAATTACCCCGACAATATTTAAGTCAAACAGAATGAGACGTCCACCAAAGGATGGGGAGAATGGCAGCGTACCCGCTCGAGACGAAAACGAAACGTACGCACGAAAGCAACGAAATATCAATGACGGTCACTCGGTTATTGTTTGCATTTGGGATCACCACTTGGAATCAATGGAAAACTTTAACAAGACAATAAATCTAACGGAAGTTTGCAAAAGCTATGAGGTCAACGATGGGAATCTGAATCTCGAGCAATTGAGTATCAGAACATTCGAAAGTGGATGGTATCGTCTGAAAAACCATATCGTACATAAACTATGGTTTCAATATAACGAAATCGTCCGAATCACGGAGGAAATTCTCAACGATCTGCCGCCTCAAATTGTCGAGGTGGAACTGAGATACAACAAAATCGAGCGATTGGAACGAGAAGTATGATACAATTTCATTTTTTACGTACAATCAGTACTTTAACACTCTATTTAATCCATATGCAATTTTTTTATATATAATTTTCACTCGTCACTTTCGGGATATTGTGTCAATTAAAATGATAAATTAATCGGATACTTACCAGCAGTTAATATTGTACGAATGGGCCGGAATCGAATTACAATACTCTACGCCCTAGTCTGGATTCTTTCGTTCAACACTTCGTCTTTGATACAATAGACAGGAATAACGGATTTACTAATGCAAAAACACTTTTGAACTAACTGTTTGTAAGAAACCACTGATCGCTTTATACGCAGCATATATACGGTGGGAGGTGAGTATATCGCGAGACACGTACGTCAGCTGGTTATCAAGTATAGATAGTTTCATACGCTCTGTTCTTTTTTTAAAAATGTTAATAGGTAAGTCACGTTGGTTTTAAGACGCACCCGAATAGTTTGCACGTGTGCCTTGTCTACGAAGTGCCTTGAAAAATTATCAGTACGACGCTTTGACGCACGCTTAAACCTTGGTATTTGTTTATCGTTTTTGCGTTATTTCTCTATTCGACCTCTTCTGTCGTATAGAGACAAAAACGATTATTGAAATGTTTCCTTATTTTCTACCATTTTCGATACATGAAACAAGAAACAGATTTTGAACATTAATTCAGTGACATCGCAGGTTTCCTCCGAGTTTTTCCTTCAATTTTTTTGTGCTTGATATTGATGATACAGGCTTACGTGTCACTCGGTTCTGCTATGTACGTGGAATTTTTTTCGTTGTTCATCTTTTACTATCTTCCGATAGGCACGATATTTTAACGCGATGCGCTTTTTACGATAGCGGTAGGCGTGTCCGAGTAGTTAAAAACTTATCAACGCAACGAATTCGTGGTCGCTTTGGCCTTGATATTTATTTTCCTTTCTTCGTTTCAAAGCGATAAACAATAAATATCGAACTGGGTTGTTATCATTTTGTCACCCTTCTCTGGTATTCTCTGGCGCTCCCCTAGCCGTGCTTTTCTGACCCGAGTAATGGGACTTGGCCCTCGACGTGCTGGCCCACATGGTGTGAGTGACGTGCGGTAGCGGTGCTCAGTTGTGTGCACCGCGCGTCATGAGACGACCGGTACGTCTCAAACGAGAAAGAAATATATATATTTGTGTCTAAACAATACAGAATTTATTTGAAGTTACATACATATTCGGTGTGTTTTCTGAAATCCCGGTTTTGGGATTTCAGAAAAACAGGTGAAGTAGCCATTGGTTTCGGCCGGGAATCAAATGCGGATTTGTTTCGTCCGATTCTAAGCCACGGCTTTCTCTCCTACTTATATAATATAGTACATTTAAAACGTAAAATACCATACAATTACTCGTCGAACAGTCCACCTTGTATCATTTTAACGGGAACTTCTTTCAATTCAATTGTAGTATATTCTTGTTCCGGTAAACCCCAAAAGACACCATTCTCCAAACTTTCAAATAGATTTTGCGAGAGGTTCATGTACGAGAGATTATTCAAATGTTTAGCGAACCCTTTTTCGAGTTTCGTGACATTGTTCGCATTCAAAAAAAGGCGACGAAGATATTTGGTTCGCTCAAACACGTCACCGTCAATCTTGTTGAGATTATTGTTTCGGAGGTCGAGATGTATCAGATTCGGGAGATCGATACTTCCATTTTCGATATTCGAAATTTCATTATCGTTCAATAACAGATACATCAGTCCATGTACAAAAGTTCCAACCCTCAGACTTTTTATTCGATTGTGACTGAGATCGAGATCATACAGTGAATTCGGCAGCTTCTTAAACACACCGATGTCAATGTTCGTCAATTCGTTCGATGACAAGTCAAGTGAAAGGAGCTTTTCGAGATCGGAAAAGACGCCGTTCGAAAGGTTGGATATCTTATTTTGAGAGAGATCAAGGAATATGAGCTTCTTCAGACCCTGAAAGAAGTCCTGCTCAATGTTCCTCAAACTATTGTTCGCCAAATTAAGGGTTACCAGCGATGATAAACCGTTTAGCGCATTGGCATTACCCGTCGTTATTTTGTTCGAACTTAAATCGAGGGAATGAAGATTTGCTAAATTTGAGAAATCGCCAACTGATATTTTGCTAATCTGGTTTGAATTTAGTCGCAGACGAAGGATGTTCGACGGTAAAGGACGCAAGAATTTGGTGTTATTCAGCTGATTTCCTTCTAGAATCAACGTGTCGATGCGACTCAGCTTCTCCAATGCGTCGTCCTCGATCTCTCTGATATGATTGAACGACAAGTCCAGAACCTGAATTGGACTCTCGTTCTGAAATACTCCTCCTTCCAATCGCTTGATCCCGTTATTTCTCAGATGCACCTTGACGATTTGAGACGGCAGATCGTTGAGAATTTCCTTCGTTATTCGGACGATTTCGTTATGGTTAAACCATAGTTTATGTACGATATGGTTTTTCAGACGATACCATCCACTTTCGAATGTTCTGATACTCAATTGCTCGAGATTCAGAGTCCTATCTTTGACCTCATAGCTTTTGCAAACTTCCGTTAGATTTATTGTCTTGTTAAAGTTTTCCATTGATTCCAAGTGGTGATCCCTAATGCAAACAATAACCGAGTGACCGTCATTGATACTTTGTTGCTTTCGTGCGTACGTTTCGTTTTCGTCTCGAGCGGGTACGCTGCCATTCTCCCCATCCTTCGGTGAACGTCTCATTCTGTTTGACTTAAATATTGTCGGGGTAATTGACTTGAGACTAAGTCCTTCCGTCCAAATTTGGACCTTCGTGCTCAATCCGAAGAAAAAACCTGTACTGAAGTAAGTCACCGGGTTATTCGCGATATTCAGAGTTTTTAGATTACTGAGACCGTCGTAAAAGTTTCCCGAGTCTAAACTATTGTTGGATAGATCGAGGTGTTCCAGTTTCGTGAGGCTTCCGAACGTGTCTTTGGAAAAATACTGGATCGAGTTGTTAGCGAGATTCAAAATTTTGAGGTTGGTGAAATGGGGAAATACATTTCCATCGATAGCTTTCAAACCAAAATTCGAGAGATTCAGCTCCTCGATCGCTGTTCTGTTAACTTTCTGTAGCGTACCGCCGGTTATCCTTAAACCGTACTCTCCAAGTTGTCTGTGTCCTCCCACTGTCAGAATTACCGGAAGTAGGAGAAACCCGAGCAGCAGCATGTTGTTATTTCTTTCCTTCCTCGTAGAGCTATGTTTTCGTGAAAGAAACAAATTCGAGATTTTTATGTCGGAAGATTCAAGATGGTCTATAGCGTTGAGAAAATTGGTTTAGAAAAAAATTTCTGAACGGATGTACGTAATGTTTGAAGGCTTTGAAAATTCAAATCACCGTAACACGAAAACGGTTATATCAATCGAGCACGACAAGTAGAGCAGTTACGCGCCTTCGTTCTTTATAATGTACGCAATAATCGAAACACCTAAATAATTATTTACAAAGAAAGTAATGTAAGTAATAAAGAACGATCGGCAAATAATTCTAGTCAAATCTATAAAGACGTTCGGATTTAATATAATAGCATTTTGAATTTATTTAAAAATCGACGCTGTCGATCAAAAGAAAGATCAAATTTGACCAGTTAAAACAAATATTTTTTATAGGAACGAACTAACATTGAGGGGTACCACATATACAATTTAGTCAATATCGGTAGAAGGATATTAATTTTATAGCAATTGGAATTTTTTTATGATGCTTCTACTTTTGAAACGTTTAGCAAAAGGAACTAAAATTTCAGACACGAACGTAATAACATATTTGTACAAAATTTGGCAAAATTTGACAGTAGGATTCGGATCTTGTAGAACGTAGCGTTTTTTTTTAAAACAAGGATGCAAAGTACATAATCTCGCACATGGCTCCCTCATTTTTTTCCACTTTTTATACAACTTTCTCTATGAGGAAGCTTATATCGATCATCATACTTTCTCATAGAGGTAACTTTGCGAAAAAAGGCAAGTAACGAATTAAACTTTGCATCCTTGTTTACAATGATTGAGGTATAACTGCAAATTGAGAAATTACATTTCATGTAATGATAATTTTAATAACAAATAAAAACAAATTTTTCCGTTGGATTACATATGAAAAATTTAACAAATAAAATATAACGATTAAAAAATGTTACAATTACATTTTTTACGTACAATCAGTACTTTAATACTCTATTTAATCCTTATCCAATTTTTTTATATACAATTTTTACTCGTAATTTTCGGGATATTGTGTCAATTGAAATCATAAATTAATCGGTTACTTACCAGTAGTTAATATTGTACGAATGAGCCGGAATCGAATTACAATACTTTACGCGCTAGTATGGATTCTTTCGTTCAACACTTCGTCTTTGATACAATAGACAGGAATAACGGATTTACCAATGCAAAAACACTTTTGAACTAACTGTTTGTAAGAAACCAATGATCGCTTTATACGCAGCAAATAGACGGTGGGAGGTGAGTATATCGCAAGACACGTACGTCAGCTGGATATCAAGTATAGATAGTTGAAACTATGAATACGCTCTTTTCTTTTTTTTTTCTATTATGGTAATAATAGGTAAGTCACGTTGGTCTTAAGAAGCACCCGAATAGTTTGCACGTGTGCCTTATCTACGGAGTGCCGTGAAAAATTATACGACGAGTACGACGCATTGACGCACGTTAAAACCTTGGAATTTATTTATTCGGGATAAATAAAAAACTCTAAATTACATAAACTTTTGTTTCTGCGTAAATTTTGTTCTTTTAACGAAAAACACTTTAAACCACTTGGTTATATATTGTATTTCGACGATATTATTTGGTCGCGAGAAATGATGCTCTCAGTACGAATATGAAATTTGTTAAATATTTCAAAGAAACGAGGGAACGATGTTAGAGATTTTTTTTTTTCGAACTCTTATATGAAAAAAATTGATATACATTTTTCTAGCATCGACAAACCTTTGTGTTTCAACCGCGTCGCTGTATTTTAAAACAAACAATCTTATTTATAAATATTCATACTACGTTGAATATACTTGACAGCGATTGACAAAGTAAAAATAATAAAAAATGGTTAATTATTGATTTGTCATACATAATATCTGCAATCGTTCTATCAACACGTATAATCGTACGTCGATATAATATATATTAAAATCGAGTTATATTTATAATACGTGTACAGTGCACAATGTATATGATTGTTGTTTTACTTCTTGTTGTTTTACTCGATAACCCTATTATTATTATTATTATTATAGTTCGGTTCAATAGTTTCTCTTGCTCCTGATATTAATTATTATTGATATGTATATGTAAATAAATTAGTAGGTAAATTACGTTGGTTTCAAGAAGCATTGTCTGCGAAGGCCGTTTTTTATATATTTTAACACTGTCAACCTCGTTTTTAAGAAATGTTTGGTAATTTGATAATAGTGTCGTAAGTATCACTCGGTTTCGCTGTACTCGTCAAGTTTTTCCCCTTCTTATTCCTTTTTTTTATTACCAACAGCGACAAAACTTAGGGAAGTAATACATTTTTTTATGGCAGCGTAAAGTATCTTGAAAAATTGTCAGCACGACGCACTGACGTACGCTTAAACCTTGGTATTTATTTATCGTTTTTGCGTTAAAAGAAGTGAAAAAACGATATCACACAGTTTTCACGCACGAGAAAATAAGTAAGAATTATCCTCTCTTGTTTAACAAAAATTGAATATAAGTTGAAACAAAATGATAGGGATTAGTTCGGATTCGAGCAGGGAGGAAATTAATAGAGGCCTCAATAATCAGTAAAAGTAGGGTTTATTCAGAAATCACAGTGAGAATATAGCAATACATAGAGAAAATAAATATCGAACTGGGTTGTTATCATTTTGTCACCCTTCTCTGGTATTCTCTGGCGCTCCCCTAGCCGTGCTTTTCTGACCCGAGTAATGGGACTTGGCCCTCGACGTGCTGGCCCACATGGTGTGAGTGACGTGCGGTAGCGGTGCTCAGTTGTGTGCACCGCGCGTCATGAGACGACCGGTACGTCTCAAACGAGAAAGAAATATATATATTTGTGTCTAAACAATACAGAATTTATTTGAAGTTACATACATATTCGGTGTGTTTTCTGAAATCCCGGTTTTGGGATTTCAGAAAAACAGGTGAAGTAGCCATTGGTTTCGGCCGGGAATCAAATGCGGATTTGTTTCGTCCGATTCTAAGCCACGGCTTTCTCTCCTACTTATATAATATAGTACATTTAAAACGTAAAATACCATACAATTACTCGTCGAACAGTCCACCTTGTATCATTTCAACGGGAACTTCTTTCAATTCAATTGTAGTATATTCTTGTTCCGGTAAACCCCAAAAGACACCATTCTCCAATCTTTTAAATTTATTTTGCGAGAGATCCAACTCAATAAGTTTATTCAAATGTTTAGCGAACCCTCTATTGAGTGTCGTAATATTGTTCGCATTCAAAGCAAGGATATGAAGATTTGTCATTCCCTCAAACACGTCACTGTCAATCTCGTTGAGCTTATTGTGTCCGAGGTCGAGATGAAGCAGATTCGGAAGATCGATACCATTTTTTTCGATCTTCGATATTTCCTTGTCTTTCAATAACAGAACGTCTTTCGATACATTTACAAAAGTTCCAACCCGCAGAGTTTTTATTCGATTGTGACTGAGATCGAGATCATACAGTGAATTCGGCAGCTTCTTAAACACACCGATGTCAATGTTCGTCAATTCGTTCGATGACAAGTCAAGTGAAAGGAGCTTTTCGAGATCGGAAAAGACGCCGTTCGAAAGGTTGGATATCTTATTTTGAGAGAGATCAAGGTATATGAGCTTCTTCAGACCCTGAAAGAAGTCCTGCTCAATGTTCCTCAAACTATTGTTCGCCAAATTAAGGGTTACCAGCGATGATAAACCGTTTAGCGCATTGGCATCACCCGTCGTTATTTTGTTCGAACTTAAATCGAGGGAACGAAGATTTTCTAAATTTGAGAAATCGCTAACTGATATTTTGCTAATCTGGTTTGAATTTAGTCGCAGACGAAGGATGTTCGACGGTAAAGGACGCAAGAATTTGGTGTTATTCAGCTGATTTCCTTCTAGAATCAACGTGTCGATGCGACTCAATTTCTCCAATGCGTCATCCTCGATCTCGCTGATTCGATTGTACGATAAGTCCAGATGCCTAATTGGATTCTCGTTCTGAATTATCAAGGGTACAAATTGAAAATGCGGGTTTGATAACAGATGGCGTTACTAACGCTATACGCATCAGGCAGTACTGTGACTATGTTCATGTCAAAGCTACGTCTTATAGCTTTAATTTTCAGTATGTGTCAATTTGTCGCAGTGTCAAATTCATAGTTTTTTTGAGCTCTCAATATGTCGAGTTTCGTGCCAACAAAACAGCATTTGCGGGAAGTTTTAATTTACTTCTTTAATTTGAAGAAAAGTGCTGCTGAAGCACATCGATTGGTCTCCGAGGCTTATCCGAGTCATGTTCCATCGGTTTCAACGTGCGAGAGATGGTTTGTGCGGTTTAGAAGTGGTGATTTTGACGTTGAGGACAAAGAGCGGCCGGGCCAAGTGAAAAAGTTTGAGAATGCTGAATTGGAGGCAATACTCAATGAAGACTCGTGTCAAACTCAACAAGAGCTCGCAGATTCATTGGGAGTGACACAACAAGCCATTTCCCATCGTATAAAAGCCCTCGGAATGATCCAAAAGCAAGGACATTGGGTGCCGTATGAGCTGAAGCCGAGAGACGTCGAGCGCCGTTTTTTTGCATGCGAACTGCTGCTCGAACGGCAAAAACGGAAGGGTTTTTTGCATCGCATTGTCACTGGTGATGAAAAGTGGATCCATTACGATAACCCGAAGCGCAAAAAATCATATGGTTACCCCGGCCATGCATCATCATCGACGGCCAAACCAAATATTCACGGCGCCAAGCTCATGCTCTGTATTTGGTGGGACCAGCTGGGTGTGGTGTATTATGAGCTATTGAAATCGAACGAAACCATCACAGGAGCACTATACCGAACTCAATTGATGCGTTTGAGCCGCGCACTCAAAGAAAAACGGCCACAATACGAGCAAAGACACGACAAAGTAATTTTGCAACATGACAACGCTCGGCCACATGTTGCAGCGCCGGTCAAAACATACCTACAAACGCTGAAATGGGAAGTCTTACCCCACCCGCCGTATAGCCCAGATATTGCTCCTTCCGATTACCACCTTTTCCGATCGATGACACATGGCCTAGCTGACCAGCGCTTCCATTCTTACGAAGAAGCCCAAAAATGGGTCGATGACTGGATAGCAGCCAAGCCGGCCGAATTTTTTCGCGACGGTATCCGTAAATTGCCAGAAAGATGGGAAAAAGTTGTGGCTAGCGATGGACAATACTTTGAATAATTCATTTGTTACCATTTTTTCAGAATAAACGTTCAAAAATAGAAAAAAATCCCGCATTTTCAATTTGTACTCCTGATACCTCAATCATTGTGAACAAGGATGCAAAGTTTAATTCGTTACTTGACTTTTTTCGCAAAGTTATCTCTATGAGAAAGTATGTTGATCGATATAGGCTTCCTCATAGAGAAAGTTGTATAAAAAATGGAAAAAAATGAGGGAGCCATGTGCGAGATTATGTACTTTCTATCCTTGTTTAAAAAAAACGCCATGTTCTACAAGATCCGAATCCTACTGTCAAATTTTGCCAAATTTTGTACAAATATGTTATTACGTTCGTGTCTGAAATTTTAGTTCCTTTTGCTAAACGTTTCGAAAGTAGAAGCATCATTAAAAAATTCCAATTGCCATAAAATCAAAATTCTTTTACCGACCTCGACTAAATTGAATATGTGGCACCGCTTAAAGTTAGTTCGTTCCTATAAAAAATATTTGATTCAACTGGTCAAATTTGACCTTTCTTTTCATCGACAGCGTCGATTTTTCAATAAATTCAGAATTCCATAAAATCCGAACCTCTTTATAGATTTGGCTAGAATTATTTGCCGATCGTTCTTTAACATTACTTTGTTTGTATATAATTATTTATGTGTTCCGATTATTGCGTAAATTATAACAAACGAAGAAGCGTAACTGCTCTACTTATCGTGCTCGATTGATATAGCCGTTTTCGTTTTACGGAGATTTGAATTTTCAAAGCCTTCATCATGACGTACATCCGTTCAGAAATTTTTTTCTAAACCAATTTTCTCAACGCTGCAGACTATTTTGAATCTTCTGACAGAAAAATCTCGAATTTGTTGCTTTCTAGAAAACATAGCTCCACGAGGAAGGAAAATAATATGGACATGCTGCTGCTCGGGATTCTGCTACTTAATTCGATTCTGACAGTGAGAGAACACAGACAAATCGAAGAGTACGGTTTAATAATGACCAAAAATCTAGAGAAAATTAACGAAAGCGTAGCAGCGATCGAGGAGATGAATCTCTCAAATTTAGGTCTGGCGGTAGTAAGAAAACATGTATTTGACCATTTAACCAACCTCAAAACTTTGAATCTCTCTAACAACTTGATCCAGAGTTTTGACGAAAAAATATTCGCAAAGCTGAAGTATCTGGAACACCTCGATCTATCCAACAATAGATTATTATTGTCGAAAAACTTTTTCGTCGATCTCAGCAATCTAAAAACTTTAAATATCTCGAACAACCCGATATTTAAATTCGATCAAGGTGATCTCTTCGGATTGGGCAAGAACGTCGAAATTTGGACGGAAGGACTTAGTCTCGAGTCAATTGTCTCGTCAATATTTAAGAATCAGTCAAACCAAGTGAGATCTGTACCAAATAATAGCAAGAAAATGTTAAAACGATACGGAAACAAAACGTACGCACGACGGCGACGAAGTAGCAATGTCGATGAGTTGGTTATTGTTTGTATTCGGGATCACCACTTGGAATCAATAGAAAACTTCAACGTGAAACTTCAACGAAAAAAACTCTCGTTACTTAGTTTCTAAATTATGTTAAATCTCAATATCGTTTTTCCACGCCATTGATCCTCGATATTCAGTTTCTTTAACTTTCTTTATTTCACCTCACGATTCGACACAGCCTGAATCACCAGACTTCTTGCCTTCGGATATCCGGTACTCCACACTCCTGAGTCATCCGAATCTCAATTGTACACATTCTCTGTCCTTTACGTTTCGAGTCACCACATTTCTTACCTTCACATTGCACGTCTTACATACTCCTGGTCCTCGACATCTCGATTGTACACACTCTCTGTCCTCCGCGTTCCGATTCGACACATCTCGGATCACCACATTTCTCGCTTTCACATAGTCGGTCGTCCACACTTCTAGTCCTTGACATCTCGATTACCATACGTCGATATCGATAGCGGTAATGTTGTACATTACCGTGCATTACCGCTGCACGTTACTCGACATCGACAGCGGTAATGTGCACAATCTAGATGTGAACGACTGGCAGGCCCAGCTATATGGAGGAATGAAGTGTCTTTCGACACAGGATGTGTTGAATAGGGAGACACGGAAGAAAAAGGGTGCACAATCAAGAAGTGAGGAGATTAGGTGTACGGTGGACTGATTATGTGGAGACAAGTAGTCCGGTAACTTTTTGAAAAGGGCTCCTCCAAACTAACCAGTCGTTTCTTCCTACTAGTAAGCGTTGCACAAAGGGAAACGTCGCCATTGTTTAAAGCTCCAACTGGCCGTGAACGAAAATGCGTGCACAACAGCACGTGGCGTTATCGTGGAATTTATTGAGTAATTGGTGAGTAAATAGTAAAAACTTATGAATAAGTGACCGACAATTATCGAAGCATAGGGCAAAATACTTGATGTTCCTCGCCATTGTGAATAGACAATCTAATTTCACATCTAAGAGCTCATCGAACCGATTATTTTCACTAACCAACCGTTGAGTTGAGGTTGCGATCTCAGTTAATTATGGATGGTATCAGCATTCCACGAACGATATGTAAAGCGCAATGTAAACTGTTGCGGATGATGGTGGTCGGAACCCATTTATTAGTTTTCCTAACTGTCCTCAGTTCCTTCCGTGTACCATTTGTTCGTTTGACAACTTCATAACAAATTTAAGACAGGCGCGTCATGAATAAATATAAGATACCTCGTATATCTATATCAAATCGCATTTTCCCTTGCAACCCCTCTTAAGCTCGAGCTCAAGCTCGAGCATATGCACCGACGGGAAATAATCTTTGTACACGAGTGCACCGTAGAAGGCCAGGGCTTCTGCCTCGCTAGGTCACTCGCTCTCTCGGCCAGGTCACGTTTAAAAGAAAACTTCTCTCCTTCTTTACCGCCACATTTCGCTAACGTTAATGTTCACCTATCTCACGTCTACCATCGGTTTTCGACTTCGCTTCTACTCTGGACCTTTTCATTCGAACAATGTATCCCAGTCACACTGCTGAAAACATACACAGCACATGGAGCAGTTTTCCCGAAACGTATGCGACGCCTGCGCCCATTTACCTGTCACTGCTAGCAAGTATACTCGTCCCTTCTGCTTCCCTTCCTCTTGCTCCATTCCTTCGTCGCATAGTTCCTACATTATTACACGAAAAATCGGCTTCGAAAGTTTCGTACTCATCCCTCGAAGCGGTCACGCCTCTTCACGAGATTACAAAGTTCGAAGGGTTGTTGCCAGTGTAGTGCCGTCCGACTTGCACGCTTGCAAGCCCACCCTTTCATTTTTATTTTATTTTATTTTTTTCATTCTACAAGGATAGTTGGGCCACCTACGAAGAAGAAGACTCCCGTGCCACGTTCGGGCAAAAGTTTGTACCTCGAATGGGCCAAACATATAGTTCTGCCTTGGCTCTCGCCTGTTATCGAATTACCCGGAGGGATACCTTTGGGGAATAAAAATTATCCAATGGACTCACGGAGCTCGGCTATACGAAGATGCTGTTACGTATACTTCCTCATTCCCTCGTTCTCTATCCCCACCCCTCACTACCTCTCTCTCTTTCTCTTGGTGACCGAGACCTGTATTAAATGTTGAACGGAAAATCCAAGCTTTACGACGAGTGAGACCCGGACGACCTTCTATATCCATCCCTTCCGACGACGGCGAGAATCCCAACGTCTGTTCTGGCTGCCTGACGCTGACTCTTGCTTCGCTGCACACGAGACAAAATCTCGGTTGCACCGAGAGTTTGCACCGTGATCACGTGTCTCGTCGCCAGCATGTAGCTAAGGAAGATCCTTCAGCGGACCTCCATGCCCAAGGAAAGATATCGCTGTTGGTCTCATTCGGAATTTATGGCCGAGTTATATAAGTAGAGGGTAGATATATGGGCACAGTCGCTTTTCGCTGTTCAGGACGGTAAAATCGACTGGGGTTTTCGTCGGAAATCCTGGCAGGAGTATCGTTGTCGTCCATCGAGGGTGGTATCGTACCCAGCTCGGGATCCTCGGTCGCTTGTCGGTTTTTTTTTTCTTTCTCTACTTATCCAGAAGCTCCCTGTGTTATCTTCCTTTTTCTGAAAATTTTTTTGTCGATCAGTGGTATCGTCGATATCGCACATCCTGTTAGGTTTCGCTTATACTTCGTTTTACATTTTAGTGAAGAAATATCTGTTACGGTGATATATGTCCTTTGACAATTTAAAACATTTATGTCGGTAAAAATACAAGAAAATTTTATTCCGTTAAATTATTACGAAGTTATTTATTAAAGTTCTTTCTTCAGTCAAAAGCTTTTTTAATATTTGTAGAATTATTTTTATTTCATATTTTTTAAAGTAATACGACGGTGCGCACAATGACGAATGAGATCATGAAATTGGTTACGTAGCCCTCTGTCGTGATATATTAGTAACTCAGCAACAACACAGCTGATCGACCGATGTGATGTGACGTTAGGAACGTACACAACGTTCAATATCATTAATAGTACAATTCGATATTTACGATCAAGGCTATACATGTAAAAGTTATTTATCTCAGCAAGCTTCGTTCTTTCTAGATTTTATTTTCAATTCATCGATGGAAAATATGAGAAACAACCAGTATTTATTTTTTTAATCGATTGATCAAAACTTGATTCTATTTATTGTTATTTCAGTGATACGTCACAAAATTGGAAATCGATTCGTCCAGCTTATGACAATTAATCGCACGTCGTCCGTCTTTTTGCCCTGATGGCAGTCGATAGAAAAACAAAAGTTAGGGTCATACAACGGATAATGTACGTTAAAGCAATTTTGAATAACAATTTGCCAGTTTCTTTATTTTTAATCAAAATCGATTGTACAGAATGAAAAAGGAATATGAAAGAGTAATATTGTACAAATACAAAACAAAGAAACAAAAGTAGACAAACTTTGAACAAATGAGTAAGATTTTTCTCTTCTACCGTCTGGGATTAATGGAAATATTCTGGTTACTTTACGCATGCTTTTTCAGCCATTTTTCATTCCTCGAGTCCCCCCTAGAGTGTTGTTTACAGCCACTCTTCTTTAACTCCCTAGTGTATTACGTCTTTGTACAATATCTCAAGGAACCTGAGGTAAACTTATACCGATGAGGGCCCTTCAACAAAATCCTATATATTCCCACGAGTAAAATTGAGTAAGATCACCGAGACATCGAAAAAATAATCTTAAACTCGAGAATTCGATGTGACAGCCAGCGAATGTCTGAGCGGTCACCCATCCGAGTATCGACAGCACAAAATGCAGCATAGATCTTATGATTGAAGAAGTCGCAAACCGGCATCACGCAAGCTTTATTTTTAACAGCGGTTTATCGACAGTTTACTTCGTGATTATATATTTTTAATAATATTAACATGACGAAGGAAAAGTCGCAAGCAGATATCAAAGATATTTATCAGATTCTTAAAGAGCGTATCACATAAACAAAATGTATAGTACAGCGCACAATTATCATACTTATTGTTAGAAAAACTTACCAGGGAGGTCTATGCGAAAGTTTTTTATCGAACTGCATTCATTTCTTGAACATAATCATCGTTTTATTCTCTGGTTCGTCTTCACTTATTACTTTTCTTTAGAAAAGTATGAACCGCTGTCATAACTTACCGATAGGTACCTTGTTCTGTTCAACTGAATGAGATAGAGCAGACATTTTTTTAAGTATCAAAACTATTACACGGAGTTTAGTTGTGAAAAAGTCACTTGAAGGTTCAGAATGGTAATAACTGAAGCGAAATGGCCTTGCCATGACTACACTTCAACGATATTGATTCGACGATCGTGACCTATGTGATTCCGTTTGCGAAAATGCTATACCTCTCTTTCACTACTTTATAGAAAATTATACTCTCGATGATACTTTGGTCCTATACCGCGTTTAACGGGAGTGTAAACGGGAAATAAAATCCAAGTGGAAGTCTCGATTCCAGTTAGTTAGTTGAGTGTCTCGTAAATTTTTCTTCGATACTTGTATAACGTCGTCTCCGAATGCACGTTTGGATTCTTGCATGCTGTATTGATATTTAATTATAATCGTTAGTGCAGGTTTCTCATTTCTGTGCGAAAAGCATATTAAAATATTGGTGCAAGATTCATTGATCTTTTTTTTTATCTTGATCGAGGGATTCTATATACGATAAGTTATTGCGAAAGAACCCTTAATCTATGTGAAAAGAAAAGAGAACACGTGGTTTTCTCATCATATTTTAATTGCTGTCAAATTAAATACAAGGTTCATTAATATTTTTTTCTTCAATCTCGATTGAGGGTTTCTATATACGATAGGTTATTACGAAAGAACCCTCGTGACCTTAATTTACAACTATCGTATCGTGTAAGTACCTTACGATCAAAAATCACCCGGAATTTCTCATTTAAACGAGGCACCCTTGAGATATTGTCAAAATCATTTTTTTTTTCTAGGTTGGTACATCAGTCAGTTGTTTACATGTCACTTTTAAGCGCAATGTATCAGATAGTTTGTGCGTAATAACTTTGTAAACAAGTCATTGTTTGGTGTACCCTGCGAATTTCCTTATGTCGAATTTAGTTCAGCAAAGAGTGTGCCTGAAATTTTCTGTTTCTAATAAAATATTATGTAGGGAAGCATTGAAAATGTTAACGGTAGCCTATGGGGACTCGACAATGTCGAAAACACAAACAAACGAATGGTACAAAGAGTTTAAAACGGGCCGTACTGTCGTTGATGATTTGCCTCGTTCCGGTCGTCCTTCCACTTCTGTCACTGACAAAAACATCGAAAAAGTTAAGAAAATTGTGCTCGAAGATCGTCGTGTGATCATCAGGGACCTAACATTAAATAAGGAGTATTATGTGAGCGTACTGAAGCGTTTAGGGGAGAATGTTCGTCGCAAGAGGCCGGAATTGTGGAGAAAGAACTCGTGGTTTGTTCGCCACGACAATGCACCGGCTCACACATCTCATCTTGTACGCGATTATTCGACCAAAAACAAAGTTAATACCGTTCCGCAAGCTCCGTATTCACATGACATGGCCCCGTGTGACTTTTTCCTGTTCTCACGACTCAAGTTACCACTTCGCGGAAAGCGTTTTGAGACGATTGAGGCGATAAATAAGAATTCGCAGAATCAGCTGGAGGCAATTACAAAATCGGCCTATGAAAAGTGTTTCAAAGATTGGAAGAAGCGTTGGAATACGTGTATTGCTTACGATGGAGATTACTTTGAAGGAAATAAAATAAATATCGATGAATAATTGAACCATTTTCGTTTTATTGACAAATTCCGGGTACTTTTTGATCGTAAGGTATGTATGCCAATGTGAAAAGAAAAGAAAAAGTGCTAATAGCGTAATCACGACACGTGATTTTCTCATCATATTTTAATTGCTGTCAAGTTATTGTAGTGATATTAATGGGATAAATTAATGACAGATACAGACATAAATTTCGGAGTTTAATTGAATAATTGTAATCTATGTTCACCGGAAGGATTTATGAACGTCACATCATAAAATATGAGACGACACAGCGTAATGGTACGAAACGAGCTTACGAGGTGGCATTGGGTGAAATGATATTTAGTAATGGGATGTCTCTCATCTGGGACGCTTTATTGTCACCACATTCACCCTGCCAAATGGTTCATTCAATAGTTTAATAGGTCGGGTTTAGTTCTCAGTAGTTTTCGTATCAAAGTTATCGATAGTTATGACGCGGAAGTTCCTGAGCCAATGATGGATAAGATGATTTGAAACATAGTCACTAACTATTTTTAGGAAACGCTATACTAGTGATAAAGACTGATCAGTGTAATAATAATTTGTACATAACTGTGATAATAATTTGTATTCAATACACCTGTAACACAATCCATATTTCACTCGATTCACATATTTTTATAATCGATGGTTTCTTTTTTTTTATATCGTACGAGTGATTACGTAAAGTAACAAATGCCACGCTGTACCGAATCCCTTATTTTCTATTGGCAGATTGTAAATACGTCTGTACGTCTCAAGCCAAAAGATAATAATTTGTTTATCGGTCTGTGGAACAAAAGAAAGCTTTTTACCTATTTTTGCTTTTTTACATTCAAGGTAAAGTAAAACAAAAGAGAACTGGTGTTCCAGTTTAAATGTTAATATCAAAACTATATTTAATACGTTACAAGACACACAAGAAATATTCCTGCGATCCGCACCCTCTTTGATATGTTATTATGATTTCAGACGAAACATTCAGACAGATAGATAAACAGAAAAGAATCATCGTATGTGACGAAAAATAAAAAAAGAATTGGGTACAAAGGGTAATATAAAAAGTAAAAATGAGTTGCAGCTCACTTATTAGCTGCACCAGTAGCAGCGATGAGGGTTGGTGAGCGAATGGTAAACGCTCGCCTGTAAATGTCTGCATATTATCAGACATTCGATAAGCAGATCGAGAGAATATGCGTAAGCGTCGGATCGGTTGAAGGTGCAGCTAATTATTTTATACTAGGAGTATAACAATAACAAAAAGAATTAGTAAGAACTGTCTTCTTGAACTTGTAACTAATCTAAGTAAATTGACAATCGTTTTGCTTACCATTGCCATCAGCTTATTATGGTGTTTTTATTGTATGGAATGTTCTCTAAAATTATTTTTTTTAAACCCAGCAATTTTTAAGATATCGATTCAGTGTTAAGTTTCACCGATTCTCCGAGCATCGGCAACTCATACCTGGAGAACAAAACCGACCATCGTACAGGAGTAATAATAAAAAAATAAGCAGGGTTGCCAACTTACATATACCATGAAAAAAAATGCTGTGAGCAAGTACTTTCCAAGGCGATATAAACGATACTCGTGCATAACTGCTATCAGAAAAGATCTTTAACGCGTACCTTGATATGTATAAGCTTTTATGGTATAACTTCCCAGCTGGAACGTTATGTCGTATAAAGTACGAGAGTGCCATACTATGGTATATGACGTTACGTAGCTATGCGAGTTGAAGTACGTCCAATGAACGTGATGTGATTTAGAGTGTTAACGAGAGACACGATGTGGCGATTACCAACCCAGTTTCTATTAGATTGAAATCGCGGGAGCTCGGCAGCTACGTAATACTTTTTTATCGTTATATTTGTACCGTTACTCGACGTAACGAAAATGATCCCGTTGTCACAACTTTCCCGCTTCCGGAGCAAATTGGTTTGCGAGAAGAAAATCACTAAAACGTGAAAAGGGTCGTGACAACGAACGGTAAAGTTTTTTTTTTTTTTTATTCACCTTAACTGGTTACTTTACGGGTCATTCATTGTTTATCATATCGCGAAAAGGTTATTTAAAAATGGCCTCGTTATCTGGGTTTATAAAAAAACTCAAGGGGCTACGGTTTTTATTGCGTCTTACTAATACAATCGTCGCACACACGAGGAATGCCGTTCTCCTTGTTCTCCTTGTTCAAAAACTTTTCTTATTTTTAATTCTGTTTGTGCAATTACTAGCAGAATGTGATAGCTCAGGCGCTTCTTCATTATTTTTTACGTTTCCCTACAAAGCTTTCTCTATGCGTAAGCTAACATTTATTATCATATTTTCTCATAGAGCTTTGTAAAAGAAATCAATGACGAAGCAATGTGTGTACTTTGCACCTTTGTTTACTTTTTTCGTCCTCAGATTTGTTTTTGCGAAAATATATTCTCGAGATTTTTATGTCGGAGTACTTAAAAAATTTCAAAACGTCGAGAAATCATATTTATAAAAAAGGTTCGTACGCGCGAGCGCGCGCGTACATTTTAAGGTTGTTTGAATTTTTCAAAAAAACAGATCTATGTAACTTTTGTACATTTTGAACTTTCGAACTAAAACTTCCTACAAGAATAGGTCAGGGGAGAAGTTTGTTCGGTATTGAGTTTGGTATGAATCGATCGAGGCCTTCAGATTTCATGAAATCATGAATTTATATAATTTTTCGAAAAAAATCTATTTTTATTCTAACTTTCGTTAATGTTCATCTAACAAACTAAAGCTTGGCATACAAATTGGCTAAGGGCACCTTGTTCCCTAGCCAATTGTTCGGTATTGAGTTTGGTATGAATCGATCGAGGCGTTCAGATTTCATGAAATCATGAATTTATATAATTTTTCGAAAAAAATCTATTTTTACTTTTTATTGAGTAAAATTTAATTTTACTCAATTTTCAATTCCATTGAAAATTACGACTAATTGAGATTGAAATTTTTAATTTCGTTGAACCCTGGTGAATAAATTTGTATTTATATAGAAGGGACCTTCGATATATTCATAACTATAGTCATAACCAGTAAGAAGAAAACTATATCGACTGTTATAAAAGTAATTGCATTCCATAAAGAATCAGAAGACCTCATTCAGAAAAGCTAAAGAAGTTGAAGAAATTAAACTTACGAAAGAGTAAAGTAGTCAAATATTCTTGAGATACACTTGATTTGACGTTCAACCGTAAGACCGGGTTAACCAATTGAAGGTTAATCTGCAAGAGAACTTTGGTGAAAATTAAATCAGTCAATTAAAATTCAATCTGAAAAATAAACGGAACAGTGATAGCATCGATGCTCCGGGACTGTTTTTAAAATGTTAGTATTGTTAGTAACCTAAGTATGAAGTTCTACGTTAAAGTTATCAAAATACATTTAAGTTCTCCTCGAGTTGAGAAATGCTGGTGGATGTTCTCGAGGGGTTTCGATCCTTCTCAGGGTGGTTTGTGATTCTCGCACAGCTTTTTAGTCAGTGTGCGAGGGGGAGGGGGGGAATGGGCCTCGTTCGCCTCGTTCGAGCCAGTTACTTTTATTGCATGTCGCGGTGGCGGGCATACAAAGTTCAGGTTAGCGTGCAGCCATTTGCATTCTCATTACCATCACCGACCTTATTTAAATACGTGAACAACTGGCTGGCAGACCGGCAACCAAGCAGCCGAGCGAATGTATAGGTAATGCTCTGTACTCTGGGTGCAAGCTCGCAGCACCCAAGAGGTTTAAGCTGTGAGCTTCGAACTGCATATACGATTACCATACATACAGGGGAGTCGAACCTGTTCCTCCTGTTCACCCTAGAGCGTTAGCTGCATGCAGAGGATGCGGAACATGGTGTAGACGTTGATACAGTCGAGTTTCTCTTACAATTTCCCATGACGGAAAGTTACGAGTAGGTACGGTCCTGAGATTGAGGTTAAGGTGGATCGTACTGACTTATTTTCATCCATTCTCCACAGGCAACGGTATTAGACCTTTTACTAGAAACATTATATAGGGTATGACCAGTGTAGCTCGCGTATTAACAATTTACTAACGAAAAACAGCCGATCGAGTTGACATCGATCGTCACAGTAGCTAAGTCTATCGCTTGATCTATCTGCTCCAACGACTTTATGATTACATTCGTCGTAATTAATATATCCGCTCCAACACTAAAGATAGCAATTAACATTTTTCCCGGTGGTCACAATATATTTAAGTTCTATTCCTGTTCTTAATATTGTTCTTATTGCTTTCTTTTATTTCTATAATGAATGAAATAAATATAAAAGAAATGGAAATGTGGAATTTTACTATGAGATCTCATACAGCAAAGCAGGTCGCGTACAGTAGTTTCTCCGCTCATTCGATATGAGTCTCATTTACTTAATTGTATTATTAAAGATGCTACTCATGAGATAATAAGTTAAATTATTACTGATTCGTGAGAACAATTTAGAATTGTGTTGCTGTGGAAAGCATTAAATATTGCATCCACAATCGTGTCTCGAAATGTCAATACGCAATATTGTTTTGCTGAATGACACTTGCCAATATATTCACAAGTTAATGAATTATATGGTCACATACCATAAGTTTACTTCTCAGAAGTTGACGCCGAACGAGTTATCGACAAGCTATTGTTGAATAAGTTGTCGTTACGAATTTTGTCGCCGCGTTACACGGAAATAAGAATATTGCAATGGTACGTAGGTTGTCGATTATGATATAAGCCAGCGTCTGATAAAAGTCTGGCGATTTTTTTCATACGGTATATGGGAAAGACTGCCAGAATATATCTTAATGTCCATACGAGTCACTATTTCCATTTTTTCATCTCATCTCATAAGCATCTCATAAGTTTTTTTTTAAATCGACGTTTTTCAAATTGGCTTTTCGTGTGCTAAAGTCTCATGAGTCAACTCGATTTAAGATTAACCGTAATCCTATGAGAGATTGTACTGTATAATACCAGTACTATGGAGGAGAGTACCAGAGAGAAGGCTCGCTGCTTATATTACAAAAGGTCAGAGTGGCCGGAAGAAAGTTTTAGCCCAGGTTACTCGATATCCAGCCTCTCGCTAAACTTGGGCTTTTAAATTTATTGAGATGCACTTCATTAAATCGTGATAGCGAGTGAATGAGATTGGCGCTTAACCACCGACATGCCGCAACGATTTAATACGCGCGTTACGCCAACAGTTTTACTTGCCTTTCCTCATATTATATTAGGAGGTGTCGACTTAACGAATCTACGTACAAGTATTGATACATACTTGTGCAACGGTTACGGTACATTAGTGAAAATTCAATTTCGTTGTGACTTAAATATCGCGGAAGGATCTGACCACCTTTCCTTTGTTTTATCTGAAAACGGGCTTGAGCGCTGATTATGGAACGAATTTTCTATTCATTCGCTCGCTCATTATTCGCTCAGGGATGTAACTGTTACGATGTAACCTTTAAGAATTGAGATAACCGTTTACGGATTTAAAATAAGAAGAAATAAATTGCTGCTTTCCGAAATTTAACAACTTTTTAATTTATATTCGATGAATTCTTCCGCTACTCCAAATCGTTACATTCCCGAACAATTTCATGTTCATCGCTTCTCGTGAAGTTTGAAGAGAACCGCTTAATGAGAATGAAAAGTCTAGTTTTACTCTGAAAAAGAAACTTTATGAAATAAGTTTACGTCTGTGTGAGCAAAAATTTACAAACTGTTGGATGCAACCGTTTAGTAAAGTATTTTCATAAAATCGACTAATCATTCTATCGCCAATATCCATACAAACACAAGCTTTAAATATTTTTCAACATAAAAGGTAAACACAAAGTACGACGATAGAGAGAATTAAATAAAAAAATTTCTTCAATTCTTTTTAAAGAATCGAAAAAAAATTAATATTTTTTCATCCAAGTGCTGCAGAGATTTCTATTGCGTGGTAATTCGTGCCTCTTTCTCCCTCACATTGCAGTTCTTTTTCGCAGTTTTAATTGTTATAAAACAGGTAGATGCTCAATTTTATTATTTTCATCTGACTCGACAAAATGCTAGGAACTGTAAGCAGCTCGAATAAGCATCGTTCTCAGAGAAATGACGATAAATTGCTTGTATAACGTAGAAATACAAGATTCTATATATACTTTGACAATGGAGTACATAGACGTCGCTGGCATGCATTACTTATTCATTAAAGAGCTTCGTCGTGTCTTGTACCAATTACCTCCTTCGGAATGGCAGGAAGGGGTTTATGATGCCGAGAGAACGATATTGTAGATTTCTACATTATCACGGAGAAAATTTTCAGGAAATCAATTATATCAACGATGCTCGTTATATAAATTATCTTTCCACATCGAAGGAAAATTCTCCCGACGAGTTCTCTAGTCTTCACTTTGTTCCCTTTTCTATCTACTCTCTCGCCTTCGAAACCTCTCTTGTCATGAAATTTCAAGCTTATACTCTGACAATGGCGAGATTAAAGCTCCAGCTGGACTCTCCGCTATGTTTCATAACGCGAAACGGTTGATACGAGATTCACGAAGCAACTACCTGACCCTACCTGTCCTAACCTAATCTTGAAGGATTTTCAGTGGAATATTATAGTACAAATGCATATTATTCATACATTTGGACTTATCAGCTTTTCGCTGTTCACCGAGTTTCAACGAGTTACAGAACGAGTCAGGTTGAGCGAGTAATTAATGAAATGCAATTCTACTACGACAAGTGGAGTGTCAGATTTTCTGGGTCTTCATATACATAGTAACAATCGCAATACTCAGTTCGCTAATAAGTATGTAAATCTTGACTGTAAATTGGACGTCTCATTGAATAATAAACTTTATTTGACAGCCCAGAGACAAAATATATTCACGTAGCGCAAAATCAATGTTATTATAATTGTCATAAGTTACAACGTGTTAACAAATTTTATAATAAAAAATAAGTCGATCCACCTGTGAGTTTCGATAAATGATGGTTTTCCAATTTAATTGAATCCAAATTACAAATGTCTGACAAATCTGATTTGTTGTTTTTAAACCATTGTTAACATTTTCACAAAGTTGTTCTACTTGAAACAGGATTTTTATTATAAAATTTCATGATAAGGAGATACTTTTATTATATAAACCAAATGGTTTTATGATAGCTGAAGTCTAAAATAAAAATTTGGAGATAAAATATCCCTCTTGACATGTAAAAACGTTGATATTTAAAAATTCAACAAAAGAATATTTTAACAAGTAGGGTCTTTCATATCACACTGATTGGGATTTTTGCGTTCAATGTGTAGACGTCATGCGAGATATCTTTATAATGTACAACGGGTAGTTGACCCTCCAAACACGCAAGAGGACAAAGCCCGACGAATATAAATATATTCAGGTTCTAAATACTTTTTGACGATTATCAACTAGGTGATGATCGTTGCTTTTTTATCATGATAAATATTAGTTCACGTTAAACATATACGGAGTGATTAATCCCACAGAACATATCTTTTATATATAACAAAATGTTTCTTTGAAAAACTATAAATTACGTTTTTCTTCTGTTTTTTTAAAATGTTTTTCAGGTTTCTGCTGAAAGTATGATACGAACTAAGAGAGCCGGATGGTGCTAGAGTCAGCGCGTTGATATTAAAAAATCCAACAAAAGAATATAATATTTCAACAAAGTGTTACTTCAACACTAAAAAAATTAACGAATTAAGAATTAATATGTTTTAAAATTAATGAAAAAATAATTAATTCGTATCACACTGACAGGGATTTCCACGTTGAATGAGTAGATGTCAGGCATGATATCCTTATAATGTAGAACGGGTATGTTGATGTTTCAAGCACGCAGGAGAACAGGACTCGACTAATAGAAATATAATTGGATGCTAAATAATTTCTGACGATCATCAATTAGGTGATGACCGTAGCTGTTTTATCATAATAGATGTTATTTCACGTGAAACCTAAATACACCGCGTAATTAATGCTAGAATAATGTATCTTTTGTGTACAACAAAATGTTTCTTTGAAAAACGATAAATCACGAATAATACCCTTCCGCTTTAAAAAAAATATTTTTCAGGTTTCCGTTCAAAGTACGAACTAAGAGAGCCGGACGATGCTGGAGTCAGCGTGGAACGAGGAGGAAGTACGATAATGCGAACGACGTGGTTACGTACGAGGCGGAAGTGGCGAGATCCGCTTTCAAACAAGGGCGAATGGGAACGAAACAGACGTTCGCATACCGAACGTCTTCGTCATTCCGCTTCATCTCGAAATCATCATCATCATCATAATCGTCACACGGGCTTCCGAATAATTTACTCGATGGTATTAGCAGCTTGGTTCGCGAGTCACGATGCAAGAAGCGCCGAGTGCCCACCACCCGAAACTATACCGGGTTGTCCGTGTTATAATTTTGAGGATGGACTGTTTCTCGAATGCGCTGGTGCCACCGAGGAATCTCTCAGGGTTGCACTGACCGGCGTACTGACGGTCGCCGGAAGTGAAGGTAAACATTTTTATTAATATATTTGTAACTGATAGATTATTTCTTAATTTATTTATAAACCAAATGTTTGTCGTCTATTTACTTTTCACTTGGGAATTTCATTTTATACGCTTCAATTTTTATTGCGAGATTCGCCCACTGGTTCCATTCGAGTTTACGGGTTTCTCGTACGATTAATTTCCTTCTTCTTCTTCTTCCTTTTCGTCATGGCTTGGCTTCACAATATCAGAAGTTACGTCCTGTCGGATGTAAACATTGAACAAACAGATACAATGAGAGGTCGAATGTCCTGTAATTGGAGCTACGTCGTGTCCAATTGTTTTCACCAAACGGAACTGCCACACCGGTGGTTGAACCCGAGTCACCCTTCCGATTTTTCACCAGACAAAGTTACTCGTTAATTGGGCCTACAGTTTAAGGTGGGTTTCGTACCACCGAGAAGAAAAGAAAAAGTATACTCAAAAAGTCATTGCCGCTTGCGGAAAACGAAACACGAACCACCAACTGTAAATCCCGAACGAAACACTACGACACTGCCTCCGTCATTTGTATTCGTTTTTCTACCGCCAAAAACTAAAATAATTGACAAACATAAAAGAAAAAAAAAGACAACGTAACGTAAATACATTTGTTTTAATATATTTTAAAGAGAAAATGTTGCGACAGCTCTTTTTTAATCTGTCATTATAATAAAATATAGATACGCGCCCATGAACATCACGCGAACACTCAATGAAATTTTCAATTCAATCACAAAAATAGGTATGTCTCGAAGAAATTCTAAAAGATATTTTATAAATCCAATTTCATTTAAACAAACAGCGTGAGAGCCTCATTTCACTCGGACCAACACTGATCTTGCGACAATAATTGTAGAATAAATACAAAAGGAAGGCAAATTGTAAATCGAAAATTTATGGATTAATGAATATTCAATGAATTACAACCAACGTTTTTTTAAACATAAAACGAAGCCGCGAAGCGGCCGAGCTACAATGAGAAGCCGGTGGTAAATAATTTGCTTAAAAAAATTCATAATAAATCCGCAGGAACTATAGTAGACGTGTTGGTGGTATTAGGGCTTTAACGGTCTCCCATAGCAACCAACACTGCTCGCAGGAAGTGGTTGGATGGATTATCAGTTGGTCGTACACTTATCCGACGCGCCGACTATCGAGCGAAAGACAGTTTTTATAAATTTTTAATGTTCGTGCAACAAAAAGTTAATGAAAATAGAGGCTGCATGTACCAAATAGGGTTGCAATTTCCTTGTGCCTTCATGGAGATGCGATATAGTAAATAGTCAGGACAAATATCTACGGACAACGCACCGAGGGACTGACGTAATGAAATGGGATCTAAGAGAAGGAGGAAATTAAATGTTGATGAATGGAAACGCAGCAAATAACAGAATTAAAAGTATTAATTTTCCGATGGACCAATGAAATCTTGCATCATTGATTAATTATTGTGATTTTGTAATTTATTAATTTTCCATTTAGGTTATCAGCTCCGCGTCCTGTCGTATTTAGTTTCTAAAAGCTAAAACTAGAGTAATTGACAGAGAAAACATTATGATCAAGTAAAGCAAAAAAATACAAATGAATTCGGTGATTACGGTAATTGATTAACTGTTAAAATACGTTGGCACTTTGATAAATTGTAAATCCATGAGATGCACACGCACATTCGTATATTTGAAGATAGTTAAACTCGTTAATTCTTATACTTTCGATAAATCTATGTAGCTGAGCGAGATATCTCGAGTGTTAATATACTTGGACATATTTTTCTCTAATCTTTAAGTCGCTAAATGGACTATTTAATAATTAATTACGCATTTGAAATCGTTCGTGTAACTTTCTCGATGAAATGTTAGTTAGGTTGGCTGAAGGTTTAATTTCTCAGGCCTTTACAAATACATTTTTCTAGAAAACTTTGCACGGCGTAAATGTACTAAGAGTTAAAACTTTTTTGAATATCGCGCGAGTATCCTAAGTAGAAATACTTTAAGTTCACTGAAGTTGGATCTTCTCAAGTTAAGAAACTTTTAATTAAAAACGCTAAACAATTATTGTCTCGTCGGGGCATAGTCGTAAATATATAAAAATAACAAAATTAACTTAGGGATAGATAAAAGATTTTATAATAACATTTTTTTTTTCTAATAAACTCAAAAGCTTTATACCGTAACGTGGTGCAATATACGAGGACGATTTGTGTGGAATTAAGTGTGGTAAGCGGCCTGGCGTAGCTCAATGGTGAGAGCCGTCGATTGACAATCGGAATGTCCCGGATTCGAATCTCGATTCAGACATCCCGCTTTTTTTCGGATTGTTCATCATGAATTTGATTAGTTTTGGGTTACAAAGTGGTGCTTTGACCCGGATGCGACCATCAACTCTAGACGTCCACCTTTGTGATTCCCCGAGATTCCCGTTCTGAAGATAGTCCTCACTTCCTCAGGCAGAGTTGCAGGTATTATCCCTCATCCTACCATCCCTTAGGTATATCCAGTCTGTAATACCCCGGCTTCTACCGTCCCTCAGGCACATCCAGTCTGTAGTACCCGCTCGCCCTTCGGTTTGCATTTCGTTTGTTTATGCGATTCTGATCGCGAATGCGTTTCTAGCAGGAGTGTTAGTAATGTGGTGGAATATCAATATACGAGGAGAAATTGAATTAAGTGTGGTAAACAGCCCGGTGTAACTCAGTGATGACAGCTGTCGATCGACAATCGGATTGTCCCGTATTCTAATCCCGACCCAGACGCCCCGCATTTCTTCCCGATTTTTCCTCATGTATCCCACTTTTTCTGGGTTACAACACATACTTAGATTGTATAGTTGCATCAAGGACAACTTTACCGACTTACTTCATTCACATGTTAATCTGAGATTCCGATTACACAGATTACAATTTTAAATCCCACATCATTTCCAGATGCACAATTAAATTTAATATTCTGATGCAATATTTTGATTCAGTGACATTAAAAACTTTAATACTAATCTTCGCGTGAATCTAATATTTTTTTTATTTTTTATTCAAGTCATAAAAAAATGTCATTATTGCCACTTCGCGAAGGAATTTAAATGAATCATTAAGTAATCCAGAAGTTTATTAATAAGCATAGAAATGCGTGAAATTATTCATTCGTTAGTACCGACCATTCACCATCGCATTCACCCTTAATAGTATGAAAATATCATAAACCGAATATGTTAAAGTTAATATTGAGCAACATAATCTCGAGATAAATAATTAATTTTAACATTCTGATGCAATATTTTGATTCAGCAACATCGAAAACTTTAATACTAATCGTCGCGTGAATCTAAGATTTTTTATATTTTTTATTCAAGTCATAAAAAAATGTCATTATTGCCACTTCGCGAAGGAATCTTAATGAATCATTAAGTAATCAAGAAGTTTATTAATAAGCATAGAAATGCGTGAAAGTATTTATTCGATAGTACCGACCATTCATAATCGCATTCACCCTAAATAGTATGAAAGTATATCATAAGCCGAATACGTTAATATTGACCCGCTTCGCTTGTGCCTTGTTTCTCCGCAGCTTGGCTAGTGAAACCTCGCGCTGTTCCATATCGTTATATAGCGATATAGCGAGGGTGATATATTATATATACGTAAAGGATATACGTTATATGTCTGAGAGAGTTCGTGACCCCGAAGCGTTTACGTCGAAGTACAGGGGATAGTACAGTAACGTGTAACCGCACTGTACCATGTGCCAGTGGTATTTGTGGGTTATACAGGGTTGGTAGTCATGTACCGGTGCACCGAGTAAAAATAAGTGCTGACCCAGAAAGCCTATACTTCGTGACGTCACGCGACCTACTCTCTACCCGGGGGGCGATTTATTTAATCGCGCTTCTGACACATTTCAATTTCAAACTGTCGCGACTCGTGTACTCATAGGCCGTCTGCGAGCATCTCACAAAAATCTCGTCTGGAAGGAGATTTTCATTTTAGAAGTTTAAATTCGAGGAGGACGAGTTAATCCGAAGAGAGTCTGGTTCGTCGATATCATCTGAGATAACCGAGCAACCCTTTACGAATAAAATAAAATATACATAAAGCGCTTATCTCGTCGTTACTCTGGATTTATTGGAAAGCGATTACTTCATTTCTAATTGTGCAGATAATTCGTTCAACGAGGTAAATTCAGTTATCCTACGATGAAACGTGACATATCTTACAGACAGAACGTTAAGGGTAGGCGAAACACTTACAGCATCGGATCGAATTTTCGTAGAATTTTTTCTTGTAGTACAATGAACGGAATTGAATAAAACTTGGCCAGTGGACAGTGTTGACTGATTATTGTTGAATTGATTATTTACAACCATGACTGAATGGTAAAATAAAATTTTATAATTATTTCGTATAAACAATAACAAGCCACATAGTACCACCACGAAGTCAGCACAAAATCACACATGGTACATCCACTCCTATTGCGATTTAGATACGATGAACTAAAAAAAATGCTACGAAAAAATCAATTTCATCGTAGACAAATAATCCACGAGACACGATCGAACACCCAGCCCTATAAGAATGCCGCCATAGGCGCTAGCATTGTCTATGTAAATTGAATGTGATGGTGTGAGTGTCTTGCCTTTCCATGATGGTAGCGACATAGAATTCGTAAAATGATATTGAGATGAAGAATTCAAAGAGCTTGACAAAGATTATTTTTTTCTACAACTTTATTTTTGTATCTAATGGCAATGACATCAAGGGCAATTTGTATGTAGTACAATCGTTGATTTAACAACTTGATAATTACGAGAGAAATAATACAATAATAATAACAATAATAATAATATACCAATGTCTTATAACTTTCTATTTTATTTTCAGAAGCGATAGTTCAGTCTTTGAGCGTTTACGAGCTAGACCGAAGGGTGGAAGAGCTCAGAGCAGTTGTATTTCCGGCAGGCACTCAGATACGTCATCTGCAGATATCACATTCTGGTATAAGAGAAATAAACGAGGATGCCTTCGAAAGACTGAGCTCGAGTCTGGAATCATTGGCTCTGGTATCCGGTCATCTACAGCATGTACCTCAAAAGGCTCTGGCAAGCCTCAGCCGTCTCGCTGCGCTGGGTCTCGAGGGGAATCACGTTCACGATTTGCCGAGTTTCAGTTTCTACGGATTATCCTTATTAAAGCTCAATCTCAAGGGCAATCAGATAATGAAAATATCGGAGTACGCATTTGCCGGTCTCGAGAATACACTGACTGATCTCGATCTTGCCGAGAACAAGATACGAATGTTTCCAATGACCGCCCTTCGAAGACTCGAACATCTGACATCGTTGAGACTCGCGTGGAACGAAGTATCCCAGTTGCCCGGTGACGGTTATTCCCGTCTCGACGCACTTAATTTTTTTGATCTCAGCAGCAACAACTTCGAGATAATACCGCTCAACTGTTTTCGTTGCTGTCCAGCACTGAGAACCCTAACGCTTTATTACAACTCTGTGGAATCCGTCGACAAGGATGCCTTCATATCGCTCACGGATCTCGAATCAATTGATCTCAGTCATAACAAGATAGTGTTTCTCGACGTAGCGACTTTTCGTGCCAATCAAAAGCTCAGATCGATAGATCTGAGTCACAATCACATACACTATATTCGGGGTGTTTTCTCGAGACTTCCAGAGCTCAAAGAGCTCTTTCTCGCTGAAAACAATATACTCGAGATTCCAGCAGAGGCATTCGCCGGTAGTTCCAGTCTCTCGGTCGTTTATCTCCAGCAAAACGCTATCAGAAGAATCGACTCGAGGGGTTTGGCGAGTCTCGGTCAACTCGGTCAGCTCCATCTAAGCGGTAATTACATCGAGAGGGTGCCCCGTGACTTTCTTGAACATTGCGAAAATCTCTCGACTCTATCCCTCGATGGTAATAACATTCGAGAACTGGAGGTCGGCACGTTTGCCAAAGCGAAACAATTGCGCGAGCTACGATTGCAGGACAATCAAATAACGGAAGTGAGACGGGGTGTTTTCACACCTTTACCGTCGCTCCTTGAGTTACATTTGCAGAACAACGCTATAACGGACATGGAGACCGGTGCCCTGAGATCTCTTCACAGCCTGCAACACGTTAACTTACAGGGCAATCTTCTGGCCGTTCTCGGAGACGTATTTCAAGTGTCGAACGACGCCGGCCAGAACGGCATTGGTGGAAGTTCGTTGGTATCCATCCAGCTTGATAACAATGGACTCGGGGTATTGCATAACGATTCGCTGCGCGGTCAGGCTTCGGTAAGAATAATGTGGCTCGGTCACAATCGACTTACGCGACTTCAAGCTCCACTGTTCCGAGATTTGCTTCTGGTCGAAAGACTATACCTCACCAACAACTCGATATCGCGCATCGAAGACACGGCTTTTCAACCAATGCAGGCACTTAAATTTCTAGAATTGAGTATGAACAGACTGAGTCACGTTACAGTCAGAACGTTCTCCGAATTGCACGAATTGGAAGAGCTGTATCTTCAGGATAATGGTCTTCGACGTCTCGATCCGTACGCTCTGACGGCTCTTAAGCGACTTCGCGTACTCGATCTTGGAAACAATCATCTTAGCGTACTTCACGATACCATCTTTCAAGAGGGTCTACCAATAAGATCTTTGAATCTCCGAAACTGTACAGTCAGCGTGATTGAGCGCGGTGCATTCAGAGGTTTGAACAATCTGTACGAACTCAACTTGGAACACAATCGTTTAACCGCTACCGCACTCGATCGTTTAGATATTCCTGGATTGCGTGTTCTTCGAATATCATTTAACAACTTTAGTCAAATAAATGGTGAGTCCTTGGATGGTCTTCCCTCGCTTCAACATCTCGCCATGGATTCCTCCCAGCTACATCGCATGCCGTCCGAGATCTTTTCGAAGAATAAGAATCTCGGGAAGCTCTTGTTGAGCAACAATTTATTAAGAGCACTGCCAGGACTCTTATTTCTCGGATTGGATTCATTGAGAGAAGTAAAACTCGACGGTAACAGCTTCCAGGAAGTACCCTACGAGGTCTTCATCAATGCAACCTCGATAGAGTTTCTCGCGTTGTCGAACAACGTCATACTCCACGTAGACATCTCAAGGCTAAGTGGATTGACGAGTCTCCGGGAACTGGACCTTCGGGGTAACTATATAATGTCATTGTCGGGTTTCGCAGCTGCAAACTTCTCGAGGTTACTGTCCGTTGACCTCAGCCACAATCATCTAACGGCTCTACCCGCCAACTTCTTCGCTCACTCGAATCAGCTTCGCAAGGTTGAACTCGCGGGTAACAAGTTTCGTCAGATACCGGGTGCCGCTCTATCGGCCCAAAATATTCCGAGCCTCGGATGGCTCAATGTAACGGCCAATCCACTTACCAGAATTCACGAGTTCAGTGCCGAGTCGAAGTATCCCGAGTTACAGGAAATTCATATAAGCGGAACGAATCTTACGATTGTAACGAGTCAAGATTTTGAGGCGTTTCCATCGCTATTGCATCTCTTCATGGGCAGTAATCTTATTTCAAGAGTATCGCCAAGCGCATTTCGAAGCCTGCCAAATCTTCTGACCTTGGATCTGAGCATGAACGATCTTGAGCTTTTGCCCCAAGAGAGACTGAAGGGTCTGGAAAATCTGAGGTTACTTAATATCACGCATAACAAACTAAAGGAGTTGGAGGATTTTCCATCGGACCTTAAGGCACTTCAAGTCCTTGATATATCATACAACCAGATAAGCGGCGTCGGCAAGAACAACTTCCAGCATCTTGAAAATCTTGCTGAACTTCATCTATACGGGAATTGGATATCGTCCATATCACCGGATGCTTTCAGGCCCCTCAAGAAACTTCGTATCCTCGATCTCAGTCGTAATTATCTCGAGAATCTACCACTCAACGCATTCAGACCACTTGAGACTCAAATACGCAGTCTGCGCGCCGAAGGTATGTACAATCGTGCATTGCATCATGTAAATGTTACTCGTGGATCAAAGTACATCATCAGCAAACCCATTTAAAGCAACATTATCGGAACGTGTCGGGCAAAGTCCATCTTAATAAATCTCGCCGAGTCGTGATTGCCGCTACAAGAGTCCTCGTTAACCAGTAGTTACATTAAGGCGAACGTCCTCGTTATTGACCTCATGAGTACAATATTTCTCCCTTAAGGTAGTTTGGACAAAAGTTAATTCGTCAAGACATTAAAATATTTGCATAAGAGAAATAGTGAAACAATTGACATACTTCTCAAACATTGCTGACTGTTGTATGTTGTACATTGGTCAATACTTTTTTCTGATAATTATTCCAACGATTGTGATATGCGTTGTTTTAGCGGTGAAATTTTTTTTTTTTTTTTTTTTTTTTTTGATGACTCGAAATATACGTGAATTTATGTTGACTTTCAAACATAAACAATTAACAAGTTATCCAGTAAAAATAGAGAAATAAACACCCGACGTGGCAAGTTTAACTGACACTTTTGTGTCATTTGTAAACCTATTCACATCGGTTCATATTGGTTCACGATGCCTGAAATATTTTTGAAACTGAAGCAAGCAAGCGATAACTAATAATATTATTATTGAGCTTGAGCGAATTCTGAACCTGTATGAAGTTTTGTCGTCCATTTTCAATGTTTGCTCAGGCTTTCCAGCAAGATAACAATCGGTAGCTATCGCTTGTTATCATCAGCCTCACAAAAATTTTAATATTCCGATCGGTAACTAGAATGCGGTCTATAAACAGGGCGTTCACTTTTTTATAAGTAGTCTCCGTATCTCGTATCTACTTAAATTTTAGGATTAATACAATAATCTCTGAATCGCCTTGTTTCGCAGAGAATCCGCTTCACTGCGGTTGCGAGTCGCAGGAACTCTGGGAGTGGTTACGGGACCACCAGAAACTTGTCAGTGGTGGTGTCGGTCGAAATCGTGGTGGAGGTGGAAGCGGTGGCAGCGGGGGCGGTGGTGGTATGAGAGTGAACGACGTTGAAGGCGGATTGTTGAGATGCGAGCAACCGCCGGAACTTCGGGGACTTGTCTTCCTTGATCTCGATCCACACGCCTTCTGCTCAGCGCCGCTGGTCCTCAAACTCGCCATTCAAGATATCCAGTCGTTCTCCGTAGTGGTCTCGTGGCAGAGCCGAAACCACACGGGACTCCATGGTTACCAGGTCGCCTATCACGCTCTGGACAACGTTGACGAGGTATGTCTCTCATCTCGGTTTGTTATTGATCTTAGATTTGTCTTCCCCAGCAAGACGTTCTCCGGAACAGTCTCATGTGTCTTGCACTCTTTCCAAGATGTAGGTCAAAATCGATGTCAATTTATCGCTTTTGCAAGCTACAGTAATTTACCGTCTTTCTATAGTCTTGTTCGCTACACGTTACTTCCGAGACCAGAATACGACTGGCCATATCCCGCGGTCGGGGGAGTTCATTCGAGTCACGCGATTTTCACGACAACGGCTACGACTTTTGGTCCAATCGAGAGTAAAAGAACTCGTCACGCGAGAACACTAAACGAGGTCTTGTGCTGTCGGGAGATGGAGACAATCCATGAGCTCGACTTCGCGAACTACTTGGACAGCACGATCAGCAACAAAACAAAAAAAGAAGTTCGCTTAACGAGAAACCCGAAACGCGAAATTTCGTTGGGTATAAGGGGTGATCTCAGCTCGAAAAGGAATGAGCCAGACACGAGCTTACGAAATGTGTATCGTGGCTGTGTGTTGTTATTGCAAGCACGTAAATTATTTCGTATCTCCAACGCTAACAGTTCGTAGGATTTCTCGTAAGGTAGAACTTTATGTTCGTGCAATGTATGCTACGGTATGTCATAGCACGATAGATGGCCCTGGGTTGACTCTGCCAATACGTCTAAGGATTATATTATAATTTTCCTACATTATATAGCAACCCGTGTAACATACGGCAATAAATTTACAGACATCCTTTACATTTCCTATCAGGATAAGTACGAGTTACATGGCCATAATTTCCAAAACCTTTTTTGGAAAGTTGCACTCGTAAGATGACGGTTTCATGAGAAATATTTGGCACCGGTAGCAATAAAGGATCCATGATTTTCGTCCCCATATCTTAACTATAAATAAATTCGTAAAACATAAAACTTAATCAACGAGAGATTACTCTAGGCGGTTACATAGCGATACCTGTAAAGGAACCATAGTTGCACCATTTTTTTTTCAATTATCTATTAATCCACCACATTAGTTCGTATATTTCGATGACACGAACGCTGATATTTATTTTACCATCATTATTAAATTGTTCCTCGTAATATTTGATGGATTTTATCGAGTTGTGTTATGGAGAGCCTCAGGAAATATCTATAAGCACAGGATTTGGTGCAATGTGCTGACACGAAAGCTCGATGATTAACCCATTATTAACGCATAGAAAAAAAAAGTACGTTATGATCGTGATAATAACAGCGGAGGAGAGGGGAGAAGGAGGAGGTCCATGCAACCCGGTTTTGCCAGGTAACATGACCGTTGTCAATGTTATCTATAGATGATGCAAGGAACCATTATAATTTTAAATTGTAGTAAATTAAACAAATAATTGATGTCACGTAAAAATTCGATAAAATATTGCATGAAAATGACCGTAACCAACTCAACGATCGGGGTTTCTCCGAATATGCTTGACCTTGCAACTTTTTTTTCTTTTCCAAACCCAAGCTTCAGACTTGTTGAGATATTTCGCGCACGTGACAATCCTTCATTATGAATATCAAACACGCTCAGCACGCGGTGTATTTATCAAGGAAATTTATCAGAAAAATGTAGTACACTGGGTCATGTGATCATACCGGCCATGCAATCTGTACTTACTCTATATCGTTAGAATGTAGTAAATATTTATAAGTAATATCGATGCGTAACCTTGTTTCCAATTGACAATTAAACTCCGTTGCCGATTAAATATTTTACATATTCTGGGTCATTGCACTGATAAAAGTTCGTTGTTAAAAATCAATCATACGGAATGTTCATATGAGTCTACACCGCTGGTAGTGTCAATAGCTGATGTCAATTTACATAAAAATTTTAAGCCTTTCAAATATTTTTACCTGAAAACAGATAAAGGAAATTCAATGACATTTTTCGATATTTTTCGTCCCATTTTACATTGAATGCCAACAAGTTATGAGGTGGACTCTGAATAATTTTAACACTTCCGTGTGAATTTAAAGCTGAATAATGTTACTGTTGACACCAGTTGGATCAACACTGGTCCAATGCCTTGAAGAATCATCTTTAACGATGCTGGAATGTTAACTGTTAATGGCATAAACGAATAATTGTTATGATTTGTAGCGATATATAGACGCAGATCAACGTTGTTTTATTAGCCAAAAGTTGTCTATACGTGAAGCTTTAATATTATTGTAATATTGTTGTTTGTTGTACTATTGTCGAGAATTAGTAAGATTTTTATCACCGCTGATGCGTGACTAATAGGGATTATTACAGCTTAATGTCATTGCGTAAAGTTTGTTTATGAGAGAAATTTACGAATTTTCAATCGAAAAACATAAAAATAAATTGCTATGGAATATCTTTTGAACTCTTACTATGGTAAAAGTAAAATATTGGTCGGCGCAATAATTCAATCGGATTTAAATGATTTCAGGTTAGAGGAAAAATGTTGGATCCTAATGCGAGATCGACGAAGCTTGGAAAGTTATCGTCAAACACTCGTTATCTCATCTGCGTATTGGGATTGGGAAACTGGTTGACGAACGTCGAGGAAACAAACGTCATCGGTCAGTTCAATGTTTCGCGCGATGATGTTTTCGAGACGGATTCCCTGCCGGAAATGATGGATTCAGCAACAAGCAGATGTACCGAGGTCAGGACACTCGAGGCACCGGATGCTATAATAAGCAGCGATGGTGCACCGATGAGCGACGTGAGCGGTGTCACGAGTATACTCACCCGAAGACTCGGACTGATCGTCGGTTGTTGCATGGGTTTCGTGGTATTCGTGCTTCTCATATCTGTGCTCGGTTATCTTAAAGTAAAAAAGCAACGTGAAGCAGTGAAACGCGATGCGGCGCCGATTCCACCGGAGTACATATCGTACCGTCATTTCAGTATTCAGAGCGGAGAAGCTGGACACGCTGCAAGAGCAGCGAGTCAAGATGGACAGCATCAGACCTTCGTGAACAATGTAGTAAATGCTGGAAGCGTGGGAAACTCAACGACTTTGAACGTCTAGTAAAGAATTTACATTTTTTAAAAAGTGTTTTCATTCGTCATTCGTCCTTGTAATCGTTGATCCAGCTGAAAAAAAAAACCAAAGAAACTTTCGATGCTCGTGATTTACAAGGATCTACGTACCACATGAGATATTTTTGGTTAATGCGAGAGTCACTGCGAAGGGGATGTGTTTATAAGCGTGCGTTGCGGAAAACAAACACGAGAGATGACAGTTTTGTGATTTAAAAATTACTTAGGTAAACTATTATGGAGAAAATGTAAAATGGAGGTTTGTTCCTCTAGGGGTATTTTTTCCTTCGGATCCAAATTACACATGTTGATACGACGATACAACGATACGAAACGTGAGGAAGACGATTAAGACGATGTATTGTTAATGTATTATATGCACATTCTGCGATTTATTTGACCTGTTGTCAAATGAATTGCATTCGTCGTCATCGTTGTCGTCGGACATCTTAGTCGCCAGTAATTACCGGAACAAAATATGCACCTTCTCTCTCTCTCTCTCTCTCTCTCTCTCTCTCTCTCTCTCTCTCTCTCTATCTCCTTGCCATTAACGGTTTTTCCAAGAGGATGTCCATTCGCCATCATCATCGCATCGTAGAGGAAAGCCTCGTGTTATCGTTAATGGCACACGCTATACATCGAGATAAACGAGAAATTCGGGCACCTGGTATGTCTCTGCCGTTTACCACTGGTTCATATTTGGTACCATTATTGCTGCTACCATGCGCGCATATCCGGCAATCAGATACGAGAAAGGGCTAAAACCGCAATCACCGGCGACCGTCGTCGTATATTTCTTCGTTTCCTTCTCGCTGAATGGGAAATGGAAGACGAGGAAAAGTTTGCCTGGAGCTAATTTCGCGATTAACCTACGAACGTTCCAGATGGAATCGTGTACGGAGTATTTCAGGTCAAATCGACCTGGCTGTATTATTATTATTTTTTCAGGTAATTGTTAAGTATCAGAAGAAAAAACGCTCTGAAATAATATTGAGCTTTTTTTTTTTTAAATTGTATGGTGGCACATAAATATTTAACGATAATGAAAAATTGCATTTTTACGCTCTTAGCTCGTTTCGATCCTTTTTTAATTTATCACATTCGTCGAATCAACACAATTATTATTTGAATATCAGTAAATTTTCCTGTTGTTTACTGAATTATTAGAAATCCGTTTAATCCGTGTAACTTAGATATTAGAAGCCAATTTATATTAATATAAATAAATTAACAGGAAAGATTATGCAACATTAAATTGACGCTGATAGATATCATTGACTTTTTTAAATTCACAACGTAAATCCGTCATAAAACCCAACACAATTTAGATTTTTCTAAAAATGGAAAACGATTATTTTAAGCGTTACAAGCATATGCGTAATAAATTAACTTACGACTTTGAATAGGTCTTAGAAATGTGCTTTAAAAAAATAATTTACTATGCAATTTTGAAGAAAGTAGAAAGAAGGTTTACCAACATCGATATCCATCTTTTGTAATATTGCAAGCGATCGAGAAACTCAGTAAAATCTCACGCCAAGTACATTGACTGCGATGACTAAACCTTTTACCCAAAGTCCCTTAATCCGTCCAATGTAACAGACGTCTCGTGTTATCGATTAAACATTTTTTTCAAACACACAATATTTTATTGAATGCCAGCTAATTCGAATTAAAACTTGAGGAGATTTCAATAGATATTAAAGTCAATTTGATCGAAACGCACAACTGTCAAGTTAAATATAAGAAATTATATTATGGAAACGAGCGAGCTTTTAGCGAAGCGACTTGAGCTAGTGGAACCAAAACGGCGAGGCACTCTAATGGCGAAGGCTATAGAGTCAACTGATTTCCATAGAACAAGCTGTGTAATTATACGCTACGTGCGTCAACTGCCGAATTCAAGTATCGCCACCTAGGCAACTGACAGCGGGCCGCTATATCGTTTCTCTCACGCGCTTTCAAGTTTGGTGGGATTCCCCCACTTCTCGGCATTCTGATACCACTAGCGCCGCGTATATCAAACCGAACCTCAAAAAATCATGACACCTCGATAATTAAATTCGCTGTAATTCAAGGTAGAGTTAACCGATCGAACTGATTTTGATTTCCTTTAAAAGTTCAGCTGTGCAAGATTTGGTATTAACCAGCTGATATTCAGTAAAATATTTTGCAACGTTCCACCCCCTTCCATCAAGAACATTAAAAACTAAGAAACTTGCCAAGTATCTGTACTTCGAATCAATAGTGTTAATTGCGTTTCATGACAGACGCACTGGCTATATTCTTTGTTACTTGTAAAATAACTCGGTTCAATTCATGAAGAAAATTTATTAAAGATATATTTATTTCAAGTACAGATACCTGACAACATTCTTCAATATTTAGTTTTTTTAATAGCAATGACGCGGGGAAGGTGCAGAGTCAATGTACTTCGTGCAATATTTTGTACATGGAAGATATTTTTGGGAAGATTCGATGCAACACTTTTTTGTAATAAAAAATTAAGTAAAAATTGTTATTGCGATTATCGGTTATGTCCGGAAACACAATAAATAAAACTTTTCTTTATTTGATAGACATGGCCAGGGCGATTAGGCTTGGAACGCAGTAGCGCAAGAGGAGTATAATACTACTTCTCTCACGCCATGAGTTAGAGTAACAACAACCGCTACGAGATTCCAGGTTTCTGCATTGGAATCAGTGAATCCTCGTCGTTTATCTTGTCCAAATGATTCGAATGCTCAGAGGAGTAGCAATTACGCATCGTGACAAAAGTTTTCTCTGTAGACAACCAGGGAAGCAGGACAACTACGGTCATTCAACAGTCGATTACAAGGTTTTATTGCGCTTGGGTGAGATAAGGGCGTAATGTCGTTCGCAACGATACAAAAAAAAATGAAGAAAGAACAGACGACTGGCGTATTAGGTTGCAGCGATTCCAGAAGGAATTGCGTCACCAGGCTATACATACACACAATGTACTATATATAACGTCACTGTAATAAAATGCAATTTTTTTCTATACTTGGTTCGTGTTATTGATATATTATTGTAGTGTTGTATTTTTCTTACCTTCGGGACATCGTCAGGAGGATGATAAAGCCCAATTGAGGTTCTTCAAAATCGAGGTGAGGTTATTTAAAAAGTCCAAGTTTTTGCACATTGCTTTATTATTATTTTAATTTTTTTTTTTTTTATAAAGCTACCTCTGTGAAGAAGTTTTATTTCTTCATAGAAAAAAGTGCTTACAAAATGGAACAAAGTGCGGAAGCGATGGCTGGGATTTCTACATTACATACTTCTTTATAAAATAAGGACGCAGAGTAGAACCTTGCGCGTTGCTTACTCGTTATTATTTTCACCTTTCATAAAATTACCTCTTCGAGGAGGTAGGTTTAACGATTTTTCTCATAAAGGAAGTCAATCGTGTCAATATTTTTTTGGAAATTGAAGCAGTGGAGGTCCGGTTTGTGTCAGTATTTAAAAAAAACTTCTTACTTCGTGTAAAATTATAGGAATAAACGAGGATGTAGAAGCGGATTAATGACACGATCATGGCTGCCCATTGGCTGTTCGTTAAACAGTGGAAGAATATCTAAAGTAATCAACAATGTTAAGGGGTTATACGCAGTTGCAAGGCCAAAAACAGTCGTTTTTTTACGAATTTTTTTTGAAAAGGGATTTTATTTGACAAAAAGTATTAATAAATGTAGTGGTAGCTTTTAAATGTATATCGGCATTTTTCACTAATTAATTCACCGCCAGAAACTGAGAATACTTTTTCAATTTGCCTATTGGCTATTCATCGAATAGCGGAAGAATACCTAAACTAACGAACCATCTTAAAAGTATCTCTATACGTAGCAATTACTAATTATTAGTACACCGTCAGTAACTGAGTTGTTTACGTTACGTACACGTTTACCAATTGAAAATAGTTGAGAATACTTTTTCCATTTGTTTATTGACTATTCATCGAATAATGGAAGAATACCTAAGATAACCAACCGTGTTAAAAATATGTCTATACGTAAATATTACTAATTAATTCACCGCCAGAAACTGAGAATACTTTTTCAATTTGCCTATTGGATATTCATCGAATAGCGGAAGAATACATAAACTAACGAACCATCTTAAAAGTATCTCTATACGTAGCAATTACTAATTATTAGTACACCGTCAGTAACTGTGTTGTTTACTTTACGTGCACGTTTACCAATTGAAAATAGTTGAGAATAATTTTTCGATTTGTTTTCTGTAACTAATTCTCGGTACGGAATATGCTGGAAATTGCTATCGCAATTACATTTTTTTAACATGTGAGAATGTTACACGCTACATTTTTGTACCCTAAGAAACGATATTTTAACACGAACACTGTTCAACTATATTCTTTAACTTGGCTCAAGTTACAAACGATATTTGAAGTATGTTACTGTGATAGTTACATCAAAAAAGGATTGACAATTCGTTATAAAAAGTTATAAAAAGTGGAATAAAATTGTTGATTATCATAAAAATAAATTGATATTATAATATTTGCACATAGTAAAATAAGTTAAAATGCGTAAAATCAACTTTTTCATCAGCAAGATATTAGTTTCTGAGGGATGCGTGTCTTCATTTTTCCTTTTTTCATTTCTCAAAAACTTGATGCTCGTACGAATTTCCATACAAAAAACTGTCAAACATTTTTCTGACAGTGCCATCGCGATTCACGACGATGAAAATACTTTTAGTTCCCTCTACATATAATATTTTGCAGCAATAAAGCTGGGAGTAAAATTTTTTTTTCTTCATTATCTTTCAGCCTTTAGAGGGATATACGGTTGCCGGTAATCCAGAGATGTCCTGTAAAGCGAAGATCAAAACGAGCAGCTACGAGGTCTTGATCCTGTGAGCTCCCGTTCATCCATCGTAGCTTTATCTTATACCACCGGAATAATATTCACGAAAACCGGCAGGTTATGGAGGTAGCATTTGCATATTTCGTTTACAGGAAAATGTACCTTTGAGTGCACAACACCGTAAACGACGAAGCGGTCGTGGGTGTGGACCGCCCATTCATTACAAAATACGAAAACGAGGACAATGATAGAGAGGATTAAAAAAAGCGCCTAAACGACGTACGGTCTTTTAAGTCTTGCGGAATAAACGAGTTTACGGGCTACACCGCCCACCAACCAACGATACGACGACATCAACGGCGACCTCGAGATGTACCAGCGAGAATAGTAAGTGTAGAATGCATGGCGGCAGAAGCAGAAAACGAGAGGAGGTCGGGGAAGATAGGATGAGACTCTCTACACCCACGGTAATTACACCGGGTTGCGTTAACCCAAAAGAAAAGACGACTGGCATAGTGCACAGTGCTCTCTCGTTGCAGTAATCAAATCGTGCCAATCAAGGGAAAGCCCAGCATCTGGGTTTCTCGTCGTTTCGTCGTACAGTTGACGCATTCGTGTGGCATTCGTGAGAATACGAGAGAGCAAGGCAGCATTGATAATTATATACCGCGATCACCAACTTTTTCTTTCGTTTTAGTATCACGTTAACCCTTTCGTAGTCTCTGGAAAGAATTTATCGCCATTCCTCGTAATTATTTTAATAGTGAAATTCGTAATTTAGCATCAGAAATATTGTTTGGAAGAATTAGTTACGGTGTATCAACCCAAATCGCTATTTTCCTTGTCAGTCGTCAATTATATCCAAATATTTTTACAATTTAGATTGTAAAATTGTAGAATTTGTCTTATACCAAGTATGGCAAAAAAAAGTTTAACCGTTAAAAAGATTTTAACAAAGAAATTAGATTTAAAAAGAAATAATGAACGAATAAACTCTTATTCGCGTATCACGATCGGTAGATTGATTCGTCGGTTATCGTAAGAATCTCTCAACTGTAAGTTACGAATAATTGTTCATTCCTTCACTATTTATAGTTAATCTAATTTGTCAATGAAGCTCATTTCTTCGTTCGAGAGTTTTTTTCAATTTATCTAAAATCATTTTAATCTTTTTTCTTAATTAAACATTATTATCATCGTCGTATAATATTCCATTAACGTATAATTCTCGTGGCTGTCATTATGAGCCCGTGGTGCTTATTTTTCTTATAATATTACGTATTTGTAATATTTTTACACGATATACCGATATTGAACACTCGAATCTTAGCATTTGTAACATATTGTTATGCCGATCGATACGTTAGGTAATGAAATTGTACCGTCGATCGTATAATATTTACAAAACGTTCTTTTTGGGACCGTCCGCCAATAGGCACAGAAGTAGGAACTCACGTGAACGTAGTGAATACACAGTAGGTTTAGATAAAATAGATTAAACGGACTTATTATAATTAATTGACACAAGTCCAATTAATTATCGCAGGAATAATACGATATTTTACATATTATCCCGATTCTCGAGTCTACACGACGGGATAAACCGTTCAGCTTTAGATTCAAAAGTAGACAACTCGGTATCATTTGATTATCGATTAAATATTATCTAAATAGTTGTGAGTTTGCGCCCTCATTATTTATGCGCTGCGCTTAATTAGAGACCTACTCTAATCGCATCGTCGAGTGCTGCTTCAGCGTTCACATTCCGCAGTCTAACATGCGCTGCATGCGTATTCTGCCCACATGCGTACAAGTGGCCTCGATCGCGATTAAAAGCAATAAACAATTAAATTCCAGGCGCAACAATATATTAAAACATCCGAAGAAAAATATCCAAAATAAATAAAAGAACGTTATAATAAATTGGACTGTAACGTCTCGAATTTTCTCTGTGAAACAAACCTTTGTATAGTACGAACGGTGAAACCGCATAAATGTACAATTTATAGTAACTTATTATTTTTTTTTTTTTACCTTACGAATAATTTCATTCGGAGGTTTGGTGCTCATCTAATAAATCATTTGTTTTGTTTAACCCTTCACGCGCATGGACCTCGCGTAGCGCTAACTATCTCAGTAACCGGGGGATTTTGGTGAAAGCATTGAACATGTCTACCTATATCGCTATATCGGCCCCGGTCTCTTGGAAAGAATAATAATTATTATGGAATTATTTGAATAAATCCATTTGTACAATGCAGAAAATAATATTTTTTATTAAATTACAAATATCGTGACGCGTAAAATCAAATATATGTGGCGTCTTGCATATCGTCAATATACCTTGAGGTGTAAACAGCAGGTCCTGTTGGTCCGTATCCTCATCGTATATGGCTTGGGGTAGATTCCGAGATGGTCCAATAGAGCAGCAACTGTGACAAGAGGCGTGGTCAGAATTTACATAATTGATAGAGAATTACACGATGGTCGGGCCCTCTAGTTAGCTATCAAACATATATATCATCGAGAAATTTGAATTTCTGTTTCCCACGCATAGCGGACAGCCAAAGGGAGCGTCAATCGGACGAGTCAAATGAGGATGAGGTCGAGAGTACCGTGGAGAGAAGAAGAGGAGTTGCACACTCACATCGGTACAGGCATTGTTCTCTGTCAAATCACTTCATGTTTATTCAATTATATGGCTAATAAGACTTCACTGCTGCGTGTATCGTTGACGTGACAAAAGGCCCTTGGCTTCGCTCTGTGAAGGACGTGTACTCGTGCACTTAATCTTGTTTGTATCGTAATACAATTTCGAAGGGTTGTTGATGACGAAACTGCTGGAACGACGAACAGGCGGTAGGTAATGGTACAAGGGTAGTGGCAAAGAGGCAATTAGACGAGCTCTTTGCGATCGTAACACGGGCTATGAAATTTTAGTGATGCTACTCATGTGACATGAAAATGCTGTATCGTCTCTCTAAATTAAGTAAGCTCCGTATGAATCTCGAACACAAATTATCGAATCAGTTTTGTTTTCATGTTATGGTCGTATGTATGTTAACGATTATTCACGTTGCGTCATCGCAACCATTTTATTATTAAATGGAGTTGTTGGTTAGTAACAACTCGGTGTCTGTATCGAGTGACGCCTAGATTCCTACGCTGTCGATCATCCTTCGCAGAAAGATCTCAAACAATCGAATCTTTAATTTATGTCAACTCCGACTGCTTCACCGATTCGTTAAGTATTAACTAAGCGAGCGGATTCGACGATTTTTTCATTCCAAAGAAATCGTAAAAAATATCACCACACCCCGAGATCGAACCGGGAATCCCAGAATTCTTGCCAAGTGCGCGTTACCAATTACGCTACCGTGGCTCTGGCGAAATTAATTCACGATTTCTAATTTTAATGACAATTTATCAACTTGCTTTGTCATCGTGTTGTGATTGTAGGTATATTAACAATTATTCACGTCGCATTATCGCAGCCATTTTATTATTTAATTGAGTTTTTTTTCTAATCCCAACTCGGGGTCTGAGCCTTCATCTAATAATAAAATGGTTGCGATAATGCGACGCGAATAATCGTTAGCAAAGTATCGAAGTTGGTTATTAATTATCCCGAAATGTATCGAGATCACGAGGCTTCGTGTTTGTGTTTCTGAACTAACTGTCTACACGAAGAATAATTATTGATTGAGAAAATCAACTTTCAAAGGCTTGGGAATCCGTTGGGTGTGGCACACATAAAAATTTATTACTCCAACTACATCCAATTACAATATTCAACCATTTATACTTAATTGAGACTAATAGTACGAATAAATAACTTCACTGGTCGATGTTACTATTCGAATAGGAATCTAATATTTAATGCTCGTCTCAAAATTAATAATCGTATTTAGCGTAATCACGTTCAATGAAACCGATAGATCACGAATACTGTTAAATGTAATCAAAGCATTCACATTTCTTTATAATAAAAGGATGTCACCTACCCTTTACCCCGATCCATGGTTATTCCACATCCTTTTCTAACCCAGCTACCCAGCTATCCAGCTACCCAGATACCCAGATACCCAGCTATCTAGTGAACCTCCTTGAATATTAGATTTTCCATAAGACTCCAAAAGTTCTGGAACTTGACAAATAATTGAATTATCAACGTCTTTACCTACCTTTTGTTTTAAAAATCTATTGAATTTTAGTGAAAACAATGACAAGTTATAAATTACAAGCACTGAACTTTATTTGAAACTTTGAGTCGCCCTTGGTTTTCATTATTTATATTTCATTGGTGGTTGATTTGTCTCTTAAAAAAAATTCACTCGTATCGCTAGACAAGCTCATAAAGGTCGATACGCTAAATATTGTGAATGCAGATCTCTTATCTTTGCATTCTACATATAGATATATCCCAGATCGTTTGATATTTCCTTCAAAGTAACTTTTTTATACTAGAAAATAAGATTATAGAATAAATATAGACATAGTACAGTGTAGCCTTGATGTATCTAGAAGGTGAACGATGAGAGGAAACGAACAATAACGAACTGTCCCTTCATAAAATATGCACAAACGAAAAAGTCGATTGGAATACTTCTCGGTTCTTTTTCCACGGTGAAAAAGTTTTATCGATCTGTTGGCTTGACGCGGAGTTTCGTTTGCATTCGAGGCCGACACGATGAAACGAGGGACCCGCCATATCCACCCTCGATACAGAAAAGAGTATTCGGTCTTTGAGTAGAAAGGGCCAAGTCGCAATCTCCTATATATTCCTTTCATCGTCATCGCAACACCAATATCCGCACGCGACTGTTGTATAAATGCTCAAATATTTCACAGCTGCATCGTATACCGCGTAAAATGGTATCTTGGTCATTATTATGCAAGTGAAGCTCGTAAAAAAAAAAAAAAAAAAAACAAATGGTAGCGATAACAATTGCTTGGATATACGAATTTAATAATAAATCGACCAACAGGAACCCTTTTCTATGAATCAACGCATAATTTCTTTTAAATTGGTACAAGTGAACGTAGAATTACTCCATTTTGATTCTTTAGATAGGAGCAATGGCAGCACGAAATGTCATGAAAATTAAGTCATCCACCATTGATGCGTGTGTTTGAATAACATTTTGATATAAAATTTTTTTTCAAGTGATAAAGTTAACTTAATAAAAATTGCAAAAGTCTTTTATATAAAAATATTTAAATCAACTTATTCACTGTGATATCTACCGACAGCCGTATACCCGACATATCTTATCCCTTAAACGCCTATTCCCCGAATGTCATTTCTCCTAAATCCCTGAATAGTTGTATACTCCAAATGTCATATCCCCCATATTTTGATTAAAAACGCACGTCACGCTTTTTGACGCTCGTCTACTAATTATTGCAAGTCACAGCTAGTAGAGTTAGTTGAGTTTGTAGTCTGTTAGTATTGAAACAGCCACATGGATCCCAGTGTAATTCATTTATGCATGGAATAAAACAGCGCTGCTCTCTGGATTTCGTTGTTTATGACCGAAAAAACTAGAAAAAATCTTCAGACAGATTCGGTCAAACAGATATCCACGAAACAAATGCCGTAGTGCTCGCCCTTTGTGTTACAAAAGATAGAAACGGTACTTTAAAAGCTCGCGTCACTCATACGTACATTTTTAACGATGTAAGATATACAATAGCAATGTACTGTGTGTCCAATGCATAATGGCGGAGCCTTAAAAAAAACAACTAAAGGTAGCTATCAAGGCCTTGAGCGATGTTTCTACACTTTGACATTTATAAAGCAACGGTAGTAGCGTACGAAGACAAACCTAACCGCCCGAAACAATGCACGAGGGAACGTAAAGTTATAAAATGTTCGAGTCTATGCTAAAATATTTGTTGGGCTTTCGTTCTTACGTAAAGATTTTGTGGTCAATTTTTCTTATTTTGAAAGCTCGCGCCATCCATACGTACATTTCCGTATGTATGACTATAATGTACTGATGTAAACTCACGTGACTCATACGTACATTTTTGAACGTATGACTACAATGTACTGATGTCAACTCACGTGACTCATACGTACATTTTTTAACGAATGAGTACAATGTACTGATGTAAGCTTACGTCAATCATACGTACATTTTTGTACCTATAGGCACAATGTACTATACTGATGTAAGCTCACACCACTCATTTACTGTACGTATGAGTAAATTAAATAATTCAGTAATAACCTAACCAGATTTTACTCATACATACAAAAATGTACGTATGAAGACAATGTACGTAAAATGTACGTAAGCTCACGTCACTCATATGTACATTTTTAATTATGTAAAGTATACAATAGTACTGTACTATGTGTACATTTTTGTATATATAAATAAAATGTACTGATGTAAGCTCACGTCACTCATAAGTACATTTTTAATTATGTAAAGTATACAATAGTACTGTACTATGTATCTAATGCATACTGGTGGAACCTTAAAAAATAACCAAAGATATCTATTAAGAGTTTTAAGCGATGTTTCTACAGTTAGGAAAGAAATGTCACCGATACGAAGCATCCTTCGTAAGGAAGTTAAATGATAGATAGATGACATTAACAGGCTATTCGGTTAGGTAGGAAATGACTTATAAATAATTACTGGCTCGTGAAAGGAGGAAATCGATTCTATATGCAAATCTCACGTATACGACGAGCCATCTACATCGCTCTCTTCATTAATCCACAGATAATAGATCGGAGAGAGACTCAACGACCACCAAAGTCAATGAATTATGAGTGGATCGGATAAACTGTACCTAGTGCGTGAGAATATCAGAGCACGAGGTAAGTAAGATGGGAGAATATCCGGTACTCGCGGATGAACACTGCATGCGATAATACTAGTCGTTTGCATGGTCACGCACACAAACCATCGAACATTTTGATCAATCGAAACACAAACCGTCAAGAAATATAATGTACTACAGAGAAATATGGCTCTCGCATCAATTCATAATACTAATTGGTACGTTTCATGCTCATCGAGAACTTTGAGAATTGTGGAGTCGCTGAATGCGATGTCAGGATAATAATAATGATCAGCACCAATTAGCGAGATACTTAACTTGTACAAATACAGAAATTGATTCTTTGCAGCTAATACAGCGTTAATATATTGTCCGCAGGAGTAATAAAGTGGATAAAAATCTAATGATCTCTTCTTGTTTCTATTAAGGATGTTCACGTAGGTAGAAAGGCGATGGGTTGTGACGAGATAGGCTGCAGTTTTCCAATGATTTCACAGTACAATGAACCCTTTAAAAGTACTTATATATTAAACACAACTTTTTAAACGTTCTTGATATATCATGTTACGAATAAATGCTTTCTATAAAAATAATATTAATTTTGATAAAAAGATTTTGACTGTGTTGATTATTAATTTGAGTGAAAGGTTCGTAACTCACTCAATTTTATCTTATTGCTTTCTACAATTGTTGTTTGTTTTTATTTCATTTGAAAAGATGAATCACTCTTTATGGGATTGGAGGTGAAAAGAATTCATTTTAATTACCATTATTATTTTTAATGTCGTTTATGTTATCGTGGAAACGTGGGTTTACGTTATTTTCTTTAATCGAGAGACGCAGAATCAAGAAACAGATGTATGTGGTGGTCTCGTTATAATCTCTCGAGAGGGTAGCACTCTTATCTTATTGGCTGACATAAGCTTATTGGATGTATATAATATCGTGGCACTACAGAGATTCCAACGATTCCATGCATTTCGAAATGAGAGGGAGCAAGACTCGCCGCTATTCCCAATGGATCTTAGTGTAGACATGAAGTGAAGCACGTTAGCAATGAGGTTATTACTGAATTATCGAATTTCTGAGAGTGTAGCAACGATATACGCTCTATTCTCCCCCGAAGGATCTGGAAATACGATTAAGCTTCTAATAAATATCTTAAGTAATAAAAATTATTGTCCTTTTGAGCTATAAAATTGTAGGCTTTCACTGAAAAATGTACGACGCGCAAAGTTATTGCAGAATCGTCTACAAGAAATCTACATTCTTTCGCAAATGGGATGTTCTGTCAAATTTAATTCTACAACGAATTGTAAGATTAAAAAAAAAATTATTATTGTAAATCGTAGTTGAACGTGTTTGAAGAGTCAGTGAACTGAAGTATCGAATCCTTTAATACGAATTAATACTTAACGCTTTAAATCATATGACACGGATTGTTTAAACCAAAAAGCTTTTATTTTGTCACTGGTAACAATAATTACAATTTTTTAATCCGAGGGAAAATCTTAAGGTAATCAAATGTTGACGAAGGGTAAAAATATCTGCGATAATTGTATCTTCTCACTAACGGATGCTGCTGATGAAATTTCTTACAGCGACTGTTCCGATAACCGATCATAGCATGAATAAATCGATATCAATGGTCCTCGATGTCGCTCGTAAAATTTTTAATGAAGAGCAACTGTCTCTCGTCTACCGTCACTACAGACTAACTTAAAATAAGACGAAAAATATATAACAAATCAAAAATATTTAAGCACCCGATAAATGAGGTTTATTGTCAGTTTAATTAAGTCGGAGCATGTTAACCGCAAGAATAACTGCAAATTGTTGCTGGGTACATCTCATCCGATAAAAAATAATACGAGGATAACGTTAGCAACGTAAAGAAACCAATAATGCCGGATAAAAACGTTGACGAGACGTGCTCTCGAAAAGCCAGAGATCGGTGGTAACTAGAGTGAGCTTGAGGGGTATTGCGGGTGTGGATCCACGGATTGACGAGGCTGCAATGTCGATCAAGCCGTGCATGAGATTCTATTTGCGCTGCCTCCCGTATCTGGTCGAATATACTACAGTGGCTAGCGGTTATAACATTCGATATATACCACTAACGCGTGCTGGGCGTCGCTTCCATCCACGTTCAGCTGAAATACGAGACACGTGCCTCGCACAAACGTGGAAGGAGAGAAATCTGTTCACGAGTGTGGGTTTAATGTTTTTTGGTCAGAGCAAGAATTTTACACTGGCATCGAAACGAAACTATATATATATATATATATGTTCGTATATGGGATATCCCATGTCGGTCGGATCCTCTAAACTAACAAAATATATCTTATCAAATTTTTTAAATTAAATTATATGAAATAATTAATACACTGCACGTGAAAGAAAATAAATTGAATTTCTAACAATTTTCCTTAAGGGAAAAAAATTTTTTCGTTATTATACGGAATCTTGACGAAGAAATACACAATTCATGATTTACAGAATCTATGCACTAAATTCTGTTAAGACATGTTCAACATTGGATCATAGGATCCTTCAAAAGCCCCATTTAAAATACTTATAATGAAAGTTGATTGAAATTGACGCAGAAAACCCTATACAGTATATGTTACTAATGGAATTTCCCTTTATGAACTATGAAGCGCACAAAAATGTTGCACTTTCGTTATATCGAACGCGTCACGTACGTACATTGAAAATTTTCAATTAATTTCAAGCGACGCGAACTCGTTAATGCTGCTCGAAAGTGTGATGAAGTAGTGTTACCATGAGGATTTCCAGTAAATGAATTTATGTTGCATTCAACTCAAACCCAATAAAAATGTTAAGCTCAGTCGTCCAAAAGCTATAAATAATCCTAGGGCGATTTAAAAAAAAAATTCTTTAAAAGAGAAAATTCAAATATAAAAAGTATAGAGTTATCGACCTCAACTTCACGAGAAACCATAAAAATAACGACACGGATAAGGTAATTCTATCGCTACGACGGCGTTATACTCTCTATAGCGACTATTACAGGATAAAAAGAGACATTTATCCGCTGGAAACGGATTATAATAACATAAAAGATGAATAAGAGTTTCGAACAGGATGTCGTAATGACTTTACGCTGTTTTATTTAGTTTCTAATTATCACGTTCATGTACACTTGAAGCTATCGCAGCGGGAGGTTATCAACAACGTGAACGATCACATTGTCCGCATTTTCTACTTTCTTTCAAGCTTCATTGTATTAAATTGAATTTATCCGCTGAAAAGGTCCGTGAATGCTTTTTTTTTCGTACAGATCAATATTGTTTCTATATTGTTGGAGAATACGCTCTCTCTTTCTCCAAAAATTCCGATAAAATGTATGAATTTATCATCTGCAGTTAGTAATAAGAACTTTTGTCGTACACATCGTGTTAACAACATTTCGTATTTTATTTCGGTTTCTAAGAGTCGATAAAGAGACTTCAGCATTTTTCGGTATTGAGAAAGACCTCCTCCCTACACGAAGTACATTTTAATAAATGTTTGACAATGAAAGTATCATTTGCGGCAGAACTATTTTAACATCAGTGAATCGTACAGCCGTATCTCGACAAGTATTTGAGTCTGAATAGGTCCGACGAAGACGACTTTTCTTAGTTGAAACGTTCGAGTAAGAGATTTTGCGATACCCTTGCCATTTGCGTGTACCGATTCGAAGTAAACTTCGTTTATGACTATGTTTTGACATCTCAAACAAAGATCAAGCTACTGTACCACGATCGTTGCATTGCTGAGAAACGAAAGTGTTCCATTGATGCAACTATACGCAGTCGTTGCTCTTCATTTCATTGATGCAACTGGTTCAACTATACACAGTCGCTTATCTTCATCCAATACATACTACTCGATAGCGGTATGTATTCCGAAGTTTACGTGTGAAGTAAGTGGAGTAAAACGATAAGGCGACAAAGTACGGAAATGGAAAAGGTAGGTGATGGAAGTAAATTGGAATATCCCGTGACTCGGAAAATTCCAATTCCTCCAGTCGTCTAGGTAGCAGGAGGTAAATTTCGATGGCACGTGAATGACGTTCACCTGTCACGAAAGAGACCCGAACAAATATTATTACTGGGCTCTGATGGTAGAGGTAGGTCGAACGTAGTCGGCGCGTACGTCTTGACGAAATCCAGTCAGCGTACCAGGGAGGAGAAGAAGAAGAAGAAGAAGAAGAAGAAGAGCTGATCTTCGGCACAGCTTTCCGGCTAAAAGTTGGTCTGGCGTTAAGACGAAAACCAAACTTTGTAAGATATGTATGTATGTGGAATCGCAACTACGGTTGAAGGGAGCATGGGGCATTCACAAATTCTGTTGAAACTTGAAAGACGGAAGACTGTGATGGAATACAGTATAAGGAATCTGCAATCATCTTGAATTTTGACTCACCCTCGTCAAACTTTCCTTTACTTTGAAACATTACCTGTTGGCTATATTTTCATTTGAGTTTTGTATTACACAGAATATCAACGTTGTTCGTTGTAATGTGATTTTCATACTCGCCATCACTCGGGAAGTGATCGCTCAAAAACTCATTAACCATACCCTGATACGGGGATGGTTGCTCTTGGATCTTTTACCAAGCTGAGGATCAGACCCATTTTAATCCGACCAAAAAGGGTTAGGACGGTAATCCAAGATGATTGTACACCGCGGCATGATATCTCACAGAACTAGTTCAAAATCTAAGTGAGGTAGAGTTCGTTATACGAGAGAGTCCATGAAATAAAACTGAGAAGCCAGATGTCAGGATGACCTGACAATTTCAATATAAAAAATAGACATTCATGTACACAATTATCGAATAAATTGATCTCACATATTCACAATTTAAAATGCCCTGGGGTAGGTATGGTTTGATGCAAGAAAAAAAAACCTGATACTCGTACTATACGAATACTCGATGGAAAAACGGAGCGGCGTTCATCGACTACTGTTGACACTGTACACTGTCCGTCATTGATGCCGATTTGACGTTTCTATTATTACTTTTTCCAGCTACACGAAATTACTATAATCAATTACTAAAGTCAGTAACGATAACAGATTAACGCGTATGCGCACGATATCCGTAAGCATAGTCGATGAGATCTGGTGTTCGCAAAGACTGATTAGACAAACAAGTACCGACGAAATAAAACACGATATGTAGAGTTACTCGTACGCTGTAACGGTAATTTCAACGTTATCATATATTTTATTTTTCGTGGGAATTCGGGCTCGACACTGGACTAATTAATGTAGACTTCTAAGTGGTGAAAAATGATGTTTTATTGGTGAAAAGAAGTTTATCGCCAGACCTCCTTCTTTTTATTTTACAATTATCAGATTTCCGAGGATTCCCGTTGACGCTTGGGATGCACCTATTAATTTCACTATTTATATATTTTATTGGTGATGCGCGGGTTCTCGGTATTACTCGAACGTCTATTATGATTCGTGGCGCAGTTCCACTATAACTATATTTCGTTCGTCGCTATACCTATCCCGCACAGCTTACTGTCCTCGCTCGCACTCACTCCTTCATTACTCGGTGTACACAGTATTATCCGATATTTTTCGCACTGAGATCTCACTTCTTGTTCACGCCAATTTGCATTTTCTCTTTTTATAGGGTGTAAGAACCCTATTTACAATTCTTTAGCAGTCTTACGCTTCTCTAGCTCATCCACTCGTCTTATTTATTCTATGTATTAGTTCTATTTATTCTATATTTAATTACGATTATCCTATTCCTATATTACTGAATTTTATCTTTAGGTCTCGAAAATCAGGGAATTCCCTCGATTTTAGTTATGATTATTTCCTCTTATTTGAACAGAAATTCTGAGAATCCGTGGGTTCGAGCTTCGGTTCCCCACTCACATACACCGCCACACGCACACGTTCACTACTTGTACAGAGTGTATAAACTCTGTGTACAATTCTTTCTCACTTCTATCCGTTTCACGTTCGCTCTGTCGTTCTTCCACTCATCTGCTCGTATAATTTCCGTCGCTATGGCTGGTTTAAAAACCACCCGATTTAATATGTTGCTCCTTTTCACGAATCTCCTAATTTAATGCATTAATCCTATTCTCTTATAAATTCTACGCCTACACGTATTCATTAATCCTATTCACACCCATGGACCTGCACCCTCCCTTAAGCTATCCCTATTTTACTTTATTGCTAATTTTGTTTTAATTTCACTAATTCGTTATCTCGTTCTCTATGTTAATCCTGATTCAGTTTTTCCACTTTATATTGCTGCTATACTAGCTTCGAGGATAAGAGAGCCTCCTCTCCCCGCGCAGGCTCTTTTATACGCTTCCCCTTGTGCCATTCCCCTCTCGCCACTCTTCATCGTACTTTTCAAATCTATCGCATCTTTTCGGCTTTTGCGATCTACCGTTGCCGCGCTCTCCGCCTTCCCCTCACCTCTTAGCCAAAACTGTTGGTCGCTGTCCTGCTGTTATGTCAACGAGGGCATTCCGATGACGTGACGTCGCACGTTTTTCACGCGAGTTCGACGGCCTATTGCCCGCGAACCTCGGTACACTTGTACCGAGTCTATCGCCCAGGTGTTTTTACTTCCTCGGAATCTATACCAGTTCTCATAACCGTTCGACCTAACCCCGTGGAAGACAGTATAACTTTATTATACTGTACGATCATAATTGCCGCATCTCTTTCTATGTTCACGCGTGTAACTATGTTACATTATCCCCCCCGATCTTTGGAGGAATCGCCCTCGCTACTCGTCCGAAGATCTCCCCCTCAAATTCGTTTTTTATATCACTATTACTATCATGATCATCTACATTTTGTTTATTTATTTTTCTTTTATATTCTGTACCTTTATACTTACTGCCCCAACGATAGCTGACCGCCGTCCAGTCCTAACTTCTTCTCGATTTTGCTTATCAACTAAATTATAGCTATTTCTTATTTCCAAAGTGTAAACAACAAGATTCTCTTGACATTTCGCCGCACTTATCATCTACCGCTCTCTTACTCCTAAAGTCAGAACACGAATAAATCCCAACACGAGTATGTATGTTTTTTTTTTTTTTTTTTATTTATTTTATTATATTATTTTTTTTTTTTTTATTGTCCGTCGCTGTCATTTTCTTGGTCTCCGTCTCCGTCCGTCTCGTCAGTCTCCGTCGGTGCAATTACTCCCCAGTGTATCAACGTCGAGGTCGTCTCTTCATCTGGGTCAGGCGTTGTCAGCCACTGCATCTCCTCCTCATCCTCTTCTTGGATCCCGTCCTCAGATTCGGTCCACTCGTCCTCCGTTTCGTATCCTGATTCACTGAATGTCCTTGTTGGGCCGCCATCAGTCGCCTCCCGTCTCTCTCTTTGACGTTCTTCTCGGAAATGTTTCCCCAGGAACCCTCCGTCGCTGCCAAACTCGTATTTTGGATTTCTCTCGCTCGTCCTCGCTTCGCCCATCTGAATTAGCGCCTCCCCGACGTCGTACCCTTTGTTGTCGTGTGTCGCGTGGATCTCCACCCAGATGGCTTCGACCGTCGGATCCAGCTCATTCACGTATAAATCGATGGTTCCTGATGTGCTTAATTCGATGAATCGATCCGTGGCTTTTTTTGTCCATTCGGCCCCTTTTGGACCCAGTCGATCCATGCCACAGGCGACGGCAAAATAGGGCTCCCCCAAGTACAATGGCGGCGGGGTATGGAGCGTGTCCATCTCCACCGCTATTCTCCGAGCGAGATCGCCCAACCATACCCAATACTTTCCATCGCTCCTTCTCCCCATGACCGTGCCCCGGAAAAACGCGTGCTGCCGTGCGTCTTCCTCGTCCAATAGCAAGAACAGCACTGCCCTTCCGGGATAAGCTTCCTCCTCCAGAATCGCATGGACTTGATGGTGATCCCGGGGCGTCTCCGCCACGCTTCGCAGGAATGCTTCCCGCCGTTTCTCTTCGTCTCCTCTCCAGATATAAAATCTGCTTGGGCTATCCACCCTTATCACCTCTGCGGTGTTCGGCTCACCAGGAATCAGATACTCTACTAGGTTTTCGATGTATCGAGCCATTTCTTTATTATTATTTATTTTATTTTTCTTTTTTTTTTTTTTTTAAAAAAAAACAAAAAAAAAAAACTGTATTATTCTGCACTTGTTATCACTGTATTCGCTTTCTGCTACTAGTTCGATCGTTTTGTGGAGCGGTAGTCAGGTCCCTCCCTTTTATATCCTCTCCCGTACACTGACTTCTTCTGATGGTTAGATTCCCCTCAAATCGTTCGTCCGAGCCAATTAGGTGTTCTATTTTTCGTTCCTCTCACTCGAGTCACCCTACTTCCTTGGAAACCGTAGCATTCTTCTTGGGAATACCGTTGACCGTGACGTCAGAGCTCTATCCCGAGTCCGAGGCTTCCCGATCGCTGTGTTGGCGTCGACTCGATTTGAACCAGCATTACCTCGTTGTTATTGTTTCGCGTACTTGTCTCTCTTCCTTCCATGCTAGCTGACCCCGTTGTATCCTCCTTTTTCTTCTCTGTCTTTTCTGTCTCTGTCCGATATCTTTTAAACATACTCGCGTGAAATCGACCACGCTCTTTCTTATTATCTAAATCTATAACTAAATAAGTCGCTACACCTACGCATTTCTTAATTCTATATGGTCCTTCATACAAGGGCATGAACTTGGATGTTAACTGTTTTAATGGATCTGATACATTTAGCGCTTTGACAAGCACCAGATCGCCTACTTCATAATTCGTTAACCGATGTGTTGCGTCGAATTTCTCTGCCCGACGCAGGCCTTTCCTTCTCAGTCTCTCTCTCACAATCTCAATTTTCATTTCATAAGTCACTCGATCCTCTTCCTCTCGCAATATGCCCATTTGTTTATTCCAGTCCCGTAGCGGCTTCCTCTTGCATTGTAGTTCCAACGGTGTAAATTCTGTTGTGTCGTGATGGCTCTCGTTGATACAATTTTCGATTACTCTTATCCACTTAAACCAACCTGCATGGTTATTTGTTAAAAAAACTCGGAAAAATCTTCCCAGTTCTCGATTTACTCGTTCGACGATATTTCCTTGGGGGTGTCGTATTGAGGAAAATACAGCCATGATACCCTCGTCCTTGAGTTTTTGTAACCAGTTTTTAGCCGTGAATTGCGTTCCGTGATCGAACTGAATTCTCCGTGGCTTTCCATATTTTGGAATATAATCGTCGAATATTCGTTTAATCACCGTCGACGTGTTCGCTTTCTTCATGGGATATAGAGCGACGAATTTGCTAAATGCATCCAGTGTCACCAGGATATGTCTGACTCCACCCACCGATGCAGGCAAAGGCCCATAAAAATCTATCGACACTAAATCCCCCGGTCCTTCCGGTATTATATTTTGCATCGCCGCGTAACTGGTCTGCACCGCGATCTTATTCCTTTGGCACACATCGCAAGTAGCTAGCAAATTCCGGACCATCTTTGCTAGATGTGGATATGTGAAATCCTCTTCTAGTATTCGTGAACACTTCTTGGCACCCAGATGTCCATACATGGTGTGGCACGTCTTTACCATCTCTTGAATCATACTTTTTGGTATTATCACCCGCCAAATTCCGGTCTTTGATTTTTTTTGTAAAATTCCTTTTTTTAGTCGGTACTTCTGTTCTTCTGTCTCTTCTTTCTCGACGGCCAGTAAATCAATGATGATCCGCAAATCCTCCTGCTCTTTCTGTATGTTTTTTAAGTTCTTCAATTTCCTCGCTAATTCGCGTGGAATTTTTTCGGCCAAAATTCCCGCGATCTGCACAATTCGATTTTTCTCAGTCAAGGATGCGTCCCCGTTGTCTCTCATCCGGCTCAATACATCCGCCACCACATTCGCTTTTCCTGAGACATGTTCGACTTGTATATCGTAGTCCTGTATAGCTAATGCCCATCGCATTAATCTTTCCGCGGTAAATCGGCATGTCTTCAAAAAAATTAATGCTTTGTGGTCCGTCTTAATGAATATCCGTGCTCCTTTCAAATATGTTCTAAATTTTTGTAGTCCCCACACAATTGCTAGTAATTCTTTTTCCGTGGTCATATATCCAATCTCCGCTCCTTTCAATGTTCGACTGGCAAAAGTCACCACTCTTACTTCTCCGTCCTCGTCTTCCTGTGACAGAATCGCCCCAAGCGCGTAGCCACTCGCGTCCGTAGTAAGAGTATATGGTTTTCTTGTGTCCGGGAATCTGAGTACCACATCTTGACAAAATAAATCCTTCACTTTTTTAAATGTATTTTCCATGGCCTCATTCCACTCCCACCGTATCCCCTTCCGTAGAAGATTCAATAATGGTGCTGTCTCGTGCGCATGGCGATTTGTAAATTTTGTGTAGAAATTTACAAGCCCTAGAAATCCTCTTAATTGCTTTATTGTCCGAGGTGGTGGGTATTCGTGTATCGCTCTAATCTTCTCAGGGTCCGGCTTCAGTCCCTCCGTGGTCAAGATATGCCCGAGAAAAATCACTTCTTTCCTAAAAAAATGTGATTTACTAAATTTTAAAGTCATTCCATGCCGATGAAATCTCTCAAATAATTTCTGTAGATGATCCAGGTGTTCTTCATATGATGTCGACATGACTAATAAATCATCGACAAAATTAATAACAAAATCCAGACCTTCGAGAACGACATCAAGGGCTCTTATTAGACTAGCCGTACTAGTTTTCAAACCGAACGGTGTAACTGTAAACTCATAGCACTTTCCGTTGTTTTGAAACGCTGTATATTTTCGCGATTCCGGATGAAGAGGTATTTGCCAGAAACTACTAGTTAAATCCAGCGTTGACATTATTGTTTTTCCACCACACCGTTGAAAAATTTCCTCAATAGGGGGTGCATTATTATAATCATTTATTAAGTAATTATTCAGCTCTCGTGCATCGAGACAGAGGCGAACCGAATTATCACTCTTCGTGACCGGCATCAATGGATTTATGTATACACTCTCGGACTTTTGTATGATTCCCATTCTTAGCATTCTTCCAATCTCTCTCTGTACCCTCTCTCGTTGCGTTAACGACACGGGATATGAACGGTGGAAATATGGCTTTGGATCTTTTAGCAACAGTCTGTGCTGATATTCCGTCATCCGTCCCGGTATCTTATCAAATATTTCTCTTCTCTCTTCTACCATTCTTTTAAACATCCTTCTGATTTCCGGCCTCACGTCCCGGCATTCCTTCATTTTCTCTTCAAATTCTTCCTCCGTTAAACTAACCTCTGCCTCCTCTCCATCCTCAGCATTTTTCTTCATGTCGAACGTGGTACCTATCATATTTATCTCAGACGACTGCACATTTTCTGGATCGATATATCGCCAAATTCCATCCTTTAATTCTGCCACTACCTTATCGTCGACTGCTACAACTCTATTTTGAGCGTCGACCGATATCTTCAACACCAGCATTGCGTCTATACCAATTAGTACCGGCCTAACTAATCTTGGTACCACCAGCATTTGTAACGTTCCATTCGAGCCATATGCCTCCGCCTCGACCATTATCTGTTTCTTGATGCGTTCGGTCTCCCCCCCAAACGCTCCGACCACCTGCGTTGACGTCACCGGTAGCACAGGGCAATTTTTAAGGACTTCTTCATTCTTTAAAAAAAATTCCCCGGAAACGCACGACACCTCACTTCCACTATCAATGAGACACAGCGCTGAGATTCCAGCAATCCCCACTGGTATCTCCGGACACCTGGGATGAGTCTCGTCGTACCACTTCCTCGGGCCACTCTCCATCTCCTCGTATAAATATTCGCGTGGATTTTCCATGAGCGTTGAACACATCCTCTGCTTGACCTCTTCCTTGTCGTCCACCTTCGGTGCTGGCCCTCTGATATCCAGTACTCTCTGAATTCCGGCAACGTTTTCAGGCCACCTATTCTTCTTACTATCACACGCGCCTTTACCGTCTTCCTGAACTCGGCTTTCCACAGACTCAGCCTGCCCTCGCCGTTCGGTGTTCTTCTCTACCTCTCCCTGCACCGGCTGTTCTTCACTCCTGCCCCGTTCTTCTCTTCTTCGTAGGTTCCTCACTCTTCTCTTCTCTCTTTTCCTCTCGTTCATTTTCTGTCTAATGCTTTTTCTTCCATCCTTCAGCGTTGCGCTCCGCTCCTCCACGTCGATGTTCATTTTTCTCTTTTCCTCGGGCGCAACGCTTAAGCGTTTCCCGAATTTCTGTTTACCACTCCCGAGCATGCTGGTTCTGGTTCTCGTGGGATCGTGTGTGCCACGAATGGACCTTGCACCGCACGATTTATGCTATTCATTTGCCCGTTCGGCGGCTGCTCCTGTCTCTGTGGTCCAAATTCCCTCGTTCCGTTATTTTCCGGCCTTTGAAAACCTTCGGCCCGATTTTCTTGCCAAACAGGTCTTGGTGGTTGCCATGGTCCGTTATTTTGCCACGGTGGTCTATCCCCCCGACCACCTGGCCGTCCTGGCGACCATGGACCACCGTTGCCGCCATTGTTTGCAGTATTTTCCCGATTTTCATAACGATTATATGGGCGTGCCGTCTGCTCACGCACCGCTCCTCTATTAAAATTCCTCTGCGGCTCTTGAGACACGTATCCCCCGGTACGACCAGTCACTCTTCGGTAATTTAGTGGACCGGCCACGTCGGTGCTCTCCAGAAGTTCCAAAAATTCGTCGATATCGCCGATTTGTCGAACTCTTACAGCACTGCGTACCTCTTCATCGAAATGTTTAGCAAGACGACGTATAATATCTTCATCGCTCAATTTTTCACTCAAATCTCGAGCATTTCCGATAACACGAGTTGCATATTCGGCCCGTGTTAACGACTGGCCTTCTGTATAAAAAGATCCAAATTCCAAATTCTTCTTTACCTTGTCTTGCATATCACGAGCCCAGTACCTTGCGCGGAATTTTTCTTCAAATGTCTGAAGGTCGTGTACTGCGCCCTCCACCACGAGCCACCAATCGTTCGCCACTCCCTTCAAGGCAGTTCCGATCGCGTGCCGAATTTCCGTATCCTCGATTCCCCCTGCGATGCAAAATTCTCGAAATTCTTTTAAAAATCGCATTGGTCTTTCCTTTCCGTCACCATTATACGTGGGTGGTTTCTGCGCAGTCGTATACAGCCGAGTGACGTTCAAACCCCCTCCAATAGTTTGTCCGAAACTCACTGACGTATTGGTTCTCCGTGTCGACTCTTCTAATTTTTCGATCCTTCTATTTTGGTTCTCGGTAATTTCTTGTGCTGCTCGGATTTCGGCCATCATTTCCTGTGTCCTTTTTTCCAATTTTTCCATAGTCACCTTCTGACCCGCGACCTTTTGTTGGATATAGTTATTAGTGACGTTTTGATTTTCCAGTATGTTTTCCTGCGCTTCTTTGATTTTTCTATCCGTCCGGCACTCTACTGCTGCGATCCCTTCTTTCAAAGCGTCCTTCGTGGACTCTCTCAGAATTGAGATTCTACTCGTACACTCGTCTCTTATTTGTTGCTGTACCCTTATCACCTCAGCGAATTTACCATCCATCTTTTCCTCCATCTTCTGGAACAGCTGTACGATCTGGCCCACCTCCACCGGATTCGGTAACACGGTCATTGTTCTGTCGGTAGGTATCGGTGTACTGCCGTCCTCCCCGTTTGTACGGCCATCCGCGAGCTCTCCCAATATATCCTCGTTTTCCTCAATCGATCTGATCGCAGAAAACCGCTGAATATTTCTTCTATCTATCCGCCGCCTGTCCTCTAATAGATTTTCCGCCGTCGTAGACTCCCACTCATATGTTGGGCCTACTCCAGCCTCCCCCTCAGACCGATGCTGCTCCTCCATGCTCTCCATCATTCTTAATTGTTCGATCTCAGTTGAGACATTTATATTTTCGTTCGGTTCCATGTCCTGAATTTTGCTGAATTTATTTTCTTAACACGCGTCCGATTTAACCACTGCAGTCCTTCTTAGTTGTGTCGAGCCCCACGTTGGGCGCCAAATGTAACGGTAATTTCAACGTTATCATATATTTTATTTTTCGTGGGAATTCGGGCTCGACACTGGACTAATTAATGTAGACTTCTAAGTGGTGAAAAATGATGTTTTATTGGTGAAAAGAAGTTTATCGCCAGACCTCCTTCTTTTTATTTTACAATTATCAGATTTCCGAGGATTCCCGTTGACGCTTGGGATGCACCTATTAATTTCACTATTTATATATTTTATTGGTGATGCGCGGGTTCTCGGTATTACTCGAACGTCTATTATGATTCGTGGCGCAGTTCCACTATAACTATATTTCGTTCGTCGCTATACCTATCCCGCACAGCTTACTGTCCTCGCTCGCACTCACTCCTTCATTACTCGGTGTACACAGTATTATCCGATATTTTTCGCACTGAGATCTCACTTCTTGTTCACGCCAATTTGCATTTTCTCTTTTTATAGGGTGTAAGAACCCTATTTACAATTCTTTAGCAGTCTTACGCTTCTCTAGCTCATCCACTCGTCTTATTTATTCTATGTATTAGTTCTATTTATTCTATATTTAATTACGATTATCCTATTCCTATATTACTGAATTTTATCTTTAGGTCTCGAAAATCAGGGAATTCCCTCGATTTTAGTTATGATTATTTCCTCTTATTTGAACAGAAATTCTGAGAATCCGTGGGTTCGAGCTTCGGTTCCCCACTCACATACACCGCCACACGCACACGTTCACTACTTGTACAGAGTGTATAAACTCTGTGTACAATTCTTTCTCACTTCTATCCGTTTCACGTTCGCTCTGTCGTTCTTCCACTCATCTGCTCGTATAATTTCCGTCGCTATGGCTGGTTTAAAAACCACCCGATTTAATATGTTGCTCCTTTTCACGAATCTCCTAATTTAATGCATTAATCCTATTCTCTTATAAATTCTACGCCTACACGTATTCATTAATCCTATTCACACCCATGGACCTGCACCCTCCCTTAAGCTATCCCTATTTTACTTTATTGCTAATTTTGTTTTAATTTCACTAATTCGTTATCTCGTTCTCTATGTTAATCCTGATTCAGTTTTTCCACTTTATATTGCTGCTATACTAGCTTCGAGGATAAGAGAGCCTCCTCTCCCCGCGCAGGCTCTTTTATACGCTTCCCCTTGTGCCATTCCCCTCTCGCCACTCTTCATCGTACTTTTCAAATCTATCGCATCTTTTCGGCTTTTGCGATCTACCGTTGCCGCGCTCTCCGCCTTCCCCTCACCTCTTAGCCAAAACTGTTGGTCGCTGTCCTGCTGTTATGTCAACGAGGGCATTCCGATGACGTGACGTCGCACGTTTTTCACGCGAGTTCGACGGCCTATTGCCCGCGAACCTCGGTACACTTGTACCGAGTCTATCGCCCAGGTGTTTTTACTTCCTCGGAATCTATACCAGTTCTCATAACCGTTCGACCTAACCCCGTGGAAGACAGTATAACTTTATTATACTGTACGATCATAATTGCCGCATCTCTTTCTATGTTCACGCGTGTAACTATGTTACAACGCACGGTAGATAGCGCTGCGAATTTCGTCGGAGTAGGATCAGCCTTTGGCGGGAGTACCAACCCGATTCAAATTATTAAAAATCCTGCAGGTGACCCCGGCATTGGACAAGGTCTAACTCGATCGGACAGTATCCTTTGTGGTCTATGTGTTTCACAAGATTGTCTCCAAGATCCAGTCTAATCGGACTGTTTTTTTCACGTACCAGATGTTTCACGAGACTGTCCTTGTGGTCCAGATTGACCGGATTCTCGTCGTCCAGGTCTTCCGAGAAGACGTCGTGTAGTCCAGCTGCATCGAACGAAAGGATCTACAAATATATTTCAAGATTGGCTCTTGTTGACTGTGTTCGCCGATGCGAAAAATGAGATGGACCGGAAATCAGACTCTTAAGGCGAGGCCAAAGACTCACTCCACTTTGTACCACCTGACACTGTGTGTCTCTTGCACTCATATGATTCCTATGGTGCTGTGTCCCTCTCACACACTGATTAAGTGGAGTGAGCCTATCGCCTCGCCTTAATTCTTAACTACCGTCTTCCGACCGTTAAAAGAGATAAAAATGTGTGTGTATCGTTGTAGATTGTATCGATTATCGTTATTACGTGGTTAATTGGTAAATAACAGATAACCCGGCACTGATCGGATAGTGACTAACGTCCAATAACACTGATGATCAGGAGGCCCCTGCGTACAATAATCGCTGAGCCCGAAATGTTTTTCGTGAACAGCGCAGGCTAAGATATACAGATCGGTAAGTCTTACTACGTTATACACCCAAACATTGGAGTTCAGGGAGTGTGTGCTATAGCCTGTTATACCCTGACGTATCCCAATCTTTTCAAATTCCACCTACGACATGAGCTTTCGTAGTATTGATTTTCATCGTACGTGATAAATAAAGAGAAACGCGGTCTGTGAATATAAATAAATGAATAAATAAATAATAATTACATTATATGAACAATAACTTTTCTCTGCTGGTTGAAAGTTAATTTTTTTACTACGCACGAGAGGATATAAAAGTATCATTAAGCACGTAGCCAGAGGGCTCGGTGAGTCAGGCGTACAAATGTATTTAGCGTGAGACTCGACCGAATCTCCTCCGCAGATAACATTTGCGAATATAATTTATTCACAATTACATTATGGTAATATTCTAAAGAATAAACATGTGCAGCGACAATCAATATTACTTAAAGACCCGTAAATGACAGTCGCCTATAATCTATCGCTTGGAACAAAGTGGATGAGTGCTCGAATTCTATATACTTAAGTACATCCATTTATCCAAAGGTCAACAGCGCTAAATATAACTCTTGCTCCAGACTAATACACGTGCTACATACAGAGGACAGTGATAGAATGGCAATGAGCCCCATTTTTTTAAAAAGCTTTTACTACTTTTCATTGAAGCAACGTCTCAAGGTAGTCGTTTCACAGCACCTAGTCAAATAACAATAGTCCATCCACGAGATAATTTAACATAAAAATATTGCAATACTAATAATTATCTCGTTATATCATAAAAATATCTCGCCGCCGCCACCACCGTGTAGAAGAATCGGGAAGGGAGATAAAAAATAGTGGTAATGTGGGTCAGAGGGGTAAAGTGGGTGAAGGGGATTGAGCCCGGATTCTCGTAGGGGGGTTGATACGCGAAGCGCGCATGAGAGCGAAGCCCCCCCTAGTAGCAATATAAAATATGATTTTACCTGCATAAATTAATCATAATGACGATGTTCTTACACCTTAAATTTTAATAAATATTTATTAATTCTAAAGGGGAAGTAACACCTGATGTATATCTATTATAACATCAACAGAGCCCAAAGTTTGTTGGAAGATTCGACATAATATAATTAACAATATATCACAGTTGCGTAATTTTCTGATTAAGGACGAAATCACCGTGCTTCATTGTCCCAGATGGTTCGTACTCACTCTCTCCTACTACATTTGTGGCTCGCTATCCCCTAGTACACAACGCAAACTCGGTAATGAACTGTCCAGAGGTTGCTTGAGATAGCATTCCATTTTCCAAAGTTACCGCAGTGGTTTGGCTCCATCTTCGTTGTTCGTCGGTCGTCTTCCATTTCGTACGCAAACTATATACACGCTCGCCTCCCCCCCACCATCTTCATATCTCGGGCTCACCAGAGCCATCTTGCTGTATGAATCAACAACAGAAATATCCTAAGTCGCCAACTCCCACTGCGGTGCGTAAACATCGTGCATTATAATGTGACGCATACCATTGCATCGCAACTATACATTGTGTTTCGTAACTTGATAGAAATCCTGTGTCTCTTGGCACGATTGCATTTTTTTTCCCACCGCACCTCAAAAACTACCCCAATTATCAGATGCACGATACAGAAACAAAAAATCAACTCTTTCTGTCTCATTGTGAGTGTTTCTCTCATTCGTTTCGCTGCAACACCATTCCAGTTAGTTACTATGTGGATTGTTCGGTATAGGGTAGCAGTTGAAGTACGAGAAGGAAAGAGAGAGGAGAGTACAGGACTAGTTTCAGGTTATAAGCGCATGACCCAGTTCCATGACAATGCAAGGGTGAGGTGCCGGGCGTTTGTGGAGTTTTATGTGGACGTTTGCAGCGTGGCTGAAAGTGCGGAAAAGAGCGAATCGAGAGGGAAGGGAGGACAGAGTTTGAAATTCAACGTTGCACAGGAACTGATATTTTCGTGGAAAATGAATCACCCGTTTTATAAACTGGAGGGTTGCAGACAGTGGTAACCTGATACAACGGTCGGACAATGGAACCCCTGTGGCTGCGAACGCTTCCTGGATTCTACCTTTCACTATAGCTATACTGTATCGTTCCTGCGTTAAACATGTCTTATTGTAAATCGAGGATCCGTGCATCAAGAGAAAACTTGATTCAAATTTACTTAGAGTCATCTAAATTTAGTTGAGCTAATTTGATGTGTTTTGCTCAATCTCACGATGAGGTTTGATCTAGCAAAACTCACGATAAACTTGTTCCAACCATATTGATCCAATTGCAGCTTGATTTTATTATTATATCAGGTTCGTTCAAATAATCGTGAATAACTATTCAAGAATACGATACAGTACGATAGAAAAAGCTTTTAAGTTTTGTTTGTCCGATATGACAGTAACGAAACGTACATTATAGATTAGAACCTCGCGTTTGGTTTCACCGATGAACCATTCTATCAACCCGTCGTACCAGGCTATCGATGGAATCGAGAATATTAACAGAAATTTCATTAACCAACAGTAGAGAACGAATGAGAAGACAACCATCGAAAATTACGCAGACGTCAATTCAAAGATTCTTCCTACATTTATACTGTATCAGGTAGATGAAGAAAAAATATATCACAGAGAAAATCGATTACAAGAAACGTGTCAAGATGAAACCCATTTAGAAACCAGCTATGAAAAACACCAAGTCGGTCGCCGTGATCGACGAAAGTAAGCAACTATTCATCATCCTGTGACAGCGACGAGTGACGACTACTCCGTCGTTATACGTTATCACTATTCGATAGTATCGGAGTATTTTGGGGCTGTAATGACGGTTGAGCTAGATAGGGACTCTGTAAAGGGCTTTGTCATCGGAAATGAATACAAAAATCGACGAGTTTCATTCGATTGAAGCCGTACATTATAGGTTGAACACAGGTTGTGAGAAAAGAAAGTTCCGAAGAGAGTCTGCATAAAGACATTAACGTTAAGAAAAATCAGATACTTTTCGTCTCATTTCTCGTTAACGGTGTAAGAAATTTTCTTCTGCACTTATTATTATTTCTTATTATTCGTTTGTTTTTATTGAATCTGGGGACCGCGAAGGAAAGACCGAACACTGACAGAGTCGAAGCTTGGACTGGTGAACATATATTAAATTCTTAAGTAAGAATTAGCAACAATAATATCGGTTTCGAAATTAGCTTTACAAATATTCAATCAAGATCACAAATCATACATTTTAAGACAATAGAAAAGATTCTTCAAAAATTATTTTTGTCACTCGAGACGCTTATAACTTTATCATTACAACATGGGTGCTGACTCAGAAATTACATTAGTGCCATATGGATACAATAATATTCTAACACACAGGCTATACGCGATGGTATTATTTGGTAACAATTCGTACAGGCATCCACAGATGCTGTAAATCGATCAATTCTCCCAAAATATCCTCATACTAGCAGTACACGAAATATTTACAATAACAACTATAAATATAATATAATAGAATTTTGGAACTTATCTGATTGATTACGGAGTAATGTTATTGCGAGCACCATAGCTCACTCGCGGGGTGGGAGTGGGGTTTTGAAATCGTCACCGTTTATGCTGCTGTTGCTGGGAAGCCAACCGTTCGCCGGTACGTCCAACCACTGGTCCCGTGAGTGGCCAATTGCTGGCTGGTTGGCCGCGTCTCTTCGAAGATCCCGGCCTTTTCCCCGGCCAACGTCTGGACGATGCGCCGCGTCCTTTAGACTTTGCTCGTTCTCAAGTCCTCGAAGTGATGGACGATCGAATTCCAATTGCGTTGAGATGTTACGTTGAATTTGTAGAGGTTCGAGCGTCGATTCGATTCTTTTATCAGATGGAATTGATTGATTCCGTGAAAATGATTCCAATCAATTTGATTATAGCCAATTTCGTATTGAGCTGATTCCTCAGCTACCGACTCGCTAATGTTTTCCTCGAAGAAATTTATGGAGCCTTTTTCGGTGATGCACATCCGCAGACAATGTAGATATAGATATATATATATAGTATACAGATAGAAGATGACAAGCATACATAGTTATGCAAAAACTTTAATTATGTGTATGGGTGTCTATAGTTGCGACAATTTGGAGCAGGTATTTCGCTCGGCTGCTCGGCAGCAACTAATCAAACGAGTCCGGTCGCGATAACGTCTCGACCCCACACGGACGCGGGCTAAGATGCGCGCAACGCTTAACTTTACGGTTACGCACCTAAACGTGACGATCTACCACCGACTTTGGGTACATCGAACCAGCGAGTACTCACTTGCTGGTTGTCTTACGGTCTCTCTTTCATTCTCGCATGGTAATGAGCTAGCACGGCAAGATTGACGTCCCGATTTATCCACGGGAGCGCGGAACATTTCGTTACAACGGAAATAGGATTTGTCATCGCGAAGCCGCGTACTGCAAATGAATGGTATTTATTGCAAAACGACGACATTACTCAATGATACCCGAAGGTGCAAAACCAGAATCATTTTCAATTCTTAATTCTGAATTTTTATTCATTCGAACTTTAAATATTATATTTTCAGACACGATTTTCTTTCCAAAATTCGTATTTCATAAATTCATGAACACTCGGTGATGCACTTCAGCGTTATTCTCCATTCGTTCGACTGCTTTTAGTCAGAATTGGATTCCGGATTGACCAGTCCGGTAATGCAGCTGCAATATTTGCCTCGAGTTCACGGGAATAACGATACTTCTGGTAGATCAAGAAGAGAAGAATATTGATATTACAGGATAAATGGAAAAGTTCGAAATAGAAACGAATACAAAGCACAGCAGGAGAAAGAGAAAAATGATCCAATAATATATTTGTACGTAAATTTAACTATGAACAATACACAAAACGTAACCAACTTATAAAATCCCAAAGTCATACAATAATAAATATAAAATAAATTGCCATCGGTCCTGTGTCCAAACCCGGAAAGTCTAGGAAAAATAATTTTAAAAAACTCTTTAACATCTAAAAGCAATAGTTTTTTTTTTATTTAAAGCGACATAGTATGTGACTGTACTATTCTTTAAAATCAATTGAAAGCTTTTCTAATGCTTTCGAAGATTCTGGCTGGTGCTAAGGCTTTGAAGAGTCCCCAATCAGACAGGGAAAACAATAATTAACCCCCTTAATAGCTAAACCCAATAGTTACATTTTCTTTAGTATTTAAACCGACATAATATTTGACCGAGGTATCCTTGAAAATCATCTGAAAGCTCTTCTAATGCTTTCGAAGAGTCGACTATTCTACATCTACAAAAGTAAAAAGAAAAAAATTGTTTTACAAGGTAATATGACGCTTGGACAAGCATGTCATTAAATTAAGCTCATATATAATAAATATTTCTCTGGATGATTGTTATTATCATCACGAAATTTGCTTGCGAGTCCATCAGGACACTCGGATTGAAATTGGAATCGCTAGCCCATGCGATTAACATTTGTTATGGATTATCATGCAAATTGACAATTATCCTGGTCGAGGTTGTACGAACTCACTAACTCTTAAGTCGGAACTCGCCCCCCTCGGGAATAATTTTGACATACATACGTAGAGTTCAAGTATTGATTTCCCTACATTTGCGCTCTTCTGAACTGTGCCTCTTTCTCACTCTGTGACACACCGCTTCCAGTATAAGCATCCACGATTCTTTATATTTAAAACCTTGTTCTATTTTTCAGTATTGAATTAATGTTTTATTGACTGATATTACATTCTATCAATCCCTATAATTCGTACACTGGGAGAAAAAAAAAGTTATTCTGGCGACCATCGAAAGTGAAGATTATTCATTTTTTATTTTTGCGACTATTTTTATAGTTACCGTGGCAACATTTAATTATTTTTCCTATAAAAATAATTGATTCAACGATAAAAATAGCCGCATTAACCAAGGATTAATAGTTGTCACTTGATAGTTACCAGAGAACTATCACACGATTTTTTTTAATGTACATATATAATATGTTTGATATTGCGACATTAAGGCCCCCATGAAATTATTTACTTAACACTTTGTCAAGCACTTACATTAAAGCATACATATAATCTTACATTAATAATAGTTATATTACAACATACCTATAATTGATCGTCTTAAGGGTATCCATACCAAAACAATTATCTGTTTGGTTACGTTGAAATTCCGTTATTTAGTAAAAAAAAGGACGCTGAATTTTATTTCCAATTAACAAAAAAACAATTTTGCGGGTTAGTTTTTTTAACAATATGGGTCGAAATTTACACACGAAATTTACGTAGAAACGTGCTGAAAGTGGTTGACAACAATAGAATATAGCAATTTCATTCGCCATTTTCTATTCGTTGCAAATAAAAAATTAACAGAATGAAACGAATACTTTATGACAAATTATGCCCAAATTTAATGATGATTCACCGTCTAGCTTTTAAAGTTAACAGAATAAATCAAAGACTTTTGGCGTCTGTTTCTTTTTAGTTCCCTCGTGCTGAAACTCGATTTTCTCTCTCTCTCTCTCTCTCTCTCATTCACGGTGGCTAACGCACTCATAGGAGCTTCCTCTCGTACTTCTTTTATTCATCCCACTCATTTTTGTTAAGGTTATCCTTAAAGTTTATGCTATTTAAAACAAATGTACGCTTTCCAAGTCGAAATAATTACAATTGAAGTTCGCACTATTATCATGAATCTCGCATAACAAACGACACGTTATTTGTTCTACCGTCTGAACAAGTTTCAAAAATGGAACAAAAGATACAAGTACTTGGAAACATAGAACGAATATGCTAAAAGAATTAAAGATAATTTGAAAATGTGACAAAACGCGATGAGTGGCACACGTATTTCTCACGCATACTTCGCACCGCCGAATCTATCGTAACCGCTGCGGTGCAACTATCGCAATGTTACTACCTTAAATAATTCACTATCAAGGTTAAAAAACAAATCTATTCGTCGATTCTATGAATCTAATACCTTCAATGTCATTTGCTTTGACGATCGTGACTTCACTCGATATAAATTTTTGTATATGACCAGCACAGCGATATTTTCAATATCCCGCATCCAATGAAGGAATATTTATTTTCAAAACCATCGCTCTGTCGATCATATCGAGAGTATGAATTATGAACCGTAGGTCAAACACGAGAGATGCAATAACTCCCGAGAAATTATTTCCGGCCTCGTGAACGAGAGTTCTAAATTGAACAAGAACGCTTCGTACAGAATAACCGAAAGCTATTCGTGTAGGTATATAACAACATGATAATTCATACTTTTAAAGGATATAGATCAAACGGATTTTTTGTCCGTTCTTTAAATTATAGAATAAAACACGAGAATGGCCGTTACAAGATTATATATTTTTTCGTTGTGTCATTCGAACAACGCCCCGATTGTCTATTGTTAACTGGCCGAACCGACAAAAGGCGGATAATTATTTTTTAAATCCGTCAATTAAAGCTGAGCACAACAAAGAGATGCATTCACTGAATGCATTTCATTAAAAGTCACACGATTTTTCGTATATTGATACCCCGCTTGACGAGAATATCAATTGTTAACGAAGATAAAATTATAAAATTACATTTTTTATCTTAAAATATATTGGGAATAGCGAGTCCTCCGCGTCTTTCGACATTTTATTATGAAATGTTCATTATTATATTTAGTAACACTGAATGTTTCATTACGCGCATCCTGGATAACGGGTCTTATGCCCGGAAGGATAAAAAAAAGCGTGATCGATATACGGGACGAGAGAGAGAGAGAGAGAGAGAGATCGAGTATCAACGTGAGAGAGAGAGAGAGAGAGAGAGAGAGAGAGAGAGAGAGAGAGAGAGAGAGAGAGAGAGAGAGAGAGAGAGAGAGAAAGATCAAGTGTCAACGAGAGGGAGATCGAGTGTCAACGAGAGATCGATGGGTCATAACCAACTACATTTTTTTATAATAACGTATAGTAGAGGAAATACATAACAACGTTAGTTTCTACGAAATTTATCATTTAGTATTATCCATTAAGTTGACAATAGCTCGGTCAACAATAATGCCAATCAAATAATATTTTTAAATATCGAAATATTGTAACGACCTTAACTGAAAAGTCAATTGAAGTCGTCACAATAGACAAAGATTCGACTTTTCTCTCATTCTCCGCTCCGTGAGATGTTGCCTACCCATAACCAACGAGCGTTCATCATTCTATCGTCAACATTCCTACCGCACAGATGTGGAAACTCCTATTGACACCTTATGTGACACACGGGATAACATCCGCCAGGTACATTATCCTATGAGACAAATCCATATTCACGTTTTGTTTCAAATCGTTCGTATTAATGATAGACGAAGATAGGGAGAGCCCTTACGTATGAACATGTCCGGATTACTTAACTATAAACTGTTAACAATTTATTGTCATATGTATGTCCCTTTTTCTTATTTCCTTGGTTGGTGATCAATTGTTATTCTTACTCAAATACGCAAAGACGCTTTGTTTTTTAAATACCTAAACGAATATTATCTTAGGACGCTTTTCAATAATCCAAAACAATTATCTGCTGGTAGAATGTACAATTCCTATCGCTTCCCGAGTAGATTTCAAATTGCCTTCTTATTGTTTAAATGATTTGTAACGTTTCGATTATGTCAATTCGTGAATTCTATGATATTGTTTATAATTCACGAAATTATAGTCCAGTCACTTTTTTCGTGATCCTCACAGAAATTTTTGAACTTTATTTTGTATCATCAGTTAAAAAGACTTTCGTGAATTATTCGGAATTTTTTAATTTAACTGTTTCGGAAATATTCTATGTTTATCAAGTATTTGTTTCATTTTTTCGTGTGTTCCAAAGTAACCCCTTCAGGGTGTTTGAGTATGATCCATCCCAATTGAAACTTCCTTCTAGAACTCCCTATCCGTACTTCGCTAAGCTAACCTAACTTCCAATGCTTCTGCAGCAAGGATAGTTACACTGTACCGCATTCACCATAAGCACACGGAAACAGCGGAAAATGTTCTTCCGATTCCCCGGTGTATACACGAAAGTAAAGAAAAAAAATGCCTGTGCTAACAACGGGCATAGTCGTCTCAAAATAAATTAAAGGAAAAAAGAAAACAAAAAATGTTCTTTGTCACTTTACCGTTATTTTCCGACGCATATTTTTTATTTTCCTCGTCCTGTTGTTGCAACGCACGTTTTAACCTCGATTCGAGATCCCGAATCTTTTAAGCAACTTTTCGAAGATCTTTCTTCTTTTTCTTATCTCTATCGAACGAGACCTACTCTTCGAACGACTCATAATTCCTATTTTTCGTCGTAAATATTCTTGAAAATGATTGAAAGTTTATAAAGCAAATTTTGCGTAGTTACAATCTGAATAAATATGAAAATGGCGGCGCCTCCCGGCGTGCAGTTGGCGATAAATTTTCTGTGTTGGTCTTTAAGACGCGGTAAAATCTAGCGGTAGCAGTCAGTACCATGTTGTAATCTCGAAGAACGAGCCACGAAATATAATTGCGGTTCGTGCATCCAGGATTCTGGAACAAAACCCACCGTCATCTGCCGCGAATCTTCCTAGTCATATTTAATATAGCGCTGTACATATTTGCATATAGATCAGATGACTTGGAGTATACGCGAGGGAAAGAGAGAATATAAAAATAAAAAGACGAACCGCGTCCTGATATCGTATAAAATCTCTGCGGTGAACGCAGAAGAATGGAATAGCGTAATGAAGAAAAAGAAGAAGAAACTCTGGTCTTCGTTTCATTAACGAGCGAACCACAATGCGGATGACGACGGAAGCATCAAGAATTGTCACGATGGCGGTTATCAACCGTGTCTTAAGGATACGTTAATTAGTTAAGTAATTTTTGTACATGAAGAGCTATCAATAAGTTCATTATTTTTATATAATCAAATAATATTTGTAATTTTAAACAAGGTCGTCCGCTGGACGAACAATCATACCGTTTGGATTCTCGTGCGATACGAGGACTACGAATCACCACAAGATTTTTCTTGATCTTGTGATTGAAAAGCTATTCGAGAAATTGAGTCTTCGAGACATTGGTTACCACCCACCGAACGTATCCTTGATTAAATTCTTTTTTCGTTTTTTTTCCTTCTCGAGATTTTTATGTCAGAGTACTTAAAAAGTCCCAAAACGTCGAAAAATCATACACGCGTGCGCGCCTCTCTCTCTCTCTCTCTCTCTCTCTCTCTCTCTCTCTCTCTCTCTCTCTCTCTCTCTCTCTCTCTCTCTCTCTCTCTCTCTCTCTCTCTCTCTCTCTCTCTCTGTGTGTGTGTGTGTGTGTGTGTGTGTGTGTGTGTGTGTGTGCGTGTGCGTGTGTGTGTGTGTGTGTGTGTGTGTGTGTGTGTGTGTGTGTGTGTGTGTGTGTGTGTGTGTGTGTGTGTGTGTGTGTGTGTGTGTGTGTGTGTGTGTGTGTGTGTGATGAACTTGAAAAATTTCAATGGATATATCTCAAGATCGATTTACTCGATCATCCTGAAACTTTACACGTGGATCGGGTCGTGATCCCTGCCAGTTTACTGTAATTTTCAGCCAAATAGTTAACGGGTGTCATATTTTATGGTTGTTTGAAGTTTCGCAAAAAAGGTGATACGCTCTCTAGCGTTAGGACGCGTACCACGGACATTTTGCAGTCGAGTTGTGGCACTCGTAATTCTTTTTTACTGATAGATTTGAATCCGAATTTGATCATCGTGTCTCGAATCAATGGAAATAAATTATTTCTATAATTCGTACGATGTCATTTACTGTACAACACGCCTACCAACACGACACTAATACACTTTATACAAGTGCATGCACGTTAAGTGCGCACTTTCTCTCGTTATGTTTATTTTGTCAGTTGCCACGACCGCCCAAATCATTGATGAGCTAAGCAGCCCGATTAGCAACGAGAAATAAATAATCTTAATATGTCAAACCAATGAAATGTCGGCTTACGAAATTGCGTATACAAATCGAGAATATTTTCTTTGCGATTTCTCAACGTTGAGAAAAAAAGAAAATGACAACTGCCGATTCAAAACATAAATATAACAAGAAATCGGCGTAGTTACTATGATAAGAAGACGAAAATACCGATAAAATTCAAAGGAACAAGGCGACCGGCTACTAATCGTTAGTTTGATGAGGTTATACATTTAGTTTTAGAATTGTGAGATGCAAGGAATCTCTCTATCGAGTTCTCTGATCAAAGACGAGAATTAAAAAATTTACGGTTAATTTTTTATCTCAACTGAAACGTGATGTTACCAAAATAAATTAAAAATTACAAAACAGATTGCTTTGTACAACAGTTTTTAATTAGAAAGAAATGTCATAATATATATATTTTTTTTTTACTTCAAGTCAATCATTCGTTCAATTTTCGTTCTATAAATTTGTCAACAGGTACCGGCGCACCTGAACTAGAATACAGAATCGAAATATAGTATGAGAAAAACATTATTTAAATAAATTTTCAGTGACTCGGCTCCTTTAAGGAGAGTAGAGAGCTTTACACCAATAAAATTAATTTCTTATCATTTGACTGTTAATAAATAGCGCTTCTATAAAGAATGTCATATAGATCATTTCTCTGAGCGTGTTCCAAAGGAGCACCGTGTCCAGGTTTTCCCCACAATCTTCTCCAAGTGTCAAAATGTCGTCGACAGCTTTCCTGCTCCAACCTCCTCTCCTCCTAAAACACAATAATAACAGTAAGAATTAATAATTGTTGACGTATTTATATAAAAAATTGGTATTCCAACAGTGGGACTCACCAGAACTCGTTCCTGTTTTCGACGTATTTGTTCAGCGAGGGCAGTGATGTGTTCTCGGTTACCAACGTTGAGAGCTCGCAAACTGTAAAATATACGGAAACACATATTTCAAATTAACTGCTCAGTCGTACGGTATCAATACTTCCGTTGAAAATTAATTAAATTACCTAGGAACGGTGTAAACATTCATTAGTAACGAGGGACGCAGAAAACGAATTCATCGGTTCGCGTTGTAGTGCAATAGCGACATCTGGTATAGTACACGCGTGATGCATAAAATGCGAAAGTACACGTAGCATCCGGTAGTGGTTTGTGGACATCATCAGTGTGAACGCACCGAATGTGAAACGGAAATGTCGAGCCTTCTGTATCGCGTATATCGACTCTTTACCTCTACAACCATTTCGTTATCATCCTTTTGTCGTATACAACTACGAGTTGATGGAGGTATTCGACTACCTCAAATTGTTCTCGGGGTCACATAGATGATTAATTAGCCCCGACGAGCACGCACCGTTCACTCGGATAGCATCCGAGACCGTATCATAAACAATGTTGCGCCTGGACCGAGTACGAACGTTTCGGCAAACTATAGTGGAGACAACGGTTTCCACGGTGTATTTCATTATACGCTATCAAAGTGTCTCATTATACGTCAGTCGGCTCTGTTTCTCTGTACCTACTCGGACGTTGTACCTCTGTGCCGTACTAGCTTCACCGCATCGCTGTAATGACCGCTTATGTACACAGCTTTATCGGGCAATAAACCAGAATTAGTGCTGTATCGGTAGCAACGACCAACGGCGAGCTACTTGAACAACGTACGTTAGTCGCGATTAACGAGACGGTTCGACATTCTTAATAGATACCTATGAGTGCTTCATGCGATATTGCAGAGAGAGAGAGAGAGAGAGAGAGAGAGAGAGAGAGAGAGAGAGAGAGAGAGAGAGAGAGAGAGAGAGAGCGAGCAGGGCAGAGAGAGGGGGACACGACTAACAGGTAATAAAAATAACAATAAACGTTCTTGACGGCAATATCTATCGTCAAATTTAAGTCGTATACTTTAAGTATATTTTGCACCTGTACGAACGAAAGATCATAGAATTCTCTTCGATTTCAAACCGTACACCTAATAAAGATTCTCTGTTAGGTATTATGGCGCCTTCCACTGGTGCCACGAGTGTTTGCACCGTGTTCAGTTTCACGAATGGGAGCAAATGAGATGAGTATACATCTTCTATATCTTTTTATTTTTAAATGTGCGTTTTGCCAGTCGAAAGCGTTGTTAGTCTCGTTATTCGCATGCGGCAACGGTTGTAAACAGTTATGTACTAATAACACATTGGATAGTATAAAGTTGCATGGATCAACGAGAAGCTGCGATTTTTTAATTCATTATCAAAGGAACAATAGTATAGCAAAAGATTTTTCATGCAAATCCACGATCGAATTTGTTGAAAGAAAATTAAGTTTGAAACAATAATTCTCTGCTTTTATAAAATATTTAAACCGGTCTTCTCGTAGACGACAGTTTATTACTATCTTCCTGTTACTCATAGCTGAAACTCAGTACCAATAGTGTCAACAATCGCCACTATGATCGCTGACGATCATTCATCCCCTCTTTTCACTCCCGTGCACATAACGAATATGGGAACCATACTCATCCAGGGATACGTAATACGTCCCTGACACTCTCGTTTTCGTTACTAAATTTTACAAAATCAGCGTGAATAACTGGCGTGCACGTTTATAGATTAAATGTAAGAGATATATATAAGTACATGGAAACGCAATCCTTATGAGCTCACGCAATTAGTATCGGAAAGTACCAGCTGGAGGCGGGACTAAAAAATTCTGCAAGCATGACGCGTAATTCAAATACAGAAAACAAAATGCATTGATAAGATAGTAGATTAGCCAAACAGAAAAATATAATATTAACAACCTACCGATTAAAGTAATCTTTCATTATGCGATACTCTTTAACAATTTACTGAAGAACAAATATTTTTCACGACAAACAATTGATTAAGTACGATAGTTCATTGACACTGAGCCTATGATAACGTACAGGCTGCAGCGATAAGCTTTTCCAATTCAAATTGACAAAATTGTTACAAAAATTCCATTCTTTTTGATTAAAAAAAAATTAAGCTCCTACAATTTTTTACGATCTGAGGATCGCATACATTATCAGAACACCGTTACGAACGATCGAGCGTACGATCTTTTTTACTGATAAAACAAATTAAGCACGGTCCTAAAAAATCAGCAGAACTCTGTTATTATTATTATTTTTTTCAATACAGCATTAATTCTTTCTTACTATGTATCAAATGTCGTATGCACCTCGTAAATTACTAAATACCTGTACTGTGTGTCTATAACTATATATACAGAGTGATCCGATTCGCGGTTTCGATGACTAACAACATCCTGCCGCTTCATTAAACCGATCGAAGATTCCGAGATTACCGGTGAGCACCTCCGAACTTCTCAGCCCTCGTGCACAGCCACGTCGAGACCGTAAACCGTAAACGAGGATTAACTAAAACGCGACACCGGAGACTCGCTTTCCGTATTTCCTCCTTCCTACGATACCCGAGTAGACCTAGTATCATGTAGTCGACGACGTAGCAATGGGTACTTAATGTTTAAGTAGTTTTTAAATAGTATTCCAAGTATTTACACAATGCAGTATGTGTAGGTACTTTCTACATGATAACTTTATATAGCAACGTATACAATTACGTTAATATAAATAACATTGTTATATTCAATTCATGAGTATCAGTTGCCTATGCAGTTCGCCCAGCATGTTTTCTTATGAAAAAATCAACCAACAAATTATTTCTCGCTTGTTTCCTCCTATGATAACATTTTTCGCTCTCGTTACTCCAAAGTGCGGTTGAGTTTCTATGAAACTTTGATCAACAGAATGATAAATACAAAATATTGTTATCCACTTTATAACGTATCGCTGCCGTGGTAATTTATACAACGAGAGGAATTGGCACTCTGGTTAATAATGAAGTTTAAACTAAGTTTACTTGGCGTCCATTGCCATCAGTCGAATGCGAGTCACTTTACGGTATACTTCGTAATATATACGCATAAAAGTTGGTAATAACTTAACTAGTAACTCATTACTTTTTCAGTGCTTATATGGTACCGTCGTAAAGTTACTCGAGAAAAGTTAAGAACTCTGTAGAGATGAAACAGAAACAACGTGCAACTGTGCATCAACAAGAATAACATTTAATAAATAATAAATATTTATTCGGTGTTTGGTATCGCAAGAAGTTTTATTTATGTTGAAATATTTTTGTTTGTTAAATACCTCGTCCTGTTTATTCTATAAATTAATTATTTGTATACAAATACGACTCAACTACGTAACATAAACGAACAACGTTACGTTTCCAATTGATATTACAGATGAGATTGATTGGAAAAGATTATCGATTTATGTATACTTCGACGATTGGTGTGCGACCTTAAATTTTCACTAAAGGTGCCGTGTTAAATGTTTAAGTCAATTTTTTTTCGTTAGCATGTGCTTATCAGTTCAAAGTAATAATTTTTGTATCAACGTTCTGTGCAGATTTTATATTCTTGAACGAAGTTATTTTGTAGATATTTTCACCAGGGCATTAAGCTTTTCAAATTGCGAGTTCTTTTGTTTATCGTAGCCGGTTTTTTCATCGAGGAAACTTTGGAGTCTAATTAAGGTGTTAATATATATAATAACGTTCGTTAAAGAATTTAAAACTGCATATAAAATCAATTATTTTTCTTTTGATTATAGGAAAAACGATGCAACTAAATGTTTACCTATCTATCGTGTATCCAGGATGAGTAGCATCGGTTGCGATATGTCGGGTGTTGAGACGTCGGTAATGATGATATCTACCGCTAGTCAATAGCGGCACCAGTTCAACACCACCCGTCAACTTGTACAGCTGAACTTCTTCTCTGTAATCGCTTTTCTGGCTGTCCTGACTTTCGCGATTTATAACTTGATCTGGATCTTCCTTTGGCTCATCCGGATATGGGTCGGAGGAACCTATACCTGCGATATTTAAGGAATTTGTCTACGTGCGGTAAAAACGGTAGTCGCCAGGGTGCGGAATCGCCAAATTGAGACATAAATTTTTTATGCAGAATCAATAAGTAATTGAAAATACGATGAGTATGTAATGTATGTGGTAAAAATACGTACGTACCAGGACTCGACTTATCGTCAAAAAATTTATTTCGATCGTGAGACGGAATTGGGTCGATTTTTTGTTTGCCTCCGTAAAGCCTTGCGATCATAGATCCGCTTGTCCAGCCCTGTGGGTGTTGATAGGCATGAGGAAAGTAATTTCGACATTAAAACTTGTGTAAGTACCGATGTGCAAAGAGGTGCAGTGCGATTCGAAGCAGTGCGATATAGTGCAGACATCGTAGTATTTTTTATTAAATTTCAATCCCGGCATTTTTTACCCTTCGTGATGAAGTTGTGGTTATGAAAAGTTGCGGTAGGGGAATCCCTCGGCTACTAATCGATGAGTTAAGATAACATTGATATCTCGCACGCTCTGTCGTCAAAAAGGGAAAGGTAAAGGAAAAGATCTTTTCGCTTTTTCTTATGTAGGAAACCACGTAAATATAAAAGTACCAACTAATGTAAGGGAATAGGCGCACATTTGTTATAGTTACTAGTATCGACACCAATTTTAGTTTAAATTGAAACACTTTTGGTCAGCAATATTGATCTCACTCGTTGAATTAAGGATTTTCTTTCTGAATTGGCAATCAGGGATCTCAAAATATTTCAGGTAGCATTTTCTATTACAATTGGATGAATTATTATTTTTCGACTCGGAAATTATAAATAAAATTGTCTGATTCGATGTTTCTTATCATAAATATTGTTTACGAATAGTCGTTAGCATTCCACGCATTATTATCGCTCGAACCTCATCAGTTGCACGTGAGCAAACTGCGCGAAAGAGAGATGAGCGAAGCAAATGGGCTTAACGGGTTGGTTCTGCAGTCACCTAGGTTTGTTTAGCTTTCGTAAACACCGAGTTTATCATCGCGTTTTACATTAAGTTAAAAGTTTACTGCAGAGGGCATAATTCTATTTCAAACACATTTTTACATTCTCATCATGTACGTAAGTATTTAAAGTAAGTAAGTAAGTAAGTAAGTTAAGTATTGCAAACCAAATAAAAAATCGACGTCGATTGTAGTGTAAATAAATATTTTAAGTGTCCTGGAGTACGAAAAAAACATTCATTCATGTCTGTCTGTTTATCTGATAGGAAGTCTGTCCGTCTAGTAAGAAGTATGTCCGTTCGAAAACACAATAACTTAAGAACCAGATTGCGAATCATGACCAAATTTAGCATGTAAACTCTACTTACAAAACCTAAATTAGATATTGCATTAAAGTATAATTGCACAACATCTTGTGATACTTAACCTGAAATTCTTTTAAAAATGATAAGATAATATTATTAAAAAAAAATTATTTTGGTCCACAGACTTCTTACTTTCATACAGATCATTAAAACTAAATGATTTATCAGCAGCGTACTCATTTCATGATGTATTCACTCATATAGGATAAAAATAATAAACTATTCAGCAGACATTGTGATATTAAGTAAAACGTTATATGCAACTCCCAAAAGCTACGTATGCACTTTGCACTTTTAACAGACAAGATCCTTTTTACTCCCTACAGAGTAAAAAGTATAAAATATTTAATTTAATTAATATGAATAATGATCAACGAAAACTTGATATTAAGTTTTATCATCAGATGTTAAAGAATCATATTTTTCATTGGTCTGGTGGCGATTGAACGCTTGTAAAATGACATAACAATTGTATTTCATTCTTAAGAACAATCAAACATCATCGCAAATCATCATCCAATCATAATTTTTATTATTTATTCGAATGTATCATTCGTTGTCACTTGTTATAATTGTAATTACGTCATATTATTTCTTATCGTCGGTGACACTTGTAGTAAAATAAACCATTTGAGAACGAATTAAGCTGGATATTCATTACAGTCAGAGGGAGAAGGTAAAGATGTATCCGTTCGCTTGTTCTGTTGCACTCTGTTTCAATTTTAGGTGCAAAAGCACAGTGCGCTGTAACGCACCGTGCTTTTAAACCTTCAGGGTTTGGCTTCAACATAAAAGTAACGAATTGTGGCGATGCATGATACTACATCCAAGTTTATTCCATAGACTTAATACGTACAAACCGAACGCCCCGTATGCTCACAATGCATTCAAGGTGATCCCATTTTAGAAATAGATGACACGACGATAAGACGAATTACCTTAACCATCGTTGATAACGACCGAAAATAGACTACTGAATTAAAAAAATGAAAGTAATTCTAAGTTACTACTGGAGCAAAATTGTAACGTGAGAAAGAATGATATACGCGAAGACTTTGCTCGCTCGAGAGGTGTACAGTGCTCTCGCGATTACCTTTAGGTTGCTATCGTGAACAAAGGTGATTAAACGGTAGACCAATAAACATTAAGGTAAATGTCCCCATTCGCGTCGATGCTCCTTATACCGGACACTTCAATGAAGAATTGAAATCTCAGAAGAGCTAAAAAAAATACTTGATAATACGTGAAGTGAAAAAAATCAGCAATTCGTCCCTTACATAAAAATTAAAACGAGAAGAGTAAATACATTAAGTAAACCCAAGTTCTTTCCACCCTTGCTACCGCACGTCAAGATCCGAATCTATTCTTCATATACTGTGGTTAGGACACGTCCACATCTTTGAATATCCATTTTTCGTAGTAGAAACTATGTATGACAAATGATAAGTAAACATTCTAAACGATTGCACGCGGTCTAACTTACGGATATTTAAAAAAATGATCAGAAATCATGATTTCTTTGAAAAATATCATGGTCAGCGATTGGCGACAACAAACGTCGGCTTGTCCCTATTGCCCTAAGTAAACTTTAGCTCGCTGTCTACTATTTAACAATCTTTAAACATAGTAACAACTAATTCCTTATTTGATTGTTTAGAGTTAGCGAGTCCGATAAAGATTGAATTCGTTTCCTCACTGTTTAGTTTTATTTATGATACTTATTAATTAATTAGAATCTCCGTTCCGCATGCGGTAGAAAAGACGAATGGTGATTGGGTTATGGCTGGCCGGTATTGGGCTCAGCTGTGTCGGTACAGAGGAAACTGACGAGTGTGTGTTTATTTTCTTTTATCAATCAAAACAATTGAAGGATTGGATCGAATCAACGATATTTTGAAATAGCAATGATAATATTAGTAGAAAACGCCATAATCCGTCGTGTCGGGCTTACAGGAATCGAGAATAGGGACATTTACTTCACTTAAAGTATTGAAATGTACAAAAATATATAAATCCATTTCGTATGTGCGATTTAATGAGCTTTTTCTATAATTCTCTCTAATGAATTTTCATGTTCATCTTGTTAAATTATAAGAAAAACAATCTCACATCAAACCATCGATCAACCAGTGAAAGTGTCAACTTAAATATTTTAGATTTATCTAGAAATCGGAGCATTCTGCGTAACTTATTTGTTTCTTCATTAACCAGTTTGTTCTATATTGGCGATAAAAACAAAAGGGATACGACAGTGAGCTTAAACTTTATCGCACGCCGTAGGAATACGATCTCGCTTGATATCTATTAATCATAATACAGAGGCGGCGTATCCGCTTTATCTAGTTAGACGGTTCGTTAAGCAGGCAACGCGGGCAAGCGGACGTTCTTATTATAACGTGAGTAACAAGGGAAACCTCGCCATAAATCGCTGAGCCGTAAATCTGAGGTTGGCGAAAGCAAGTACTTGAGAGGTTGTAAACGCGGAGAATACATTGCAGTCATGCTACTAACAGTAACGGTAGCTGATTTTTACAAAAACATGCTACGCTGCCAGGTGCTAGCATAACCTCGTATAAGCGAACTGTTAAACACAAGTTAAAATGTTAGGTTGGCAAAGAAAATAAGTCAAAACTAAGAAAGAAACATTTATGAAAAAATGTCCAACTATTCATCGAAATTTTTATCTGAATTTTTTATTTTACAATTTTTTTAAACGTTCTTATGAATTTTTTTTATAAATTTTCTCTTTGCTTAAAATCTCAGATTTTCTTTATCTTTCCCATTTCTCCAATTCCCATTATCTCCACGATATTCTACGAAAGTCGTTGAAATATCTAAATAAAGTAATTATCATATATTCTGCTAATTTTTAATATATTGCTCCTACGTGTCATACTTTCTTAGTTATGATTTCTAAGTCATGACAAGTAAACGAGTAATTCTCATATTGTTTCTTAAGTCTGTATGTTTTCTCACGACGGTTAATATTTCATCGGACCATTGAGTGAAACACAATTACGATTATTACTTCAAGATGATTGAGTAAAGACAATTTTACTGAAAAAATTTTAGAATATTGCAGCACGACAGACACTTAAGTTTTTTTCATATTTTCTTTTAGCGTTTCATCTTTTCTTACGATGACTCTTGACGTTTTAGACATCGAAATGACTGAGAAAACATAAGTTCAAAAAAAATTGTTTCGCGTTAAAGTATTAAAAATTCTGCAGTAATTATTACATTTTCGTTTTACGTTTCATACTTTCTCAGATACTAAACTGACTGATAAAATGATGGGAAAACAAATGACATTGTTGAGTGATGACAAACGCTGAAGTAATTATCATATATTTTCCTAACGGCTCTTACATTACTCAATTCCGAATCCTATTATGGAGTCCAAAGTCGTATTCTTAAGATTCAATTTAATTTTGTCAGTAAATCGTACAAATTTTGAGAAAATCTCGCAAACTCTCGGTAATCTCAATGGTATACGAGTGTCACAACTTGTGACCGGTAACTTAACTACCTTCGACTAATCGATCAGATCAAAAGTGATCGTTGTTACACAGCTGGATCATTGTACTCCTGCTGAGGACCATTAATTTTCTGACATATATTTTTTAAAAAAATGTTAGAAATACTTTAATGCAAAGAATGGAATTTTCGAAAGGATCGATTCTACCAGAAAAAGTCAAAAAAACAATGATAAATTTTCTCATGAAAAAATTATTCAGTACGTAGAAATGATGGAAAACTTGCTTTCGAAGAATATCATGGTTTTCTCATCGATAACCGAAAGCCTGCAAAAAATCTAATAAACTTTTGGAAAATATCATTTTTAAAAATCAAAGAATCTGATAAAATCTCAAAAATATTTTCACCACGGAACCATAGTTGATAGAGATAGCATCGAATATCGAGTCCAATTATCAGAGTTCTAAATTTCTCCCGACTAAAACTGACGATTAATGTATTTGCAAGCTAAGATTTTCATGCGAATAAAGCAAATTAAACCAAATAGCGACTAGTCAGGCTATTGGCTATTGCGGTATATGCTAATTTAATGTACATAACATAAATTCACAAAGCTATTAGTCGTCTAACCCTTTTGCAAATTGGCGATGATTTAACAAATGATACTTCTGCTACTTTGCCACCAATTACGAATGCTTAATTGTAAATCAAAGTTGAAGCAATTAAACAGCGAAATTATTAGTATTTAACTAAAAACTCGATTCCAGGCTAATTTGTTAAGGATATACTGATGGTGGTTGAACATATGTCAGGGTGCGCGAAAGGTTGAGACAATTAACGTTCTAGTAAACTTTCAAAGTGTCTACACAATGAATAATACATTTGTCGGCATCGTTTAATGTTGATAAGGCTCGTACTCGACGCTATGCGTACCATGGATTCGAGGAAGCCCACTCCCAGCAACTTCGGATCCCTCCATGGAATTCCACCAGGACCGGGACGACCCCACGGACTCGTTGGTTCCGCCAGCTAAGCACATGCCATACTGTTAGCATACGATATTAAACAGCTTCTGTGCTTATTTCTTTCTTTGTTTACGGAATATATTCCATGTGGCATACTAAACAGCTACTCCGAGTCTATATTCCTTAACCTGTATAGTTTTTTTGATTCAGATTTAAAAGCGATTTTTAATTATAACAACTTGCAAAGTAGAACCTAGCACATTCCTCATTATTTTCCATTTTTCACAAAACTTCTTCCACTAGAAAGTAAGTTGATCAATGTTAACTTCCTCATAGTGCGAAACATGTATGAAACATGAAGAGTGATGAGAAACAAGTGCGGAAGATTCTACTTTGCATCATCTTTGTTGAAGAATGCGTTAGGATCAACTGTGACTTTCGGCGTTGAAAATTGATCGTGATACTAATTTGTATTAAAATTTGAAAATTGTGTATAGTCACGAGATTTTTTAATGCGATAACCACATCCAAAAGAAAGTTTCCGTTTGTAAAAACGTATAATTATCAACGAATTTATTGAATACAAGCTAAGTAAATATTGAAATATTTGTGAATAAATGAATTTCGATTATCGAAGAATCGTGCTTGAATCCCTTGGTGATCCTCGCCATTGTAGAAACATAACTTAATTTCACAGCGTCCAAAGATCTCACCAATCCGATTGCACCTAACTATCCGGTTAGTTGAGGTTGCAATCTCAGTTGGTATCTGTTACAATCGGTATTCTAAATACGACATTGTACTCCGCGTTTAAACAACTGAGTAGTCGATGACGCTATATGTCGACTATTCCGATTGATTGTGGGAACCAATTTATTTGGTTTTTCTTTTTTCAATTCCTTATTTTCTCAAGTTGTTCTTGCTGCAAATATTTTGTCCTACAATAAATGTATTTATAGTGAAAATCCGCGTTGTCCAATTGAAGGATATCGGAAAAATTCAAATAACGTTCGTGATTAAGTAAATAAAGTATTTTCGATCTTGAAAATTGCGCGTGTTTCTCGCAACCTCGTTCGTTAAATGATATCTAATATTTAAACTTGACAAACTAAGGATACTGACTTTATGATATATTAACGTCAGTACGTGTTTGTTATTAGAGATTAAACAGAAGTACAGTCACGAAACGGTCAACTCTCCGCTATTAACCGGATGCACCGTAAGCATTCGATACTCGTCTCTCCTCAAAGGTACGTGTACAACGTACACAGACGAGAGAACGTATATAACGTACCGACTATACTTTATCCGTATACAGACATGCATGAACATATAATTTGCGTGTATCCCTGAGCGTTGTCTCACGCGCCCTCTATTTGCAGCCCCCAGTTCGTTTAACCGTAACAAACGAAGTGACGTTTTAGGTGAGGGCCTGCAGCGTTTGTAGAACTTAGATTTTTAATGTCGAGCTATAGGGAGAGTTGGATGCTTCGGATGATCGTACAATTACAAATCAACAATGAAATCAGATGTAAATTTCCTTTTTCTTTGTTGTTATAATTGTTTAGTCATCATACAGAATATTTGCAGATCTATATCAACATCATTATGAGCGCATGGTAAACTAGCATTGCCCGATATCCCATGAAAGTAAGAGGGAGAAATAATGATTGACAAACAATTTGCAAACGCTAATAACGTTCGCACTAATATCCCTATGGGGATTGTATCCTTTGTAGAAATATTAGTCCTTTGATGCAGGTCGTTTAGGATGAATAAATGGAAGCTGAGTACAGTATCACTGAGGCGGCGACAATGAAATTCCTTTTGATACTTCCACACATCAACGACCTTATTCGACGATATGACTCCGTCTATCAATGCGGCAGAGACATATCTCGGAAAGGGGCTACAGGGCGATTGAAACAACCATGCGAGCAAAGTAGCAGTCATGCGAATGCGATGAGAACGATGCTTCTCTTGTCAACCCTTTGCCTCGATTATGATAGAGCAACGACGATGCTAGTAGCAAATTTCTCTCATCGAACAAACGTTCGCTCGAACGAGCGCTCCTATGCATCTCCGCTTTTACCCCTGAACAAATTGCACGGTCAACGAGTGATAACAAAACCACATTTTGCCGTATAGGTAGAAGGTTATACCAGATAAGAATTGTAGCTTATCGTTCCAAAGTTTAAGGGACAAAACCACACCGACTACCACCTTACGCCTCACTTGTTGTGTCTTTGACAAAAGAGTCTCATTCAAAAACGTACATTTTTTTAATGCACGATGTCTCAAGAGAGATTGTCATGGTCGAGAAACGTCGTTTGATTAATTCCTGTACTTTCATCATCATTAGATACGACAGAACAATACCGAAGATCAATTTCTTTAATTTTTCGGTCTGCCATATCAGAACTGCTTACTTAGAAACTGAATTCTGACTTTAGCTTGTTCTCCGTTGGCGTTCGACAGGAAAAATTCTTCAGGCTCGCTCAGTGTGTCGTCTAACGCTTGAGAGTCACCAAGTGTCAAAAACTCGGATCCGTACGTAGAGCACTTTTTGTCCTAACCAAGTGGCAAGCTTTCCTCTGACTTGGTCAAAAACTGGTAAAAGTCAGGTCACGGAATATGGACAAATCCCGAGAACCAGTGTCGCCATCTAGGTAGGCGACGAACTGCAGCGAGAAACACACGACCAAGGAGTTTAGTGACAAATCAAAACGTTTTAATCGACCTAATTTCAGTCTGTATCGAAAGTTATCACGGTCCAAGTTCTAATAAAAATTAGCTAGTACCAAAGACAATGTTACGCCAAAAGTACATTGCAAGAATTTTGTATCATTTGATGAATCATTCGACGAATCATTAGATAAAAATTCGCAACCGGCAAGTATGTGTTGTATCGAGTATACGATTTTAGATTTGTCTATTTTCTCTCGAGATCTACAAAAATTGTTGAAACGTTTGGTATTAATGTTGTTAATTGTTTACAAAAAGTAGTGAAATGTTCCCAAAAACATCTTGGACGCAAAAAAAAGAATAAACGACGTGCATAGAACGTCTGAAGACGTTATAAGAATTATTTTACTTACGTTAACGTTACATCTATGATTGTTCTTGGGAGATAACTATTGCACCACCCTGTATAACCCTGATATACATATATCGTCATATCGATTATAAGAGCTTCTACTAAATTTGGGCCACTCAGCCAAAGCTGATTAATTAATATTCATGATCTTATCGAAGTATCCTCGAAGTTATCGAACGCTTCTCTACTCCAACCCCCTTTATTTCGACCCTGAAGGACGAATAGCCGCAGAATATTATGAATTTCATTAAATACAAGCACGTGGCCAATGGAAAGGGTAGTCACTAAAATTTCACTTCATTATTTCCACTTTCAGGTCTGAAAATAAAAAAAAAGTTGCAAATAAGAACCTTGAGCGGATCGCACATTCTTTTTTTGGTCGTTGACTTCCACACAGCGAGTAAATCCGCTGATCAATTCTGGCTTCCTCATAAAAAAAGCTTTATGAACGACGAACGGAAAGGAACTTTTTTTTTTTAATTACAAGGATCGGTTCTTCCGAACTTTCGAGCTTCCCGAACTTTTGTAGAAAACAAACTTCAGTCCAAAGTTTTGCAAAAAAAACCAGAATTATCATTTTAAAAAATGTTATGTTCCATCAAATCTGATCATTCAAATATATTAATCATAAAAATTGATGTTGATTGAAATAAAGAGTTAACTAAGAGTTAGACTTAACTCTATTGATCGAATAACCATAACATTAATGATCTTATGTTTTATTTTGACAGTTTTTATGGCGACTAAATGTCTATAAATTTTAACCCAATTTATCACATTGAAACAGTAGTAACTGATCCATAAATGTACCAAATTTCAACCCGATAGATGTAGTCGTTCTCTAGTTATCTCTATATTATAAAATATCAGGGCAGGGTCAGTAAGTTGGTCAGGAGGTGTCAGAAAGGGGGTCAGGGGGGTTAGGGAGAGTGCAAGAGGATGAAGCCGAGATTCTCCTGGGGAGGGGGATGGGGTTAAGGGTCGATGCGCGAATAAGGAGTGGGGTGACGCGCCCTTAATAAAATTTAAATATATATTGAAAGTTTGTTGAAAGCAATGTTAACTTTTGACATTGAATTTGAATCTACTGTTTAATTCCTCTTCCGAATCTGTCTAAATGCAACACCAGCCATTCTTAAGCATAGTTTCTCGTTTATTAATAGATAGAAAGTTCGATAACTTGCAATTTACACAATTAAGCGTGTTAACGTCGTTTTTCGTTAAAACAACAAAATGTAAAATTGTATTAATTTTTAACGACTCAACACATTTCAATGAAATTTGAGGCGAGCGAAGAGTTGTAACTGATCCAACTGGGTAATTTCAATCCGAAGGTTCAGGCCATTTTGTAGTTATAATCGAATTCCCCGTGATACAAACATACAGCAACAAACGTACAAACCATGGACGTTTTTTCTATCGGATTGTTCAACATATTTTAAGTACTCTGAGAAGATCTCAAGAAAAAAAAAGTTTACATGAAAGCAAAGCTTCCTTCATGAGAAAGCAAAAGAGTGGAAAAGTAAAACCGTGCGCGTTGCTTCCTCATTCTTTCGGTCCGTCGTACACTTAAAGTTTTCTCTGTGATGAATTCATACTAGATTTAACGAACTTCTTAATAGAGGATGCGTAAAATACGATCCAAAGCCCCCACATAAATATATATCTCAAATATATCGAAAATATTTTATAATATAAACGAAATATATTCAATCGAAAAATATGTCTGAGATGTATGCAAAATATTTTTTAAACGTATTTCTGATATATAAATAAGCAAAAAAAAATGTATATGTCGGTTATCCCATGTGGAAAGAAGCAATCTAAGACGTTATTTCACAATTATTTATAGTTATTTGATCTGAAAAGTATTTTGATTAGATTTTTATTCGTATATTGCTCATCCCTCGCTATACGAGTCGACACGGGAACTGTGGTATGTAGATACCCCAACCCCGTGTTAAAGTACATCTGTGGTACTTTGGTCATGCCGGCTTCTATTACATATATAGTAACTAGTTCCATCCAGTATGCTGGGAGTTGGACGTACACCCACACGTGCTTTCTGTGCAATGCTAGAAGCGTTTCTCTGTATATCTACAAGCTCCACAAGATAGATAAACTGTGCCGCTACGTAATGTACTGAAAATTGTTTGAATTGTTGACGATGCATTATAACGCGACGTGCAAACACAGTATAGTTGATTGCATGCATCCCCTAAAATAGATCGCGTAGCGAGGTCACTCTATTATAAGAGAAAACCATCGTGCACAGAATGTAGAAGGGAAGTCCTATCACGTAAATAGTGGAATATCGATAGCGCGCCACACAACGAAAATTGCGAGAATATTATAATGATAAAAATTCTCAGGTCATGTAGGTTCAATCGCTGAAGTTGAGAGTGCACGAGGCTTTTAGAGCTCTCAGAGCTTTTACCTGATCGGAGTAACTGCAATTTCTTGAAAAGTCCAGTGGCTCTAGAAGTACGTTTTTCTTTCTTATGGAACCCACGTACGGCGCACCACCGCCCGGTTTACCCCAAGGAGAGTAATTTGTCTGCATTTGCCGTAACTGTGAAAAAAAAATATATATCTGGGTTTTAATACATTTTTCTGTAAATTGACGTTCTCTCGTTGTATTAAGGTACGCGTTTTATTTTATCGGGTATTAGATAAATTGTCAATTATAATTTTATATTTTATATTACGTCTGTAGCTTTGCGATGATTATATCAATTGTACGGCCCTCTAGAGATCATTTTCGCAAGAAATTACGACTATAAAATAGTTGAATCAACAATATGAACGTAACTTGAGGCATATTTTGATTATATATCGTTGAAAAATCGATACAACTTGTAGGTCAGTTTAAGAGTATTATGACGAAGCCATTAAAAATGTGTCTTCCCGAAAATGTTGAATAGCAATTCCGACGTATGATTCAAGAGAATGGTAATTCCGTCCAGAATTTGTTGGATCAACCGAATCAGAGTGATTTAAATAAGCAGCAAAAATGAATTTTTTTTCTACAAATAAACTAATCTGAACATTCTATTCGATCGATAGTTTATCAGTAAAGCAATTAATAAAATAACGAAAACATACTCAAGTTATTGTTTTATTGTATCTAATTATTGTCATTTGTACAACATAACCTCAACTTGATTGGCACATGGTAAGACCTTAAATATATTTTCTGTATATTCGTTTCTTTCTGCATTGAGTTACAACAATTAAATTTTTTTTATTTCCTGTGCATTCATTCTGATAATTTATATTATTTAGAAAACAAAGAAATTATGATTTAGATTTGAGTTTGTGTACTGTATGATATTTTGCAGGGAACAAACCGTTTATCATTGTGAATTTCATAGACATTCTTCGAAACCTTTTGGCATTTCCAATTATATACAATTTCTTATACAGGGTGTCCCAGCTACATACACCTCATTACGACGGGTTGCATACTCCTAGGAGCGCGCCCAAGCGCACATCGAGCCGGTAATACAGAGCGTGTCAGTATAATCACTCGCGTATCTTTACAAAAGTTTCAGTATAGCGAGTCATCACGCTGTCAACCGCTTCGCATAATAACCCGAAAAAACGTCATATTTATAAAATATTTTAATTTTTAAATGTGTGTTTAAATGCTTGAAGTTTTAAATGTTTATTTGGGCGTTTAAATGTTACAGAACGTTTAAATCTTTAAATATTTTTATGTGTTTAAATTATTGAAGGTTTAAATGTTGAAACGTTGCAGAAATGCAGTACGGGTACTTTCTTTTAGTTGTTCTTTCTATCAAAATTATGAATCGACTGCAAACTGTAGTCTGCTATGTTTAAATTCATTACATTAATTATGCAAATTCGAACTTCAAGATTCAATTTAGACTCGTGCGCACGTCGGGATTATGTGCGTTTCGCCGAAACTGAATTTTAAACATAGCAAACTACAATTGGCAGTCGATTCATAATTTTGATAGATAGGACAACTAAAAGAACGTATCCGTACTGCGTTTCTGCAACGTTTCACCATTTAAACCTTCAATAATTTAAACACATTTAAATATTCAAAGATTTAAACGTTCTGTAACATTTAAACACCCAAATAAACATTTTAATCTTCAAGCATTTAAACACACATTTAAAAATAAAAATATTTTATAAATATGACGTTTTTTCGGGTTATTATGCGAAGCGGTTGACAGCGTGACGACTCGCTGTACTGAAACTCTTGTAAAGATACGCGAGTGATTATACCGTCACGCTCTGTATTACCGGCTCGATGCGCGCTTGGGCGCGCTCCTAGGAGTATGCAACCCGTCGTAATGAGGTGTATGTAGCTGGGACACCCTGTATATCATATTATTAAAAATATCTTGCCGTGTACAAGAAACTAAAGAAATACATTTTTTAAAAACCCACAAAATTCAAACTTCTTGTTCGATTTTGGCCAAATTGAATACGAACATCCTCGAACGTTAAAGCATTTTTTTTTTAGAAATATTAAAAACGGCTGAAAATCTTAATGTCCGCTTACATTATCTCGACAATCATAACGAAATTAATGAGGGATTACCGCTACAACTTGTGCGCCAAATTTGCATGCAACACATCTACCTACATGCATTTGTACAGAGAGTACACACAGACATCCTCAAAACAGGTCTTGTACTGAAAAGCTACTACCACGGGATTTAACACCGGTGAGGTAACAAAGCTCTGACGTGGTATCCAGTCATCGCTTAGACGTCTATCATCCCTTCGCTTTACAATTGCGTAACAAGATCCTTCGTCCAACTCTGCACAGTCAACGTGCGCGCCATATTCAATACGACGAGAGGGCCGGAAGGGATAGTATAACGATCCTGTGATTAATTAAGACGAGTGGTAACCTTAACGTTTACACACATAAACTGTTTCTCTCTCGCTCTGCCGTGAAGCGTCATTTAATTCTACCTCTCTCGCACCCATGCATGTTTCGTCCCTCCTTAAGTAGACGATTCGAATGAGATATAGGTGACGTTAGCGCAGTGGTTAGCACTCTTATTCGGTAACAATCCGGGTCCGATCCCTGGTGATCACGATATATATTTTTTCTCTTCGATGCATTGATCGGCCATCGTCACTACCAGTAAAATCACTTCCCCAACCTCTCGGTCTGACTATTACAGAGCCGACTTGAAAAATAGAATTCCAGCTGGTGTCTTTCTCATCTTAAGGGCCAGTTAAAAAATAAACTTAAAACCATTTAACTTTAAAATCTCATGCGGCAATAAAAACAATGACTGGTAGAACTTCTGGCATATCCTCTTAATGTCCTACTTATATTTGCTTAATGCATTAAATGCATTTAATTACTTAGCGAAAAGCAGTCAAAGACAGGGAATCCACGATGTATCTTGAATAACATGAGCGTCAATGTGCTGAGCTCTCTCTCTCTCTCTCTCTCTCTCTACCTTTGTATTGGTAATATTATTTCAAGAACTTGGAATAACCGTGAATGGAAACCACGAAAGTTCTCCCTTCCTTGGAGTTGGCGTTCGCTTCGCGATACTCATCTAGCACTCATCCGCACTATAGCGCCAGAGACGAGATGGATTAACGTGAGTTAGAACAGGCTTGTTTCTTGGGACAGTTCCCACCAGAGATTATGCAAATCTGGGTTAACTCGGTGGGTTAGTCTGTCCACCTGCCGACCAAGGATGGGTCAACTTCCGTAGCCGGAAATTTTAGGAACGTATTCTAAATATACGTCAACACCACTTGACCCTGCTATCGACTACCTCGCGTATAGCAACCCTCTAACCTCTTGTTTGTTTTCTCACTATGTCTACACCATTTAAGAAATTTGTGAAGACGTTGCAAAAATGTAGACAAAGTGTTGCACACACGCCAAGATAATAGATAATTTAACATTAAGTCTTCTCCATTTTACGTTGCTCACCAACAATTGTCTACGTGGAAAAGTAAATATTTGTTGCACCTTACAGGGTTCTTCTCCTTTCACGAGAACCTCCCTTCCGATTGCTTTTACAGCCAATTTACTTCATAGCTGTATCGCATTTGCACGCGGCCACAGGAAAAATGCGAAAAATTCGTGCCATGTACAGTCGGCTCTTTCAACAGAGATTCGTGTTCCTACGTTACTCACTGTCGGTCGTGTGAAAGAATATTTTATAATGTTTTGACTTGTTAAAATCTTCAAAGAATTTCATTTTTGTTCGTGTAGATTATATTGTTAGCCGGTGTATGTCTGAAGTATGAAAAAGGAAACGTTACGGCGGAGATTTCGACCCAGCTCTCGTTCGATCAATTTATCGACCGGTTAATAAAACAAGTGCGGCACACACATTACTACACGCTTGGGGTAAAAGTGTCGCTAAAACGACTCCAGCTTCCGGTAAAGTAGCGTAAATTATCCTCGGGGGTCTCTCTTCTGGCACATCCTTACACTCATGTACACACTTGACTTTTATACTATAATACCGCATCACTGGACATATAGAGCACATACTTCACGCTGTTCGCGGTGCTTTTGACGTTCGAGCTCCTCCTTTCGCCTTCTCCACATCGTTGTACCCTCTTGAACCAAACGGCGTTCCTGTTCTCTACGAAGGTTCTCCTCCTCATCAGGCACGTAAGTCGTTTCCACTCGTCCCGGTGCCATTCTTTCAGAAGCACGAAACCCGTTACGTTAAGGATGAAGCTATATCGATGCCAACTGGTAGTAAACTTTCCGATCGAGTAGTATCCGACGGAAGTTTCGTGCTAATAGTACTTTTCGAGTCTGCTGTGGTCGTATAGTAACGGAAGAGATTACGGTGAAGCGTTAACGGCCATGTTAAAAACACCGACAAGGATTGTGCTTCCGCAGGACACTCGACAATGACTTTATATTCTTCTGGAATCGAAAAAGATCAGATACGTCAAATCTAATATGACAACTTGCTCTAAATGCAAAAGCAAAAGCATTTTTTTTCATTCTTATATTTAAGTTGAAATGAAGAAATCGTAATTTTCCAATAAAATCTTATCCTACACATAAGTAATAAAAAAATCCTCAAATTCCATCAGATAGTTGTTTTAAAAAAAAAAAAAATCCTCAAATTTTATGCCATTTTCAGTACCTCAGTATGGTCTTAACGTCTTAAGTACACTGCAATTTTGTTGCAAATTGCTCTTGATGCGACGTTAATAGTAAATCTCCGCAATATCCCCTCGAGTGAATTTTATTGAATCTCTGTACAAAAGCTATAAATATTAAATTGAATTTATCTGATCTTGATCACCGGTACACATTTCTGTATAATTAAATAAAAAAAGTTTATACCTTCACCGTTTGTGATTATTACGTAACTCCGTTAAAATTGTTACGATGCATCTACTCACTATCTCGATACGCGTGAACTGGTTTTCTTTTTTTTTTTTTTTTTTTTTTTATAATTATTTATCAACCACTTTTATGAAAAAAAAACTTGAAAACTTTTACCGACAAATATTTTAGTCAGACCACCAGGATACATTCCTTGAGCCAGTTTTCCCGCGATTGGGTTGCTCACCTGGCGAAGAGAACACGCGACTGCCGCACCAACCCCCTTGGGTCCTTGCTGTAAGCCTGGCCCGAAGGGGTAGTATAGTCATTCGCGACGTCGCTCCCCTGCATAGCTATACATGGTACACCACCACATTGCTATACATAGATCTATGACATATATAGCAATGTATAAGTATACATTGCACGAGGTCGTACAATAGATGTACAGTACTATTAGATACATATCTCACTCCTGCAATACTATAACTATGTATGAGTTTCGACCTTCAGTCACTCTGGCAGAAGGAGTCGGCAGCACGCTACGATTGGATGAATGCAGGATATGTGGTTCGGAGCTAAGCTCGTTGAGATATAAAATTGTCGATAGAAGGCAAATCCATTAAAATGGAAATAAAATGTGAATCCAAGAATATTTGGTAACCATTGATATCGATAAGGTGGCTCCCTTAATTATTTAATTATAATTCAAATATATCAAAGATTTATTATTAATGTGTACTTGTGATCATAAGTTTTTTGGTTTTTTTTACTCCTTTATTTATTGTAATTAAATCTAACTCGTAGCACTAACGTGTCAGGAACCGAGGAACGGGAAGTAAAAAAAAAAGAAAAAGGTCACGGTCTCCTTAACACGTAAAGACCCATCAGGAGGTTAGTTCATCAACGGTAAACTCACGAAATTGTCTTCATGACACGTGCCACTTAGTTAACATTCGGAAAATACTTTAACAATTTATTTCCTTGATTTGAAATATGCTCTTCTCGAATTTGTTACATTTTTTTTCAATCATGTGGGTTGAAAAAAACATTAATTTAAAAAAGTTAATCATTTTTTATTGTTTGCATTACTCAAAAATGTATTTACTTCCTGTCCGTAAATTGAAGAAATTAACAAAAATGAATTCAGCATGCATTAACATATTTCTAAACCAATTTTGTTCTCATTAGAATAAAAAAAAAAAGAAGCCGAACATATTTTTCATTTGGAAACTATGATCGAACATTCGACTGAAACAATAAAAAATCTCTGTGTGGCAAGTTGCAAGATGAAAAATTAGTGTAGGAAGCTAAAGTTTAATAAAAAATCAATGCTCTTTTAAACAATAATATTTAACGATCGGTAATTTGAGACATATGAGAAAAAATGTTAACAACCATTGTAAAGTGTCGTCATTGTAATCTGTGATACATCGATTGACTTACAAAATGAAATATTTCCTATTTTATTATCAAGATAGAAATGTGACGGCACGGAGACTACACGATGGCGGCACAGAGTGGCTCTCGGCGTGACAGAGCAGTGGAGTCATGTGCGGACATACATGACTTCACTGTTCTGTCACGCCGATAGCCGCTCATTGTGTATGTCAGAGCTGAATATGTATGTCCGCTCTGTGCCGCCACTGTGAAATCATGGAGTCATGTACGTTCACACATGACTCCATGGCTGGAATCGTGGAGTCATGGCTGCTTCCGTGCCGTCACGATGTACCGACAGCACGGCAAGCCAACACTGTGTCTGCCAACACGGGTACAGCACGTTATAGAAACTTACGACTCGCTTAAAACGTACGTTCACGGTATTGACACGCTGTCCTGTCACAGTGTCGTCCTGGCGCGGACGTACATGACGACATTTTGCTGACAGCAGTCACGGCACGATTTTCTTTAATGTTTCAGAAAAAAAGTAAGATACTTTCGGATGCATCTAATCATCTTGCAATCTAATTTATTATTTCTTTAAATATAAATTATCTTTGATAAAATAAAAAAGAAATATATGTTCTTTTCTCACACAATGATGAGTGTCATTAGATATATCTCATCCCAGTACATGTTTTACATTGCGTTAAACCAAGTATGCCAATCTCGGAGTAACATAATGGGAAATGGAAAACGAGATTATATTTTGACAACGAAAAAGCTCGGTTATTGACGTATCGGCAAATTTTCACAGAGATTGCAAACTCACGGTTGCCTCGGCAACATATTCACCGATGAGGATTGTCCCGACGCTCGGCACGTGCATCTCCCCGTCGACACGCGCAATATTGTTTCAAAGTCAAAACAAAAGTATATTTTATCGTCCGTACATCCTAATTTCACAAATATATTTCCTACCACTTTTATACGATTGAATTGGTTTCGCGTTTAGTTTTTTTTTCCACAAAATATCGTAGTTCATGCTTGATATAATATAAAGTTTCTCGAGTAAAAAATCATTTTTTTAATCGGAAAAATTGCGAAAATGCGAAAATAAGAAAGCTAAAGGAACATTTCAATATTTCTTTTCGCTCGTCGAATACATTTATTCTCTTTCTTACAAAATGTTAATGAAAATCTTACACGAAAACTGCACTGAAATGGTAATTCGCTTATTTTTTGGTTCTTCGTAGAGGAAGAAATGTTTACGCGAAAGTTTTTATTTTAGATTATTCCGTCAAAATACTTAAAATGGTCTGAAACGTCGAGAAAAAATATTTGAATGTGTGTGTGTATGGTTAAAATGTTTGTTACTAAGGGGTGACGACTAATTCACGAGTGCGAAAAAGATGGAACTAATTAATGATGCTCACGACGTAATGAGAGAGTTCAAATTTTATGATTTAATTTTGTTTTTGTATGTTTGATAACTTACCATGGTCTTTCGCGTATGTAACATTGAAAATTGGAACATACGAAAAAATCAGGTTTCTGATTTTTAAATCCTTTAGTGACGTAACCACCATAAGATTCTAAGCTCTTGCAATAGAGATACACAGGCTGAAATTTGGTTCAAAAGTTGTTTGTCATTGATCAAGATTTAGGATCGAAATTAACATGAAACAGTCAAGAGGTTAACATTTTATAAATTGATAAATCTTTTTAAAAATTACTTTCCGCGCCCCAACGCAGAAAAATTTATGGCGCTTTTCACTAGTGCATCGAGTGTGCAGAGTGTCCAGTTTTCTGAATGCGACAAAGAGAGATAAGTATACATTCAGGGGGCATACATCTTCTGTATCTTTGAATGTTAAAACATGCACGCAGTTTTATCAGTGGATGGAAAGCGCTTAATAGAGATATTGAACTGATTTTTTCTACACGCTTGTTTTGTTAATTTTCGTAACTATTACTATACTATTATTTTTTAGAACCGAATGTGTGAAAGCTGCAAAGTAAGAAAATCGTGCCGAGACATCTGCCGGCAGAATGCTGTCATGTACGTCCGCATCAGGACGACATTGCGACGGCACGAATTTTCAATAGCACAGCATGTCAATACCGTGCGTTACGGTTTCAACAAGTCGTGAGATCCTACAACATGTCGCAACCGTGCAGACACTACGATCCGAATCGCGCGAAGTGTGCAGAAGCCATTACGATGCACAAACTGGAAACGTGCGGTCCAACTCAGTGAGCGCGCTAACGTCTGTTTGCAGTACTAATAATTCGAACCACTTGTGAGTAGTAAAGGTTAGGTGCCGACCCGTAAGCATCGTGAACGCTCGAAAAATAACGTCATTCGTGACGTCATAACCTACGCAGCGCAAACGGTGAACGCTGAAAGCACGAATCGGACGATGCGATAGCACGCTATGTGCGCTGTAGGCGCGATTCGGAGCTTTTAGTCAAAGTGATGGTACGCCGTGCTCAGGAAGTAAGGTCATGCTGTCGGAACATCGTGACGACATGGAAGTAGTCATGTGCAGACGTACATGACTCCATTGTACCGTCACTTGTCATTGTGAATAATCGCCCAATCGCCATCAGAGCAGTAGCTGATGATGTTGGCATATCAATTGGCTCATGCCATGACATTTTTTCGGAGGTTTTGGGTATGAAACGTGTGGCAGCCAAATTTTCTTCAAAATTGTTGAATTTCGAACAAAAACAGCGGCAAATGGAAGTTGCTCAGGAGTCGCTAAATGCAACAACGATGCAGAACTATTGAAACCTGTCATAACAGGTGATGAAACATGGGTTTACGAATATGACGTCGAAACTAAGTTTAAACTTAATCGTCCCAGTGGAGGCATTCTGGATCGCCGAGACCGAAAAAAGCTCGACAAGTGCGGTGAAATGTGAAGGTTATATGCTTACTATGTTCTTCGATTTTAACGGCATAGTGCACTATGAGTTCTTGCCACAAGGTCAAACGGTCAATAAGGAAGAGAACTTGCAAGTTCAACGCCCTTTGCGTGAAGCAATCCCAAATAAACATGGCTTTTGCACCACGATAATGCACCTACTCACACTTCATTGCTTGTTTGTGATTTTAAGGCCAAAAACAACACTGTAATGATGCCCCAGCCGCCATATTCGCTGGACATGGCTCCGTGTGACTTTTTTCTGTTCCCAAAAATAAAGAGAACCTTAAAGGGCCGTCGTTTTGCAAGCATAGATGAGATTAAAAACCCATCAAAATTTTCAGCATGATTACCTGAATGTGTAGTCGTCATGAACATCCACGTATGAAATTTCCGGACAAAATTGTCCATCAAGCATCGACATTGGTACAATGAAAATTATATTATTTCTTCTAATCAATACAAATCGGATAAAAGAAAAGAAGTTGGTTAACTCTTAAACTCTAGAATACAAACTATCGACTAAAGGTCAATGCAGTTCTGGCCTAATTACACGCGACTAGAAATATTTGCGAAAAATAATCATTGACTCCGTTTATGCACTCGTAGGCTTTTTTGCTTATACAAATTAAATCTCAATTTTTTCTCTTAATTGTGCAAAGGACACCGGTGAAACACGTTAGTGTACGTCGTTACATTCGCATGTAGCGTACTTTCCGTATATCGCGTAACTGACGAGGTTATTCGTGAATCTGCAATGCCATTCTATTATTAATCGAAGAACTAACATCGATTTGTGAATGGATGGCGCAACTTACGCGGGACGCAAATTACGTTCCATGTAATGGCATCCTCAGTGCAGCATGCAGACCATCTACCCATAGAGCAAAGACCAAAATTCGATGTTCAATATACCGACAAATTCACACGCATTGATAACGTTGTACTCTGCTGCTGTATATATCAGTTTACCGGGTAGTACTAAAGAAGAAACTCGTAATTCTTTGGTAGTACCAGGGAGCAGATGGCGTTCACAACGAACTGAATTTAATGAACCCAATATTCGAACGTGTTAGCCATCTTTGCCACTTACTGTCGTCCTTCATTTTTGTATCTGCTCTCTCCTCCCTCATCTCTGACATGAAACAGCTCTCTCTCTCTATCCACGTCGACGAAAGTGCTCGCCATTGCTCAATCTCTCCCTCACTCCTACTTCTTCTTTCACATGTTATTGGTTATCGCCATTTTCGTGTCAACAAAGTACCAACGTAAATCGCACGAGTGGAAGTAAAGAAGCAACCTTACGAACCATGAGAGTGCGAAAGAAAAGATGTCGAGCTTCCCCTTAAATGAAAAATCTGGCAGAAAGCAGAAATGCATGGCGCTTGCGCACTTTGCTCTACGATGCGCAAACTTGATGTGCTGCGCGCATATAAATGCGTAACACGTCTACAACCAAACTAGTGACGTGTTGATTCGCCGGTATTGCCGGGACAAAGTGGTCGGACGTTGATCCTTAAACCAAAATGATGTTACGGGTAATACTTCTATGTGCATTATGCACGTTTTATGGGACAAAAGCATCATCCCTCGGGGTTGTAACTGACGAGGATCTTCTTCAGTACATAAAGACTGAACAGTACGTCATCGCACTTTTCAGTGAGTTCAATGCATATGGATGATAATTAACACGCCATATAAATCTAAAGTGCCTCATTATTGATTTATAAATTTTAACGTCACATGAATTACATTTGCACAACACTTTTATACCTCCAACACTAATCTAATTCCATAATTTAATTAATCGTATCGCTCTGACATTTTGAGAGAAATATTATTATAATTTCTGTCGCTATAAATTAGCACTATAAACTTTAACGTCACATAAATAACGTTCACGCAATGCTTTTATACCTTTAACACTGAACTAATTCCATAATTTAATTGGTCACATCGCTCGGTCATTTGGAGAAGATTTTTTTTATATCTTCTATGGTTATAAATTAATTTTGTTGCAGCTAAAAATGATTGCAAACCTTGCGATGATTACGAAAATTCATTGATCAACTTGCGAGATGACTTTGTTGACTCTATGTCAGCGTGGGTTATCAAAGTCGTCAATAGCCGAATGCTGCGATTATACAGTCATAACAAAGAGCCGGCTTTGGTATTCTTCAGAAATGGCATTCCACTGCTCTACGATGGTATTATTAAATTTTTAGTTAATTAGAGGTTATGCGGAATCAAAGGGAGCATCAAATTCCGAGTAAATTATGCGCCTCTCTTGTTTAGGTCTTCTTGACGATGATGCAATTTTCGATACATTCATGCAAAATAAGGAACCAGTCGTTAAAGAATTAACCGATGAGAGTTTTGAACATTTAACACAGGCCAGCAGCGGAGCTACCACCGGCGATTGGTTTGTCATGTTGTGAGTATCACAGAGATGTTCAACTCATTAACTGATAAGTATTTAATCTTAATTATTTGATAATATAGCTACAGCACTGATTGTGTCGAATGTCAACGTATGGGAGCTCGTTGGGAAGCAGTTGGAGCCAAGCTAAAGCAACATACAAATGTTGCACGTGTTAACAAGTATTCGACAGGAGCTTCCACCGCCAGAAGATTCAATGTTTTTGAAGCACCCGAATTTATACTGTAAGTTTATTGCCAGATATGAAATATAAAAATCCAATAGGGTTGCCAACATAAATCCATCATATTTGTTTCTGTTAATCAGTCTTATCGTAAAGTCAAATTCTTGTAAGTTAATAGTCACGTGTCGAATTTAGAAATCTGATAGAATTCGTTTCTGCAAAATCAAATTCTGGTAAGTTAATTGCCAAATGTGGGATACAGAAATTCAATAGGACTAATAACATAAAACTTCAATATTCGCTTCACTATTACTGTAAAGTCAAATTGTTGTAAGTTAATTATCAGATGTGGGATACAGGATTTTAATGGCATTGGCTATATGTTAATCAGTATTACTGTAAATTATCCCTAGAATTCGTTTCTATAAAGTTAAATTCTGGTAAATTAATTGACAGATGTGGGCTATGGAAATTCAATGGGACTAGCAACATAAATCCCTAATATTCGTTTCCTTTAATAAGTTTTACTGTGAAGGCAAATGGTTGAAAAGAGCTTATGTTGTATAATGAATTTCTCATAAAGATAACTTAGCAATCTACAATGAAATTTGGTATTGGCAATAAGAAAAAAAAAAAGAATTGGGGAAACAATGAGAAAATTTCACTGGAATCCTTTGCCTTTTTAATAGAGAAAGTTTTATAACTGAGACATTTCAGAATTTCAAATTCAGAGAGACGCTGGTACTTTACGAGCTTTTACGTTAATATTTCAGATTCAGAAAGGGTAAGATGTATCGCTATCAAATTCCAAAATACGACGTGAGTGCGTTCGTGTCCTTTGCCATGGAGTGGTGGAAAAACGCTCATGCGGAAAAAGTACCGGTACCCCAGAGTCCATTGTGAGTACGAAAAAATAAGGAAAATAATTATTGAATAATCAACAAGATTTTTTAAATATAATTATTGAATAATCAACAAGGTTATGCGCAAACATTGAACTCTTGTATTTCCGAATCATAATATTTCACAATTCGTCTCGACTTATTTTTATCTTAATTCACAGTGACGACATGACGCAGATGTGTGCGTACTTCCTGAGAGACAATCCATGGGTCATGAAACTAGGCAGTATAACTATTGGTGTATTGGTCATCGTGTCGGTGGCTTCAAAGCTCCGACGCAAAGCCGAAGCTCCCCTCAAGAAGGATTAATAATAAGAAGAAGATGAAGAAGAAAGAGCTTGTTGAAGCCTTTCAACATGTATATATGTACACACTCATTTTGAAGCGGATAATAGAACTTCCTCTTCCACACTTAAGGAATATAATTTACTAATATCTTTCAAAACTAGCATAATGTGTTGCATGTTGCCAAATAAGATTACAATTTTTTATCTACAATTTTTACCGAATCTCGCTATTTCCGTTTTATCTAGCGTCTTTATTTTTACTTACTAAAAATTCAAACGGCGCTCGTATGAATATATTCTACGAGTGTATTGTGTTCGTATAATTCCATCAAATAAATATATTCTAAACAAATGACTGCTGCTTCTATGCTCCTCAAATAATTTTTCTTAATCGCTGTCTTAATGTTGTTTACAATAATGATACATTTTTTACGTGCAGACTATAGATACACATCTCTTTTTAGGAGCTCAAACGTTGAATGATGACCATTATGAGTTTAGGGAATTTATTGAACACTGAAACTCCGTTGCACTTTTTCAGATTAGTTTTCATTGTACTTGAGCCTTTTGAAATCATAATTTTTCTTTTCCGTCAGAAGAAATATATGATGTCCATCCCACGAGGGAAGTATTCAGCTTGTGGGTCAGTGAGTCGAATAAAATCAAAGTATAGTGTAGAGTTGATAGCCTTGTAAAGGGTGATTTTTTAAGAGCTTGAGAACTTTTTTTTAAAAAAAAACGCATAAAATTTGCAAAATCTCATCGGTTCTTTATTTGAAACGTTAGATTGGTCCATGACATTTACTTTTTGAAGATAATTTCATTTAAATGTTGACCGCGGCTGCGTCTTAGGTGGTCCATTCGGAAAGTCCAATTTTGGGCAACTTTTTCGAGCATTTGGGCCGGAATAGCCCGAATTTCTTCGGAAATGTTGTCTTCCAAAACTGGAATAGTTGCTGGCTTATTTCTGTAGACTTTAGACTTGACGTAGCCCCACAAAAAATAGTCTAATGGCGTCAAATCGCATGATCTTGGTGGCCAACTTACCGGGCCATTTCTTGAGATGAATTGTTCTCCGAAGTTTTCGCTCAAAATGGCCATAGAATCGCGAGCTGTGTGGCATGTAGCGCCATCTTGTTGAAACCACATGTCAACTAAGTTCAGTTCTTCCATTTTTGGCAACAAAAAGTTTGTTAGCATCGAACGATAGCGATCGCCATTCACCGTAACGTTGCGTCCAACAGCATCTTTGAAAAAATACGGTCCAATGATTCCACCAGCGTACAAACCACACCAAACAGTGCATTTTTCGGGATGCATGGGCAGTTCTTGAACGGCTTCTGGTTGCTCTTCACTCCAAATGCGGCAATTTTGCCTATTTACGTAGCCATTCAACCAGAAATGAGCCTCATCGCTGAACAAAATTTGTCGATAAAAAAGCGGACTTTCCGAATGGACCACCTAAGACGCAGCCGCGGTCAACATTTAAATGAAATTATCTTCAAAAAGTAAATGTCATGGACCAATCTAACGTTTCAAATAAAGAACCGATGAGATTTTGCAAATTTTATGCGTTTTTTTTTTAAAAAAAGTTCTCAAGCTCTTAAAAAATCACCCTTTACATCATCTACAAGCGACAAGGCCAGACATATTACGATTTACGAAAATAAAACGTTTTACACTTAGAATTTAAACATAATGGAAATTAACTTAAATAAAATGTAATTGTATCGCAGCGACGGAAGCGTCCCGTAACTTAATGCATAAGATCACGGGCTAACAGTCTAAAGGTTACGAGTTCGAGAGCACAGTCAATTTTTTCAAGATTTTAATGTAAAATCTTAATTACAAAGATACGGCAACTAAGTTCAAACAATTGTTTGGTAATAAATAAAGCATTAATTGATTTTTGATACAAGAACTTTTGTTTTCGTAAGCATTTTTCTCGATATTACAATGGCGGTACACTCAAAATGATCTAAAAATTCATTTAAAAACATTTGAAGAAAAAAAGATCTCGTGTTCGTATGTTTTTTTTGTACACTTTGGCTAATTCAAACAAAAATGTCATATTGAGTGTTCATCTGAGAACAATTGTTTCAGAGTTAAAATTAATGATAATAAACGCTAGGCGCGTAGTCATCTCGAGAACAATTATCGTTGCCTAAGCGGCAAGCTGTGAAAATAAATCAATGAATGTGCATCCGCTTGGACGAATGCGCCGATGCACATTTACAAGAATATCTTGTGCGGTACTGTTGGCTCTTGTAAGTGATTCTTCACGACTGTGTGCGTTTCATGTAAAAAAATGTACCGCAATTCAAAATCAACCACAATTACAGCTTCTGTTAATACGAATTGTTCATACAGTTCAAGCATGTTGCCATACCGTTGTCATAAATTCCGGAAAACTTGTCAAATACAAGTTTTACAGTTTTCCTATTACAATGATATAACTAAGCCGCTGTGTGTGTTCAAGAGAGGCACGACTGCAATTTTCCAATTACACTGAGAAACCATATAGCTTACATTCTCACATTTTACTACACGGCGTGATAAGAGAGCATATGCATTTTTCATTGGTCATACCAAGGCACGAACACGACAGAAGGGAAAGCAAGTTACCCGTTTCACGTACGTGGTTGTTTCTTTAATGAATGGGAGGCGGTACTTACTCATTCGGTAAACAACTTTCCCGAGCAAATTTTTTTTCGTGTTTTCGAAATAAAAAATTTGTTTCAGCTGATAGTCTGATATGCTTTGCTTCGGCTTAAGCTTTGATTCTATCTGTACAATCCCAACACCATAGACAAAAATTGCACGCACATATTTTTTACCGACTGAGTATCTTTCTTCTTCCCTTAAGGATGCTTTACAGTTACAATCCCAATGAACAGTTTGACTCAATCAGAAGTACTTTGCGAATAGAGAGAAATCATTTTAAAAATCAACCATATTAGAGATACTAAGAATATTAGTTTGGAATGATAATAATAATAAAGTCACGAACTTATAAATAAATTAGCTAACAAGCATATTTGTCAAATTTTCCAAAAAATGTAATTTTTGTCTTGACACGAATCGTTGTTTTTTTTCAAATACGATCAGATCACGTCTGAATCCAATATGATTAAAAAAAAAAATAAACAATTCTATTAATTTTTATATTTACTTATAGAAATACTTGGCAAGTCTCAAATTTTGGATATGTTTTTCGTGAAAATATTACATGTTACACATGAGAAGTTCTAGAATCATTGAAAAGTTTCACAACAGCCTTTAAAAATTCTCGAAAACGGAATTTCGTTAAATTATTAGAAAATTGTTTAAAAAATCATACAAGTTTCAAAGAATCAATAAATTTCATAAGAAAAAAAATGTTCTAATCATTTGTCAAACAGTTTTCTTTAAAACTAATATAATAGTAATCTTTTGGCATTGTAATTATTTTTTAAACAAATTAATTTAATATCTTCAATATTATTGATTTAAAAAATCATTTTTCTCAAATCGCCAAGTCCTTCAAATCTCACAGAATCTTACTTTTGGCTGGGAATGAACAAATAAAATATACTAAAGATGACCTAGCATTGTGTAAGCTATGAGAGATTCCGCTCTTTCTTTTATCTGTGATGAATATTTTTCAGGATAAGTGAATTCGAAAAATTTCATCACCTTTGAAAAAAATACATTACAATTTTTTTTCCATTGCCGTAGGTCATGTCACTTGACCTTGAACCACCACTTTTAAAGAGAATCAACCTTGCCTTCGGTCCTATTCAAAATTACAAAGCAGATGACATTATTGATTGCGCTACATCAACTCCGTTCGGTATACATTTACTACGCTGTAGTACGACAATACGCAGTATCAAGTTTACATCGGTTGCACTCCTCACTGGTGTTACACTCGATGAAGTCTGTCAAAGTCTGTCAATAGCAAACAACTTAAAACATTTATCCCAGGCTAAACATCGTCTATCGATATGTTTATCCTGAATACAGTAGAAGGATTGGCGAGTGCCAGTCTGATGCCAGTTTCAAATTTGCTTTGAATAGATGAAAATTCCATCATATTTCTGGGCTTTGACTCTATCCAAAAGTTATCAAATTCATAAAATAGATAACTGTACAATTGATGAAAGGCACGAATAGTCGGCAATGTTTTAGATGAATTATAAATGTGCGTCTTGGCAGTGCCGTCTCTCAGCAACCTGAGAGCCATACTAGTGAGATTGATTCCAACTATAGCAAAAGCGTAACCATATCGAGGATGCGTAGAATGTGATAGAGCGTGCGACGCAGCCGTAGGATATTCCTGCGCAAAGTAGACTAGATTCTCTAATCCCAATATTCCCATTCCACGAAAATCGGTCTTTGGATCATCCCCTTGAAAACCAATGTCTTGCCACTGTTTCGTTACTCTCGACTCGAGAGGCTCGTTGGCTTTCAACAAGTTCCATAGATTCAGTAATTGCATCTCGTGATCAGGATTCTCAGAGTCGTAAGCATTTTTTCTCATTTGTTCGCATTCCGCAATCAATTGATGATAACCCCAGATGAGCTCGACGCACTTACCAAACGATTTGGCAAAGTCCGGATGAGCCGTTGGATTTATTCTCTTTGTGATGAGCACAGTTCTTATTGCATCCTCCAGTACCCCTCGCTCAGTTTTGTTGTTGATTCCTTGCTGCGACGCCAAATCATCCAGATGCACCACCAGCGATTTTATATCCAAGTTTCTCGATTGTCTGAGAGATTTCTCTACCTCGAGGGTTCGTGGCGCACCCGAAGGCTTACCATAGCAAATTCTTTGAAGTTCGCACATCTGTGTAGTTTGATGAAGAAACCATTTTATCAAAGGTCTGAAATACCAACAGACCAGTGACCAGACGTAACAAATCATTTTTCAAAACACAGAATATCAAGACGATCCAATTTTTTCATGTCAAACGTATGTTTCGTCTTCTTGTTCTTTGATGCTGTATGCTGAAATCAGCGACATACGTTGACGATTCGCAAACTTTTCATATTATGTATAAAACTTGTATCGATATTGGAAATATATTTTATTTCCTTACAACCGATGAGACATTTGGTTATGTACCAAAAAAAATAACAAAGAACCAAGAAAACTTCGTCACTCGATGTAAATCGGATCTAAGAATACTAAGTAACACTGCAGTCGCAGTTTGTTTCGTAAGTAACAGACGCCGTTTCTCTGGAAACTGTAGGGATATTGATCTTTGCGTAATTATCGCTAACCTGCACTGACGTGTATGTCGGTTGTCTGATACTGCGATTGACAGAACCGAGCTTATAAAGCTTCACGCACGAGATGAATTATTACCGTCGCTCATATTATTTCCAATGCAAAAAGTATTATTTCTTAACTTATTACAAGTATTAAAACCTGTAATTATTTGTCACAAATTTGCCATTTAATTTCGTCGTGTTTTAAAAGTAAAATTTTTTAAACTGCTGACTCCTGCGGTTATTACTTCAATCGAGATATCGTACGTATTTACGATGAGATTGTATTTAGAGTTAAGATGCAGATAATGTAGAGAAACGTGTTACCTCAGTGCATCTTCGTAATCAACTGATCAAATAGAGGAAACTGTCAAACCAGCTAAATTAATGTGAAAATTCTCTTCGTATGCGAAGGGGGTGGGGGTCAGAATCCCTCTGGGTCGGTACTTTGCGATTTTCTCTCCTGCGTAAACACCAACCCGATCGGTAATAAATCTTTCTGTTGAAATTGTTGTAGAGTTTCGTTTCACAGATATAAGCAAAGCTTTACATGATGCACATCGCGGTTTATTATGTAAAACTCGTGGTGAAATAATTGAAAATAAAGATATTACAACTTCTGCGATTGCTACTTGATAGATTTAAGATATCGCACGTATTCTCCACGAGATTTGGATGGTAACCAATGTCCCGAAGACTCAGTCTCTCTAATGGCTCTTGACCGGCAGGAACGGCTGATGAAATTCGTCAAAATGCAATTCGAGAGATCGAGTCTTCGAGACATTGGTTAGCATCCGAGATTTGTATTTGGAACTGAGACGCAGATAATGTAGAACACTCTGTTATGTCAAAGCGTCGTAATCACACACAACTGATTCAATAGAGGAAACTGTTAGACCAGCTGAATATGTTTCTCGTGTATAATGCACCTGTAATGACCTGTTGATGTAAAAGTGTAGAGAACGCAGGTACTTTCCTACAGAAGGTCTATCTCAGAGATCAGCTGTTTCGGAATTACGGAATTACAATTCCAATTTTAACCTGGATTTTGTAATTAATTTTCATTCAAATACTAATTCTTTAGTATTTCAATGGAAACAAATTATTAATGCCACTAGAATTTGTATTTAAATCGACATAAATTATTAATACAACTGAAATTTGTATTTGAATCAAAACAAATTAGTAATTCTTGCTGGAGTTACGAATTGAATTGAAATAAATTACTAATTCCATCCAGAATTAGGAATTGAGCGGTAATTAAATGACAGAAGGATTTAAATCTGCAATCTGTGGTCTATCTCCTCTGTGTCTTACCATTAAGGTGAGGCGAAGTACTCAGTCAGTAACAAAAACTGTAAACCATGGATTTTATATACCGTAGACATTTCGGGAAAAATATGAGTTTTCGACAATCTCGTTGTCCTGTGCATCGTGTAATATTTGCTTTTTTTTTTTAAATATCTTTCTCGCACTCATCTGTCACGTGATATACATGTTTCACTTCACCTTAAGATGTCTAGCACCCTCTCGGTAGCACATCATCTTATTTTATTTTCGTTTAGTATGAATTTCGGAAATATTTGTCTTATTATTAACCGTGCAAACGTAAAAACATGGTCAGATCGTATCCGGGTCGTCCTTGTATCGTTTTACTTTCTCTGCAAAAGAAACGCCCGATGTCCACTCCTTGTGAAGTCGTACAGCTTTGATTGTTGACTGTCGATGATAGCCGGTAATTAGATCTAGAATTCAGAGAGTTCTATCGATTTGTTTCAAATTTTTGAATCGCATATTAGCAAAATATTTATAAACACGGAAATTTAGGTTTGCTATTTTTTTTTTCAATCCGTTAAACCATGTGAAAAAAATGATAAGTTTTTGTGATTCGACGTATGGCTTAAACCGGCTCCAGGATAATCAACTGTGGTTTCCATGCTCAGAAATTTCCATTGAAACCGATTAAACAGACAAAAAACGACATTGAAACCGATTAGTTTTCAATGGAATTTCCGCCTATTTAATGAGGTTCCATCGCTTTCAATGGGTTTTCCTAAGCAGGATTATTTACTGAATATTCGAAGCTACAATTAACGAAGATGTTAAGCCAATGAGTAAATAAATCCAATTCAATGAACCAAAATGTTACTGAGTAAAGTAACAGCAACAACAATCCACTGATTAAAACTACGCGATACGGTACTTTCGTTAAAACGTGTTTTTTTTTCATTCTTAATTTACATTGTTTGAAATCTTTTGTTTCGAACCCACTTTACATGACATATATAAAAAGTATTATTTAAATAAAAATCAAATCATTGCTGTACGAATGCTAATGAAAATACTTAATGCTTGCATAATACCCTGAATATAGTAACGTGTGACTGATTATCGCGTAGTTCTTTATAAAATTAACTCCCTCCTGTACCCGCGGTCATTCACAGCTGTCGTGTCGTTGAACGTGTACGTAATAAAAGCTGTGGTGATTGAGAATCGCTGTCGATAGATCGTAACCTGACGGATCCAACGACTTCTGCTAAATGACGAAATTAAACGATATTCCTGCTGTCAAATTCTGCAATGGATACAGCATGCCGATGTTCGGCCTTGGAACTTATCTGGTGAGCGCATTTCATATTTCATACGTATTACCGCATTGCGCAATATGTAACCGGTTGGTTAGATTCCTCAATAGACGTCGTCGATTCTACCAAGTAGCTATATCCACGTATCAATTCGAGCGGTTCATTCGAACGCTCCATGATTCATTCGAACATCCTTGCAACTAATATAATTTTTTGAATATATTTGGATATGTAAGGTGGATGTTGCAGTCATAAACTATTTATCCTACGCATAAATAAGTTTCGATAAAGATTCGTTTCTATTTATTGAGTACTTTTCGGATGGAAAAATGATTTTTCCAATTTACAAGTAATTATTATAAATATTTTATAGTATTTATCGGTTATAGTATTAATGAGATATTATAATTGAAGACAATTGTTCAATGTGGTACATTTACTTTACATTATTTATCAATTTGTTCACCAGTTTTATTTAAAGATAATTCGATTAGTTAATAAATGGGATAAAAATCTTATTCGTTATTTCCTTAATGTTTGGAAATAAATCTAATATCGCTTGGATATATATATATTGCTCTAGAATCAAAGTAATTTCAATGATCGAACCAGAGATTAAGTTGTTATTCCAGATTTATAAAACTTCTTGTTCCTGAGAATTGCACTACGAGCATTGTTTAATTTAAGTAGTAACATTCATTTCGCGAGAAGATATTTAATATTTTTCGAACAGGTGTTTTATAATGAAGAATGCAAGTGTTTCATCTTAGAATTTATACTTTGGATTGTAAAAGCTTAGAGACGAACAAAAATATTCATATTCTGATTGAATTCGACATCTCACGAAAACAGATAAATATTTCGGTAATTAGCTGAAATAATTTCGTTCTTTGAAAATTGATGAAAAGTAGAAAATTTTGTTTCAAATCTGTACAATCAGTTTAGATCGTTAAATTTCTCTTTAAATCTACAGAATTTGCAACATATCACGATGAAATAATAAAGATTTTTTCACAATATTGTTAATATTTTTTATATAATTTTCAAACTGTAAAGAACGTTATCTTTATTTTTATACTTAAGGCTGTACGAATATCACATAACTTGCTTCATAGATACAAAAAAAAATCCTGTTAAAATTCATGCGCGAACACATCCAACCTTTACTTCGATTGACTTCCTGTTGGATTTGGGTAGGATCGGACAAAAGGTTGATTCGTGCGAAAAAATCAGCCTGAAACGAACCGAGTTTCAACCGTCATGTAGCAGAGGCAAGATTTCGATTAATAGCTGGTTTTACCAGAACTAACCGATTTCCAAGCGTCGCATAGCAGAACGGTTGAAAATCGGATGGTTTCTTGCACAAATCGACCAGTTGGAATTGGTTTGATAAAAAATTGGGCAAGTCCGCAAGGTTTATATAGGAAGGGTGCGATATAGGATCAGAAGAAGATTTGGAAAGTTGAATTTCATTAATTCCGCACCTTAAAAATTTAAAGGAAGTAGAGAAATTCCTCTCAATTTTGTATAACCTATTGAGATCGTTAGCCCTTTAGGCAGGGGTGCGCACGCTGCGAGTGGCCACATGGGTCGTAACCCGCTCGTAGAAACTTAAGGTTATTTGAAAACGTAACATTTTATTTATTCGAAATACTTGTTTGTTTACAATCAATTAATAGATTATTAAAAACATTGATTTCATCGATATGCGATGACGTAGTCGGTATAAAAAAACTGTTTACCCATTTTTTTAAGGGTGCCAGCAACTTTTGGATGAAAGCAAATATCTCTTCGTTCATTCGTTTCGCACATTCACGTAAATTGCTTTTGCCCAGGAACAAAACGTTCCTGATATCAACTGAGCCGGGGGGGGGGGGGGGGTGTGTGTGCTCATAATCGCCTTCGGGTAATGTGATACTACTCGGTCGGTTAACAAAAAAACTGTAATCTGAATTTCTTTGTGACCGGTTGATCGGTCGGATAAAAGCCGTGAACGTTGCCCTCTCCGCTTAACAATTCTACACGATGACGTTCTCGTCTTTTATCCGACAGATAAATCGTAGTGGAAAAATTCAGGGTCGCAAGACTATCTCTCTTGCACCCATACATTTTCCATGGTTCTTCCAACCATGTGTCAATTAATTGAGATGACCATCAACCTATGTAAATATTTATTTATCTTCCACAGTCCACGGGAGGTGATACAGGAAAAGCTATCAAATACGCAATAGATGTTGGATATCGGCATATTGATACCGCATCCGTTTATCTTAACGAAAAAGAAGTAGGTAAAGCGATAAAAGAAAAAATCGAAGATGGGTCTGTCAAGCGTGAAGAGCTATTCATCACGACAAAAGTGAGTTGAATTTTTTTGTTTTTATTATATTATTCATAGTTATCTAAATAAGTGCCATTTAAAAAAGTGCTTAACTAATTTATAACATTCAAACAAATGTTTTAGCTCTGGAACAATTGTCACAAAGAAGAGCGAGTCGTCCCTGCGTGCAAAAAATCATTGGAAATACTTGGACTCGAATACATAGATCTTTATCTGGTGCACTGGCCATTTGGTTGTAAAGTACGCAGAGATGATAATAAATTTAAATGATAAATGTATTTTAAATACTTTTTAGCTGGAATAACTATGAGAAACATCTTAAAACAAAGAATAATACATTTTTTTAAATATTAATTAAATCAAATAACGTTTCTTCGTTTATCAAAATATTAATAATTTTATTTCGCTTTAGAAAAATCGATGATTCGAAAGGAAAAGTATTTTTAATAAATTTATATTTTAATATTAACAAAGACTGAAAATGCACGACTCGTATCGACTATTTATATTACGCACAAAACAAAAATGAATTTTTCATAGGATGGGGACGATCTTATGGCGGTTGACTCCGATGGCAAGATGATTGGTTCGGACGTTGATTATCTGGAAACCTGGCGAGGCATGGAAGAATGCGTCCGACAAGGTTTGACGCGAAGTATCGGTATCAGTAATTTTAATTCCGAACAGATCGAACGTTTGATGAATACCGCGGTTATCAAACCAGTGAATAATCAGATTGAATGTAACGTCAATGTGAATCAACGAAGACTCATAGAATTTTGCGCCAAGCACACCATAACGGTGACCGGTTACTCGCCTATAGGAAGACCGGGAAATCGTTTGAAAATAGGAAATTCACTGGAAAATCCAAAAATCTTACTAATTTCTGAAAAGTACAAAAAGTCACCGGCCCAAATAGCCTGTCGATACGTGGTAAATAAAATCTTATCGATACATTTGTTTCTTTTTTACGTTGTCTTCCATTTCTTTAAATTGAAATACATTTCTTTTCATGAATTATATCTTCTTTTTCGTAAAGTATCAACAAGGAGCTGCGCCTATACCAAAGTCAGTTACTCCAAGTCGTATCAAAGAGAATATCGAGATCTTTGACTTCAGTCTGACGGATGAAGAAATGAAAACTATTGAGTCATTGGGTACAGGTGAACGAATTGCCCCATTCAATGAGTAAGTTAAATAAAATATCATTTTTATTTAACCTTCGTGATTTTTAAAAATACAACATTTTTCTAATTAATTAATTTTTCTTGCAGTGCAATTGATCATAAATATTGGCCATTCAAGATACCATTCTAGAAGTCAAGGAAATGTAATGAAATAACTTTTTTTTTCGACATGATATGACATAAAACCTAACACTCACAAGATATTATCGATCGTACGTGTAATAAACGATTTGTTGTATTTATTTGCACGCGTGTACGAAGCCAAACGTAATAATGTTACTTGCCAGAGACGTATTACAAATGAAAATTAGAATTGCTGTACGACTGTTGTAGATTCTAAGACTATGATTCAGCTGAAACAACAAGCTTAATGGACTTTGCGAAAACAATGTGACAACGCGTATATCTACCATACGATGTATAATGTAATTAAGATCTCATCTCGAAGGCAGAGAACAATATAACTACCCTTCACGCATAATTCATTCAATCGAAGTACCTAATAGAACGAAAATGGAAGGCTAATTTTGTTACCGCTCTCACCGACAAAATACGACAACTACAGACAATTTCAGTCTCACTGCTCGAATGAAAATTTTGGGCGCATGGTTCGTGGGAAATATTGAAATCTCTGGATGATACCTTTAACTGTATGAACGCTAACTCATACATCGACGTTAATATATTATAGACGCTTCTGTCACACTTCTACAAAGTTATTCAACTAAATATATATCGATTACTCGTTTAGGTTCAATAACATTGACTGATTTTTAAAAATTGTTGTGTAACTAATTTTTCAACGTAGGAACTAGTTTTTTTTGGCTTAACTGTACTTATTGACACTTCTCAAGACTCTTTTTGCGCTTATCGTAACTAGATCGATAAGACTTTATCGATAGGAAAAGAAAATAGTTGCAAAACTGAAATTTACCAAAATCGTCTGGTACGAACATAGAGTTGGATGACTGAAAAACGATTTATTATCGAATCACAATGACAAGAAATTTCTGACACATAACTGTTAACCCCAGTCTCGTTACGTCTGTGACTATATTGTTGATCCCGAATTCATAAAGTGAGGTTAATATCAGTGTTAGACAGAAGCAAAGGGAATCAGTTCTATATAACAATGTCCGAATCGATGAGTCATTAACGAAAGGCTGCGGAGAGAATCTACAAGGAAATTACTACAAGAATGACGATGCTCGCAAAGGCAAAACGTTTCTCGTCAACCACAACCTGGAATTGTTTCGACGATGCATCGAAAATTTTCAAAAAAAATCATAGAATAATCGTTATGCGCGTTATGGATCTAATTTTAACGATGATCGGTTGCATAGTACTCAACATTGATCACAGACCAAACATACGAAGATTCGAAAAATTATTCACACCCGATTGTTTGGAAAATATTCGGAGTGACCTTGACAACATGCTGCGCTTTGAAAAAGAACTCGTTGACTCGTTTCTCATTACATGGATAAAAATGAAGTATTCCAAAAGCGAGATGTTTTCTTCAACAACGATGAATGATTCTTCTGGACAATCTTTGCGAAAAAACGATCTCAGACTAGCAGTTTTGCAGGTCGTTAATTTAATGATATTTCGAAAATCAACGGAGCCTCATATTTTTTCTTTAGACGACATAATTGCTTGCGGAATAACTCGCAATCGTTTAATCGCTGGGAAAAACTCTGGCAGATCTATCACCGATTTTCTTAGTTTCATAGAATATCCGAGAAAAGTTAAAATAATCGCCCTCGCTAAGCCACGACATAAATTTTCTAAATCAATGAACGAAAAGCCAAATAACTTCTTCAGTTCTACCGCGTCCTGCGTATCCGTCGAAGATATAAATGACGATTGGATGACATGTTTTTTGGATAATAATGTGCCATGTTCCGAGCTGAAAAACGATGAACGTAATTGGTCGACGGAAGATGATAATATTGAGACTCATGTTTGCAAAAAATTTCGTTGCCCCCTTTGCTATGGATGGTTGTGGCTTCCGGTTTGCTATTGCATCTACAATGTCACGTTGTTCTTTCTGGATTTTCTACGAAGCTTCGTCAATATGATTCTCGTATATTTCGGGGAGAGTTGAAGACTCTCGAACAACTGTTATAAAGGAGATGATGGCATATTGCGATTTAACGTATTGACATTAATGTATGTTGGAAAAGAACTCGCCGAAATGAATTAGAGATTGTTATGAAGCTAAAACGAAATATGTTTACAGAGTTCGGGAATCGCAACTTTGGATGTCACGGTACGTCGACACTGGAGAATTTTTCAACCAAGCGTTCGAAATGAACGATTTAATTGGTCGTAAGTAAATGACCAACCATATAAATATATTATATAAATATGGTTTAAGTTAAGAAAGCAACAAAAACTGTAAACGACAATCACTCGATGGGAAACTCTGTTAGTGCCGGATGAATTACTTATGAAAGATAGTAAGAAATTGTATGAAAATAAATGTACGATAAGGATTGAGCTTGTTATCTTCAATACGACTAGAAATATTGGTTACGTGTGCACAGTGAACTATATTCATTGATATTTTGACCAGTTACTACAGCGTTTAGCTGTCAATAATATATTTGATCAAACAAGTCATAACTTTACGCCTCGATCGAGTTGAAAGTAATTTCGATCTTCAACGTCGTCGATGGAATCTCGGAGTTTGGTTGAGATCGTCATACATCCTTAAGGTCCAGGTACACCATCGTGTGATAACGAGAAGAATCGGAATGTTGCAGACGCTTGTAACAGAACGGCCACCCGATGGTTATGACGCATACGTTGTCTTTTGAAAATTGCGAGATCGGTATTGGGTGCAAAGGTATAGCGAAAAGCGAACACGTGTTTGGCACGAACGGGTTCGTCTCATACCCACGAAGATACGTGACAAGAGATAACGGCATGTTGCCAATTAATAACACATGTGTTGATAAAAATGTCTATTAGGGAAGAACTACGCTGCCGAAACAAATCATAGATTTTTTATTTTATCAGATAAAGCGCCATCGAAATGTGTTGACAGAGTTTGGGTGTTGACTTTAAAATTATTATTTTAAGCAATCATTTGAGACAAACATATTGATTGTTCATAGTAAATGACAAACCATATAAATTATATATGCAATATTATATTAGTATGACTTGAGTTAACAAAGCGGTAAATATTTTCATGAATTCGTGCTTAATTGGAAACTGCATTTGTCTCATATAAATTACTCCTGAAGGACAGTGGACAATTGTATGAAAATAAGAATATGAAAGGAAATCACGTACGATAAGAATTGAGCTTGTTATCTTCAATACGACTACGAATGACTTTTTCCCATTTACAAAAAAAAAAAGCGAAATCACGTGTTTGGCACGAAAGTGTTCGTGTCAAAGACACGAAGCTCTGTGACCAGAGATAACGGCACGTTGCCAATTAATAACAGATGTGTTGACAGAAATGTCTGTTAGGAAAGAACTACGTTGATGAAGCAAATCATAGATTTTTTACTTTATAAGATTAAGCGTCATCGAAATGTGTTGACGGAGTTCGGGAATCGCAGCTTTGGCTGTTCTGGCACGAGGACGTTTTTAAATTATTTTTTTAAGCAATCATTTGAGACAAACGTATTAATTGTTCATAGTAAATGACAAACTATGTAAATTGTATATGTATTATATTATTATGATTTAAGTTAACGAAGCAGCAATTATTATCATAAATTCGTGCCTAATTAGAAACTGCATTGTCTCATATAAATTACTCCTGAAGAACAGTGGACAATTGTATGAAAATATAAATATGAAAGGAAGTCATGTACGATAAGAATCGAGCTTGTTATCTTTAAAACGACTGCAAAGGACGCCAACGTGTGTAGGAGTACAGTAAACTATTGTGAATAATCAATGATATATGGAAACATTTTCTTATCATTGAAATATATTAACTGATAACGTGTTGGAAACGGAATTTGGTTGAGATTGTCGTATAAGCTCTCTCTCTCTCTCTCTCTCTCTGATCCTCTCTCAAATTGCAAAAATAATTTCTCTCATCAATATATAACGAGTAAGCTACAAAACCATAAAATATTTCTTGCTGCTTCTGAATAAGTTTCGGTGCGAAACATTAGAACTCTGAATATTAAAAAAGTTTATACATAGAAAATAAACCCCTCCAGGGCCTAAAGTACGATATTAATTGTTAAAAAAAAAACACAAAAAAACGTAGATTAATATTATAATTTGTGTCGTTTGTCAATAACAGTGCGTTCGACGAATATAATTATTTAAAAAATTAATCAAACCTTACAAAAATCCAAAAATTTGTGTACACGTTATCAAGTAAAAATATTACGGGCAATTAACTTTTTCAAATTTTTATCAACAATATAATAAACGTGTTTTTCTCAAGAGGTAAGGAGATCCTCTTAATGTAATAATTTCAAAGGGACTTGTTCCGTTTCTTTTTCAATTGTCCGTAGTTATAAACTTTTCGAAGAAATGTGACCATTCTATGATCGATCGAGCATGGGTCGGTTAAAGGTAATCACACACGCGCGTACACATTTCACGCATTCACACGTATATACACATTTTCCAATAATCAAACTTCGGAGGCGCTGAATGAATCCCTTCCGTTTGAAACACATCAGGCTCACTGGGATTGTATTATCTCTTTGGAGAATCTAGACAACGTGGTAATTTTCCACGACTGCCGAGAGCTGCGTCAAGGACAATTCTCACCGAATTATTCGCGACTAAAGTGTTAACCGGCTCGACATAACACAGCCAATGCTGAGTCATATATATTACATGCACTTACACTGATAACCGGGAGCTGAGGCCATGCTATAAATGAATTCGTAGTAGTAGTTATATAACGGAACGCGTATTGTTCTGTCTATAGGGTATACAACAATTGTGTTTCGACTGTATGAGTTATTTGACGCATGCGCAGAGCTGTTCAATGCTGCCACAGCGAAAAAAAAAGCAGTAGAAAGGGCATTGCGTTGCCGGCTCGGGTATAAAAACCTCGTGAATAGCTTCTTCTCTTCAAAGTTTTCATTTAAACGTCACAGTGTGATACTACTGATCGAAAATCTTCGTTGGAGTAAACCAATATTCGTGTGATATCCAGCGAATTAAATATGTCGCTAAACGTGCCAAAAATAAAGTTTAACAACGGCAACGAGATTCCTAGCTTTGGCTTGGGCACATGGAAGGTAGGAGAAGATTTTACTCTGTGTTGTAATCGATTAGCGATATCGTCGGCGGAAATAATGTCAAATGACTTATCGAGAGATCCGAAAAAAATCGTGAAATATAGGATAAGGCTGGCGTGACAGTGATAAGAGAGATGACGAAATTATTTTTTTTTTGTACACATTGTATATACTTCATTCGTTCATTCATTTATTATTTTTTTATATTTTTTTTTATACATTTAATATATTTTTCAAGCTCATTGGTCATTGACACTTTGGAGCAATCATCGAGATAAGTTAATTCCCGAGTGGAAGTATTTAATTTATTTACTCACGCGACTTTTTCACACATGTTGTATAATAATAATAATTAGAGTATTCAGTCGTATATTATTCCAGCCGGTAATTGCAATCCTATTGAATTAGATTCGAAGCACATGCCAAACATGATTTTGTCATTAATTTAGTAAACTGTGGAAAAGAATCGTTAGCGATTCCAGTTTGACCTCGACGTCGGAATACCGATATCTCGGATAGATTATCTTTATGTTAAACGCTAAGTCGGCCTTTCGTCTGAGTGGTATCGCTCAAATAAAAGACAATAACAATAATAAGGAAACAAAAAGATATTCAACACGAAAATTAAATTAATTTCTATAACTTTGTACACCTCGTTTTAATTATCATGATGTTTTCTATAATTGATATAGGACAATAAGCGTTACAATAATATCTTGGAATACTTGTTAAAGCTTAAAAGTGAAGTTTATAAAATGAATTATGTAGCATACATAATATTTGTTATTTAAAGTAGAATTTCAGGTGGTGATTGATGGAGTGGTGTTCGGTATACAAAAATGTTACATGACATACATACGTACATTACATACATCACATTGTACAAATGTATATACACAACGTAATGTATGTACATACGTACGTCACTCATGCGTTACTATATTTATATTTGACTAAATATATCTCAAAACCCAAAGAATAAACGAAATTAACATTTTTTTATAACATAATATTTTTATGCTTTTATAAAATAGATTCGTTTGATGTTGAATTCTTGAATTTCGTTGAGACGTTAGAAAGAAAAACGTGTCGTTTACTATAGGAGATACATACCAGTCGTGTTAACTTCAATTGCAATTATCTCGGAAATGATAAATCTTTTTTTTTTAATTTGCAGAGATTCTGATAATATATTTGGTAAATGTGGAGAATACGGACCTACCGCCAAATCGCCTTCTAAATAGGTGCATTCGACGCGTATCCCCACGGGGAACAACTTTTTCCTCTGCCATTTTCGGCGCTTCGGCCCAGGAACGAAGATATTCGAAGAAATTCAAACAGTCTCATTGCTTTACACATTATAATCGAAACACCGGAAACAAGCAACTGAACTGCTCCCGTGTACGAAAGTAGTAAACATACTAACGGAAGGTCATCACGACTGGAAGCATATACGCCCGGGGCAGGTTATAATGTGTAAAGCACCTAAAGAACCTTAAGAACCTATTTAGAAGGTAATCGGCGATAGGCCTGTATTCTCCACATTTATCATAAAAGGTAACTTCAAACGCTGAATATCTTCGTTCCTGGGCCGAAGCGCCGAAAATGGCAGAGGAAAAAGTTGTTCTCCGTGGGAAGACGCATCGAATGCATCTATTTAGGTAGAAGGCGATTTGGTGGTAGGCCCGTATTCTCCACATTTACCATATATTTAATTATTTATATCCTAAGTTTTAATAAATTATTATATGGAGGTGATATCTTAAGTATATCAAATAAAACGTAATATAGATCATAATCTTGAACAGAATTCGACGTAATTTGAATAGACACTTTATCGTACAATGAGAGAAGCTTTTTTTTTAAATATTAATAAACAATTTGTCGTTCCTGCAAATATTTTCTTTCATTAAACAAACGTTCGTGGATTTAATAACATTGTTTTTTCAATTTATTTACTATTAACTGATTTCAATGCATTGTTTTATTATTTTTTTTGCACATTATAATAAAATCTAATAATTAATTTATCAATTTACACAGAAAGACAATTCCATAGTTGCAATAAAAATTTCATTGAAGGTAACATTTTTCTTGAAAATTTTCTTATGATAAATACATTTCAATTGAAACAATTAAATAAAAATGTAATTCATCTACTTTTTATATTTATAATATTTTCTTTGGTTATTTCACTAATTAAGAAATAACATTTTCAATTAATTACAAGTTTTATTGAGAAAATTTTTGTAATTGCAATAGGCATAACGTAACTACAGCTTTTTTTTCTTTAAATTAATTCACTCTAATTCGGTAAGTTAAATTTTAGTCTGTGAATTAAGCGTTTATTCGTTTAAATATTTTTATTCATTTATTTTTTCACCGTGGAATAAAATTTAATATCGAAGATCAATCATATTAAGAAGAACAATTAATTGTCTTTCATTTACAGTCGAAACCCGGTGAAGTTACTCAAGCGGTGAAGGATGCTATTGACATTGGCTACAGGCACATTGATTGTGCCCATGTTTATGGAAACGAGAAGGAAGTTGGGGAAGCTCTGGCGGCCAAGATTTCTGAGGGTGTCGTGAAACGCGAAGATCTCTTTATTACAAGCAAACTTTGGAACACATATCACACAACCGAGCTTGTTGAACACGGCATCAAGCAATCCCTCAAGAATCTCTGTATCGATTACCTAGATCTTTATCTAATTCATTGGCCAATTGCTTATAAAGAGGGCGATAACTTGTTCCCGACGAATTCTGATAACAGTCCACTTCTCAGCAATGCTGATTATATCGACACGTGGAAGGGTATGGAAGCAGTGCTGAAGAAAAACTTGACCAAGAGTATCGGTGTGAGCAACTTTAATTCCGAACAAATCGAGAGACTATTGAAAAACTCAACGGTTAAGCCTGTTGTTAATCAGGTTAGTCTATTATTCTATGCAGTTTTTAACAATAAATTCAGCAATTGAATATAATAACTGAGATATATATATATTTTTTTTACATAATTTGTAAATTCTATATCCAATAATCCGTAATTTTATATCCAATTTGGGAAACTTCCATAAACAATGATTCAAACACAAAATGAGTAAAGCTGCTAAAAAAAAATGGTAACAGTTCAAGATTGATTGTTCGAAACGTTGTTCTGATTATTTTCCAGATGCAAATATAAAAAATTCAATTGAATATTATAGTTGAATTTTTTTTAATTCAAAATGATGTGAAAAAAAAAATGAACCTCTTTCTATAATTTTTCATATTCGAATCTGAAGTTTTTTTCTCAAATGATAAGAATACAGAAACGCGTTTCACTAAAATGTGTGTCCTCCTTCCCGTTAAGGGTAATTTTCCATCCAAATAAACTGTTTTATTATCGAAATTATGTACTAGAAAGTGTCTGGTGACATATTCGATAATTACGGATAGAAGGAATAATTTTTTAAGTGGAATCGAGCTTACCATTATTATTATTATTTTATTTTGAAAAAGTATAAAATTAAACAAAAATTGACTGATTCAATCGACATAATTTATTTACTATTTTATGCTGATGATAAGCTTAATCCACAGGAACACAACTTACCGTTTAATCCATTTGTTTGGCAAAAATATAAAAAATAATGATTGCCATCTAAAAATCTTGTACGTAATAATTAATTTAAAAACTGCGTGTTGATTAGTATTTTTATTTAAACTTAGCGTTGACGTTAATCGATTATATAAAATCTACATCTGCTGTACTGAGAATTTCTTAATGAAAACGTATTAAGAATTGTCTAAAGATTTCCACAGATCATACAGACGTGACGCATCGTATGCGATTGCAATAATATCAGAATAGTAATCTATGTGTTTATTTCTTTAACATTTCAGATCGAATGTCATCCGTACTTGACACAGAAGAAGCTTAGCGAGTTTTGCAAGGCTAGAGACATCGTTATCACCGCTTACAGTCCCCTTGGATCACCAGATAGGCCATGGGCCAAGCCCGATGATCCTAAGCTTCTCGATGACGCCAAACTCGTTGAACTCGCTAAGAAGTACAAGAAGACACCTGCTCAGATCCTCATACGGTACCAGGTAAGTTATTAGCGAGCAACCAGTTTGAATGTTTGTATTGAGAAGTAGAATGATCATCGTACTGACTTGAATTGTCAATCCCGTGCTTCTATAGCTCGATCGTGGTCACGTGGTGATTCCTAAGTCTGTCACAAAGTCTCGAATCGCACAAAACTCCGAAATCTTCGACTTCAAGCTCAGCCCTGAAGACATCGCCTTCGTCGATACCTTTGACTGCAATGGACGTATTTGTCCAATGACCGGGTAAGCAATAAACATTATGATTTGTATCCTATCAATGCATTTTTCGTTGAAATTTATTCTTGAAACTGCGTTTTTTTTGTGCAGATCCGAGTCCAGCGCCTACTTCCCCTTCAACATTCCCTTCTAAAATCAATGTTATCATGCGAGAGCTTTAAAAATCGTTTTAAATCACGCGTGTCTCGAATATGAAGTTATGTTAAAAAGTTTATAATTATACAACACTGTCCATTGAACCACTGTTCAAACACATGGAATTTCCTGCCAGAGTTTTCTATACGATGTTCGGATAAAATAAAATTCATGTAAAATAACGTGTTGGTTTCGTCAATCCTGCGTATCCTCGTTATACAATACTTGGTCTTTTATTTACAGAATCGTATGAGTTTCGGTTAAATTTAACATATTTTCTGATTATCGTCAACTCTTTTATACACTTTATGACAATTCAAATTCATAATTATATTTTCCAATTATATTATAAAGGGTGATTTTTTAAGAGCTTGAGAACTTTTTTTTAAAAAAAAACGCATAAAATTTGCAAAATCTCATCGGTTCTTTATTTGAAACGTTAGATTGGTCCATGACATTTACTTTTTGAAGATAATTTCATTTAAATGTTGACCGCGGCTGCGTCTTAGGTGGTCCATTCGGAAAGTCCAATTTTGGGCAACTTTTTCGAGCATTTGGGCCGGAATAGCCCGAATTTCTTCGGAAATGTTGTCTTCCAAAACTGGAATAGTTGCTGGCTTATTTCTGTAGACTTTAGACTTGACGTAGCCCCACAAAAAATAGTCTAATGGCGTCAAATCGCATGATCTTGGTGGCCAACTTACCGGGCCATTTCTTGAGATGAATTGTTCTCCGAAGTTTTCGCTCAAAATGGCCATAGAATCGCGAGCTGTATAGCTCTTTGGCTATACTAATAAATGTTCAAGTGATTAGTGGATTTGATTAAACGATATATTTATTTATTTTACAGGCGAACTGATATTTTACATTTATACACAAGTAGCGTGGTTGAATAAGATATAGGTTATACACAGGTAAAGTTCCATGAACCAAACCTAGACCCTTAGAACTCACTATCTGTAGTCAGTCGAATACTCAAGAAGCGACAAGAAGAAAAGTAACCAGAGTGGTCACCTGAAAATAGGGTGTGGGCTAGTTGGTAAATTCACCGGTAGTGGCATGACAGTCGGTGGATCGACAAGGTTGCTGCTGGTGGCCACAGCTGTGTGGCATGTAGCGCCATCTTGTTGAAACCACATGTCAACTAAGTTCAGTTCTTCCATTTTTGGCAACAAAAAGTTTGTTAGCATCGAACGATAGCGATCGCCATTCACCGTAACGTTGCGTCCAACAGCATCTTTGAAAAAATACGGTCCAATGATTCCACCAGCGTACAAACCACACCAAACAGTGCATTTTTCGGGATGCATGGGCAGTTCTTGAACGGCTTCTGGTTGCTCTTCACTCCAAATGCGGCAATTTTGCTTATTTACGTAGCCATTCAACCAGAAATGAGCCTCATCGCTGAACAAAATTTGTCGATAAAAAAGCGGATTTTCTGCCAACTTTTCTAGGGCCCATTCACTGAAAATTCGACGTTGTGGCAGATCGTTCGGCTTCAGTTGTTGCAGGAGCTGTATTTTATACGGTTTTACACCAAGATCTTTGCGTAAAATCTTCCATGTCGTCGAATAACACAAACCCAATTGCTGCGAACGGCGACGAATCGACATTTCACGGTCTTCAGCAACACTCTCAGAAACAGACGCAATATTCTCTTCTGTACGCACTGTACGCATTCGTGTGGTTGGTTTAATGTCCAATAAAGTAAACTGAGTGCGAAACTTGGTCACAATCGCATTAATTGTTTGCTCACTTGGTCGATTATGTAGACCATAAATCGGACGTAAATCGCGAAACACTTTTCGAACCGAACACTGATTTTTGTAATAAAATTCAATTATTTGCAAGCGTTGCTCGTTAGTAAGTCTATTCATTATGAAATGTCAAAGCATACTGAGCATCTTTCTCTTTGACACCTTGTCTGAAATCCCGCGTGATCTGTCAAATACTAATGCATGAAAATCCTAACCTCAAAAAAATCACCCTTTACAAACATACGAATTTCGTTCTATATTGTGACACCACGTTTTAAAAAATAAGCAGAAAATTTTATTTTCCTATTGCCCTGATACAAAATTATATTTAGTACAAAATCATAGCAGTGTATAGATTCTCTCATTCTTAAACTACATTATGAGCAATGTAATTCAACGACGCGATAAGAGCATTTCAATGACAGTTTTAAAGTCGTTATTATGTCAAAATTTCAAAAAGATTGTTTTATCTTACTTAACAGCTGAATTATTATTTATATTACGATATTACTATTATTATTAGGTAGAAATTTAGAAAAATTATGAAAAAAGCAATAACTGACAATTCCTGATCGAAAAAAAAAATGGATTTCCACCATAGACAATATAATTCGTGATATTATAATAAGTAATTACACAGGGATTTAATAAGCTCGATTCACAAATTGTTTTACGCGCAATTGCATTAAATGACGAGATAAAAGCGATTCAATGAAACCTTTATATTTGTCGTGGTTACGACTGAGTATCATTTTTGTTGCTGAGAATCACCGCGATCGTCAGTTAGTTAAATGTTAATCTAAGAAATTGTTGACGTTTATGAATTAAAAAATACTTATCTAATGCGAGGATGACTAACGAGTAACGAACGAATGAAGAGCATCGTTTCACAGCAAAAATAATAAATTTCAAAGAGTCTAAGATAGTTAACTCTAGATACAAATGTTTACCTATCGAGCAAACATGAATTTTTCATAGAATACAATAGAATCTACGAAGGTCAGTATTTCTGTGATACCGTTCTAGTCGCATGATATCCTTTATTACAATCGCAACGTTCAGCAGCGCGTACTACAATTATAAATTCCTATTGAGTATGTAACTGTGGTTCAGTCAATTCACCTCCGCAACAAGTAAAATGACGACCGTCAAGTTTTACAATGGAAATGAGTATCCGTGTCTTGGATTGGGAACTTGGAAAGTAAGTACTATATTTATAAACTTAAGCAAATTTTAATTATTTTAATGACATACTTATTGCTGTTAGACAAACAAAACTATCTCATTAACATATAAATTTAATTAAGTGTACACTGAAATCAAACTTGGAGGTCTTTTTACAATAACAATTTGATAATTGTTTAAATATTTGTTTAAAAAATATAGCTAACCATGAAGAATCAGCCACTGAACCATTTGAGTAAAAATTTATTTCGACAATATGTATTTTTAATCTAAAATAATATTATATTGTGCATTTTATTTTTAAAAAAATGTTGACTGTAGTATTTGGTGAGTCAATATAGTAAAATAAATATTGTACAAAGGAACGTTGATTTATTATATTTAATAGACCTGAAAGTTCCACAGTAGAATTTTTATTTACAATAAAATTCATTAAATAATATGATTTTTAGTTTCAAATTTATGGTGTGAAGAAATACATCAATTTGTACAAAGTGTAATTAATACAACATGTACTCGACGATACGTGCTTTGCGTGTCTTCTGTTTATTTCACAACTTTTAGTAAGTTAAGAAGACTGCTTAATTAAATTTACACATTGTGTTTTTGGGCGATGTTACGACATAGAAAGTTTATATCGACTCAATTATTTTCACAAAATGTCATGAATGGCTAAATTTCTCCATCGTTACTGTAGTCTTTAACATCGGAGATAGGAAAGTGTGAAAATACATAAAAGTTTTACTTATTTTTTATTTAAAAGTGTAAAGCTTTTATTTATTACACCATTACGTAAAATAATATTTAGCATATAATTTATTTCAGCTCAGTTTCAAATATTAGAATAAGTTATTGTTGCGAATGTTACGTTAGAAGATCTTTTGATCTTTCTAGCCAAATTGAAAATAGATAAACCTCACTTTCATTGGTCAAACACTCGGTAAATCATTTCTAATGGAAAATATAGAAATAACGATTGAGGATTCGTGAAGAAGATCAGAAATACGATAAAAACTAGTAATTTATGAATACCAATTCTAGTCGAAACCAGGTGAAGTAGCTCAGGCTGTCAAAGATGCGATCGACATCGGCTACAGGCACATTGATTGCGCGCCTGTCTATGGAAACGAAAAGGAAATCGGTGAGGCCATCAAGACGAAAATCATCGAAGATGTCATTAAACGCGAAGATATATTCATCACAAGCAAACTATGGAACACCAAACATCGTCCAGCCCTCGTCGAGGCAGCTTTGAGAAATACGCTTAAGGATCTTTGCGTAGATTATCTGGATCTTTACCTGATACATTGGCCGTTCGCGTTCAAGGGTAAATATTCAAGGATTTTGACACGTTCTCCTCTGTCATTGCTGTCAATTCATATTCGAAAAAAATGATTTCACTCAAATGTTTTTCGTATTACACCAGAATTGATAAAAATATCTTTAGAAATAATGAAGATTATTTAACGAAGTTATTTTATTCTAAGAGGGTGACGAATTATTTCCAACAACCAAAGACGGTAAGATTCTAACGGGTGATATCGATTACATCGACACATGGAAAGCTATGGAGAGCCTTCAGATGAAAGGATTAGTGAAGAACATCGGTGTCAGTAACTTCAATTCACGACAGATAGAGAGACTTCTGAAAAATTGCGAGATCAAGCCGGTGACTAATCAGGTAGAGTGTCATCCGTATTTGACTCAAGCAAAACTCTCCGATTTCTGCAAGTCCAAGGGAATCACTGTAATAGCGTACAGTCCACTAGGATCACCGGACAGACCTTGGGCCAAACCCGAAGACGCTTTGCTACTTGAGGATCAGAAGATAAAAGCAATCGCTGCTAAATACAATAAAACATCAGCTCAAGTAATATTGCGTTACCAGGTAATTCGAACACGTAAAAAAGAAAAAGAATTTGATTAAGCAAGTTTAAAAAACAGGTAAATCTACGGAATTGATTGATCCACAGATTGAGCGAGGACACATTGTAATCCCGAAGTCAGTTTCGAAAAATCGTATTCAAGAGAACTTCGACATCCTCGACTTTAAACTCTCGCACGAGGACGTCGTACAGATCAATTCTTTTGATTGCAATAGCAGAATTTGTAACATGCAAAGGTATAAAAAGTATGGAAATTCAGTTTCAGTACCAAATAATTTATAGAAATTTGAAACTGACAAATATTATTGCCATTTGCAGTTCTGTGGAGTTCGAGCACTATCCGTTCGGTCCGAAAGACGAGTTCTAGACACCGATCAGCTAAATATCCTTGCGAAACAAGGAATATCCCAATGCTTTTTTCATTTCTGAGAAAAATGTCTTTCTTCAGTTCTTAATGGTTTTCTTAATTTGTATAATCGATTGAAAAACTAAATATTGTTAATCATGTTACACTTTTTATTTCCATATCGTAAGCTCTCAACGATATTTTATCGAACATTGATAAATGAATGTCAAAATGATGTCTGTGACTGGAAATCCGATGATGCTTTTAACATTAAACCGTGTCAGATTGATCACTATCATCGCAACTACAACCACAACACTCGCTGTACTCTTCGTCAGTACTGCTCTGATCATTGACCTTTTTCAAATCTCCACTTTGTCGTTTTTCTTCCTTATCAACGGAGTTCAAGTATTCCTCGCAGTTACACGGGATATCAGATTCGCCTGTCGCACACTTTCCCTTACAAGAGCAACCGCAAGGAGTTGGATTTCGCTCGTCAAGACACGGCATACGGGGCTTGACACCATGACACTTCGTACATAAGGTAGAATCATCGGAGGACGCCAATGGTCGGTGCTTGGCAGAATCGCAAATTCGTTTACCACCTGTAACAGTAAAAGTCTTCTGCGTGAATAGCGATGGATTAACGGGTTTTCCTTTAGAATTCGATCAAGATTTTCCTTTGCAACATTTTGATTTAATCGCTGACAAATTCTTATCAATCTTGCACGGAGGATTGATAAGAGCGGGAGATTTTTTGCAAGAAGAAGCGCAAGTTTAGCCTCTCGATACATTGGATGTATACTTTGAATAATTGCCCATGCACTTATGGCAAAATGGCAAAGCATTGCAAGCAGATGACGATTTACCGGATGATCGTGATTTAGCTGGGCAAGATGACTCATCGTAGCATGCTATCGACGCTCTAGTCGGATAAACTGAGGTAGTGAGGGAATCCCGCTAAAAAGAATTTAACGAATGGTAGAAAGTGCTAACGAGGGTCAATGAGTCTTATGTTTTTTTTTTTCTAATTCATTTGCTATTTCAGTACGAGACACACCTCTTCGTAATAATTTCCTCTTTGAGGCAACTTGCGAAATAAAATGTTCTTTTCGTCACGACGATTTTCTTGCTCCACATTATCCGGACGGGATGATACATTGGTCTCTGGGTCAGATTCTTTCGTCGGATTCGTCAATATTACAGATTTTTCTTTAGAGCTTGTTGACGGATTTTTAACATCGTTCGTTCTGGCCTTGAATAAATAATAATTACATTTCTATTGTCGTGATTTTAAAGAGAGTAAGTGTGGGAACCCCTTTTACGATCCCTTCCCATTTGTTTCTCTCTTTCATTAAATCTCTCCCTGTGGCCTCAATCGAGTTCATCTCATCGTATCTACACGAAGACCCAGTGGAGGGACTATTCTCGAGTCAATGCGAACTATTTTTGGATACGAATCGTAATTGACCCTTCGTTTACGACAATTGCTCGCATCGACTAGAGAATATGCTCTCAGGGATATTGCAGAAACGGCTTGCGACTGGCTCCCTTAACAGATTATAAGCAAGAAAAAAATCATTGACTCACAAGTTCTTTTTTCTTTTGCAACTTTTTCTTCAACTGTTGCAGGTTGCACTTTTGCGTGTGAAGAGCACAATGCATGCTTCTCTCGCTGCACTCGAGTTGATGAATCTTCTTGGTTATTCCGCCGCACGACGAATTTCTGAATTCTTTTGATTTCAAAAGGCGATCCATCTGTCGATCGAACCGACTCGATCTTTCCTCGAGTTCTTTTATACTGTGTTTCAAATTAACTTCCGCCTCACCCAACTGACGTATTTTCGCAAGGCATATGAGATCGTCCGAATGTATCGAATGCAAGCTCGGTGTCTCGTGTCTCTTCAATTCTTTTTCTAAACTCTTGAGCCTACCCTCGAATTCTTCATTTACGAGTTCAAGAGACTCCAGCTCCATTTCTGACTCCTCGAGTTTGATATCTGCCGCGATAATCTTGTCCTTTTCATGGATTAATAAAATCGATTTTTCTAATTACTTAAAACAAAAATGTTGCAGTTTCTGTAAGCCTGTTCGCCTAATGAAAATTTAAAAAAAACTAAATCTTTTGCTAATAATAAGGTAACTTCGGAACATATGAACGATCACATTTATCTAAAAAAAAATTATATATATTTAAAAATATTGTAACCGCAAATAAAAATTGTATTTTTCATTCAATGTTAGGAAAATTGATTCTGCTCGGTCTTGGTTCTGTAAAGATAATTGCCAAGCATTCGTTTTATGTAGCAAACGTCGATTACTCAAGTCTAAAAGTATTATTCGCAAGGAATAATGACTGACGCACGACGTATGTGTACATAGTTTTAGGAACGAAGTTTTATCTCGATAATCGAGATTTACCGGAGCTCGTTGTATGTCGAATTCAATCGTGCCGTACGTGCAACTCGGCTGTTTCTCCGTTGAGGTTCTTCACCGTGTTCTGCAGCTTATCCAAAAGTATCTCCGTTGGATCAGGATGAGGCGACAGCTTTTTCATAATTTGTTTGACTTTGCAGAGCGGTGAATCATCGCAATCCCCTCCTGTCTTTAACATATTGAAAGCGATGAGGGCAGGAATCGATCTTTCCATCGTTGTAATCTTGTGTTTTAGATATTTCTGACGATTCACCAAATCACTCCGTCTTTCCTCGAACTTGGACACAGCGCTTTCGATATACGGCGAGCACTGTAATTTCTTCATTTTTTCGACAGATTTTATACCTGTTGTTATTAAAAATATTATTTGTGTAAAATATAACGAGGAGTCAGTGACTGGGAGACTCAAATTCGATTCCCGCTGAGTGTAAAATCTTTTTGGTGAAGAACAGCGCGCTAGGTGTTGAATCGGATCACGTTGTTCATGTAAATATCAAATCTCTACGGGGAATTGGTTTAGTCGGCTACACCCGACGTTGATTTTTTATGGTTTCCCTGCGCTCTGGTTGAATGTGAATGTTTCTATCTCTCAATACCAGCGGGCACCAACACCAGTTAATATTAATAAATTATGTAAAAGGGATTGTCCCGTAAATAAATAAATAAATAAACAAATAAATAAATAAATAAATAAATGAATAAAAATAACAATCGTATTAGAAATATTCTATATTTCTTAATAACTTACATTTGCAACAAGTTGTTTCGATCAGACGCGATGGATCATCTGCGATAAACATTATTTCTGTTATGCTAAACATCAAATCAACATTAGAAAGTTAATATTTAAGGTTACGTACCGTGACTTCGTGCACACGCCATAATGCACAAATTAGTTCTGTATAGCGCCTTGATGGGTTACGATGAAACTATTATTTTTTATAAAGATCAATTACAATGAATTTTTTATATTGCGGAAGTTGATTGAATGTTTCGCTGAGCAACCGTAATGCGGTTGATCTTAAAAGACAACAATTTTTCGGATTTTTATGTCGCTACATTCACATTACTCTCGAAATGTCCGATGTACCATCGCAGTTGAAATAATTAAAAAAAAAAAAAAAAAGAAAACCTGAATTTTTGTGTTATCTTCTGCACAGCTTGTTTCTCCGAAATATTAATTATGTCACATTGACGCTTGAGGTGCTGCGATACTAGGTACGTCGAAGCTCTAATTGATACCAATTTAATAATTTAGTGAGTATCGCACAGACTGTTGGGATTAATATTTTGGCTGATTTTTATCAGGATTAATCCAATTTAAAAACGATTAATGGTTGAAAGATAACCATAAAAGTTGTTTGGTTGTGTTAATAAGAAGTGAACTTGAAAATATTTCGTTGCAAATTAGTCTAATTTGACATTGAATTTCTTGTATTAGAATTATTGAATTTTCAATAGAATTTTCAATAAATAGTTAATTTTTATCATACAAACCATTTTATACGATGTCAATATTGTTTTTATGATAAGAAATATTAAAACCATTTTATACGATGTCAATATTGTTTTTATGATAAGAAATATCAAGTTATGATGCTTATCTAGTGAATCTATGAAGCTAGTATCGCTTTTTCGAAATTCAATGAAAATATTAGAGTTTTCATCATTTTATGTTTATAGTAATCCAGAGTTTTAGATAAATCTTAGAAATAGTTTCGGTATAAGAAAATCCATTTTCGATATAAGATATTCTATGTTAATTTGCCTATTTTTGTTTTTTGTTCTTCCGTTGTTTTTTCATTGTTCACGGAGAGTAACGTATCGTAAAGATTCTATTTTAATCCTACTTCTTAACGAGGTTTCAAAGTTTACAAAAGTTCATTTACCTTTTCCTTTCATCAATTCCAATGGTAAAATAATTATTTTCAGAATGTACTTTGTTTATTTGCTCAGTGAATTTTACTTTATTTTCGACTGATTTCGCAGGACCCTCAGAGACGGTCTAGGTCTTCAGGGGGTCTGTAAAGGGACCCAAGCGCATGATTACCTGCTTTGTGGTATAAGAGGAGATTATTAAACCCAGCGAGATTTGATAAATTAATCAAATAAACAACGAAAGAGATAAATAAATTATACAATAACAAAATAATGACAATCGGATGCAGAAAACATAAACACTGATTGCTCAGTGATTCGCAAAACATCATAGATGGACTTTAGCCGTCGACTTTAGGCAACAACTTGAATACTCTTTAAGGTACAACAGTGGAACCCCCACTTCAAACACATCCGGACACAAGGTCGAGGTAACGTCGCACAAGTAAATAATTATTTATTCATCAAATGAATTAATTAAATGTGCATAAATATTTTTTTAACCCCAGACCTTTACGGTATTTCAGACAGATCCCCTTTTATTATCTTTTACGCAGTGTTTACATTCTACAAGATATTATTATTAAATTTGTACAATATTCACTTACTCTCTACTTGCACAAGAAACTATTTGATAGTTATTACAACGTTTCGAGTATTACAATTACTCTAACTTTACACGTTTTCTTTATTTCCATAATTCGCACATATCACTCTTCGTCTTATAATTATCCTTTGTCACATCTATTTCGTACTCCATTCATTCATAGCTATTCATACATTCAATGTCCAGAACGGAAATTGGATCGTGGAAATTAATTTATTAAATGAAACTTGGTAAATTATGATACCGGAAAACAACATTGAAAACGTGAGAAAGAGCTCGGTTTGAGTCTTGACATACGATAGTATATGCAAAGTCAAAGGTGAAAGCCGGTTGTCACAAGAAGTATTTCGATTTTATTATTGTGCTGAGTGTCTATAATTACCAATTGTTAACACGTGGGAAGTAGGAACACTCGGATAACCCGCACGATCATCGCGAAACAAAAAATTCTGTAGATTACATTTGCATAATTTCTTCTTATTTTATTTCTGTAGCACTAACAAAACCTGCTAATCGTATTCCGATAAGTAATTCAATAGATGTTGACTTTGTCGTGGCTTCGCACTTGTTATAAAAAAAACGCGAAACTTCATAACATTTAAGAAATATTTTTAAAAGAAACATCAAAAGAATTTTCTGAATATTGAAAATTAAATATTGCATCGCTAAGGAGTAAATAAAATTTACAAAAATGCTTCAATATCTATTTGAATATAATACAATTGTTTATTTATTCCAAACACTTCAGGAGAGTAAAGAAATTATAAGATGCTGAGAAATACATGGGAAGTGCGTAACCATTCAAGCATATCGATAGATAAAAATGACAAATTATTGTCTACAAATGAAGATTCTTCCAGCTTGTCAATAAATATTTCATCAGTTTTCGCATCAAACAACTTGAACGTCAAAGTTGCCGATGATCTATCGAAAAGTTCAATGAAAACTCATCCTTGTCCCAGTGACAAAAAAATCTTTAGTGCACCACCGGGTGTCATTCCATATCACGTCAAGTGGTCAAGCATACGAAGAAAATCAAGTAAGTAGAACATGACATCGGGAGATATTAAATGAAAAATAAGGGAAATTCTTTACGGCTTTAATGATTATTCGGTATGCGTATTGAATCGATCCCCGCGTAATTAGGTGACCAGCGATTGATCTTCGTTTGGCCTCAAAAGACTTTCACACGAGGAAGTTGCTTGAGTTCGCTCGTGCCAATCGTTCGCCGATTGCTTATCGGACTTGTATTACTGGGTGTAATTCACATTTGGCCAGGAGAGTTTCTACCTACGACTGTACCATTGACTACCCCACTTCCTAGACTTCCTGTAAAGTGCAGTGTAATCGAACCTTTATGGGAAGACGATGACAGAACTGCGATACGAAGATCGTGAATATTTTTCAATATAACATTAGATTATTCTGAAAGACGTCATTCATAAAACTGCGTTACATACTTTTTTTTAGAGCTTTACCGTTTAAAAATATTTTGAAAATTATTATTTTATAGGCAATTTTTATCCATAAACTAAAACTTAGTATGACGTTAAAGTATTTGTATGTTAATCACAACTTTTTAAACGTCTTTAGTACATTAAATTTACATCATCCGTTAAATATAACTCATCGGTTTATGCATTAAAATTTGCTACAAAAATATATTAATTTTCATAAAGAAAATTTTACCATTGTGCCTCTTTATTATATATTTTCATATTTTCGGTATAAATTTTATTTATCCACTGTGATTGGACAATACTGAAACACGCTTTTAACTGAACGCTGAAAATTTCGACAAAGAAACATGTTTTACTATTTACTGACAAAAGAATTTATTTAATGTTAACAAATCTAGAGTTGGATATAGCGAAATAAATGTTTAGTTATCATTACCAAATTTTAGTTGCCTTAAATGATATTAGTTTGAATCAAATAAAGCTAAAAAATATTTGCTAACGCTTAAAAAATCTTGTTTGTCGAGACTCTAATTAAGTTATAATAATTAAACATTTATTTCGCAATATTCAACTCTAGATTTGTTAATATTAAATAAAATCTTTTCTCAGTGCATACAAATACATTTCTTATGAAAAAAAGTATCAAAGTCGTATCTATTACGATAATTTCTAATGATTTATCGAAGAAATAGTAATTTGCGTGCGTAGATAAAAAATTTAATTCACGATGCATAATGAAATATTGGAATTGTACCAATTGCTGCAAAACTATTCCTTTATCAATTCATTGATAATTAATTGACCACCACTTACATTTTCATGTAAACAGAAGCATGTAAAGTCATGAAACTGGATATGGTTGATGTATTCCAGAAATCATAAATTTATTTATTTACAAAAAAAAAAAAAAAAAAAACGTTCAAATTTGAATAAATCGCCATTTCATAACCCCATAACTGAAGTACCATGAAATATTTCGTGTATCTGTAGCTGCCACAACACAATTTATAATTAATATTTATTAAACAATTTAAAATATTTCTGTAATAGATAAAAATGTAAAAATTAAGCATTTCGCGTGAAATAAATATTGGCTCGTTGGGTCAATAAAGTTCACGATATGATATCTCGTAAAAATGTTATTTTGTATGTAAATTGTATTTGTTGTACATTGAAAATGAATAATAATTGCTGGTTTTAAAATCAACAAAATATTTGTCAATCTTTTCTCTTAACAACATTTTTTGCAATTATTTTCAGCTCCGTATCAGCACTCTCGTTGAATGATTAATGTCGTTTAACATTGAACTTGATATATGCAATAAACAATGCAAGATAGTGCAGCGTTATCCATTGCGAAGAGAATCGAAAATGAATGATATATTCTTAAAAGGACCGAGGAAAACTATTTATTTGCCAGTGTTAACCTATTGACTATTTATGTATATATTTATTTAATGAAGGAAATTTCGATTTCAAAGGGATGAAGCTCGATTCATGCTTTATTAATGAACACACCAGGAAACTTTTGAAGAACGGAATGTTTAATATATGTCGACACTATTTTTTTTTTCCATCAGCCTTTCTTTCACGGCCTTTTTATACATCCAGTTCCCAAGTTGTATCTGGATAAATTAATGAACTATTCGCCTGGTAACACGACTATACTTTATTTTATTTTATTTTATTACGGGGGGGGGGGGGGGGGGGATGGTTCCGCTTGCCAGCTTCCATCATCGCACTCAGGTCGTAAGCCCCTTATGCCCCCCATCTTTAATCTCTCACCTCAGCAGCCCCCCGTGCTCCTAACAAAATGGATCAGTGCCGCTGGTGCGAGCGTTCCAAGTCCCTCGGGTTCCACAAAGGGGAGATTTAATAGTACTACTAATAATATAACTGAATTCGATCGAGTAAGAAAGTTATTGTAATAATTAAATGAATTTTCAAACGACTAACATACGATTGTTCGTCCGGTTGTCGAATGAAAAACCACGGCTTAACCGTTGAAGATGGAGAAGTTAACTGACGGGAGTTCCCCCTCTGATCAAGCTGAGCACTTGCTGGTTCTACTTTCCCGTTCAGATTGGAGAAAGAAAGGAAAGAAGGAAATCCAAGGCTGTTCGTGCAGGAAGATAACACGCACATATGACACGCGTGGATAGTCAGTTCGATGGTATCATCGAGTGAAAAAGGTTGCACCGCGTTATCAATGTAGATTTAGTGAAGAAAAGTCCTTGGAATGATAGTTTGACAATTAATTAACGGACTTCTTATTTACGATACAAGAGAACCGTGAGTGATTAGTTGGTAAATTGCAATAAGACAAAAAAAATGAAATATAGAAAAATTATAAATAAAAGTAGTAGGTCCGCTGTAAACTTTTTTTTACTTTCGACACTCCCTGAGTGGTTTCATTGGGTGGAATAAACCAAATATATTCAGTCGCTGACTAAATTTGTTCATATTATTATAAAAAATTAAGCAAGTCCCCACTGGTGTTGCATCTGGTTTTTCATTTTTTTTTTTTTTTTCAAGTTGTGAAAGAGAACAGAACATTTTACTAGTTGCAACAGTAAAACATTGCTATCGAGACGGTTACAATGAGTAACGATTATGTACTCAAATCAGTACAATGTTGCAATACCAGTTATTTTGTAAAATAACTCTCAAGCACTGCTAATTGTGATCAAATACATCATTTTACCACTTAATGGTTTTGGGCAGCTGCTACATTAAAAAAAAAATGATTTAATTCAACTCTACGTTATCAAAATTTGGTGATATTCCTTTTGTTTAATGTTCGTATTGGAAAAAATGTTAAATGTTAAATGGTAAGCGAATGAAAATGCTACAATTATTGTGCTAACAATTATTATTTTACTAATAACCAAAATCTTTATTTATCGCTGTAAGTGCAAGAGTTATAAATCGTAAGGACGTATTCTCTAACATAAACCATTGTAGCATTAATGTCACCTTTGTTCAACTATAGAATCATTACAATACAATTATAATTAAATTATACATTATCAAAATTTGGCGAGATTAGTTAAAGAAATATGTAAAATGTCGAATGGTAAGTGAATGATAATGCTACTAATAATTATTCTTTTACCAGTATCCAAAATATACCTTTATTGCTGCTGTAAGGACGTATTCTCTTACATAGACCTTTGTAGCTTTGATATTACCTTTCTTCAACTATACATTCATTATAATTCAATTACAATTAAACCATAGATTATCAAAATTTAGTGAGCATAGTTAAAAAAAATGTTCGTATTGAAAAAAAATGTTAAATGTCCAATGATAAGCGAATGGAAGTGCTACTAACTATTATTATTTTACTAATATCTAAAATATACATTTATTGCGCTGAGTGTAATAGTTATAAATTGTAAGGGCGTATCCTTTAGCCTCAACCCTTTTATCTGTAATGTCAACTTTGTTGTTTATAAGCCCTTTAGTTATTTCGTAAGGCAATAATACTTAACAAAATTTACTGTTTACAGAAAAAGCTGTGACTATTACTTCCGTGTATCCTTTCACAATGGTTAAGCTGATCGTACACCTCATCGGTTATCTGCGTGACATACAAAAATTCAGCCTGGATATAAATTTCACGGCGTTAATCATCGTTGTTACACTCGCGTTGATACTCTACACCCAAGGAGGAAAAGCTTACAGATTCTACTTGTTCCGTCAGCAGATAAATAAGATACCAGGTCCCAATTTCGTAATTCCATTTTATGGAATTGTGTTAAAATTATTTTTTATGCCGAAAGAGGGTGAGTTAACGATTAATTTGTTATTTGGTTAATTTAGTCACGAGGTAGTCCTATTGATAGACGACGGAAAAATAGACCTGAGCGGTGCGGAAAATATTCGGGACATTCGGCAGCCATTGCTGCGAGTAAAACGATTTCTGAGTTCAAATATAAAGTTTCGTTGACACTATACCTCGTACCTTTCGTTAATTTTCCTCACTATAAAATTGGACCTTTTTGATTGATAAGAAGGGCGACGAAGTGTGATAGCATGCATCGCGGACATTCCGTTCATTATATTTGTATCATCGGTCGATTTAAGTCGAGATAATCCAACATCTCGGATTCGATGAGTAAGAAAAGCGGGTGTTTTTGTTTTTTTTTTTAAATATATTTATAAAATATAATTAGATTCTCGAAAGTGAAAAGCAGGTCGTCGAGATTGAGAAGAGGTCATGGAGGGAAACAGAGAGTGAGAGTCAAAATCGAGTGATCGAAGATACACTCCTTGTGGAGTTTGAGTCTAATCCGGGTTCAGGGAAGGACTAGAGTCAACGGAGGGTATAATTAAGTGGATACGAAGAGCTACAACCTTCGTGTAGAGCCTGCAGAGTATACCAAGGGTCTTGTACTCTCCCAGAAGCTTTATGAAATGGTAGATGTCACACATTTGAAAGACGCGCAAAGCGCAATTGCGCAGCGAAGTTTTAATCACATTCTATAGATGCTAATAGGAGGCTCATTATGGACTGGACACCGCCATTGGGACTAGCAATTAGCGCAAGAGAGCCGGAGCTCTCTTACCTCTAACATAACCCGGATGTACTGATTAGTGGCCACTCTAAATTTTTCTTTTTATTTTTGAATGATTTTTACACACGCGTAGTCGTGCAAGGATGGAATAAAATATTTTCGTAATCAAAAGATCGGACTTCAACATGGAACACATAAAATAAATAAAAAATGTAACCCTGCCGTTTCACAGATTCTGACTATATCCATCGTTAATGAATTTCCTTATAAATGTGGATAAAATGATGGATATGTGTACGCAGTAATGACAAATTGATTTTGTATACGCTTTAAATCACTTCGAAAAACGTGGAAAATAGTACAAAATCCGTGTGGGGACTACAAACAGGGGATATTACCGCAATAATAAGTTCAGACGCGTCATTTAAAATCCTCATACCGATATGACTACCTCAATAAATATCACGCCGTTCAACTGTCAACGAGTAATTTATCTTACAGATCGAATCGACTGGTTCAGAGATACGGCAAATCAGTACAAAAATGGATATTTCAGAAGTTGGATAGGCACAACAGGTACTGTGCACATTAAAAAACCGGAGCACATCGAGGTAATTCGTAAAATTTACTACAGGGGTGTTGCAAATGATGATATATCGTAAAGTAATTTTGTATATTTGTCAAACGTTTAACAGGTGATACTACGCAGCAACACACAAATCACGAAATCTATGGCGTATGATTATTTAACACCGTGGTTAGGACAAGGGTTAATAACGTCAACTGGTATGTTTATCGCTACGGCTACCCTGTCAACTATAACCTTTATTTTTTATGAGCGTTTAATACGCTAAGCAGGTAGCTTGCGACATTAGCGCGCGTAATGGTCGTACAGTGATCAATTTGAGGTCCGATTCATTTCTTGGGCAGTATTTTCGTGCGCGTATGAGTCAAATGGCTCAAATTTATTATCATGTTGGATCTGACTATTAACTGTGGGACTATACGTATCGTCCACGCCGCCTCATTTCCATGCCATCACCTTATTTCAACACCATCTTATATCGATACCATCATATACCCACTCTAACTCATATTTCTATCGCATATCCAAGCGACATTATATCCACTTCACCTTATATCCACGCCAGATTATATCCAGACCTTGTTATATCCGCGCCACCTTATATATCCGTCAGGTTATATCAACACCAGATTATATCCAAGCGACGTTATATCTACCCCACCTTATATCGACACCATCTTATATCGAAACCACCATATATCCACGTCACCTTATATCCACGCTAGATTATATCCAGACCACGTTATATCCACGCCACCTTATATATCCGTCAGATTATATCAACACCAGATTCTATCCAAGCGACGTTATATCTACCCCACCTTATATTGACACCATCTTATATCAAAACAACCATATATCCACTTCACCTTATACCCACGCCAGATTATATCCAAACCACGTTATATCCACGTAAGATTATATCAAAGCCACGTTATATCTACGCTCCCGCTCGGGCGGCACTACCGAAGTTGCCTGCTTAGCGTATATTTTACGTGATCCACGTGCATTTGAAAAGGACAGCTAGTGTGCCCTATTGTCGCTTTTTATATATATTCTATTATCTTTTCAGGATCACATTGGTACCGCAACCGGAAGTTGATTGTTCCGACATTTCATTATAGTGTACTGAGAGGATTTGCCGACGTCATGTTTAGAAAGGCGGCAATTTTTAATAATTGCATTGAACGAGAAATTAAGCTTCACGGTGACAAACCGTTCGATATCTCTGTGTTATGTGTGAGGTTCGCGTTGGACGTCATATGCGGTAATTAAACTGTGGTTGGAGAGTGGGGGGAGTCGAGGTGTAAAACGTTATCTGACTAATTAAAAATATATGTAAAAGGGCGAAGATGCAGGTCTACTTTGGAATGAGAAAGCAATTTGCAAAGTGCACATTTCTTCCTCATTCCTTCCACACAATCTTCTCTACCTCCGTCATTTTTTGTTACCTTGTAGAATAAACTTTGTGAAGAACGGACTAAAAGAATATCAAAGCAATATGCAAAGTCTACCTTTGGCCCTTTTTTTGATAACTTCAAAGACGATTTTTTTAAAATTACACTTGCGCATACGCGCTTCAACAAACCTCTGAGAACAAAAAGTAAAAAGAAAATGTTGATAATTAAGACTCATTTATAAAATTAATGAATTTTAATTATATTTAAAAAAAAAAGGTAATAAAGCTCATCGGTTATCTATTTGTGGTTGATCTACCGTTTACACAACACAAATTGTTGTTCTCGCCTCTCCTTATCGTTACCTCAGACTCGTTCGAGTCCACAAATTTCTGTAATCTTCCGCACCATTCTTTTTTATACAAGTTAATTCGTTCAAATTTGTTTCTTGAATACCGACAAAGTTTACATGTATTGTCCTATTAGATTAATAGTTTTCTTTCCATTTTTAAAATAAATGTCGCATTCTCAAAAGTACTACATCAATGGTTTTATAAAATATTTAAAAAGCGCCAGTGGCGGATTAAATAAAAAATTTCTAGAAATTATCACATTCAACATATTTAAACGTTGTGATTTGAACGTTTCTAACTGCATGATCTTTGTTTAGAAACTGCGATGGGAGTGGATGTTCACGCACAAGAAGAAATCGAGGGCGCTTACATAAATGCTGTGCATACGTAAGTTGCGATAACAAAACGTTGATAAATAATTTTAACAGTGTTTCAATGAGATCCATCGTTTTCATTTTGTTTTTAACGTTTTATCAATTACAAAGCATTACTGTCGGAGCCATGAACCGATTCTTCCGACCGTGGTTGAAACCTGATTGGATCTTTTACAGTACAACCTCGGGCAAAAACTTTAACGCAGCGGTCCATATAGCTGACGAACTTTGTACTCGCGTAAGTCATTGTCATTTTATTATATCTCTTGAGGATACTTTAATTATACATTTCTAACCAAAAGTTTCATTCGATCGGAATCGAAGTACATAGCGATATAAAAATAATGTCGAATAAATGAACTCTGTAAAATATACTAAAGACCAAACCCACGGATAGCGAAATATCGATGTGAATGATTGCATTGCTTCTTGATTGTATCGCTCAACTCAATTTCAAATGGTAAAACATTCAATGAATTTTCATAAAACGTCTATCACTAATTGTATTTCAACCACATTCTACAGGTGATCATGAAGAAGCAACAGATGAAGAAGGAAGCAACAGGTGCGTTCAATAAATGTGCAATGGAATTATTTTTTTAAATTATCCGTTACAAATGCAAAAATATTTATGCGAATTTGAGTTTACAGTCACACGCAAGAATAAAGCTTTCCTGGACTTGCTGCTAGAAGTGAACGAAACAGAAGGAAATCCTATGACAGTCGATGATCTTCGTCATCAAACAAACACATTTATGTTTGCGGTAAAGTTCTCATTAAAATCTACACGGAGCGTAAATTTACTGGGACATACCACTTATAAAGTTTACCATATTTGAAGGGTCACGATACGACTTCCGCTTTGATCATTTGGGCACTCTTCTGTCTTGGAAATGATTTGGATGTTCAGAAAAAAGTACACGATGAACTTGATGAAGTTCTCGGCGACTCGGACGATCATACAACGTTTGAGCGACTACCGAATCTCAAATATCTTGATCGAGTGATGAAGGAAGTATTGAGGCTCTATCCAAGTGCAACAGTGGTGAGCAGACGCCTGATAGACGATATGAAAATAGGTAATCCAACTCCTTAATAATATTTCTTACAAGATAATAACCAAAAGAAATATCTTTTTTTTAAATCAAAACGTACAACTGACCGGTGCCAATTCTTCCCTTTGTGTAAGTACTTCCCTTTCCCATCGGTTTGTATTGTATCGTACTGCGCTGTGATTCCGCCATTGGAGAATTTCGCGTGCGTCTCGCGATCAGAGTCGAAGTCGACTCTGTAACACGAGAGCTTTTAACATGGTGGAATATTCAATATGCGAGAACAATTGGAATTAAGAGTGGTAAGCGCACTGGCGTAACTCATTGATTTAAAGCAATCAACCGATAACCGAAAGGTCCCGGGTTCGTATCCCGGCACAGACGCCTCACATTCTTTTCGGATTGTTCCGCATTCAATATTCCACTTTTCCGGGTTATAAAGTGGCGCCCTCCCTACCATCCTCATTCTGAGTTATCCCCCACTCCATCAGACAATGTTACCTGTAGTACACTAGGCTTCTACCGTATCTTAGGCAGTCAAAGCCTGTACTTTGTTTCACACCGTTTTTTTTTCGTCATTTCCGGTTCTTTCTTAATTTTTCTAGATATACTAATTTATTATATAACGATTCAGCTATAGGAATACTGTTACATTGAGATAGTTTGACAGGAATAAAATAATATCAGATTTTTTAACGTCAAACTGACAGACACAAGATAAATCTTATCGTTTTACCTCTCTTTGTGCGAGATATTTATACAAAGTATCTGTAAGTATCGGTGTAATGTTAATAAACGTACACACCTGTACTTTATTATTATTGCAAATGAAATATTTCAACTATCATTAAGCTCCATTAAACGTAACGTGAGTTTTTTATTTACTCTAACGTCCTTTCAACTTACAGGCGACTACATTATTCCTAAGGATGCAACGTTGGCTATTCAGATTTATCAACTACACACTGATTCATCGATATGGACGGATCCTCTACGCTTTGATCCTGATCGATTTTTAATTGAGAATATTAAAGAGAGACATCCTTATGCATATTTGCCATTCAGTGCCGGGCCAAGAAACTGCATAGGACAAAAGTATGCGAAGCTAGAGGCTAAATTGGGACTCGTTCAAGTTTTGAGAAAGTTTAGTGTAAAAAGCGTTGAAAATCATTCAACTATCAAGAAGTACAGTAATATAGTTCTAAGGCCTGTCGATGGTGTCTATGTTTATGTGACGAAACGATCATCGGCAGGTGAATAATTCAAATGATTGCTCGCAGTGATAGATATGCAATCTATGTCATATTCACATTAGAATAATGAACCATATGAAAATTTTCAGTCTCTTTTGTGTATATCTTAAGAAATTTATAGAAGAGATGGTTTTAATTCTTCGATTAGACACCATTTTCACCATCTTGGTATAACGTACGAATTTAAATTCGCACCATGAGTTATCAGTGGTGAATATCTTCAGTTGAAATTAACTAATTATAATTTAGTTCCAGTGATAATTTGTTTTAAGTTAAGAATCTGATATGACAATGAAATTAAAAAAAAAAAAGAACAAAATAAACCAATCGTAACATCATAGTACAATCGATTATAAAATGATACAAACGAAACTCTATGGTGCGAATTCAACACCGGTGATGTAATCGACGGATTAATACTCGAAGCAGTTTCTATTAATTAAGACCGAATAAAAACGCGAGTTATTCTGCACAGCGATATGATCTTCGTTAAAATGTTCTTCTGCAATTTAGGTTCCTTGAATGTATATACATTGCTTATCAAATATACGTTGCTTAATTTAATTTTGTATTTTCTTTTACTGTGCAAAAGAAACCCAGCTAACGCAAAGTAACATTGAAGTCACCGTTGTACCTACAATTTCCTACTTACCAACGTAACAAGAATTTTATATAACAGCTGTATAGCTGAGTAGGAAATTGTAATACAACAGCAACATAAATGTTACTTCATATTTACTGGGTGATGTTGTATTGGTTAAGAAATTAAGGAAAAATCAATAGCTGCCATGACAAAACAATACACAAATCAACGATTTTATTGAACATTAAAATAATATTTGAAATAAAGAACAATGACAAAAATAATTACTGTGATTGTGTACTGTGTATCAACATAAATGTATTGTTCTTCATCTGTAAGTAGAGATGCATACGACATAAAGTTACTGATCAACATCTGTGAATAAATGAAAAAAAATTATCGTTATCTGTCATCTGAACTTATCTATAATCTGTAATCATTTGAGTATATATAAAATTTGTGCACTGCAATTATTAACAAAGGGAGAGGACTACTTAAAGCAGGAATCCTCTCTCCGTCCGTATCTTGCTCAGTCGGTAACTGTAATCCATTTGTTAATTTCAAAGTTACTAAACCTTTCAAAATATGAGTAAATTATTAGCGTATGTTCAGCTTATAGATCCCCGTTCTATTGGTCTTAATCCATGTAAAAAAATGTACTTTTGCGATAGAAGAAACAACAAAAAGTAGGTTCAAGTTACTACATACTTATTGTTTAACCACCTTAAAACGTTTAGTATGAAAAATGACGAAAACCAATGCATCCAAAGTTTTTTAGACATCATTGTGATACACGAAAATGTTTTTCTCTCTAAAGATTTTGTTGTTTTGCAGCGAATGCGAGATCACAAGATCGTGTTATCGTTCAAAGTTATATATCCACTTTCACCGACATGTTTATCATTATTTTTACGCGTTACAAATAACGCGTGAGCTTTATTTGGTCAACGCTTGATAACGTTGCCAAGCAGGTCGATAATCTGAATGGAAAGGGAGAAGTTCCACCGTGATATCGTTGGAAGGGGGAGATAATTTGTGGAGCAGTAGCTAACTGCGTCAGCATTATGAAAGCAGTCAGCGTTCTCGCTGATGATAATTCAGTCGATTACGTGAACGTAAAGATGACAGCACCGACGTTGACTCTCAGTAATGGCCAAAAAATACCGTGTTTTGGTTTAGGTACATACGAAGTTGAGGTGAGATTCCCATGGAAATAATAAAAAACTTGAATTACATAAAATTTTATATAAATGTTGGTATACGAGTAATATATTTTTATTCAGATATAATCGACAGACCTGATTTATTTATATTTTATTAACACAACTATTTGTTGAAAATATATATGAAAATATATTTACAAAATTTAATTATTTGCTAAATATTTCGCCTGAGGATGTCACTGCATTATTTTTGCGCATAAAAATAAATATAAGGTGTTCAGTTATTGATCTCACGATATTTATTTGTTTGACAGGAAAGAAGACAAAATTTAAGTGATGCTGTTAAAACAGCGATAGACGCTGGCTACCGATTATTCGATACCGCTTGGGTTTACAAGTCTGAAGGTTTAGTTGGTGAGGGAGTCCAAGCTAAAATTAAAGAAGGAGTGATTAAGCGTGAGGATGTATTCATCGTTACTAAGGTATATATATAGATAAAGCATAAAGTGTCTGCGTATCTGGGAATATTAACCCTTTGCACTCCGTTGTCGCCGTATTTGCGATATTAAAGCCTCTATGCCCTACTAGGCTGGAGTGCAAAGGGTTAAAGAATTTATTCGACGGCAATCTCATCCAAAAATCCGTGAGTTCAGGTGAAAACTTTTAACTGAGTCTGTACGCTTCGGGTCAACACACACAGAAACGTCGTGTGCACTTATACAGACCGACACATGTGTAAAATGGTGCGAAAAAATATGGCAACACCGCTATTCTCATTCGAAAGCTGCTTGTAAAGCACGCGTTCATGGAAACATGTCTGATGAGACTAGTCTCCATGGTTTATCGCTGTACTTTAAAGTGAGATTATGGTTATTTTAGACAAAAAAATAATTCACGTTGATCGACGTATAAAGGAAAATTTTTTTTTTTTTTCAAACTTTATAAATTTATTTTTTTTGCGTTTATTTATTCTTTCAATCACGTACACGTTTCATGCAACGATAAAATTTCTAAGTTTGACGTGTTCTGCCACGTGACTGTTGTACGCTGTTGCCAGATCATAATAGTCATTGGAATAAAAATTGCATTTTCAAATGGCTTATATGATTTAAACAAAGCGCATGATAATTATCTTTTTTTTTTAAATAACATTTCTAACATATGATATAGTTTTTCAAGCAAATTGTAAACGCCGCACTCGATGGTCGAACAAAATCAGATCAATGACTTTTTAATAAAACAAGGTGTGTGGATTTAAAATTTGCACATTGCTTCATGGTGATTATCGCCAACTCACAGATTCTCATTTACGGGGAATATGGTTATCTCAATTCTGGCTTCCTTATAAACGAAGTGGTATTAAAACTTTCAATAAAATTGCAAATTTTATAATGTTTAAATCCTTCGATCGACTCTCACGAAATTCAAGATTAAGTATCCTTGCATATCTGGTTAATTTGTATCCCGAGTTTGTTTGATGGATGAACATTTACGAAAGTTAAAGCAAAAGTAGTTTTTTTTTTCGAAAAGTTACAACAAATCATGGTTTAATAAAATCTGAACGCTTTGATCGATTCATGCCAAATTCAATATCGAATAACCTTCTTCCCTGGCCCAACAATTTAGGAAAGCTGGAAAGCGTACCTATTTTTTTCGAAAAATTCAAACAACTATAAAATGAGACACCCGTTAGCGATTTGGGCTAGATTGCAACAAACTGACGGAGGTTACGACCCGACTCGTGCGCAAAGTTTCAGAATAAGACGCATACACACGCACACACGCATGGACATTTTTAATTTTCATAATTTACATTTGTAAAATTCGATAAAAAAAATATTTATCGACTTCTAAAAGTCATGAAAATCGAACCGGATACGATTGAGCCAATCATGTGCCGAGAAGAACCTGACACAACAATCCGAAGCAACACGTAGGGCGAAAATCAATCGAAGTAACTAAATTTTATGAGAATTGGACATTTTTTCAGTTTATTAAAAAATAATCATTATGACTCAATAATAAATATTGAGCTAGAAACCTGAAATTTGATACAGACGTTCAATAGAATGAATGAGACACTCGGATTTCGATGAACATCGGTGTGGCAGTTCAAATTTAATAAGATTTTTTATTTTTTGGATAGATTGAATCTTTTGGATTTGCTTTCTCTCCGAGGAAGTCAAAATTAAAGAACATGTAATTTCTCATAAAATAAAGTGTGTACTGCTAATTTTTTAAAAATGACAAAGCAATTTATGCAAGCTTCTACTTTGCAACTATTTATAATTTATTTTAATGAATTACTTTTAGCTGTGGAACAATTCGCACGATGCAAAAAATGTTCTACCAGCTTGCAAAGAGTCTCTAAAAAATCTGGGACTGGATTACATCGATCTTTATCTGATGCACTGGCCCATCGCCTACCCAGTATGTACATCGGACATACAATTTTCTTACTGGCTGGTTGTATGTTAAGTTTATTATATTTATGTTTCCTTTTGTAGGAACATGCGCAAGGAATTTGGGCAGTAGACGAAAAGGGAAATGTAATAACGAGCGATGTGGACTATGTTGAAACGTGGAAAGCGATGGAAGAGTGCGTGAATCTCGGCCTCGTGAAGAGCATCGGCCTTAGCAACTTCAATGCTGAGCAAATCGATCGAATTCTCGCGATAGCAAAGATCAAACCGGTTGTGAATCAGATCGAGTGTCACCTAAAGCTGAATCAAAAGAAACTGAGAGCGTTTTGCGAGCAGAAGAGCATTCAAATCATGGCGTACAGCCCGCTCCGTGGTCCGGGTTACAACAAGAAATCCAACAGCATTGACACGGAACACATTTGCGAAAATACCGTTCTTCAAAAAATTGCGGATAAGAATGGAAAGACAACTGCTCAAGTTGCACTCAAATATCTGGTTAGCATCTTGGAAGAACAATTGCACGTCCCGTGTTCTATAAATCTTTCCTTATAATTGATTTGTTTCTTCGCAGAGGAAGCTCTGTTTTCATGAAAACATTTTTATTCGACATTCAAACATCAAAAAATCAAATTTAGAAGAAATGCCTAAATATCTAAGTGTCTATCAGGCTGGAAAAATGTAATACCTCCATAATTATGATAACACTGTGAGCTATCAAGCAGTATTTTATCTACCAGATTGAATATCTAATTGTCTATTTCCATTTTTAGCAACACGCTTGCCGTCATAGCGAGCTTTTGTGTTTTTGAATTTTGTTAAAAATGCCTGTTCGCGCGCTAGCTTTTCCAATTATTGAGCTATGGGGCTAAATATTTTTCCACAAGTAGACTGGTATGGACAGATGATCGTTATTCAATTGGAAGCGAATCGATAAGAACATTTTAATTTTATGCGACTGAATTTTTTAAATTTTACGCCAAATGCTTATAAAAATCCTGAATCGTCCAAATTTTGAGCAGATTAGCTTCTGTATATTCGGACAATCCTACGAATTACAAACTTGCACATTGTTTCCTCATTATTTTTCACCGTTTATAAACTTTCTCTACAAGGAAATAAAAATTAATCAACATACTCTCATGTTAGGTGGCTTTGTAAAAAAAGAAATAGAATGAGGTAGCAATGTGCAAAATTCTACTTTACACCCTTGTGTGTATTCTTGTCACTATATTTTAGTATCTTTTACAGTTTTTATATATATTGCAGATAGAAATTGGAACAATTCCAATCCCAAAATCAGTTTCGACTGACCGTATCCGTCAAAACTTGAACGTCTTTGACTTTAAACTTACACCAGAGGAGATTGAAGCTATTGATAAACTCGATTGCGGATATCGTCAGTGTGCTATCAAGCAGTAAGTTTATTTATATCCTGCGAAACTTATTAAATGTTTTCATTTCATTTTACTAGATTCGTATTACAATAAACCTTTCTTCTACAGGTACGAAAAGCATCCATTCTATCCCTTCAATGCAGAATTTTAAGTTGTACTAACGTGTTGTAAGTAACATTATTGAAACATGTTACATCCTTTGTATTTTCTGATAAAAAGGAAGAAGAGAAATTAATTTTACAGACAAATCTTATATAAAGCTTACAATGATAAATAAACCAATATATTTTTACCAAGGATATTGTTTGTGATATCAGTAACATCGAAGACGGCTCTTTAGTCGTGAGCATGGCACGTGTTGTTTCTTTTATTTTTGATTTTTTTTTGTTTTGAATGAACGCTCCCAATTTAAAAAACTGGCTCTTGGTTAGTTTCGTTTATTGTATCACCTCCATCTTGGTTGGCTTGGTAACAAGAAACCGCGAGAGGGGAGAGGGCCCAAGTGCGCCTCTCGCGGTGAGTGAATATAACGAGCGGTAATTTCATAATGAATATTGGCCAACGACTCGAAGAGAGATTGTCATTAATAATAAAATTATTTTTATTAGGTTCGTAGGCAATGTCAAGAAGATATATTTTGGAGTGCATCATTTATCAGTTATACCACTATGTTGTATATACGCAAAGATCGTTAATAACATTTTGTACGTATTATAAACAAAAAAAAGATATTGTGAGGTACGTTGAATAATATTTGTGCACGCTTTGGCTTTACAATTGAAACGCAATAAGTGAAAGTTCAAGAGGAAAACTGTTGTATCACAACGACTATAACGTTCGTTTATGACTCGTTACGGGTTATGGGTATAACGATTGTGAATTAGCGACTGATTAACGATTAAATGCAGACATATTCGACTTTACACGTTTTATTATGATTGATCACATAGTCGTATGGTTAAAAAAACATATAACGTCATAACCGGATCCAGGCAAGAATGAAGAGATATAATTTACCGATATCGTAAGTTTCCTGAGAGATTCTTACGTATATTTTATAATTCAGAAAAAGTAAAATACATGAAGAACAATCCGAACAAAATGCTGGGTGTCTGCACCATAATTCCGAACCCGGGACCTTCCCATTGTAAATCGATAACTCTCGCTAATGTGGTACGTCAGGCCATTGACCACACTTAATCCGAATCGTCCTCATATATTGAATATTCCATCTTATTACCATTTTTATTGCTAGTTTCGTATTTGATTTGTGTTTTAAGTTAATAATAGCGGCTTACGTATTGTTAAATGCCGTTGTGCATTGGTAACATTTTTCCATGTTTTTATTCTTTTTTTGGCTACCGATAATGTTTTTGATGACGTGTTCGCGGTCTATTTGTGTACCCCAGCACGAAGAGGAAGATGTATGGACAAGTTGTAACATCTTAATAAAGTAACGTATCTTTTTAAAAAACCTGTGCTTTTTTCTGTGAGTCCATTCCATTTTTTTTAATGTTTAGGAATACGTCACTGACAACTCAACCCCTGCTAACCACAATCTTAACAACTTAAAACTTAAATTGCGTAATTTTTGCGGATCTTTCTTTTGTTTGTATGACTGATCCGGTAATAGCGAACGTTATTACGCTTTGTAACGTTTCTGCGGCATTCTGATGTTTTCTATTTGAAAACATATGTCGCCAGCTTGCGTCATTAACCACAAGTTTTGAAAGCTCAAACTTACCAACAGCCCGACTCAGTGTACAGTTTTCTAGAAGTAGAGATTATCTTGTATCAAGTAATCAAGTTGATTCGGTGTAGAGATGACCTCGTATAAAGTGTTTCGCCTGTCAAATAGTCCGGTGTAGATATAATTTCATGTCGAGTGTCAAGTAGTGTTGAGTTATTATTGTGTCAAGTCGTAAAGTGCAGGGCCTGACCAAGCCCTAATTTTCTGGTACGGATTATCGTGTTTCGACCTTTTTGATGTAGAGATTATCTCGTGTATAATTGTTTTTTGTTGTTTGTTTGTTACATTGTTTGTGTATTACAGTTGAGCGACGTACAAATTTGGTGTAGACCCTTTATTATTGTATCAAAATTGTGTAAGGCAGACCATAGGACCATATCCGATTCTGATTGTTATCGCTGGAATCTATAATTAAATAAATAAATAAATTGCGTGTTGTATATCAACCAAGTTGGAAGTTTCACTTCGTCGATGATATAGCCGCGTGGCAGAATAGTGAAAATGGAAATCACTTAAATATATTTCTACATTTCGGAAATAGCGGAATAACCGGAAATGCTTGGTGTTCTAAATAGTCACCAGGTAAGACTGAGTGAACACGCACAATCATTTCAGGCATTCTCATTGCTTGGATGCAAAGCAATGATCATCACGCCTAGGTAATAACCCGACCGAGTTCGTATATCATACCTTGATAACGCACAGGTATGTTTAATCAATTGTTATTTAATTGGTTCAAGCAATTAGATCCGATATTTATAATAATTCGCAAACGTAGAATTTGAATCAGGCCTCTCATTCCCCCGCTTAGAATCGCAATCACGTATCTCGCACCCTGAGTTCCGAGTTCTTTTGCAAAAAATATTCATCCTACTGACCGAACATGGACGGTATATCTATAAAAAATACCTGGGTAACCGCAGGTTTTTCTTGGACATTCTCATCAACGCAGCATTCCCTGTTGAAATGCTGATACAAGCCGATGGAACATGGACAAAAACCGTATAGATCCGCATCAGGATCTCTGCGGTTTTTGTCCGTTTTTGTCGGCCGCTCTGTCATACTTTTTGCAAAAGGTTCTTCTTCTCTTTCGTTCTCTTTCACGTTCTATCTCGAAACCCTATACCTATTGTAGCGTTAGTGCAAGAACATTTTTATATTGCTTCATTGCACTAGCGGTAAATATCCGACAGTGATGGGAAAACGGGAAATGCTTTGAACGATCGAACTCATTGTCTTCTATCGAATTCTGCCTACGTGTCTCACGTCATCAGTAGCACTCGACAGTTACATCAGTGCATCATCTAGAGGCGGAAGTGCGTACTAATTTTTCTCTCTTAAATTCCAAGTTTGTAACGAGGGACAAGAAGGGACCTATGCTTTCATATACTTTTGAGTCTCTGGTGATGCCTCGTAGAATGAACGTACAACTTCATAACCTGTAAAATCTATGACAGTTGTAGAATCTGAGTTGATCCGAGTGTACTGTACAAGTTGAGTTTTAGGGAGGAGTCGCTACGATTTTTAATGATTCAAGAAACTGGGTAATTACCAAACGTTCTATTATACTATAACGTCATTGCAATGCATTTCAATAAGATTAAATGAAGAGACAGTAACAAATTTTATTCCCTTTTGATGCAAGTTTATGTTAAAACAATGTACGATTGGATCTCCATCTTGCACGGTGCAAGCTGACGCCACCCTATTCCGCTGCAGATATTTTAACGTTTTACTTTCAGTTAAATACTTTCGTGTTTCATTAAACCCTCGAGTCTAGTCTATATTTTTTGCAATATAAAATATTTTCCAGCTCTAATAATTTAAATCTACGATTTTAAGGCAATAAGATAAATTTAAAAAATGAGTTCAATAACAATTGGATAATTGTTTATTTCTTTATACTCTTGGTATGACAGGCGTCATTTAGCAATGTATACTTTATTGAATTATTTATCTTAACCTAAAATCGTTTGAAGTAAGAGTAAAGAGAAAGTATCGGAAGCAAAGGTGCCAGACGTCGAATGGTTAACGAAATGTATGTTGAAACATTTGATTACAAATTTTTTGCTTTTTCTGGAGGTTGATCTGAAATTTCTCGAAACAAAAATGATTTCCCTGAAAATGCTGCTTCTAGTCACTGCTCTTGAGGAGATACTAGAGTCACATGATCTATGGCTCGAGAATTTGCAATTGCGAGAGAGAAAAAGATTACAATTTCTAACATTTTTCTCAGAATCTGATCTTTGCATAAAGATAGAATATGTGGAATTTGCTTCATGTAGCACCACGAAGTAAACTCGGCTCTTTCGACTTAAAAAACTGGAATTGGGTAAAATTTGTTGATTGTGTTAAGGTTTTCCGTCTATGCTGTGCATCACCTTAATACGACGTGCTACATGTTTCTGTCGTACATGCTCGACCTGCCGTTATTGCTGATGGCTATCTCTTTAGTATCTATCTGGCTATCTCTTTAGTAGACGTGGCGCTGACAGTCTTAAGACAAGGCAAAATCTCAATGCTCGGATACGTTAGTCGTTTGTAGCGATTAGTACTATTTCACTTGCATATATACATATTTTACCTCACCTTAAAATGGATTGCTTTATCCTTTTTAAGGTGATGAGATTGAACACGAACATAAGAAATGCTTTGTTGCAGTATGCAAGATTCTTGCTGCTACTTTTTATCCGATAATGTATTTAAAAAACATAATTTTTTTTGGAGTGAGAATCTATGACACAGTTTTGTCTGCAGGACTTTGCCTTGTTCCAAACAAGCAAATCTAAGAAATAACTGGAACAATGTATTTACCGGAAAAAACACATGTGGAACTAATGAGTTAATTAACTCAAAGTTTGCAGAACGAACAGATTGCTCAGTGCGGTGTTCCTAGCTTTCCGTTGACAATCAAGATACAGGGTCTGACGTAGGAACATTTAATTGATTTATTGGTTTGAAAAATGAGTTAATTAAAAAAAATATCTTTTCCAGAGGAATCAATCCGTAGTTACAAACATCAGCAATAAAACCACCGATCAAAGATGGCAGAACTGGCGGCGCTTCTACGTCAGGACATTCCCGAAGGAAGGAGCAATTTGGCGGACAGTCACACAAATCTTGAAAGAGTCGCCGAGTATTGCGAAGCAAACTATTTTCAAGCGGAAAACAAGAGAATCGCTCTTGAAGAGACGAAGAATTACACGACGCAGTCTCTCGCCAGTGTAGCGTATCAGATAAATACTTTAGCGTACAATTTCCTGCAGCTGCTCGATCTGCAGACGTCGCAGCTTGCAGAGATGGAGAGTCAGATGAATCACATTGATCAAACGGTAATGATACACAAGGAGAAAGTAGCGAGAAGAGAGATCGGTGTTTTGACGGCGAATAAGATGACCACGCGTCAGTACAAGATAATCGCTCCGGCAAATCCCGAAAAACCGATAAAATACGTAAGGAAGAGTATCGATTACACAATTCTCGATGAGATTGGCCACGGCGTACGAAACAGTGGCACACCGAGAAGCAAACAGAGAGGTGGAAGTCAGGGAAGCGTCCAGAGCTTGGGTGCCGCATCTACGGGTTCAGGGTTGGCTGCGGCAATGGTCGGTCCTGCACCGACGACCAAACCGCCTACACCTCCTCAAACCGTGAGAACAGGAACGTTGAGCAAAGGTTCCAGAGAGTACAGAACACCACCGGCGGTAGCACCCCCACAAGTGCCGAGCCACTACGCACCTAATTATCCATTGGGTCATCCGAGACGCGAACGCGGACCCGGGTACAGCACTCTGCCCCTTCACGCTCACACGACATCCCATTCGACGCACAGCAATAATCATTCTGTAAACGCTAATACCGTTGTCCAACACACGTCACCGCCACAAATCGGCACGGTACATCCGCTTCAGAGTCATCCACAGATGCCACCTCCCGCACCGCCCAGCGTCACTGGCTCCACTGGATACGCGTCCGAACAACATAACAGCATGCCCCGTAAGTACAAGTTCTCTAAAGTTATCATCAGCGGAATTCGATTACAAAGAAAGTTTAATGATTTTTCCACTTTTTCTAATCATTGGGCGGTTTGCAATATTTTATTTATACTATGTTCGACTTTATCTACATAAAACCAAAGTTCTTATCTCGTACTTTGCCTTTACCTCGAACATTTCCACAAAATTATTATGACAAAGTCTAATTAGCGTGGCAGTTTTATCTGATAAATTCAAAGCTAAACCACCGTAATTTTACAGCAACGTTTTTAATTATTACAGCACCTCCGTCACCGTTGGTCGGTGCTGGCAGCGACTTGAGCGATTACAGTACGCATCATACCTTACCTCACAGACTTTCTCATCAAATCAGTCGTAGCAGCGGGGCAAGCAGTCCTCCTCTACCGCCTCCACCACCGCCTGAACAGGACGAGCATCCGCAATTTGGACGACCGCAACAATCAAGTGGTGCGATAATGCCCATAGTTCCCGATGAGGAAGATTTGCCGGGTTGGGTGCCAAAAAATTACATAGAAAAAGGTAATCTAATAGCTTCAATCTTAAATATATATATATTCTATCCTTGTTACTTTTATAGTTTTTAACTCGTGAATATCACATATTTTAAAGAAATAGTTGGTACTTTCTATTTGAGAATTAAAAACAATCTTATCCGCATGAATGTTGATCATCAAGCATAAAATTCAATTATTTTCAATGTCAAGAATCCCGAGAATACTTTATTGGCAACAAGTTCATCCTATCGTTCTACTGCAGAATGAACGAGCGTCGTTGTTGGTAAAGTTATCATCGATCCATAGAAATAATTTTTAAAATCACCGTTCAAGTCTATGGTATCTCGCCAATTTTAAAAGGAAAAAAGCTACATTCGTACCCCAAGGATACACCTTACGCAAAAATGAATTTTTTGCTTGGAATAATTGATTCATTGTTTCTTTCGTAAAAGTGAATCGAAAAACACATCATTTTTTTAAGTTACTATCCAGGTCGAACCACTAGAGACAGATTTATCTGAAATTTGAATAGATTTTCATTCACAATATGATCTAAATCTCTTAAAAATTTTTGAATGATCATCTCACGCAATCCGGAAATAAATTATGTTAAAACTCGGTTGTTTTACATGCATCGCGTATGCCATGTCGCTGTTAATGTCACATTAAGCTTTCTCGCTCACTAATTAAGCTTTTATCTCGAGACAGCTTTTTATAAAAAATGAATATGTTATAAAAAAACGATATTCACAATTTTCTCGATCAGATTCCAGAACCGTTCACTCGTACGTTTATGAGATTTTAATGTTCAAAGTGTGTTCATGTATTCATGATAAAGTTCCACAATGTGGTAGTGCGTAAGTGACGCACGCATGTCATACATAATCCTCCTCTGCACACCGCACACCGCCGAATCCTTCCTCCACGTTGCATTGCCGAGGTACTAGCTTAAGGCTACCTATTAAAAGCTAGATGCTTTTACCACGTGGTAAAAAAATCTTTTGTTTAATGATCAACAGTATATATTTTTTCTTTCAATACCAGCAGTTAAACAAGTTATTCATTCCTCTATGAATTGTGATTTTTACCTGAATTCCTTCCCTTAATCACTATTTTTTAATGTTGCATGTTCAGTTGTTTAATTTCTCGATAGTAAGCGATTGGTACACTCTCCCTTGACAAACGTCCCGGGACCAGTCGCTGCAAAATTTGTAAACCTATTTATTTCACAGGAGGTGGACATTTCAGGTCAAAAGCAAATAAGTTTAAACTGCGTACGAACTGACGACGTGATACATCATTTGCTTTTGTCTAGAAACATTCTACACTCTTGAAGAAAGAAAATAAGTTTACAGTTTTTGATACTGCTTGTGATATATCGCATGATCTTAAGATGATGTGACAAACCTTCAGACACTAATCGGTAACAGGAACTGTAATACAATTTACTGAGTGACGATTAATTGTTTGAAAACAAAAAAATAATTGGTTCCACGGCAGTCTAAAACCGCACTTGAGTTAGCAATAAGGTAATTAAAATATCCTATGCATGAGTATTTTAATATTTGGTTTAATTCTTTCGGTAAATATTCATTTATGACAAGTTTCGCCGCCAGAGATAGATAACTTTTATTATATTTAAAATACCCTGTTTCAGTGGTTGCGATTTATGATTACTACGCCGACAAGGAGGACGAGCTCAGCTTTCAAGAGAGTAGTGTCATATACGTGTTGAAAAAGAATGACGACGGATGGTGGGAGGGTGTCATGGACGGCATAACCGGTCTGTTCCCGGGAAATTACGTTGAACCGTGTGTTTGAAAGCACGTTTGCATATATATAGCTTAAATACGATACTGGTATGAAAAACTATTATCTCTTGACAGTGTTTCGGTGGAATAGTGGAAAATATGTAAAAGAGGGAAGAGGGAAGGTGAAAAGTGAGAGAGAGAGAGAGAGAGAGAGAGAAGGAGAGGTAATCGGTGCTTTATTGCATGAAATTTCGAAAAATAATCATTTAAAAAGTTAGGTACTTGAAACACCTACGACCTATAGAATGTGAGCATGCTCTTATAATCGCCCGTTCACAAAATAGGCAAAAGAAACTATATCATTGAAGCTTCCTTCCAAATCAAACTGAACAAACTTTTGTACTCACGCGAGAAGTTGTATTTTTCAAAGCTCAACGGATATTTATGAAATGATTGTAAACCACGTTTGGTCGTTGTGTAATAAACCATAATTCACTCAATACTATATACATTTGTGTAGTACGTAATGAATAGCATAATCGTATGTATTTGTATATCAAAGTTTTTTCGTGACTAAGTAGGGAAGCAATCAAAATATGTACGTCGATAACCGCTGCAATGAGAGGACGGACTTTTTAAAATCGTTTTATCAATTGCTCGACAACCGTATATTCATTTCTTACATCCGAAGATATTCAAACACGGTTCGTTGTAGTTTAATTAGAAGCGTAAGATTACTTTTATAGCGATCATTGTATTCGGCTTGTAATAAAAATATTCGAAAGTAACCTAAGAATATTATAACTAAATCTCCACGATCCGTGATATACTTCATTCATTTCTACACTTAGTTGAAATTGATCACAGGCATTATAACGCATGACTAAAACCAAAAGGACGTATCTTGTATGCTTATACGAAGCAAGTGCGCTTTTCTACTCTTTTCATGTCTCTTGCTAATTAACGATACATGCGCCTTTGTTCGATTGCGTTGGGACCCAGCTAGTATGTATAAAGAAGACTTTCGATTTTAAAAATAATTTTTGCTTCCTCATAGAAACAGCTGTTGTGAGCATAAATGTCAGTAAATATTCTAACTCTTGTGAATTTCGAGCTATTTGTGTTGAAAGTAACGCAGTTTCCCATGAAAAATCGGCGAAAACGGTCCACGACGATAAAATTAAGCAAGGAATACTCTGATACAGCTTCTGTTCGTATTTGAAAATAATAGGCTGTTTATTTCCCTGAGATTCGTCGGAAAAACGGATTATTTCCGTGTTTATCTCTTTTGAACTTAGTGACGTGGCGAAAGTTTACAGGGCATGTCCCTCTCGCTTTAAAATATCGCAGCTTTTCGATAGATATCGTTTAATTCGAATTATGTGTCAAGTTTTGCATAAAATAAACGAAAAAATGAACAATTTTTAATTAAATATTAGAAAAATTTGAATAAATGCACATTGTCTATTTATAATACACGCTCGTTGACTTGTTATTTACAAAGATATTGAATCGCAAGGCCTGAGTCCGAGATATTGTAAAGGGACAGATAAATCGCGCGGACTAAGATGAATTTTGTGATAAAACGTTACTTGTTGGTAACAGTTCGTACCCCGATCACCTGGTACGCAGTGCTTTAAATAAAATGTCATTATTTCATGCTACATATTTCGTACAAAAGATAATTACGATTGAGTTGTATCAATTACGCATCTTTTTGATAAGTTTCTGGCAATTTCATTACAGAAGACGAGTCAGACTTAGGTGAGTTGTATTAATTGCGCATCTTTTTGATAAGTTTCTAGCAATTTTATTACAGAAGACGAGTCAGACTTTAGGCCGCAGCAGTTATTTCGTTGATATTTATTTTTGGTATTGTCTTTACCATCAGCTTAATTCAAATTTTCACAATAGAAATCCTCATAAAAATCGATTGTAATTGCTTCAATCAATAATTATTAAAAAGATTAACCAATAAAAGCCGATCAGTTTTTTAACGAAGGAACCGTGAAACGAAAGGTTCCATCACGAACCTGGTTCGAACCGACAATACCCAAAATTCTAGCTTGGTGCGTTGTTTCCCTCGGGTTTTAAAGAAAATCGACATTGAATTATCTAGCGCAATTGTACAACAGTTTTTAATGTATCAATGCAATAATTTAGAAAATAAAACGCCTGTCAACCGTCGTGTGGTAATCACGATTAGCGTAAGGGTAGTTCTATCGAATACCAAAAGTACGAAATTATAGATTTGTAGTCCAATCATATACTTTCTCTGTAAGACCCTGGGAATGATTCTCTTGGGAAATTGACCATTTGGGCATTAGAGGGGTGCATGTATCTTGAGAAATAAAATGATTCGTCAGTACGCGAGGGTAATGTATCAATGCAACAATTTAGAAAATAGAACGCCTGCCAACCGTCGTGTGGTAATCAGGATTAGCGTAAGGGTAGTTCTATCGAATACCAAAAGTACGAAATTATAGATTTGTAGTCGAATCATATACTTTCTCTGTAAGACCCTGGGAATGATTCCCCTGGGAAATTGACCGTTTGAGCGTTATAGGGGTGCATGTGCCTTGAGAAATAAAATATTATATACTTACCAGTGTATTACAAGCATCAGCCATCTGCTTACATTTTTGAATACATTTGGAAGGAATCCCAAGTTGACAATATAACTCAATTTATAGTTGCACGTATCCCGAATCGTGCGTGTATAAATAATTTTTTCTATCCTTTATTACGATATTTACAAAGACCTGCGTATGACGGGACAATAATTTCCAGAGTTGTAATTCTCAACGATGAAATACTGGTATGAGATAAGTTCGAGTTCGAGGCGCAACTTATGTTTTGCCGTCCCACCTCGTCTCGTAAGAACACGCAACACTGTTCGAGAAAGACCGTTTTGTAAACGCGAATGGAAATTCTCCCGGTCGCAGCGGCTTCTGATAAATCGCGAAACTTTGTCTATTCGACGAGCCCGAGAGTGCACACTTTAGAGTAGTGGAAAAGGAAAAGGAAAAGGAAAGAGAGAAAGAGAGAGGGTGAGATCCTCCCTCGTAAAACCGGGTCGTCCATATCCGGCCTAGCTGCGTGAACTTTTCCATTTCCTGGAGCGACCGAATACACAGCACTTACCTTTGTACGTATATACAACATCCTACTGGAGCTTACACATCCTGTGCACTCATGCAATAGAAAACAAATGGGATTTTCGTATTTTCATAGTTCTCGTTTATTTATTTAATAACTATGGTTAGTTCTGAAACAGATTACATGAAATTGAATCTTCAATAATGTAAAAACGGAATGTTCCAAAGCATTTCACACTTCAGAAATTATGGATTCAAAGATCGTTGTCTTCGTATAAAACACTACACAGTACATAGTGTTCTACATTATTGGCCAACATATATAAAAGCATATGATGGCTAATAATTGAATATGGACGTCCTATTCTTATAAGTTGTAAAGAAATTCAAAATTGCAAAATTACATATACATTATTTTGCAAATTCCCTTCAAAATTCACGTCAAACTTAACGCTATAACGGTTACCACGCCTCTAATGACAAGAACCAAAGAATCCATCGGACGATTCGCATGGAATCAATTAGAAAATTTAACAACGCTGTGAATTGTATGAAATATTTCGACGCAAGAATTTAAATTTTCTCAATTTCTCAAAACACGCGCACCCACATTCACTTTGTTATGTTTTCTAAATGATTTTTTTTTGGAAATATCAAACTATTTTGGATATCTTTTCTTTGATATAAAAATCTGAGAAAATTGTTGCAATCGGATTTTCTAAAAAATTTTTTAGATCAAGTAATTTTTTGTATTAATGATTTGGCCTGGATTGCTTTACACATATTTCTAGTATCGAATTAGGTATACGACAACCATGAAGTCTTCTAATTACATACAAATACACGAGATGAATGTTAATTGACATAATAATATGTTAATTGTTACAATCGTATAACTTGATTATTAAACTTTTTTCATAGATCCGCTAATTTGTTGAGTCAATGATCTAGATGGCTTTGCACATATTTCTAGTATCGAATTAGGTATATGTCGACCGGGAAGTCTTCTAATTACAAACCAATACACGAAATAAATGTTAATTAACATAAAAATATGTTATTTGTTGCAATCGTACAATTTGATTATTAAACTTTTTTCATAGATTCGCTAATTTCTTGAGTCAATGATCTTGCTTAGATTGCTTTGAACATATTTCTAGTATCGAATTAAGTATACAAAGACCACAAAGACTTCTAATTACAAACAAACACATGAGATAAATGTTAATAAAGATAAAAATATGTTATAAACTCGAGATATCGGAGATAAAACGTAAAACAAATACGTTCATTACCGGGAAATATTCAGTGGTTGATCAGTATGCCGGATATTTGGGAAATGTGACTGAAATATTGTATTCGTTCGAGGGTATTTCCGAGGTAGGTAGATGCGATGGACGAAGAAAAAATCAGAATTCACTAAGCATGTGTCACGTCGACAGAGTCGTGAGAAACTAAATAATAAAATCTAGTTATCCCATAGTTTCTACCGTAAACGCTTGGACAAACTTTTATGGACGTTATGAATGATCAAAATTGGTATTGAATGGCTGTCCAGCGTATTTCAATGAATTCACATTGAACCGTGTCTCTCGTAAATTATAAAAACTTTATAACACGTGTCGAATAATGTAATGACATGATATTCGTGTAGAGCGAACGAAGCTCTTCATCCGTATGTAATTACAGAAATATTAATTAGTTCAGCAGATTGATTTTTGCAATATCGTCCAGGATTATTTAATTTTATATATCGACACACGGTCGAAGTAATATTGTTCGGATTTGAGGTTTCATTTGGATTTTGCAATTAAAATTTTGCTATATCCATTCCGAGGTGGATAATTCTGAATTTCAATTACACGAATCAATTGATAATTTTACGAGCAGGAGTACAAATTCTTAGATAAGCTTTGTCATTAATCAATTAAATCTTTTTTACATTTATTTATTTATTTACTTTCATTACAGGAAAAACACTTTTTACATATTATATTTAACATTAACCGATACGGGAGGACTGGCTGGTGATGAGAGATAAAAATACCTGCATTTGCCTGGAGCGCAGGGAAATCATTAAAAACTTACGCAGTAGGTCGATTTCGCGCCGAGATTCAATATTTATACGAACAACGTGGCGCGACTTATATCTAGCGCCCCGCTGCTGACGAAAAATATTTTATACTCAGCGGGAATCGAATCCGAGTCTCCCCATCACCGGATGTACTGGAGTCGTTACATCACTGATGCTGTTGCGTGTGTGTGTGTGTGCGCGCGCGCGCGCGTGTGTGTGTGTAGCTATATTGTTCCCTGAAGAGCGATAAGAGCGTCCGTATCCTTCCGTCTTACAAATATTACATGACTTACAATCTTACACACTTGCCATGTACACTTACTCTTACGACATCTTTATTAATCTGTTCGGTTTTTCCACGGCTCACCGCTTTTACGTTTCGCTTCCTCTTTATGTTTACTTCGCCGTTCGCTGGTACACAATTGCATTCGCCCTCTCCGCGCGTTTCTCCTCCCTTTACTTTATTCTTTTCTATTTACTCTTTTTGTCTTCCACGTCTTTACAAAACCCGATTTTCTTTCGTTTTTCCTTCTTGTCGTTCTTTGTCTCTTCCTTTTCTTCACTTGTCATTTCGATAATGTCTCTGTCTCCTCCTCCTCCCGCACCTCCCAATGCCCTAACCTTCTCCTTAACCCTCGCCTCCGCTCCATCGTTACCGCTCTCCCTGACACCTCCTGCATGCTCTTAATTTTCCGAAATTCTCCTTTGTAACTTATCTGTTAGTCTCATCTCCTTTAGTATGCCTTGTTCCTTGTATCACATGATTTATTATCTTGTACACAATTAAATCTTAAAACTCATGACTTTGCTTGTCGTTGTACTTGGAAATGCTTTGACATTTCATTAAATTTATGATTCTTCTTCATAAATTCGTTAATAGATTTATCTGATTTGGCCTGTAGCATAAATGCAAGTGTCATGCAATACTACATGGTACATACTAAAATGGTACATGATACCGTGAACTATGGTCAAATAGTGAGCAAAACTGAAAACTGACATTTAAGAAATTGCGCTACATTTAGATTGCGTGGGTTTACTTTTTCCTTAAGTCTCGACGTTAGTTTTTGTCTTACGATCACTCAAAAATTACAGATTGTTCGAATCTATCCTAAACACGATGTGAACAATCAATGTGTCGTACTGAGTAGGACAGCCAATCGGAATGACATGGAAGGCAACCTTACTTCGAAACTTTGAGATTTCAAATTCTAGTTTAACACTAGAACTATCGGATCAGTCAAAATGACTGGTTTTACAATGGCCCGGTAGTTCTAGTGTTAAACTAGAATTAGAAATCTCAAAGTTTCGAAGTAACGTCCCCTTGTTGGTCATTCCGATTGGCTATCCTACGCTGTACGATACATTGTTCAGATCATGTTTAGGATAGATTCAACCAACCTGTGATTTTCGACTGATCGTAAGATGAAAAATGACTGGTTTTACCATTGTAAAATCGGCCATTTTTACTGGTTCGGTAATTCTAGTCTTAATCTGTCTTCTACGGATACAAATTTCCGGTTTTTTTGTTACGTTATTTTATATTTCATTGGTACTTTGGCTCGTGAGTATACATAAAGCGGAATAAACTCTTTATTATAAAATAGTAGTTAAAGTGCTTCCCAAAAAGGCCATTAAAATGAACTTGAGCGCAATTGCAGGTCCAACCGTCCGGAACTCGGTATGTTTCCCGTGTCCGGAACCTATCCAATTTTGCATTGTTGCGGCTATGGTGAGACTCGAGTGGCACTCCCGTTGCGTTACTGCCATAATGTAAGCGTTATAGTCCATCCTAATTTGACAGAGAACGCCCGACGACATGAATTTGCGTTACGCCTGGCATGTAGCTGTATTACCAGGGTGCGCTGCACACGGTTGCAAGAGTGTGAGGTTGGCCATAGCGAATACAGCGCTGTTTCGGAAGGATGGAACAGGGTTGAGAATAAACCATGAAAATTAGAGGGTGGTTTCCGTTCGCTCGAGCGTTACCACGCCAAACTTTGACATGGCGCCACTGGTGCACCCATTCAAAATATTCACCAAGATAATATGTAACTTTTAAAGAGAAATTATCTTATCGGCCTATACCAAACAAAAATTTACCATTTCTTCTTCCTTAAGACGCTCAACATTTGTCTAAATAAGACGTTCAAGGAAGTTGAAACAACAATTTATAGATAAGCTGTGCAATGGATGTAAATAACAATGTCGTGACACCGTAAAATGAATTACTTTATTGGTATAAAAAATACAGAATTCAATTATTACAAAAGATCGTCACGAGCGCAGTTTATTCGTTGAAATATTTTTCATTTTATGATTTCTCATAAATAAATAAATAAAACGTTTCTCTATGGTTCGAATATTAGGTATTTTTGTTTTATTATAATGCATAGAAGATATACAGTGGGATCTCGTATAATCAACTGACTCGAGACCGAGCTGATTTACTTATGAGACGAGGATAGGTAACCCCACTTTTCATTCCATTGCGAATTTCAAACTGTCCGCGCATGCGTCGCATCTAATAATAAGTGGATATCCGTTCGAATAGCCGAATTTGTCGAATACGCGGAGATCAAATAGGTGGGATTTGACTGTATGTGCTTTGATAGATTTTTTAATTCACTCATAGGCATTCGAGTGAAATTTTACGATAATATCTAGTTTCATAATTTCTTTATAACGTGGCTGCTCTCTAAGTATGAATCATTTATAAAGTTTATGACAATGGAATTGGGTGCACTGTCTAAATCTATCACAATGAGATGTGCGGTATTCCAAGGTATTTTTGATGGTTCTCTCACTTCACCTTTTAACATTTGAAATCCTACTCTCTGTCTTTGACGTCTGTTGTATGTCTCTATTTATTTTTTATCTAATTTATGGCAGATGTACCAGTTGTAGCTCCTGTACAGTTTATGTTCATTCCTAGTATTTTGTAGCGTTAGTCACTTTTCCAAAGTTATTTCATTTAATCTATACTATAATTCTTAAAGTTTGGATTTCCGTTCTTTAAACTCTTCCTAAACGGAGCGTGCTAGGAAGGTGGACATTTTGGAAAGGTCTCCTGATTTTTAGGTCAACGCAACTATTTTCAGCTCTTCAAGTTCAGTCCTTATGGAGTTACGGACATTTGAATTTTCTAAGAGTATTATTGTATTTTGACGTTTAATTTAAATTTTTAAAAAAGCAAAGTTAGTCTTTGTAGTAGGTATAGCTATATACAGGTGTTGAAGGATTGACTTTGGTAAACTATACTTCAATGATAATGTTTAAACGTTCAATAAATACATTTTAACATTTGAAATCCTACTCTCTGTCTTTGACGTCTGTTGTATGTCTCTATTTATTTTTTATCTAATTTATGGCAGATGTACCAGTTGTAGCTCCTGTACAGTTTATGTTCATTCCTAGTATTTTGTAGCGTTAGTCACTTTTCCAAAGTTATTTCATTTAATCTATACTATAATTCTTAAAGTTTGGATTTCCGTTCTTTAAACTCTTCCTAAACGGAGCGTGCTAGGAAGGTGGACATTTTGGAAAGATCTCCTGATTTTTAGGTCAACGCAACTATTTTCAGCTGTTCAAGTTGAGTCCTTATAGAGTTACGGACATTTGAACTTTCTAAGAGTATTATTGTATTTTGACGTTTAATTAAAATTTTTAAAAAAGCAAAATTATTCTTCGTAGTAGGTATAGCTATACACAGGTGTTGAAGGATTGACTTTGGTAAACTATACTTCAATGATAATGTTTAAACGTTCAATAAATACAAATTCTATTTGAAAATCATAGCATTTGGTTTTATTTAAGGTAACGATACTAAAAATAAACCTGGGCGAAGCCGGGTACGATAATAGTGAGTCTATAAATATAAAATGTCAGTATTTAAAAATAAAAATACATCTTTTGCGCTCATGAACGTTGAAACTCGTTAAAACGACCGATGTCCACAACTGATAAACTTCGTAATTATTCTTTTATTTTCTCATTTTTGAGAAAAACTTGAGCATTTTAATTGTAAGAATGTGAAATTATGTCCTAATAAGTTAATATGGGAATAAAGCCGGTTTTAATAATTATTTATCTAACCTTTAAAGTTTGAAAAAATTAAAAAGTGGCGACAACCAGTTTATGTACCTTACCACTTTTTATTTACATTTTTTTATCCCTTCTGTATGACTTTGGACATTACATCCGAATCTCCTGCAAAATTTCTGTTGACCTTTGACACGATTACGTATCAAAGTGAAATCTACTGTAAAGAGTCGATGGATAAAAAATCCTTAATTTATCCCGACTAGGAAGGAGAGCAAATAAGAACGCATATATGTTCGTTAGCATTAAAGTTTTTTGCTCTGCAGGGAATTGCAAATGAACGTAGTTAAGATTACTCCTATTGTTGCGAAAGAGTGAAAAAAGGGTTCATTATTTGAGCATGATAGCTGCTTAAGCTGGTTCTCTTTCACCTTCCACGGACTTATTCCAGTCTTCCTTCTATCCTTATATTCGTATATTCTTGATTAATGTGTTCAGTGAGAGGGTGATGTAGTATTAGTATACCGAACATACACAGAAGGGGCGGCAGGCTGATAGCGAATGGCATATTGAGGGTTTCGGGTCATCCGAACAGGGGGAGTTGTTTTGGCAAGTAGGGTTGGAATGACCAACCAGAGCCTACCTACAATGATACGAGGGTACGCTGTGGCTACGTTGACCCTTCTCTGTATCTTTACATTTTCCCGAAGGATCAGAGAAGGCCACATTGACGTGAGGGTTCTAACCATTTGAATGACTCTTCAGATGGTTTACTAATGATCGAATAAACACGCTTATTACGCTCAGATAAAATTCAACTACGACACTTTTAGTTATAGAACACATCTATAAGCAAGTCGAATGCTCTCGGTAGGAATTTGTCAATGGTTTTATCTCGTTTATGGATTCTTACGTCGCCTCTTGACGATTATGTCTTATACATCGTGGCAACCCAGATGTATTTATCGTAAGTCCTTTTGCATTAATTACTTATGGTAACCATGCTTTTTCAGATAAGTATATTAGTTTCCGACTAAGTAAGTACATTAAAATTACATTTCGAGTTTAAAATACAGATATTATCTTCTTAAAAATTGATTTTTTGAAGTAAAAAATTTAGTACAGAAGGATGTCTGTTTGTAAAAGGCTTTTAAGCCTTTTAGACTGCCGAACCGTCGATAATATTTTGATAGAAGATCAATGTATCTCAAAGTATCTTTAAAAAATAATAAATTGTTGCATATTTTAATTTCTCGCGAATTTCGTTCAGCCATAGATATTCCTTTTCGAATATGGGTTATCTCAATGTAGGATAAGCGCGTGTACAATCTTGCTTGTGCAGAGTCGTGCTTTTGTACAGTATTCGTGTGTACAATTTGGCTGGTATCTCGTGTGAAATTGGCATTCGTAGAGTGATTCGCGTTTGATAAGAACGGGATACATCCTACGTGGCCCTTAATGGACGGCGAAACTTCCAAGAGTGGTAAAGAGATGAAATTTGTAATTGTAAGTGTGGAAATTTCGCTTTGTCTTAAATAATTGATTTTGCAAATATAATCGTAAGATTGTATAATTACCTCTGGCATTGCAGTATAGCTAACATTTCCATTGACGCTCTCGTTGTATTTTGCGATCCATACGACCGTCCTGTCTGGTCAAACAAGATTCTGATTTGCAACGATATATATTTTTGAGGTCTCAAAAGCACCATCATCATCGAACGCTCAAAAATTTCGACCTTTAATCCGCTCTATTGACATCGTGACCAGTTAAAGGTCCTCCGGAAGAAAGTTAGCTAATACATTAAGTTTGGGACGCCTCAAAGGCCCAAAAAAATCTTGTTGATCATAGTATTCGAAGTTTCTAAAATCGGGTCCACAGCACATGATTGCATTGAACAATCCAAGAAATATGTTTTTACACAATAAGAATTTTCGATGACTACAACCAGATATTGTACGAGTTTCAAATTTTCCTTGGACACTGTTCAGTTTCGATAAATAAATACAAATTCCTCGCCTTTCCTTCGCTCATAAATTCACAAAAATTATCACCGCACTGAGAAATTTCGGTGCATGGACTATATATATGTATGTGTCGCTTATCTATCGCATAAAGAAAATAATGGGTAAATAACTCCAAGCCATTAACTCCAAGTACATTTACATAAGTTATTGCCTGTATTCTTGTTTTTCACACTTTGTTTCACTGATTCTCTTACATTTCTGGCTTTCTTTCACTAACATTGCTTCGTTGGTATTCGTCCCGTTGACACAGAAGAGTTGACATAGTTGGGCGTTGATGACTCTGTTACCTGCAGTTAGAAAATACAGCAAAATACGTGATTGATCGACGAACTTAATAACTTCTTGATGTGTAGAAAACACTGGACTTACCAGATGGACATCCCAGTGATATTCGCGTATCTAACAGCGCTTTTTCAAATTTTTTCCAACAGCGTGCAAATTTATCGGTGGTCTTCGCATGCACGATACTTGCTCTGGTCTGTACGAAATGAAAGAAAACTTGTTAGCTTGCTAATGTAGTTAATTAATTAATTATTTATATAGAAAGCTGAATAGTTGCTGTTGGCTTGTCAACGTACATCAAAGGCAATCTGAAATAATACAAAGCATACAATGAAGTAATTTTTACGGATCCCTAAGAAGATGAATACATGTGAGGTAGATAATTACGTGACGCTGAGGTAATACGCGAGGCTTTGATACTCGTGCAAAAGCTCATGACGTCGCATAATTATGAGACTTAAGGGGGGAACGTCATCCGCTTTAAGAGAATCTGCATTATCACAGGCGGTTCCATTCAAGAATGTGTACGATGCTATGAAATAAGAAAAAAAAAAAGAAATATATTACTAAATAATATTTTTAAGCATTCGGTACGATTTAGGTTAATATGCCACTGAATAGTCACCTTTATCGTATTGGTATGTACGTTTAATACCAAGCTTTAAGAGATACTCCTCTATAACCGTGTACATGTCAAAACTGTCGGAAAAGCTAGAGTAAGTAAAATAATTGTAGTAACTACAGACCATTAATTATACATTTTTTGTAATCTCACGCTGTCATAGCAATCACAATGTCGTAAAAGTTGTACGGAAGTTTATCCCATTTGGCATGGTAAATCGTAGCCATAGTTTTTGTTGCATCATTTTTCTCTATTTGCGGGTACGTGACGTTTTTCTGAAAGTAATTCAGCGATTGCTGGTCCTAAAAATGTAATTATCGTTAATGAAAAATCATTGAATTCGGACGACAAAAAAAAGATATTGTGTGGAAGGGGTGAAACAAGACGATTTTGGACGTCGTGTGATGTCAGGCCTCGCCTTCGACACGGGTATCCAACTTTACACTCGTCTGAAATCGTGTTTCATCCCGTGCCACACAATATATTTTTTATTTTACCTGTGTTGAAACTGGGAGTTTGAATATCTGTAACCAGTGGAAACGAGATAATTTCAGAACGATAGCGCAGCAAAAAAAAACAACTGTCAGACCGGTTGATGGTTAGAATGACTCAAATATTCAGAGACTTACGATAACGAAATGCGATTCCGACAGGGATGAAATGAAGTTAGAAACTAATGTAGCGACCAGAAGATGTTCACTTTTGCCCCGCTGAATCGCATTGGTCAGAAATTGGCTTATTTCGACTGGCTAAACAGGTATTGAAACTCACTGTTTCAATGCAGGTAATATGAAACATACGTTGCTATACATAATTACCAATGGTACTATTATTCCGGTTATTATAAGGTCAACAGTAGGATTACTTAATCTCTTAAGGAGCACACTCACAGCATGATAGTATACTATCGTCTCCACAACCAAACTAGTTATGTTCCCATTGTGTTCGCTGAAAGAATAGTTTGATACGGATGCGCGTACAGTTTAAAAAAATGTTTGATATTATCTTATTCACTTACGACAACGAATTGGGATTCAGGATGGTCAACAGCTTTGGATAAATAACATCTAGTGTAGTGTTGGGTGTTCCAATTTGTAAGCTTGTCGTGTTATGTATCTCTTTTGGAAGAATCCAATTGTTTTTTTGTTAGTTCCAGCGATACACGGATTGTTAATCAAACTTTATTCCCCCTTGACCGATCTTCTACGACTTACCCTTATTTTCGAAAATGATAACGCATAGTGGATTGTACTCTTCCATTTTCGACGTATACTTCCGCGACAGAGATTTAAGAATATATTTATTTCCAAGCATACCATTCTGAAAATATAAGTCATCGATTAGAAAATTCTTTATTTTGGGCGAAGTAAATATGAGAAAATAAAGAAATGTCTTCAACACGGGATTATATCAACGCGGTCGAGAGGCCGACTTTTGTTTTACAAATCAACAGTGATAGAGAAATTCGAATGACAGTTATCGTTATCGACCGAGTAGTATCACATTATCAACTTCGGAAAGAGATTTTTTAATATTCAAGAGACTTTCCTGGTTTTCCATCACGTCAGGATCCATCCTATGTCATTACGTCGAAATGTAACAAATGCGGAAGTATAAGTCTACTTTATCGACATGCATAGATAGGGAAAAATAGTGGCGTGTATCACTTTATCTTATTACAGTCATCTACATCTACAACAGTCGCTAAATAATATTTTATTTTAAACAATACCGGTACTCACATAATTTAGGTCTCCCTCTGAGTCATAGAAAGCAGTTATCGCCGAACTGTCTTCAATATTTTGATAGAAGGTCAATGGGCGTAACGACGTGACGATCTTGAAAAGACAAAAAAAAAATAAGCGTGCAAATTAAGAATTTGCACATTTTACTACCTCGTCTCGCCCAGCCACAAATTCTTCTCTATGGGTAATGATTATCTCAATTATGGCTTTCTCATAGAGGAAGAGCTATTAAAACTTTCAATGGAATTTAAAAATGCCAAATTTCACAAAGTTTAAACCCCTCGATCGATTCTCACCAAATTGAAGATCAAGTATCCTTGTTCCTTAGTCAATATGTATGCCGAGTTTGGGTTCGATCGGTGAAAATTTACGAGAGTTGAAGCGAAATTACTTTTTTTCTTTTTGCAAAACAATTGAAACTACAGTAGATTGAGGAACCAGTCAGCGATGTGGACAAAAATTGCAATAATACGACGAGTGATATAACCTGATTCGTGTGCTGACACACACACAGACACGCACAAGCATGTTTGTCTAAATATGATTTCTCGAGGTTTTGGAACATTTTAAATACTCTGACGTCAAAATCTCAATAAAAAAAAAATATTTAAGACACGATAGCAAAGGCTCCTCTACGAAGCGACAATGTATTTTTTGATTAGTATATTGAGCGACGGTATCTTGTTTGCGCTGGATCTCATGACTGTACACGCACATGTTCTACACCGGCATTCTCTATCTATACTATTTCTACTCGAGATAAATGTACACAATATACATACACAAATATATACGATCATATTCTACACGGACCTTCTCTAGACAATTGATGCACAGAAAGTTCGTGTAGGATAGGCGCATGTACAATCTTGCTTGTGCAGAGTCGTGCCTTTGTATAATATGCGTGCGTACACTAGAGTTGGTATCTCGTGTGATATTGGCATGTGTAGAGTGATTTGGGTTTGATAGAGACAGGGATATTCCAACTGAGCCCTTAAGAGGCGGCGAAACATTCATGAGTGCGAAAGAGATGAAACTAATATGGCGCAGTAGCACATTTATTTGTAAGTATGGATATTTCCCCGCCCTATAAGTAATAAATTTCACAAATATAATAGTAAAACACGATAATTACCCCTGGTTTCAAAACATAGTCAACGGATCCACAAACGCTCGTGTTGTATTGAGCCGTCCAAACGACCGTCCTATTTATTTTAAATAGATACGGATGCCAAACCTTATGCAATTTCGAGGTCTTAGGAGAACCATTGTCATTGAAAGTAACCTCCAAGTATGTCGAATGTTTGCGCTTTTCAAATGACATAGTGACCAGTTCATGGCGGAGCGGTAGATCGAAAGGGTTATGGAAACCGGAATACCCCATAGGTCCGAAAAATTGTCGATGACTCGAGTAGTCGAAGTTTGTAAAATCGGCCGTACAGCTCGTGATTGCATCGAACAATCCAAGAAATATTTTTATACACAATAACAATTTTAGTTTACTACACCCAGGCATTGTGCGAGCTTAAAATTTTTAATGAACACAGTTCAGTTTTGATAGATGAATATAAATTCTTCGACTTGTCTTCGCACCTGTATTCACAGAAAGTTTCGACGTACTGAACAATTTCGGCGCGTGGACTATATATATATGCGTCGCTTATATAACGTAAAAAAACGAATGTGTGAAGAACTCCAAGCCATGTACATTTACCAAAGTGTGCCCGTATTCTTGTTTTCTACATTTTATTTCACTGATTCTTCCAAGAATTATTCATAAGAAACAAAACGTTACTTTTTACCCATCAATTTATTCTTGTTTGACTAATGTTGAATTGCGAAAACGATTTTCTTAATACGACATAAATATATCTATTACCTAATTTGATATACCGGGTAAACAATGGAACTTATATTTATAAAGACGATCACGTATGCCAACTTAACATCTCAAAAAAAATGATGGTTATCATTGCATGTGAAATAATTCTACAGTTCCTTACAATTTATAATTAGAGTACTGGCAAATACACAGTCCGGCAAAGCCAAGCATTTGAATTATATGGTTCACTCGAAATAAGCATCACGATAAATAAAATACGAAAATCCGACGACGTTTCGAATGGTTTTCAGCAAATTTTACAACTCTACAACTAAAGTAAGGAAAGATCCATATACTTTTGGCAATACGAGTAATTACATCAACATTACGAAAAATGTTCGCGTTGTTATTGATTTAAATCAGTATAATCGATCTCTATTAAAAAATTGTTCGGTTTTACCAACATTTTTATATCTCAAGACGATGATCGATAATGGCAACTAATCTTTTTTCTCCGTATAATGCTTGAAAGACGTAGTTTAACTCATTTGTCGCAGGTATAAGACACCGCCGAGGCCGTACTGGGTATTACATCACCTTGGCGCATGTGTTTAATTCGAAATTTCCAAATGGGCAAATACGAAACAATATGCTCATTAGAACTAGATTCTTTCATCGTCGTACTAATCATCTATTTATTCCGCTGCTTTGAGAAATAATGGTAATCTATCGTTACTCGCTTCATTCTTAATAATGTACATATTGATATTTCGAAAATACTTTAAGAGTTGCCATGTGTCTTCAATAATATGGTAATTCGGGACAAAGATTAATAAGAGTTACATTTTGAAATATCGGATTGTAAGAGTGGGTACGTATATAGACCCTGACTCTGCCAAATTGACCTACTTCAAATAATTTTTTTCCAAATGGTCAACTATATCGAATCAAGAAATAATTTGGGATTGTAAGTTTAAAGCGACTGATGCGTATTCGTAATAATTGTTAACATACAATCTTCTTCTTACCGCTGGTTTTATTTAAAGTTATATTGAATTTTAATAAATAAACGTCCAAATCATAAACTTTCTGTAGCATGAAAAAACCTTTTTCGCTTCGATACGCAGAAAAGACAAATAAATACCAAGGTGGAAACGAACGCAAATCCGTCGTATCGATGAGTCTTTACTACCCGATCGTGCTTCACGCTACCGAAAAAAGCGTATTCCATCAAACTATAAGCGCTATCGGTAGAAAAAATGATAAAGAACGAAAAAAATTCCACATACACCGCAGAATAGAAAGACACGTAAGTTTCTATCATAGATTGAAGGCTCATAAAGAAAACAACGAGGCCAGCAACGAAAGTATATACAGGGACGATCACGTATGCCAACTTAACATCTCAAAAAAAAATGATGGTTATCATTGCATGTGAAATAATTCTATAGTTCCTTACAATTTATAATTAGAGTACTGGCAAATTCACAGTCCGGCAAAGCCAAGCATTTGAATTATATGGTTCACTCGAAATAAGCATCACGATATATAAAATACGAAAATCCGACGACGTTTCGAATGTTTTTCAGCAAATTTTACAACTCTACAACTAAAGTAAGGAAATATCCATATACTTTTGGCAATACGAGTAATTACATCAACATTACGAAAAATGTTCGCGTTGTTATTGATTTAAATCAGTATAATCGATCTCTATTAAAAAATTGTTCGGTTTTACCAACATTTTTATATCTCAAGACGATGATCGATAATGGCAACTAATCTTTTTTCTCCGTATAATGCTTGAAAGACGTAGTTTAACTCATTTGTCGCAGGTATAAGACACCGCCGAGGCCGTACTGGGTATTACATCACCTTGGCGCATGTGTTTAATTCGAAATTTCCAAATGGGCAAATACGAAACAATATGCTCATTAGAACTAGATTCTTTCATCGTCGTACTAATCATCTATTTATTCCGCTGCTTTGAGAAATAATGGTAATCTATCGTTACTCGCTTCATTCTTAATAATGTACATATTGATATTTCGAAAATAATTTAAGAGTTGCCATGTGTCTTCAATAATATGGTAATTCGGGACAAAGATTAATAAGAGTTACATTTTGAAATATCGGATTGTAAGAGTGGGTACGTATATAGACCCTGACTCTGTCAAATTGACCTACATCAAATCACTTTTTCTCCAAATGGTCAAATTTATCGAATCAAGAAATAATTTGGGATTGTAAGCTTAAAACGACTGATGCGAATTCGTAATAATTGTTAACATACAATCTTCTTCTTATCGCTGGTTTTGTTTCAAGTTATTGAATAAACGTCCAAATCTTAAACTTTCTGTAGCATGAAAAACCTTTTTCGCTTCGATATATACAAAAGAGAAATAAATACGAAGGTGGAAGCGAGCGCAAATCCATCGTATCGATGAGTCTTTACTACCCGATCATGCTTCACGCTACCGTAAAAAGCGTATTCCGCCAAACTATAAGCACTATCGGTAGAAAAAATGATAAAGAACGAAAAAAAATTCCACGTACACCGCAGAATAGAGAGACCCGTAAGTTTCTAACATAGACTGAAGGCTAATAAAAAAAAACAACGAGGCCAGCAACAAAAATATATACAGGGAACTCGAAGTAAACACACGATGTCGCTGAATTAATACTCAAAATCAAATTCTTGTTTGAAGCAATCAAAATATGCACGAGGAATTATTCAAAAAATCGTTTTCTTTAAACGATAAAATAGATTAAATTAAGGATACATTTGGGATTGTAAGCTTAAAGTGACTGATGCGAATGCGTAATAATAGTAAATATACAATCTTCCTTGCACTGCCCGTTTTATTCAATTTTCTTCTCAATTTTAATGTATAAACGTCTTACAATGAAGGATAGTTTGGCGTCCCTCTCCGATTATGATGAAACTCAGGTATGTTGTAGAGCATCGAAAACTAAAAGACACGTATTTCTTTTTATCGGTGGAAAAACATTTCTAAGGGATGAAATCACCCTTTAAAGTTAGGGGTGATTATGCAGTTTCACCCCTGCAAATGAATTTTTTTCTTCAACTTCACGTGGAATTTTTATTGTCTTCAATGAGCAGTATTTTGGCTTTTGTTTCATTAAAATCGGTTGGCGCCTTGTGGGTGAAACTGCATAATCACCCCTCGACATGCCTAACTTTAAAGGGCGATTTCACCCCTTAGAAATGTTTTTCCGCCGATAAAAAAAAATACACGTCTTTTAGTTTTCGATGCTCTACAACATACGTGAGTTTCATCAAAATCGGAGGGGGACACCAAACTATCCTTCCTTGTTAGTCTTACGTTTTATCTTGCATGAAAAAACCTTCTTCGCTGCGAATCGTGGAAAGAAAAAATAGATATCAGGGCGTGCGTCAGTCCGTTTGATAAGTTTTACTACTCGGAAGTTTAGCCATTATCGGTAGTAAAAATGAAGAATAAGGGACGGAAAAAACGAGTGATTCATTTTCTCTTTGCCAGCACAATATGAACAAGACATTTTGTTACTTAATTTTTTTTTGACACAGAGGATTAATGACAAGAAAAAACTTGAAGCATTGGATATGAACTTTAAAGCAGACCACAAGAAAAAATTCGAAGGATTCCATTAAATTAATAAGTAAATTAATAAATAAAAATACTGCAACACCATCGTTTTTTTAAAATATTTTATAGATGCAGGTGGAACTATTTAAATAAAATCAGTTTCCTTCAAACCATAAGATAGATAAAATTAAGGAATAATTTCAGACACTTACAAAATTACAAATTTCAATAATGTGGTCGACCTTAAATTAGCATCTCAATATGTAAAATTCGAAAAATCGACGACGATTCAATCAGTTTTTACCGAGTTCTACAGCTGTGTACTTATGAAACAATGTGATCTCGCGTTCGCATAGACTGAAATCGAAGGATAAGTAAATATCTATACTTCTGAACGCACTGTTTTCCTATATGATTCGAATTTTAAGACGCGCGCAAACAATTGCTTCGACCGAATCTCGGCAGATCGGATTTTTTTCTAGAGGCACGTCTCGCTCTTCTACAAAGATAAGGCGCTCTCACTGAGCAGTTATCATCAAGGTGTCCAGCAAGCAAGACTACATCAAACGTTATTATCTGAATTTTACCTACTTTACTGTTATTAACTAAAGTTTGGTTTCTTATGTGAATTGAGATCAAATCGTAACGAACAAGTGGTAACACCATTACAACAAATCAACGAGATATTATTAATTTCAAGCAGCATATATCGGTGTTGACCAATAAATCGTTCGATTTTACCAACATTTTTAACTTTCCGGGATAGGGAAGTTATTGTAATCACTCCGATAATCGAAAATCGATTTCTCATCATATCTCCACCTTTCAAAGTCTTCACAACACTCCCCGATCATGTATACATACAAACATTTCCATAGAAGCCAAGAATTTCTCTTTGGCTTCAAAGTAGCTGACGACGACGCTCATGATTTATCTCGAACATTCGCTTGAGAGTATACACACATACTGTGCTGCATATGTTATATCAATCTATATCATGTACCGGTACATCAATCGAAAGTCTGCTTTCAAACCCTCGAAACTTGTCGCGTAGCCCAAGCCTGCCCAGAATTCGATATCGTAGCACGCTCGAACGCTTAGGAAAATTGAAGACGAATTTCGCGGCTGCCACACACCAGAAAAGCAATTCTCTGGTTGTCCTAACGGTATAGCTAAAGTGTCGCAGTGAGGACGTTGCTCCAGGGTACAACGATGACGACGATGACGAGGAAGATGATGACGCTGGTTCCGACGACGAATACGCGAGTGGAAGGGGTTGACGAGGTAAAGCGTAGTCTGGCGCTTGGCGGAAAAGAGGTCGAGAGAATTTTCCGGCTCCTCAAACCGGAAGTCGCGCTACCTCTGTAGTGCACACAATCTACACCTATGACAACTTTCCCAGTGTGTACATTCCATCGTAGAGTGAAGTCGCTTGGCTTCTTTCGATCAGCTTACTTTGAACTTCTTAAACGAGCGATAATAGTTATAATAATATGTTTAATACATGAAATTTATATTAATATTGTATAACTCCGATAGGACGCGAATATGAGAGACATTCTCGTTTCGCTCGTATCGTTTTGTAGTTTTAGGTCTTCGATCGAGATAGATTTTCTATATAAGTACTTTTTTGCAATTTTAACGACGCAACTAAGAGCGTTTTCTAAGAAATCGTGTGGTTTAGATTATAATGACATTTTAAATAGTTTCATTTGGTATATTTGACTCTCCGATTATTCAAACGTACGAGATTTTACCTGAGACACATACCATGAATGAGTAGGGACATTGACAATAGGCCGTATCTCTTGAGACCATTTTTATTTTGGCGTCGACGCGCCACTCTAGCGGAAGGTCCTCGAACCATACCCACATTTTCGTTTGTCGAGTATATATAGTGATACTACGCGTGAGATTCGTGTGCTTTGCGATACCCACTTTTTCATATCAGTTGAATCTCTGGAGTTCAATTCCTAACCTCACCGTTACGCGATGATACTATCTTGTAATGTCTTACGTGGTTCGGCGTATGTAGTTTCAGCATCAGATTCTTCAGATCGTCGGATCAGGCTTGACAAAAGTAAGTTAGATTACGTGTTCGCATCCGGCTGATGATTTTTTTCACTTATTTAAAATTATTTTTTTTATTAACAATGACTTGACAATGGCGTCGACCATAATTTCTTCTTCTTGCGGTTCTGGGTTATCTGTTTATGATTAGCTGGGTAGGTAGGCATAAACACATAAATAATATTCGATATCAATTGAAAATCCTTTTTTTTTTAATCTTTTTAAATATACGTGGCAATTATCTTCTTGAAAAAAAAAATTGTCACAAAAAAATATTTAGAAGTCGCTCAAAGTTGCCAACATTTTTACAAAAAAAAAAAAAACAAACATTTCTTGTTTTTGTCACCTCTCAAGCATATATTTTATTTTTTTAATTCGAAAATTAACCTCTTGAAAGCTCTAGCCGCGTAAAATAACGTTCAGAGGTCGCTGAAGGGCTTCAAAATCTCATATATATTGACAGAGTGATATGCATTATTACGAGAGTCTATAGATATTTGATTTGGAATATTTTTCAAGTATTAGGAATAAAAAATTAAAGATAATTCCTAGTGGATCGACATCGTCAACACAGTATCGAGGCAAGAATTTTTCCTTTTTTGCTTTTATATCGTGACGTACTAGATATGAAACGACGCCAGAAAGGAAGAGATGGAGCAACAAGAGTGTGCGCGCTGTGTGTGTATGTGTGTGTGTGTGTGTGAGAGTGTGTGTGTGTGAGAGAGAGAGAGAGAGAGAGAGAGAGAGAGAGAGAGAGAGAGAGAGAGAGAGAGAGAGAGAGAGAGAGAGAGAGAGAGAGAGAGAGAGAGAGAGAGAGAGAGAGAGAGAATGTCGCGCGTGGCGATTAATCTCTCTCGAACCTTGAGGCAGCGACGGGTAAACCTTCGGCCAGATTGTTTCGCTCCCGAGCAAGTATTATGCCGAGAGCACTCGAATTAGAATCGCTTAGCGAAATGGCATCTGGGGATAATGCGCTAGAACTCTCCCCGTGTACTTCAAAACCACCCCCGCTCCGGAAGATGGCTGGGGCGAAAACGTCGAGGATGGAAAGGGTCGTGAGAAAAAGCCCGCTGAGTTAATGCCCTTCGTACAACTGATAAATACCAAACTTATAAATACAATTCAGTAAAAAGTTGCGTATGTTTCGTATCGCTTTTAAATTATTATTATTATTTTTCATTCATTACCATTGGAGAAAAAATAGATCAATGCGATTTAGAGCAATAGATTTTAGAAATACAAAAATAAATTGAAAATTTTATATCGTGAAGTTAATAGAGTCGATCGAGATTTGAGCAATCGTTTTTTTCCAATTGGCAATTTGAATGAATCTAGGTAGAGCTAGTTATGCTAACAGAAATTTCTGGCTCAGTCACCGGAGTAGCCATTTCTCCGGTAAGATCCCTTTTTTTTTTGGTGTTTCTTTGACGTTTTTTGAAGCTGCGATAATTTCGTTGGTTTCGCGTTTCCCAAAGGATCAATTACTAATATTTTTTTTCGCGAGCGTGGGTTTCAACTCTCGTAAGATTTTTTCCTGCTACATCTGTTGATTTTCTCTAACTGGTACTTAAGTGGCTCGCAACTTAATTATTTAATATTGCATTCGCTCTGTACATTAGACATACGATAAATTATCTATTTTGTTATTGAGATATTTTTCCTGTTATTATTTTAATATAAATAAAGAAATAAAAATGCCATTGTCTCCGATGTATCATTAGAGCGTACACTTGACGAAGGGCAACGTATAACAAATATAATGCATTAGTTTACATAAAAGTACGAGATCACGGTTTCGCGATGTACGTCAGTACCGGGCTGTAAAAGGGGCTCGGAATGCATTTCCATTATCCTAATGGTTATGCAACGTTCACGAGAAGGCTCTTTTTCGTTTGCATTTTCAACCCGAGGTTGAAGGCAAGGGCGAGCCCGAGTCATTCGTTAAGTAAACAATTCAATTAATTGTAACAAGACTGGTGTACGCGCTCCGGTGTTCGGGCCGTCACCCGGTAGAGCATGGGCTTACCAGCGCCGGAAAAACCTCGAGTAAAAGGAGGAAAACATTGAGCGATAATACGGTTCAAGGTTCTTGGTGAGTTTACTCGCTACGGAATTATGTTCGAGTAAATCTAGACTGTCCTTTAGTAGCTTTGAGAAAATAAGTCGAGACAATATACCGCGATTAGTATTTTCCCCCTTTTTCACTTTGTATACAATTCTTCTTCATTAAAACGACATTTAATTCAATTAATTTTTGTTTCATCGAGATATTTTACTCATTATCTTTATTATTTCTTACAAGGAAAATAAAATTATGTCAATTTTCTATTTTTCTTCCTCATAAAAAAGTCTTTGATTTTGTGAAATATATTTTTTTTTGTAAATATGGCAATGTGCGGCTTCACCTGGAAATCATTCCAATTTTTGAAAAATAATTACCACGGTATCGCAGAGAGTGCAGTGACCTAAATCGAGGCAGTTGAAATGACAAGAGCGTTAAAAAATTGCATTAACGGGATTAAACAATTTTTTTTTCAGATTTTCGTAGTCATGGGATTAGAATGTTTCGAAATATCAAAAAATCACATTCAAAAAATATGTGTGTGTGTGTGTGCGCGTGTGTTTGTGTGTGTGCGTGTGCGTGTGTTTGTGCGTGCGTGTGCGAGTGCTTGTGTCAACCACGAAAAATAAAAATATCTATACATCAGAACACGTTGAGCTAACAAGCCGACATTTTTCGTGAGAGTCGAGGATTCTACCTCATTGTTTGTTGTAATTTTTAACGAAATATATGCAGTCGTTAAGATTTTATCGTGGTCTTAAAATTGATTGAAATATTTCTTTTCGCACGCTACCTTCTTCTAGTTTAAAGCCATCAAGCTTAATAGTTCTTTATATGTAGATCAATGTTCAAGGATATTTTGGAAAGCGTTAAGATTTTGTAGGATTGTAGTTTTTTCGATAAATTTACGTCGATCCAACTGACGTAAATTAACGTCAGTTAAACTCAAATTTTCTATACACATGAACTAATATTTATCCGACAATTATAAATAAAGCACGTAAAGTACAACCTTCTACAACTCTGACTCATAATTTTCGAAACAATTCGAGAATCATTTTCCCAAAGCCACGTTTAAGAGATTGACATAACCGATATATCTCTAATTGTGGCATTAAAATATTTTATATTTTAAAAGTGATCCACCGTAATACGGGACCCGTTCTGCCTCATCACTATCCTCTATATCGTATACATGTTTGTCAATTACGAGTTGCGAATAGGACGCGATCGATGCGTCGACAGCAGCGGCAATGTGACTCAAATTTTCAAAGCTTATTCAGTGACGCCTCTCCCTCCTCCCCGCCCACATCCCTATTCGAAATATTATTCATCGAGAACCGTAAACCGATGAGATATTTATGAATAAACAGAGAACAATGTGCACACTGTACAGACAGGACGCTATATACCCATCAATTTGTCCCCCGAAATTATCGAACCATGATATGTATTGCGGAACATGGCCCGATAAACTCTCGACCAGTCATTCGAGGCTTTGTACATTATCGCTAAATGAAATATTAATATCATATCATAGAATACCTATATCGTAATTTAGTGTTAATTCAAGCGGGTTTACCAATTTTTCATGCAGAACTCTGAATCAGATATAAAAATAACGAAGAATATGGTTTCGCATAATTGTTTCGACCCCGTTCGGTATAATTTATCATTTATTTATTTATATATTTGTCTCTATTTATGAATTATTGCGAACAACTGACGTGGAGCTAAAAAACATGTTGAAAATAATATTGTCTGAATAATTTTAGTTTTTCATTCATACAGCACTTTTTCACTAAAGACCAAAAGTCGTAAAATTTCTAAATAAGTCTTAGTTATTGATAATTTTATTGAGAAAATAATCTTAAGGAAGTTATTAACATGTTACCCGATAAGCTAGAGAAATTATTGCTTTTTCCTTGCAATATACAAATGAATCAACTTTAAGCTGTAGTTATAAGTTTTACAAAATTGTTTAGTTTTCATCGTTAATTTAGTTGTTGCTTCTAGATTTTAGTTTACCTACATTCTTCTTTGCCGTCGATGTAATTTTTTTTCCGGCGCCGCTCAAATTCGCATTCCCACACGCTTTCATTCTCTTAAACCATCCAGCCTACGCACCCGACATAGCGATTTAATATACATTGTAATATACAGTGTCAAAATACATACAAGTACAACAAAAAAATATCTACATGTAATTGGCTTTTGTGGATAGAACGACTGTGATAGAAGAAATTCCATTCACTTTTGAATATATTGATAAGGTATATACGTAGAGCTTGTAAAGTGGCCATTTTATTTTGCCCTTCTTCATTTATTCTTCTTCTTCTTCTTCTATTATTAGCAACGAAATACCACCAAAAACGAATAACCATTCAAACAAGTTAATAGAAACAAACTTTTCAACGAAAACAAACAAAAATATAATATTGAAGCACTCACAACTATAACAATTGACTTTCTCAACAGATTTCTAACCTGAAACAATAACCAACAAAAATTTCAATGAGCCGTCTGCCTGAAACTTTATTAAACGTAACTACACAAATGCATTAATCAAAAATTTAACGAAATTAGAACAAAATATGTAGAAATTATAATGTTTATACATAAAAAAGAACAATTTTTCTCAGGGGGATACCGATCGTTGCCGAAACGTAAAACCAAGCAATAATTTATTATTCCAATTCGTATATTGCCGAAGCTTTTGAACGTAATCATTCACGTGATTGGATGCATCGTCATATTTATAATTTATTACACCCGAAGAAGAAGCCGCAGCGAGATAAAAAATGAAATATATTGATAAGATTTATATGTAGTGCTTGTAAATGTAGCCATTTTCTTTTGCTCTACTTTATTTTTCTTTATTCAACAACCACTGGTTCCTTTATTTCTGTGGTCATCAAATTTTCTCGTTTTCTCACTCCAGTTTTTTTTATCAACTCGTACATACTTCTTCATCCTTGGTACACGCACGAACGCACATTTTCTGGTGTGCACGTTTCTGGAGTTTCTTTTGGGAACGAGTGAGAGAACTTCTTTTATGTATCGAGGCAGCCAAGGTATTCGCACACGTAACCCAATTTAGCTTGGCACATATGCTGGCGAAGATTCTCTCGCTGCTCTCGTCGCTTTTCAGCTGTAAGGAAGAGGTAACCATCTCGCTATTCAGTTGCAGTATAAGGAGCAGCACCAGAGGCGGAAGAAGTAAAAGCACGCCGAGCACATACGTAGACACCTAGGCACAACCGAATAGCGGAAGAAGTTCTCTTTTATTTACTTCGAGTAGCTTATTCACTCCAGAATACATAGAACAGGGCTCAATAACTATATTTTCAGTTTACATTTCATGCTCGCCTTATTCATAGGTCGTAATTTTCGCGGCTAGAGCTAATCTCTCAATGCATTTCTTATTGTCAGATATTCGTAGGAAAAAAACTTATTATATAAAAGCCCCAAACCCACGCGTCTTTCAACGTGACCGTTACATTTAATGACAACATCCATTAAACTGTTTCTATATTTATACGTCTTACCGTCACCATCATCAATGTAATGTACGTGTTTCACTTTATATCGCTATACAGATCATAAAAATATTTCTCCCATTGCATTTCATTCCATCTTTCCAGCACTTTCAGTATGATTTACGCTACATTTATTTTCGTGAGTTTGAAATTATTCCAAGTAAGTATTCTCTTTTTCCTTCCAGTTTTCAAATCGCTTGCACTAACTACATTTAACTACAAATTCAATAATCTTTTGAAAAACATATTCCATGTTGCTTCAAATGATCGGTATTGATGTGAAAAGATCGTGGTGATTGCAGTTTTTCTGTAGCATCAATCTTTAATGTTGGTTATAACGGAATTATGGAAATATTTATGACGATTGGTATCAGGGAATTGGGCCTATTTGCTAGTTGTATAACGGATAAAAAGCATGAGCGTTAGTAGAAGGGGATTTATAAAGAAATCGTGAGCCACAGGTGGCGTAATTGGTAACGTATCAGGCTAAAATTCTGGAATTCCCGGTTCGCACCCGGGCAGTGGCAATATTTTTCACGATTACTTTAGAAAATAAAAATCGTCAGGTCTGGTTGCCTCATTGATTCTTAATCAATAAGTGAGGCAAGCAGAATTGATAAAAATTAATGATTCGATTGTTAGAGATCTTTCTACAACAAGATCGATAACGCAGGAATCTAGACGGTACTAACTCACAGCCCTAGTTGCCATTCGCCAAAATTCCATCTTAATAATTGGTCGGGACTGTCGCATAGGTCCATATTCCTAATAAACATATTATGACCGCTTATTGATTAATTAATTAGTTTATTCGTCTCTCTTGCTCTCTCTCTCTCTCTCTCTCTCTCTCTCTCTCTCTCTCTCTCTCTCTCTCTCTCTCTCTCTCTCAGGAAGTTACTTATCACTTCTCTTATTTTCCCTCAATTAGATTATTGCTGCCTTGTCTACCACAACTTATCAGATGAACTAAATACAAAATTAGAACGCCTTGTCAACCATTGTATTCGTTTTATCTTTGACTTGCGACGGGACACTCATATCACAACTTTTAGACGTCAACTTGGCTGGATCACAGTACGATCAAGACGTCTTTACTTTCTTGGTATAGCTATGTTTAAGGTTGTCCGTCAAAGTACACCAGCCTACATACAAGAATTATTTACACGAACAACAACTCCAGTTGAACGACCCTCAAGGCAGCCTCGATCAAGCTTTGTCATCCCTTCTCACCGTACAGCGACTTACCATGAAGGGTTTTCGCTATCTGGCATTTATTTCTGGAACTCATTACCATCTAATATTACTACGTCGCCGAGTTTAGAAGTTTTTAAGAATCGAATCTATACTTATTTATTTAACTATGTAGATACATGCTAGGGTTAACGATGTTAGTGTAGATTGTTTTTAATTGCATATTCTTAGTTTATATTTTCATTTATATTTTATATTCTAATTATAGTATTTCTATTTATATTTAATCTTACTTTTAGTCTTATTTACTTTATTTACTTTTTTTTTTTTTTTTTTGTATCATTTTTTGTATCACTTTTGAATGTATCATTTTGCCAAAGGCTTGCCAAGGCATAATAAACAAATCAATCAATCAATCAATCAATCAATCTCTCTCTCTCTCTCTCTCTCTCTCTCTCTCTCTCTCTCTCTCTCTCTCTCTCTCTCTCTCTCTCTCTCTCTCTCTCTCTCTCTCTCTCTCTCTCTCTCTCTCTCTCTCTCTCTCTCTCTCTCTCTCTCTCTTTGCTCTTTCCCTGAGTTACATCTTTCGTCTCTCTTGCGTTACGAAACGTTACAAAAACGTAACGCTTGAAATGACCTTGAAATTTTACTCTCAACGCGGCTGAAGAAGTTTCACTTGAGAAATGTATTTCGTCTTGTTTCGTATACGTTCTGTGATTAAAGTTTCAATCGATTTAAAAAATACGAGGTAAGGAGCCCTTCAATCCGATTAATTTAGCGTGGAATCGCTCATATCTATCTAAAAGAAGGCAAATAATAAGTAAAGGTACAAATTACGCGAGGAGATGCGTAAGTCGTGCGATAGAACTCGTCGGGGTACGACGTTCTCATTTCCCCACGGAATTTTCGAAAAGATTCGAGTGTCCTCCTCTCTCGAAGAAGAACAAGATACTTTTGCCTGCCTACCGACTCCGTATGTTCGACGCTTTTTCTCATGCGAGAAAATAATTTTATTCATGAGTCGTTCGCTCGTTGGAACACGAATTTTGCCCTGCGAGGGTTCTACCAGTACTCAGTGACGAAGGATCGCTATGTCGGGTGCGTAGGCTGGATGGTTTAAGAGGATGAAAGCGTGTGGGAATGCGAATTTGAGCAGCGCCGGAAAAAAAATTACATCGACGGCAAAGAAGAATGTAGGTACAGAGGGATGAGCAGGATGTAGAGAAAGAGGAAGAAAAAAAATTAGGCGGGAAGCGCTTATAGTGTGTACGTGTGCTTCACCAATAGAAATGGAAAGTGAGCTTCCGGGGAAGCACAGAGTAATGGAAAGACGCTGAGAATAGAATGAGAAACGTACTTCGTGTGACAAGAGAAAAGTACAACAGACACCGTGAAATTGGTCTCGCATAAAGAATTCACGAACAAAGTCGAATAAGCTTTTTCCTATCTCTTCTTCTACTTTTAATTTTACCCCAGCTTTTATACTTTTGAGCAGAATTTTCCTCGTGGAAACCATTCTTACATTAATAGTATTGGATTTAGATTATTAAGCTCAATAAGTCATTGTGCAAATGGGCTTTCCATGCCAGCTCAAGCACTGAATGAACTGATACTTCAAAAAAACTCTAAGAATCATTTTAAGCGATAACAACGAATCCGCCATAATTTTTTTACGACTTTTTTTTACGTACACTTTTTACATATTTGACGAAGTCGAAACCGAGGTCAATCACTTCTTTCCGTTGGGAGGGCCTCCTTGTTCACCGTTCATCTCGCGGCATCACGACTGAATGCAAGATGATCAAGAATGAGAGGAAGGTTTATCCCTTTGCTTCGTCAAATAGGTGAGTGGTATTTCGTTAAATGCGTCGCGGTTAGAAAGGTTAGAGTGTGCTATATTTAAAAAAACTTAGAGCAACGTGACGCTGATTACTTCCTTTCGTTAGATTCGTGATAGTTGTTCTTCCCTTTCAGTTTTGATATCTAGAAAAAAGTACATTGTATCGGGAAGTTTACGAATCAAAATCTGCATATCTTTCATTTTATTTTATCAAATTCAACTGATTTTCTTAAGAAAGTTTATCAGGTAGAGGGGTGGCTTGGTCAGGAGATGATTGGTAATATCCTGCAGTACGATAAGGGACGAGCAAAAGGGCGATGTCCTTTTACAGCAAACAACTCTTAGTGCTGTTGTTATATTGAATATTATTTGTTAACTAAGTAAACCATCGATTTGATTTTTGTCATGCTGCTTCATTCACCTTCTATCAGTCAAAATATATTTTTTTTCTACATTTTCTCCATATTTACGATAGGACAGAGCATGCCATTTACACACACACCATAATAACACATGCTAAAAGAGCCCCATAAGATAGTAACAAGATTTTAAATGCACTGTGTAGGTAAAAATTTCCAAATAATTCTTAAGTTCGTACAGTGATTCAGAGTATGTGATAAATTTTTTAGATTTTTCTTTGTATTTCCGTCTACCTGGTGAACATTTTTAAACCAATGATAGAACTAGATAAAATAATGATTACGCCTCTCTAACTATAAACAGAATATTGAAATAAATTTCCATTTTTTTGGTGTTCATCGAACGAATCGGATATTTCAATTTCAATTGATTATATTATTATTTTCCTAATAACGGTTATTTTTGTTCGATATTGTTTTTAATACGGTTTTTCATAAGATTTCAGTGAAAATTTTCTTTTTTTATTCCAAGAATATATTTTTATGTACAATTGTAGTGAATAAAAAAATCATTTCGTCGTATATTTTGGCCAATGATGACAGATGTTTCGTTCATTACGAGAGCCAAATACTCGAGGAAGAAACCGGAAGCCCGTTAATTCGCTGGCTCATTGAGGAGCAGGAAGGAACGATAAAAGAAAGAAGGAGAAAAAAAAATTGGTCTGACGTTCTTCTCTCGACGAAGAGGGGTTGATAGGGAGGGGGCGAACGAAGAGAAATTGCGGGGCGCCATCAGCGATTGCCAGGCGGATGAAATTTCGTCGGATTCGAAGTTGTAGAGGTACGTGGGGCTGTCATGCGCCGTCTCCGATACCGAAAGGCACACTGGGAATTTTCTTTCAAGTGATTAAGCGTCTTCTGCTGCTGGTTGGTTTCGCTATTCGAAACTACTAATACGAGGGATCGAGAGAAATTGACAAATTGAAAATCTTACGAAACCAGATAAATTGATTTTCACGATAGATTTGTGCCCTCGCACATACATTTTTCCGTAACCTTCGACTGTACTTCCGTCGAATTTTTCATGCTAGCTCTATACCTTTTTATACGCACGAGAAAATAGTACGGAAGCACGTTACAGACGAAGCTCTCGGAAAGTACAAAATTCTTGCGACAAGAAACTTCTTCTTTCTTACCCGATGGAGTATCACTTGATGAAAAAAGCTTAAAAGTTGAGACGGTGCAGTGAATACAAAGGGTATTCGCATACAACGTACGTTATTCTCGCTTATTGTTATTTTTTTAAGTTCGTCGTCGCACTTACACGAAAGATAAAAAAGTGCAAAAGCGAGTCCAGTCATCTTTCACGTAAGTAAAGCTCACGTAAGTTGATACATGTTGTTAAAGGGACTGCTGAGAATTTCAAATATTTTATAGACCTCTCGTTAATAGATTTTAAGGCTTTAAGTTTTCATTCGTCATATTTTTGTTTCATGAAGCTTATTCATTATTTGGAGACTTGTTAGGAACAACTTTGTCCGGTTCTTCTTAGATATAGCTCCGAAGTATCAAGAGAATCGTTGATAGTATTACGAGGCGCGAGAGTATCCTTGCTCCACTAGCTAAACGATAAAACGAATGGTTTACGGTGTTTGAGACGAGAGAGTTTCCCAAAATAACACTGAGAATTAATACTGAGACGACGTGAGAAACATTAATGTAATTAAACCAAGTTCCACTGATGAATCTGGCGGGTGCGAGAGACCTGGTGGTGGGCTACGTTCTCAACGAACCCCCCGATAAATATCCCTCTCGTACATTTTTTAAGTACTCACGGGGGTACGCGTCACGCTCCATATTAACAAAGTTTAAACGTTTAAAGTATGATGATGATGATTAATCGTATAAATCGGTTATACTTCACGTGTTGGCTTCATTTAATTTATAAATTACGATACTTCTTCAATTTTTTATTGCAGTAGTACGGGCAATCGACAATGACGAATCATTTGCGAGATAACGTATATGATGATTACATAGAATCAAAAGTGGTTGAGAAATAACGCGGAATTAATTTTATGTTTGTCACAAAATAGCAAAGATAAATATTTTTCAAACGGGAAATGGGGTTATACGTCTACTCAAAGATCGTATGTAAAGTACAGTCGCCATTCAGATAAGTTAACCTCACGTTAGTAAAGGATACCAGGATATATATCGATACGCTATAGATATACGTATTTGTACGTGAGTTTAAAAGACGGAAGTTGAAATGATGGCCATCGTAACAATTTTACAGCTACCGGCGCGTGCCGAATTACTAAAGCTGCTTTGGAGAGGGGAGCACGAGAAGAAAGAAAACACTTCTTTTTGCATACTATCCCAAGTAGCGTACTGTATTCCGCGTCTGGTTCTACTAGCAAAGCTGCAATGCCGCCCGTAGGCGATCTCGAGCGCAGAGTAAATTGAAAAATACGAGGTGATCCCGTGATAAAATGTTCTTCCGGTGTTACGTTATACCATCGCTGTGTGTCTCGCTCGCGTTTCTTTGTCCGTTGAGATACTCGTAACAAATTATTCGAAATAAATTAATACTGGCTTCGTATTCGTTCTCGTTTTGTCCCGTTGACTCGACTTTTTCACTTCGTAGTTTCACTAATTAATTGTCTCTCAGGGTACCCAGATCTAGGTACCTGCTCGCTTGTTACACCATTTTAACTCACGGGTGATGATGTTTATAAAGTAAAAATTGCAGCTATGACGCGTGACTGCAAAAAATGTCGTGTTACGATACATAAAATAAAATTGAGGAAAGTATTTCGAGGAAATAGATTTTTCCGAGCTCTCGTCACCTGGCGAAAGCGTGCACTTTACTTTAAACTCGCGCGACGCTCTGGGTTTTAATCCGAGAACTGAATTTAACGAAACTTTGTACCAAACACCAATGAATAATATTTCGTTTGTGCTGAAAGTTATTGTCATTCCCCTCAAGCTTTCCAAATGTTAGTGGGACAATGTAAATTTTGCGAGAAATTCAAAAAAACATTTTTACAATATAAAATATTAGATATATTGTAAAACTTTATCATCTGAACGAAGTTCAGATGATGACTTTACTCGTAACAAGTTAGGTAGATTCAACCGAACCAATTTAAGGGATCATTTCTGTGTAACGGGCATAAAAAATGTTGATTTTCATGATTTTCTTTTTCAATGAATAACATTCGATAATCAGTTTGAATTTTTTTTTGCTGTATTCAAATAAATCATGCTCTACATAAAAAAAATGTTTAATCTTTTACTTTTATTTTTTATACAATATTTTTGGCCACTGCAAGATGATGCATAAAATCTAACCCCCAAAAACCCAGTTTTTCGTAGAAATCTTCTAAATACATTGTCAGCTTTTAAGTGAATCACCATCGCCACGACTTTTGAAAAAAAAATTATTTTTTTTCAAAGAAATTTTTGAAATTTCGCAAAACAAAAAAAAAATTCTGAAAATCCCTTGACCCAATGACCCGATCATTTCGAGAAAAGTTAATAAAGTGTTTTCACCGTTACTAAGAAATAAATTCTTTTTGAGCCAATTTAACCCTGAAACATCGGCTTAAGACCTTTCACGACCAGATAGTATAATTGCATCGTAGAAATTTAAAGAAATATTTTTAAGGATTCTTTCGTGAATAACGTTTATTTTCTAACATGTACAATATTTTTTTGTTCTAATAAAAGTGTGAAACTCGTTAAAGTATTCATAGTTTGATTTCTTTTTAATTTAACTCATGTTTTTCATAATATTATATAAATGTTGATATATCGACATGTTACGTCGATGGAAAGTTTATCAATCACTCATGGAATTAGAGTCACCTTCAACGCGTATTTTTCTGGATGCAGGCGAATGTGTTTAACATAACTTGTTCCATGGCATTGTCAAATGTTTTCGCTCTGGTGCAAAGTTTACTCTTGGTTCGCAAGTTTGACGCCCAGTTGTTAAGATTATCGGTATAACGGTCGCATGATTCAACGACTTCCTGAAAAATCTTTTCTGCCTTATTTAGACACTGTTGAAAGAAAACATAATTTTATTCACTTTATCTCGTGGATCATTTTCCTTGCGAGTGTTAGGCATCGCACTATTCGCAAACAAAGTTAGGCATGTCGAGGTGTGATTATGCAGTTTCAGATTTTAATGAAACAAAAACCAAAATACTCCTCATTGAAGACAATAAAAATTCCACGTGAAGTTGAAGAAAAAAATTCATTTGCAGGGGTGAAACTGCATAATCACCCCTAAGTTTGAAGGGCGATTTCACCCCTTAGAAATGTTTTTCCGCGGATAAAAAAATACGTGTCTTTTAGTTTTCGATGCTCTACAATATACGTGAGTTTCATCAAAATCGAAGGGGGACACCAAACTATCCTTCCTTGTTAGTTATCAGAGTCAGTACTTTGACATCTTGCTTGTAAATTGAAGATATCTGGTTTCAGCTACTGATCCACATATCCCATGTTATCCGTTGATTGTGCGCGTACAGTGTTTATAAAGTATCAGAACTCTGTAGGAAATACAAGGCAACACGAGGACGGAAACGTTCTTCGTCGTCGATACGATGTGACGCCCGTCTTGTAACGACGCCGAAAGTCCTTCCTACCTTCCGTTTTCTTCCATTCGAGTGTGCTCGCTCGGAGGATGAGAAAGTTCTTAACAAATTTTTAGACAAAATAGACGATAAGGAGTCTCGACGAGGCACTAACTTCAAAGCTTCCCTCGTACAATTCGTACAGGAGCTGCACGGACTCTCCGCTTCTCTCTGTTCCGACGTACTTTCGAGCATTTATATCTGTTTCTATCTTAAACTTCTCTGTTGCACCTCATCTAGTCCTTCCTGGTCCCTCGTTTCCTAACTATTCTACTTCGAACGTAGTCAAGACAACAACGAAACAACTTTTCATTCAAAAAGTCCCCGAATGCCATTCCTGACTGAGAGATGTATCGAACTCGTTGCTTGGCTCGTAGCCTTCTTAAGAAATCGAGAATCTTCCATCCTTCCCGAGATTGCCTCTAGCTTATCTCGTCTGTCTTGGTTTTGACACCGTTTCCATGTGCCATTCTTCTCACAACTCGCAATTGATCTTCGGAGGTGGTTTCATTCAAGATTCGTGTCTAACTAAAATGTTGAGAGACTCTACAACTTTGAATAATTTTTTTTAATTTCGGAAATCAAGCGCCACTTTTTGGAAAGTTTACAGCAGAAAATGTATATTTTGTTGTTCTTACCATTGCATAATGTTGGCATCCTTCCTTGGATTACTATCTACTATCTTCAACCTCTTACAACTACCTCAATCTCTATATTATAAAAATATATCGCCGCCGCCGTGTAGGAGATTTGAGGGGGGTGGGGGTCAAAAAGGGGAGGCAAGGTGGGTCAGCGGGTGTCTCGATAGATCAGAAGGGTTCAGGGGGAGCGGAATGGGGTGAAGCCCCCCTAGTTTATATACAAACGAAACCCCACATATTTGGGCGATGCTTGTTTGCTGCAGCCCGTCTGATTGATCCTATGATCAGTACTTGGATGGGTATTCACTTGACTAACTCTGGTGATCAGTATTTGGATTGATTGCCGCCTGACTGATCCTCACGGTCAGTACCTGTTAGTTGGCAATCGTTTCCATAGCAACCATTATCGCAACATTGACTACGAAGTAACCATCGTTCTAGAAATCGTCATTGCTATAGCTCGAGATATTTTGAATCGATGTATTTAAACGCCAGGTAGTTAAATTAATAGAGCGACGTCTACAGGACGTGGAGAAATGATCTCCAAGTTCTTGGACATTGATTCCTCTGAATAAAAATAAATATTAAAAAAAAAGCTCATCTCTGTTCCCATTAATTTTGTTTTTACTGAAAGGGTGTAAAGATTAAATCGCCAATTAGTTTACCGAGCTTCCTCCACCGTCAACGTGACGCAATCAAGTGATTCGACATAACTCGCGAACACGTATATCAAATATTCTGACTGAATCGCAACGAGGAATATCGAAGAGGCGAAGCTTTCATTTTCGAATCGCATCGTGTTGGCACACTCGTTGCTGTTACTAGAGATAGCGAAGGGAAAGCTCTCGCTGAAAGTGAGAGAGAACTGAAGCGCGGTACAATCGCGCAGAGTGATAACGTTGGACAAGAGTTATGGAATAATATACGTGTATATCGTATGTAGGTATTACAGCTACGAGCGAGAGGAATATCACAAGGTTTCTATGCATTCGCCATTGCTGCTGGCATCCCATTGATAATTGACAAATGCAGGATTCGATTTAACGATAAGTCTGCAAGTTGGAATTTTGCTGAATAAATCATGTCAATAATTTATCAACGAACGGACTCGCCGTACTAGGACCTTTTTTTCATAGTCTTTGTAAATATATATTTATATATCCTTACAGGAATGTGTCGAATCAATTGGTATTACGTACGTTTTAAATAAAATAATTTGTTCCATCGTTGTTGTTTGTGCTTGTTGTAATTACAATTTTGGAAATTATAGGTTAAGCCACAGAAGCATGCGGATGCTTTCATTTTTTTTTCTATCAGTCGAAAGAATATTCAATATATTTTCATTATCTCCTTAAAAACTTTCATGAGTTCGAAATATATAGAAAAAAAAGATAAGTAGTGAATATTTGAATCTCTATTTATTAAAATATTTTCCCCTTTTTAGAGACCTTCTAATTTTCTGTTGTCTCGCTAAATCTGTTGCAAGGATTTTTGTTGTTGTTTTATTAAGAAAGAACATAATTTAGTAGAAGGAAAATAAAAGAAAATGATCATCAAACTAGAAGAAACCGCGGATGTGAAAAAAATCAGTGAAAAGGATTCGGAAAAAAAAATGAGATTCATCACGTGTATGTTAACAGCCATAAGTGAAATTCTAGCGGAATCGGAGTACTTCGTGTAAATATAAAATAGTATTTTAAAGAAGCAATCATTTTTAAGATACTAATACCATACATTTCAAATAATAATAATAATAGCAAAAAGTTCTTAATAAGCTAATTTGAAAAAAAATAATTCAACAAATACAGAGATTTTTTTTAATGACTTTGCTTTATTAAAGAAAAAATTTGTTCGGAATAAATGTCCAGATGAATGTGTTGCGCGTGCGCACGTGTGTTTGTGGTAAGCAATTGAAAAATTCAAATTCTGTATCCACAGAATTACTCGAGCAACTGAAGTTGGCCCTTTGTTCGGTAATATTTTGCATTAAAATAGATTCAACGGTTTCCATTTGATATTTTAAATATTATGAAAAGTGTCTGTCGATGCTTTAGCTGCCACAAATTTTTAGCTATCGAGAAAATAAATATTCTAGAATAAAAAATAAATATAATTGTGCCAAAAATAACGTCTTAAAATGTAGTTAAATTGAGTTGCTTCGAGTGAAAGAGTCTTGTATTGATCTCATATTAACGGTCGATCGGTAAGATAGATAACTAGTATACTTGTCGAAAGATTTTATCGCGTCTCTTGACGTTACCGATCGATGTGATCGATTGATAAAATATTGATGTCTGAAGCGGTGGCAGCGTGTACGATGATTATATAGAAATAAAAAAGACAAGTATGAAGTCGAACAAGAAGAGAATAGGGTGAGAATCGTTGGAAAAGACGGGAGAATGGGAGGCCTGGCGTCGACAAGCGAATTTGAATTTATGAATATAGTTTGGTTCTGTCGCGATGGCAAATAAGGGCAGAGTTTGGCGTTGGACAAACGAGGTCATGGTGAGCGGGAGCTTGCGACGAGACAAGAAGGCGTTAGTGACAGTAGGGGTGTTGGAACACCGTCGGTGGTTCGCTCTTCTATTCTCCATGTTCTCTCTTCTGTCTGGCACCGAACTCAACCTTCCTCTCTCTCTCGTCTCTTGCACGAATCCCTGAAAAATATGCTGTAAATTCATTGGCGCGTCCTTGCATGCTTTACGATAGAAAGCTCGCTTTTCGAGATAGAAATTCCAGTGCTTTCCGCTATCTATATCCACGCATCACAAACAAACGCACATGAATATGAGTACATGCGGAGAGTGGACAAAGTAAAAAGAAAAAAAAAAGCGTACGTCGAGTGAGAACTATCCTGCTTCCAGTTGCTGTGGACGACAATATTTATAGGATGAGTTTTTTTTACCGAGATACGCAAGAAGAGCGGAAGAAGGAGAAAGAGCGAGATGAAATTAATGTGACCACTCGGTCACGGAAGCCGAACGTCAGCGGAGCTCGTGTTTATACATTTATGCGTTCTGTTAAAGTCGCAGTACTTATCGAGGATAATCCTTAGCAGTCCTGAAGCTTCCATTCTCTATATCTCCATTGTTGATAAGCTTCGTTTGTTCTCAACGTGGATAGTGAAGTAATAATGCATCAAAAGCGAAAGAATTCTGTGCAGTTGGGATACTAAAATATTACTTGGAAAGTGACCTAATCTACGTGTGTAGCAGCTATAAAAAATTATTGGAAACGTGTATGCAATTAGAAAATAATGTTCATTTCTACGTTATGTGTTTGAAGGAATTAACCATCAAGTACACATTTTTTATCTATTATGATTTATTAATTAAAAAATAACAGAGACTACGTTCGCCAACATTGTTAAATTAATGGACTATTGTATTTCTCTCTGATGTAAATACATTTTTTATTTTTAATTAGTTCAGAGAATCACAATATCGTAAGAAAATAATATAAAATTACTCTCGAATCCCGAATTACAATGTTTAACGTAGGAGAAAATATTTAACAAAATGATTTTCTCTGAACGATAAAATAGACAAAATTCAGGAATAATTTAGGATCGTAAGCTTAAAATGACTGATGCTAATGTTTAACAATAGCGAAGACACAATATTCTTCGTATTGACGATTTTATTGAAAGTTAGATTAAGTTTTATTAAATAAACGTATTTACGCTTTTTGCTGTAGCGAAAAAGATTTTTCGCTTCGAAACGCAGAAAAGACAAATGAATTCCAAGGTGAAAGCGTGCGCAAATCCGTTGCATTTATAAATCTTTATTACTCGGACACGTTTGACGCTAATCGTAAGAAGCGTATCACGTAAATGAAAAAAAAAAGATTTAAGAAACGAAGAAAATTCGAAGCGCACAGCGGAGTTTAGCAATACGCAAGCCATTATCACTATCAACTTAAAAAACATAAAATAATACGAGGCTAACAAAGAAAAATATGTTTAAGAAACGCTGAGGAAACGTACGGTGTCCCTGAATTATGTTCAAAGATCGATTCTTGCTTCAAGCAGCGATGTGCAGGAAGAAATATTTAAAAAATCATTGTTTTCTACAAAAATAGAAATAATTTAACATGCTAAGCTTAGAACGGCATTTGCGTGTACGAAATAATCATCAATATACTTTTTTTTCGTCTATAATTAAAAAAATATACGAAAAAATTTATTTTTTTTCGATTAATGACAAAAAATTATGTTTCTATAAAATCTGGACACCTTGATCGATTCTAGCCAAACTCAATACCGAATAAACGGGAATTGACAACTTGGTGTGCAAAGTTTCAGAAAAATCCAGTTAATCCGTTCTTGAGACGTAGTTGTTTCAATTTTGCAAATTCGTCACACACGCACGTATCCCCCCCCCCCCCCCACATGCTCGCATACACGCGCATTTGTTCTAAATATGATTTCTAGACGTTTTGTGACATTTTAAATACTCTGACGTCAAAATCTCGAGAAATTTTTTTAAATAATAATAAACAATTAAGTAGAATAAAGCTTCCTCTATGAAGAAATGAAAATCAAAGAACTCTTAAACCTTATTACATGAATATATTTTAACGAACATTGTAAATAGAAACGAGATCGTATTACGTATGACATGACATTAGAAAATGTGTTTGATTAGAAGTTTCTAAATAGAGTAATGGATAAAATGTTTACTTTGACAGAGGAATTACATCAGCCCGATGCATGTGTTTAATTGTAAGTTTTCAAATAGACAAATAAGTAAATGTTTATTTCGAGGAGTCATAATTTACTCGTTATGTTCTCAACAATGGATCAGATTTTTAATCAGCGACCTCTAAAACTTTTGAGTTGTGTGTCTCCCGAATCAAGTCACATTTGCATTTTAAATCATCGTGTTGAATCCAAAAATGTTTATTTTCAAAGTTTCAGCAAAACGATGACTTTGGGCAAATCGATTTCACCGATCCATCTATTTATGGAATTAAAGTAAAATAAATCTAATCGTCGTTAGATAATCAGGTAGTTCGATAAGTCTTTGGTTCGAATTCTGCGTCACTTCTCCGAGAGCAATATGAAAATATAAGTAAATATAATACAATACTAGGTACGAAGATGAAGAAGGAAGCCAATAGGCAAGCTATCGGTATTGCGGAAAATAAATAGGCAATGATCCTTGTCCCCTTTTCCAGCTGTTACTTTAATTCGCCTTTCGATCATTTTTGTTTTTTTTTCTCTTCCTTTCTTGTTGAGCTTTCACCGATACCGCGACATTGTAGCCGACTCACCACGTCACTCAACAAATACCCTAATCCATTTTGGTCAGCCCTCCTATTCCCTAGTTTCCTCTGCGTCTGCTTCTCTTTCTGCTCAGAGGCGAGTGATGATGAAAATAAGCATCAGCATCCTCGGAGACCCATTTTTAACATAAATAAAAACTTTTTGATCCGCACATATCAGTAAAAATGGATCGCCTATACTTCGGACGGTAATATATCTAAGAACGGCAAGTTATAACTTTGTAAGAAAATGTTAAGGATAGTTCACGAGATATTTTGAGGATCTTATTATCAGTGAATGCGCTCATCTGTGAAAGAATCTAATAATAAATGGTGGACTTGATTACGACATTTTCTTCTTTTAATGAAAAATTAAATCTCGCAATAATAGGATTATTCGCAACCCTATTCGCTATGTGCACGAAGCCTAAAGATGTCGCTTGTATAGCTCACTTTACACTGTTGGCACATAAGTTATAAGTTGCATGAACTTATGATACGACGTTGTAATTTTTTATTCAATAACGAAGGAACAATAGCGTATGAAAATTTTTTTACGAGTAAAAAATGTATCATATTATAGAATGTAATTAAAAAATAAGAGTTCGAAACAATAATGCTTCAATTTTATAAAATATTTAAAGCAGACTGTAGCTACCAGACGATAGACTTTCTCTATCTCACTCTCACCAATAGCTAATTTAGTACTAAAACTCACCACCGCGAGTCACTGGCTGTCGATCAGGCTCAGAACCAAAGTCACGGAGGAGCGATTATGGTACTTACCATACGTTTCGCATAAAAACACAACAAGTACGTGTACGACAATTGTCAGTACCCGCATAATAGTAAGAGTATTTTGAGACTCTAAATAGACAAAGAATCGAGAACGAATTCTTATTGATTAATTCAGTATTCGAGTAATATTGAAACAAGTGATTGTAAGTTTAAGAGTGCGAATGGATGATTGTATCAAAGATCTGCTTGAATAAACATAACTCACTCGTCGTTGTTGGTTATTACATATCTAATAACCTTTATCTAACCACGACAGACCCTCATATAGAAAAATAAAAATAATAAACTTTGCGCTACCGGCGGAAACACCTGAAGCTACATTGCGTTATCCACGTGTCCCCGCAACTCAGAATGTAACAAAGGGAATGCTGAGTTAGCTTTTCTCACAAGTGATACTTGGTAGTATCTCCGGATTGATAACAATTACAAACGGTAAAGTTATTAACTCTCATCCGGTATAACTGAAAAATACTCTGCGAAAAAATGTAATTTAGCAATTTTTCAATCCACGAGGTTTTGTCTCTATTAATGTAATCAAATAATATTTTCACTACAATAATTTCAACGCGGTAACAACGTAAAACTCGCGCAAATACAAAAACTGGATATTTTTCTTAAATATTGCTTCTGGACGTTTCGATTATTGTAAGTTTCATGATATTGACATCTCGAAGGTTTAAAAAATCATCAAAACGAGGCTATCCTCTGCGAAGAATGCGAATAAAAAGGGCTAAGCTTATCTTCGTGAAACTTTTATGGATAAATGGAGTTTTAATTTTGTCTTTGCGTGTACAAAAAATTCGAAAATATTCGATACCTGGGTAATCTACTATTGCACTGATAAATCGGAACCATTGATAGATAATCATAGATATCGAATTTGTATGAAAATCACATGAATAATGACTTGTTATGGTTGTCGATACAAATGTTACATTCATTCCACGTATAATACAACAAACATTTATTACAAGCCATAAATTATACGCGAACTTGTCAGTTAATAACATTTATATACGCAAACATATTATACCATCAATGCTATGATATTAAATAATAAAATGTACGTTGAAGAGGCATAAATACTTAATGTATACCTCGCCACATTAAAACTCAATGAGAGGATTACGGAGTATAAGAGGCGGAGGTGAAAGATGAAAAATGAAAATGGAAGGTACCAAGAGAGAAAAGTACGTTTGCCAAGAGGCAAAAAGGGAAAACCGAGAGATTTAATCGTCGAAGCATTTTTAATCCTCTCGCTTTGTTGCGCGAAGCCGGTACCTCGACGTCAGCTTGCTCCTGGCAGTCGCGTCGAGTTCCCACTGCTGCTGGGAAATTCGGAGAGAAAAGAGAGCTACATCCACCCTACTATGGCTTACTGAGCTTCTGTAGTCTCAACAGCAGCGAATCCCACCTCCGTTACTATTCTACTGCCGCACAGTAGTAAAAGCCGTATCGTACATACGGTCAGGGGTTAGGCCGTGCTGTATAAATAGAAACTACGGTAGGAATATATCTCTTGTGGTATATCTACTGGAGCTCCGTTTTACGAGTCTGACCGCTAAACTCGGTCTTTCTCTCCGGTTGGGTTGTATCGCTTATCTAGTTTGCAGTGCTCTCGTCTGCCCTTGGGCCAACCAACCGGAACACCGCAAGCTTCGAATTAATTGTTCGATGTCAGTAGCTTCATCCTCTGCTGTGATTTCAACTTTTTGGAATTGCATCGTCAGTCATTTTCTCCTCTTTGAAACACTTAAAAACCATTTTTTAAACATATTTCACCAATTTTTGATAAAATTTTTTAGTTTCCATTGCGATCGATATGTAACTTCATTAAAATTGTATCTGAAGTCAAATCTATCGAGTAGAATTTTGCAATTACGATTACGCGCTTTGTAACGAAGATTTTATATTTCAATTACAAATTGAAGCTATCGACATATTCAAATGTTCAATAAATAGAACTGTAAAAAAATTTTATTGTCATTTTAGAGAAGATTCATTGTATAAGTAGAGATTTTAGAAAGAATTTACAACGCAGAGTCAATAAAATTAACGTATTTCATGCGTTAATAGTTTTAAACAACAATTAACCGACTTAATGACTTGGATCGCAATTTAATTAATACTTTTTACTAAAACGATAAAAAATTATCATTCTTTACATCCTTTATATTATTTTATCGACTACTGTATTCAAGATCTTTTTCGTAAAATAATTTAATAAATTTTCAACAAGAGATCTCGATATTCGATTAAATTTCATTATTATAAATAAATTGATAAAATGATACAATTTTTTTTTAGTGTTAAAGACACATTTTTTTCTATACTTTTTTGATTCTATAATTAAATGTAGTTCGAAAGTATATTGTCTTAATCTAAAATTAAATGAGTACTCTTATCAATATCCTATAATAAAAAATTATTTATTAATTGTATGAAAAAATGTATCATATATATATTTAATTACTATTATAAATATTTGAGTTTCTCCAGCGATCCCGGACCAGATTCTGTATCAGCAGTTAGACTTTAACACACAGAGTCCATTTAAAAACTGCTTATCCACCGCGTCATCTAATTATTCCGAGAGTTCATGGCGGGAAAGCCCATTTACCGGAGACGAGCGTATCCGCAGCGGCGGCTCGTGAGGTTAAAGGATTTGCTTACCAGGAGATCGTGCCGCTGCTTGTCCCTAGGTATATTCCGCTATAGTTACAAGGGTAAAGAAAAAAATAACGAACTCGAGAGATCGGCCTCAGGGCGTCATTTCATTTATGCAAAAGCACGTCCGCGTGTGGTATCCACCGAAACACTAAACACATATTACATATATTGTACTCAAAATGCACAACCAGGCGTGTGTATCTTTCTAAATTATAAAAATATCTTGCGAACCGGTATCAGAGAGACCCGGTTCTAATGATCCCCTCTCCTAGCTCGGATGATTCCAAGTCTCTTAAAAGCCCCCGCCAACTCAGGAATATTCAAAGTCCTCTTTCGAACCTCCTCTCCCGTTCATGGGTCACAAGGGTTCAATGATAAGGTCGGCGGGAGGTTCTATAATGGAGAACCCCTACGAACCCCATACGAAATCCTACATATATATATATATTTTTTTTCTACAATCGCAAGCGATATACATGTCGGCTGTTGCGAGGTTGAAACTCACATCCTAGGGCTTGATGCTTGGAATCATCTGGCATTCAGCAGTTGATATTGTACGAACAGTTTAGTGGCATACGTGTATGCATAAGATATAAGACTGAAGGGCTATATTGCACATATCGTTGTTTATGTAGGATGGACTACCATCATGGTTTACTCTTCCGATCTTTCCGCGCATGCTAATAAGTCAATAACGGTCGAGTATCCTTATGGCGTTTTTACGAGTATAATATAGCGGGTAGTATACATTATTTTCGTCGTTACAAACCCGTCCTGGGTCTCGCTGAGGGAACAAGAAAAATACACAAAATGTGAGGGTTCGGAGCACGAAAGAGTAACTAGCTTCGACTATATGTCTATGCGTAAGAATAGATAGCACAGAGGGTACATAAATGGGTTTCCCGGACTAGTAACCAACTTCGGTAACACGAAAGTACACGTGAGAGAATCTGTAGTACCCACGACAAAGTGAGTTTCTCAAAAGTAGTTACCGTAGGGTTTGGTTTGCGGAAGAGGATGGGAGTCCCTTCCCAATGTTCTCTTCTTTTTTCGTCTGGAATTCTCTTTCTCTCGCCTCGTTGTTTTTGGGCAACAGCTGTTAGCACAGAAGATGGGACTTGAAACGAGTAGATTCGAGAGTAGGGCCGTAGGGCGGACCAGCATCGTCACTGCTACCAACTACCACCACTTACACTATTCCTCGGCGCCCCAGCCGGAAGCGCACAGGATTGTGGGTCGGACAGTAGTGGCTTTTAAAGTGCCTGGCCACAATAAAGTGGTGAGTCCTAATGGCTTTTCCAATATCTCACTCACCACCCCCTTTTCCCACCGCTCATTCTACTACCATTCACCACCTTCGTCCCTTCCTCGTCCTCGGTCGTATAGCGCTGTTGCTGCTGTATGGGTTAATTCGAGTTCATAGTTGAGTACTCGTCGCGTTCAACATTTCATTCGTGCACACATTCAACTCCTATTACCTCCAGATGGAGCAAAACGACATGTGGAAACTTTATTGACACACTGTGAAAGTTGCGATTGCAATGATAAAATCATTTTATCGTTTTCCAAGGAGTCGTTTATAAGTAAAATAGGAAAAGTATAAATATTAATGTTTTCCGTAGGTTCTACGAATTATTATTTTTTATTTACAAATGTGTTAAAGCTCCATGTAGTTAAAGTATTCGAGCGACTCGACGTTCGATTCGGTTTGCCGATAATCGAGCCTGCTTCAGCCAACTTCGATGCAATTTCGATCGCAGCCATTCAAGCTTCTCGAGCATCTGGAGCTACTCGACCCACTCGAACTGATCGAACCTCTTGACCCGATCATGTTACTCAATATATTCGAAAATTGAACTCGGTACCGATGTCGGAAATCATAGAAACCGCTTTCCAAAAATTAGCCGACGCAAACATTTCCATAATAATCGGATATTTATGTACTGCTGGAATTTCCTATTAAAAGAATTTTCTTAATACCCAGCTGTAGGGTGTAGATGTACCTTACACCTGGTTTGTGGTTACCCTTTAGCTTTTTTGAACTTTACAGGTTCGCAGAATATTATTTGATAGCTTTACCATTAAGATCCTAAAGTTTCTCCGAGAAATGATAAAATATAAAAGTAATAACAAAATCTCCCATTTCACCAGTTTTGACCATCGGTGTTTTTAACGAATTTCAACATTTTTGAGTAAAATATCTCTACGTTTGAAATATGAAATATACTGACACATGAAATATACTGACACATGACATTTATATAAATATTTTTATTTTTACCGAGTACTCAGTCCTAGTGGACTCCGAGTCCCTTATGGGGCAAACCTTTCACCTTGTCGGACCCATGGGCATCCCAGCCTCCCATGATAAGCGTAGAAGTCTACACGCCCCCATGTCCTCCAGGTTGATTCGTTGATGACCGGGGCGCCCTGTCAACATCAGTCTTGACGCGTTCAAGTCTCTTGCATCGCATTATGAAATGGAACGGAGCATTCTCTTTATCTTTGCATCGTTGGCAGACCGGTTCTTCGGCAAAGCCCAGCCGCCCTAGGTGCTTCCCCGTGTGCCAGTGCCCCGCGACCAGTTCCACGACCAACCTCAGTTGAGCAATTATATTTATACAGGGTGTTCCATTTAAAGAAATATGTTTAAATATATCAAAAACTGCGAATTTCATTGAAAAATGTTTCGGACAAAAGATGTTGCACATGAAGAGGGACATCGGATGAGCGTATCAGTTTTGGGTCCGGGGCCTCTGCTAGAACCATTGAGACCCAACTTTCGTTTTTTCAATGGAATTCCATATTTTTTGTTGCATTTTTTTATTTCTCGTTAAAAAATTTGTTAGTTTTACTCGAAAACTTATTATATAAATCACGATATACCAGTTGAGTCTGTAACTACATGTTAATTCCCAAATATGCAACAATATTCGTCAGGAGAATCTGCCAATGTCAGTATATTTCAGACTTGATAATGCGTAGCAATGATGATACTGTGTAACAATCAGATTCGGTTCACCTGTGTACAAAAAAAAATTGCAAAATTTAGGATCAGTTATCACAGAATAAATTAATGTGATCTAAGGTACATCGTAGATCATTGTACCTCACCCTCCGTTACTCTGCTTTCATAAAATGACATTCTTTACTACATTGAACGCGTATACTTTCTACTGTGAGTACAAAATCGGACGGCGAATGTAAAGTCAGGAATTTCAAAAAGAATTTCATGCGACATAATTTCAATTTAAATTTTATTGAATGAAAAAATCGTACGTCTACCATCCTCATGCCTTATTGGAGTACTTTAATAAAATTCTGCGCACAACATACTTTAGCTTTCGAAACGCTCTCCGAGAATTCACGGAGAACTGGAAAAAAAGAAAGAGCAGGTTATGGAAATCCTTATTTCTTTTCTGTTGCCTTAGTGAACTATATAATACTCGCTAGTGAATCACTGTATAAAGAAAAAGTATGAGAGTAGCTCGCATTATAAAATAAAGCAAAAGACTAAGCTTGCAGCTCCCGGAAATTTTTTTGAGACATTTCTCTACCGGTCATCTAGTAGTTTTATTAAAAGAATATCTCTTGGTATTATCAGACAAAGTAAACAGATTTTTTGTTAAGCGTTTGTCGCTTTCGATCCCGTGACTTTTCCCTTCATCTTTTACAGAGTACTGCTGTATGGAATAGGAAAAGTCTATTTGACTAGAAACGTTTGCTGATGGTACAGTAAAGAAACCTAAAAAAAAAAAAAAAAAAAAAAAAAAAAAAAAATTAAAAAAGAACCAGAGTGGACAAAAGAACGATGAACGAACGTGAGTTCCAAAAGCCACGTTTTAGAGCAAAGCTTTCAGACTGGAAGGGACATTCCGGAGTTAACGTGAGCAGCGCGTGGCAGTCAGCACGCTCTGGCAGCTCGCGCGAAAGCGCGAGCGAGGCTGCGTAGTTCCGGCGAGCATGTGTGAATTTATGTATGCCGACGAGGCAGCTTCGGGAAGTTACGTCATACGTTCCACGCGTTGGCGAGAGTATATACTCCCCAGCGATGCCTTCTGTCCTTTACAACGTTGATATATATGTTGTTTGGCTGATGTTGCCGATGGAATACTGCTGTTGTTGGTGCGATGCTGCAGCGCGATTCGTTCGCGTCGGAGTGTAATGGTAAAGCTAGTAGAGCAAATCAACGCTTACGTTTGCATGCTGTATATACATATATATATATATGTATATATATATAGACAGGAAGCGCTCAAACGCACCTCACATTCGCTCTTCACCGCGTTTCGCCTACCCGCTTGTTATTTCAACCCCCGAAAAGCACATATCCTGCATCAATCAAGCATACAGCATCCCGTCGATCAGCCCATTTCAAATTCGGCGTTGATTAAACACGCGTCCAATAAATAATTATTCAGTTGTAGATAATACTACTGATTGCAAACATTCTCTATATCTGTACATTTAATAGCAGCGCAGGAATTAGATAACACGCATATAGAGAATAAGAGAGAGAGAGAAAAGAAATGGTACTGAAAATTATTAATGTTATCAATTCGACTAATTTTTTTGTTACCGTAATTTTCTTTAATCTGTATCGCTATAAAAATAGTTGGATGGACTAATAAATAGTAGTTGTAACTTAAGGTATCGCAACGGCTTAAAATATTTGGATAAATGTATATTTTTGTAACTTACTACGGTTTGCAGTTTGAAGAATAATTTAAGCCAAGATGAATGGAAAAATTTGAATAATTAGCTGAGTTACAAAGGTTTTAACGAGTCGCGGCGTAAGGAAGCTTCGCATCTCTGCGGGCTTCGCACGGCAACCTCTCGGAACGAATAACACTGTCTGTCATTGATCCCTCTTAATAATTTCATTGATTATACTATCATTACTATTATCATTTGCTGTACTTAAACATATGACATACTTAGGATTTACAATAATCAATGCATTAGGGAGTCTTTGGGTTCTTTGAAACAAAATAAACAGGTCCCGGGGAACGGGTGGATTATTGTAAATGGCGGTGAAATATTTTTATAATACTGAGAGATATATAACTGCATCGTATACGTAGTTTAAAGCTAGGAAACTAGGGAAAATTATCTCCAAACGTACAAACGAGACATGGAAAGAGAGCCCTGCTGTGGTAAAGTGAGGGGTGTAACGAGAGGGTGCAGTCGTGCAACCTATCCAAGGATGTATAATGTAGAGTTTATGATAACGAGCATTACTTCGGAATGTATTAAAGTGCAGTAAAAAAAAAAAATTACGTAAAGAGAATGATATGCCCATCCCCTGTACTTTCCTTACACCTTCTATATCTCGCCTCTTGTTGACTCCCTAGCTGCATGTCTACCTCGGTGTTTCCATTTAATATACACATTATATTCATTACTAACTGGCACGCAGGGACAGATAAAGTGACAGAGGAGCTCTGCACGGAAAAGCGATGTTTTCACGGTGGATGCTGACAAAAAAAAAAGCAAATTAAACTTTGAGTATAATATAGCGTGGCAGTTTGATGAAAAACTTTGCTACATCATATTCTCTCGGCAAGGAAGGGATGTATACAGAGAGTATAGGATGCACCGATGTGACACTACTACCCAGATAGCATTTTGTTGACAGGAGTACGACAGCAACCGACAAAGTTTTGCAAACGATTTCGCAAACATTCCGTTAAGGTGTATTCGGATTCGTTGGCATATTTGCAAAGATAAATTGCGACAACAAAATTGGATAAGTAAAAGCCATTGAATGGCAATACATAGTTGTCAAATAATTTTTCGAAAAGGAACTATTATTCCGCGTGATGTTTTGATAAAATTATCAAATATAGGAAGTTGTTCTATTGGTTTTTTTTTTTTCTTTCTTCAATGACGCAGCGAAGGAATTAACGCCACAACGATTGTGAATTGCCGAAAGTATTTTATTTCTACGAAGTATAACAAATAATTGATTGTGGCAGTTTTTTATTTAGTTGCTCCATTCGTTTGCCACAGATGTCAAAACAAATGCGAACTCATCTTAACCCAATGCGAAATCATTTTGAAATCAACGGTATGCAACGAAACTGCTAGTTGTTGACATTTTTTCAGCAACTGTTGATTTATTCAAGTGTTGTCTTTATTTATGCTTTGTATTTTTGACAACAGATTTCAACAACTGATTACCCTTGGTTGCTTCTGAAACTTTTGCTATTTGGGTAGAATGAAAACGAGGATGATGTACGTTAAGAATGCTGGGTAAAGTGGTGAGCAAACGTCCGTGTACAAATACACGAATATTTGCACATACTTTCGGTGTACACCGTTATAGTAAACCATTCCGTATAAGTTATTCTTACTTTATCATTCGTACTCGTACGTACTTGCGCGGGTTCGCGTGCTGCTCGCAGAAGTTCGTCCTAGTAATTCTACACTCGACCTCTCTTTCTCTTGATCGTTCCACTTCAAGAGTAGTGTTATCTAGTTAGCGTGTAGCGCTTTAATTAATTACTGCTCCAGTCGTATATAAGCCGCAAGGAAGAAAATTCATTGAAATACAACGATCGCACAAACGAATAGCTTGTTCCTTGCTACCCTAACTCATTCTGTCTTTCACTGTCCTCTTTCTTAGAGAATTATTTGTGCATTATCGAGAGAACAATAACTCTCAATATCGATAGAATAGTAAGGTACACTGTGCCTTTACTTTGAATTAAAAAAGTCCGCGAAACAATGCTCCATTGGCTGGCTGCATCTACAAAATAATGTGTTAGCATGTGTGTCGTAAAAAGTAAGATCGGATTCAAGAGGACGGAATTCTTGTGACGACCAGGCACGAAGAAGCTCTAGGAGGATAAAGGAAATGTCCTCCGTCATCAAAACAATTTTTTTAATTTATACTTTCTGTGTGCCAAAGTGTATGTGTGGGTACATAAAAAATGTATGCTAACTAAATATGTTCGTACATGTGCCGGTGCATTTAAAAAGTATATATTCCTGCGTTATTACAAATAAATTTCTTCGGGATCGGCATTTCTTTCGTAGCCTATTTTATCCTTGCACTACGAATCGGAAACTTTAAAACAATGTAACCACGGAATTTGTATTATCGAAGTATTCTTTCGGTGGTTACATTTTGGAAGGGGAAGGGAAGGGGACGCTAGTCCATTTAAACATAATTTTTAAATGTATTTATCTTGGTAATGTATAAATTAATTTTTTATAATACGATTCATCGGAGTTTAATCAATCACTTACAATAATTTAATGTATTTATCTTCTCGTTTAACCTATACAATTGACAAAAGTAGCGTTTTATGCGCACATTTGTCATAAAAAATAGATTAAGAATGACATATTTCACTTAGAATATCTTTTGTTTCTAGACAGTCAAAATCGTTGTGATTTTTTGAGCTGCTTCGGAATATCTCAATCTCCAATATACTTGAAAAGTTATTATTTAATTTCAGAAATGGGTAATTACAGTAAGCTCCTTAATGGTGGCTGCCCGATTAGATTTCTGCACGGGATGCTTGTCTTAACAAGGGATCACGGTAACCAGAATAAAGACAGACGACGTGAACGCGGTATACGCTTCAAATGGATTTCTTTTGTATAATCGACTTTCTGACGATACTGAAATGTTTAAAGAACCTCAAAGAATTGACTTCCGGTCCGGTTTGACGTATGTGAGTTCCAGAAAAATGTATATCCTACAAAACTGATGTTGTTGTCCTTGGAGCGGCTATATTGAATTTTTTAAGGGTCAGTAATATACGATTATTATCATTTTTTGCACATTTCCAACCGAATTTCGAACGGACGTCGAAACGTTTACGTTCAGTTCTGTACAATGGAAAGCATATCCGTAGATAACGAAACAGCCTATTTTTACCGACCAAAGGCGGTAAAAAAATCTACTCCAGCATCCACTTAATACCGCTCAAATATCGCCTCTTGATCTCTGAAGTCCTTGCACGCTTCCACTAACGCTCTGAGCTTGCACAACTATCGTAGCGCAATGAACGTACAAATGGCTAGCTAGCTTCACTTTCTTTATCGTGTACAACTTAAATCTCAGGTTCGGCCAGCTGCTACCACTGTCTAGTGAAAGAAACGTGTTCTCGCGCGTCGTGTTAAATGTTACGTATACCAACGGATTGAAAGATTTATAACAGCAAGGCAACGAGGCGAGTAATACAAAAATATATAACGAAATCAAAGGAGACCTACACCTGCCACTGAATTAATTGCTAATTTCCGGTTCTTGTTTGAAGCACCGAAAATGTGCAGGAGGTAACGATTGATGCGAATGCGTACTAATAATATTTAATAAACAATAAGTAAACGTTTAATCATGTACTTTCTGCTGCGTGAAAAAGGTGCATCATCATTTTTCACTCGGAAACTTAGAAAGGAAAAATAAAATGCCAAAGCGAGAGCTAGCGCGATTGCGTCGTATTGATAAGTTTTTACTATCCGGATACGCTTGCAATGTCGATAACGAAAAAAATATATATATGTAATGGTAGAAGTGAGTGACTCGTGTTTTCCTTTTAAGCGTATTACATGTGCGCACGAAATGCAAAATCGGAAACTAAAATGCCAAGACGGCATGACGCAAGCGCAAATGCGTCATATTGATAAGTCTTTTCTACTCGGACGCTTCAAACAACTGTAAAAAAGCGTATCAAGTTGCACAGTGTTTCTTCATTATTTTTCAAATATCTCAAAGCTACCTCTGTGAGGAAATATAAAACGCGGTTCGACACTTTTCACTTTTTATATGAGAAATAAATCGTGGGAGACAAATTGGCATTACAGTTTTTGTTACTGATCGAGGGATAGTAGCATCACCTTAATATCAATAAGTGTATAAAATAAATGCGTTCTCTTCTATCGATTTCGACAAAACACTTCATGAAGCTTTTTTATATTTTTATCTTTTCAACATAAAAACTTTTTGCTCAACTTTGTAGAGTTATTACATAAGTTTTTCAAAAAATGCCAAATGTCATGAAATTTTCATCAGATTTAATTCTAATTGTTTTTTTAGTCTCATGAAAATTTGTTACAAGCTTACTGCTCGATAGATCTACTTTTGGTAACCTTTATTATTATTTTTTGTATAATTAACAACAATATTTCGATTAATTGAAACTCGTGCATAGATTATTTTTTAATTCGATCGGAGTATTCCTTCGATTCTATTAAGGATTCGAACAAACTTTCAGCTTGATCGATTTAGATTGCGTAGTGTTATGAACTTTATATAAATTTTCTATAATATTCAAAAAACTCACACGCGGTCAGACTTTTTTTGTTGTTGTAAATGTGATTTCTTGACGGTTTCAAACATTCTGAACACGTTTACATGAAAAACTCAAAAAATAAGTTTCCCGCCTTTCAAAGCTTCCTCTATGAGCATCAGAGAGGCGTGTGCACGTTAAATTTACAACAATTTTTAATAAATTAACCAAAAAAATGTTGTTACCGATAATGAAGGTGAATTTCACCGTTTTTTTTTGTAAGCTGACGATAAATGTTCTGCTCGTTATTCTACAACACGAGATTGGACAAAAACCAATTACGTAAAAATACGCTAAATATATGGTAAAACGTCATACATTTGTAAATATTTAGAAGTATTTTCACATCTCTGCTTGGCACGATTCTGTAACTGGATTTTAATCTAGAAAGCGTACAGTAAAATAATATTATTTCATAAATATAATTGTGAAAACGTCTTTCTCTGTTCTACACGAGCAACCTCTGGTTCTGTTCGACAGGCTGATACGATCGGCAAGAACACCAACCACCTGTATATTAGCAGATGCCCTCAATTTGTCTACACGGAGATAACGATATATGAAAGATAAATATATAAAGGCCAACATATTCACATATACGACTATCGTTTATTAGTGTATAAAACAACGAGCCTACGCGTTTAATACTTCTGTCCGATTTTATGACTGCCGACTCCAACGATAGTGCTGTCTATGCTTCAGGAACGGTATGCATATGCATGCCCCACTCTAGCGGTTTTTTCTACTTGATTGTCCGACCGAGTTGATGTGGCGTAAGGTATCATCGGAGAATATTTAGAGTTGGAACCCCACGGACGACACTTCTCACAGAGCGTCACGAAAAAATCGTCTTTATGAATAGTTAAAAATGATCTTAAATTCAAAAACCTGTTTTCACATTTATAAACTGGAAAATAAGAGTACAACAGTTGGATTATTTTTAAGAAAAGGAACCTGAAGATGTGGGAACCAAGGATTGCGTCAGTGGGGTTGGTTCTTACGAGCTTGTGTCTCATTGCAGCCCAAGAACTAAGTGATCCGTATGTATCTGATGAACAAGATTGCTAGATTTATGGCCGACAGGTCAATCGATTATTATTTGTTATAGAATAAAATAGAATGTAGGTCTCGTGATTGTTTGCATGATTGGTTCTTGATGCTCCATAGCATTAAGGAGAGTGGATCACTTGATACTAATCAAATTAGTTGTTAAATGTTTTTATCCGTTTCTACAATGTTTGGTATTTTTTTATTCATTGTTCTGAAGTGTGACTTACGCAACAAAATGTATTCTTAATATACACGGTGAGTTTTTTATCTTGAGACACTGAAATATCGACAGAAATACGCATCGCACAAAAAAATATGATCAATAGAAACTTTTTGATCTCGAAGGAGAAAACTGACCCCGTAACAATCAACCTCCCGCTCCATTTCCTGAGGGCGGAAGGGGTAGTAAGATTGACATTTTTAACGGGAACCCCTAACATTTATTGCAGATTCGAATTTTTCATGAAAAAATACGTAAGTTTTATTGGAAACGTTTCTTTCGATTCGAGATACATGGCGCTGTAATTGCGAAAAATCCATTTGTTAATTATTTTTATCACAAATTTGAGCGGCAAAGGGGGGTGGGGAGTGATTGAGGTGAAATGATGCATAATCGAATTGTTCTCCTAAAAACATTCAACACGTACTTCTTTATCTTTGAGTCAAAGCGCATTTCTTAGTCTTAATTTCTTAGTTCTTAGTGTTAGTCGTTTAAAAGTTATAATCGATTGTTTATTCGCAGTGAGTCTAACGAACGGTTAACAACATTTAAACTACCTATGCTATAAAAAATGTAGGCGATTAATCGTTACATTATTTTACAATAATCAAAATGAGGTCATAGGACTATTAACACTGATTGACTAGTTTGAAGCGCTTCAGACTCCTTAAGGTATAACCTCCGTAGAATCATCTTTATAAACCTTTAAAAAAATGTTTACAACCGAGCTAATATATAGTTAAATGTATTATTTGAATATCTGCGCAATTTAGAGAAGGTATATCGTTTTTAAGATGAGATAATTACAGTTGGCATGATTAGTATGTACCGCCTATTCGTTATGTGCACTAAAACTCTCGCTTAAGACTATTTGCATGGTTAGAGGAGACTTCGTTATATTTTATTTAATAATGAATAAACGATGGAAAGTCAAGATTTTCTTATGTATAACAAATCCATCATACAATGTGATAGAAAAATGAGAGCTCGAAACAATAATTCCATGATTTCATATCATGATAGTAAAAATAAATATAAATAATATCAAGTGCACAGCGATAATCGAGTGACACGCAAGTCATTATGTCCAACTTAAAACACATTAAAATAATTACGAGGCTGTCAATAAAATTATGTATAGGTAAGAAACTGGAAGGAAACTCACAACGTCGTTATAAATTAATTCTCAAAATCCGGTTCCTGTAATCAAAATATGCAGGTATAAATATTTGAAAAAATCGTTTGTCTCTCTAAACGATAAAACGGATAAACTGAAAAAATATGTTTATAACGTAAGCTCAAAACACCGGATGTGCATACGTATTTATCATAAATGAGTATAAAAACTCGTCAAACGGGATATACCTTTTCATGTTCTCTATAATCTTTATTATTGTTTTTATAAATTACCGCGTACCGCATCGCAATGTATCGTTGAAATGCTGTAGTTGATGTAACACGTAAATAACGATGCAACAAAGTTAGTAAAGAGTCTTGGCCGAGTCTTCTTGGTTCGGTCGGTATATAAAGCGGTGAATGTTACTTGGCTCGAGGCACCACAGTTTTTCTTTTTTTTAACGTTTCGTTCACGGGAGAGTTTGAAAATTCTTCAAACCCCCAACATCCAGAGAGCGTGACTGTCTGCATTTTCTGCCGAGAGACTTGCCTGCTTCGTTGGTAAGTAATGTAACATCCTACTGGCAGTCGCAAACTGTGGACATAAATCGCTATCTTATATCTCTTTGGGGAGTCCCTAGGATGCAGTGGGTCTCTTCTCACCGCCACTATCGCCGCTTTTCGACCACTACCCCAGAGCGCTCAGCATTAAGCGGGTGCATCCCCACTCCTTTCCTTTTCCCACATGACCACCCACTGAGAAGTTTACTCTTTATGGATCGTTTTCGCGACGACCGCTCAACCCTCCCCTTTCATCCCCCGACGCATGGATTTCAATCATCCCTATAGGTAGACTATCATTATTTACGACTCGCGCCTATTACACGTTTGAGACTTCGAGTCCTGAGTAACGCGTGTTCACTCGACCCCTCCGTACATTTTTGATTTATCGGGCTGAACATAAATTCTCCGGAGACGTCGAATCTCGAGAAAAAACGAACATATTTTCTTCAATATCGTTCGGATAAAGTTTCTCGGGCTTACGGGATACGAAGCATATGTAGTAAAATGCATTCAGACGCTACGCAACTGCGTAAAAAAGATCAAAAATGAGGATAATTGCGACAGATTTTATTCATTTTTTACGGTTTTTATATTTTCATGTGTTGTCTCAAGGAAAGTGAAGAGTTGATTTGAGTTAATCTTAGAACTTTTACGATATAACATATCCTTGCAACCGCTTTCTGATATCAGAATAACCCCAAATGGTGAAATTAATTATGACCGTTATTGTAGCAAATGTGACAATGTCGAATTAATTTTATCAAACATGGTTTACTTTTTAAGGTGAAGGATATTTCTTGTTTCAAAGAACCAATTGTAAATATTTCGTATCATCGATAAATCTGTAAGAAACTTTAATTTTATAAGTTTATAATTTTATAAATGAACGCTGTTTCGGGTATGTTACAGATTTTAACTCTTGCAACTTTAATATTATTTAAAACTAGTAATTTTTCTTACAAGTTATACTTGGAACTTTCGTCACATCATTTTATTATCAGTAACAAATATTAAGCTCATACGAAAGTAGAAAAGCGCGCAAATTTTATATTTGTACATTGCTTCCTCGTGATTCTCGTCGATCCACAGATTCTCCTCAGCGGGTAATGTAGATCCTTGACTGTTCATAAATTATATTTAAAATTTGGGTAAAATATATTGAATCTTTGTGCCATTTGATCTCTAATTTTTATTTATTTTTGAATGCTCGAAATTTTAATCCGTCCTCATGTTTGATTTGTAATTTTTTTTGCCCTTTTTATTGATATTTTTTATTAAAAATTTCATGTGAAATTTTTATCTGAAAATCAAAACGTAATACATGAAAATAATGGAAGAATGAAATTTAAAAAAGATCGCTATGATAATAATATTTACTTGGATATGTTCAGAAAAATCATCGGACATAACGTCATCATTCGTTCATAAGATCGATACATTTTTTAAAAGCAATAAATTTATCCAAATACTCTGTTCTTGGTACGTAAGAGATTTTTACTTTTATAATTTCAATATTATTTTAAACTAGAACTTTTACGTATACGTTAGATTTGAATTTTTGGAAACTTAATTTTACTATCAATGACAAAATATTAAACTTACATGAAAGTAATCGAAGACAGAAACGTTAAAAAGAACGTTGTGATAATAATATTGAAAATAAAACATGAAAATAATGGAAAACTGAAAATTGAAAAAGATGATAATAATATTTACTTGGATATATCGAGGAAAATCATCGGGCAATGTGTCGGTACGTCAAACAAATTACTTATACATGGCATAGTCACCCCATAGCTGTTTATTACAAATGCCTAATTGGGAAAAAGTTACGGCAAATTATTGTGATATTTGATTTTTAATAGGAAAATGTAACATTTACAGGAAATGGGCGGAACAAGCTAAACAAATACACTTTAGTAGACCAAATGGTAGGATATATGTGTTGTTTGTAGATTTCTCGCGAGTCTTTGATTCGGTTAACCACCAGAAGCTATGATTCAAGCTCTTCAATGTGGATGAGAATGCAATATTCATCTGGGTTAACCTGAGCTTATGCTCGAAGGCTTAAGCCGCCGACGTATTTGACTGAAATATCACAAGGCGTTTGCCACAGTCAAATTTAAAGCCCTTTGAATTTTTGCACTCTTTATCAGTAAATTCGAGGATAATGGAAAAGAATTACAAGTGCTTGTTTATGCTAATAATATTATTTTGTTCGCTTGTGAAACTTAATCGAAAACTACATGAATATTCCAATGAAAATAAAAATTAACCCTTCGCGGTCGACGCTGGTTAAATTTTACCCATCGATCAAGCTTGGATCTTAATATCTTAATATCTGTAAGAGCCTGGTTCGAATGGAACTTATCGCACCATCTACCGATGGTTTGAAGTATCCTCTACCGGTAGAAACCTTTAGACTTTTTAAAAAATCGACAGAATCGAAAAAGTGTATTTTTAACGCACAGACTTTGTTTCATTTTTTAAAAAAGTGTTATCATTTTATATTCTTATATATCGACTTCTGTTACATATTCAAAAATGTTTAAAGTATGTTCCATAATTTTTTGGTCCCGATTTTTATTTTATCTCCATTTGGTCACCGTTTGAAACTCAGTTGGGTACCCAGTGTGACCGTCGTGAAATTTTATGGAAGTGTAACCGGGAAGGTAAACCATAAATTAAAAAAAAAATACAAAACGCAACATAAAAGAATCTTGCAGGGTGTCGTTTTAAAGAAAATATCAAAACTATAAACAATTACACACATCTTGATGAATTTTTCGTGATAGTTTTCACGAACGCAGCCTCGTTTGTAAGCAGAGTAATTGTAAGCGTACTCCATATAATTAATTATATTTAATTTTAAATCAATTGCATTTGCTCCGATTTATTTGTAAATGCACATTTGTTATTACAAATAAGCCTAAGTGTGCACATGAATTTTTCCCCGGATCATTCATACTGATCTGTTTCTCAGATGTTAGAAGTAAAACTACGAATGTAAAGAAAAAAAACAGTGAATTGGGTGAGATAGAACCAGAAAGAACTTGCCAAGGAATGTACTCGAGTGGTTCGTGTCTTCGGTCGAATAATACAGTCGTTCTAACACCGTCGACCACTGTCCAACACCCTCAAGGCACCCACTTGGGCTTTCCGAGGCGAATCCACTGGGTGGTCTGACCGTTCCCGCAAAATTAAATCCGCTTGCTTCGGCATCTACAGTTATATAGCTAATACAACAGTAGGTATTCATAGGCACGCGAACCACACTCGAAATGCATATATTAAGGGTTGGTTTTATTACAAAACCACGAGACTGGACACGCATAGCTATTAGATGGACCTCAAGTATTTGTCTATAGATAATGTTAAGTCTGAGGGCACTAAAAGGACAGATAATAAACTGCAAAGGTTATCAAGATGGACGCGATATTTATACGTCAGGAATATCTTTGCAGAATTTCGATATAAATCTTCTAAATTATCTCACCGAGATATAATAAATACTTTAAAGATATATAAATATAATATTTAATATATTAAACAAGTCGTATTAGACCTAAAAGTTTTTTAAAATTGTTACGGATTTAGATTATCCACCGAAATTTGCAACGTTTGAGAATGTATTCGAACGGAAAAAAACGAAAATGGTAACGCACAGGGCGCATTTTTCTCTACTTGATGTACATTCTTACAACAACCCCATGAAGCTATCGAACCTGAAGAACCTAAGTTTTGAATAGAAAATTCAATACTGATTACGTGAGGATCTTTATTTGTTTTGTTCATTTAATAGTTTTAATAATAAACTATATCTCGTTTGATATTTTCTTCTCCTATCCTCATTAAAGCCTTTTTAATTTAGAATTATCAGTTTGGAATATGACAATCACTGTAAACAGTAATGGGTCGCGTTCTGCACCCAACGCTGAGACATCGTTGGCAGCGGGAACTGGATAGGTCTTGACATGCCGGTGCTGTTAGAAAACTGGGCCGACTCTGACAAAAAGCGTCGAGCCAAGACTCCAAGTATGACACCCAGAATCGGCCAAACGTCCGGTCAATCGTCAAACCCTACTTGGGAAGGACTCAACGTTTCGTATCTCGGAAAGTACGTTACATATTTTGATAGGCAACCAGCCATGACAAGGTAACTTTATGATTTTTAAATTCCCTACTGAACCTTTGGAAATGTTTTGAAAAACTTGAAGCTGCTAATTAAATTTTCGCACGTGATAACGATGTATTTCGAAGCGTTCGCTGTCATTCTCACGGCTTTCGCGAACATTATCATTGGTAATCAGGACCGAAGTGCAGAGATTAATTCGAACTCCAGAGCTCACAACTACGCTACATCGAATAGGCAATGGCAGTTCCGATGTTACTGCGCGTAGGTCCACGTTGCCGTGAAGTGACTAATAGGCGTGCGTTCTGGAATATCGAAGCTTCAAGGCATAAAAGCCTAGACCGGCTTGTCTGTAGGTTCACCATGATTCCTGTAATTCCTGGATCCACGGTTAATTCACGCGCGTTAAAGCCCTCGTGGCTTTCAGGTTAGTGTAATTCCTTTTTTTTTCGTCCTATTGCTTTGTTCTTCACTTTTAAAACAGAGTGGCATTTTTTTTTCTTTCTATCTGGTTAGATCTTAGGCTCGAACTAACCAATGTGTCGACGGCGAACTCAATGAACTCGTCTCACCCCGGCTTACTATATAAAATCCGTGGTGGAATTTTTGTCACAGATGATCCAGTTGCTACAATTTTTTATTCAGAACAGAACATAACTACACCAGCACTCTACGTTTTGTCTATTTCTATTTCTGCATTGACTATCCATGTTATTCACTGTCTTATATGTAGCACGTTGCTTATCTTAAAGATTGTTACAGAATTTTTCGAAAAATTATTATACCGCTAACTTTTACTAATTTTGAGCAGCCAGTGTATAAAATATCTTTAGCAAGCCAGTGTATATAAAGTATTTAACCTCCTCTGTGTCGATATATCGATATCGACGCATATTTCTGTCGATAAACGCATCATTGACACCGCAATGATATCGTGACATCGCTAGTTCTCGGGTAACCCTTCTCTCCCCACTAGCATAATTGTAGCTGATAACCCAGTGGTAAATGCTTTTTCTACGATGGCCCTATGGCTTATAGATACGACGTTTTTCTTTTAAATACGATAATTTGTCTTCTATAATTAACGCAAAAGATTTAGCGGTTGTTTGTTTGTTGCGTACGGGGATTTTGTACGTTCAATATTCTCGTATTATTTCTTAAATATTTTTCAATTTTCCATTCATTACGATAATTTTTGCAGAGATAAATAAGTTGACGGTTTGTTGCTTATCGGGTTTTAAATAATTATCGGTTTTAAATAGAATGCACCATTTATATTCAGTTTATGTAACGAATTAAATAAAATCCTCAGTAAATCGTGATTGATATTATTCGCATGATGACTTTGTACGTTTTATTTTATTTTTTTTTACAGCATGATATACATTTTATCAATTGTATTATTAACTATACAGCGAGATTCATGAAATTAGGCTGTCGCTGCATAACCCAGATGATTCGTCAATTTGAAATTATCGCTCAAAGGTGTCAACTTTGAACTAATTCTCATTGTACGATTAAAGAAAAAACTCGATCGAATCGCGTCACATTTTTGTATGTCGAAGATGGCACTTGTTATTGGTCCTGTTGTCGGTGACACGCGTTTCTTATCTACGATATCATTAATCTGGAAGAATACTGGGGGTGATAGCAGTAACATTTTCTTCGATCTTCTTTTGGATGCATTCGTCAGTTTTTTCGACGAGTGTCCTCGACTCCAGGAAGAAAGTGCCAAGTTTGCTGTTGAGGCTGCACAAATCGAGCTTCGGTTTAAGGGAGACAACCGATAATTTAGGTCTATTCAACTCGGCTCTTAAGTTTGGAGTGACATGTTGAGAGATCTGGGATGCCTTATCAGTGATCTGTTGATAAAAAAACATTATTTTATTTATTTTATCTCTTGGATCACTTGTAATCTAAATTCTGTGCATCGCACAATTCCTAATCACACAGAAATTTTATTGAAGCGACTTCCTCTATCAGATAATATTATAAAATTATAGAAAGGGAAATTGATCTCACCTCTAAGGCGCAACTTTCGGGTGTGATAGTAGATGATACATCGTTGGTGTATTCAATGCAGACCTTAACCTTCTTCTTGAGTTCTTCGAGTTCGGTGATCATACGGTTACTCGTGTCATCGATGCTGCGGATGTATTCCCATCGAGATGCCATTGCTTTGTCGGTGCAGACATTCGTACCGACGATGGCAGCTTCTGCGAGATCACCTAGATTACTGGACAAATTAAGACATTGCTCGATATTGACATCACGGACTTTGACAGCGAGCATACCGACTCCATCGATGATCTGTAAAGTTTATTTACGATAACTCGTCGTATATGCATTGATCACATTCGACAATCCAATCAGACTACACGGAAAAAGGGCTTGGCTAGGGCTATCAAACGCGTAGTTAAATATGCACCAAACGATTAGGTAATTGTTTCGACAAAGCCAAGTACTTGGCCGCAATAACCATTATCGTGATTGGTCTAACCAGTCGAGCGATTGATGCATAATTAACCACTCGCTTAGTAGTCATGACCAAACCCTTTATTCCGCGTATGATACATGATTGAATCGTTGATTAATTACTTGACAAAGTATCGTTATACCTCTTGTCTTTCTGATACGACTCTGTCCCGCATCTTTTCGCGGAATGTGTTCGATATGTCCGTGAGCGTTTTGTTTGTTGCTTCAGTTTCTTTCTTGATGATTATTATTTCTTTTTGAATCCTCGAAATTGTATTCTCCGCAAGTCCAACACATTGTAAAATTCCCTCGTCGTCTTGGTGGGGTATCACATCGTTGATACTGTTGGCATTCGCAGCCTAAAATTTGTTTAAATAATTCAAATTGTTCGTTTAATGCGAAAAAAAATTTTCATTTTTTTCACAAAATAAATATCGTAAAATTTGCACTTTCTCGGTACTTTATCTACTTATCGGTTAATTATTATTTATAGCATATATTTACCGCTATGAAGAACACGGCGCTGAGAACGATTCTGAATTTTAACATTGTTTCTTAGCTGCTGTTCGTAAAACGAGTTTCAATAAGGAAGATTGAATCAGAGCTTATATAGGATTTCCATCGTTCGGTTTTGCAATCAAAAGAGGAGTCAACGGAGGCCAATGGGTTATGAATATCTGGCCACTTGTGTTAATTATCTTTACTTCATGAATATTTGTCAAAACGATTATCGATCAATGCTATATAAAGACGTAATAAAGATAACGGTAGAATTGATATGGCAGTGGAAATATTATTCCTGAAGTATTGATCAGAAAAGAGTAAAAAAATATAATAAATTCGCCTGAACTTTGCATTTGCTGACGTAGGATTATTCCAAAATTATTTCAAACATTAATTTCTGCCGTTCCAATTATTTTTATAGGTTTAAATTAACTAAAACAAAAACTATATGAAGATGAAAGGCTTTTTTTGTAACAATAATTCAACGATCGGTTGCGTGATTACATAAAGAATTGTTTAACTGTAGAATTTCATACAGAATAATCTACAGAACATTTTAAGCGGTCAAAAAAGTATTCAAATAAAATATTTCGATCAATTACTATTGATGAAACGTTTTTAAAAATTCAAGTCAAATGTGTTCCACCACACGATTGTACTTTTTGCCCGTACTTCTCATCAGAAAGATTTAAAACGTCTTAAGCTATAAATACACTTAGATTTACGAGCATATGTTATCGTAGAACCAATTATAAATCTATCTGCGATCCTGTTATATAATTCTAAGAATGGTCACGAAATAAAAATTTCAGAAATCGTGAGACACGTTGGTGATTACAATGTCACGTAGAATGATTGATTAACACAAGTGGACAAATATTGATTTACATTTCGTTGAATTCTAAAAATGAAAAATAAAGTCTGAATAGACTGATAAAAATGTTCTTTATAAAAATTAATATTATTCATAGGAAACATTTAGCAATATAGCGATTTTACCATAAATATTTTCAATACAAGAATATAAATTATAAAAATATTTTTAATGATTTAGATTGATATGATGATGATGATGATAGACTCAAGATTGCTCATAGTTTATTGGTTTATTACAATTATAATATGTAAGTCTTAGTTGTTATTATTTATTGTTGAGTTACTTACTGTTTTGTAGCTATTATTTAATTTTATAAAATATTAATTTTAACATTTTATAAACTTTAATGATTTATGAAAGTAAAATATAAATATTATCGAACGTCTTAAGTTTTACAAGACGTGCGATAATAAACAGAATCGGCCATAAAAACTACGTTATTAATTTTCAATATGAAAACTATGGTCGTTCCTATTATAGAAACCTAGGTTAATACGTAAACGAAAAGAAGGAATTAAAAAAAATATATATTCAGTCAAATGAGGGAATACAAGATAATAGATCAGGAGTATGTTTATTATTAAAAGGTTATGTTCATTATCGACAATGATCGTGTGCATTATGGGAACTTAGCTTAATTAGTGAATAAAAATATGGAATTAAAAAAAAAAATATTATATATTCAGTAAAATGAAAGAATCGGGATCGAAACGAAGATTTTAAAAAATATATAACGGCTCATAGCCAAACGAGTTCGTTTGATAAACTTGAAAAAAAAAAGCAAAAATGCTAGGTATCTCTATCTTCGACATACTATACATATATGAACGTATGCCGATGCCACGAGGCGATCGAAGACAATTAAATCGACCATTGTGTCAGCTTTTTAAAGAATGACCCATTTGCATAATCAAGCGAGCGATAAAGTGCCAGAAGTAGTATTTAAATAGAATACCAGATAGCAGGAATATACGTACGAATTTTTTTTTATATTCGCCTTTGATATTTGATAAAACATTTTTAGGAAAAGAATGCTTCTTCTGTACGGGCTCCATAAATAATATGTAAAAACGTATAACGTGCGATTTTGTAAGTTAAAAAAAAAGAAAAAGCCTCTGGATCGTTGTACAAATACCATCTTTATAGTTATAAAATACCTTACGATCAAAAAGTACCCGGAATTTGTCAATAAAACGAAAACGGTTTAATTATTCATCGATATTTATTTTATTCCCTTCAAAGTAATCTCCATCGTAAGCAATACACATATTCCAACGCTTCTTTCAATCTTTAAAAACACCTTTCATACGCCGATTTTGGAAGCTCCTTCTGCGAATTCTTCTTTATCGCTTCAATCGTCTTAAAAGGCTTTCCGCGAAGTGGTAACTTGAGTCGTGAGAACAGGAAAAAGTCACACAGGGCCATGTCAGGTGAATACAGAGCTTATGGAACGGTATTAACGTTGTTTTTTGTTAAATTGTCGCGTACAAGATGAGATGTGTGAGCCGGTGCATTGTCGTGGTGAAGAAACCACGAATTGTTTCTCGCGCTTGAACTCGTCTCATGCCCAAAACATCGTGCATAACGCTCTGCACCGATCCGAACGAGACACCAAGATCGGCTGCTATCTCCTTGATGCTCACACGACGATCTTCGAGCACAATTTTCTTAACTTTTTCGATGTTTACGTCAGTGACAGAAGTGGATGGACGACCGGAACGAGGCAAATCATCAACCACAGAACGGCCCGCTTTAAACTCTTTGTACCACTCGTATGTTTGTGTTTTCGACATTGTCGAGTCCCCGTAGGCTACCGTTAACATTTTCAACGCTTCCCCACATGATATTTTGTTAGAAACACAAAATTTCAGGCTCACTCTTTGCTCAACTAAATTCGACATAGCGAAATTCGCAGAGTACACCAAACAATGACTTGTTTACAAAGTTATTACGGACAAACTATCTGATACATCGCGCTTAAAAATGACATGTAAACAACTGACAGATGTACCAACCTAGAAAAATAAATGATTTTGACAATATCCCAAGGGTGCCTCGTTTAAATGAGCAATTTCGGGTATTTTTCGATCAGAGAGTATAATGATGATTCAATGGATGATAATGTATGATCTCGGGGGAATAAATATTTTAATTTCCTGTCTGTACCTAAGTTATTCAGGTTTCTATGAGTACATTCACGTGCTACTATTTCAATTGTAAGCGCACTGGTACACCGATGCATTAGCAGCCCTCAGTCCAATTGCGAGGCATATTTGGAAACACAGGATTGAGTGCCATTTGAATAATTCGTTGTCCGTAACGCTAGTAATAATTTAATGCGATACGCGAGGCTGATGCTATTGCTGTAACCAACCTAACTTATAATAATGAACGTACGACGAGGATTTTTATTGAGAAAAGAAAAATGATGTACCGCTTACCGTTCCTTTACCGCTTACGTTTCCGTTATCGGAAAAGATGACAGAAGGCCCAGCAGTCTTCTTAGTATCAATGTAGATAGACACTGCAAGGAGAAAATTAATTTTGTTACTGTTACAAAATATGTATTGTTTATCTTTTAGCAGCAATAAAACCATAAGTAGAATGAGCAACAAAATTGCTACGCGGTAAGTTTGAACCTATTGATAAGTAACTTTGGCTAATTTCGGAGCACTCGTAGGATCGTAGAATCAGAAGATTTCAATTGTAAATATCCGACGCTCACACGTATACAATTGCATATCATGGATTTAGCAGCTTTCCTCTGCTTTATAAGAGCATCAACAAATAATACGTTTCCCAAGAGTCATACGGGTATGTTATCTCTCGGATGCCGACACCTCCTATCATAGAACAACATCTCTGGTCTCTCGGTGAGACAAATGCAGCAGACATTCTTGGGGCGTTTCATGTTCTTACAGCCGTTTATACCACCTCGCTGTTGCCACCATTTTCTACCGGAAGCACCATAACCCGGACGGATTAATTTACTTTCACGAATAATACTACATCTAATTACTTTGCGCTACTCAGTTAATTATATCTTCGGGCCAGAGCTTGGTAATTATACGAAACCTCTGTACCGGGATATAACGTTGCATATCCTAAAAGTAGTATAACACGATGCTTCCGCGCTTCCGCTGTACCGTGAATAATGTTAAAAAAGTAAAAATCTTTTTTAGCGTAGGAAAAACATAAAGAATTTCAAATTTTGATTCCTACTTCTTCCACTCTACTATTTTTCTTCCCCGCACTCCACGTTGGTCCATATTTTTGCTACCGAGCAGAGTTGCAGGTATTTTTACTCACAGCCAGAGAAACAAAATCGATTAACAGCTGTACCGACCGTCTCCCAGGAAAATTATTCTTGTAAAGATGGAATTTTTCAGCGCCACCGGTCAAACTGCAAATTTTCAAAGCATGGGATCTACTGGGTAGACCCGGTTATCGACTGCCATTTATGGATCTATGATTCAGCGCAGCCTTAAGTTAAGGCCCTTAACCTCAATCCTCGATCAGGGGTTCGGCTAGTCGCCGCCGGGGCGCTGTTAGTCAAAAGGGAGCGATTGGCGTGAACGCTGTCGTATGATCAAGCGGCCGCGCCCTTTCTCCTCCCTTTTGCCTGAAATCTTATGTCTCCCTCTCTCCCTCTTCACAAAGATGATGACATTATGAACAATTATTATCTGAGCGAAACAATTAACAAAAGTAGAAGAGCTATTGATTTAAATGAAAGATTTATGATCACTAAAATGTTCACACGAATACTTTATGTTTTTTTTGTTGGTGATAATTATCAGCAACAAAAAGAACAATTATGCTTCCATATGGAAACTACCCACGACTGACACTCGAAAAAGATTAGAATCCATATTGAATTAATGGTATTTCCAGTTATAACCGGATAATAGAAGAAAGATCGGTGTGTAAGGATTAATCTCCTTTTCTTCTGAGATTATATTGATGAGTCTCTCGTAAAATATTGGAATCTGTATAAAAAATACCAACATATATATAAATAAAATATGTTATACATACATAGAAACGATAAAATGAAATGTTAAGATTATTTTTACAGTCAAGTACCAAGGTAGATGAAACGAGAAAGAGAGGAAACTATAACATGTTTCAACAAAGCTTATTCCGCGGGAAAGCGAGGTTGGATGACTCTCCGCACAACGATAAACGCCTTTGCGCGAGGGCTAAACAGCGATCTAGCTGACTTGCGTACGGACGAAATAAGCCGGATGCACACCAAAGCGGCGCGCTGCGACGCGCAGAGCAGCGCAGAGCCGCGACCAGAATCAAACCCGTATATTCAAATCGGCTAATGCACACCGGAGCGCCGCGACGCTGCTCCGCGCTGCTCTGCGCGTTTTCTTCATCGCATTGTTACTGGTGATGAAAAATGGATTCATTACAGCAACCCAAAGAGAACAAAATCATGGGGACTGCCCGGTCATGCTTCTACGTCGTCGGCTCGGCCGAATATTCACGCTGCGAAGATTTTGCTGTGCATTTGGTGGGACCAATTAATGCGATTGAGCCGAGCACTGCGCGAAAAGCGGCCACAATACGAGCAGAGGCATGAAAAAGTGATTCTACAACATGACAACGCTCGGCCTCACGTTGCCAAACCCGTTAAAACCTACTTAGAAACGCTCAAATGAGAAGTCCTACCCCATCCGCCATATTCCCGAGATATTGCGCCGTTCGATTATTACTTGTTCCGTTCGATGGCACATGGTCTGGCTAATCAGCAGTTCAGCTCATATAAAGACATCTCAAAATGGCTTGATTCGTGGATAGCCTCAAAAGACGAACACTTCTACCGTCACGGTATTCGAGCTCTGCCAGAAAGATGGGAAAAAGTTGTCGCTAGCGATAGGCAATATTTTGAATGATTCATTTGTAAACATTTTTTCACAATAAAGTTGCATTTTCATCAGAAAAAAAAACAGCGGGAACTTAGTTGCGCACCTAATATAAATTCGCCTAAACTTTGCATTGGCTGACGTAGGATTATTCCAACATTATTTCAAACATTAATTTCTGCCGTTCCAATTATTTTTATAGGTTCAAATTAACTAAAAAAAAAAACTATATGAAGATGAAAGGTTTCTTTTGCAACAATAATTCAACGATCGGTTACGTAATTACATAAAGAATTCTTTAACTGTAGAATTTCATACAGAATAATCTACAGAACATTTTAAGCGGTTAAAAAAGTATTCAAATAAAATATTTAGATCAGTTACTATTGATGAAACGTTTTTAAAAATTCAGGTCAAATGTGTTCCACCACATGATTGTACTTTTCGCCCGTACTTCTCATCAGAAAAATTAAAAACGTCTTAAGCTATTAATACACTCAGATTTACGAGCATATGTTATCGTAGAACCAATTATAAATCACTCTGCGATCCTTTGATATAATTTTAAGAATCGTCACGAAATAAAAATTTTCCAGAAATCGCGAGACACGTTGGTGGTTATAATGTCACGTAGAATGATTGATTAACACAAGTGGACGAATATTGATTTACATTTCGTTGAATTCTAAAAATGAAAAATGAAGTCTGAATAGACTGATAAAAATGTTCTTTATGAAAATTAATATTATTCATATGAAGCATTTAGCAATATAGCCATTTTTGCATAAATATTTTCAATACAAGAATATAAATTATTTAATATTTTTACGATTACAATGCACAAGCTGCTAACGTGCGGTCCGATTCAGTGAGCGCGTTAACGTCTGTTTATAGTACTAATAATTCGGACTACTTGTGAGCGGTAAAAGTTAGGTGCTACGAACATGGTGCTGACGACCCGACCCGTGAGCATCGTGAACGCTCGAAAATCACGTCATAACGTTCACAGCGCAAACGGTCGGCGCTGAAAGCACGAATCGAGCCGTGCGTTAGTATGCTATGTGCGCCACTCCGGTATATACGGAATCAAACAGACCCTACATTAGACGTCTAGCAGCTGAGCCGTTGCTGCGTCGAGCGAGACAGCTTTGCCATGACAACAACAACAAAGGAAGCTCGCCGCAGTAGCTGTGGATAGACGATTCGACTAGTCATCACCACTACGGAATCGAAGAAATATAGCAGCTCGAGCATTTGAAATTATCAACGAGGTATACCTAATGATAGCATAGGAATAGAGAGAAATAAGTAGAAGAAATCATTTGCGATAACCAGGAAAAGATTCGAAACGATAGAGAATAATAATAAATACGGCCCTGACATGTACTACCGATGCGAATGCACTCTGAGTGTATCACGCTGACGCCGGGCAGCGGCAGCGGTCGGGCGAGCAAGCGGAAAGGCCGTCGAGGGAATCTCAGGCGGGAGCTCCACTCGCACCCCAGGGATCCGTGACGTAGAAGGAGGCGTATATCGATCAGCAACAGAAAGATCTTAGAACGGTAATAGCTTCGTGAGCAAGCACCGGCAACTTACCGACGGATGAGGGAAATGCGCCTTCTAGAATAAGTTATCCAGTAGACGCAACAGGTCAAACGAATTATCTACCAATACTGATAAATTCACTCAAAAGCAAATCATGTCACATCGCATATTTAAATTACTTTTTTTTGCGTACACGATTATATAGGCTTACAAGAGCCCGGGATATCCATCTGTATGGCGCGTAGTAAGTAGCCAATAATATCAGAGATTGGTAACTAAACAATATCGACCAAGTTCCATACTTATTATTTATTATGTATCGCTATATATCACCATTTATTTCGAAATAAACCCTACTTTTACTACGTTATTAATTTTTTATATGAAAACTATGGTCGTTGCAGTTATAGAAACCTAGGTTAATGCGTAAACAAAAAAAAGGAATTAAAAAATATATATTTAAATGAAAGAATCAGGATCGAAACGAAAATTGTGAAAAATAAATAACGCCTCACAGCCAAAGGAATTCGTTTAATAATCTTGAAAAAAAAAAGATAGATATCTGTCCCTTCGACATACATATATGAACGGATGCCGATGCCACGAGGCGATGGAAGACAATTAAATCGACAAGTGTGTCAGCTTTTTAAAGAATGACCCATTTGCATAATCAAGTGAGCGATAAAGGGCCATAAGTAGTATTTAAATAGAACACCAGATAGCAGGAATATACGTACGAATTTTTTTTTTATATTCGCCTTTGATATTTGATTTAAAATATTTAGGAAAAGAATGCGTATTCTCTACGGGCTCCATAAAAGCGCTTAGATCGTTGTGGAAATCCCAACTCAATAGTTATAATATATCATCATTATATAATATATAATGATGATTCAATGGATGATAATGTATGATCTCAGGAGAATTTCAATTGTTTCGCTTGTTAACGTAACGAAAAATGTTCCCATTAAAAAATTCCTATTATGTACGTAATAGAGCTGTCAATAAATATTTTAATTTCCTGTCTGTACCTAAGTTATTTAGGTATCTATGAGTACATTCAGGTGCTACTATTTCAATTGTAAGCGCACTGGTACACCGATGCATTGGCAGCTCTCAGTCTAATTGCGAAGCATATTCGGAAACACAGGTTTGAGTGCCATTTGAATAATTCGTTGTCCGTAACGCTAGTAATAATTTAATGCGTTACGCGAGGCTGCTGCTATTGCTGTAACCAACCTAACTTATAATAATGAACGTACGACGAGGATTTTTATTGAGAAAAGAAAAATGTTGTACCGCTTACCGTTCCTTTACCGCTTACGTTTCCGTTATCGGAAAATATGACAGAAGGCCCAGCAGTCTTCTTAGTATCAATGTAGATAGACACTGCAAGGAGAAAATTAATTTTGTTACTGTTACAAAATATGTATTGTTTATCTTTTAGCAGCAATAAAACCATAAGTAGAATGAGCAACAAAATTGCTACGCGGTAAGTTTGAACCTATTGATAAGTAACTTTGGCTAATTTTAGGGCACTCGTAGGATCGTAGAACTAGGAAATTTCAATTGTAAATATGTGACGCTCACATGTATACAATTGCATATCATGGATTTAGCAGCTTTTCCCCGCTCTATAAGAGCACCAACAAATAATACGTTTCCCAAGAGTTATACGGGTATGTTATCTCTCGGATGCTGACACCTATCACAGAGCAACACCTCTGGTCTCTCGTTGAGACAAATGCAGCAGACATTCTTGGGGCGTTTCATGCTCTTACAGCCGTTTATACGACGTCGCTGTTGCCACCATTTTTTACCGGAATCACCATCGCCCGAACGGATTAATTTACTTTCACGAATAATACTACATCTAATTACTTTGCGCCACTCAGTTAATTATATCTTCGGGCCAGAGCTTGGTAATTATACGAAACCTCTGTACCGGGATATAACGTTGCATATCCTAAAAGTAGTATAACACGATGCTTCCGCGATTCCACTGCAACGGGAATACCGTTAAAAAAGTAAAAATCCTTCTTAGCGTAGGAAAAACATAACGAAATTCAAATTTTGATTCCCATTCCTTCCACTCTACTATTTCTTTTCCCCACATTCTACGTTGGTCCATATTTTTGCTACCGAGCGGAAAATATTATTACCACTTCGTTATTTATTATTTAATATCAGGTTCTACCGTTTCGTACATAACGCTCGTGGCGCTATCTGGATATTTACAACGTTTCGCTATACATATACTCATGCGTGTACAATTGAGAGCATACATTCAATTCATGTCGGTCATACTGCGTTGGCGCATATTCGCAGTTTCGTTCTACAGCGTATATGTATACTTTTTTTTTCTTCATGTTTCCTTCTTCATCTTCTACTTCCGTTCCCATCGGTTCTCCCTCCACAAAAATCCTTTAACCAGTGGAAAGCAATTTCACATCTTTCAATTTTATAATAGATCAAGAGATGCGGTAGCTTCTCGATGTCAAGTTTAAAAGAAATATTTTTTAATTTAATATTATTAACGACTTCCTTGATTAAACTCGTTGAATGGATCCCACATTATACAATTTACACTAGGACGGTTAAAAACGCACGATTCAATGATAACAAGCTGCTCTTTTTTATTTAAAAATATTGAGTGACATTAATTAATCTCGTGAAAACTGTGTACGTTGCGCGATAATATCGTTTAACGCTTAAGAAATTATTTAAAAAATTCGCTAAACAGCGATTTTCGGATATTTTCATGTTTCCAGATTCAAGTGATTATGAAATTATTCATTCTTTAATAACAATTAAAGTATTTTGTGTAATTTGCGACACGTACGATGATATTTAGCGTATCAGAATTGATCTTAAGGGACTATTCCACTGTGAAATCTTCGATGAAACGAATTTTCTTTTATCCTTTTAATTCATTTTTCGTATTTATATGAATTTAAGAATGTTTCACAAAGTTTCGCAAAGTTTCTGGGTTTGATTTAATTTCATTTGTGTTGCTACAGTCGAAAGTTACAGAGAAAGTGGTGTGCCCAGGGTGGCTCTAAAAAAACCTGTAAACTCGATTATTTAAAAATGTATTTTTTTCAACTGTAGCAGATTATTGCAAGAAAACTATTCGAGCCATCGATTTGAAATTTTAATCACGTAAATATTATTTCAATAAAAACATCGTACTCTTTAAAATGAATGATAATATTTATTTCTGGCTAGCCTCAACGATAAGTATTATCAGAATTAATTAACCAAATAACGGAATCTTTGAAACTATGTAACTTTGTTAGTTTTTCATTAATCAATGTAATTCTGATTCAAACGAAAACGACACTCGTACTGGTTTCAAATTTTTAAAAATTTCTTTCATTAAGATTAATAATTTTACCGGAATAATCTACGCCAACAGTTTAATGCTATTTAAAGATGCACGGTTCAGTGCAATAACTATTGAATAATTTTCTATTGGATTTTCCAAGCAGACGGTAGCACATGTCGATGTCGCATGTAATTTTTATTTGAAATTAATACTACGACGCTAATACACTTTTTGAAATAAATAACAGTAAGCTTAAGAGGAATTACGATATTCAAGCGCATCGTAGTTTTACGATATCGTTTGTCGTATTCGTATTAAGTATGCACATCGACTCGTATCTGAAGAAACTTTGACAGTGATATTGCAACCGACTGTATCTTTGAGTATCATTACTAATTCAATTACATCTCTCTTCAATAACTGATAGTTCACTGTACATCGATCTGATAATAAATCAGTTTTCGTGACAGGAGTGCCAGAGCCTTGGATACTTGCAATGCCAGGAAATGAATTAAGACTTTACGTTCAGATTGATTAAGATACAGAATTGATAACATTGATAGCATTGTGTCTTTAAATTTCATTGAATCCCTGGAGGTTTTGATAAAGCTGTAAGAATTTCGTTCGACAAATATTCATCAGCATTTTCATTAGAAAAATAAAGCAAAGCTTGTGGAAGTATTACACAAGAATTACTGTTTCGATTTATTTATAATTGTTATCGGTGACATTGTCCTTCCAATAAAAACATTTCTCGCAGTTAATCGCATTTAAAGAAGAAGAATTTAGAAAACTGATAAATAAAAATCTTGTTGCAATGAAGAATTCCTACGTCATTTCAGTAAACAAGGAAATGTAAGTCACTTGAAACTGATAACGAACACACGACTCACGACTTACTATCACTTACTTTCTAAAATATAATTCAAAGCTTCTGTGTGCAAGGAAAGTGCACGAACCACAATAATCATAATGATCACTTTCGATTATATTCTAATTATTGTTATAAATTGTAATTATCGAGTAATACAGTTTATTTCGCGTTAATTTTTTTTTTGTTACTACTCGTAGCATGCGCACAGCAGCCACCATCTTACATATTTCATTCGTGATTGGGAATCCAGTGAACTTGATTTCCGTTAAGAGTTTCGTAAACTCGATTCGTCTTTGAGCTATTTTGCGTCTCGACGTATTCGAATTTCTTTGATTTCGTCGTCAATCGCTATTTCATTTCAAACGTCAGTGACACTAAAATACACGATGATATCTTGATTTGACTCTGCCATTTAGAATCATTAACCTATGCGACACTCTTGACTAGTTGTTAACATGAAATTTTTGGCGAATCGCAACTCGGGGTGTTAGTCAGCGCCGCCTGGATTCCTGTGTTATCAATTTTTCTGTAGAAAAATCTCTAACGATGGAATCATTAATTTTAATCAGCTCTGATTGCCTCGCTCATTCATTAAAAATCAATGAGGCAACCAGAGCCGACGATTTTTAACTTCTAAAGAAATCGTGAAAAAATATCGCCACAGCTTGGGATCGAACCGGCTCTGTTAACAAGAATTGATTTTGCGATACTCACGAGCCGTCAAACGAGTAAAAAAAAGTGGTAATTTCATGCAGACGTTATTAATTGAATGCGGTAGATACAGACTCGTATTTCGGTTGAAACTGGGTGCATTTACAAAAGAAAAAAAAACATACTATAGAGCACCAAAAGAAATGAGCGAGATTGGCGCTGTCACTAATAAAGAGGAACTGTGGATCTAACGATTAACGACCGCAGGGAAGCGCGTATCGCTATCCCACCAGGGAAATCTAATATTTTTATAGCAAACTCTAGCTTCCTTTCATTGCCGATCTCCCAGTAGAACATCTAAAGAATTTTGATACTGCTAACGTCTACGTGAAGGTTTGCGTCGAAGAGAAAACTTAGGAAAAGACGAGGTTCCACTAGTCGCTCAAGTCAAAAATTTTCCCGCATTCTTTTATAAGTCCCTGTGGAATAAAAGAAGTAGCCCCCTGGCCTCTTTCGACACAAGCCAGCCCAACACATCAACAGACTGAGACTAGCCGATAAGAAACTCCGTGTTTGTATTATCCTCACGGGTAGTTTTCTGGTTCACGTTGCCGCTCGTACACACATAGCAACCACACGAGGTAGCACCCTCTCTCGTCAAGCTTCGGCAACTTAGCAAGTATACGGTGCTACTGCACTACGCTTTAAGAAACTTTCCTTGCAGGACGATTTGCTCGCAGCTGTGGGACGATACGACGACGAAGAATTCAAAGATGAGCACGCTGGAGAAACGGTTTTGTAAGTTTGCGAATATTCGTATTACATTATAGAGTCCCGAGCTTCGTATAATTGCTCCTGACACGGTAATTTTATTCCCCAATGCTCTGATTAAGTCCAACGAACCGTTAATTATCCGCTGTAGGAAAATAATACTTTAGTGGTACAGAAACAACGAGTGAAGGCTTTTTCATTAAGAGTTCCATAATATTTGTAGCTGCTATTAAGGCTTGGGAGTAACTGTGGCTTAATAGTTTAGATATAGACTGAGTATAGACTGAAGGTAATGTTAATTGAGATATAATTTAGAGACGAACGAACATAAATACTCGAGTAACCAGTGTCTCGGCTAATATCGTGGGGTGGCTAACGTGAAAGAGTTAATAATGTTCCGGAGTAGCCAGTGTCCCGAAGTGGCTAATATTCTAACGTGGCTAGTATCCCAGAGTTATTATTGTCCTAGTGTTGACCAATGTCCCAGAGTAGCTAAAGTCCGAGAGTGGCTAACGTCCGAGAGACGCTGATATTCCGGTAAGATGTAATCAATAATAGAGAATTACAATAGATAAACAATAGAGATATTGTTATGTCTATCCTACAGTGAAAAGATAGGATAAATTGGGACAGTACAGGACAATGGGAAAATGAAACAAAATATTATTGCGAAGGAATCCAAAGACGGGCTAATCAAAACAGAGGAGACAAGAGCGAGGAAGTAAAATAGAAGTTAGAGGAAAAAATAGACGATCGAAGGGAATAAATAACGAAATAAGGCATTCAATGATTCGGGGTCGAACAAAGTACGATTGCGGAAGTAACGGAAGATGATTAGGGGAGGGAGAGGAAGAAAGGGTCATAATATGACAGTTCTGATGAAGAAGTCGTTAAAGCAATCTTCAATCTTTAATAAACGTACGTTTATTAAATATTGCTTAAAAGTACATAACATATTTCATTTCTCTGTGAAGGATGTCCGCACGGAGTCATTCACCCGGAGCGTGAAAAATGTCCATCAACCTGAACTAGTCGCGGATGTATTGGATGTACTATACGCAGAGGGATTGTAAAACAGAGAAAAAAAGTTTAACATCGGGACTAGGAGTACGAGGGTGAAAGAAAACGTGAGCTCGGCTGGTTTAATTAAAGCTGCCATTTGCGTGTTCCCCGAGAGTTCTGAACGACTGGTAACGCGTCCGCAACAAGGCATCGCCTCTGATCCTCATTCTACTCTGGTTCCGCATATAGGTATTCCCTTTGTGTTTCACTATGCTACATGCCTACCCAACTTATTACGCGTTCAGCAACTCGCGCATACATGTCTCTCGTTTGACGATAGACTATTAGTAATTACCGAGCAAGCCCTAATTACTTTTCGCATCGATTCTTGTTACATTGGGGAGAAATTCGATGGCCAGATTTATTACCTGCGGCACGGTGGATAAAATCAACGTTCTTCTTAGTTACTCCTGGAGTCCGAACATTGAAGATTCAAACTTTTCGAATTTATTTTTAACTCTCGGAGCCCAAACAGGTGGTCATACAAGATTCATTTTTTAACTCTGACTGAAAAAGGGACGCTACGCAGATACGTGACATCTGTCAGTCGACTTGGCCGTTAACAATAATTTTTATAAAAATTTACATTGTACAAACAAATATTTATCTTTATATGTTTTAATCAGTTGAACCGATGTACCCTCGATCTATGACTCGAACGAGTTAGGAGCGTTTATAAAAAAATATGGAAAACGAGATAAGGAAAATGTGCACATACCTCGATCTGAATAGTTTGGAAGGACGGTGCTTCACCAAACCATTTGTTTTATGATATAACACGGCTACTTCGGGTCTAGTGTATTTCGACCATAGAAAAAAATATCAAAAGCTGAACATAGATAAGCGATCAGAGCGAAAGTTTGTATCAATATGGTTGCTATGGACACCCAATAAACTCCAATATCACTCGACCATTGTGAACCCTCGTGAAAGCTTATCAGACGCGTCTCTTATCTTTGTTATCTTATCTTGAAGATCTCACATTCATTAGCTTTTCTAATGCACCGTATGCACGGTCAGAGCTTTGAATTCTCCCAGAGATGCTTTATCTCTCTCACCTACATTCGTACAGGGCATGGCTGTGACCATAATCCCCGTGAAATCGTCTCTCACTCTGCTTTTACTTCAACCGAACTCTATTGTTCAAAGTTCATCGCACAAGGGCTTATTTTATCTACCTGAGGTCTTAACGAAGTTAAATACAGAGTGCGGTACGGTTACAAATGACGTTCGCACCGTCGAATCACACAGTCGAAGAATACAAATACACTCGTCACTTTAAAATGAAATATCTTTAACGCAAATCGTCTCCGGTACTAATGACAGTTCGATAGATTATCAATAATTTATTCGGCAACTCGTGTATTAGGTTGTACAATAATATCTCTCTAAAATAGCTTTTGGTTTTCTATGTCGAGTGATATCAATACGAGTCCAATAAAATATGATAAACTATCAACATAAATAGGTGCGCGCATTGAATATCCGAAAATACATCAACGAAGAAGCCCGACTAGGACGAAAGTGCACAAGGAAAAAAAAGGATAATGAATTTAGGTCAATGGAGTGAAGTCGAGTCTCAATATAATTACATTTAATTATATGAAATTAAGGCTCTCGATCGTTTTCTTTCTAACGGATAGTCAACGAATTTGGACGCACTACTCTACCAGCACTAAAGGCTCTAACATCCTACATTCGGTACTTTCTTGTATCGCTGGATGCTGAATCAAAGTACAATTCTATACCTTAAGATACATATTTAATATCGTTTGGCCCTACAAAAAAAAAGTAAAATACCGAGCTGAGTATTTTAATAATTTTCATTCTGCATGATTAAATATTATTTACTTGCAATATTAATAACATTGGATATATCCATAGCTGTCTGGGGGAATTGAGCATCATTAAATTATTTCTCGAATACATTTCTGATCATTAATGATTCTCAATCGTCGTCATGGAGAATTCATTGATTTTAAATGAATATTTTAAATGAAATAGAATATAAGGATTATAAAATTGACAGTTTGGTGTTTACATGACATATTGAGTTTTATGGATAATTAATAATGATGTATCCGTGTAGAATCATTAACGTACGAGTGTGAAATTAATTTTAATTCTATATTTACGAAATTGTTTCTTTTTCAAAGAAGAAATATTTTATCGTTATAATTATTTGAAAAAGATTTTTACTCGTGAAATGCACAAAATAATTTCTCCCTCTCGTTATTAATCGTAACATTCTCATTTTATATTTCTGTTAATTTGACATTACTTAGAAAGTACGAATTAAATAAGAAAATGAATTTTTCCTATAAAAAAAAATTTGATTAATTCATTAATTTTATAACTTTATCAGCGGTTATAATTGGATGAAGAAAGCAATTATCATTATTACACGATGTTCAAAATCCAATAAAAGAGTATCAGTGATCATCATATTTATGATGATTTCGTTTCTTCGAACATTCTTAAACTAAAGTCGCCATAAAGCCGAAAAGATTAATTTTTTTATCGAGCTAACGACTTAACGAACGAACGATTCGATGGTTCATTCTTTACACATAAACCGTTAATCAGCTGCTCGTATTTGTTAAGTACGTGATACTTTACAGTGTGTAGTTAGTCTGAGCACTCTAAATCAACTAATCCATCGAGGACTTATTTACTTGTGACTCATCATCTCTTAAAGCTCTCAAAGTTTTGTGCCTCTATCCACAGCGTTGAAATGAATTTTCACTTGGAATTCTCTCGTCCCACGAGTTGATATAACGTCACTACTAGCTTCGGTACACCGGTTCTAATGAGAATCTAAAATTATAAATACCTCGTTCTCGACTGGACGCCGAATCTACATCTAGCTACAAAACTCGAACAGAAATTGCAATTCCTTTTCACTAGAGGACTTCCTCTATAGAAGTTTATTTACCAGCATTTCCATAGCCACCTAGTCTCGACAGAGCAGACTCTTGAAATACCTTGAGGTATATGTACGTAGTTCCTGTAAAAACATTTTTAATATACCCAAAACCACCGCTCTCGCAGTTCATTGAAGTCTTAATGGAATGCTGAGCAGTTTTTTTTTTAAGACGAGTATTGTACGCAACGAAAATTAATCTTTACCACGATGAATTTTATATCCGTTCTATAAAGTCGCGTACTTGTTTTAACAAAATAATCCAAGGTCTTTGTTAAAGTACCATTAAACATTATGATGATTATAATCATCTCTACAAGGGAAACAAAGAATTTACGAAGGGTATCGTAAAGAAGAGCAAGTAAAGTAGCTAGACATTATAATAAAACGATTAAAGCTCTTGATCCAAAGCCTTACGAGTACGATAGCCAACCCCTTGAAACGAGAACCCTCGTGAGAAACGACCCTTTCGCTTAATACCCCCCATTAAACAGTATACAATGGTTTTTTTTTTCTCATGCGCCGTAGTCCTTTTAATATAATTCAGAATTTATTAATCAAGGAATGAACCCTATCAATCGGGTAAAATAGAAATGGATTTTTTGTTCGCATTTTATTAAAGTTTTATATTTAAGAAATTGACGAAGTTACGAGAAGCGGTTATCGTTGAGATAGAACATGATAAGGCGTGGTCCATCTTTGGCATCGGCCCTACACGAAGGGCAATGAACGTGCCGTTCACGGATCAAAATTCGTGGCCTTCGATAATCCTGACTCTTGGATAATCAATTGTAAAAGGAATTTTTCGAAGTAACAAGCCGTTCTGTATTGCTGTTTGTATAAGTTGATTGCAATACCTTCAAATTAACATTCGTGCAGTGCTGTAGCGTTTACCGCTATTGCCACGAAGCCAGAGTGGCTGTAGGTCCAAGGGTCGAATCTCGATATCGTAGATTTGGGGAAAATATAAAAGTTTGGACGCGACTTAGCTATATATATTTAATATAGATGTAGTCGGAGTGTTTCCATTGGAAAAAAATGCCAAATCTGCTCGACGAGCGAAATGCTGCTCGGTGACTTTAAAGCGAACTTGTAACTGACTGTAGCGATACAGGTTTCCCTGCAGTTTTCCTTTGTTTTCTGGATGCTCGATTGCGATACGATAAGGGAAATCGGCAGCAGATAAAGAATAAAGATTAACATGTTAAGTACGGCAAATTGAAAAGATTGAATAGACCCGGGTACAGTCCCAAGGTCTAAAGGGCAAAGGGGACAATGCAGAAGCTTTAGCTTCGAGTTCTTTGAACTGATGGTGGATACACAACTTGTGAATAACCCCGTCAACAACACCAAAAGTTTATCTACCGGTTTGTTATTGTTTAATATCAATTACAATTTCCATATGTAAAGATTCTTTAAAAGTTTGCTATTATTGATCGTTCGTACAATGAATCGCGGGAGATCAAAATCGGTTGGCAAGGCGCTTATCTGTACACTCGATGATTTATTCGTTACCCACCGTATATACTGGGCCGTGAATGGCAGAGGATTTGATTGAGGATCCAGGGTCATCATGCGCGTCCATAGACTCGATCAGCCGCGGAATCCACCGGTGCGTGACCATAGGTGATCGTAAATCCGGTCGCGAATGATGAATTGCTTGTACATGTTCTAAGTAGTTAAACGCGCAGATCGATATGGGCTTGGTGTGCTTTATGATCCATTTCGTTTCATAGATCTTTACAAAATATTACGAACCTTTCGTAACGGAAGTTAACGATCATTGATAACAATAAATTTACGAGGCCGGATTTCGTGCCGTGATAAATTTGATTGTGGTCAACGGAATATGTACCTAGTTTCTGGTTTGTGTTATATCAAGGATCATATAATCCTGGTATCGCTGTACAGAATCGAAATCGCGAATGTCCCACCTCCTGCCTATCGTATAACAGTCCGGACGTTTTTCGTCCATATGTATTCTCTACGCAGTTAAAAGCTTTCAACTATTGTCTGAGTGCGTACACCTGTAGAACTTTGTGCTGAGTCGTTTGGGCACCTCTTTGTCGTAACGTTTAGTATTGTTATGATCCTACCAGTTGATTGATTTGACATTGGATCATGGCACGACTTACCAGAGATATCGTGCTATAACCATTTGGACTACGTTCCTGCACGAACCGCATGAATTATGTTCTGAATGTTCGTTGCTAAGGTGAGTTTGTGCATGAATCATTTTGATGTTGCGGTATCGACCATCGCGACTTACATACAACCAAGACTCAGTGATAATTATTCGTGACTCCTCTTTCGAGTTCTTTGTAATATTCAAAGAGAACGGTGGTACTTCGAAACTCTGAAGAATATATGGTTCCCATCGGAGTCATAAGAAGATACTGAAATAAATAATAACTCGTTACATTGTTGTATTTTGTAATGTTCTCAGCTGTGTCATTGACGTGTTTATATACATTGTTAAAAATTCTGTGTTTAAATTAACTCTGTGCTAGACTGGATCCCGACTTCGCCATATACACTTGTTTGGCTGAAGCCCCACTTTGACATATTTACCAGGAAACTTTCTGCGACACTTGTCTTACTGCTACTTTGTCGTTTCCGATTGAGCTAGAAATCACTTTATACATGATCTTAAATATTTCAAACGATGATTGTAATGATTTATAACGTTTGTTAACGTTATTTGCTAATACAATGAAATTCCTGTGCGTTTCTTTAATTTTAATTTAAGATCGCAGCGTTCACATTTCCCATATTAAGAAATTTTTTCTCCCGTGTACCATCTCCCTATCATTTTTTTGTATATTACATTAAGGGCAGTTTCATCGATATTCAATGAAAAGTGATCGAACACTTCGTTCTACAATTATTGTACAGCAATAAGAATTTAGAATTTCATATTTATTTAAAAAATTCTTTACAAAAGCTTATTTTTGTTAAGCTGTCAAATGCTCCTGATTCATCCTTGTACGACGAATACAACCTGAAATATTAATATTTTAAGTCTGCACCGCCCTCATTGTTTAAATAAAATTTAATTCAACATAATGTCTGTGAAAACATTTTTTTTTAAATAAAAAATACGTATTTCATCTTTTTGCGTATACTTTATGTAAAAAAAAGTTATAATTAATTGAAAAAAAATTGTCGCGTCCATCTCAGTGCACGTGACAATTAAATTCATTTATTCGATTTCCACCGTCTCGTCGGGTGATTCTTCAATCCGTAAAGCAGACTTTTACGTGTCGCCTTGCGGCAGACTCTACATAGCTCACTGTGTTCTCCTTTTCTTTAAAAAAATGCGCATGCGCGTAATCCTACCAACCTTCTTTAATCGCTTTCGTCCTTCTCTCTTCGTCTCTCTATAGTCTCGCTCAAATTGCTGCAGCTGTGTCTTTCTCACCAAGTACGCACACGTACACAAAATATAAATGTGATTAGTCTCACCACCCAAGGAGTAGGACACCGAAGAACCGCACAAAGCGGAGACGAAGAATAAGGAACTCTATGTATTAGTCATACGACTTGTAACACTATTTCATTCTCTCTCATCCTACGTTAAATCTTTCTTCTCTCTTGACTAACGAAACGTTACAAAACGTGACGTTTGAAATGTCCTTGAAATTTTACTCTCAACGCGACTAAAGAAGTTTCACTTCAAAAACATATGCTCAAGCAACCTCCAAATCCGTCCGATTTGATATAGAATGACTTGTAGATGGTATAATATATAGGGAGACGAAAATTTTCAGTTGAAATATAAACAATCTTGAAACATAATTGCCACGTTATACATCGAATGTGACAATTTAGGGTTGTTGCGATAATCGGACGACTTTAACCGTAACTATCCAAGGGATAGTCACTGCTATAATTTTTCTCTATCACCGCGCAAAGTATAGGAACAATTCCTCTATATTTCTCTTCGTGTATTCAATACTCACTGCGTATTAGCTCGACTTTACTATACTTTTCTTTAAGCGTAAGTGTAAATGCAATTAGAAAATGGCTGTTAAAACATCGTTTACCCATATTCCAGTATCAAGTACGAATCTGATATCTATTGCCTCACAGACTATGAAGAGCATATCTCTTCCGACAATATAGAGATTGGGATCATCATCCCCATCCATAATATCGAGCTCGTAATATTTGCCGTATTACTATATAGCAGATGCTACCAGAACACCACGATGCATTGCACACAGAGGTGTACTATATATATCATATACGAACCGCTCATGCGTGACCTGGACCATCTCGTAGATACATTGGACCACGATGATGCATTGCCTGTATGCGTTCTTGGCAGCTAATACTGAGAGATTGTTAATGACCCTATTAGCATGCGAATCGGGTCCGCGGGAGTCCGGAGTTCCGATCCAGGCAGCATCGCGCTATATACATCAACGGATACCTGTGCGTTGCAAACGACAACGTCGTTATAGTCATCGCCGTTGGCACAAGTATTATGTAATAATTTCAAGCGTTCTATAAGTTAACTAGAAATATTTAAACGTGAGAAATCGTTAGAAATGATAAATTTACGTATGTACGTGAAAATAAATTTTTAAATGTTATATTCAACGATTATTTGAAAGAATTTTTAGGAATGTAGCATTTAAGATAAATTTTTGTCGTTGGAAAATGAACGTACACCAATGTCTGTTTTGTAAAATATCTTCTGTATATAATAAATAACATTAACCAGTGTAATTGATACGTTAAATTGTTATTTATTTTGCAGATTAGTTTCAGATCATTTTTTTTTAATCTACCATTTCATTTACAAATTCTTTCAATTATGTACAATAAAAAATAACAAGAAATTAATGAGATATTTGTAGCTGCCTAAATCTAGCCTGCCATAAATATTCTAAATATTAGTAACAGGTTAATATTTTTTATTGCAATTACATTTAGGGAATGAAAATATTTCGAAATACGTAAATTTATTGCACCGAGGCATACAAAAACCTTTCTTTTCCTTCACCCACCATCCATTACACATATTTGTACATAGTCAATAGAAGGAAGAGCAGTAAAAACCAAGAAAAGTAGACAATGACGATGAAGACGTAGTGTAGTACACTATATCAGGTGTCGAATGTGTTCATCGACTGTATCCCACATACTCAAACAACATCTGATGTACTCGTTGTCCATTGAGGGTTAGAGAAATGGTCCCAAAGCACCTTGCTTGTTAGAGGTCTCGCTTCTCTACGGCTACCTCAACCCGTTAATTACATCACACGTTTCACCAAGACGATAAGCCAATCAACGGCCACAAGGAGAGAGACCTCGCATTGGCATTGTATGAGGTAAATGCCCTAATCAGTAACCAGGTATCTGGTCACCGGTAACCAACCGGCACATCTTTGGTCAAATGCACGAACTAGAGATGCAGCTACGTTAGACTTCTAGACAGCCCACGTTTTAATTTTATCAATAAATCGAAACTATTTTATCTCTCTCGGTGTCAATAAATGAAAAACATTAATATATATTTTTTTCATTCGACATATTCAATAATATATCATATTAAGCTTTGTACTACGTTGTCAATATATGACCAAGTACCTGGTCATCAATAACCAGTGAGCACATCTTGTCCTGAAAAGCCGATTTTTTACTTTTTCTGTAATAAATTAAAACAATTTTATTCCTCTCTAATTTTATTATTCGATTCTATGAATTGAACTATACCGGGTGAGGCAACAACTTTCATCAGTAGAAATATTTCCTCGGATATCGGACTTGGAAAAAAACTTTTGAAACAAAAGTTGCATAGTTCGCAGGGGGTCATCGAATGATGGCTACGAGCTTTATCCGTGTGGAGGCGCTTTGAAGATTTCAAAGTCACCTTCATTTTTTTAAATGGGACCATCATGTTTTTTCTTCAGATTTTCATTGAAGAACTCGAGAAAAGTTCACACACCAATTTTCAGAAAAATTCATCAATCCATCCATCTAGCATGAAAAAAGGATAAAATCGAAATTTCAGTGTTCTTTGGCTCGTAATGTGATTTTGTGACGTTTCATACTAAGTAAGCCAGAAGAATATTCGTACACTTTTGTTTACAAAACATCGAACGATCTCCGATTTGCGAACGATGCTTACGTCGGTTCGCAAATCAGAGTTTATCAGCTTCTTTTTTCTTCGTTTTTTCATGCTAAATATTGATGGATTTTTCTGAAAATTGGTGTGTGAACTTTTCTCGGGTTCTTTAAGGGGTAAGGTGTCGACTTTGGTATCATCGGATGAGCCCCTTCCAGGCGAACAAATTTTATTCAGAACTTTTTTTGATCCGATGGGTAGTTTTCGAACTATTTCAATGTCTTCACATAAATCGGCCACCCTGTATATTAAACAATATAATGTCATATTCAGATTTGTCTAAAAACAATGCAAAAATCGTCATTAAGAATGCTTTACATATACATTTTTAACCCTTATGTCAACCCGAAATGTACTACATTGACAGTATATGATCACGTGACAAGGTCACCTAAAAATAACCAGCGAGCACATCTTGTCCTGGAAAGTCCCTTTATTAATTTTTCTGCAATAAATAAAAACCATTTTATCCCTCTCGGTTTCAATAAATTAACATTGTCATAATATCAGTTAAGTATATAAAATTCAAAGGGAGTCTAAATTTGGCTTCGATAACATTTTCTCGAGTTATCTTCCCTCTAAGTATCAAAGCATCGATGAAAATCATATTATTTAGGAAAAGTTTGATGAAAGTAAATGAACAACCATAGTCTTTGTACTTACAGCTAACGATATCCTAACAAATATAAGTTTTTCGTCGACGTCATTGAAACTTCGTTAATTTGTCAAAAAAAAAGTAATTCATCGCAATTTAAAAAAAATTCTAACAAACTCCATCATCGTCAATGCTTCACCGATCATCTCGATACCAAAACCGCTAGGTTTTTCACACTAGCCGGTTGTTGTCTTATATCCAGCAAATGCTAGAAAATTTGTCCTAGGAATTCCTGTTAATAAAATCCTCAAAAGTTTGAATAAAGGTAAATTCCACGAATAACCGAGACTCACGCATCATTTCAAATTATTCGGTTAGATTAATTATACATAATAAAAAAATAAAAAAAATTAAATCTCACTGGTATCGAAAATGTTCGTTAAAGCAACGTCGACATATTATTTTATCTCTTTTCCAAATCAATGCAGTTGTTCCCCTCTCTTGATGGAATAAAATTGACTAACCATTCCGCTATTGAATTGCTTGAGCACGTACAGTCACCGTGCATGTTTCGCATATACGTGAGTCCAGGATACGTGAATGCGCGAAACTCGACCGGCATTGAGCATTGTTAGGAATTTTATTGGATTTATGGAATTTTCATAAGAAGAATATTGGATCATCGATGTGATAGGATTGAGTGAATAGAGAAGATTTTCACATTCATATCCGGATCAACGTAGAAAGCAGTACGATGTCCGTGCGTACTTTCAATATCGTTTATGGTTGGAAAAGCTCCGTCGTCTCGATACAAGTAGTCACGGTAAATAACGCTCAGACATAGCGAGCACGAGTCAATTTCCGTTTCCAATGCTCGTGCTCTTGTATTCGCGTTCACCGCCTCGATCTCAGTTTTCGAGAGGGTATTTCTGCAATGTTCAACAACTCCCGCAGCTTCGCCGATTGTTTCAAACTATTGTACGAACTCTCCTCACATGTTTCATTCTCGTACATTCGGTTGTATATCATTTCCGCACAGTCGAATCTGTATTTCTCTTTCACTGTCCGCTCTTCGTCTACCCTCTCGTACACGACCCTCACGGATTTTAATCTAATACCCGTGAAACCTCATGTCCGTCCTTCTATAGGCGAGAACAGCCGAGACACAAATATCTAGCAACGTTTGCCGAATTTCCTCGCCGCAAGCCGTCAGCCAATTTTGCTCCAACGTCCGGCAATATATAACTATGCTTATACTCTTGGTATGCTTATACGTACGTGCATACTACTAAACCTGATATGGACCTATGCGCTTGGTACATTTATATATATATATCTTTCAAGTACAAAGCAGTCCCGCGACGTCGAGGCGTTCCGAAGTTCTTATACATAATACATCGCGGTATCCTGTCTCTCGTTTGCCACGCTGGGACCAGCCGCACACTCGACATGCAGATTACGTGTACACATTTCCCACCCCCTGAGCACTATACCACCTACATACACATATAAATATACTATATACAAGCTTTCATTCGCCCTTCACTATTTACCTCATATACATTTCACCGTGGTACGTAGCTCGAACGTGGATACTGCGATCTCTCGATTTTTCGCTGAAATAACGAAATGATAATAAAAAATATATTTTAAAATACCAACGAATGAAATTGAAAAAAAAAAAAAAGAACATATTTGGGACTCGGATTCAGCGACACGTAAAAATGCAACGAGTATTTCAATACATCGAGATGTTGTATACTTATTGCTATCGGACTGAATGTAATATTAGATTTCTGCATAGAAGGTAAATGAAAATATCGTAATAAAGTGAACGTCCCATCTACTCTTTTTTTTATTTCGCATTACTTTTTTACATTCATTTATTGAATCGATGCTTGTTAATTATTTTCAGAGTAACAATGAATACCGAATGGTTTGCTTGAAACAGAAAGTATATGAACTTATATTATCAATTTAGCCATTGTGATAATTTGTAATTGAAATTTTTAATAATAACCCGCTTTACTGGCTATCGAACGATCGTTCTGTGAGATATCGAACTTTACGAGAGGAAATGTATGTCACATGACAGTAAATACGTGAAGGTAGGATAAATCTTTATTATCGTAAAACGCAATTTTTGAGTATGATAAAGTCACAATTTTTGCTTCCATCATGAAGCATAAATTGAAAGAACGTAGTACCATGGTGGATTTTTCAACTCATATCGGAAGAGAAAATAATTAGGAGAATATCATCAATACAACATTAACAAAGTCTATGAGACAAGTCGTATAGAGACGAGTCTCATAGACTTTATCGTGCATAATGAGAGAGAATCGTACAAGTACATTGAGCGTGTACTCCTTTACTATCCGAAAAAACCAATGAAATCTAAGACTTGCCAAGTGTCGTAAAAGTACATTGACCGTGTATTCCTTCAACACCCGAAAAAAGCATTCAAATGTAAGACTTGCCAAGTATCATACAAGTACATTGACCGTGTACTCCTTCATCACCGAAAAAAAGCATTGAAATCTGAGACTTGCCAAGTGTCTGTTTATTTTTGCCATTTTTATTTGCCTTTATTATAATAAAATCGCGACCTATCAGTTCCATTCGTTTGATTTCAGCCAATTGTTGCTCAACTATCTTAACGAGTGTTTCAATAGATATAATGAAATTTTCTAAAAATAGTAAATAAATCTCTTCCTAGCACTCTTAAGCATCTCTTAATAGCACTCTTAAGAGTTCACTTTTACATTCCACCCAAATTGTTTTCTACGATAGATATAATTTACAGAATAAGAAATGCTCCGAAAATCAATGGCTTGCGACATCAAAAAGATATTTCAAGCTTTTGATGCATCTGCGTATGTACAAATGTATATTTAATATGATTTCGCATCGTTCGTATGGAAAGTTTGACTCTATGAGATCAACCCATTCATTACTACGCAGCATCGTACGTGATAACTATATAGAAAGTTTATTTCCAAGCGAAAGCACGGGTCTCGTTGAAATTCGAGCTCAAGAGTCATCGGGGGCTTGCGGGAATGAGGGATACAGCTCTGGGAATAGAATATAGGTGGAATTCTGAGTCAGGAGATGAAAGCTCGAGCTAAATCTACGAGTACGAGTGGAAGCTTGAGAAGACTGGCACGGGATGAGGGACAGAGGGGTGGGAGGAGACGGTAAGGTAGACGGAGAAAGACGGATATTGTTATTCGCCAGGCTGGTGCGCAGAGCACATATACGTAGTACTATGAGTAGCACCAGCTTGTCCCGACGTAACCTCGTTTAAGGACAGACGTATCTTATACCCGGTGCTCGCCGCATTCGTATCCACCATGGCTTTTCGGATCCCACCACCCGCCACCCTTCTCACTTGCCCATTTAGTCCCGGAACTCCCTCGCTGTCTCAGTCTCACCCCTAAGCCGCCAGGTGACGTTCAATAGAAACGTTCGTGCCCCCAGCTCGCACTGACAGCGAGCGGAGAACCCGCACCGGGTGCAACACAGCCAAACAATAAAGGCAAACTCAACAGGGGGTACCGCGCGCTTCGTATATACCACCACGCTTATGGAGTATACGGTGTGTTAGGCTTCTCGGTTGGTACCGGATACAAAAGATAGCGTGTATGTATGTACGTGTGGAACGTCAACCCTCGTTTACAACGGACACTCGTGCGAGAGAGTCAAAGTCACTACACATGTATACATAGTTAGGAGAAAAGCCAAGGACAACATGACTGGTTGACCACTTGCGTAGACCACTACAATGTGCGTCTACTATAACAAGAGTCTAGTCCCTTTAATTAACGAACGGTACTTTCAGTTTTCCTGTGGGCTATGCACGTTTTCTCCTCGCTTGTTATACACAATCTTCTTCGCTCCATTATTCGAGTTATATATGTTAACTTTTGTGTGCTCTCTTGTTTGACACGCAACAAAAAACGTGCTCGAAATATTATGACTGACCGTTTATTCGTGGATGGTTGAATGTCGAGTGAAACATTTTATATTTAATTCAATGTTCACTTTATTAACCGTTTAACGATCTCTGAGGATATTCGTTGATTCGTCTAAACAAAAAAATTAAGTTAAATCGAAATACAAACGCAAAACGGTGATTTTACGTATACGCAGTTTTAACTTAATGGGTAATCGATAGGACAGATATATGGGAATGGTATTTCGTGTAATCTTTTATGAATACCACCTTGAAAATACGATTTTTACTTATTTTAGTTTGGTTTTACTATTGGTCAAACACGTTTTCTCTTCGCTCCTCGTTTTCTCCTGTAGTTGACACACAACAGAAAACGTCCTCGAGCTATCATGGTTGACAGTTTATTCGTGGAGAGTTGAACGTGAGATATTTTATGTTTAAATCCATCAATAATCTCTTCGTGAACCATATTTAAAATATAAAAAATTTGAGAATGGCTTGATGGAGCGTGCTGAATTTTTACATCAAAGTAAAATATACATTGCCCTTACGTTAGATCAGCTGAATAACAGAAAAATAACAATAAATGCAATAGTTTTTAAGCCATCTGGCTGAAACATTATACACAATTGATGTTTATACAAAAACTGATCGCTATTCAATTTAAGAGAAATAAATAAATAAAAAAGAAAGAAAAAAATCGAGTGATTGAAAAGTAATTTAAAAAATTCATTTCTCTTCCTTATAAAAAAAATGTATCTCTTATAACTCTGAAATGACTTGAAGTATCGGTCATAAATTTCGTGAGAATTACTATCTGTTAATCGTTAACAATTTAATCACAACAGATGAGAATAATAAAATTTTAGAAAAGTTTCTTATTAATTTAATTTCTTACGAAAAATGAAAACAACGTAAATGCACATACTGATGAACGTTTCAAGCTATCAATCTCAAACTATCCACATTAGTACAATGACTTCACTCCTACACAATCACAAGGAATATTGATTGGTATTTAGTTCATTTGACATTGACAATGCCTCAAGTTTTTGTTGAACATCGATTGATCCAATCAACGTGGAAATTAGTCGATAGCTTGAAATTGGAGCTGAACACATAGACCGATTTCCTTGAAACGGCGCCTGGGGAGTTGAGAGTAAATATCTCTCGAGAGTTCCGTGTCCAATTTGGTCAGTGTCGGAATGATCCAGTGGGACAAGTCCGCAGAGCGACAACGCCATCGCTGAGAATGTACGACCATGCGACTCTCATCTGACCTATCGTTATATCTACGGATACAGGATTCCTCCGCCAAACAGTAGAAGCTGTAGTAGCAGGATCAGTAGTAGCACGAACAATTCTGTATCACCATACTCAACGTCGTATGTATTACCGAGAACGCAGTTGATACGGATTTGTCGATGTCATTGTGGGTTTAATGTTTCCTAAGTGGCATGTTTTGTTCCAATGTGAACAAGTAGTAGAGAATTCTGCTTGCCACACGATCTAACAAAATATTTCAAGGATTCTACGTGTAAAGCAACCAATAAGATAACTTTGTCGCCGTTGTACAGTTTTTTTTTTCACTCAAGCGAACGACACTCGACAGACTGTCACATAACGCTAGGAAGCTAAAATATCGTTTCTAAAAAGTGAATTTTTACTTATGCAAAATATCTTATCCTATAGGATGTTTTGATTCATGTAAACTGACAAGTATATTACTACGTGTCTACAGGATTAAGTTAAACCATGTTTACATGCACCATCGTCGTTAATCGTATTATTGAGCAAACGGTACATTTTTGTTTGTCGTAAGATCTCAGACGATCGTAAATGACAAGAAGGATATGGTGATTGGTAACAGTAAGAATTAGGAAAACGTTTCCGAGCGTATTAAGGTACCCAGACAGAACTACTTGAGACAGATTTTTGTGAAATTTCAATAGAGCTTCATTGACAATAGAATCTAAATCTCTTTAAAATAAAATCTCACACGATCAGGAGATAAAGCATTTTCCCGATTAGATTCCAGAACGATTCACTCATACGTTTTCGAGATATTAATATTCGGAGTATGATATTCGTGATAAAGAAATCTAATTAAGGTATAAATATGATTTTTAATTGTCATCTGAGCCTCAATTTAAATATTTCACGATAGTAGATCCGGAAGGATATCGAAAAACTCTACAAAATTATTTCATATTGGACATAACGCTGATAACATGTAACGAAGAAATACAATGCTCTGCGCTTGGTGCAACGGTTTTTAGAAAATTGTTTCATTCGATGAAACGCAATTCAACAGCGGAATTAAAATCGATACAAAAATATATTGTTATAGGAAGAAAAATATAGAAAATGTTGCAATTTATTGAATTGCGTTTGTCAGTTACAGGGAAAATATCTGATCGTACGAGTACATCTCGTATCCCAGTAAAATGAAATCGTCGATTACTCTTTTCTCGTATCACTACTCGTACATCGCGTGATTTAGTTGAAATTCTATAGGATCAACGAGATTTTTAATTATCGTTTTTTCTCCGTCTCCCTTTATTCGTGTACGATTTAAAAAATGGCAACTATCGCGAACTTATGGCTGTTGAGTCAGTAATTAATCTTGTCTTAATCGAGCATTGGTAATGAGTAGTACAGGTCAGCGTGTGGTCCTTTAGTTTCACTCTACAGGGATGCAACTCAGTCTACAACCTGCCACATCCTCAGCAGTAGTTAAAGCCAACGTGCGTGATGAACAGAATTGATATAACTTGTTACTTCAGTTAAATATTATCTTATACATATCCTTGTACCGGCGAGTCTCAATTAAGTCCCAAGCTACTGCCACCTGGACCAAACCAAAGACACTAAAGTGAGTCGTATAGTTATTGTAAATTTGTCGCCACGGAAGTACGTCTTCTACTCAAGTATCGATAAGGATCGCCAAGAGCCAACCCCTGTTTGAACGAAGAATTGTTTCGATGCCTTATCAAGCTACGCATATCAATTTAATATGTACGAAAGAAATATTTCTGACAATGTACGGGATTTAAGCGGATTCAATCGAGATCCTGATCAGGGCCAGCTTACGATTACTAGGGCATTTTTCAAAATGACAGCTTTTCGATTTGACGCAGATCAGGATCTACTCTCAGAGAAGATAATCAAGCGCTGTTCTAGCACAGTGTCGAAAAATTAGTCGGGCACTGGTCGGGTTGCCTGATTAGAACTAGATTAAAAACTAGTCGGGTTCTGATTTGCGCCTGATTTTTGTTTTTGACAGTGATAGTTTCCAGTCTTCAGTTTTGTCTTTTGCACAGCTGCAATGTCATTTAGGGTAATTAGTCTTTGTAAAATATCCGTCACGAAATATCAATTGTGACAAAGATCATTAAATCATTTTTTACCTTCGTAATAACAATATGCAATTGTACCTTCCTTATTATAAATTTGCTTCATTGAATGTATTTGAGGGGACAAAGACTTTTTATCGCTCCAGTAGCGACAGACTCTTAAACATTTTTCTAAGAATTCACTTTATGATTCATCAAAGAAAGCAGCGATATTGCAGAGACGAGTTATAAAATGTTGCGACCCTTTAGAGGTTTCGAGGAAAAACCATTAAACGAAAGAAAGACTTCTCAGAGGTTTCATAGGGAAACTGTTCTAGCTTGATTTAACCTCTAACTTTGCAAGACTGTTCTATGGGTATTGAACCCGTTGTCGATTGTTTGAATCATCGTGAGACAATACTGTCTCGCTGAACATATACTCAGTCCACACATATATTACGGAACATACATCTATACCTTACGTTTTATTAAGAAAAAAACATTATTATACGACGAAATAATTAATAATAACAATCCTACACTCATGCCACACGTAACACGATTAATTTTATGTAAAAAAAGATCATTCGTAACCAATATGCTCGAAAACTACGGGAGCAAAAGTACTTTTTAACGTTTCTAAACTTCGGGTGTAACCTACGACTGGAAATACCTGGAAAAAAGTCCTTAAAATAGCTGAAAAAATATTAATTATCGCTGAAGTTTCAAATTCTCCTTCTTTATGGTAATAAAACCATGGAACGTCGATACGTTTTATAGACGTAGATGCAATTCTGTCACCGAATGGGTTCATACCGAATACGATTCATCGTAATTGCACAAGAGGACAAGAATATTTTTTTCCAGATAGAACGAACGTCCTGAGACATTGCTTCTCGAGAGAATCCTTCTTAGTTTTGTGTAGTGCATTATAGAAGTACTCTAGAATATCGACAAATACATCAGAGTAAAACAAACAGACGAACGGTTGAGAAATAGATAAAAGGAATGGGAAGGCACACAAAGACTTCGACGTCGACAACGAGTAGCAAGGGGCTCAGTGAGAGATGTAGTGTGCGAGAAATCCCTGTTGAGCCGTGCACGGAGGCAGTCGATAAATCGTTTTCTGCGGAGCAGAGCCAGTTTCCCGCCAGTTCCACAATTCAATCGGAATATGAAATCGAGGAGTGAGCCCGAGTGAACGGGAAAAAATGCTTCAGTGGAGAAAACAACTTTTTCACACCATTCCACGTTCTCCATTGCACACGGTAGGTGAGGATACGGCCAACGACGATACGCGGTTCTGAGCGTTCACTTCGGAAGAACGCGAAGCTTCGCGCATGGTTCGACGAGTAGAAAACAATTTCTCTCAGTAGGCTCGGCACACGGCTTCCATGCACGGGGACAATTCTTTTTTTATTATTCTTGCTTTTACTCTCCTCGACGTTTTGCTTGTTGTTCCAGCTTTGTGTATCTTGAGCATTTCTGCTCGTATGTTTACTTTATTCTAAGCTTCAATAATAAAGAGAATTCATTGAGGTACGTCAGCTGAATTGCAATCGGAGCGTTCCGCTTAATCCGTTCTGGTTAAGCTGTTATTGACAGGTTTTGTACTCGATTTTTTAAGTTACACGACTGTCACGAGAAATAAATTTTAATATTCCCCGCATTATAATTGGATTTTTTTTTTTGGATGGATGAGCATGTCTCGTTACATTCAAGAATTTTTCGTTTGTTTATCTCTTGTATTATTTAATTTATTTGTCATTCATTGTTTAATATAAATTATATCACATGGTATGTAATATTATATATAACTTCATGAAAAATATTGTATATTTAAATGTAACCAACTAAAATAACGATCGTTACTTTCACTATTACTCGTTGGTTCTTACATTTTGTTTTCTCATTAAGGAAGTTTAGATATCTTACGAATTTGTGCGCGCTGTATTTAAAAAATTAACTGAATTATCGAGCTCAAATTTATCACACGATTACAACAGAGGCGCCACTTTTGTTTTGTATATTTTTCATAAATATCGATTAACAGAATCGAATGCTACGACAATATGAATTTTGGAAAATAAAAAATGTCTTTAAAGACTCTTACAGTCGGGAATTTACATCTATCGACTTAAATAATTGTTTATAATTGTAGCAAAATTGTAGAAAGTTTGATGTTGGATTTGATCGAAATCGACGTAGAGAAATTTTCCTTTAACAGAATCAACATTTTTGCAAAAATTCCTTTCGTTTCTTTCCTTTCTAATTCACAAACATTTTTATGAGTTTAACTTGGATTTTCTATATAAATAACCTAACGTTCCATGGGTTCTTGATGTTCAATTCGACAAAGATCGATTAGCAATTAAAATTTGTTAAGTTATATTAACCCCATAGGCCACACTTCAGTCAGGTCACATAGCGGCCACATGGGGTAACTCATCACCCCACGCTGAAGAACTTAGTTGTACAAGACATATGGATGTTTTAAGACTTCTAGTCGATTGTTTCATGTTTGTTGAAGAGTTTTATAATATTTCAAATGATTTTTATCCTTCAATTTATAGATGGCGTTCTAAAAACTGGTCATATATGTGGCTTACTATGAAATGGAGTCACATCTCACACTTGTCTGCTACCAGCAGTTGACGTTACTTGTATCAATTTCAAAGGTTTTAGATCTCTAATTTCACTTTTCCTGAGCCTGGGGTAACTAGTTACCCCGTGTGGCCGATAAGGGTTAAACGATTTCTATTTGAAAAAAAATTAACTTTAGAGATATTTGGTATGGAATTTAGTGGAAAGTCGATAGAGACTTTAGTATTTTAACAATGATGATTGCTGAAACATAAAAAAATAATATTCCCGTTACTCATAAATGACTCGAGCAATTTATCTAAATTTTGTTACTTCGGTTAGGCAGAATGTGTCCGTTATTGGTTATAAATGTCAATAAAACATATTGAAGCAATGATATTTCAGAGCATTTTTTAATTTATAATCTCTTGATTAATCAATTTTCGTTGTACTTTCTACAGATTTTTTTTTTAATCAAAAAAAGAACCTTGCACATTGCTTTTTCATATTTTTTTATATTTCACTCAGCTTCATCATCGATAACATTAAAACCTATCAACGTGTTTGACTACAGAGGTTGCTTTGTAAAAAAAAAAGTGAAATAATGACAATGTGCTTTTTTCATTTAATTTATTGAAAAAATATTTATGATTTACCAATCGTGTATGTAAAAATAGCATTTTTTTTCAAGATATCTGCATTCTGGTTTTACCGTTGCGTCATTTGCTCTCAATGACACCGATAGCTTCAATGATGACGACAATAATAATAAAATTCGATGGTAAAAGCATATATACGAGTAGAACAATAACGCCAAGTAATCGTCAATATCGTTGGAATTTGCAACATGCGTCTATGCACTCAATCGTATACCGCGTGCCTCTATATGTCTATGGAAGTTACGATCGATTGATTACTTCACAACGAATGGCAACATTCTACATCCGTTAGGGAAAGCAAAAGGATGCGAAGGGCCGAGTGAGGATTAATCCGCATTACTGCATCGTGCTCCCGGACATATTTGAATCCTCCTGACTGATTATGAGACCTACCAGGAGTGACGGGATCGACGTTCATCGATCTTCATATAGAAAAGCCATTGACGAGAAACCGAGAAAGGCATAAAGCTAGAGATCGTCATTAATAATGGAAAAGCTCAAGTTTTTTTCAGGTTTCTTTCATAATTTCTAACTTTCTAATAATGTTTTTATTCTTGACATCAATGATTGAAAAAATTCAAAAGATAATGATCTATAATCTCAAAGCTATTAACGTTTATCCCAAAAACGTTATTCTACTAACGTTATTCCTAACATTTTTTAACGTTTAACAGTGGAATAAGCCCCTTAATACTCAAGTCTATATAATATGTAGTTGAGTATTATGCTAAAGTATTCATTTCGACAGGAAGAAAATCCGATCGATAGACGAGCGGATGGACCTTGGATAAAGAAGACACGAGAGGTGCAGCATCACAAACACCAGGGGAATCAGCTGCCGTTTCCGAAGTTGCTTGTTCATTGTTTATGACTGAGAAAGAGACAATATGCTACGAGTAAAGGTATCGCAAGGAGATATTCAGATAGAGAATACTTTGCCGCAGGACAAGTAAGAAAATGCGTCCTGTGAGACCAACGAGCATCAGCAGAGACGGTCGTGAATGTAGAAAGATGCGCACAGTGGTAGCAGCTGGCTGAGGAAAAGGCACCGAGTGGTCGCTGGACAATCGTTGCAGCCATTTTATCTCACTTCCATCAATAGTCAAGGTGGTACTAAAACCCTCCACCATGATCGCTGGTTGTCGATTTTATTTCATAACCAAGGTCAAGCACGTATCGAATACCAAGAGTTAAGATAATTTTGAATTATCTGTACTTTAAGTTAATAATGTTGGTCATGTACAGTAATTGTAGAACCCATTGACGTTAGACATCAACCGAATGTCATACTTTTGCTTCTAAAACCATGATCTGGACGAAGCAATATATTGATTCATCCAATTATTGTTAATTTCATGGTTTGAAATTAAGTTCTTTCAACTCGAAATCTTTCTCGATATTCCGCAATTTTTTAAGGGATGTTATGAGTTTCTTTGAGAAAATGCATCATGACATGTGAGGCAACCGAGGTGCCCTCTCGCTCGCACTCTCCCTTAACTCGCAGCACGTCCGTGTCTATTATCTCCCGAGCCATTGACGGTACCTTTTCAAGAGAAGAGATTCCCGTATCACTGCTAAAGGTTTAAGTTCGTAGTATCGAGAGGTCAAGAATAGGGTGAATGGCCTTTGGAATCCCTTGTCGATAGTAGAATTTACTGCTCTATAGAACGATTATCCATTGAAACGTGCTGTTTGAACTCCTCGAGCAATAATACAACAACGGTAGAAACTATTTGCTCACCAGGCAAGGGATAATAGGTTTCTGAGGTGTAGTGGTCGCACGATCGGGTGTGTTTCTCTCTCTCTCTCTCTCTCTCTCTCTCTCTCTCTCTCTCTCTCTCTCTCTCTCTCTCTCTCTCTCTCTCTCTTTCTCTCTCGTTCTCTCTCTTGACACGAATTTTACCTATTTCCATCGTACGTCGTATCCGTACCCTTAAATTCCAAGTCTCCTGCTGCTGCGTTAATGCTAACGATGCGGCGGGCTCTGGTGTTCAAGCCGGAAGCGGCCGCAATTTCGTGCAAACGTTCGGTATTCCATAAAGTAGTTAGTTACAGAACTGCTGAGGGTGAACCTGAAGGGAATTAAGCCACAGTGATGTATAGGACATTCTATTTCAATTTTATTCGATCTCTGTCAGTCACTTTCTTTACAGGATACAATATATCGCGGTATATTGACAAACACCCCGAGTAGAAAAAGTCCCTGATAAGAGACACACATTCCAGAATATCCTCTCGATATTTCTTTTCAACTGAGAATCGCATGGGAACACGAACTTGTTGATTGTTGTTCGAGTAATACACTGAATAGCTATTTAGCGGTTAACATTGAAGATATCACGTTGCAAATAAATGTGCCAAATTATTTCTCCGCTAGTGATTCAAAGTTCATTTCAGATCTTTGCTGGTTTCGAGCTCATGAAATCAATCTATAAATCTACTCGGATGTGGGTATTGTACCATGAACGAGAATCCAGATGGAAGGGGGGGAAGGAAATGGGTTATTTACGTCTCTATTCACAGTTAACCGTGCTGGACCTCAATGCTGATTTCCGAATCAAGGCAGGGAATGGGGGTTGTGTACGTTGCCATACACAGTTACCCATTTTAGCCCAGAGGATAGTAGTTGCACATTGACTGAGTAGCCGATGAGTAAAGCTCCCACGTTTTAGAGCAGCTTATAAAGCCCAAATGCAGCTCAATCAGAGATTCCCCGCACGAACCGTCGATGTCCATGAACTCAGAGGCGATTCCTGAAAGCTACGCTTATTCTGCAATTTCTCTGATGACAGTTCTCGCTTGCTGGAATCATGACGCATGAGTGTGCGGTCTCTGTTTGTATATCGATACTCCTTGTTTACCGCTCTTCCAGATCCCGTTCTGTTCTAGAGTTACTACTTATCAGCGGCAGATCACAGTTTCTTTGCTTCTTCGATAATGTTTAGTCGAAGTTCCCTCGCATCTTCTTAATATATCGGTTCACTCCGTAATTTGAGACTGAGATCCTCGAGTAGTTTACATCAAGGAAAGGGAAATTTGCTGTTCCGAACATCAGTATTATCTCAACTCCGCCCGATAATCGAGAAATTAGATACGCAGTTTAGTTTAAGATTCGAAAAGGACGATACGACAAAACAAGAGGGCAGAGTAAGAAGCAAATACAGAGAATTTTCTTGCTGGCTCTTTCGACGTTGGCACTCGAGACTTCTCGACCTTTCCTGGCTCGCCCTCAGCCGTACTCCTTGCGTCCTGCTGCTTCCGCACTTCTCATTCAACGCGGCAACTATGTGCCAGCTTTCCTTTCGTTCCGACTTAAGACGTGGCTCTTACAAATTTATACCGTGTTTTTTGAACTTGGCACGAGACCACGTCTCGAGCGCTTGACACGACTAAGGACGATTATCCCGCATACGAGGATCCCAAATCTCCTGCGCTGCGTTTCGACTGCACCGCACTCTCGTGCCAACTCTGGCTTTCCCGAAGGATCCAGTCTTCCGGTTGATGCAGCCGGTCAGCCACGGGAGTCAAAAGTATGGCCTTGTAATAAGATAAAGCGAAAAGGGTAAGAAGCCTTAAAGTAGAACTATCGATATCCTTTTATAACACATAGAGTCTCCGATATGACATTGATTTGTTGTCACCGCAATATTTATTAACGATCTTGATATTTATTCCACAAACTAAGAGAAATTTCAATAAATAATACAACGATTAGGGTAAAACAAGGAGAAGTATCCAGGAGAGGAACACTATTTTCCTCACTTTGTCGAGTATCATTTTTCTCATTGGATTTGAAAAGTTTTCTTTGTTGTTGCTGATCAACCGTTGATCAACCATGAACATTTTTTTTTACTCGGGTACTAATATCACAAAATTCCATACGAACACTCCGAGAATAAAACGATTGATTTTTATTTTTCAACTAGGCTTGAAGAAATTAATTGCGAAACATTGTATTACAAAGTTTTTATAATAAATTTTTATGAAAATTTGTTATATTAGCATCTCAAAGTAATGAGCCATATACTTTGCAATATGCCAAACATAAAGTTCGTATGAATAGTTTGAACATTGTTTTCAAACTTATATTATAATCAGATTCCCGATAATTTTTTTTTTTGACAAATATCGTCATCCTGGCCTGGCTTTAATACGAAAACTCCAGACGACCGTAGATACGTTTTTACTTTTAAATTAACTCTATTTATAATTGAAATATTTTATAACGAGTCTGATAACTATGGTAATCCGACGAAAAAATTTAGATTCATAATGCTCATTACCTGACGAAAGTCATCTTTTAATCCGCCCACAACACGACTCAGAAAAGTTATAATTGGGTAACTTTAGCGTCATTCCTCGTGGTGTACGATCGTTCTTTGACTGAAATAAAGCCTTCTCAAGCTTCTCAGTCGATGAAAAATGATTAAATTCTGGATGGTTCACTATACTCAGTTGTTCCAAGAGCTTTGATGTCAGAAGCGTATTTTTCTTTTTGTTAGTTAAACATCATTCAGTGCTGCCACTACTTGGATGGGTGACTTATTATGCTTAACCGTGGACTGGCTTGTACATCAATTAGTCAGCGGTTTTTCTGAGATCTTGATATCTGCATTTAAGTTAGTTACTTTCGTGTATACACCGGGGACATAAGAACATGGGGCCGCCTATACCGGAATGGGTCGTTCGCCGTGTCCATGTGTCCATAGGGAATGGGGTACAGTGTATCTAAGTCATCTACGAACGCATCAAAAGTTAGGTTAGCTTAAAGAAGTGCGGTCAGGGAGTGCTAGGAGGAAATAATTGGAAGAAACGGTTGGGTCTGCTAAAAAGGGGAAGGACCCAGGGCACTGGAACAAATGTAATAAAAAAAAATCTGTAAATAACTTTTTTTTTTGCTAGTTTATATATTCGACAATATCTCATTACAAAAAGAATAAATTCGAGTGGCAATTCGAAAGTGGCCGAGAAAGAGCTGCCGTGAGCAAAAGTAAGAGTAGAGGACTTCGCTAAGCAAACGCATTTTCATAAATGTTAATTAAAAAAAACAAAATTTGCATCGATACTCTGGCGTGTCCCTTGATCTTGTGTTAAAGCAAATGTAATTAAAGGAATATCGCTTCTATTTTATAATTATTATTTATGACACAGATATAATATTTCGATGCATATGTTGTAGAAGGAAAATTGAAAATTGTTTCAGTCGAGAGTATTTATTCGAAGGGCAGAGAATAATTATAGAACTGAACAATTTTTTATTATGTGTATTTACGCAGTAGAACCATTTTGATAATAAAAATTGAATGATAAAGATTATGGATAAAGGGGTCAAGTTATTGAAACAATCGGAGGATGCAGAATGAAGAATGTGATAAGCTGACAATAATTATATCAGTTGATTGGGCTGCGATGCGTTTATCAGACTACTTCAGAATTGCTTCGTTTTCGCCATTCTCATTCTCACTCTCTCTCTCTCTTTCTCGACACTCTCGTTCTCTCTCTGTGTTTCTCAACTCTCTCATTCTCGCTCTCTCTCTGTGTGTTTCTCGACTGTCTCTGGTCCATTCTCGTGTGGGAATTCTACGCGGACTGAAATGAAATTCCCAGGGAGATAGCTATATGGGGCAAAGGGGCACATGCCTGAAGGAACATGCGAGCTTCGGAGGCATCGGCACAAAGCTCTTCTCTTGGAGAAGGAACGTGATTACGGAACCGTAACGCTATCACCAGAAGGAAAGGCCAGAGGAAAGAAAAGAAGTAAAGCCTGAAATATAGACATACAGGCATCCGCGATGAACGCCCAAAAAGGATCGGCGGATCGAGGAAGACATCACGATTCACTTGCTCCACAGTCTCACAAAGGCGTTCCTGGCATATACGAAATAGGAGGTTTCAACCGCTGAAAACTCGGAGCGTTTAAATTTTAACAGAAATAAAGAAATTCAATGAATGCAATATATCAACGGTAAGACATAAAGAGTCACGAGACTTAGATCTAAGATGTAAGACGTTTGGGAACGTTACAACCAAAGTACATATCAAGATGAATAAATTGGCAAAATATCGATGGTTCTCAGTTGAGTTATTCCATTGAATGATATCGGAAATTCAAATAGAATTCAATACGATTCCAACGGTAATGGCTTTCTATAAATAAAAAGTAGAGGTGTGTCCAAATGAAAAACTAATCTACGCTAAAGAAATTCAGAATCGAATCCCACGGTAACAAAAGCTCAGGTTGAGTACAAAGTGAAAATGTCATGGGATCTTACGAGACTATGGAATAAAACTGCGTCGGATTATATCTTAGCTCTCATTTCTAGCGATGATTTTATATAAGATTTCAGGTTATTTACAGCTCTTCCAACATACAAATTTCAGATTTAAAATTCAGGTGGAAATATATATTCCGTCCACCTCCACCTTCCCATCAAAAGTATTGTTAAAACGAGTTACGATTTGAATGGAAATTTATTGAATAGGCCAAAAGTGTCTTCAAAAAGCGTCACATTCATTGTTCTGTGAACCTTTGTAATGGATTTTCATGAAAGTGTATATCGGTTTCTATTCTCAATTGAGATTTTTCCAATGGAGTCTTAGTTGTATGTCTAGCGAGGATATTATTAGAAATGAAATTTCCATGCGGATCTATAGGTGAACAGCTATTTCAGGTTGAATTGTAACGTGCATCTCGATATGGAAATAAATTTCTGGTTATGATTATAGAAGAGTCTAAAATTCTGTGCAAATGATTTCCATTCTTATCATCGGCCGACTTGTAACTGTTGTGTAACAAATTATCCAAGTGAAATATATTTCATAATATTTCCATAGACTTGTTTGTAATTCCGTTAGCTGTACGTGAGGAGCAATAGCAGGCGTAACTTTACGAACCCCAATGTCAAGTGTAAAGCTTATTTCATTTTTTTTATGGAGTATCTTATCACCAACTCAGACGGTTATTGATTCTCCAAAATCTTGTTTCAGCAATTTTGTGGGAAAATCCAATGCCAAGATTGAAGACGGACATTGATATGAGACTTGGCATCAACGTCATTGCGGTATTATCAAATGTCAATCGAGTAACTGTCAAAGAGAATGACTGACGTTTGTTTTCTAATGACTGAAGCCCAACAGAGCATGGATTATAATAAATACTGTCTTTTGATCTTTATCGTCGTTTACTCTATTATGTGTTGAAGAGAAGAAGGACGATCATTGGGGTGCATTAAAAAAATGCGTTACTATATATTTATACGAATACATATATACACCCGAAGAATTTAATTCAGATAATTCGTCTGGCTACAAATTGGCCCGCGTGAGGGTAAAACCGCTGTTCCGAACTAATCAGGCGACGTCCAACTCTGTAGCGCAATAGCTATGGAAGGAGAGACAGGAAGACAGTGTGAGAAAGCAAGAGAAAGCAAGCGAAAGACGAGTGAGACTAGCACAAGCTTCACCACGATGTCTCCGACCCATTTCTAACCTTTGCACCCTCCCCCAGCTTTACAACTCGCCGATGGAGAATTCCGCACCGTGGCTCCCAACCCAACACAGCACATCATATATATTCCGCTTCGCCAACGGCCTTTGGTATCTACTGGGGCACGTGCCAAGCCCTGATGCTACACACACTCTCTCTCTCTCTCTCTCTCTCTCTCTCTCTCTTTCTCTCTCAACTATTCGCCATTTCTCATTCCTTTCACATCGCCATCTTGTTCCAACTCTGAGTCTACCTATACGCCAAATCTATTTGGTGTCTCGCCCATCGGAATCTGGATACCTACAATTCCCTTCATCCAGCATCTATTAGAAAGTCGATGGATGTTATATGACGATGTAAGGGTTTTATAACTTTTCATAAAACGTAAGAGTTTTACGAAAAGTCATAAAAAAACGTAAGTTTTATGACTTTTCATAAAACTCTTATGTCCTAATATAACATTTTGAATACTTGAACAACAGACCCGCCTCCTAATGCTACGATGTTACGCATACAGTGATGGTTTTAAAAAAGGAGCTAACTTGGCGTGCTCGGAACATTGGGAGGAGACGATGTAGTAATGCGATGATGGAGTTATGTGATCCATTGCCTGACACCTCCATTGCTCGACACATACAAGTCCCTTCTTCCAGCATCTATTCGAAAGTCGTAGGGTGTTATATCAGGACGCAGGAGTTTTATAAAAAGACTTGAACAACATATGTGCCACCTTAATGCTACGCTGTTACGCGTATAGCGATGGTTTCAGAAAATACCTAACTTGACGTGCTTGGTACATTGGGAGTAGCGTACCGTTTCGGGTACGCGCGTTTTTCATATCAAACTTTTGCATAATGTTAGGTAATCCGAGTGCAATAATTGAGTCGCAGATCACTTATCACAATAATTGAGATGGTATCACAATGCAAATTTGATATGCGTGACACCTGCCTTCCTTATCAATTAATTTCCATACGCACGAAGCTATAACCGAAGTGTACCCAAGTATCCGACATATCCCTCTGTCGATGGTAAGTTCCATGATGCTGGCCTGTCGTTATTGACTGCATTGTGGAATGAGTGCTCATGGTTTCCAGGGGAACAAGAGTGGATTTCCTGCTTTGCTACCGGCCTCATTGCGGCAGCTGGATGTCCTCAGTAAAACAATTTTTGACCTTTGTCTCTTCGGCCGACCCTCATCGGCGTGAACTTGGCGGAGTTTCCTCCTTCGGGAATGAGTTGGACTCTTTAATGGCTGTTGATGTGACTCTAGACATGAGCACTACTGGCAAAGATTACAAGGATGATGCACGACCAGTTCAGTAATTGTATTCAGAGTTCGAACACATGGAGGCAGTGCATGGTGTCAGCCGCGAACTTTGAATTGTGCGCCTCCACCATGTATGGAAAATATTTTATTAATTCAAGGAAATGATCCTTGTATAACCAACCAGCCGGTTACCGATCAGCGATAGCTCCGAGACATCAGACACGCCGAACCCTTGGAATTTGGATACTGTTGGTTGCCATGGCTTTTGGTAACATTTCTTTTCACGCGTACCCCCGAGAGCTGTCTTTATGAAGCGATGAAGTGGAATTGGAATCATCCAACTTCCACCCATCTCTATCGTAATCACCTTCGTTTTACACGAAGGTTCGTAAGGATCGTTGCGGCTGGTCCATTAAGTCCTACCCCGGAAGACGAATGAGAGATGCCGAAGAGGTTGAGCTGCCACGTGTCGATGACATTTTGGTTTATCGTTTCGGAGTTACGTTATCCTTGCCGTGATGGCGATTGATGTGACGTGAGAGCTAAGCAATTGAACGTGATTCTTATCAGTTGCGTAATCAGACGAGCATAAAACGATTAATTCCCGGAACGAGAGAAATCTTTGTTCTCATAAACAGCAGAGTTGGCTAGTGAAGATTTAGTCTTCGTTCACCCTCTTTCCTGAAATATTAGCTCGCTATCAAGAATCGGCGTCTGTTTAATTCTTCACAGATAGACTAACATGTTAAGCATGTGATCGTGTTGGATTTTTACGTGCATTAACATTTTTAACACACAAATTCTCATACAGTTAGTAATTATTACTTAAATCTAGCGCTTAACCTTATCTGTATGCTTAAAAAATCAACGACCCTCTTCGGTTTCTAAAAGTGCATTACTCTTATCGGTAATCTGAACTATCCTACAAGAACCTCGATATTGATGGTCGAATTCTCCCTTTCGGTACAAACACTCGCGTCACAATGTACCCAAACTATTCCAGCACAAATTAAATTGTTAATTGAATTATCAGAAACAATGTTTCCTTGTCTATATGTATACCGTTCAAGAATTATTTTGAACGACAACCAAAAACCTGGATAATCCAACGGACAATCCTGAAGGTTAAAACCATCCACGATGGTATTTATCTATTCCATTGATTACGCGAGTAAATCACACGATACGTCAGAATCGTTATGAGCTATAATACATTTTTTATTTTACAAGAACTTTAAAGGAGTAGAATTCGCTGAACGCGAATTACCAAAATGTCTTTGTCGCCATAGCCTGCATTATCAAACGCCTAATCAGCATTTCGATAAGGTTGTGAATGCTGCGATTTTATTGAAATAGATAAATGGCAAACGTCACGCATATCATACTTCCGATTCATGAACTCGTTTGACACGAGTATCTGTTAGGTATTTTGCATTAAACATCTTAACTTCGTCGCCATAGCCTGCATTATCAAACGCCTAATCAGCATTTCGATAAGGTTGTGAATGCTGCGATTTTATTGAAATAGATAAATGGCAAACGTCATCCATATCATACTTCCGATTCATGAACTCGTTTGACACGAGTATCTATTAGGTATTTTCCATTAAACATCTTAACAAACTTTTATACAATCGTACATGTTGCATACAAATATTTGCCATTAATCATGTTTTTTGAAACAACTTCCACGATTTTTCGGAATAATTGCAAAAATGTCCTCGTTCCTAATAGCTTGCGTTATCAACAACTTGATCAGCATTTCGACAATGATCAGCGGTAATCTGTCTCTCGCACATGTACGCTCTTCATATAAAAATTTTACACAATATAAGGTGATTCGAGTGTAATAATCGAGTTGTATACTGCGATTACATTTTAATGGATAAATGGCAAGCGTGATACACATCATGAGCCTGCTTTCGAATAAAGTCGAGCCAAACATTCGAGCACGCAACTTTCGAGTGGAATATATTTCTCTTTTTTACTTAAAGTTAGACACTACGACGTCTCTTGACACGAGTATCTATTCAGCCTTCTGTATTAAACTTCTTAACAAACTTTTATACAATCATACAAATATTTGTCATTCATCATGTAATTTAAAACATCTTCCACAAATTTCCTGAATAATTATTACAAACAAGTTAGTATTGTGTTGCGTATCGCGAAATCCCTCAGTCGTACAACATTCTAACGGGCTATGATAACAATGTTTCATCCCGATATCGCTGTGTGAACATACTACGATGATACGAGCGCTGTCAGGTTTTGTGATCATCCGAATAAGCCCCCAATGTCTTTTTTTTATGTCCACAAAAGAAAACGTAACGTGTATCGCACGAGAGAAAGCAGCAAGTGGAACAGAATAACAGTGACAATTTCAGCAGAGAGATACGCGTACGTGACATTCACAGACAGCTGGTTGCTAGCGAGAACACATAGTTTAGCACTAAAGAGTAAAGGAAAGAGAATTGAACAACCCGGAACAGAGATACGGAAGATTCAGAGAGATTACGATTCTCCATTTCGTTTTATTGTTTTCTTTTTATTCTTCATTTGAGTGTGTAAAGCACGTCGACATAATATTTCACTCGTTGACGCAAGAGTTTCCTCGTAACGAGTGCGGAGTTAACCGTAACTCGGTAGGATATCGTGATAGTGGGGTCGTATGTGACGCACGAACAAGACGGATAAGACTTCTCGAGTTACTCGGGGAAAGATCTTCGAGGACATCGTGTTCGTATTACAATACAAAATGCAGCTACCCCTTAAAGAAGAAAGTTAACACTAAGTATAAAAGCTGTTCATTAAGAAACCTCGGTTGATCAGAATTAGGCACTATTCGCTGTCAGGTTTAAAACTGTTGTTAAAATTATATTTAAGTATTCAGAATAGTTGTTGCATAGTTCAGAAAACTATGCTTTACTTTAGAACAAAATTATCAAAGCCACGTGTAATAATTAAACGTCTAGAAGCCATCAGGCGAAGATCTATCCGTAAAGAGCTCAAAGAGTACATCGAAAATTATGTCGAATGAATATTCACGAGTAACCACCTGACGTGTAAAGAGAAGAGTGTAACGAGAGTAGAGTTAGTCAGATAATTAGCAGCCAACGAGTAGCAAATTAGTAGTCGACTGGTATGCGGATGTGAGTGTTAACCCCATCCGCTTTGCCCAAGCGTTGTGCGTCTGACCACTGATGCTTTAACAACCTACCAAGGCTGGTTAAAGACCGTCCGGTCTCTGGTCCTCGTAACATTTTAACATTGAGTGTCTCGTGCGGTACATCCTCCATACATTACTTTTTTCTGTCTAATTGACAATTTTGTATTTAAATTTTTTTTCAAATTGTAGGTTGCAAGGCGTTGAAGAATAAAAAAAATTAGATGAAAGGAATAATGTTATCATTCTTCAGCAAAGAATTAAAATGAATGATACCGTGTCACGTATTACGGTGCTCTGGTTTAAAATTTGAAACAATGTAACGTATAAATTAGAGCTCACCAAATAAAAGAGTGGAATGAAAATAAATAAATAAATAAATAAATAAAAATGACTTCAAAGGGATCGTTACCCCAAATTCGCAGTGTTCATCATCCCGCAAACGTTTCGTCCCCTCGCAACGGTACTTTTGTTCCCCTCGTATGCCACTACCGCATAGTATTCCCCCGTCTCTATGCTAAAATCTTGGCGTAATTGTTATGCAAACCTGCGCTGAATAATGCAGCGCGCGATATTCATACGCAACGACTCGTGCCAGGGCCCCCCGTGTCGCATGTGCCAGCATCGCAAAGGCAACAGCAGCAGCAGCAGCAGCAGCAGCAGCAACAGCAGCAGCAGAAGCAGCAGCAGCAACAGCAGCAGCAGCAGCAGCAGCAGCAGCAGCAGCAGCAGCAGCAGAATCAGCAGCAGTGGCAAAGAACTAACCCCGTCGTCTGTTCACTCCCGGCTAGCACCTCTTCTCGTCCGTAACGCTCTGGCTCGTATCAAAATAATTTTATAGTCCGTTTTAATAATTAATAAAGTCAACGCGGTACCCAGGGGCATCCCGAGAATCCGGGAACGCAAGTACAGTTGCACGAGCCTCTTTTATCTTGAACGGTGTACGGTACACTCGAGGCTGAAGAAAAAGACGAATGGCTCGAGGGTCCAGAACCAAGAGAAAAATCTGGAGCTCGCGCTCTCTTCACGACGATATTAATTTTCCGCTTCTATTTCGCCGTCGCGAGCGCCCCAGGGTTATCGGAAAAACCTTCGTTATTCCCGAGACCACCGCACCGTGCCAGAGAAACCCCGCCACGTCAGGTTTTACCCCGTTCCACTAAGGCGCGAGATTTCTCGACGGAATTTTCTACTCTCTCTGGTTTCCAAACCGCTCACGCGATTCTGGCGACCGCCAACCCTCTACCCTTCCTTCTCACACTTGCCAACATATTTTCGCGGCTGCTCCTCTGTCTCTGTGCTCCGTTTCTCTACCTCGCCCTCACTGAGCTCTCCCGTTTCCTTCACAACCACAACGAATACAAATGGCAGAGACGGTGGAAAAAGAATCAGCCCGCACAGGAAATCATGAGCTCTCGGCTCATCTGCCGCGTCGTCAAGCCGGAAGTGGCACATTTCGCCTCCCCATTCGCTCGACGCGCAAAATCTTATTATTATTTTTCGTATATTTTTATTCTTGATATCAATTTCATTGTCATGAGACTTTTTATATATTTCAGATGTCGTTAAAATCTGATTTTACTTATCTACAAAGTTGTAAAATATTCTTTGTCAACTGTGTAGCATGCTTACGCGCATTTAATATGTTTATCCCGCCATTTGGTTTTTACTTATTCTCGTACATAGCTTCAAGAACTCTTTAAATACTTACTTCGTCGCGTCATTCCATTTATACAATTGAACAGCAATGTTGTACGTTAAGACATACGGTTCCACGCAATTATATTAGCATAAACAAAATTATTCATTGAGATTTCAAGACGAGATCCTAGAGTTCTTTCCTATTTGCTCTTTTTCATTTAGCTTCAGACAACTTAGGTCTGAGTCGGCTGCCCGAATAAAACAGAGGCATTAACTTTCTCTTATATGATAGCAGCGCCTCTACCGGTGCGTACAACTATTACCGACGGTTGTAACAGCCGTGTACTTCAGTTGATATCACGTGGACATGACGTAGCTCCAGATACAGGACGTACGACTTACGATTGTATCTGTTCGTCTAATATTTAAATCCAGCGGGACGTTACTAGCTCCAACGCCGTGAACTCAAAGCTATGGTGAAATGAAGGAGGAGGTAGAAAATGATGTGAGCAGCCTGTAACTCCGAGGGGAATCGATGTAAGAACCATGCATGCATACATACATACATACATATATCATCATTTCTACTCCCGTTAAACTTAGAAAATGGTAATCGCGACGAATATGAAATTCTACGTATCTCACCTGCCGGGTAAAAATGATGAATCTTGAGCCTTCGTTACGATGCTCATACATAAATTATCTTCTTAATTATGTATAAGGCGTCGCAATTGGAAATGTAATGCTCGTGCCTGATTGATGTATCGTTCAAATGTTGGTGTAGTGGTCAGATTCTGGGATAAAACTGTGGTCTTCCCTGGTTGGTGTCTCGGTTGGCAAGTCAAGTAGTCACCAAGCATCTCCCCAATGACAATCTCTCAGCCGCAGCTGTCTTCGGACTCTAAACGAGACGTCCTTCTATTAAGTTTCATGAGAGTCTCGGTAAGAGTCTGAGAAAGACTATCGCGGCAAGCGTGAAAAGTCCTTGAAGGGAATCTCGATTAGATTCTGAGAGATATTCTGGCATAAAGTCCCATAAAGATACTTGACGAAAACTGAATGTTTTTGTAGCAATCTGAAAAGGAGTAACGCAGGGAATCGCTTCGGATTTTCCGAAGAACTCTTTTTGAGATTGTTTTTTTTTTATACGGACAATGGTCATCGGACGGAGATCTTTATAAATTGGCGTCCATGGCGCCTGAGTCTCAGACGCTCCTCTGATCTCGTAGAACATATTACTTGAGTTCTCGCTTCGTTCTACCGGATCAGTAGCCTTATTTAAAGCATTCGGAGCAAACAAACATTCACATACTGATATTAAAATATAAATATTCACAAGCTTCACACAAATATTCCAATCCAATGATCTCCTTCGTAAACTGGCAGAGCCTTTCCCCCGTCCACCCATCTCCGTCTTTTACGTCCAGGGTTCCTTTCCATATCTTCTTCATCTAGGACACGCTCTATTCAAGAATCCGTGCTATCCCTAAGCTCCCGATTTCACGTGCAGCCTATCCGAGTTTGAAACTTCCCTCGGTACGCGGGTAATCGAACATATCGCAGCATAAGGAATTTTCCGTAGTAAACGACATATAGTTCCCGGCCAGCCTGGATCCTCTGATTGTGCGCACGCACCAGCAACCTTGCGGTCTGTTCCTCGTAATAAAAAAAGTATAAAAGTCACGTAGAACGGAAAGAAAGTGTCTCCTTCGGTGATGCAAGCTCCTGGCAACATACAACTTTCACGTTACCGCTTCACTTAGGCCTATTCGACGATGCCCGGTACCTCGAGTCATCGCCGAATCAACCGGGATGGGTGCAAGTACAAACTTCAGCTGACTCCATAGCTCCACTCCAGTCTATTCTTCAGCCCTCAATCCTTCTCCCAAAATCTTCTGAACCGTATGGTCCTGAACCTATTCTTCTTTTCACGGTGCCAACCGTAGACTACCTCCGAAAGACACCTATAACGATAATCAGGAAGTAACTGATTCTATGCAATGACTCTAACACCGATTTCGACGCTCATCGTAGGACACCGAGTAGGAGAGTTCATTGATGTCTTAAAAACCGACTCGTCTCTCGTGATCTCGTCTCGTTTTGGTTGTGTCATAAATGGGCAGAATAAAAATGACTGGTTTTACGGAATAAAACTATTCCTTACAACCAGAAATGAAGCAATGGAAATGTTTTATAAGTTCCAATCAATTCCATATCTGGAAAATCTGCTCACTGTCAGAATATCACAGATTTTATAATATAATTACAGTAAGCGGCTAATCTTGGAATATGCTGATGCGCAAAAGTGATATGCAATAACATACATAGATTTAATGAAAATCTAACTATCCTATTGACTGTCTCGTAGCTGCTAGATACTGCTTTCTTCTCTCAACCGTCTGCCTCAATTCAATTACCCTTCCTTCGTTCCTTTCTCGTGTCGATTCAAAAGGCTGAGAGAGGTTTAGCTGTTCCCACCAAGCGACGGGAGGGTGGATAGCGGATAGTGGATTCAGAATCCTTGCGCAAGTAACAAAAAGAGAAACTGAAGCGTAGCAGAATGAAAAGGAGAGGAGAGTCTTGGAGAATTTTTTTCACTTGCATAATGGATACATCATTTTAAGAAAGCCCTTTTTAGTCTACAAATTTTCAGTGTAGATTCGAGGGTAGAGAAGCGACGTAGAATCTTCAGCTTGAACTTCCACGCAGTGGACCTGCGTTCGATTCCCAGTCGACACCAATGAAACATTTCTTCAATGAATTCAACCCTATTTTTCGTTCTGTGCATGGATAAATCTGTATACAACACCTCCTAGAAATAAGTGAACGGTCATTTTTTTGGCTTTTTATGTCTCCTACGTTGTTTTTTGAATCACTCGTAGGAGATGCCGTTCTGAGTACCTTTATTGGTGGTATTGCAGTTTACTCGCGTCACACCACCGTTGACTAACACCGGTGTTAGATAAGCACCGATTGTGTATATCAGCGTCAGGGCTGCCGATTCCCTGGCTTTCGGCGAATGCAATGAGGACGATAGTTAAGCACACATAAAATACTAAAATGCTCTACCTTAATCCTATAAGGATAATGTGGGAGCTATATGGACCCCATTTCCATTTTAAAGTACGTTCCTGAAATCTCAGACAGCATTCTCCGGTCTGGATCCCTTCCATAATTCAAATGAAATATCTAGGAAGGTAGCCTTTAATATACACCATTCTATTCATTATTGAAAAACGAGGAGATTCATCGATATTTAAACCCAATTTTCGTTTATAGAAAGCATTTCACACGAAGGAAATGCGTGAGGGCCGCAAGGAACCCACATACTCCGTAGAGGGAAAAAAATGGCCTGCGTCGTCTTGGATTAAAATGGTAGAAATTGTTTATCACGATATTTTTCTCAAATTAATCGATTGCCTTCACACCCGCGTAGGTGACGATGAAAACCTTCGGATATCACATACGACTCGCGCATTGAAAATTCCTGAATTTACGGTTTTCTCTTTCTGCGGTAAAGTTACACTTTATTGGAGTAAACTTACAAACTATTAGATCGTTCTACATCAAATCTCTGATTTTAAGGTCAGATTTAAAAAAAAAACAATATTTTACAAATCAATATATTTTATTTAATCAAAATAATTTCCATTACAATTTATAGTCTTTTCCCAACGCTTAGGTCACTTGCAAGTTTTCGGACCGCTGTACTCGGGTTGGATTCCACCCTCGCCCTTAATTAATTTCTGTCAATAATGTTCTTGGGTCTTCCTCGAGGCTCAATTCGTAGAGCAGTTGGGAATGTACGTTTCCCGCTTTTTTGAACGTTACATCACAAAATGCGAGACGTAGCGTAATGCTACGAAACGTGCTCACAAGATAACGTTGCGTGAAATGGGCTTTCGCAATAGACTGCCTCTCATCTCAGCCGTTTTATCGCCGCCCGAGGCGACTGCCGGACGGCTACTTTAATAGTTTGACAGGTCGGGTTTGCTTCCCGGTAATTTTCATATCAAAGTTATCGAAAGTTATGGCGAGGAGATTCCAAGGTTAAATATGGATTAATATCAATTAAAAAGATTATTATAAAATGTTCTTTAATTAATGATATTTATCTATGAAATCATTTCAACATTTATTTTTTGTTTCAATATTAAAATTGGTTGGACTTTCAATTCGAAATTTAGTACCAAAACTATATTAATAGAAAGCGAAATTCGTTGTGATTCGCAGTCTATTGGAAAATTTATTTTGTTTTCGAATCATTCATTCGTACATCCAGCCAGACAGAATGTTTCTTTTGACATCTTAGGACACTCAAATCATGTATTTACATCGTTATCTGAAATATTATTTTTGAAAAATAAAATAATAACACAAAGATACGAATAAAATTGTATTTGAAAGAGATTTTGATTAGTAGATTACGAATAAATATATTTTCGAATACAATATTATTTATCGGTTAGTAATGAAAATCTATTCAATAGAAATTTGATTCGTGCAAACACATAATAAGTTTTGCTTTGTAAACCGAGGGTAAAAATGGAAAAGTGCCTGTTCAATTGTATGTCATTCGTGTCAAAGAACGGAATATGTAGCTCGGATTCAGCGAACATTACGATTTTGCATTTCGGCGAATGTTTATTGCAAATGTAAAGCTTTCATTGGCATGCAGAATAAATATATTTTTGAATACAATATTATTTATCGGTTAGTAATGAAAATCTATTGAATAGAAATTTGATTCGTGCAAACACATAATAAGTTTTGCTTTGTAAACCGAGGGTAAAAATGGAAAAGTGCCTGTCCAATTGTATGTCATTCGTATCAAAGAGCGGAATATGTAGCTCGGATTCAGCGAACATTACGATTTAGCATTTCGACGAATGTTTATTGCAAATGTAAAGCTTTCATTGGCATGCAGAACTTTGATGACAACTTTGAAAATATTCGTGAAGGTATCGGAGTGTCATTATTTTATTTTGCCGTTTACTTGATAGTCACTTTCTCGTGGGATAATAAAACACTGAGAGCAGACAATTATTTCGGGTCGTTACTATAAATTTTGAAGTTTTTGTGAACAAGAAAAAATTCTATAAATTAAAGGGCGAGAAAAACTTTCCAACAATTGTATAAAGTATATCTCGGCCATAAGTTGAATCGGAGATACGAGATACATAATTAGTTCCGTGGATAAGCGCGATATCGATTGAATGAACACGAAACAGTATAATTAATTTAGGTTAGTGTTGCTTAAGATTGAAAGTAGTAAATAAGAGGAGAACGCGTGATCACAATACGCAATCACTGAGAGCATTTTCACAGAGGCGACGGCTGCTTTAGTTGCGACAATCATGACCTTTCGGTTAAGTAGTATATCAGCGACCTTTAAATTCAAAGGTCCAATGTGGACGCTTTTATCTTTATCTTTAACTAGAAAGAAAGAGATAATTTATTTGCGTGAGAGGATGAGAAGACAGTTGAGTTGTCGGGCGTTGATTTGACGAAGATGAGAGAAGCCGTGATTGGAGAAGAAGGACGTCATGCAATAGACGAAGACAAAGAAGTCGGGTGAGAGCAAGCTGCTGCGAAGGTCCGGAAGGGTTGGTGGCTGTTGACGTTTGTGGCGCTAAATATAGTAGCGGATTGTCTCAAGGGTTTGCCGCAAGGCTGGATTTCAGTGTTAAAGTGTGAACACCCGTAGAACATTGAAGAGTCCCGCAGTGCGCAGTGACAGCGTACAACGAGTAGTTTCATGTGGAGCTTGTTGTGCCCTTGAGTCACGTTTCGCATAGCCTGTACCTGGCGGCTGGAGGTTTATTTACAATTTGTACATACGACGATGTCTGGGTTTGCATAGTCATTAAAATTGTTGTTTGCCCATCAGCGAACACAGCGCGCCGGTAAGCGACAATGGAAAACCGAATGGTCGATGGTTTGTCATATGAAATTTTCGCGAACGTGATCGTCGCAAGGGTCGTCAGTTAAAAAATAAATCTGTCAATAATAACGAGGGTAGAATACTTAAAGCCTAAAAAGTTGAATGCACGAAATGAATTACCACGAACTGTTGTATTAACGAAAAAAAAAAAAAAAAAAAGAAATGTTCCATTAACGCCATATTCATGAAAAGCAGCATCCACAGAATATCATATCCACGAAAAGATATGTTCCACGAAAAACTGCATCTACGAAACGCTATATTCACGATAATTGGGTAGCGACTATACATAGTCATCCCTTTTTAATGATACACAAGTTGAGATCGTGTCTGCAGCGGATTCCTTATTTGAATAGAAAAAAGAAATCAAGACACCGTGAACTATACATTTCATTATTAATCTATGTACTATGCTACATATTTCCAGTGGATGTGCCGAGTTCTATTCTGTGTAGCAAGAAAACGCTCAGGGGGCATCTGGTGGATTAATCGGAGGGTAAATTAGAAATAGTCTGGCTCAGTGGAAGCCTCTCGCATTTAATTTTACAATCAACGTTAACGACCTCTCATCCGCTATAAGGTCGAGACCCAAAGACGTTTATTTTCCAGACGAATTCAACCCTCAACGACGTGACTCGTACTGCCGTACTGGATAACACAATTGAACACCCTATAGTAACATTCAATCATTCAGGAAGATACTTAATAGGGGTTGGTTAGGTAAGACGGAAGTCGAATTCATGTCCAGTTGATGAAGGAAACGGTTATCCGAAATCTCTATATAATTCTATTGTCCGTTAGTCGAATTCTGATTATCGTATGTCTCCAGTCGAAGTGACGGAGCTCGCTAATGGCTCCTTATATCATTTTCAAATCCCGTGGAATCCATACCGACGCCATTCGACGCTAGGAATTTATCCAGATCGCTGTAAAGCTTTCGATACAGAGCGTAGAAATACCCACTAACGGATAACAGACTAAGAGAGATCAATGGTAATGGGAAACGAAAATTATACATCCGATCGCACCGCATCGATAAACTTGAAATCCATTTTCTCCCTTTTTATTTTCACCAACACATTAATCGCAGGTTTATCGTAATACGGGGTAATTAGGGTTTATGGGTTTGCGTTTACGTGTATCGATAATTTCATACGTCATTTCCTGCATGGAAAAAGCTTCCAGCTTGTAAATTTTTTTTTTTTTTTTTAATGCGTAGCTCTCGGCGTCGATCACACCGCAATGAGCTTTATCGAGAGCTGATTGACGCCTTTCAATTAACTTTTGAAATTTAATCAAACTATAAATGGAAGAATTATGAGAACGGGGATTTCGGGATATACTCAACGTTTTATGTTTAACGATAAAAAATTGACGTGCGGAATAGAAATTTTGTGGATGTGGTACATGGCTTGTTATCGGATTAAGATGTTATGAGTGTACATCCTCTGGGATACGCCGTTTACTCTTATACGCTAAAGCAGGGGTCTCCAAACTACGGCCCGAGGGCCACATTCGGCCCGCGGACAGATTTTGGACTATTTCACTTTTTACCACCGGCAACAATGATAATATGGTTTTGGCCCTCGGAACTTACTGGAGTAATCAGTATGGCCCTAAGGCTGGAAAGTTTGGAGACCCCTGCGCTAAAGTGATAACGTCGAGTACCAGTCAAAGGTCGCAGCAGCAGGTTGCACCCTATTCGACCCTTATCGATAATTAAATGATAAGGAGTCCCGAATTAATTACTCTGCAGGTTCATCGATTTATTCTATTTCCCTTGTGCCTTAAGCATTGTACTTACGTTCGCCAGATGTTTTAATCCACTCAGACACCAAAATGATACAAATGATATTTATTAATATTAATTATATCTATGCGTGCTGCAAGCAATTCTGAAAGTCTATGATTATTCATGAGTATCCGTGAGAATCTGTGAGGATTATGTGTGAGGAAATCCGTGTTGGTATATCTGTGATTATTTTTTTAACACGAATTTCGACCAATAGGAGCGTGATATTTAACATCACGTGGTACCAGCAGAACGAATCCATATCGGTGATTCTGTGATAATTTTACTGATGTTGCCAGGTAATAAATAAACATCTTTCTATAGCTTGCAACCTGCATGAATGCCAGAAACGTCAAATACATTTATTAATGAAATTTTTAATGAAGCTAATTCTCCCACGAAAATGTTAACCGGCGGAAAATAATCCGTCGAATACCACTAGAGCTTGAAAATTAATCAGGTATTTCCCTCAAGTTTCCCTGTTTTAGTTTGACACAAAATACCTCGCGCTGCGCGTTCGGAGTTTTGATCTGTCAAACTTCACGCACGTGTTGCCATGCAACAAAACTATCGGGAAACATCTGATAATTTCCAAGCCCTTGCGGTATTATAACTGAGTATCCATGAGTATCCATGAGTATCCATTGGAATATTTGTAAATATCGGCGAATATCTGAAACTATCCGTGTAAATGATCGCGAGTATCGTTGAAAGTATCCGTGAGTATCGTTACGAGTGACCAATCGACGTGCACTTTGTAATTCGAAAACGATCTAATCGTGGATTGTTCCGAGTTGATAGAAGGTGCATATGCTCGCTTAAGATCGAGAACCAATAACAATCCCTGTTGAAGTTTATAACGGTCGTCCAGGAGAGAAACCGAGAGAGTAGATTTTAGTTCCAATGCGAAGGGATGCTTTAGGGGTTGTGCTATGGCTTAATATCGTATGGGGGTTACCTAGCGAATAAACGCCTGGATCTTCTCTAAATTACAACGCATACTATGAGCGAAATATACATATCCTTAAGTATTCTATATACGTTGCATACGAGAGCTTAGAGCTATCTCCGGAGAGAGAACCCACCGTAGACGACAGCAAAGCACCCATAGCTCTACTCCGCTCTCTATATCTGGACGAAAATTTAACAGTCTACGAAGACTCGTAACTCGAACGAACTTAGTGGCTTCCACAGTTTGCAATGCACACACCTTGAGTTACGCATCCAGAACTGACGCTTGCTCATCCCACTCGCGCCCACTAATTAACGTTAATTCGCATATGAAACGTGAAGTTTGCAAGTAACTAGAGAAGGGGTAAGTCGCAGTATAATCTCCGAGCTCGCTATATAACTTTTGAGAATTCTCCCACGTTGAGTCTGAAAATATTTTACGATTTTTCATCGCGTTAAAAATGATAAAAATATTTTTAGTCAATCGTAAAATCGCGCGCGTTAATCACAATTCTCGAAAACAAAATTAATTTTACAACAATTGTTACAACAATAAATACAACAATTTTACAAAAATATTCTGTTCGACGCTTCTTAATAGGAATATCCTTTCGATGTATGTTATGGTGTCCACTTCGTTATAATATTACTAAAACGTAAGATATCTTGTGGCTTCGAAGTAAAATAAATTTCATTGATGATCTTTTAAAATACTTATGGACCTGATTAAATTTTCTCTTTGATCCATCGACTTAATTTTTACATAGAGATCACAAGCTGTCCGTCTGTGTTATCTTGTACATTTTGTACATTTTGTAAGAGACAATCATACATTTGAAATATTTTATAAAATTTCAAGCCAGGTATTTGTAAATAAAGTAACTCGATGATATTTTGAGGTAATAATCTGTCTTTTTTTCATAAAGCTCAAGCACAGACTTTGTTAAGGTTGATATCAATTATATAAATACAATTATCAGCGATAAATCGAGCTCCAGTTTTATCGGCAAAATGATTATAAATCATTCGAGTGTAACCAATGACAAATTATCTGACCTACCGAAAGTATAAATATCCATCTTTCGTAAGAGTGTATCTATAAAAACGACGATTACTTTGAATAAAAACCATTTAAGAACCGTGCAAGATGATACAGTATGAAAAGCGACTGAAACGTTTTGAAATATGTAACAATTCTTATGAATAATTTTATAACTCTGAACTCTAGTTTTAGTTGAAAGATTAATAAAATTAATGAGACCGAGTAACGAAGGAAGGTAAAATGTGATAGCCAACCGTCACACATGTATTTAGGAGATGTAATTAATCTTAAAAATGTTATCAATTAGAAATAATGGTTTTTTAACGATTATTCATACTGCGATTGCCGAGCTGAGTAAGAGATAGAGAACAGAGTTTCCTTACGATCGGTAGAGAGTAATCGCATTCGAGAAATCCTCTTGGAACATCGTTGTACCCGCACGCGGATATAAAATGAGAGTGTCATATTTCTCAAATATTCCCAAGCAAACCTTATCTCCGGAATTTCTCTCAGTTCCGATATTCACCCGAGAGGTTATTCCTGGATAAACTGCAGTTTCGCTCTGTCCAAAGACCACCTCTTACTGCGCTCCGATGTGTCTGTGCCGCACCCACGCCTTTCCCCAACCCAGAGTTACAATAATTTCACATTATACCACCATAACGTACATGGGTTATAGCGACCCTCGGGATATTCAAAGTACGTACTATTGCCAATATCGGAGAATCGTTACGTACCGCACTTCGTGGATGCGCTTTCTCATAGTATAAAGTGGCGGTGTTTCGACGACGATGTAATATTGAGAATTTCGTTTCGTTTGTGTTGCTAATTCCATTTATGATCTTATTACGCTATGTTAATAGAGAGAATATAAAATAACTACAAATCAGAGCAATACATCCGTGTCATTATAACATAGAGAAATTAAATAGAGAAAGGATACTTACGAATATAGGAAAATTTTATGAATTAATACCGAAGAGCGGAGTATCCTGTGAACGCATTCGAAATAAATAATAATATGTTAAAGTTATTAAGAAAAAGGGTAAACATTTTTTCTTCATAACTTAAAGGCATCTTGTGAAAATGATAACAATGTAATTGTCTTGCAATTATGCAATTTATATTGCAGGATCTTAGAATTGTATAAAAACTAACATTTAAAGTATAGAAAAAAATGTTATATTGTCATAATTTGAATATTTTTCTAACGCTTTTTTTTTTAAACATATTTTTATACGAATAATTATTTATTACTTTAGTATTTTTTTTTGTTGAGATAATTGGCCCTATTCTCAACCCTTGTAAGGCCAACCCGACGGGGTATGGCTGTTTCCGCTGTGTTAAGAGTAAATTGGATTATTATTTATACAGCCTTGTATAATTTTATCATTGCTATTTCAAAATATCGTTGATTCGATCGAATCCTTCAATTATTTTGATAAAAAAAAGAGGAAACAAACCCACACTGGTCAGTGTCCCCTTCTACCGACACATTACCGCTCATCTTTTCTACCGCATGCGGAACGAAAATTTTAATTAATTAAAAAGTACCATAAATAAAAATAGACCGTGACGAAAATAATTTAATCTTTATCGGACTCGCTAACTTTAAAAAATCAAATAAGGAATCAGTTGTTATTACTATGTTTAAAGATTGTTTAATATAATAATAGACAGCAAGCTAACGTTTACTTCCGGCAATAGAGACAAGCAAACGTCTGCTGTCTCCAACCGCCGTTCATCGAATTTTAAAAAGAAATCATCATTCCCGACGATGTTTTCTATATCCGTAAGTTAAACCGCGAGCAATCTTTTAGAATGTACACTTATCGCTTGTCGTACATAGTTTCCACTACGAAAAAATAGACATTCAAAGAGGTCGACGTGCCCTAACGAAGAACTTGGGTTTACTTAAAGACAAATCCACCTGTGGTCTTAAAGGCTTTTTAGTAAGACATACGGAAAACATGTAACGCATGCGTAAATAATACTAGTTACTTTTTCGCACTTTTTTTCAAGCATAAAAATGGACATTTTTTGTGCATTTTTTACAAAAAGTAGTACGTGACACACGTACTAAAAAGCAGATACTCGATGAAGAGTGTAAACTCGCCTTTAGCTACCTTGGGTACTTTGTAATCGGCATTGGTGACACGATCCAAAAAGGGCAACGATGGATGATGTATACGAAGACTATGCGATACGATAATATTTAGATAAGGAATACTCGTTACCTATATTATTATAAACAAACGACACCGTTATGATTAATATTTTACACTCTGTCAAAAGTATAATACACGTACCAAATCGTAAGATATTTTGTCATTGTTATTCACAAGCGCATCATTTATTTCTTGCCGCAATTTTGTTTGTATATTTGATGCAAGAGCGAGATCGTACAATACGAAAGTTATGCTTGTTGAGACGATTTCTAAGTCAGCGGTATAAAATGTACCGGCTTGAGCAACCAGATTGTCACCGTAAAAAAAGAGGTCGACGTGCCCTAACGAAGAACTTGGGCTTATTTAAAGTTTTTTTTAGTAAGACATGCGGAAAACATGTTGCGCATGCGCAATTTTGTTTGTATGTTGGATGCAAGAGCGAGATCGTACAGCACGAAAGTTATGCTTGTTGAGATGGTTTCTAAGTCAGCGGTATACAATGTACCGGCTTGAGCAACCAGATTGTCACCGTAAAATTCTGAAGCGTGACAAATACTTTAATTAATTATAACACTATATATATAAATATTGTAATGAATTTTTCCAAAAATTGTTTTATCCGGGCTGTTGATCTCGCTTTTCTTGAGCTCCATCAGTCGGTCGATAAGATCGTTACCGGTCAATTCCCAATCGTTCCCGCTCGGCTGCCGTGTCCCAAAAAAACTTCTCTCATAAAGTCAAACGCTGAATCGAAATATGTCGTGACCCTTCTTTCGAAATTGAGAGTCCGGATTGTTCAAACAATTGGCGTTGATACCAAAAGCCGTGATACCAATGATATCAGTCGTGTATTTAGCACAAACTTCTTTAACGTCTATGACCTTACTTTTGAGATCTTCACCGACTTCGAGCATAAATTTCAATATCTTTTTGAGTTTGCCCGATGTAAATACCGGCGAATGCTTCGTTCTGAGCAATTTTAACTCAGGATTATTAAGGAAAAACATGTTCGTGGCACTAAGATTATCGCGAGGGGCTGCGAATCTGTCCGCAAAATAATTGAAGTCACGCAAGACTACAATTTTTATGAGATCAGGATCGCGCACCAAGTAGAAAGGTCTGTCGAATATATAGAAACTCATGTAAGCCCGATTCGTGGATCGATCGTAAAGATCCGGGTGATCTCTTCGCCAATAGCCACCGAAATTGCCAATAAACGGAGTTGGTGGTATTTCCATGACACCGTGTCTTCTCCAATACAGAAAATTTCGTGTCGCGTAAATGTATATGTAGTCATAATGATAAACGCAATCACAATGATCGTCCACTCGAGGCGCCAATTAATAGCTAGAAGCGCCATTGTTATCACGAAATTCAAGTCACAAAATACAAAATACAATCATTCTAAATTCCGAAATTAATTGCTCGCGATGCAGAGTTCTCTTATCCACGATTACTCGGCTAGAAATGAATTTTGTTTAATCTTGATACATTAGCAAAGACGCGGCGTAAGCCTCAGTATCGAAATCTTCGTCTTTATTATCAGTTAATCCTCATTTATCTGGCGTGAGGTTATCTTATGTTGACCTTAGTTATTAAGAGACGCGGTATCATCGGTGAGAATGTTCTCTGGCTCAGCACTGGGCAATCATTTATCATTTGATTGGATTTGGCTCGCTCAATTGGTGCGCCTACTCTACAGCAGTTTTGATAATATGGCAACGAACAAGCAGTCTGTTCGATAGGATGATACACTTTCCACCTTGATTAATGTTCTCGAAGGACAATAAGTTCGCTGTGAAATTTTCAAAACGATTAATTCCATCGGCATAAGTTCATCAAGCAATCTTGAGAAGTGTCATGTAATAAGTCACATAATACAAGAGTCACGCGGTTGTTAATAACCACACTTGGTAAAGGATCGGTAAATTGACCTATAACAGAACTAAGCAGAGCCAATGACGACGTAACTATTAATTAAGCCATAAGATCGGAAATAGAGAACGTCAACTGAATGAAGAAAAACTAAAGTCCCAGTTACATCAAGGGAAAACCCTCGAGCTTTGCAGAAGCAATTAGAGACGAGTGCAGCATCTCTATAGCAGAATATCACTGGACTTGGTAGTAGATATTCGGCCCTATGCCTAGAGCACCACAGAATAGCCAACCACCACCCACAATATGACCTGAAACTCTGTCCGGCGAGCGGCTTCAGTCGCGCCGACTCTCATTTACCCTCGTCAAAAGAAGATCCCCTTCGGTCGTTCGGACAAATTGTGATTTGTTCGTGATAATAAACGTCCTACCCACGTTATTCTCGCAGCGCTGAAAACATCGTAGGGCGGTTTGTAGATCTTCGCGAATTGGTTTATGCGTTGGAAATAAATTTAACCACCTACCCAAACAAGGATACCGACGTCCAACGAACATCGTCTTTAAAGTGTCAGGGGGTGGTCAGAGTGCAGGGAGAAAAGTTGTTGGAAGGTTAACCGCCCTCCGGGCTCTTCTAGCTTCTTCAAACTGGCGTCTATATCCCTGGACCGATCTCTTGTCCTCTTGGGGTTATGGCGCTCTGCCCACTGTCATCCATAATATATTTATACCCTGCGTAAAGAGTGTAATAGCTTCGACAGCTTGTCGATAGTCCACGTCCACGGTTTGATACATCGCTCGGGAATTATTGGCTATTATATATTATTCAAGGGATTTCCTATATATATTTATATAAATATATATACAATACATGCATACGGTTATAACAGAGGTATCCTCGATGAAAATAGCGACGAAAGCATATTACCAGTAACCACAAACCACGTGACTACAATACGTATGTGGATTTTCATAAAATAAAATATAATAACGATGAAAATTTGATTCGTAAAAAAGAACACACATCCTCCCGAAGCATGTTTATCGCCTTTTTAATCAACCTCATCATTTATTTCATATATTTTTCTTACTTTTGATTTTCACGATTTCTTTTATTTTTCATTATTTAAATTCTTTTGATTGTGATTTCTTTATCGTAATTAAATTAGAATCAAACGTTTCGTTCTTAAATATAAATGGGATTGAAAGGTGATTGAATTTGTTAAGAAATTTCGTAAAATCAATAACACAAATTATATTACGACACTTTTTAAATTATCGTTACGTACTTAGATATCTGCATCCATTGCATAATCATGCAATCTTAACGATAATCATCATTGAATTAAAATCTTGATCGTTAAGCGCGAGGAATTTCGTGCCAAACTACGCGCACGTGACGCTGGACAGAGAAACTTGAGGGGAAATACCTCATTGATCACAAAGCTCGAGGGGTATTCGGCGGATTATTTTTTTCACCCGAATTAACTTTATTGAAAATTTTATGAATAAATGTATTTGACGTTTCTGATATTTACGCAGGTTACAAGCTATTGATAAATTGCTGTTTATTACCGAGCAAAACCAGAGAAATTATCGATATTATTATCGTCCTGTTGGTACCACGTGATGTTAAATATCGCGTTTCTGTTCATCGGAATTCGTGTGAAAAAAACAATCAACATTTTATATATTATTATCGCATACATACACTCATTCGTAGCCCATACTAATCGATCAATTAAAAATATGTAAATAAATATATAAATATGTAAAGAGAAATCGTTAATCTATTTAATCATTGAGTAAAATGAGTAACAATTCAATAAAATTCATCTCACCGAAGATACAGGTTCCTTCACATATTATAGTGCATAGTCATCCATCTAATTATGACGATAAATATTTTTTAAGCGTGTCGAAAGAAGGATGATTAACTCATCTTTCATGATATAAGTGAATCGTATCGCTGCCACTCCTGAACATTGATATTATCCTTGGAAGTTTGTGACAAATTATATATAATACTGACGATTTAACAATAAATATCAACTGGTGCGCTCCAAATATAATTGAGAAACACCTATATGAAATATAGATGAGACAAAGACGAACTTTCGTCGACTAATGCTAAAAGGGGTCCAACCAGACAGAAGTGTCACTCGCAACTTATCGGGGTTTACTTCGGGTACTTTCGTATGTATATTAACGCGCAAGTCAGACTGTCGCTGAGAGTACTAAAATGTACTATATTCGATCACTTTAATGATAAATCGTTATGATGAAAATAACGCGGCAAAGTAAGTAACACGACAGAAGTGTTAAAAATCTTTTTGATCTTCTTTTAACTTGTGTTTTAAATTAGTTCACCAATAAAAAAATTGGCAACTTGATATCATTTAAGAAGAAAAATGTTATGATTAGAGTTTTGCATCGTTTGGAACCAAACTAACATAACAAGGAAGGATAGTTTGGTGTCCCCCTCCGATTTTGATGAAACTCACGTATGTTGTAGAGCATCGAAAACTAAAAGACACGTTTCTTATTATCGGCGGAAAAATATTTTTAAGGGATGAAATCGCCCTTCAAAGTTAGGCATGTCGAGGGATGATTATGCAGTTTCACCCAGAAAGCGTCAACCGATTTTAATGAAACAAAAACCAAAATACTCCTCATTGAAGACAATTAAAATTCCACGTGAAGTTGAAGAAAAAAATTCATTTGCAGAGGTGAAACTGCATAATCACCCCTAACTTTGAAGGTTAATTTCATCCCTCAAAAAATGTTTTTGAATTAATTAAAGATAAATTTGAACTTTTGTTCTTTTCTTTATCTCTCATTGTACCATAAGTAGGATTTTTATGCCTGATAACATAACCTTACTTTTGACATTCGAACTGAAATTTATGCTAATTCCGAGAGTATCACGGTGACAAATGCATCAAAAGTCATAAATTCTTATCACATTCCGTGAAATGAAATAAATTTCAATATCTAAGATTCAATGATTTTCAAAAAGTCTATCGTCAAGAATGTTTCACGAAGCGGTTGGTATTAAACAAAAATTCATCGAATGCGTCATTTGTTTCGAACAAAAAAACAATTTCTGCTTTGGTAATATCATTATCGTAAAGTAGAAAATAAAAAGTACACCTCAAATAAGTTTTTACTACGTCTTCTTAGGATTGGTCATTGTATATTTGTCATATTCTTTCGACTTCATCTAGTTTTTCGTGAATTATCGGCTCTTCGGATATCTTTCGTTTTGGATAATTGAATTTCTATTACGATATAGACTATTATGGATAAAAGTTATCAAATAGTTCGATATTTCATGTATAAATACGAAATAAAATTTCAATAATCATATTACTCGACAAACATGTTTATCTTGTCTGTCATTCTATCGCTATCTGGGATTTTATATCGTAGAACTTTTATCGTTAATTTTATTTCCGTCGAAGAATCTTTTTACTTCTTTCTTTTATATCTTATTCCCAATTGGGATTCTCATTATTTCACCGTCTCAAGGGTTTTCTTCTCCTGCATAATTTTCTGCTGGCTCGGCACAGTTATACTATGCGCGGAAACAAAAGACCCTTGTTTCGCACGCTTGAGATCATCCTATTCCCGTGTCAAGGTTTAATAGTACTTTACTTCCATAGATTGTTGCTTTCTTCCGAGTACTTTTATCCTTACAGTGTGTTCATGAGTAGCATCAAACGAGGCAACTCGAAGACTATTTTATCCTTCTCTTCCTCCTTCTTTCCTTGTATTTTAGGGTCCAAATTTATACTGGAGATAACGGTTTTTTTTTAAATGCCCTAATGAATACAGGATATATGCAAGACCAAGAGACTCTACTCATCGTTCGATGAATACCTCAGGCTAGTACTATGAACGACCTCATCATGCTATAGCCTCCCAATATTCCAATTGCCCGAAGCCAGCCTATGTGTAAAAATAAAAGAAAAAATAAAAGAAATATCGCGAAAAGCAGGCGAACTCAGAAACTATATAGAGCGAATACTAATATTACAGCACATTGTTTGCTCGCTACTCGGCAAAAGTACTCGTCGGTGGTACCAGTTGGGTAGATGAAATTGCGCCAATTGTGAGAGTAGCACAAGGGATGAAAATTATTCCACTTCGGGACGTCCACATAGAGCTTGAAACGAGCACACATACTTATATACACGCGTACACATTCATTGATAGTCTCCTGTAGGGAGACGGTAAAACATATTCACGTAGACATTGAGTTACATTGAGTTATAAGTGTAGGTGCGCGTAAAGAAAGGTTTTCTCACGTTGATTTACGAACAAACGCCTCATCGAGTCTTTCACGGGGTGTGCTAGCCTGTCGGAAGTGAATTAACATACGGCCAGCGGAAATTCGTTTCGCGAGGAGAATTAAGGCGAGCGGGCATGAGAGGCAGTCAGTTGGCACGAGTGGTAGTTCATACAGATGTTGGAGGTAGACCCGAGAAGGGAGGGATATTTGCTGTGGTGTAGTAAAAGGGTGGAATGAACCGCGTGAGACACGCCGGCAATTACTCTATTCAGAAGAGTGGTTTAAATTTTTGCTTCTCTCTGGAAATTGTTTTTTTTTGTTATCTTTATCTTTTCTGTTTCTCACGAGTCGTTAGATGTTGGCTGATGCGCCGATACGCGTTGTGTGTCTTTACACATAAGTTCTCAATATGTAAACCGTCTGTAACATTTGCTTAATATCTGTATGTGTGGTAGAGTATTTATTAAATTTTAACAACATCAATGGAAAGTTGCTTCATTATTTCCATCCTCCGATATAAGGAAATAATTTACAATTGAATCTCATGAAAAGCGTGCAATCATGTTTAACGGTGGCCTCGATACAATAAGAAATATTAAGTACTTGATTGATTGATGAACCGCTTAAACTTGATAAACAAGTCCTTTTATTTTGTCAAAAAAAACGTTAAATTATTTATAATTATATTCGAGGATGGAAGACGAGCCGTTTTTTTTCGTGTAACGAATTATTGGTACATTTTATTACATTTTTGTATCACTTAAATATTATTTTTCTATGTGTTATCAACCTGAAGCATACAAACATCTTGCTGCAGCGTTATGGGATACAGGAGCCCTGGCTATATGTTAACGTTACCGGAAGGAGAAACAAGAAACTATTGCAATGGAAAAAAAAAGATGATCGGGGTGAAACGTAAGAAGTTTGAGAAACCGAAAGACGATCAGCGCTCGTCGATCGTTCTCCTTTTCTTTCCGCGATTATCAAAACATTCGTTAATTAAGCATCTGGATACTTTCGCCTAGTATCGCGATGAATATAACCCTCTCTCTCTCTCCCTCTTCTATTTTATTCTAGTGAATTTATATCGCCCGGAGAGTTATATTTCGAAAGATTCGTAATATGTTATTGATGTAACACGGGAGAATCGTGAGAGTTATTATATCACGTAGAGTTGTTTTACGATAGAGTTCTAACATGGTGGAGTTGTATTTGGTATAGATGTGAATGTGTTTAAAATCTTTGCAAGAGTCTGCGAGGAAAAATTCGTAGGAATTTTATAATTTGAGGAACAAATTAATCAATTAAATATAGCAATACCAACGTTTTTCAAATTATTTCATTGAGTAATAGGATCGTACCGACACATTCGATTATGATTGGCGAATAGATTTTCCTTTCTGGTACATTTTCGCCCATGATAACATTAATGTAACTAAGATCGGCGTTTAATCTTTGACATTTTTGGCTTTCAAGAATATTCTAGAATGCATATCCCACATGTGGATGAAAAAAATGTTCTTTTACAAAAATTTCTTTCCTCGCGTGCATATCTTGTTGGTACAGAACAGTCGATACAGTTAGGTGTTGAGGGTCCTCAACTTCTTTAACTTCAATTAAAGAAATAATAAAACACTCGATCAATCGTTGAACTTGAAGACTACTCTCGGCCTATAGATAACATTAAACATTAAACGTATTCCACAATCATTCCAATTTATTGCATGAGCCAGTAAATCTTCCGGTGGATCTTGCACCCACGATTCTTACTCGTATCTGTATGAAGTAAAGGGTGATTTTTTTGAGGTTAGGATTTTCATGCATTAGTATTTGACAGATCACGCGGGATTTCAGACAAGGTGTCAAAGAGAAAGATGCTCAGTATGCTTTGACATTTCATAATGAATAGACTTACTAACGAGCAACGCTTGCAAATAATTGAATTTTATTACAAAAATCAGTGTTCGGTTCGAAAAGTGTTTCGCGATTTACGTCCGATTTATGGTCTACATAATCGACCAAGTGAGCAAACAATTAATGCGATTGTGACCAAGTTTCGCACTCAGTTTACTTTATTGGACATTAAACCAACCACACGAATGCGTACAGTGCGTACAGAAGAGAATATTGCGTCTGTTTCTGAGAGTGTTGCTGAAGACCGTGAAATGTCGATTCGTCGCCGTTCGCAGCAATTGGGTTTGTGTTATTCGACGACATGGAAGATTTTACGCAAAGATCTTGGTGTAAAACCGTATAAAATACAGCTCCTGCAACAACTGAAGCCGAACGATCTGCCACAACGTCGAATTTTCAGTGAATGGGCCCTAGAAAAGTTGGCAGAAAATCCGCTTTTTTATCGACAAATTTTGTTCAGCGATGAGGCTCATTTCTGGTTGAATGGCTACGTAAATAAGCAAAATTGCCGCATTTGGAGTGAAGAGCAACCAGAAGCCGTTCAAGAACTGCCCATGCATCCCGAAAAATGCACTGTTTGGTGTGGTTTGTACGCTGGTGGAATCATTGGACCGTATTTTTTCAAAGATGCTGTTGGACGCAACGTTACGGTGAATGGCGATCGCTATCGTTCGATGCTAACAAACTTTTTGTTGCCAAAAATGGAAGAACTGAACTTAGTTGACATGTGGTTTCAACAAGATGGCGCTACATGCCACACAGCTCGCGATTCTATGGCCATTTTGAGCGAAAACTTCGGAGAACAATTCATCTCAAGAAATGGCCCGGTAAGTTGGCCACCAAGATCATGCGATTTGACGCCATTAGACTATTTTTTGTGGGGCTACGTCAAGTCTAAAGTCTACAGAAATAAGCCAGCAACTATTCCAGTTTTGGAAGACAACATTTCCGAAGAAATTCGGGCTATTCCGGCCGAAATGCTCGAAAAAGTTGCCCAAAATTGGACTTTCCGAATGGACCACCTAAGACGCAGCCGCGGTCAACATTTAAATGAAATTATCTTCAAAAAGTAAATGTCATGGACCAATCTAACGTTTCAAATAAAGAACCGATGAGATTTTGCAAATTTTATGCGTTTTTTTTTAAAAAAAAGTTCTCAAGCTCTTAAAAAATCACCCTTTATAAGAAAACTTAAGAATTAAGAAGAATTACACTTGATGTTATTCTTCGGAGAACCATGATCGTCCAATCGAGTGAATAAATAAGTATTTGTTAGAAAGATCCGATCAGATATAGAGATACAGTTAGACAGCATCAGTCATTGCTACAATTACTAAAAAGTAATCAAAGAGAACGTGCTAGTCGGAAGATACTCGAGTCGCATCTCTTTCAGTATCACGCGTTAGTATACGTTACTCGGACCATGGAGAACGTAGGGCATTTTATCAATTATCATTATGGGAATTTGGCGGCGTTAGATAGACACGGAGTTGAATCAAGCGACCAGTCTATCGGTATAATCCTCCAGGGTTTTAAGCCCGGGAGGCTTAAAGCCTTTCACTCGAATCCGGATTAAGCGTCTATTTCAATTTGATGAAGACGAACGGTCTCTGGAATCGAAGTCCTTATCTACGCTTCCTCCCTCTTTCCCTCTTCCGCTTCACTTTCATTCGCCCCTCTCTCCTCCCCGGATGCTATGACGCTGCTGCTGCTGCCACTGCTGCCACTGCCATACCCTCATGCCGTCTTTTACTCTGTCGAAGGACTAGCTCGCGGCTATCGTTAAACTTTTATGACTTCATAAAGTTCATCCAGGTGGCTAGCGCTAGTTCGCTTCCGAATCTAGAGGATAACTATTTCAACTACGATAGTCTTTTTAAGTTACTTCTGCATTACAATTGTTCGACCTCTTTCCACATTTATCCTCTCTATCCAACACCGGTATCACAAGTATTGGCTCGGGGCTTCGTCCTGTCATCGGCTTCAATATTTTATTTCAACAAGTTTCTGACAGTATCGATTCGTCTGTAGTTATTCTCTTTTATAACTCGCTCTTTTGGGATTCTGATGAAAACCTCAACCTGCAGGAATCTTACTTCGAGGAAATTTAGAAAATTCAAGTCAAATGTTAATATTTATTATTGAATATCAACGTCTGAATAAAAAAAGAATATTCGTAGGTTATGAGATATGTCAAAAATATGTTGATCAAAGATTTGACATCACAAATGCACGTACGATTCGATTAAAATACGCGTGGTTACTATAACCAGGCATAGATCCGATTGGTCTGATCGCATCAGTGAATATCATACACACATACAGGATGATTCAGAATTATTATGAGTAACTTATGATGAGTGGTAGTTGATCATTTTCTGCGTAAACTCACTTAAACATTTTTCAAAACTCTCAATAGTTACTTAGTTATAATCATTATAATTTTTTTTTTATAAACATAACAATAAAAACAACCAATCTTGTCAGACTGAAAGTCGACCGTAAAGTTGAAGGTCATCGTACGGAGGTCTGATAACGTCAGACGGGGTATTTCCCAGCTTTGTCACATCTGCGAGTATTTGACATACACGGCCGATGGTAATGTTACCGAAGAAAAGATGTCAGCAAATCAATTGACCGTCGTCGTTCCATCTACCAGTTTTAGGTCTCAAATGTTAGATCAACAGCGTGTAGACAATTTCCAATGTACGTTGTGATGTCAACTGATCAGGGCACTGATCGCAGTCCTTCGACTGTCAACAGGAGACCTGACAACGTCAGACGGGGTATTCCCCAACATTGTCACATCTGCGAGTCTTTGATATACACGGGTGATGGTCATATGTTACCGGAAAAAGGATGTCAGCAAATCAATTGACCGTCGTCGTTCCATCTACCAGTTTTAAGTCTCAAATGTTAGATCAACAGCTTGTAGACAATTTTCAATGTACGTTGTGATGTCAACTGATCAGGGCACTGATCGCAGTCCTTCGACTGTCAACAGGAGACCTGACAACGTCAGACGGGGTATATTCCCCAACATTGTCACATCTGCGAGTCTTTGATATACACGGGTAATAGTCATATGTTACCGGAAAAAGGATGTCAGCAAATCAATGGACCGTCGTCGTTCCATCTACCAGTTTTAGGTCTCAAATGTTCGATCAACAGCTTGTAAATCATTTCCAATGTACCTTGTGCATGTTTACTAATAGCAGTCCTTCAAGTGTCATTGTCGTTTGGCTATTATCCCATTACGGTAATTCGAGGAACGATGACCAAATTTTTAATTGGAATGGCCTGAAATATTGATTTCATTGATAAAATGAGGTTGTCTTCGTGTTGGTAGTAATGAACCGTCGATACATTATTTTGTAGATTCGTTTGGAGAACCAATCTATAAATGAGTCGACAAATAAATAAAGGAATCCCTCTCGCATATCCAAAACATGTAAAGAGATAGTGATAGTCATCAAAACGGCGATTTAACCTACCACACGTACGGTATTGCTGAAACGACATCAAGTAATTGAATTGGATACCGAAATTCCTAGACAGAATTTTTCATTGGAACCAATATAAACGGAAGTAAGTCATGCGGTTCCACTTACATAATTTAGTATTTTCTATCGAGTATTTTCTGACGAATCTACCATTTACGATTGGCTCTTTTACCTGTTCATGTAGGATTAATATTGAAGCTGGAGCTTGTGTCAATGGACCCGGAAATATAGAATTAGAACACGTTCTTATAAATATATCCGTTGATCTTTGAGAAAGAATAAAACGAAATTTCATGTCCGGAGACAAGACCAAACAAGAAATAATGACTTTGATAACTTCCTTTCTTGTTCTTGTCGGTATGTTGTTCCATGGAACAGTGTCAACATCAATAATAAGTTAGATCGAAGTGCCATACTTGGGATAAACTTGAAGGAAAATTATTATAGATAAAAGGATGCCGAGGACTTAAGACAAAAGCGAAAGCAAAGTCAGATATGGCGTATAGGAAAACTCTGTGACCGAAGGGCACTCGAACCAGGATTGAATAGCAAAGCAAATAATTCGCTGATGCTTTCGGACCTCGTGGTTCCTCGTGTCATCGCCATCGTCCTTTTCAGAGCTCTGAGTCTTGGTTGTTACTCGGTTTCTACGGAGCCAACAGAGTGCAAGCAACTACGATCCTTGGAGCTTCGCACATTCCTTCAGCTCAGTCTCACATACCGGTTGAAGTCACGGAAGTCGTTGAATTATTCAGACGAAAGTAGGAAGCTGAAGCGGAGGTCCGGCATTGATTAACAAAAGTTCTACAAGTTGGGGGAAGATCGAACTCGACGACTCCGCTTCGGAGATGAACGGTGGAAGTGGTTGCGCTGGATGGTAGACGACTCTACTGTAGGAAGGACAAGATGGATTGACTACTTGAAGCAGGCTCTGTACATAAATGCTCTGTAATGCCTTTGATTAATACCGGGTGTCTGCTAGTTAGGCCAAGTCAAAGGCTTCCGGTTGAAACGAACATCAAGACGACGACGACGACGACAACGATCAGAATTTCGAGAACGAGGAAGTTAGCTCTTGCAAGCGGACTTTGAGACGACTATATTCTTGTTCCGGAACCTCGTTACTCCAATCTCGTGTACATGTTCCAGAAACGTGGTTGTTACTTGCGCTACTTTGAGAGCCACTAATTGAAAGTTAAATCGTACTGAGCGAATCGATTCTGATCAACCGACACTGACCGTTGGTATCAGCGGAGTCAAGAGAATGATTGGTGGCCGTGAGAATTTTTGTGAATCGGATCATCTGTCATAAAATTTCATTTGTATTTGGGTATTACGTCGGTAGTAGATGAATGCGACTATCGGGATTCTCGATGAAAATAGTCTAGACTCGTTTGAATAAAGAATGCACACAATAATTGAGAGGCCCCTGTATCTTTTAATTGACATTTCGGCCTGAAGCGATACCTTTGATGTAACGTTTTGAATTCGTAAACCATCGATGAATTTAAATAAATGTTGAGTTAAGATTTAATAGCTCCGTCTCGCTTATACTCCAATAGGTACGTGACGGAGTAAATTCAGAAGACTATGTCCGGAAAAAAGTGATCTTTGGATGTTTACTTTGATAAATCTTTCTTGAGATTTCTTTTGGAGAAATATTTGTAGAAATTTTTCTTTGAAAAATCTTATTTAAAGTTTCAATCTCATAATATCAAACACGATTAAAAAAGTCGGGAAATGTCATTTAGAAACAATATCCGTATCCGTGTCCGTGTATTCAAGACGTTGTATCTGTGTAAGTGTTCGTGTGTATCAATAAGAGCTTCAAATAGAAATTTCTATCCTCTGACCGGATAGAGCTTTCTTACAAAGAAAATAAAACCTTGCGAAGGCGATTTGTTTCATCGGAGCTCACTGTACTTTGCGATAAATTTCAATTGTAAAAAAAATCTATAACCAACGATTAACTGGGCACCAAAAAATCATTTAACTTATCAAAATATTCGATTTTTTTTTGTCGATATACACCAAGACTCGCTGCTTATCTTCGATTCCAACCCAACTTGATTTTCATTATTTTCAAGTGATTCAGATCCCTTGGCAACGTAATATCTCCAAGCGCTGCGAAATATTCTATGAAATACCTTAAGCGATACAAACATACTTACAGCTTTCTTAATTACTCGTTAATACACCGACTCAAAATATTTACGTTAAATTTCCTCGAGGCCCTGATTACACCGATGACTTTTGTCCTACTTCTTATCATTTTAATTCTACGAATACATTACCGTCACGCGAGTCTTCGTTTTCTATCCGAGCGTTCCAGACACGCGCTATATCTAACGGTAACCACAGCATCGTGTCTTTCGAATTGCAGACTCGAGGGCGCAGTCTCCACATTCCACCATTCCACGCAGTCAACCCCCGACTGGAGGGTGAACGAAGCCGGCCGGCCGATCGTCCGCATACTCAACCCTGGTGCCTATATCACCCCCGACTCGCTGCCACACCGTACGACGCAATCGCCGCTTTCCCGCTGTATCTTTGGGGCTTTGGCGTGTTTGCAGCAGCCGCCAGTGCGCCGAGCGCGCTCCACGGGGCAAGGCGTGCTCGGTTTGAAAATTCACGATTCCATTCGAACGTCATTTTTGATCCCGCAAGAGTTCGGGGTTGTTATAAGCGCGATCAGCGTATTTTAATAAAACTCGCGCGTGAACGCGCCTTATTTCTCTCTCTCTCTATTTCGACTCTTTGTATACGACGCGATGCTAATCACTCGAGATCGTGGGTATGACACGTTCGTGGTTTACTCACTGTTACTGTCGTTCCTATAGGGTAAGCTTCTTCATCAATGACGATGTTGATTGAATCTTTAAAAAAAAAAAAAAAACATCTTCTATAAAGAGGAGTAAAAAAGATAATAAATTTTATTATAATTTAAAATAATAATCCTGCAGCTGCTGGTTGTGCAAAAATCCCAGTTCCTTCGTTTCGCTCTAGTTAACTTTTTTTTTCATCTGTCACTTACTGGTTTCAAATTGCAAACTTAGTAGGCGGTGAAAATATTATTCTTATGGCCGTTGCTGATTTGGCATTTTTCTATTTTCGTTTCTACGGACCATTTTCTCACGAGCAAAGTTCAACGAAGCTAGAGGTTATACTCGTTCTGTTTCCAGTATGTAAATTTGTCTCACAGGTGCAAGTAAAACTTTTCACGAGATTGACGGTCTGTGTTTTGTTCATTCGAGGGTACCGCGAGAGAGATGGAGGGAAGGTTCACTCGCAATTTTACCGCCACGTGACAACTGCGACGATCTTTATTCTATACACAATGTGCACGCGCGCGCGCGCGTGTGTGTGTGTGTGTTACCGTCAGCAACTATCCTCACGAGGTTCAACCATAACGAGTTATCTCCAGTGTCGGTTCATATTTCGATACAAATTCATTCATAGATTGGAAAAGAAACATACAAATGAGAATGATTCACAGCCATAATCTTCAAAAGTCAGAGCAATACGAAGTCGGCTTGTTTGTTGAACGAACAAATTCCATCAAAACGAATTAAATCTAGTTAATCTGAACATGAGATTGATAATTGTATTGATAACACGTCGTGTGTAAAAACAACGGAAGACAACATTCGTTTCAATGTTCAAACTGTAACGTTTCTTTCATTAATATTTTATCAACGAAAAAGGTGATCGTACAATTAAACAAACACACCGATGACTTAAGCAAAAGAATGATCCTAAGTTGATGGGCAACTGTGTTAGTGAACTTTGTATTGATATCACGTGATGTGAAAAAAAAACAACGAAAGATAACATCCATGTAAATATCGAAACTTATTTAACAAACAAACAAACTGATAATTAAGTCCGTGTACAACTATGTTAGTGCTGCATAAATTGCGAATAATTTCATATTGATCGTTGGATTATAATGAATCATCAGAAAGTTAGAGAAACAATACAAAAACAAAACGAAATATGTTATAAGTTTTGAATCATTAGTGCGAGTTGATCTTAATCTCGAACTTTTTGATTGTTTTATGATTGGTCAGACAACATTTTTAATACTTTTCACCTGATAAATATCCAGAAAAAAATGAAATTAATCATCACGGTAGGTGTTTTGAGGCTGGACCGCTTGTGTCGACCGATAATTTGATCGGACAAAAAGGTAAATAATTAATCAACCGATAGAATTCGAAAAAATATGAAAACTTATTCGTACAAAGATATTAAAAAATCAAGAAAAAAAATCACAATCGACTACAAATTTATTATCTCAAGAGTATAATTATTTAAGAGATTTGTCTTAACGATGGACGTTTACGATTAAGACGATCATTGAGTCATTGATAACATGCGTCACGCATAAGATACGAAAATAAAAAAGGGCCTGGACGGTTGTTAAATTTGATCGGAGAGGCTTGATGTTTAACTTGTCAAACTTGATTCAAGCTTCCGGGTAGAAGAATGACATTACATGTGACACTTACCAATGATAGTTTAATAAAATGAAAGCCGATAGTGTGTTACCTGGCAAAAACGACAAAGAGAATTAGTGCGCATACGTTGACACGAACGGGGTTGGCATTTTGGCCAACATGTGCTATCGGCTGAGCTTGTGTGTTACCAGTGACGGTACCACACAACCCTTCCTCCCTTTTGACGTTGGCACACAGCCGCAAATTCTCACATCTCTTTCACATGTCAACCTGAATCTTTTAACACGTAACCGACATTGCCAAGCGAGACGTTATCGAACGCGTGTGGAGACGCGCTGGCTGATTTTCAACCCTTGTTATAAAAATAATCTTGATGTCACAGTGAAGGGCGAACTTTGTGTGTCACTGTTTGCTAAACCTGAAGGGACGTATCACTCGATATTCCGTTTCTACTACAGAGAGTTCCATTTCGGTGTATGGTACTTCGGCAACACGTGACCTGGCAATAGGAAACGCAACCACTTGCATTGAATTTACATTGATCGAAATGTGATAGAGTCATTCAGTGATCTCTTTATGTCACCACGGACCTGTAAAACTCATTCGCTTCAACGACATTCACTACTGATTTTACATACAAACCATGAAATCACCATATGTCAAGTGTATTTCGCATCGCTTCGCCAAATGACGGGTTGTGTCAATGAATGACAACTTTCGATCACGTATAACATTTTTTATTTCGATACGTATATCAATCATCTAAATTGTACGATGATTTCAATGTTAATTTGTATTCCAAACACCATTTGATGGATTATTTAAAAAATAATTGATTAGTCAAAAGCAAAATTTTCATTTTCTAATGCGATTTTCATAATTTTTGTCTTTTTATCGATACATTAATTATTAAAAAATTTAATTGATTTTTGGTCATTTAATTTATTTGTTCATAGTCATTTTATAATTAGAATAACGCAAAGTTCAGATTTGTACGTAGATGTGTTACCGAATTAAGTTTAATCTACGTAATTCGTGCGGTAAAGTTGTCGTATACTACATCGATAACCTGTTCTACCGTTTATTTTACACCAGAAATTACCTGTAATTAAACTATCACTTGCAACACTAATCATCTAAATTGTACGATCACTTCGATATTAATTATTATTTAAAATATAATCGATTTTTGGTCATTTAATTTATTCGATCATAGTCATTTTATAATTAGAATAACCCGAAGTTCAGATTTTCACGTAGAGATGTTACCGAATTACGTTAAATCTACGTAATTCGTGTGTATTATTTATCTTACACCAGAAATTATCTGTAATTAATCAAAAACTTGCGTACGCATCCATGTACATACTTAAGGAAATACTTGCATACACACTGAGACGAAAAAATATTCAAACAATTGACACAGCTCTATACACAGAACCAGTGAGCATCGTCCTGTTAAAAAATATCAACAACAGCCTTTCCGATCGAACAACAATGGAGCAATAAATCGCCTTAAGTCAAATTAGAATCAATTTCTCTGTAATCTTGCTCTCGATAATTAACCGCATAACCGGCGTTAAAATATTTGCCAAAAACAAATAACAGCGGTACGGACTTTCCTAAGGTCTGCGCTGAATTATAATTTTCCAGGCTCGAAATTGATGACATCCTATGAGCAATTAATCTTAATTCTTCAAATACCGAAGATCCTAGCGAAATTATAATTCCTTAATCTCAAAATTAATGAAACTCTACGAACCCTCGTAAAGCCAATGCTCAATTACTTTTTTTTTCTTTGGAAGTTGAGTTGAAGAAATAGTGTGTGATCCCTCTCCAATATCCATGTCGGATTAATAATTATTTGATTGTTTAATTACAGAATTGGTAACCATTGAAAATTTATAATTATTAATAAATGTATTGGATGGCATTTTTGAATTATTAACAATTTTATAATTGCACAAAATTGTATACAGAATGCAAGAAAAAAAATCTTAAATATCTTGTTAATTATAACATTCCAGTTAGGATATTTAAGATTAGGATATTTTTCAAATGGATATTATGACGAAAATGAAAATAAAAATGATGAAATTCTTGGGATTCACCAAAAAACTATTCGAGATATTTCGCTAACATTAATGAATTATTAAAAAATTAAAATCCATAGACTTTAAATTTATCATTCATTGTTATTGGCCTATTATTAGTAATATCGAAGCTGTAACTCTTCAAAAAAAAAAAAAAACAACTTAGGGTAGAAGTCTACAACGCTGTGGTCTCCCTTAATCGTGAACATTGATAATTTCGTTGTCTAGAAGAAGAAGAAAAAAGGAGTTCTCCTTCAAGCATTTTCTATATCGATTGGTGAGTCCACACGATTCAACTGCCACATCCACCAACAAATTATATTTTATTTTCCAATAATGGTCGATAATAATATTTGATAAATTTTTGTTATTTTCCTTACACGATGGGATATTCGTCTAACTTATGTTTTCATAAATTAATATTCCATTGCTATCTAATTCGATAATCATGTGACATCGTTGACGATATTCTCGTAAGTCAATTGCGTTTCTACAACCGTAAAAAAAAAGTTAATGTAAATTCAATGTATTATGGTTGCCAACCGGACAGCCGAAGTTATTCGCAGGATTCGGGCGCAAATCAGGAGGAAGGATTATCGATTCGTTTCGCAATACGCGATGAGTTATGGAAAATAAAGAGAAAAAAAAGAACACCAACGCACTTTAATAGTGAAATTGTGGAATGAGGAACCCTGGTGGGATAATCGATGAATGAAAAACATTGATGAACAGGATAAACTCGACAAATTCACTGATGATTCAGTGAAGCACATAGAATTGCTGGAATTGGAAGTACGCTCATGCGTGCTTTAATGGATTAAAACAAAAATAATAATAATCCTCACCGTTGTGCATTTATCAACGTGCAGAATATAATTTTATCAACGAGATTCGCGTCTATTTCAAGTATAAGTTTACGTTATTAGAAGATTAATCTTGAGTTTCTGGGTCATGCTTGAAATTCGCACTGTACCAACAGGTGGATGTTGATCGTCGGTCGTCTCGTAGCGAAGCATCTTATTCTCGATTGAATGGATAACCCGTACATGATTATAGCATCAACAGAAATCTATTGTTATATCGAAAATGATAAATCCTAACACGATAAATAGAAAAAAAATAGATTGGTACCACAGATCATAGATTTATGTTTCCTATCCTTATGACAAGTCTAAAGAATCCAACAGCATATAAAAGCTATGTTTGCTTTTAAGAAAACCAAATTGTTAGTTAAAAACTTTGTGAACAATTCATTAGTAAGATTAGGTATTGCTTCTTAGATTGTATTACACTGTGTTAGATATTTGTACTTTATGAAACTGTAGATAATAAGATAATATTAAATCCCGTGAAAGGAAAGCTTTGTGCGATGTTTCAAAGAGTTGACGCATCGAGATTTAGTATTCGTTATTTGTTTAACACGTGAGAAATCGGTTTTATGGCATTTCGATAGAAAAAAAAATATTTTAGTAACTAGTTTTCTGATAGTTTGTAGTAACTGCGAGTATCTGTCAGTATCCGTCGATATCCGCAAGAAGCAAATGCGAGTATCTGTAAGTAGCTGTGTATATTTATGAAGAGTAACTGACAACGAGCATCTGTAAACATTTGTGAGTATCTGTGAGTATCCGTGAGTGTCCGTGATTAGTATCTGGGATTATCCGTAAGTATCCGTGGGTAATCGTGAGAAGTAACTGCGAGCAGATGTAAGTATCCGTGATAATTCATTAGGAGCAACGAACAGTAAGCATCTGTGAGTATTTGTGAGTATCTATGAGTATCCGTGAGCGTCTGTGATTATTATCTGGGATTATCCGTGGGTGTCCGTGATTAGTATCTATAAGTATCGGTGGATATCCGTCAGAAGTAACTGCGAGCATGTGTAAGTATCCATGAATATTCGTGAGGTGTAAACGAATAACTATAAATATCCTTGAATATCGGTGATGTCCCGTCAGTATCTAAAAGTATCTACGCGGAGATTGCGCGAACATCCGTGTGAGTGGTATACGTGTGCATTGGTATTAATATCGGCGAATACATTATTATTATTTAGACAGAGACATTACAGCATGCGATGCCTTTTGAACTCAACGATCGATGTAAATTATAATTTTTCTTTCCATTACAATCTTACAACTGATCGAGCTACCATCTTTTCAACATAACAAACTGTGTGATACCTGCAAACTTATAAGTTTAATCCTATAATTACATTTCATATTCAAAAATATAAAATGTCTTCTGTCGTTCTTCGATCCGCTATAGTCTTAATACTCAGAAAAAATGTGCTGAACCTACCTAGTTGTAGAGTCGAACAATCAATCAACGCTAATTACGGTTATAATGGAAAATCTTCAAAATGTCATTCCCTGTACGTATAATGGAAAACCTTAAAAATGTTATTCTCTGTACGTAGATTGAGCAGAATATCTTCTCCAACCTATGATCGTTATCATAAAAAATCTTTTCAACATAACAAACTGTGTGATACCTGCAAACTTATCAGTGTAATCTTATAATTACATTTCATATTCAAAAATATTAAATGTCTTCTGTCGTTCTTCGATCCGCTATAGTTTTAACACTCAGAAAAAATGTGCTGAACCTACCTAGTTGTAGAGTCGAACAATCAATCAACGTTAATTATGGTTATAATGGAAAACCTTCAAAATGTCATTCCCTGTACGTATAATGGAAAACCTTAAAAATGTTATTCTCCGTACGTACATTGAGCAGAATATCTTCTCCAACCTATGATCGTTATCATAAAAAATCTTTACAAATGAATAAAAAATGTTAAATCTTTCGATTACATCGACCATGAAAAGTTATCATAATCTCTGTCAAAAGTATTTACGTTATCACTGCCAAATTCATGGTGCACAACGAAACATTTTAAGTACATGTTGTAGTACAATGCATGTTGCTACGTTAAACTGACATAGTTTTCGGTGTCTGCACATCATTTTCACAACACTATTGGGTTTGCAATGCTCCGTTGACGAAGGTTAATTGCGCATCACGCTATCAAACTATATGAACCAGTGCTGCTAATAAAAGTTTTATTGTTCGTGTCGATTCGTAAAGCAATTTCTCGTATGTGGTAGTATATTGCCTGAAACAAATCGAAAACTAATATTTTACTTTCGTTCTTTAAATGTCTCGTTAAATAATGATTTTTTAAAATCATTTTGTATAAAATTTTCCATAAAACAACAGCACAATTTAACAATCGTAAATAACACACATTTCGATACATCTCCTTATTTATAATTTCATCGTAAATTATGGCAAATAATTATTTTTCGTTTCGTAAATATGTTTCAAAAATATTTCACGCTCCCTCGTACATAGAAGTTCACTTCTGCATGTGTGTACCAATTAAAAATATGAGATTCATCGAAAGATTAATGAGAAAGGGCACAACTTGACGTTACAATTAATTTGTGTAATTAAATTACCGCCAACCGTTTTCACGACTACGTTGCGGGATCAAAACAATTAATAAAATTACGGCTCTACAGTGTATGTTGAATTATTCTGCAATAGAGTAAAATCGGAATTGTATGGTGCTACTAACGATTTCTCCTTTAATTCTGTATATAACGTTATCGTTGGATGATGGTTTCACGATAAAAACGCACATAAATCTAGTACTTGAAGAGTTAATTAATGTTATCATTTTTTATTCGATATCATTTGTAAAACAGAAATAAGCGATAAATATATTTTTTAAAGTTTATCAATTAAGTTCACTCTCTTCTACGCTGTAAAAATATTTGCTGTATCAAGCTGAATTGAGATTCATAGATACAAAAAGTAAATTGTTCATTGATCTACATTGATATCGATTATGGTTTTAAGATAAAAACGCACACAGATCCGGTTCTGAAAGAGTTAATGTGTACCATGATCTTTTATTCGATATCATTTGTAAAACAGAAATAAGCGATAAATATATTTTTTAAAGTTTATCAATTAAGTTCACTCTCTTCTACGCTTAAAAAATGTTTGCTGTATCACGCTAAATTGAGATTCATAGAAATAAAAAGTAAATTTTCCGTTGTTCTACATTGATATGGATTATGGTTTTAAGATAAAAATGCACACAGATCTGGTTCTGAAAGAGTTAATGTGTACCATGATTTTTTATTCGATATCATTTGTAAAACAGGAATAAGCGATAAATATATAAACAAAAGTTCATCAATTAAGTACACACTTTTCTACGCTGTAAAAATATTTGCTGTATCAAGCTAAATTGAGATTCATAGAAACAAAAAGTCAATTTTCCGTTGATCCACATTGATATGACAACGTTGTGTCAACATTAAGTTTCGGAGGATTCCCACGTGAATACGGTTGAGTTTTTTTTTTTATGAAAAGCAAAGCTTTTGCGGCCTTCGGTTCACCATAACATAACTATTTCTTTTTTTTTCCCCCTGAAATCGCTTCCATTTCTCAGTGGGATTCGTCATAAAACTTATTTTTCTATCTCTTTCGCAATCGTGTGACGAACATGGGTCTTCGTAAATAAAGTGACAAACCGCATTCGCATACCGCTGTAACATAATCCTGCGGTTTTTCAAAGGTGTCATATATTTCCGGTTCAAAGCAAATGGGATGTGTTTGTCAGTTCCGGAGTTTACACCCCGGAACCGCGGAGTTCTCCCTCCGGAACTGATAAACACAGTGGGATCCTATTTCTTCTTTATCAGAAATGTTCGGGACTTTTAAAATAGGAGAATTACGATTTGTATATCAACCAGGCGTAAGGCAGGTGGGAAGGTAGATGTGTCACTTCACCTTAAGGTGATGTGTCATACCGACTGAGCCACCATAAGTGCAATTGAACGGAACGCGTGGGCGCAGTGAGTGAATGCATCGCTCTATCCGTGATCACGGAGGAGCGAGAGAAAACGACAGAAATTTTTAGCGCATCACGTTAAAATAACTTTTTCCACATTGCATACTTTGCTTAAGGTATAAAGCGCGCGAAAAGTTTAAACGTTGATATATTGTATATCAGCAGTGTAGCTACCCAATTCGCAACAATTTCAAAATAGTTTCGAGACTCAGTTGTAATTGTACAAACACTGAATTCACTTTATTGGTTACACAGGAGCTCAATACGCTTTAAGGGGAGGTACAACATCCACGAATGCTTGTAACTATACTTACACATCCGTGTCAGAGGTTTAACCTCCCCTTAACTTCGTTAGAAACTTTGTCGTGAGAGAAACAAGAGCGAGAACAAACGAAACACGTGGGTTATAAACGATCCGATATACAGAATGCGTAGCCAGCAGAGTGCAAACTGTACATGACGTGCGAGCTTCGTATATTTTCTTTACCGTTCTTTGCAAACGATCGTTAAAAGATGTAATAAAACGTGTCGAAAAATAACAGTGTGCGAGAATTCTTATTATCACAAATTTTTTTTCCAGGTGGCGTATGCAACGCTGACGTTTACACGCCGATCAAACAGGAATACAATTGAGGACAATTGTCCTTTGAAGTGACGCTCGTCGTTGTTGCTCCAAAGAGAATTCGAAGAAGGATACAAAAGTAATTTAAAACATAAACGCATTGAACGTAAATGAAACAAATAAGCCACAGTTTTTTTCACGGGAAATCAATAACGTTGCAACATTGCACCGTAGATACATTCTTCGTCCCTTAAATCGATTGGAAAATAAGTAAAAAAATATTGGACAGAGCAATGTACATTCCCGATAATTGATCATTTATCTTGTAAGATTGTTTTGTCGCATTGTTCGTAAAGATTGACAAGATCAATAATTTTCTATCCAACAAAAACTCTGGTTCATTGATATATGAGAACAAACAGTTTTTTCCTTTGATGTATTCTGTCGGTGCAGCTTTGAATATAACAACACGCGTATGGCTATATCAACGTCCATAGGTGGCAAATGTAAATTGGATTCTTGATATTAATCTTCGATCAAGTTCGTCGTGGATCGTCCGAAAGGTACGCGTAATCTCAAATCACCGAATGGCAACTTGACGTTCGGTCGGGTACTTTCTAATGTAACGGACAAAGTGCGCGGTTTCGTGTGAGTGTCAAAAAGAACGTTTGTGAAATGTCATAACATTTGCTTTTGCTGATTCGATTTAAAAATAAATTAATCAAATAAAATCTTATATCCTAACGTATAGTCTTGAATAAAAACGAACATGATTCCCAAATTTTATTCCAATTGCGTATGTTGTGCAAGTGAGAAAATGTTCTGTAGTAAGAAGACATTTCCATTACGTTCATTCATAAATCGGTGAACGACGCCGATATAAAACTTCAAGGAACTCTCCGTTTCACGTGAGATTCAAGAGCAAGAGAAATCGGAAGAATTCAATGATTAACGAAGTACGCAAATCGGCTTTTTTTTTGCAACCATAGTATGTTGTGCTATAATGTTGATGAAGTGAGAATAAGCGATTGGAATAGAAGAGAAAGCCGGATTCGAAGACGACGCAAACAGATTGTTTGATCATCGTGAGAATCTGATAGAGTCAGCAGCAAGAGCCTAAACCAAAACAAATCCAGAGAGAAAAGAAGAAGTTTTCATCCGCTCGTCGTGAATGGGGCTGAAAATGTTTGCCGGATTATTGTTGATGTGTGTCTGGCTGGTTTCCGGCTCGCCGCTGGATCCTTTTACTTCAATACCCAATAAAGGTAAGCAAACGATTAATATCCTTTGAAAAAGCACTTGCTAGGTATTTGCCCACAGTCGAGTTAAACAGAATTACATTATTTTACTTGTATTTCCTGTACCAATGCAACTTGTATTTCATTTGCTAAAGTCGACCTATGTACGCACAACGAGAACAAGAAGATATTGGCGTATCCTCTAATTTCTTAACCGGTTTTAATAATAAATCAATGTATTTGTATTTTCTTAAATCTAAACAAAAACGGAGATTGACGATCAGAAAATTCACCAGCTCGTCCGCAGGACACCAATCACGCGAGATGAAATATCTCGCGAGACAATTTTAATGTGTGGAAAAATAGAAGACGGCTCGGTTTACAAACTTGACGAATAGCAGAAAGGCTGAGTCAGTCACAAGATTTCGTTAATTCAATTTTAACACTTGAATTGTGTGTTTGGAACAATGCAATTTAATTATTCAATATAAGAAACATAAAACAAAAGCTCCAGAGCACCGTAGGGAGACGACATACGACAATATGATTCTTGGTTCTCGTCTACTCAATGTTCGCATCGACTTCAGAAAACAATTTACAACCTACAACAGTCAATTCTTTTATACAAAACTCGATACAACAACAATAATTGATAAGTCATCAATTATATTCAAATTAATATAAAAAGCGAGATTTTGTTCAGTCAATAAAGTAAAGTAACTCCGTTTGAGGCAATGAAACAGTTAATTTAAATTGGCGACCTCCAATTCAAAATGTCAATTGAAGATCGATGAAAGTTAAAATTAATTGAAACTGATATCTCTAACAACAAAATGAAAATCTCCCGCAAAATTCCTAATCAAACGAAGAAAACCTCGGGATTTTACTCCACAAAGAACTAAGGAAAACTAATGAAAGGAGACCACACACGAGTCTCAATAACAGCATTCTCTCGATAGATGACAGCGTTGATAATATCGCGATAAGTTTTCGCGAGCTATTGACTCGATTTTAAATATTTTTTGTCGAGTTTTTTCCCAAGCATGAACTGAGAAAACGTATAACAATTTCTATATAATAAATAAATATTGAATAAATTAATCTTTAACCGATGAAACGTTTATGGTTCACAGTTATCGTTAAAAGGTAAAATTAATTAATACATTACAATTGTATTTGCTACAAATTTTCATATATTCGCGAGAAATATGAAATATAAATTGAGGTAAATATTCTATGAAGTAGAATACAAGCTTATGGTGTAGAGCTTACTATACAAACTGTAAAACAATATCATTTTTTCTCAGTATAAACTACGAACCCTTATGCGCCAGTATACCAAAAATAGAATAAATGGATATCCTTCAGGGAACCTTAATTATTCAGGAAGTAAATTTCAATAATATTTTACCGTGCGATAGCTAGTCGACCGCATATATAACGAGGAAGTTACGATCCGCGCAAGATAGCGTGCCGTCACGACAATATTAATCGGGTTTGACAAATAAAATAAAAAATAGTCAGATCTTAACCCAAAAAAACGAACAACAGTGTTACCGGTTATTTGCAATATTTGGAAACTCTTAGAAAAACCTTACAGTGGTCCAAAATCCTTATGGTTAATTGCCTACGCCTTCGCATACTTTCATCGTAGCGCCTTGTTCCGATTTAGATTACGTAGGGATGATCACGCGCAGTTTATAATTGAGAAGTGTGCGTCATAAAAGCACGACAGACTAGTGTGACAACGTAGTTTTCGTGGTGACAAGACTGGCTTAACGATGGAAGTTCTGTCGGCAGCGACGTCTGGATTAGTCGTGTACCAGCGCTAGAATATAACCGTAATGTGGCACGGTCGTAAGATCCATTGTCAATATTATGGTAACATTGACATACGATGCAGTGTCATTGTTTACATACCGCACTAGTACCAACGTTCTACCAAAATTGGTAATGAGTCTTGTATCTGACAGCCGATCAAGAGACTGACCATTCGGAGCGCCACAAAATCGACAGCAATATATTATTTTTTATTCAAAGTTTTTAGCGACATTACGAGACGTTTCGATTAAAAATCGTTTCACATGAATCTTTTTACAAAGAGGATTTACATGAGACGATCTTTAGTATTTTTATCTACGCCATGCACAATGTAATACATCAAACTCAGAGCTTACGGGATAGCAGCGAAAAAGTATTGAAACATACCGTGTGGTAACCGTTTTATTTGCACTTGGAAGGCAACTCTTAGGGGTTTTGTATCATAAACGGAAATTGGTGATAAAAATAGAAGATTTTTACCCTCTCTTGGAAAGAAACCAATCCTTCTTTCTAATATTTTGTATTCACATCCCAAGTACTTACAATACATATCCTCCGCAGTTTCTTCTTTGTCGTTTTGATTCCACGTTCACAATTCCTCTTTGTCTACAGCGTTTCCTCGTTACAGCTACTTCTCAACGATGATCTACTTCGAAAGCTCACCCTTTCATGAGAAGTAAAGTCTGCTCTCAATCCCTTATTCCCCTTTACATACCGGCCGACCCGATTAGCGTTCATTGGGATGCGTGGACTTTACAGCCGCAACTGAATCGATTTTATGCAAATTGGAAATTCGACTCGAAGGAATAGAACAGCAGTGACACATATGCACATTCCATGAGAGCATACGTAAATTCTCATAGCTTTGAAGCTTTTGGCTTCTTACATGAAAACGAAGCTTTCGTTTTTCTTATATTTCAAAAAATGTAATCCAAAAAAAACGTTTGTCGCTGATACCTCATGGAGAACTCTGATCGATTTCCCCATGATTAACTAATATTTTATAGAATGAGGTAATGAATATAAATTTTTGTTAAAATATATTTATTCATTTATTTATTAATAACACGGTGTATGCTCTATTATAAAGTGAATACCGAATTCTTTCGTCAAAGGCTTTTTAATTCTGTCTTGTTAGAGCATCTCCAATTTATAACTTTGATGTCTAAAAAATTTTACCCCCACACGTCGATTTTCGCTAAATTAAATACCAAACATCCTTGAACATAATTACGCTTTACATTCAATTGCATTACAATGACACATCATAGGAGGTCGTACTCATCGAATTACATGAGAAACTCTGTTCGCAATCCAAACTGCTCAGAGTTTTACTTTACCCGAGTGAAATATCCCCGTGAGTCGATATTGACAGCGCAAATATGTAGGGTGACATGTGTTGGATCGAATGTCATGAATCGGGATGTGTAGCACAACAGTTTTGTGAACAATCGGATTGTGTAGTAAAACGTGGGTGTGTAATAACGAGTTTGTGGTGACAAAAAAACCTTATAATCGACTTCAATTGGAACGGAACGTCTTGTCAAACCATTGTGAATCGCGTTTGGCTTGTGTAGTCAATTGGGTATGAGTAATCCGATTTGTGTGATAAGCAATATGTGTAAAACTGTGTGAATATTAAAAATCTGATGAATAAGCAACGTGAAAAAGAGAATCCATGGGCGAGACAAATGTATCGGATCGACACTGAGATGAAGCAAACTGTGCAAAAAAAATTACAAATATGTTCATAAAAATTAACAAAAATGATATCAAACAAAAAGCCATCTCCGTTTCACTTGTATGATACATTTTAAGTCGATATCTTCAAGTTATTCCTGAGACTCGCAGAGATTTAAATTTTTTAACTTCGTGACACTTACACACTGTTCGGACATCTACGCATATCTGTTCGACTGTAGGACCTGAAGATGTGTACTCCTACACTACGACGCTCTGTGCATTCCTATTAGATTGGTTTCAGTGCATCTGCGCTATATGAACATTTCATCAGGTTAGCCACTGTTCAGCCTACTCTCGACAGTTCACCTGATTTTCCACAACCACATAAATCTACCGAGAAATTTTTCTGGAAATTACTTTTATGAATATTTCAGACCATTTTTAGTATTCGGATATCGAAATATAAACAGAAATAATATTTCATGAAGCTCTATGCGGATGAAACAATAATTGTGCCAAATATTCTGACACGTTTGTATTCCGATGACATCCGTGAATCTATCAAGCACAAGGAGATGACGAGAAAAAAAAAATTGCCAACGCAATAACTGGTTTTATTCGCTCTGTTGTTTATTTTGTATATTTATTTTAACCGAACTTTCAGTAATTTCGCATCAAACAGAACGATGTCAAAACGTGCATGACGAGTCATACGTCCATCTTGTTTTTTTTACACGCGCTACCAATATCTTTTTATCTATTTTGTTGCAAGATTATATATTTCAAAGCTATGTATTTACAGAGTAACGATTATGTTGACATATAAGGAAATGCACCGACGCACCGATGAAGTCAGTGGAACAAAGTTTTTTTTTTTTGTTGTCTTTTCGGAGTGTCTCCAGTCTTGTTCGGGAGTCGACGTAGTTGGAACTTTTTTCGTTAAGAAGAGAGTCAAAGTTCGTCGTGTAAAAGTTCCTTCGGAAAAAGCTTTCCTGGTTTCCGGCGTACCGCGGCACATAAAAATCTTAAGTTCTGCTTCATCCTCGTCGTCGAGGAATGGGATCGTGAGTACGAGCCCAACCGAGAACTCGGTTTATGAAGCTCGCGGTACTTCCTGTGCCCAAGCAGGGACTGGATATTAAAGTACGTAAGCGCGAGAGCGAGAGGAGCCGGGGCGCCAGGCGATAAAGCGATAAGGAGAAAGAGGTGGGTACTTTGTAAGTATCGATCTGACCAACGGCCCAGGCAGCACTGTGCAACGAACAACGCCAGTGGTAGCAGCATCAGAATTTAGTTGGCTATCGTATAATTTCTGAACTTATGTCAGTTTATATATGATATGAAAAAGAGATGATCCGATGATTTTGAGTTGCAGCGATATTCGTATCTATGTAGGTAACATCGTACGCAAAGATTAAAGTGTCACTTACCGACCGTTTAACATTTATATCTCGCGCCAATGAAATCAAAGTTTTCTAGAAAAGAAAAAAAGATGTCACGCATCCTCGAAATGCGATATATAAATAAGGCTGCTCGCTCGTTTTTCTGATTGTTTCATAATAACGTGTTCGGAGATTATTATGCGCACGCTACGGATCGTACGTGAGTAACCTAACCTAACCTAACCTAACAAACACCACAAGTCAGCGGAATAGAAAATAGAGACGATAAAACAAAATAATAATAATATAAGAGAGAAAGACGAGACAAGTCAGTGTGTAGCGTATACGTTCGTCGTTGTTTCTTTCTAAGAAATAGATATCGTGGAATCTCGAACACACGATATATATGTAAATAAAACTACTTACTCCTCGTTTTGATTGGCTTTCAATTACGTGCTCGGAGCTTAATATGCGCAATCGTCAGATCGTACATGAGTAACCTAACCTAACAAACAATACAAGACCACGCAATATAAAATAGAGATTGTATGATAAAATAATAATATCATATAAAAGAAAAATATGTGACAAGCTCGCGCTTAGCGCGTGCTCTCGTGCGAGTGTATATTAAATGTTAAGAGAAAAGTTTCAAATTCGCCCCGTGAGGAGCTATGTAGCGCATAGTTGCACGAGCCATCGTTCGTCGCTGCCTCGTCGCTCTTGTTAGACTCACGAGGATATTAGGGGATTTTAAGGAAGGAAAGTATAAGTAATCAAAAGAGGTCGGTTGTCCCGAGCTCATAAATTATGAGAATTCCAACTGTATTTCAAAATGTATCTCGAGATATAACACGAAATACCGTGGTACTATCGAAAGCACGTGTACAGCTGCGCAAGTAGTTTCGAGATATCGGTATCTATTCGCATTGTTACGAATATAATGCATTCCACGCCAGGTCGGCCACTCTAATTTTCAATATTTTCAATAAATTCTGTAATTCCGTGGAATCGAAAGTTCAGTGCGATTGAAAGAACAAAAAAAATGTATTTTAATTACTATTTTTTATTTCGAAATGTTAACATTAAACTTTAAATTAATGACCTCGATGATACCGACTAACGAATTTTTACATTAATCGGAAATACTGCACAAAGAGTAAAATTCTCTGGAGTTTTTTGTTAACGATTACGCGTTACCGATGAAGTTTTACAATTAAAAATCATTCACTCTGTTATTTTCATGAATTCTCAATGAATTGTTAAAGCAATCAGAATGGACAGAAAAATATAGACTTTCCCATTCATTTGTGAATCACTTGCTCCAAGAGCATCGGTAATGTAGGAATCTAAGCATCACTTCGCTCAGCTTTGATAAACGAAAAAGATGTGACTGTGCTAGCAAATATAAATTGATGAGTGCCCGTGTTGCCTTGTGAGAAACGACCGCTCGTCACTCTCTACCGTCAGGTTGAAAATCCTCGAGGTTTCTCTCACGAGAACTTTACTTACGAAAATAGATTGTAGTTAATTTTTGTATACTTATGTGATATATTTCCCAAAACACATCGTTGTTTACTTAAAAATATTAATCAGAGATCTCTAAACAGTTGACAAAAATGACAAAATAAAGAAGAAAAATTATTTATTTAAGATGCGTCACCCAACAACGATGGATTATTATTCACAAGTTTTGTTTTTAATCAAATTGTTATATAATTTCTCGACTAACTTATGAGAAATACGACAGATTCATTTTTTAAAAAATGTTAGAGCAGCCGTCGAAGCTATTAATGAAACTGAATCCGAGTACAATGGTGCTCGCTAATTGAAAGCTATTCTTACTTATCATACAAATGTTTACAATCGATAACTCTAGTGCTTCTCGGGATATCATTAATTAAATTCCATCATTAAATATCATTTCCATCTCACAATGTCTCGGACAATCAGGGTAATTTATTGCTTGGAGATTGGACACAATTCCCTGCTGTGAAAAAATGAATACTTTTACACAGGTATCGAACGTAAATGGCTCGGAAACGAAGATCGATTGTAAAACCGAGTACCATTGCTGTCCTATCGACTCTGGTACAATTAGAGTATCACGCGCTTTTGCATAATTAATTTTATATTTAAATATCGTACTTCTTCTACCAACTCAAAGTCTGTTTACGGTAAATGGCCTTCCCGTCTCCCTGTCAGTTTTGAAGTTAATTATTTATTTTATGTATGACGATAATATCCTGTCGCGTGAATTATCCTAACAGAAGTATTCTTACGATTTTAATTAAAAAGTTGAAGCATATAATGCTTAGTCCGTATACCCTTTTCAAACTTATATAATTTAGCTACTTGGTAAGACACAGTAAAGTAAAATCAAGGAATAACGAGAAAATGTTTTACAGAACATAGACAACAAAGTAATGCCAGCAGCTGTAATTCATGTGCTAAGTTGCTTCGTACATACCCGATGCGTAACTAATATCTTATAAAGGGTGATTTTTTAAGAGCTTGAGAACTTTTTTTTAAAAAAAAACGCATAAAATTTGCAAAATCTCATCGGTTCTTTATTTGAAACGTTAGATTGGTCCATGACATTTACTTTTTGAAGATAATTTCATTTAAATGTTGACCGCGGCTGCGTCTTAGGTGGTCCATTCGGAAAGTCCAATTTTGGGCAACTTTTTCGAGCATTTCGGCCGGAATAGCCCGAATTTCTTCGGAAATGTTGTCTTCCAAAACTGGAATAGTTGCTGGCTTATTTCTGTAGACTTTAGACTTGACGTAGCCCCACAAAAAATAGTCTAAAGGCGTCAAATCGCATGATCTTGGTGGCCAACTTACCGGGCCATTTCTTGAGATGAATTGTTCTCCGAAGTTTTCGCTCAAAATGGCCATAGAATCGCGAGCTGTGTGGCATGTAGCGCCATCTTGTTGAAACCACATGTCAACTAAGTTCAGTTCTTCCATTTTTGGCAACAAAAAGTTTGTTAGCATCGAACGATAGCGATCGCCATTCACCGTAACGTTGCGTCCAACAGCATCTTTGAAAAAATACGGTCCAATGATTCCACCAGCGTACAAACCACACCAAACAGTGCATTTTTCGGGATGCATGGGCAGTTCTTGAACGGCTTCTGGTTGCTCTTCACTCCAAATGCGGCAATTTTGCCTATTTACGTAGCCATTCAACCAGAAATGAGCCTCATCGCTGAACAAAATTTGTCGATAAAAAAGCGGATTTTCTGCCAACTTTTCTAGGGCCCATTCGCGGTCAACATTTAAATGAAATTATCTTCAAAAAGTAAATGTCATGGACCAATCTAACGTTTCAAATAAAGAACCGATGAGATTTTGCAAATTTTATGCGTTTTTTTTTAAAAAAAAGTTCTCAAGCTCTTAAAAAATCACCCTTTACAACGAGATAATCAATATAAGTTTTCGTTACTGGCTACAAATTTCATTAAAATATTTTTATTTATTTATTAATGACACGGTGTATGCTCAATTATAAAGTGAATACCGTATATTCTTGAGTCAGAGGCTTTTTTTTTGTCTTGCTAGAGCATCTCCAATTTGTAACTTCGACGTCTAAAAAATGTGACTCCGCACGTTGATTTTCGCTGAATTAAATACCAAACATCCTTGAACATGATTACGTATTATCTTCAATTGTATTATAATGACACATCATAAGACGTCGTACTCATCGAATTATATGAGAAGCTCTGCTCGCAATCCAAACTGCTCAGAGCTTTACCTTACCGGCGTGAAATATTCCCGTGAGTCGATATTGACAGCGCAAATATGTAGAGTTACATGTGTTGGATCGAACGTCATGTAGCACAACATTCATGTAGCACACAAGGGATGTGCAGCACAACAGTCTTTTGGACAATCGGCTTGTGCATTGAAACGTGGCTGTGCATTTATTTTATGTACGATGCTAATATCCCAACAGAAGTATTCTTATTCTTTTAATTATAAAGTTGAAGCATATACGTACTGCTTGGTTCGTATATCCTTTCCAAGCTTATATAATTTAGCTACTTGGTAAGACACAGGAAAGTAAAATCAAGGAATCACGTGAAAATCTTTTACAGGATATATCCTGACAACAAAGGAATGCCAGCAGCTGTGAATCTAAGATACATGTACTTAGTTGCTTCGTATATACTCGCCTGTAACAAGCATCTACGTGTTTTCAAGTCGAGGAAGTACGAGTAAAGTTACGACGAGAAAGATCTCGCGTTAGTGCACTACACTAGCTATATAAATGCGAATAAACGAGTGACAGGTGTAATCCCAAAACGTGAGAATTCCAAGCACGGTATAGCAACGAATTCTCATTCCTCGCCGTGAGCCAGACATGCCGGAGACCTCGATGTTATTAATTTTTTATATGCCACTCGACACTTTCAGATGTTGTACAGAACGAAATGTGAATTCTCCCAGGAATAAAAGTTATTTACAAACTGTTGTGCACTCGTAACTCCATTTCGCTTGGGTGAGATTTTTATTCGCACGCGACCATTACCGCCTCAGACTCAGAGGCGACTAAAAATCAACGGTTATGAAAGTTTATCGGTATAGAACGCATTATGTAGAATACTTAAATGCTATGAGGTATACGCCACTCTCGAAAGACAGTGTGCGAGTGTTTAGTTCGTGGCGAAAGCCACGGATTTCGTCGAGGTTGACGATGGGATCGCGTCGCCGTCAACCGTCATCCCGCCTCGCAAACCCCCCTCGTAATCGCGTGGTCATTACCGCAATTATCCTTTCGGAACTGAATAACCCCGGCTGCAGCTGGTGCCGCGTCGCAAAATGCGATATACATTCATTACAGATGACGATTTGGGTCACGATTTCATTTCTCCGTGAGAACTCTTCAACCTCTTCTCTTCTATAAGTTCATTGTTCAATTTTTATTTTTAGCTCTCTTTCTCTTGCTAATATTTCTGATTTTTTTGCTTCCTCTATGAGAAATTTAAAAATTATGAGATATCGATGCTAACTGACTAACTGCACATTATTTTTTAACAATGTATGGAGAATCGACGTATAAGTTAATCAGTGAAGTGATATTACATTTAATATAATAATCAATTAGGATTAATTCTTGCAATTAATTACAACAATCAATTACCGTTGAGTAACATTTTTAAAAAATTATTCTACCTATTAATCTATTGCTAGTTACGAATAGAAAATCGTGTCCCTCGCGATTGCTTCTCACTATTTATTATCCTTCACATTCTTCTTAAACTGTCGTACAATTTAAACCAGTTGCATCAACCACCGTTCACCACGGTCACGTTACACGCTAAGACCGCTGGAGCTTCACTTCGTGGTCCACCCCCAATGATACAACCACGACCTTAAACTCCTGTAAATTAGCGAATCTCGAAGATGGACTGTGTTCTCTGAATATGATTGGAAGCTCAAAGTCAACGTAATTTCGACCCAGTTGGATATCGCCTTTACTGTTTTACCCGATCGTCATCCTATTCTACTTCCACACCTTACACGCCTCTAGTTACTCGTAACATAATCTCGATAGCTAATCCAATGAAACTCTGACGAGTTGACTCTTAACAATACAAGAGGCCAAGAAGCGCGTAATGCTACGCGGAGCGGAGCGGTTAGATAGGAAGGGGGTGGGGAAGGGGGGGGGCTCTTAGGCGATTCAATGGAATCGTCACACTTTGCAACAAGATGGACGGTAGGGAGTCGTCTCGACTAGGAACATACTTTTCGCTGCCAAAACATTCCTCAGCACGGCACGCATCTTATTCGTGTGATAAGAAAATAAAAACCACGTGAAATTGCACGTGAAATTGCGTACCATTCGCCAAGTTTTTATGATTTTCGCGCCCCGACGGCAACTACAGTACACTCTTGCATACTTGACGGTGTCGGGACAGAGCTTTCACATATTTTGCACCGTAAGGGGCTCCTCCACTCACAAGACATTTGATGCGCGGAGTTAGGATACTTTCTTCTCGGTGCCTCAGTTGCATACTAACTGCCTGAGATTGGCGAAATATCTTGCCCTCGCTTCGTCGTATGGAATTTGTAAGATTTTGAGTAGTCAACTTTGTCACCGCTACAAATTTAAAAAAGTTTAAGATATCTGACTAAAACTTTGTTCACATTTGTGAGAATGTCAAGGGATCTTTGATCTAAAATTTGATTAAAATCAATGAAGACGTTTGAATTTTGTTGTCAAACATTGAATTAAATAATTGAAAATAGCGACAGTAGCCTGTACTATGAAAAATCTGAAATTTTATAAATAACATTTGTCACTTGACAGTTATCGGAACTACCACGATTTCTCTGAATGTCATCAAGATTATTGCGCTAACCTTAAAGATAGTCAGCTTTAACAACTATATCGCTTTGATCGTTGATTTTCCTTTTCATATTTTCCCCTGTCTTTTCTGGTTTATCTTCGTTGCTCCATCCTCCTTTTACTTTTAAGCTTACAAGGTAGAATAAAGAGCAGACGACTTTGCTGGTACCGGACTGTCAAAAGAGCTACTTGTGTGCAGAGCAACGTGTAAGCAACGAACGAGTCAAAGGAACGGGATTAGCGGAGGAGTTTTCCAGCGGTAGAAACGTTTTCTCCGTCAAGCGCTTCACTTTCTGAATCGCGTATGTGCAACCGACGTTACTCGATAACGAGCTAAAACTTTGAACGTCACCTGCTACATTCATCGTCGAAATGTCTTGAGTAATTTTACCAACGACCTATTCCAGTGCTATACTCATGATGACAGTGTCATTACACCCGACAAGTCAGCGACGCGATACTCTTGCGAACTTTATTTCATCACCGTAGCATAATCAAAAATCATCTTCTGCGAGTATGATCAACTGCGATAAGTCACATCGGGTGCCGTAGAAAAAAAAGGACGACAACGACTATCGTTCTCACTCTCTTTCCGAATTGCTACTGTTCGTCCTAAAGTTACCCCGAAGCAAAAAATCTTGTTCCACGTCGCCAAATACTTATGAGAACTTTAATCGCTGTAGAGTTCGATCCAATCGATCGCGAGAGCCTTGGATAATGTTTCCTAAACCGTGAGTTAGCAAGTGGCTATGTACCTTCGATTGTGGTAGTGTTGCGTCACGAACGGCTTGCGAATCATGATTTATCTGGGACCAAGAGGGAAATCCCTCATTTATACCTCGTTTTTTTGGGAATCGATCGCTGAGTCGTGCTACCGTTTTGAGCATATCCTTACGGGCAAAAGCTCGGGAGAGAAGAGAGAGAGAGAGAGAGAGTGTTCCTTAGTAGTTTTTAATTGTCATATTGTTACTCAAGACGCGTTTATGATGAAACGATGAACAGTGTAATCCACGAGGACTTTCCAGCGAATTATGAACGGAAAATGGAGATGAAACGTGAGTCGAAATACCTGGGCGTACGTAGAAAGATGAAGATGAAGACTGTACTTCCCGTGAAAATTCACACAGCGAACAACCCGTAACTCACGGGGAATATCGTGCGCGGTTAAGACAAATGAGGAAAGAATAAATTCCCGCACTGAATTTTTCAATAACTGAAGAGTTCACTAATTGTATTTATTCAGGAATTTCACGAAGAATCGTCATTTCCTTCGTGTAATTGGTGTTCAATGACGTTTTTTTTTTTATCAAAATCTCTGCTCATCTGAATTACCTCGTGAATCTTTAAAATCCCGCTGTGCATAAACTCTGTCTTTGTAACGCTGAGTCAAAAGTATTATTAACGAGCTGTATTCTGAATTTGTAATCGCACGGAAGGAGAATAAATAAAGTGGATGAACTTGATAAATCTTCGATTGATTCAATCGCATGCATCGGCCGTCCAACGACGAAACGATTTATCGAAATAGGGCGACCATCGTCGCTTCATCTAGTTCTTACTGTTCACCGGTTGTTGTATAGATAAATCTCCATCTCCTATTAGTAAAGCTTGCGGTAAAGGGCTACAAAAGTCTTGTCAAGAGCTTTATCGAAGACTCGAAGTAACAATCCGACATAAAAACTCCTTCTGGAAAAGCCTTCGCCCTGGTAGACAATCACAATAGAGCGGTTATTGATTAAAACGGAAGACGATTTTTAGATTAAATATAATATTTTAAGAGAGACTTCGACCATACTCGTTTCGCTCCGCGATAATTCAGCTATTTATGAACAATATTTATTCTTTTTTAGTTATTTAATCCTTCAGGTACATACGACGCGCCGAGCGTGTCATACAAATTCCATCGATACTGCCATGTATGACTCGCTGTATTTAAAAAAATGTTCAACATTTTTTTAATTTGAAAAATTATAGTCAAAGTCTGATATCAACTGTATATTGTCTATCATAGATACGATTTTTATGATTATTAATTTAAAAATGATAAAATTAACAAAATTATATGCACGAGGGTTTTATCTCCAAACTTTGTGTCGCTCGTTTATCGAATCAAAGTATTCGGATAAAACTTTTAAAAAATCCTGAAAGTATTTTAAGGTCTTCCATATCGAATGGCGTAGAGAAAGTTTTGAAATATTATCTCGTTTCGTGGTTATAAACAAAATACAATACTACACGATTTTTGCAATCGATAAAGATAGAAAAAAGAACAAAAAAGATTAAAATTTGCTTAATAAATAAACGAATATAAAACTGAAAATATAATTGTTCATAATTTTCCAATATTCAATTGGCAACAATGTTTATAAAACAGGTCGTTAGCTCCGCCTCGTTCGCGTAGAGAGGGTAAAGTTCGCACGTGTGTGTCGTGTACATGTACGAAGCCGATCGATATTACTCGAAGTCGGAGTATTCCGCACACGTGGGCACACGACCACGTGGTTTCGTGCTTGAGTCACGTTTCGAAGATGTAGTCTTTGAATAAATAAAAAACTACAATTTAAATGCTGCATTCAATTTTACAAAAGATTTTTAATGTTTAATTCATTTCTACCGATCCCACCGTTCTCGAGATTGCAACGTTTTTTTAGAAACTACTATTGTAATTTAAAAAAAACTATAAAACTCATCGGCTTCGCACTTGTCTCAATATTCGTAGTATGAACGAAAGTATTTTATGGAATTATTACAGATTTTTATGAAGCTTAATATAAAATGGATAGCAATTTCAATTCATTCGGGAGATTGCAAATCAATTAAATTCGCCCTTTCAGCTATTCATAAGTTGATAACAAATGAATAAGAGTTCCGAAAAAATTTGTTATTTAACCATTAATTGCACAACATGCTACGTTTTAATGTAAACTTTAAGTAATATTTTTTCCATGTTGGATTCAAAAGTGATCGACGTTAAAATATATTTAAAAGATTATTTTTTCCTACAATTTGTTGAGTGGGTGTTATTGTTAGTATTAACGATTAGTCTACTTGTACCTGCCCAACGTAATCTTGAATATTTTTTTGTTTCAAACGATGTATACATTGTGTAATTAGCGTTCCCGTTTTCACGTATATCTGACGGTTTTTAATTGTATATAAAAAATATTTTAAACAGTCTCGTAAGCACATTTAATGAACATATTCATATTTTGTATTTTTACGCTATACCATAACGACAAAGCTAAACCAATATCGTATGGTTGTGGTTAAGCGTCTACTTTCGACGTCTAACAATTCCGACCGAGGTTCCATCTCGCATTAGCTGCCACGATATTGCGACCTTATTTTTCACGAAGCAAAAGAAGCAAAAGAATAAAAACGCAGTTACCAGTTGGCGCACACACGAACGCCATTCCGCACTCTGCAGACATTCGTCGTAAAGTACTGTGGTGAGGGTGACGGTGAAGGGGGAAGAGGGGGGGGGGGAATATACCGACGGCAACGGCGACGTCGTCGAAAAAAGTGCCACAGGTCGGAGGGAAAGAGAGTTGAAGCAAGTACTGAGGGACGTCTGAGTGAAACAGCGAGAGTCGAGGTGGAGAAAGAAGAAAACCGCGAGAGAAATATAGAATGTGCGACTGCCGAAGAAAAAGGGTCGTTCGTATTGGTAAAACCTATAGTACAGTTGGTATACGAGTAAACGAGGAAGATGGATAAAGTATCCTACGTTGACAAAAAACGACAGCGACTGCAAAGTGAATAAGAATTTGGCTGACGCTGATCGGGCAGCCTCAATCATTGCTCTTTATATCATTCTTCGCTATGCCTAATCATTTCTTCGTCATTTTAAAGCAAAACGTAGCGTAGAGATAAAAGTTGATAGTCGTTTGACTCTCGTCCCTTCGGTCTATCGTTAATCAAATAAATAATTGAATTTCACTTACGAATAAATGAAAGAAAAGTTTTTGCAGATTTTCAGATTTTACGAAGAAAAAAATATATTAGACGGAGTACATCTTTGAAAATGACCTTTGAAATCTTCATCGTAATCTCATATTCCTGTAAAAACTATACAATACATGTAAAAATCTGCTACACGTAAAGTGAAATGTATATGAAATCTTCACTGACAGGTATAGCGATCGCTTGTTCTCTTTCATTCATAGACTGAGGGGCTCGCACCTGCTACTTGACGATAAGAAGATTTCCTATAAAGATTGAGTTACAGCGCGTGTGCAAGGTCGTTACATTGAGGTCGAGTGGCTTCGTTCAGGGCTCTTCGTTTAGGAGTGTGCTATGAAAGTCTCATCGTCCGGAAAGGTTGACCTGATGCCGCTGTCTCTTTCACTCTCTGTTCTTTCTCTCGCTTTGCTTTCCCTCAGCCTTTTCATATATATATATATATATCTTTCTATCTCTCTTGGTTTCTCTGTCGATATTCTCTTACTTTTCTTTAGTTTTTTCGCCGTTCTCTCTTATCCTTTTTTCGTTCTCCTCTTTTTCAGCCACTCTCTTATCCCTGCTTCTTATCATTTATCCTTTACACTTGAGTTTGCGCAAAAGATTGCTGCGGCCCCTTCTCATCATTTGATCTCTTGACTGTCGAGTATTCCGGAACATCCGCTTTGGTATAAAGTACAAAGTACAAACACTGGCCACTTTATAATATCGTGTGACACATATTGTATGGAACGAGGTAAAAATATACTGCCAGCAATTAGTTTTTGAGTGTTCTTCAAGAAGCCTTCTGTGCTCCCTGAGAATATGGTGCCATGATGTAAAAAAAATTGTTATCTTTCTCATATTATGTTTTCACTAAAATTGCGAATCTAATGCTCGTACCGTACAAGACGATAGGAAGTTGAATACAGAGACAGCATTTCTATGAGGTAATTAGATTGCGTGTCTCTATCTCCGTAAATCATATTCCTCTCGAGAAAAAAGTATAGACGAGTGATAACATCAGCCATAAAATTTAACGAGACTCGTCACTATCAACATACAGGAGCCTCTCGTTCTTTCTCTACCTTAGTATTCGCTAAGTGTGCACCTACAGAACTGCAGGGGAGAGTAAACGGGCATTAACCGAGTTACCCCCACTTACTGGGGGAGCGGAGCTCGGTCGAGCTCGGTTAAACTCGGCAGAGCTCGTGACGCGTGAATCGGTGGATAGCGCGAAACGAGAATCAACCCATCAATCATAGTGCGACGACAAACTTAGAGTTGGCTAACAAGGAAGCATAGTTTGGTGTCGCCCTCTGATTTTGATGAAACTCACGTATATTGTAGAGTATCGAAAACTAAAAGACACGTATTTTTTTTTATCGGCGGAAAAAAACATTTCTAAGGGGTGAAATCGCCCTCCAAAGTTAGGGATGATTATGCAGTGTCACCCCTGCAAATAACTTTTTTTCTTCAACTTCACGTGGAATTTTTATTCTCTTCAATGAGGAGTATTTTGGTTTTTGTTTCATTAAAATCGGTTGACGCCTTCTGGGTGAAACTGCATAATCATCCCTCGACATGCCTAACTTTGAAGGGCGATTTCACCCCTTAGCAATGTTTTTTCGCCGATAAAAAAAATACGTGTCTTTTAGTTTTCGACAACATACGGAAGTTTCATCAAAATTGGAGGGGGACACCAAACTATCCTTCCTTGTAAGTAGAAAATCTGTAGCGCAACATCCAATCCTTATCAGACGATGCTAAGGTTCCGTTATGGCAGATATTGCTTTTACGAGGGCCTCAGCAGTGCTTGATCGAAGCCGAATGAATGCTACCGATTTTTTTTATTCGGGTTTGCGATCAGTCATAACTAAACCATGAGACGAAGCGAAACCTCCGTACTTAAACAGATGTGCTGTTTCTCTTTTACTCCGCCATGAGCGTCATACTAGCTTATCTCTTTCGCACTCACAGGTAAAGTATAGAGATTTCGTCTCATTTTAAGGCTTCCCACTAGCCGAGTGTTGTACTCTTTACGCGGGAACCTGCGAAACATCGAGGGGAATGCCTCTAGGTGCACACTCGGTGAACGTACACTTAACGGGACGCTACTGTAGTTAGAGACATGCGCTGTTACTACTTGGAAGACAGGTGACTCACAGTCTTTCATCTTACCCTGTCGTTAATCTTCAAATTACGTTATTCCGACTCAAAATGGTCAGGCATTTATAGCGAAGACTCGTTTCGCCTTCAGGAAAACAATTCAATTGGATAAATCTATTGAAGTCTATACCTTGAGGTAACTCTGAGACAACTTCAGTAAAGAAAGTTCCAACTATAAACCAGTTCTGACATAGGAATAAAAAAATGTCTGCTGAAACGACACATGCATCTTAAAAAATGATTGCATTTCAGTTCACCTTGCTTTACATTATGGTTTCCAATACTTTTTATGGTAACGCGAGTTGCTCCGATCTATGGAGTCGGCAAGCTTTCAAGCTTTCTGTATACTTGCCTTCCCACTCGTGAGTGTAATGCTTTCTCCTCGGTCCATCTTTCTCATTGTAACTATTACTCCAGCAGAGAATAACGTGTTTATAATGTCGAGAACGATACGAGCGATCAGGTTTCTTACTAACAGGTACCGTGTACTCGAAGCTCAATCGCGAAGACGAAGTCTTCTCTGGATCAGTGTGTTCGTGAAAATGTGTACATGCTGGAGTACACAGCTCTTAGAGAATTTCATTATAATCAGTAACGATGTGCAAACTACGCGAGCAACCCCGTAATAAGGTAACAAGAGACCTTTCAGGAAAAGGAAGAGTGACACGATGGAACGAAAGAGAATAAGATTCATTTGATTCTTTGGACACAGCTCTGATCTCTCGTCTCGTTTCATTATTTTAAATGAGGTTACGTTCTATATATATAAATTGGATATCGGAAATAAGAGATCAGAGTTAAAAGCTAAAATGCAAAAGAGAACACGAAGGTATAATTTTAAGTCTTTGAAGGTATTTCCTTTGATAAACGAGATTCGACGTCTTAATAACGGAGATTTCTGCAATGACAATGCTTTGTAGGACAATTTGGAGATTGCAACTTATGAAAATGACATTTCACCGTTAGGGAAAATCTGAATTTCTTTAATTTCATCACTTTTCCCGTCTATAATCATTCTTCCATTGTATTGGAACAATCTACCTATTTCTGTACCTCCGGTAAACGACTTTCCATATCCGGTGTACGCGATGTACCATCAATGTTGTTATTCCGATAAACCATAATGTGAATTCGATATTGCGCTCTTCGGCTTGTAGCAGCAGGTTATTGTAAAGGATATAAACGAAAAATATGTATTCACACAAATATATTCAAGAGGATTTCCACGCGCATTTCGATTTTCTTCATGTGCAATATCTCGTCTTGAGGAAAACTTTCGGATATCAGGAAGGCTCATCTCTGATACCGGATCTTCTCTTCTATCCTAAGTGTAAGGTTTCAGCTATGAATGCGCAAAGAGGTTGAGGACGCGGTAACGAGCTTCGAACGGCCGTTCGTCTTCGTACGTTTCGTATGTTTTCCTTTCCCTTTCTCGACTATTTGAAAAGCAATCGATCAAGCGAAAACGGTGGTGAGGCCGCAATTGCCATACTTCGTTTCCGCCTGTCGTCGTTGATAATCTCTCGCGATTTCCGGTTAACGATCCCTCCGTTGCTCACTCACTTGCACATCCACTTTACATTCTCCCTTTTGCCTTACCATGCCAAAAAGATACATCTTTTGGTTGGGCCATAAGCCAGCCACGGGGCTCCGCAATAACGGCTCACAGATTTAAAAAACGCCCTTTCTCGCTTCCCTTCCATCCAGCGGTTAAGTGGTATAAAGTAAGCGGTCCTCGATCCCTGGAAAGATTGGGCTTACCACGACGAAATTGGATAGAGATCCGTAAGGAGATTTCGGAAAGTTACTAATCGTTTTCCATTAATCTTATACAGTTTTCATGCGTATTACATATTTATATGGTGTAAGCATTACATGGGTACAATCAATGGTTAAAATAATCTCCATCAGGTAATTTCTAATCATTAATTCCGCGAGATCGTGCACGAAAAAAATTTATCAAGTAACTAGAACCAACTTTGATAATGTGACAAAATAAATATGAGTTGGTTATCGATTGGAATCGAATTAAATATCGAGAAATTCGGTGCCCAAGTAGCCAGCTACAATTTATCCGTGAATATTTTCGAAGATCATGTCGTTCGTAGATCCAATGCCTCAGAAATCCTTTAGTATTTAAACATTTTTATTAAAGGATGATTCAGATCGGAGCTCAAACGTTTGTTACGTTAAAACAAATTTTCTTCAACTATTGTAAACGTCCTATCGATCCATTCGCTTATTTTTATTCTTAGGTTATTCAATCGCAGTAATTTGCAATACAATTTTCTTTTATTCATATGTCTACGATAATTCAAAATATCGTGAATGGCGTATGGGAGAGAGGAACCATGTTACGCATTCCATTCGGCTTGCAGCTGGCGACCATCGCGCACCGATATCCACACTCGTAAAATAATTGTATAAAACGAACGGAATATTTTATTCATTCGTTAGCTGCGGAACGTTTTTCAGAGCACGAGCTATTGTTTTATTTATTCTTTATTATTATTTTTTATATAACCGACAAATAAAATTAACAAATGTAAAAATATGGTCACGGATTTTGGTGGAATTACTTGAAACTTTTGCCGGCAACGAGACCCGACAAATCCATGAGCATTCGAAAGATTAATATTTTACCTTTAATTTTTCAATTTAATTCCTTTCTCTGAATTTTCGCATTATTCTGTCTTTTTCTCATAAATAATAAAAATTTTCTTTTTTCAAATACACAACCCAAAGATACAGCTAAAACCCTGAATCAGAGTTTCCCATTTTCTCGTTTACACTTTGTTCTCAATGTGCTTCGTTCGTACCTTCTTCGGATAATGGAAATTTCCGTGGAAATTCTTATTTATGTATGGATTTACCGAGTAATCTGAGAAAACGAAAAAAAAAGAGATCGCGGTCGCTGGTATAAAGATACGGAGGGGTTTGAGAATGCTGCTGTTGATAATGGTTGAAATAAAAGAGGGAGGAAAAAAATGTATAAATAATTGAGCCACGAAGACGGAAAAATAAAAATGAAAAATAAATAAATAAAAATTTTTTTTTTTTAAATACCAACTCACCAGAGCTCACCGATTTCAAGCTTTTTTACTTCTCTGTCGACGCATCGTAGAGGGACTCTCTTCCATCATTGCATCGTAACCTAGAACATCAGTTGTAGTTTACGATGCCTTCGGTATATGCGTGTATATATGGTAAGTGCGAGTCGACGTGCCACGAACGCGAAACTATATATACGTGCGAAGGCAAAGCTCGTACCTACCTATTTATCGATATCTCGTAAAAAGTTTGCGCGCAACCGAGCGTAGAAAGGATCATAAACGAGAAGCAGCTAGCAATAAAACGGTGCAGTCGGTGGGATCGCATCGTGAAAAGGGATGCAGGACACAGAAGGGGCACGTTCCGGAAGCGTGAGAGGTTAAAATAAGCGTGAAGGGTAGCGTTGCGAGGTTCGAGACACTTTTTGGTTGTTCGTTCACTCGCGTTCTCTCACTTTGCGCGACTGGCGTTTACGTTTTTTTCGTTTTTTCTTTTTTTTTTTTATTCCTCCTCCCAGTTGAGGTTACAATCGCGCGAGCATACTATATCGGCGAGGTATCGCGCGGATCGTTAGCGGAAATTCGGGCTGTCCCTTGTCGTAAAGTACGGTCATGAATTTTTACGATGCTCGGGGAAGCGTGCTGGCACCCAGGCAAGCGAAAGTTGGATATACTATAGCCGTCAGAACCGGAACTGCGGCTACGCAACGTTTGGGATCGTTCGAACATGATCGATAAAACGTTCGATCCACGCTCGCTGGTCATTCCTGTCGGTCAACAAACAAAGCAAAAATGTGAGAGGACACGCGCGATCCAGCTACGTCGGTTGTTCGAATTTGATCGGCACAGTGTCGAACCGAACGAAACGCTTGTGTGATTTCCACTATGAGATAATACGTTCGTTCGTTGGTTCGAGATAGCTAGGACCATCGGTATGCGGAGGACTAACGATGGGACAGCCACGAATCTGGGCCACCGTATCAAACGGGAGGGTCCGTTGTATACGCGGGTTTGTATATAGTACAATGATATACAGCTATACATAGATACGTATATCTATATATCATTGTAAACGCGAAGGGTGAGAAGTGGATAACGTCCTTCTGTATCAGAATCCATCACTGAATATCTCGTCCTAATATCCAACACCGCGTGCCCATATATTATATAGTAGTACACTGTTGGGCGGTAAACCAAGCAATATATCTGTGCTGCTAAATATTTACATGGGGCGATCAATGAATGTTTGATACTTTCACCTTATCTATCCATCAATAAAACAATATAATTCGATAGAGAATAATTCGAGAACCCTGATCGTTAGACCTTATTTTATTCCACGTTATCCTTTATTCACATTCGTATAACCCGGAAATGTTCTAAAGCGAACATATGAGTTTGGAGTTGAGGATTCAATGAGTAGTTATCCGTTGATGTCGTATGTCTGATATTTTTTTCTATAGGACCAAATAGACGCCTTTTGAATTGTATTATAAACTCGCACTCAAGCAAAGGTCTTACTGTGTTTTACAACTTTTGATCGTCCGTGGTGAACAAAGTGGTTCGAGGTACGAGGATGCCTACTTTGATTTATATAAAATGACAAATCAGGGCAACATAATCACATTTTGTTTCGATGGTAAAGTTTTACTTTTTTTCTCTATATTCAATAATTGAGACTTTTTTTTAGTGAATTATGAAACCTCGTTAGGCGACCGTTGTATTTCGAAATATTTACAAAGGACGATCAATGAATATTTCATACTTTCAGCTATCAATGAATAAAAAATATCTAAAGGACCCAGATTTGAAGGTTCTGTTATAAAGTTTTAAAAGGTTATATAAAGTTATCGAAAGACTCATAATTTTCTTCTTACAAATAAGACTTTGTGTCAAAAGTTTTATTTCAGATATTCATCGGTGTCAGGATCTGTTTCATACTTTTCAGACATCGCAACAAGTGACTTAACGAGAGTTTCGTTCTAAACAAATACGTCAGACTTAACAGATTCATCGGAAACGTTTCTCAAGTAAAGGTCTCGCATTACTTTACTACTTCGCTGAGTGATCGCGTATGTATTCAGTATGAAAAACTGCAATTTTTTTGGCTTATCGAAAAATACAAATCGACATGTCTTCCATATGATAAATAGTTGCAGGATTCATATTCGTTCCAACTTAAATATTTCTGAACGAAATATATTTAGAACGACCTTCATTCATTATTATGCCAATCGAAACGTATCAAAAGGTTGTGTCGGTAAGGTAGGTAAATGTATAGTTGTCTTGGGACGCTAGCGCGTTTCACGATGATATTTCGAAGCCGGTAAAGAGAAATAAATAATATGTCATGGAAGAAAGTGATAAGCCGATCTTTCAATCCGTTGATCTATAATATTTATTATCGAACCCCGTACCTAAGGCGTCTAACAATCGCTATTTCCGTCGAGAGAGGTACTTTTAGTACGAACAACGCACGGATCTACATTCACTCGAGGACGCGTACGTACATACGAATGAGAAATTTTTGAAGCGATTTTCCACTGCCGCATCGACCGATTTCTTGATTGGAACAGCACCCCGCAGCTCTCCAGCGACGGTGTATGCTCGGTCTGATTCTACCATTACCGACGGGATCACGGCAAACCCTCGGGGGATACTGGTTGGTAAAAAAAAGGAAACAAATGAAATCGAAAAAAAAAAAACAAATAAAAAAGAGGCGAGTGGAAGAGGTGGAAACAACAACGCGCTTCGAGCAAAGCTGCATGGGCCAACGAATTGCGCGAACATCGATGGAACGCACGTACGAGCAGAACAGAACGCTCCAACGGCTCGTTCGCTCGTGACAGAAAAAAAAATAAGCGCGGGAACACTGTGGCTCGAGAGAGAGAGATGAAAAGAGAGAGAGAGAGAAAGAGAGAGTGAGCGCAGAGAGAAAGCGAGAGGGAACAAGAGATAAAAAAGAACAGGAAACCTTGCACAAATTGCCGGGACAATCGCGGGGTTCGAGGGAGTTGATTGGTGGAAAAGTGGCCATGTCGGCTGTTACCCTCGGACTATAGGCGAATATACCCGAACATCTATACTTATATCTATGGCCAGAAAATCTATAGAGCTTTTCTGTAGTACGTGGGACATGTAGAAACTATGTATACGAGCTCACAGTGAATGAGAATGAGAGTTAGAACGAGAGTAACGAGAGCAGTATTTGTTTCTGTTCGGCCTACAGTGTACTCGGAAATCGTTACGTCCCGTGGACATAACTCGACGGTCAAAGTCGTAAAAGAGAACAAAGATTACCGCGGATGTAGCTCCGAAGAATCATTCGATGTTAAGAGATCAGGACTGACTTTATACATTTCATAATAAAAACCTTGCGCATTGCTGCTTCGTTATTTTCCATCTTTCAACCTTTTTAAGGAAGTTCGTTGATCAATTTCAACTTCCTCATAGAGAATCGCTTAAAAATTATTTTTTGACCTTTGTAAAAGACATTATTACCTTACCTTTGTAAAAGGTAAAGTAATAATATTGAAGGGATATGCAAAGTTCTACGTTTCACGTTCCTTTGAATAATATTTAAATGCGTTAAATATATTAACTTTGATATGTTATAAATTAATAAAAATTAGAGAAACAATCATTTTAAAAGAAACAACAGTTAACATTAAAGTTTTGAAACCCGTTGTACATCCCAGACAAACTCTGATCTCACACAAACAAAATTCACTCTGTGATCACAATAAGAATAATCCCATCATGTTATTAATATTAATGTATTAAACGGGATTAAGTATTTGAGAGTGAGAAGCTATCTGTAATTTATAGGCATCTAATTATTTACACGAGAACCGCAAGCTATGCGACGCCGTTTTTACGGTTTTTTCTTAATCCTTAAAGGGAACAAAGCCGTCGAGGATGGGCAAAGTTTTTTTCTTACAACGAACGAACCCTACTATTCAATTTTCTCACGAACGATTAAGTCCGTGGATAAAATCTTTTGTTGGCAAATATGGTGTCGATTGTACGATTTTCACCACCCACGTCACGAGACACGCGCTTTAACCTCATTGATGTTACACACGTAGAATAAACCTGGATACAATCGGTATCGTGGAAAGATCGATCGGACGGTAGAAGTCATCTCGAATGTACTTGCCACGATTTACAACAAACCGATTACCACGAGTAATATAAAGTTCGCTTTATACGTAAAAACATATTTGAAGAACGATATCGGAAGAATATTATCTGCTTACGATAGGAATACTCATCGTGGAAAAAGATCATAGGATTAAAAAAAGCTACATGGTAATCATGATAACAAGTAGGATTGTAATATTAATTGGATTAAATGTGACAGAAAATTTGAGAAACTTCATGCAACCGTAAAGTAATTAATTTTTCTTCATTATCGTTGTCTTTTTACAGATTGTAAAATTTTTCTGTATTCTCTTAAGGTAACCGAGACTCTCCCTTATAACTCTTAATAAGCGATTTTCTCACAGACGATTAGTCGTTGGATAGAATCTTTTGTTGGCAAATGTGGCGTCGATTCTTAGCTCATAGCACGAAACGCGCGCATTAACCTCATTGACGTTCCAGAGGTGAATACGATCGGATGGTATAAGTCATCTCAAATGTACTTGCCAAAGTCTACGATAAACCGATTACCACGAGTAATATAGAGTTTGCTTCAACGATACTTAAAAACATATCTGAAGAACGAAACGTAGAATACTATGTATTTACGATAGGACCAAAGAAAGAAGAAAAAAAATTAAACAGTTAAAAATGGCTACATAGTAATCATGATAACGAGGCTTCTAAAGTTAAATGGGGTAATTGTGACAAGAAATTTTAAAGTTAAGCTTCGTGCAACGATAAAATAATTCCCTTTTCTTAATTTTCATTAATCTTTTACGAATATTTAACATTTTATGTATTCTCTTGAGATAACTGAAGATTTTAACAAAGTTAATCTTCAGGCTTCACGATATTTGAAATCCTTGCAATAGCTCATTGATACACGATGAACGCAAACGGTGAAAGTGATATGACAGCTATCGGGACAAATGTAATAATGTGTAATTTGTGTGATTGTGACAAAAAATTTCAAAGTTAAGCTTTGTTATTCATTAACCAGAAGGTTATTATGGCTCGATCGCTTGTCACCCTCCTATAGCAATCATGGAAACTTGAAGAGGACATCGTGTTATAATGCCGTACATTTAATAAAAATTCTAATACAAAGGGTTATTCAGGATTATCTGTTGGGATGAGCTGGGGGGTTAGCTCGAGCGTAAGGACCCTCGTGTAGCCAATGTGGAATTCTCTGTTGAGAATCTAGGTTCTTCAGGTTCGTTAGGTTGATGAGGTGTGGACAGACAGCTTTGCATTTTATATAATTCACAATTTCTTGCGTTGCTCCTATACATTACGGTTGGGCATTTAAAATAATCAAGGAGGAAACTGAGATAGGAGGTGGTCGCCTATCCAAGTACCGAACGCTAGGATCCGACCAGCGCGGTTATTCATGCAAGTACTGAACCTAGTGCGTAACAAATAACTTTCTGAAATATGTAAAAGCGTTTAGATCAACTATGATTCCGTTCATGGGGAGGCATTCTGATCGATCAGCACGTTGTTTTCGAGGGACAAGTTAACCATGACTATGTCCTTACCGCCATAGGGCGATCGGGCATCAATAAAAATCCGGAAAATCATATCGTGAAATCACTTCAAGAACTGCGTGTCGTAGTTCACCAAGTATTCCAAATCGAGATGGAACCTTGCGAACGTTAATAGTCGACGATGTCTTTGAAAACGGTGCGTTAGCGCTGACTCGAACTCCGAAAACGACTCCGTAGCTAATTTCGACTTCGAGAACGGCTTGGCAGTCGACTTCGAAACCCAGGACGACGCCGTCAATGCGAATTCTGATAAGAAAACGTTCCAGTCCATTTGTAACTCGCGAAAGACATCGTCGTTGAATTTTAGTTCCTTCGATTAGGTAAACCTTTTGACTATTTTCGCCAGGCTGACCCGGTTTCCCCAACATTTGTTATTCGCGGTATTAAATGGTTAATCCATAAAACCCTGAGTGTTTCAATAATAGCGTCTTTCCCATTTTGGAATCCATATAAACAGTTTATCAATCTGAACCGTAAATCATTCACGCAGAAGAATGTTATCTATGTCCAGTGGTATTGATAATATCTCGATCGTTGGTGTGTAAACTCGTTGAGTCTCCAACATTTATATAACTCACAATCACATGATTTTTTATAGGGAAACGTTAAAAGATGTACGATTAGACTAAAGAAACGATGACAAAAAAGGGGATTTTTATATCCCAGTGGCTTTCACCGCTGCACACCGTAATCTTAATCGTCGTTATTTTCATAGCTTAATCAAACGGTTGTATTCTCCCGAGACTGTAGAATACCGCGGTTGTATATCGCTCGACGCCTATAACCGTGGCTTCATTATTTAACGACCCGGTTACTATTAGAGTTTTCGTGCACTTATGGCGTTACGACGGTCAACTTTTATGCCCTGTCGTTTCTTATTGTCGCGTCTATATACCATACATCCCTTCAAATAGTATATTGTGTGGCTAAAGGGTGAAACAAATGAAGTTCGTTACCCTAGCCGAAGGGAAGGGATGACATCACACGAAGTCTAAAATCGTGTTTCATCCGGAAGTTTGAATGTCTGTATCCAGTAGAAACGAGACAATTTCAAAACGATACCACAGCGAACTGTCAGATTGATCGATGGTTAGAATGACCTAAATATTCAGAGGCTTACGATAAACAAATGCGATTATGATAGAAATGAAATGGAGTTGGAAACAAATGTAACAGGCAGAAAACGTCTACTTTCTACCCGTTGGATCGCATTTAACTGACATTGGCTCGTTTCGATTGGCTAAACAGACATTGAAATTCGCTCTTTCAATGCAGATTATATGAAAAACATACAAGAAACGCGTGTATGGGTAAAGCGTTTTACAACTTGGCGCGTATTTTTGGTCTCATAGATTCAAAATATCCAGATAAATAAAATTTGAAAAGAAAAAGAGAGAAAATTCCATCTATTCTGTCATTTCATTCTATAATGACAACTTTTGTCAGAAATAAAAAGCAGATCCGCTTGGATTGAGCTGAGGATTGGTTTTTAAAGCTTCGAGAGAAAAAAAAACGGTATAAACCCATTAACTCAGGCACTTAAACGATATTATACCGGAAAGGCCCATGGGGCACACTAAACCATTTAATTCACGCTTCACTGGCGACCTCAATCCTCCTCTTTTACAGCATTCATTAAGTGAGGGCTCGTCCTCTGCAGGCACTGTGTACCAGAAGATACGGGAAAAGTGGTCGTGAAAGCCAGACGGTAATCAGCAATGAGGATTTCACCGTTTTCTCTAACCCTCCGCACTACATCTCTAGCATTCAATTCGAATTAACGACGCGCGAGCTGTCAATCAAATTTATTTTTTAATTTATTTTTTTCAATCACCCGCAGTCACCGGAACTAATTCGCGTATTCGTTGAAACGAAAACCATTTTAAAAAATGCGATGGACTCGAATATACGATGAAGCTCGGATTTGAAATTCGGGTCAATCGCGATGTTGTTAAAATTCAAGCTTACGATCGACACGCCACCGATAATTAAACCATCGAACGAATATTTTCAACGACGCGAACGTTATTCAATCGTAACCTTCGTCCGTCCGAATATTAAATTTCTAAATTTCTCTCTACGTCGCGTCTAGTCGTACCGTCATAAGGAACTTAATGAGGTGATGACGCCTACTGTTTGTGCTTCCAGAAATTGTCTTCTCGTTAGATTATTCTCAGAAACAGCCGAGAACCCAGAGACAATGCAGCCATTCGCTGATGGCGCTCAACGTGGTACAGCGAGCGAGTAATTTAACGGGGGCAGGTTCGGGAATTACGAGCTGTAAGTCACAAAGAGTAAGAGTAAGCTAGAGTCCCCAGGGTAAAAGAGAGACAACGCTGATGGCATACGGTAGAGAAAGAGAAATGAGAGAGAGAGAGAGAGAGAAAGAGAAGTGGAAGAAGAGAGTTAGTGTCCTCGGGAGAGGAAATGAAAACTAATTGGCCGAGATTCTGGTGAAACTCATGGTCTCTTCTGCGGAAGGCTCAACGGCACAGAGGAACCTATACTTTTGAAATTATTATACGATTTCTCTGGTACCGTGAAAATACGTATACAGTTATAGTATATCTCTATATACACTGTATAATCTCATTCAAAGTCTCAATTTATCATTACACAAATTCGTTTGTCATACAGTTTATCTCTCGTTTGTGCTTTACCGTAAAGAATATTCTTCAAAACGACTTACAACCTCATCCATCACTCGATGCCATCTGGTTACGGGATCCGGTTCCTCAGCTACTTTCGCGTATATTATGCTTGTTGGGAAATAATTCTCCATCGTCGTCGCCGAATGAAAATTCTCCGTTCAACATTTATTCCGTATGATACATCGGTAAATACTTTATCATTCTAACGTAACAAGCGCATAATACAATGTTATCCCGTACATCCTGAGATAAAATTATTTTATTGCTAGCTGTGTTCGAATACAACGACCCGGGGGACAACTTTTAAGTTGTAAATTTCAACTTAAGATTATACTCAAGTGAAACTAAAGATCTAACTATTAAGTGGAACTCAAGATCGAGCTTAAGTTTATTAAGAAAAATGGGATCCGTTATGGACGTAAAGCCGGAAAACGTTGGAAATTATTATTAATTTTTTTAAATTGATTAAGTTCTATCTTAAGTTTGATGTTTTAATATCGAATCGAAGATCGATTTTAAGATTGATCTATAAATTGAACGTAAGATCGTGATAAAAAAAAACAACTTATCCTATTTTTTATAATAATATTTAAGCTATTGAATCTTTCACTGAATATCGATCAACATTTGATCTTAAGTTTGATTTTAAATTCGATCTTAACTTCAATCATAACAGAATGTCTTTGGCTCCTCAGTTTATCGACAGTTTCGTATTTTTAACGTTAAAATATGCGAAATCCCAACGATTGCTTTTGAAGTTGATAGTTGTCAGACATGGACGAATTCTTAAAAAAAAATTTTATTCATTCCAATTGTGATTAGCCTTCGCCATCGAGATAATGAACAAGTAGCGGATGAGGGGGAAGGGGGTGGGGGATGCTTTCATAGCAATTTCATGAGGAGAATCACGTTTCTGTCGGCGATCACGTGCATCTGCACCGTCTGCTTGTTAGGAATGATCGATCCTCCGGAGGATGACGTCGGCTTGGCAGGACATTATTCCCGGGTGCTGGCTGGTCGCTGTCCGTGTCCGTTCTACTGCATGTTTGCTGCTTCGTTGCTCGTCGTACGCTCGAAAACGCTTGGACTCTCGCAGCAATACACTAGTTTCAGCATCCAACGCTGGCTCTTTCTCGTCGTGGCATCACGTCGAATTTCCTGTTATGGCTTTTGTGTTAATGGGCTTGAGTGTGTGAGTATTATACGTATATCGTGTAAAGCACAGCCGGTTACTGTTATATCGCATATAGAATGTACGATGTACGCGGTATTACGGTTATAGAAACCTGGGACTGTTTGAAACGTAAATCGGCAGCAAACTAGGTAGCACCTTTGCGCGTCCTACATGTCTCCAAATTATCTCGCGTAACGCATCGCAACTTACGATTTTAATTGCGTTTCATTAATAACGGGTTAGAACAAAGTCACTGCGATATATTCGAGGTAATGTATTCGTAAACACCAGAGATCGGCATAATTTACATCACGTGTTCTCGTTTATTAGTATTATTCGATTATAGTTTTCGTAGAGGAAGGTAAAAAGCTCCTCTGGATCAACGGTAAAAGTCCCAAGATTATTCTACCAACGGTTAATTTTTTTTGTCTTTATTTTTTCTATAGAGGATGTTTCGTTCGATGACATTCTTTTCTGAATATTTTCATATCAGAATGGTAAAAATGTCATGAAACTTCGATCGCTGCGTCAAGAATTCTGGTTCCGGAGAACCTAAAGAACCTAAAGAGGAAGAGTCTGTAGGTGGTGGCGCGCGAAGTGCGCAGAGGGACCGTTCTTGTATCAAGAATCCAGGTTGATCGACAACCCCTGGAGTAATATAGATCTTCCTTGGAGTAGAATGAACCTCTCCTTCCGTACGATAGATCGTAAACGATACCTATCCCTCTTTCGGTATTATAAAAAAATGTATCCCGCTGCTGTTGGGAATAATGTAACGAGGTAAATTGAATCTCAATTTATCTGAAATTTACCATTATTTACCGAATGTATATGTAAAGCAGTCCTATCATTTAGCATTAGTCAAATGTTTAGTCCCTCAAACCTCACTGACACATAAACACTCGAGTACGGTGTAAAAATTAACCCTTGCGCGGTATTCATACGAGTACACACCGACGACTGGTGTCAACGGCCGTCGTACGATAGCTGGTGTCAATTTTTGGATTATATTCGTGGCATAATTCTGTATTGATTGCTGGTAATTTATTAATTTTCATCTACTCATTCCTTACACAAATATGTTGTAAATTTTTATGCGAGACTTAATGATTATAACACAAGCGCTTGTGTGAATCGAATACCGTGAAGAATGTTTACACCAAATGGGTAAACACTGGTCAAAAGTCGACACCAATCGCCTGAATTTTCAATGGTGTATAGACAAATATATGCGTTAACGTTGATAAATCGATACTCAAAGGTACAACAATTGACATACGATTAACTGTTTTGGCATTCGCCAAAAAAATAATTGCCAAAGATTTTTTTTTTCACAAAGGCAGCCAAGTTTCAATCAAACAGAGATGACGAATTATGACAAAATACCTGGAGGTTTGTGCGGAAACTTTGCACAAATAGAAATATTGCCAAAAGCGCAGATGGTAAAAGTCCAATTTTACGCGGTTCTCATCATTCTCCCAACTGATTGGCTCCGAGCTGTGGAAGTTTCACAATTTTCCGAGTTAACATATCACCTTTGGCCAAAGAGATAAGGAAAAAAGTCCTCTTGTACATCCCACTGTACGTTGAACAAGAGGGACGATATGTACGTTGAGATGTCTTTATAATTTGTTTACTTCGTCGATGTGTGTAAACATAAATCGCACAGTTGAAGCACTAGGGGTGCATGGGGGATGAAGCCCTCCTATTAGATCAACAACAATTCAACGCATAGAATACTTACGTTAATTTGTTTACGAATCTTCAAGAACGTCTGTAATTTTTTACTGAACGACACCGTGAAAAATATAATAAAAATCCCATAAAATCTGAGCTTCTCAATCATCTTTGACCAAATTGTAATATCAAACATTCTTCTGTGTCGCTGCAACTATGAAGATTTATTTCAGCTCGATAGTAGAATATTTGTGACTGTGACTCGTTAAAGACATTTTTTTTTCAAAACTATTTCTCTTTTCATTCTTGAGATGCAGAAGTTCGATTTTTTAGAAATTTTAACGGACGCATACACACACACACACACACACACACACGCGGGCGTGCGCGTGTTTTACGAAGCAATTTTTTTTATTGGTTACAACCAGTTTAATAAAAATCTCAAAAAGAAGATTTCAGGTAAATAAAGCTTCCTCCATAAAGAAGGAAATAAATAGATATTGTACATGGAAATAAGCAAAATAAACAAAAAAGTAAAGATAAATATTTATTTTGTCTTTATAATCCTCACACAAACTGAATACATAAAATTCTCCGTGTGGTTTAATCGATTTTCGACATTTATGTACATTTCAATGGTAGTTGTCTCAAGTATTGCTGTCACCGATGGATTTGGTTACCGACGAGCTATACTATAAAGTAGAACTATATAGACGCTTCGAAAGATGCTTACCGCGTTAACCAACAACTGCCACGAATGGAAGGCAACATCCTGAATGCCATCATCGCATGGTCCTCTCGACCCGAGCGCGTACTAATCCACCGTATAGAGTGTCTGTGTACCTGAGATCCGACCTCAAGCCGAGGCTGCTATAGCTTTCAAGCCTCGAGTATGCCACTGTTGGCAGTAGAGACACCAGCATGAACGACCCGTCTGGTTACTCCATGGACAAACACGTCGTTGGTGGTTGCCATCAGCAACAGCCGTAAAGACTCGAGCGAACACGGGGAACGCGCGAACCCCCAAACAATACCAGAAGGTCTGTTCAGAGCTTGCGTACACGTTAAATTAGTGCTTAACGCGTGCCTTATCAGTGTCCCATGTTCTTACACCCATTTCAATGCATGTCAACATTGTACGTAAATGATAATAGCTTTTCCAAAAAATTAAAAATCATCATACGCGGTGTACAAAACTTGATACAAGTGAATTCATTTTAAGTATAGTTATAACCATAATTGACGAAAAAAATTTATACGAAAATGGAGACTTAGAATAATCAGGGCTTGGGGGGTCTCTTATGCGGACTTGCCAAGTCTGCCTGGGAATAGTCCGTTTACGAATAGTCCGTGGAATAATCCTATATGTGTCATTTGGCCCTGGTCTTCGATTCTTGTATATGGCGGCTGCAGCGATGAGATCTTTTTAGATCAAGGAACACTAGAGATGAGCAATACTCAAAGAAGAATACGTCAAACTACTTATCGGTGGAAATAACTATTATTGGAATTATATTTTTGGAGTGATTGAAAGCAGTTCAGTTGATAGCCGAATCAGAGTAACCCTGTTTGGGATATCTTATCAGAATCTTGTGAGGGAATTCTGTTACATGCCGGATATAGACTTGATCAAGGCCGAATGCATTTTCAGGTATTGCCTGATGCAGACTGCAGATCGAGGAATACTAGGGATGAGTAATACTCAAAGAAGAATACGTCAAAATACTTATCAGTGAGAATAACTATTGTTAGAAATGTTTTGCTTGACTGACTGAAAGCAAGTCAGTTGATACCTCAAATCGAATTACAGGACTACTTATCAGCGTCCCATGGTGGAATTTCATTACGAAAAAATGTATCCGAATACGGGGACTTAGAATAATCAGGGCCTGGGGGGGTCTCTTATGCGTACTTGCCCAGTCTGCCTACGAATAGTCCGTTTAAGAATAATCCACGTAAGAATATACCGCAGAATAATCCTATATGTGTCATTTGGCCCTGGTCTTCGATTCTTGTACATGGCGGCTGCGGCGATGGCTGCGGTAGCGATGAGATCTTTATAGATCAAGGAACACTAGAGATGAACAATACTCAAAGAAGAATACGTCAAAATACTTATCAGTGGAAATAACTATTATTGGAATTATATTTTTGGAGTGATTGAAAGCAGTTCAGTTGATAGCCGAATCAGACTAACCCTGTTTGGGATATCTTATCAGAATCTTGTGAGGGAATTCTGTTACATGCCAGATATAGGCTTGATCAGGGCCGAATGCATTTTCAGGTATTGCCTGATGCAGACCGCAGATCGAGGAATACTAGAGATGAGTAATACTCAAAGAAGAATACGTCAAAATACTTATCAGTGAGAATAACTATTGTTAGAAATGTTTTGCTTGACTGACTGAAAGCAAGTCAGTTGATACCTCAAACCGAATTACAGGATTACTTATCAGCGTCCCATGGTGGAATTTCATTACGAAAAAATGTATCCGAATACGGGGACTTAGAATAATCAGGGCCTGGGGTGGGGGGGGTCTCTTATGCGGACTTGCCCAGTCTGCCTAGGAATACTCCGTTTAAGAATAATCCGCGTAAGAATATACCGCGGAATAATCCTATATGTGTCATTTGGCCCTGGTCTTCGATTCTTGTACATGGCGGCTGCGGCGATGGCTGCGGTAGCGATAAGATATTTTTATTATATAAAGAGCCATTATGACAAACTATTAAACTATTAAAATCGAGAAGGAAATAAATTGAACGTTTTTATGGTAACATCCCCATTCTGAATTGTAAACATAACTCGATGGTACACAAAGAAGATATAATTGACGATAGCTTTGCATTCTCGTGAATGTTAAAAATAACATTTTCGTAACATATCTATCTCTCTATATTGACCCTTTCAGTCTCTACGTCATTTGTGTAATATCTACGCCATTAAGAAAGGAAAATATATTATTAAGAGATGGCAGCCGAGCGACTTTGTCAACTATCCAATAACACCGCCATACCGATGAGTTTCGTGAAGCTTCATCGTCTTTAACTCAATTATTTGTACAGAAATAGTACATCACCTGCATCGTGTACGATTTCTTTAGAACATTTAATTTATATACTCGATTGTTCTTTCGGGCGGCATTTTATTTCGAAGCGTATAAACTTAGGATTTAAAATACAATTATGTTAGTATCATCGGGTGTCGCGAATCCCGTGTAAAATTGATCGGATTTATGAATTAATATCTATCTTGAAAGGTCAATGAATGATTTGAAACTTTAACAGACACAACATCCCAACTAATCGTGATTGTATCATTTTTGTTTTATCATTTCAGTTATCACAAAGGGCTCTTATGTGAGGCACTATACACCTGTTCATTACGATACAGTTGCACTGCGTGATCATCGAGCGAGAACCCGCCGTGAAGCTCTTAGAAAGCCAGCGAGTCGTCGAAAGGAGCCAACCTTAAATCTGAACCTGAAAGCTCTCGACAGGTACGTACATTGCTATGTGTACTTTACTTTATGGGAAGTAAGCAATTTACCAGGGGTCGTTCCTTTTTCCATGTAAATTGAACGACAGCGGGCCTGGTTTATGTACCAGGAAGCCTCGTGTCAACGTCAGGGTGAATAAAAATTGAATAACTAGATAAATCCTACATACATATACGCGTATGGATATATATGCGAGGGTTGAGTCTCGCTGTCACGTTCGTCAACAAGTCACGTTTTGATATCGTGTCACGAAAGAAATAAAAAGACGAGGGAGAGTTTGTGCTCGAGCTGTCTTCTTCGTTTTCATAAATCGATTTTACAGGAACGAATGCTTGCGAAGTTTTTTTTAAATACTTTTTTTCCATAGTACTCGCGTGCAGATATGTCATCGAGAAACGAGAATGTTGAATTACCCTCAACCTGTCTTGCTTTAACAATATAACGACAGATGCCGAAAGAGCAGTAGACATCGATGACGCTTGAACTCGAATTTATTGAAATGTGTTTGAATCGTCTATCCTCTAGCTATGTTCGTGATTTCATTCGCAATCTTGCTTGCCTCAACAGAGATTACGATCTGCATTGTGCGATGAACTGTAAGTCCCTTAACCGCCGTTATAAGGTAGAATATGAGTAATGCAGCTGATCTGGGGTTAGCCTTCTTAGTGATGAGACGCTTACCGCATCTCTTCATCAGAGCTTAACAACGAATTCGCCATAAATCTGATAACACTGAGCTCAGGATGATAGTATCAGAGACTTATCGCGTCATCGAATTATCAATTACATTAATTCGAGGATAAGTTGCCTTAGCTATCTCCTTGTCAGAGTCCTATTCGACGACTGGAGTCATTTTTCGCAAACGAAAGGGCGTAGGGCGCGAGATATAAAGCAAAAGACTATTTCTTTATATTATGCAATCCAAATTACTGAGCATCCTTTTAACCTAGATATTGTCGTTATCAGGGAAACATCTGTTAGAGTAAAATGAGAGTGTGTCGCATATTTAAAATGAGAGGCATCTAGGTTGAACGAATAGGATCTTGTAGACTTTGGTACACTCCAGGAACAAACGATACTCAAAGAACAATACGTCAAAATATTTATCAGTGGGATTAACTATTATTGGAATTATATTTTTGGAATGATTGAAAGCAGTTCAGTTGATAGCCGAATCAGAGAAACCCTGTTTGGAATATCTTATCAGGATCGTGCGAGGGATTTCTGTTACATGCCGGATACAGGCCTGATCAAGGCCAAATGAATTTCCAGGTATTGGCTGATGCGGACCGCAGCTCGAGGAACACTAGGAATGATCAATGGTCGAACAAAAATACGGTGAAATACTTATCAGTGGGAACAACTATTGTTAGATATGTGTTGCTTGGCTGACTGAAAGTAAGTCGGTTGATACCTCAAACTGAATTACAGGATTACTTATCAGCGTCCGATGAGAGAATTTCATTACATGCCGGATATAGGCCCAATCAGGGGCTGATGAAGTTTCAAGTATTGTCCGATACAAATAACTTATCAGCCCGATAAATCTATCTGCTCTCGTGATTCAATATATTTATCTCTTGTCTTGTCAAAATGTAGTGGCAGAATATAAAACGTATAATTTTATTAAGTGCTACGAATAAAAGCTTAATGCTTTTATCGCTCCATGACTTTTGCCACTTAGCAAAAAATTCTTTGTCTCAGGGGTCAGCGGTATATACTTTCTTATAATATCAGCAGCCAAATAAGATATTCATCTATGAATATCATTGATTTCTAACCTGACCATCTCCCCTTAATAGAAATCATTCGACCCGCGTTCGTAAGAGCATACATATTCAAAATCGTTGGCAATCTGCGGAGAGAAATATATAACCAGTGCACGTTCACTTCCATAACTTATGGATATCGTTGTGGGCGATCATCATCGGAGTTTCCATTGACGTAGTTGGAAATGTTTCGAGTTTAGCCCTTTGAAATGTAAGCTTACTATACCCAGATGTTGCGCGTGACCGCTGGCCAATGTTGGCGGGAACAAGGGGTTGGCGGAAGCGGAGGGGGGGGGGGGGGGGGGCGAGCAGCGAGGCAGACGCGGAGTTCACGGGGAAATAGCTGTTGCGGAACAAAGCTGGGACTGGGAGAGAGATAGAGAGATTTGCAGATGTATTATCGCGGCTCACCAGCCCTAAATATTGACTCAAGACCAGACCGCACTCGCCACCTCTTCATCCTCATACCGTGGGCTTTCGCACTCCCTGCTCCCGTCTATCCTGCACACCCTCATGGCTCTCTGAACTGGATGAGAAGGATTCACCTCTCGAAACCCGATGTCGTCGAAGCGCTTTCAGAGTTGGAACCTCCAGCTTTCCACTCCTTCGCCCGCTTCGCTCCGTCTCTGTCACAAGTTCAGCTCTATAGCTTTCTTGTCAATAACTTCGTCTCCGTACCTTACTACCTGACCTACCCAAATTGTAAGACCACCGTCGCTGTGTCACCGTTAGTACACCCTGCCTATTGTCCCTGCTATTGACATTCGTCCGGTACACGCGAACCCGTAATACGTTTCCCTCTTTCCACCTTTTCGTCAGTTTGCATCAATAGGACTCCTAGGCACATCGTGCATCCGCGAAGTGCTCGCAATACCTCGCATACGTCTTTCGAGCATAGCTTAGAAAGGAACATGGGCATTACGTATTCTCGAGATTTACCTCGCTCTGCTCTCTCGTTCCTCTGCAGAACGTACGCGAAGGGTGAATAGGTGAGAGAAGACTCGATTCCTGGTCTCTCGAGTACCAAGAACGTACATACACGCACGATGCAAGGACCCTCCATTCGTGTATAGGGACGTATACAAGTCATGCTGAGACGTCGTCTACAGAAGGCGCCACGCGAGCGCCATCAACAGTCTCTCACTCCACCGAAACTCGTGGCACTATTCCCAAGGAATATCAGCTCAATGGAAAACCGGAAAGCCTCACTCGTAAATCGACTCGAGTACAGTTTCTCGTATTTCGTATTTCTCTCATGTTCCGTAGATTGGTATTGTGGAATGAATATTTCATTAAGCAGCGGAAGGGACCATTTTTAATATGAGCCTGATTCTATATCGCAACGATTAATCGATATCCATTGTTCACCCGGACAATCAGACTGGCTTTCAATGCTTATCGTTAGCAACGAGCAATTTATAAATATGAATCAGGCCTCGATTCATATTCTAACTGCATTTACGAGAAAAAATGTTGATGCTTCAAAAAAAAAGCTGACTTATGCAGACAAAATTAATGAAAGATGTAACCTAAAGAACCTAAAGAACCTAAAATATCTTAAAAAAGCCAACTTGTGCGGAATAAATGAATGAACGATATGTCGAATAAGATCAACCGATCGATGATATAAATTGTAAAGCGCTCCGCCGTGGATTTTTCTTTTTTCAAAATGCAGACCGTTTTGTGTTAAAGTTTCGTACGAGTAGCGGATTCTTAAGGACATGATTTTAGCTATAAGTGATTCATAGTTAAGCGACACTGTTGCTGTAGGTTAAAATCAGAAACAATGGGAAAATAGGAAAGTCGTGATAGTTAGATATTTCGTAAACGTATTGACGAATGGAAATGTCCACTATGGAATCGTCCCCTTAAGGAGTCAATTAATTGAGTACGAAACGATCTGCTGATGCGAATATAGACGCGGCGTGCATTGGGATATCAGAAATCGATTGTAAACATTCGATAGATTGAAAAAGTTCGAACATTTACACAAGAACTTTTCAATTACTCAAAGAGAACACATAAAACTGATCTTATCCACAAGAAGTAAACACAAAATAAGAAACATTAATTACACTATCGTCGAATTTTAATCCATTGATTGTCGACACATCGACATCGATGCGTTCTATTTTTCGGCATACGCGTCAGTCGAACTCAAGGGGTTTACTTAGAAATTTTCTGCCACAATTATCCCCAAGATCGTTCGACTCTAACGCAACATAAGATTTTTCGTTTTTTGTATTTCGATTTGCGTGACACTCTTTTTTTTTAAATTCTCTTTTAGATTGATCGAAGTAAAGTGAGATGTTATGTAAAACGAGAGAGACGATCAATATTATCCATTAAATGTGGTGCAATCACCATGAGCCAGTTGTTGGCATTCAATCGAAGTTAACCCGATTACTTCGATTCAAACTCTCGTTTCGCACAGCGAATTTTTATACTCGTGAGAGATTTAATTGGATGGCCCGCTAATGAGTTCCTTCCGTGATAATCAGCCGTTTACGGGAACGATGGGTGAGAGGGATAGCGCAAGGAGGCAGGAAGGCGCAGGGGGTTCGTTGCATCCAGACACGGGGTCACCATCACCCTCAAACCAGAGTGTTTGGAATAAACTTGCAGTGCTTCCAATTAACCTGAAAATCGGCGATAAACCTCGTCGCCGTGGCGACTTAAGCCGATTACTGTTCGGGCACGGTTCGATAATTATCACTCAAATTTTAATTCCATCCTACCCGTACTTCGGCCATCCTCGATGCACAAATCGAACTTAATATTTCTGGATTTCACGAGAACAATCATATCCCATAGATTATTTACCACGATTTCGTTCCTCTCTTAATTGCATAATCGACTTTTATAAATAAAACTATTAGTTTTCGTTATTTTGCTTTTTACCTCCTCTTTAATCCTTCGTTATGAATGACCATATCGTAAATCTACAAAGACCTCTTAAAATGCTATTTTTACAATAATAATTCAATCGCAATTAATAATTTTTTTTTTCATATTTCGCGTCCAGAATCGTGCACCAATGGCAACGTACATTTTTATATTTGCAATACTGTTAAATAACAAACCAGAAATTTATAATTTAGGAGAAAAAATTATCTTTTTAAGTATTCACGTTGACCAATGGAGTGATTTAGTTCATTTTTTGTTTATCCAAAACACTTTTTTTCCACATATTTGCAACTTTGAAGAAAACATTTTAGTTTTTTTTTTTTTAACAAATTTAAGTAAATAATTATTTTCGTCAGTATACGATAGATTTTTTGATCACAAGTTTACAGAATGTCTCTACCAAAATTCATTGAAAATCGAAAATCACTGGAACAATTGGACAAACAAAGCTTTTTCTATAAAACAACAAAAATATTGTTCAAGTCTGATAAAACTGCTATTTTGTACATTAAACATAAAATTTGGTATTCAACTTCAAGTTATTCTGAATGCTACCGGTACCTAGCTACCTTAAGAGTGCTCACTGTGGATAACAAAATGCTTTTTTTTAACGTTTTTCTTTTCTATGATATATAACCTCTGTATTAGCATCACTAAAAAATATACAAATTATCGTGATCGTGATCGTGATAGTACTTGCATTTTTTATAGGCTGGGTATATGGACCTTAACCCTCAAAATTATTAAGGAATTGGTGATATTAAATGCAGAAATTTACCCGAATAGCACGTGAAAGCCTCACACACGACAGTGTTCGGAGCACGTGCTATTCGGGTGCAAGTCCCTCCCCATTCTCATACTCGTAACTCCTTGTCCTAACTAATCTGGTAATAGGAGTATCACTGACACGCTACAGAATTATCAGAACTCACGGGTGAATTGAATTAGCATTATTATTCTGACATAGATACCGACGTGCGACGTACACGTTGAATTATTAAGCTGGAAACGCTATACATTTTTTCTCTCACTGAAACAAGAAACTTTTCGATCGATTATTTTCAAACTTGCAGAGTTTGTTTGTCGTACGTTAGAGTGTTCTCTTGAATTGTTTTAATGACAAAAAAAAACTATTTGTCGACTTGTGAGAAGAAGCGTGAACCTCGGTTTGCATCGATCTTTGTCCGAACCAAAAATGTTACAAAGGACTTTTTTCTATGAAAGATGGACCTCTGTCAAAAATTTAATCACAACCGACTGCTTCATATTTTTGTTTTGTTTTTGGGAACACATAAAAGAATTTAATTTACCAAAATCACGGTAAAAATAGGTTCAATCCGGCAGGAATATGCTCCACAATATTCCTTCGAATTTAAACTCGATCAAATGTATCGATCGAATAGTAATAACCTGTCCGTTTTTGGAATTCCACCGTAATATTTCAACTGGGTATTCTTCAATTATGAGTCCTTAAGGGACCATCCTTTATCTAGTTTTTTATATAGAAAGATCATAATTATCAATTATCACACGCCAGTTAGATTTGATATCTTCGAAGTTAATTTAAAAAATAAACATTCGTCAAATTGGCCAATTTTGGTGTTGAAAAATCTAAGAAAAACAATATTCGATGAATTAAAAAATGAATTTATTATTATACGTTTCGGCAATATCAATATAACAGAAAATACTTGTGGATTTAATTAAAAGCATTTTCACTATTTAAATGAGTAAGCAACGTGCAAGGTATACTCGCAATCTGTTTTTATGATGAATATGGATATGTTTTTGTTCTCGATGGTCCACAGAGCATCACGGAAGGAAGCGTTCCACTGGAGTTCGCGCGACTTTTCTGTTTTCATTTTCCGCTATTACAGAAAAATGAAAAACGAATAACGCGTGGGCTTTCAATGCAGCGAGTCCTCTATCATTGTTAAAAAATTCAAAAGATTGTTAAGTATATCGCAAAAACAACGATTTGCTTTAGTTGAAAATTTACAGCAACGCGTGAACACCATCAGGAAGAAAAATATTCCTCAGTATTGACAACGAATATTTAAGCAGTCTGAAAATTTTAGTTATTTTGTTGCTCGACTTACCAATTCCAAGTTATATGAATTATTAAAAAAAAATTATCTCCCGAAAGGATCGATCGAAGAATTAAAAGAAAATCACAGAGAGTACGTTCAAGTGGTATTAAAATGTAGACAATTATGAGCAACATTTAAGAGAATTCTTAACAAAATAACTGAACTGACAGAGACTCAGATCTATATTAAGCCAAATGAGAATGACAGCCAATCAGAATTATATCGAATTCGCGACACGATTTTATAATATATTACGATTTCACGTATGTTTTAAAATAACTTTACCGGACGTAACTTATCATAAACTACCAGTTGTGCCATAAATAATGAAGAAAAAATTCTTTTAGCCTCCCTACAGAATTGAAATTCAATCGACAGAATTTCTACAAAAAGACGAATCGATCACGAGGGTCGAGTTAATCTCGTCCGTGAATCAAAATGTCAGCGCGGTAAAAGCATTACCACGTTATCGCACAACGGGCCTGGAACTCACTGGATTAACGTAGCGAAGTAAAAGGGGCCGTTCATCAAGCCGAAGGTCATGCGAATGAACTCGCCAGTGCCATCCGATGTTATGAATGCCGTCTTTGTACGAGTGAATCCACAAAAGAGTTTCATCGAGGTATCGGTGGCCTAGGTCCAATCAGGTAAATAGTTCCACCACTTCGATGAACATGAGACAATGATCCAAGTCCGGAATGAAAAGTCTTGGCGATTGATTCGCGTAGTTATCCGAAGATAGTCTACTACGAGACGAGATATCCCGGTTGTCTTTCTAACGAGAACTATCGATCTCGAAAGAAAAAAATTAAATCACCGTATTTACCGTAACCGTGTTCTTCCACTCGTTGATCCTTTTTTTAATTTGTCGCGCTCACGGTCGATGATTCTGTAAGGCTTGTTACAAATCGGATGATCATCGGAGAGTTCCAGAATATCTATCTCGATAAAATTTGTACAAAATAACTGGGAAATAATAGTTGTAATGAATTCTTTAAGGTCATTAAGAACGCGCACTGATTCAGCGATGCACTTATGGTCACATGACGCTACGTTGGGCATTGCTTACGCTAGAACTCGATCCGGTGGTTAACGGTTGGCTGGCGTTCCCTTATCCGATCGCGCGTCGATACCAAACTTTGCAGGATCTGGCGCTTCACGCCATTAAGGTACCGCGATATCGTAGTCGTTCGTCGGGTCGGTAGCGTGTATTCGATTGATGGATAGCGGTGACACAGAGATGTGATTCGCGACGCTTAACGACTCCGTTGAGTCTTCCGCCCTGAAAGAGACCGTCCTTGGAACTCTCGTGACGTCAGTTCATCCCTTATCTTGTGATAGTTGACTTCAGTGGGTGTCGATCAGCTTGACGATCATTGACCTTGTCGTTGTCTGGTTCGAGTCCGAAGTTATGGCGCTCTGTGTCTCGTGTGCTTCCATTCGTAGTCTATGACTTACTTCTAGCATCGGTGTCGCCATGATGGTTCTGTCGGATAGTTCTTATCGATAAAGGATTATAATCCCTCATCGATGTTGGTCTGCTTAAGGAGATCGGCAGCCTCTTGGTCGATAATCAAAACCTTGAAGAAAATGTTTGCTCTTCGATTGATATTTTGGATGAAACAAGAGAATCGTCGACATGTGAATCGTTTAAAAAAAAAAAAAAAAAAACTTTAGGGTGAAATTCCTCCAAATTTTTAAAACCGTTGATAAAATGTTTACTTCTCATTTGTATCATATTCAAAAATGTTATATACCGCAGTTGTATTAGATCTCAATAGTCGTAAAACCTTAAACTTTCTATAATTATATCGTAAATGATTTCATTTTTGAACGTAATTTCACAATTTTCAATTCGTAGCGAACAGGAATTTTTTAAATACCTGAATTTACTTTTTTGATATAAAAATATCGAATCTGTACGCTCTCCTTCCCCTCCACACATAGAATGCGCCTCAAATATCATTCAGATTTCTTCTTTATGGCGCTAAAAAAAAAATATATGCTGCTCGGATTGAGATCAGAAATATTAAAGCCCGGTATCAACTACTCCAGGTTCAAAAAGAGCTTATTTCTTTATCGTACCGATGTGTATCCTACTTTTCTTGCGAAATATTTCTCATATATACTTGCTTCCTCAAAGTATTACGGATCAACGAGATTATCGAAAAGAATAAAGAGTATTTCATGTATATTGCATACAACGTTGAATACATTGCATTTCCAATAGATGCATTTGCCGCAGTTACTTTTGATAAAACCGTAAATCCACCTTTTACACAATTCTAGCATAAATCCCATCGATATGTATTGAACGTTTAATTTATTCAATTGATTATCGGATAAATTTGAAAACGATAAAAGTTGGCGTACGGACACTGCGTATGAGTGATCAACGAACAAACCGATATTCGAATCCTCTCGTTTTCTCCCTGTCACTCGCACACGGTGTCCTTTTCCTCGTGTCTCTCATATGAAGGTAACAAGAGACCAGGAGAAAATTATATCGGACCAACTGGCGTGATTCTATTAATGATAACGACGAGAATTAATGGTGGATGATTATTAGTGACGATGGCAAAATCACGTGTTACGCGATAAGAGCATTTGCATTGTAACTAGGTTTGACACGAGTAGTAAAAGGGTTGAGGGAGGGGTCATTGGTGTGTATGTGTACAGGGAGATAGCAGACGTACATTCGGCTGTTGAAACGAGAAGGCCTGTACCACTGTAGCCGTACTGCAACATGCGCACCGGCATACATAGCAAAGCGGACAGAGACACGGATCGGGTACGTCCAATTAACGTCCGCATCAACGTCAACGACAGGACGATGTGCAAGACTAAACATCGTTTCGCTTCCGTGTCCCAACGGCGATATAACGATGGGCAGTGGAGTGTTCAGTTCTGAAGGGGTTGGGTAACATATTGAGTCTGTAAACGAACAAGAGCCGCATCCGCTGGCGATACTAAAGTTAGCGGTTCACCATGAGGCAAAAACAAAATGAAAGATAAAAACAGAGGATATATCGAAGAACGATGAAGTAAACGGAGGTTCCAAAAATAGGGAATTCCCGTTCGAAAGCTCTCGAGTCTTTGGCGAGCACCATTAGTTGGATGAGATTGCATCAAAATATCGCAACCGATGTCGTATATTATAATTTATCACTATCGTCCAAGCGAACGAACGCCTGAAATCGAACATCGTTATCGACAAACCTGTCGGAGTGCACATGCATACCCTGGCACAGGGTGACACTACCACCGGTACCAGTCATCCAGTTGGCGATGCACTTTCATACCAAACGCTAATGGCAGTTTAATTATGGCTAATTGGCTCTCTCTCTCTCTCTCTCTCTCTCTCTCTCTCTCTCTCTCTCTCTCTCTCTCTCTCTCTCTCTCTCTCTCTCTCTCTCTCTCTTTCTCTCTCTCTCTCTCTCTCGCCCCCACGTTTCCTCCTTCCTAGCATATTCTCTTTCTATGCATTTATGCACCCGCTATTTCCATTCAACGATTTCTCTCTTCGTTACCGCTTACCCGCATATAGCGTACACCTTTTTTTATCTTCCTATTACAGTTGCGGAAAATATGAGGTATTTCCCTCTGTGTTTCATCGATCGCACACAAAACTTTATTGACTAAGATCTTTATTCTTCGAAGTTGATAATTTTCCTTTCATCACATACAATTGAAAGAAACTAATGGGATGCAGCCTTTTGTAAAATTTTGGTCATCGCACAATGTGGCAAGATATTATTAAAAATTGTTAATTCAACAACGGACATTGTTTTATAAAATCTAATGATTTTTATTTAAAAATTAGATAAATATCTATAAGTGACGTATATTCTTAAATATTGTCCTAAATCCACTTCTCGCTGTTTGTAAAATTGACGAAAAAAAAACGTCATTCGTACATAATTCTATGATTAATTGCAATTGTACGATTGAAAATAAGTTTTTGAATAAAAATTGTACATCGATTTATACTTTATATTTAACTATTTTTATATTTCCTCGTCAACATTTATTTTTATGTTACTTTGTGTGTTTTATGGATATTCATCGTAAGTTACAACAATGATTTCATTTGTAATTGTTGTAGGACTTTCAAATTGAGATTGGTGAGGGACACGAACCTTTTTCACGAGGATGCCATCTTCGAAGCTTCAAACGGCCGTACAATTTCCTTTGACCCATCGCATACCTACACAGGCACGCTCGACGGTAAGGAAACAATTTAACCCACGCCCTTTGATCATGGATTTTCCGTGGTCGATATTCTTTACTTTGAATAACAGGGGTCATCTAAGCTGCTTCCCGTAACTTCTTTGAATTCTTATTTCTCTCTTCTTCATTTTCCTTGTACTCTTTTTTTATTTCCTTTTATCGTGCATCCATGTAACGATCCAAGAAAATGGCTTTGCAGGAGAAAGAAGAAGCAAATTAAGTCGGATTAACAATAGTGGAAAAGTGATGTACATCGTACAAATAAAAAAAAACCAAAAAAGAAACAAGTAGTCACGGTATTTCCTCAAAAGTTTTACAAATTAACGCGAGCACGAATTAACACGGTTATTCCGTAACATCAATGAAATCTTCAATACATATGGAGTTCACTGTAAATGTTGCTGTAGGTACCTTTGACATAAGGTTGAACCAACAATAACAAATAAATTCACTTCTTTTAGAATTTTTTTTCACTTCAGTTACATTTCACAAACATTTCACTGTCAAAATGTCGATGATAAAAAAACAATTGCAAAAATCATGTACACTTGTATAAAGTAACATTTGATTATTACAAATTTTTATAATTTTTTTTGCTTTTTAGTTTATGACGCTTTTTTGAAAATCAATTTCAGAAGGAATATTTATGTCTCGTACGTACACGACAAAAAGTGGATAAATAAATAAATAAAGGCACACAACAAATAATTTGTACATCTCCGTAATTTAAAGCGAAATATTAAAATCATTTTTTTCATCTTCATATGAGAAAATCTTTTTTCGTGAAAAGAAATCTTTTTCTCGTAATTTTTTTATGACAAAGTATTTAAAAAGTCCCAAAATATCGAGAAATCGTATTTAGATAAAATGTCTGTGCGTAAGTACTTTGTACTTGCGCGCACGCGCGCGTGTGTCTTTTGAATTTTGCAAAAATCGATTAAATAACTTAGATTGTATAGAATTATGAATTTTTGTAATTTTTCGAAAGAAAAAAAAACAAATTCGTATTTTTGCTCTAATTTTCGTAAATATTCATCTATCGAACTAAAACTTGTAATACAAATTGGCTAAGGTACAAGGATACTTGATCTTAAATTTGGTGAGTATCGATAAAGAGGTTTAAACTCGATGAAATTTGCAGTTTTATCAAATTTTCAATATTATTAAAAAATCGTTATCCACTTTCTTTTACGAGGAAACCAGAATTGAGATAATCATTTCTCGTAGAGGAGAATCTGTGGGTTGACGAGAATAACGAGAAAGATATGTGAAATTTTCAAATTTACACCGCTTTTTTAATATTCAACTTTTATGTCGAGCTGCTTTTTCAAACCTATCTTGACTTTTATTCTTATATAGAGTCGCAATATTAAGAGGATTGTACATACACAGAGTACAAAGATATGTGCAATATAATATGGTACATGGTACGGTTGGAATTGCGGAGTTGAAAAAGTGTGAAAGAAGCTGAGAAAAAGTATAGAGGAGACGAAGGGGAGGAGACGGTATATTAAGCCATAAAATTCGAAATATGTGCAGCAGCAACGAAGATGAGAGAAGCATCACGAGAAAAGCGGAAGAGCTGATAGCAGATGGTGAAACGGAGAACTAAAATCGTTTCTACTATTAACGTCTACGACCCAAATGGAATTTAGTGTAGAGTCCAATGTTCATATGTTCAGCTTCTATTAAGGTTATTTTATTTTATTTTTTTAATTCGTTATCACTTCGCAACGATATACATAGCGATCGCACATGCCAAGTGGCTTATTGGAAGCTTTCCAATATGCCCCGCAGCTGGTGAAAACCGTTCGAGGTTGGAACTGCTCGAAAGTTCGAGGGTAAGAAGGAATCTTGGTAATTTCGAGATTCTCATGTAACCAATAGTTGTTATTATTTGAATAACAATAGCCGTGAATATTAACGCTAAGTATAAATATTTATTGAATAATTAAAAATTGTTATGTCGCTGTCAGAAGTTTATTTATTAACGTTCTCGTTTAGACTTCTCTCGTTACAACGTTTATTCATTGACGGTAATTCTCTTGTTACGCTTGACGTTATTCTTCTTCGGAGAGTTCTACTATCGTAAAACTGCTACAATATCCACATATACTCTCTCAAGGAATTCGAGTCACTTTGAGACGATGAAAATATAATTATTTTGTAATTGTACATAGGATATCGTACAATTTTTATAAAAAATAACATGTGACAAGCTCAAAAAACGTGAAATATTCTTTTAAGCTAAATTATTAATTTAACAACGCGGTTTATCCGTGAAAAAATATTTGTTTTTCCATTTTTAACTTTCATTTCAATTTGTCCCGACTGCAGTGATAGCGGTAAATACATTTTTAAGATATATTTTCACATGAAAACTGTTCAAAGTTGAAGTAACAGTAACTTTCCAGTAATTCTGCCTTTTTTTAAATTTCAAACGTCTTCTACTCCTCAGGCACTATAAAGTAGCAAGCAAGTGTATCAAATACGATGGCTTTCACCTCGGTTCGAATGGCATACATCCACCTGTGAGAATTTTCGATTTACGTACAATGCGATAACATAAAACGGTAAGTGGTACAGTTGTTGTCCGCTCTCCAAGTGATATGCGATATCACTGATCGTTATTGTTATTCGTTCTGTGATACACGTTGGACAGCAAGAGCAGAGTTACCGATAACTGGTCACTGGTCAGTTTTTTAAGGTGGTCAATCACTGTACAGTCCGTGTTACATGCTTATTCGGATATGTACAGCGCTATAAACAGCCCTTGAGGGGGCATGAGAGCAGCAGAACCAATAGCACGAATAGCAATAGTGAACTCTGACGATATTCGAAAATCTCGAGACTCTGAATTCTGGGAGACCAGAGAACTTACTCGCTTACCACAATCGTGTCATCTACTGTTACGTGGTTCGATACAACCACATATTTACATACGTTAGAATAAAATCTCGAGGTACAAAGCTTATCCATTTCTACAGTTTGTACAGAATTTTCAACGTCTAGCTAAGAATAACATGTCATTTTTAGTTGAACAATTTATACAAAAAATATTGTAAAGAATATGCGGTTACGTTGGCTTTAAGAACATTTAGTAGTGCTTATTAGTTTTCTTTAACCTTTTACTTTCTTAATAATTTCGGTGACTTATTTTACGATGAATCAACCAAAGAATTAACGAGAACTAACCAGAACGTCACCTTCGACCGTCCATACGTCCGTCGGAATGTCGAAGAGAGCTAAGCTCGACTTCTCTCTCTCAAAATAAAAAAATTTAACCACCCAAACGAAAGTTTAAACGTCTTGTCAATGTTTGTTTGCGCGTGAAATGTACAAACGCAACTGAATGCAATTACGCGAACAAACGATGATGGAAACAGCACAGCCGCTCAGACTGAGGGTTGCGGGTCAAGATTATAATTCGATAAATAGCATACTCTCTATGGAATCTTAAGGAAACGCAAGCTTCGATCTAAGTATCAGAATGAGACAGAGAGAGAGAGACCGCGAAACGATATAAATTTGCATTATCAGAATAATTGACAGGGCCTAGCGAAAACGCATCGGAAAATCTAACATTTCACGTGAACGCGTGCGCGGGAGTACGCACGTATATTGCAAACACATCGGTAACTGCACGAGTACCTCGTAATGCGAGATCTGTCTTCGATTGAATTCTCAAGACCCTCGGATCGTTAAATAAACATTTACCGACTCGCTTCAAGTTGATCCTAGTAGTTCGAGGATTGCACCAACCGTATCCAAAGAATAGACTGCATCTATCACACTGTACTTGCAATTCGGATGCGCATGCACCGATCACAATTCGCGTACAGCGAACGTGTTATTCGGAAATAATGCGAGAGCCAAGTACGAGAGCTACATACTCTGTACAGAGTATACGGGATCGTACGAGAGCCGAACTGTTGTAAACACGGGAACACGATTCTCGACTCGAGGCAATTCGCCGGTTTCTCGACGCAAACTATTATATCGGTAAATGACGAGAACGAAATATTATTGTTATTTATAATTATATGATATCCCTTGACTGATAACTATTGTCCGCTGACACGAGTCGCCCCGTGTTTGTTTCGATAACATACTTGAGGGAATCGATAACGGTAGCGACTCCATAGACTTAAATTGATCCAGTGGTTCGTTTTGAATCACGCGTAGGCCAAAAAAAAATCTAATAATGGTTTACACGGAAACCAGTGGATCAAATTGGTTCTGACACGACAGAAAAGTTCTTCATTTCAATCCCCGATTCATAGATTTTTAATAGAATTTGTCGTATCAGGGGAAAGAAAATTTCTCTCACAGAAAACGTTCATTTCTTAAATGATTCGGCTCTCTTTACACACGCACGCACAAACACACACACACACACATACATAACATATATCCAGACATCTTTTCTGAATCACTTCTTTAAACCTTTTCCACCATTTCGACACAAGCACAAAAATTACTAAGCGTCTATTTTTTTTTCATGTCTCAGCTGCTACACGACTAAATATTTTTGAGAATTCCACACGAATTTTTTATAAATTTTCACTCGGTATAAAGAATTTTTTTTTAAATGTCAAGACGTTGGTACCCATTTAAACAATATCAAGATACCGTACGTCTTACGTTTTTAACAAAATCAATTAAACCCAATGACTCAACAAATGATAGAAACCCAAACGACGACGGGCAAGGAGAATTTAACAAAGAACCGGAAAAAACAAACGATCGTCTATCGATCCCTCGGATCTTTAAGAGCTCCGGGTACGTGAGCGTGATCGAACGAGGGTACATCTCAATTTACACAACTTTTGTTATCTCTTTCTCTCCTATTATACGCTGCTGTTGAATCGGAAGTACAACGTACATATATATATAGCCGTAAAGGCAACCGCTATAGAACTTCTTCCGTAAAACGTGAATACTGTAGCTATAGTGGTATCGAGGAGGTCGATAAAGATACTCAACTCTACTGTGAACGAAGAACCTCTGTGTGTATGTATGTGGGGGCGCGTGTATGTGTGTAAGTAAGAGTAAGGAAGGGTGGAAAACCGAACCAGAGAGGCAGAAGAGCTACTCATCAAATAGAAAGCCCTTGGTAGGTCGTGAGAAGGTGCCAACGTTCTTTAAAACTATTATGGAAGGATTTTGCACATCGAGATAGCACAAAGATGGAAATACGGTACTTTACACTTCAGCGTAAGGTTCAAACATAGGAGACCGGGGATAGTCAGATCAGGAACAGGTTATGTCATACATATTACAGAATCGAAGGTTCCAAACAGTTCTTTGGTACTATGAGACTTTGTGTACTTTAACGTAACACTAGTTATACGTAAGTTGTATCATTAATCTGTATATATATAATTTATATTAAACATATTATAGATAAAACCAAGGTGGAAGCAGGCGCAAATTCGTCGTCTTGATGAGTCTTTATCACCCGCATACGCTTGACACTGACCGTAAAAAGCGTATCACGTCAAACTTTTCCACTATTGATAGTAAAAAAAAAAACGGATAAAGAACGGAAACAATACACACATCGGTGCAGCGTACAAAGACAATTCGAGAGCGAATTAATATAATTGACTCCCTCAGGACATGCTTATCGTGCTTACTTGTATTTCTGCGCTCATCTTGTTATTTGTTTAATTATGTTAAAGTCTTCTTTGCGGTAAGCAGCATACTACGTTATTTAACTATACCTGACACGTTTCACGACTTATCCCCGCATCTTAAATTACAGTCCACTTATTCTCCAGCGCGCATCAAGCTAGATCTTGAAAAGTGTTAATGGACGTTCGGTATTTAAATTTAGCCGAATTTATAAGGAGTTACGCGTTTATAGAATTTAGAATTTTTCAAAAAATTAATAATGTCAACTAACGCTTACCAATACCAATTTTTATTAAATTATTTTATTGACTAATAGGATCGTATCGATATATTCGATTGCGTTTACCGAATTATTTTTTATCTTCTTCGTACATTCGTTTCTGATAATATGAAATTAATTATGTTTATTATATAAACGCATACTCATGCTCTATACAGGAACATGAAATAAGATCCATGTTCTAATCTTCTAAGATTGACGTTTCATATCTTACATTTCCGTTGATACAGAACAGTTGACACAGTTGGGCGTTGATGACTTTGTGCGTGAACACGCTCTTCATGTCGGAAAAGCTAGAGTAAGTAAAAAATAATTGTAGTAACCATAGGCTATTAATTACAAATAAAAAAATCTGAAATCTAAAATAAAAATATTCCAATTAAATTAACTTATAGTACATTCGTAGATAAATAAACTTTTGAAAAAATGAAACACTAACGTCGGATTTTTTTGATGATTTCACAGTGGAATGATTTCTTGAGTTGTTATCGATATTTTTAGGTTCTCATTAGGTCACACCGACCTCAGTTGCCTGGCAACGGGGCCACTCGAGTTAATTTACCAATATTAGGTTAACCCCTTAGCTCATTTTCTCACGGCACTGCCAAAGTATGACGTAACACGAGCTAATTAGTTTTATTCAGTTCCAAGAAAAAAATAAAAAATTGCAAAATAAAAATGCAACCGATCTGCCCCGGTCTACCGTACTTTAGCCAAACAGAACGGTCGATTTCGTACGGAAATTCAAGTGTAGCTTGTGCACCCAAGCTACTTTCTTCAGAAGCCGCATCGGAACGAAGAAATTTGTCAATAGTACACTCGCGTAGACCATACACATCGCGTTCACAGAATGTACTATTGAGTAAATCTTGCCAGCTGTACCTACCGACCAGTAGAATTTCTGTAAGAAACGAGTAAACAGGTAAACACCACTCGATCTGTACTCAAGCTTGTGTACGCGCGAATTCGCTGTGAAAATTCTTTGAAAAGCGTCAAGTGCCGGTCCTGCAAGCTTCGAACGGACGGAAACCGAGAGAAATCGAAAGATTGTAGCTTTCACTCTCGTGTCCCAGTTGCACTCGTACTTTTACGTATTTTTCCGCACGTGATTATATGTACGCGAACACGTTCATGGCTTCTCATGATATTTACGAATATATCTTTTATTTATTTATTTATTTATTTTTATTGCAAATATCACGCACCCTTGGCTCTGCGTATTCCGAAAAGATATTCAGAGAGAATATTTCGTTTGGTCTCCAATTTACTCTTCAATTCCTGCATTTCTCTCTCATGTTATATTTTATTCACACAGAGTTTTACAGTGCTCGCTTCATGAAGGAAAGCATTAGCGTAAATATATGCCTACAGAAATACCTACAAATATGTAAAAGTTTATATGCATTGCAGGTAAGCGTACAACTCGTTTCTTTAACACGAGAAAAACAGTTTGGCTACGAGACATAAATTTTTCTAATGTTACTTTCGCTCGTCCGTACTCACGAGTACGCACTCTGAGTTATTCCGAAAGAAATAAATCTCTAGAAATATACCAGGGGAGTGACCAAAAATCTGAGCCAAGTGAATTTGCATTAGTAATATTGTCTGCTTAAACAAGATGCTGTTAAATAAATTGTAATAGAACGTATTATAAAGTACATGTTATTTATGAGACAAATATGCTGGAAATCTATGTATTTTTGGTATTTTAAATATTTCAAGGATTAATATATTTCTTATACACTGTTGAAAATGCGATGTTAAGATTAATTATCGTACGGTGTTCATACGAGTCCATACTGACGACTGGTGTCAACGATTGATGTTCAATGGCTGATGTCAATTTTCATTGTAACCTCAAGACTTTGAACGCGTTTTACTTGAAAATATGTGAATTAAATTCAATGACATTTTTGGATTATGTTCGTGGCTTAATTATGTATTGCTTGTTGTTAATTTATCAATTTTCATCAACTCGTTACGAAGATAAATATGTTGTTAATTTTAAGGTGGAGCCTAATGATTATAACACAAACGCTTGTGTGAATCAATCTGTGAAAGTTGTTAAAATGAACACCAAATGGCTTAACACTGGACTAAAGTTTCCACCAATCACCTTTAACACCCTCGATTCTCAACAGTGTAGTAAACATTTATCCATTAAACGGTATATTAAGTTTGATATATTATTATAAAGCAATGTTAGAGTAATTGTAGATTACGACATAATTGTAGATTATTAACGTGTTCAGTATATTGTTAATTAATTTTACATGATACAATAGAGTGTCGATAATCGGATGGTTAATTAACCTGTTCGTCGATTATTCGAACTATTCATCCGAACATTCGGTTATGCGATCTACTGTACCGAAATGAAAGCAGTGACAGTGATGAAAACGGGGTCTCCTTAGGAAATTTGAAGAAAACCCTCGACTTTTTCTCCAAAAAAAAACTTAAATATTTATTAATATTTCAGTAAACAGAATGATTGTTTTCAATTGTTTTTTGAGGAAACATTAATCGTAGCAAAGATCAATCTGTAAATAATAATATTTCTGTTTAAAAAATTTAATATTACGCTTTAGTTGTCAAAGGATGTAGATTTAAATTCGCTGTACGCATCACTTACTGTCATATGATTTACATATAGTAATTGGCAGATGTGCAGATGCAATCATCGGCAAGCTTACTTTATTTTGTAGATTGCATCAACACCGCGTGACGCAGAGATGCAGATAACGTGACGCAGAGAAGACACTCATAGAGAATATTAGGCAATCGGAGCGTACACTAACCAGATACCGCATGCTACGTGCCGTATGCGAAATACGAAAAAAATATCGCCATATTGAAAAATACAAACCAACGTATCTTCGATATACCGCGCAGCGACATCATTCATTTTGGTCTTATGCGAAATATTTTGAGCTCTCGCATCCAATTGTGGGACAAAATATATCGATAATGCTCTAAATTAATTAATTAACCTCTAAAAATATCGGTCAATCGAGTTCCTGACAGTGAAAGTGTCTTGTCTCTTGCCAGTCGGTCGGTAAGGTAGGTGGACTTGTCTCGAGGCGTTACCGTGTCGCTTGATGATATAACCGTGATTCAATAATAAAGTTGGCAACGTACACGTACGGTACAAGTGTATATCCATGCAGTACGTCGCATTATCGTGACACTCACATTGGGCGCCACCACGAAAAACTTTTAATCTTTTACCCTCTGCCCAATAACCGACAATGCTTTCGAGTTGACGTGTGAAACGTGCTCGGCTACGAGAGGCTTTGACATTTTATGTCGTCTGTATACATGTATACATGCAATTAAATCTATGTCAGGTCGAATTACCTTTACTTCAACGTATTCAATCACTTTTTCTTTTTTTAACTTTTTTTTTTACATAAGAAAATATTTCTTGTACTTTTATTTACAGGATTTGTTTCATCCATTCAATAATGTTGCCATAGTCGTTATCGAAATAATCTCTACAATTATTTATAAATGTTTTTCTTCACCATTCTACAAGATCATTATTGAACGAATACTTCGAAAAGTTACTGGCAAACACTCTGACAAAACATTCTTTCGAAAGATACAAAATTTCGTTATATTCGATTCTCCTATCGTTTCACTAAAAATTCCATTTTTATTCTAATTAACGCTTTAAAAGGCATAAGAATATCCCCACTCCTCGACTCTTTCATAAGAAAACGTTACCCCCACTCCACTCTTCGTGGTCCTATCCCGAGATGGTTTCGGGCGATGTGACTTATGAAGAGTTAATATTTGTAAACAAAATAATTTATTGTAATAACAACAGAGTCGCGGCTTATCAATTTCAGTGACCTGGACCAAAACGAAATTTCTCAACCCCCTACGAAAAAAAATAGTTTTACAATGATACAACGCTTTTGTCAGTGCCATAGGCGCGTGCCTAGTTCTCCTAGTCAATGCATCATCTTCGAATTAAAGTTGTAATGTAATTATTAACCTTAAAATTCGAAAAAAGTAATCAAACTCGAAGCTATGGAAATTCCTAACAAATCTACCGATAAGTCAACGATGAATTTAGTATCGGACCAGTAGGTTCCCTTAATTTCCTTGGTCAGCGATTGATCAATCGCAGAATTTTTATTTTCTGTTTACTCCGATGTGGATCCCAAAATTTGTAGATCGAACAGCTTGTTCAATTTACTTTCACTGAGAGTTTAAATTCAATACGGAAGAGTAAAAATATTTTTAACAATTTTTTATAGCTCGATATATGTCAAAGATAGTGTTTTACCAAAGTAGCTATCAATCAATAAATGGCTAAAAGTAATTATGAGGATACCAACCTCTGTGTTTCACGTTGTCGTACAACAAAATGATGTTTCAATTAACTTCTCGATGTAGAAATTTAATGAATTGTAAATGATTCTACAATAGAGTGAAGAAAATGTCCAATCATCTGAAACTCGTTTCATTGGTCTTTTTGTCGAAATTAAAAAATGTCCTTTAGATCAGGGGTCTCCAAACTACGGCCCGAGGGCCACATTCGGCCCGCGGACAGATTTTGGACTATTTCACTTTTGACCACCGGCAACAATGATAATATGGTTTTGGCCCTCGGAACTTACTGGAGTAATCAGTATGGCCCTAAGGCTGGAAAGTTTGGAGACCCCTGCTTTAGATGAATCATTTGACAGACCAATCGTATCATATCCTTTATCCTGTTGCATACATTTACAACTTCTCGACAGTTTTATCAACAATTTTTCTCACAATCTTAAATTTCCTCCAACTTGCATACATTTTCATTAAAAACTCCAATAATAAATGTGTGAAAAGTCGCGTACGACTATTCCAATAGTCGATTTGAATGTATATTTCATCTCCTTCCGTAGTTTGGTGCTCGACTAGATTCACAGTATTCCAGGCAAAAAAAAATGCAGTAAATTTTTTGGTGACTTATCGCCTCCGGTTTCTCGTCCAAAGCAATTTCCATTTGTAACACGTTTTCCAATCGACCGTCGGTACGGCTAGAACATTCGAGGTCGGGGACCACTCAACCGAAGACGCCTTTGGGTCTATACACTGGGTCGAGTTGCGAAAAGGAAGTAAACGAATGAAAATGGGGAAAGTAGCTTACAGAGTAACAGAGGGATGACCCGCAACGAGTACGAGAGTTCAAGGAGAGCCCGAAGGAGTTCAGAGAACGCTAGAAGGGTAGCGGTAACCTCGAGGCTGCTCACCATCCCAACGTCCGGCAGTGACAGAACGTATCCCTACAGACGCGCCCCAGGCAGTGAACAAACTTTCGAGTTTTAAGAGAAGAAATTCGAATCTCACCTCGGGATCGAATTCGCTCTCTCCTTCCCTTGCCTATGAAAAAGGGCTCGAGGGCCTTATCCCAGAATGTACGATGAAGCGAATGAGCTTTTCTCATTCACGTTCACCAGACTCCAGAGCACATTTCGCATTGAGGCATTCACAAAATGGGATTGCAAAGAAATGCGAGAAAGTTGTTTATTCAATTACCATAATACGTTACTTAACTTTGTAAATGTCTAAATTTTCGTTGACACAATTTCATTTCAAGCAGTCGTTGATTATATGAAAGTTATATAAAGTGTAACGTGTAAAAATATCTTCGTAAGTACAATGCCGACTTCTTCATGCTCGTGAGCTCCAAGCGCAATGAACAATATTAAAATTGTACGATTTTCAATAAATTATATTCGTTTATTATAATTTTTATGTACAACGTTCGAGCGAGGTAAAGGGATAAATCCATCGAAAAGTGTAGTCAACATCGAGCGCTGGACCGTTAAAATCATTCGTGTTATCGTCGCGTATGTTACCATCGAATTTTTAATTTTTAACGTCAAGCGATCTGCTCGTGTCACTTCATGATTTAGGGACGCGAATTCCTACAATCGCTTCAAGGAATTATTCCTAACTATATCGTAACGAGTGCCGTACGTGAACCATTGACAATAATTTTGGATAATTTTCCAATTATGTGTTGTCACACGAATACTTCAAGGGCCCATCGACCAGCACGTTCTAACCAAGTTTTAGTCCAGTCATTGGCAGGCGAGCACACGCTTCAAAATAGAAAATACTAAGAATCGGTAATCGTGGATTACATATTAATCGAGCTATACTACCGAGAATTCACTAGAAAATTTCTCTGCGTTATCTCTGTACACCGCTCACTCTATCTCATAGATATTATTGCGATATTAGCTGGCAATGGAGACTCGAATAGGACGTGCACCGTGCGGTGAGTTCTCTCTTATAGCTCGAGTCTCGAGCACGATTCACGCTTCCCCGCTCGCACAGTTATGAATGAAACCGGCAACGAGTTGGCTAGGTTCCAAAGGCTTTCCAGGTGGCCGCGAAATTAAGGTCTGCTTCACGATGAGCCAGAAGCGCCGGGTGTGGTGTTCACGAAACTAACCGTACGAGACGACGGGGCTGCGCAACGTACGCTGTGTGTAACCCGTGACAATTTATATGTTTCTCCGAAGTTGCTGTCTTCCACAGTATCTTCGAATGTGAGTTGCCACCATTGCATTCATTGTCCAATTATCATGTAGAATCCTAGCTTACACAGCTATTTCCTTTCTATTTGTCTCTATTCTTGACAATGATTATCCCTGTAGGGTTAGCATTTCCTGAGCAACGAGCACACTTATTACCGATGCAATGGGGGTAACCGATAATGCGACTAATATGTATCGATTTCAGTATATTTCTTGTCACATGCTGCAATTAAATAATTCAAAATTATATAAAACTTGTTGTCTGTCAGACAGAAAAAAAAGTTTTTTACTTTTATTACGTAAGGTTAAAGGTGTGATACAGTGAAACACTTTGCCCAAAAAGGTAGATTTCAATCGCTGCACAATATCACAATCAACTTGTAATTAAAAATTCATGATTGAGATTATTAAATACGAAACAATGATTGACACTCCTAGTTACTGAAACTATTTTATTAAATCGACGAAACATATTATCAATCATTGTTTATATTTGTGTAGTCCGATTCGAATGGTTTTTGGATATCACGTAGAGGTTACGAATTTGTTCAATGTGACTTTTGTCTTAAATGATGCTCTCTGCCAATTTTCGTGATAAATTGACTGGCTCAATGTGTCCCCTTTCTTTAATTATATTTCCCCCCTTTGCCCTATGCAACTTTGCTTGAAAGGATCGCGGTTATTGAGGTTAGTGATAAAACCAGTGCATTAATGAATGAGAACTAACAATTAATATCATTTACTTTATGTCGAACGTCATCTTCAATTTGATATTAGCTAATTGTCATTGTTAAAATACTTATGACAAATAATAATTAATATCATTTACTTTATGTCGAACGTCATCTTGAATTTGATCTTAGCTAATTGTCATTGTTAACATATTTACAATAACTAATAATTATTAATGATTAATATCGATTACATTATATCGAACGTCATATTGAATTTGTTCTTAACTAATTGTCATTATTAACATACTTATGAAAACTAATAATTAGCATCATATACTTTATATCTGTAAGTTTTGTAAGAAATATCTGTACGTTTTGTAAGAAATAATCGTAGTCTTCGGCTGTTGTTAGACTTCCTTAATTATCTGTCTCTTGTCAGGAAAGTCTTTGTGAAAAAGTTCCCTGTGCATCCGTACAATTTGCCAGATACAGATATAGCAGCAGCACCAGCACCAGCAGCAATAGCTTTTGTAACAAGCATTGCGATCTTACAAGATCCTCGTTGGCTGTAATATCTCACAGTGAAAGAGAAAATAGAAATGAGGAAGCTAGAAAACGGAGAATCGTGATGTTATACGAGAACAGCTAGTCGACTAGGTAATTACTTCTTAATATTTCACGCTCTGTCGAAGCCCATTCCACTTGACTTGAATCTGCGACCCTTGAAAATCTATTTCTCATCTTGTCGCGGTGCTATTAGTGCGAGAAAAATAAGATCAGGTTGAAGAAGGATCATGGCTGCATTCAGTCAAACGATGCGGAAAAGCACGAAAATTAAAATTAAATATTTGTCTTCAACATCTTTGTTCGTCGTTGTTTTTTTTTTTTTTTTTTAAAGAAACATCATCGTACAATGTGATTGATATATTTCTCACTTCTGGAAAACACACAATGATGATGCACGATGGACACTTTATCGTGATATCACCAGTGCGGCTACGTTTTAATGAAAGTGGTGCGTTCGCGCGGAAAGCGATATCCCCAATTTGGAGCGAGCAAGCGCACGAAGGCGGTCGATTGCTCGTGGCTAATTTAACCGCACCCGGCGTTCGGAGTTCCTGCGTGTTATCCTCCCGCGCTATGCTGTTTCTGGCTTAAGCGTTCGAGTAAAGCATGCACCCAGCAACGTGAGCACAAACGCTTTGTTTTCATTTGGGGGCCCTAATTTAGGAAGATTTATGAGCAACGAATGGTACACAGTAAACTATAGAAGGAACCAACGAAGTACACACATTGTAACTTGCAATACGTTCATGCTGGTTTAAACTGAACGAAGCCCAAAATGTCTGTTATATATTTGCTAGGATCCGTATACGAGAAATTCCGCACAAAATCGGCAAAGAATTTACCTCGTAAATACTTGGGCGGGTTTGTCGAATGATTTGGGCCTTAGGAGGAGAGCTCCAAAAGGTGACTTGTGCGTGTGCATGTAGGTATAAGGGACTGTGCGAATGTCGGTGCGAGTGACCTACACGGCAACGAGATCTTCTTGGAACGTAGAAAGATATATACATTTGACAGGAAGGTCTAATGGCGGAGAAACAATCTTAATCAAACATATGTATAGTGCGCTATTCTATAGCTTGGACGAGCTCGGAGAAGTGTTCGTTGGACTTGGTTGAGGGTTGCTCGTAGGTTGAGAGGAGAGCCGGCTAGCTCACATCGAGAAAGTATTTCGAGTGTCGACATCGACGAGACGACAGAGATAGAGAAGGGTTCAGAAGGTAGCTGGGGGCTGTACGGTAGTAGCAGAGGGTTGAAAGGGACTGTTGGGAAAGAGGAGAAAATTGCCACGAGCAGGAAGGCGAAGGTGTTAAGGTTTGGTGGATTTAATGGGGTATAAAGGTATAAAAATGATGTCGCGTGGTAGTGCGAAGGATAGAAAGAATGAGCGAGGGGAAAAAGCGAGTGAGTGTGAATGAGTGTACGCGAGAAGAAGAAGAAAGAAAGAGAAACGAGTGGTTGAGTGCATCCCCCCTCGTGAGATACGGTCAGCCGCGACGGTATTTCATTCTAATGGCCAGATGTTGTCGCCTCTCCGCACCGGCCACACGATTTAAGGCTAGTGAACACATACATACACACAAGTAACGCAAACACACACACAAAAACCCGTCGCACGCGCGCGCGCACTCGACTCGTGATTCTCGAGACCTCTGCTTCTTCGTCTTCTTCACGTTTTGCCGTGACGGGAAGTGTGCGTAATGGTTTACGACGACTTTTTTAATAAACATTATACAGACTGTTGTCTACGAAACACCGTTTGCTGCTATCTCTTTTCTGTGAATCCTTACTTTCCGAGAAACTACTATCAGCCTCCGTATGGGTGACATATGATGTTCGCATTAAGATTATCAAATACACGAAAAAAATGTACAGACAAATGAATTTAAAAGAAAGATAGATTCAAAAGTTTAATAAAATATCTCCAACTGCGAGCATCGACTGACCAGTCCACCGATATCGGTAACAAAAATCTGTTCTAGTTACTTTTTTTATCGGAACAAAAATCTTATGATAAATCCTTTTCGATTGATTGTGCGGAAACGCAACGATAATGTAAAACAAAAATTCCCAAATTCAAATGTAAATAATTGTAGAGAAATTTTTATATTTCAAAAATTAAAAATCATTTTGATGAAAAATGAAACTCCTTCTACAATATTTTTTGTACTCGGATCTGATGCATTACATAGTAACAACATCGTTACGAACAATCAATGACTCGCTATTGTTTATTATTTATCGAAAAATGAAGCACATTCCTTTAATGAAATCGATTGATCCTCCCCCCGCCCCTCTTCCCTCCCCTCCCGACCACGCGAGATATATTTTTTTCTAAGTTTAACCACTCATTTTTCATTTTATAACCTATAAAAGATTATCCAGTGTATAAATACTATCACTGATGTAGATTTTTCTAAATTTTCTGTTTGTTATCTGTTATTAGAATATGAAATATAACTTTTCAAACTTCCGATGAGTTGGTATATTTAAAAAAAAAACGTATAAAGACCTAGTTTAACGGAAGAGAAAGTTAAAGAAATGAACGGAAAAGATCTTTATAACGATGTGGACGAGGCCGCAGGCTGCCTCCTGCAATAATAATGGTTGCGCTTTAACAGTGAACACCACTTCCTTCCGGTCACCAAGTTGTCCATGGTCCGCAGAACTATATGCGGAAAGTGAACTGTGCCGGAGCGAGGACAGATTCTCGCCGCACAGATAAACGTCCGGGTCTTCCAATAAATTCAGCCGTCCTGCAGCAAGGCGGGAAACTCAACCCCAACCCTTCCCGTCCGAGAACTAAAAAGTCGAGCGTAACGAAGACGATATTTTACCAACTTCTTTTCTACCTTCGTTTTCTCTTTACACCGTTTTACAGTACATCGTGAGTTTATACCAAAAGAAGAAATTTCTAATTTTCATTTACTCAACATTTGTAAAACATTTTTTGCTACTTCGATGAAGAATATTCATCATTTTTGTAGTTTTAAACCAATCCACTTGTAATCGACACTTGACACCGTCCTCGTATCGATACTTCGCAACAGTTTCCCGGTGTATTAGATTAGAATAGAAACTGTTAGAGTTAGCTTCATTTGTGAACCTTCCAAACAGCGTCTAGTCTGACACTGATATAATCATTGTCACATCATTATGCCTCTCCTACTGTCAACCAATTTCTAGGTTAACCGGAAACCGTATAACTGTACGACAGGGACAGCCTGATCAGGACGTCCTAACCTAATTCTAAACGGACGCAAGGCGTAATGACATCAATGACGATACGATCGAGAGCCTAGAATGTTTCAGGACGTTTTCATTGAGTCGACATATAATTTTGTCTATCTATATCGCTCCGTTGTCTTTTTATATTGTAAAATTATTTTACCGTTTCAACGAGAGCGTCGCAGACCCCGTGAAATTACATTCCGAATAACTTGAGGTCACGTTAAAGGCATGTTACTGTAGATTCGTGTCAAAACCATATATCTTTCGTCTGCGTGGATTGTTTCTTGCGTTTTGTCTTTCTACGATACAGGTAACCTAACCTAAAAGTGGCCTCGTCAGGCCAACTTTAATATATTGTTATATACACATTTTGCTCCATTAAGCACGGATACTAACTTAAACTCAAGCAAGTTACATCAAAAGTGTTAAAATTAAGAAATTGAAGAAAGTTAAGTTGAAATTAAATTTTCCAACGTTAAGTTGAAAGCCTCAAATGTTTTGTTGTCGAATAGAACACTCTGTATACATACGACGTAACACCATGTCTAACGTTGTAGCACGTTATCCGCTATTTCACCTATGTTTCACCTTCCGCTCTAGGGACGTAGGGAGAAAGCTCGAGATGAAGTCACGAAAACAAAAAAAAAATAACAAAATTGTAGGTATATATAAATTAAAATGCCACGCGTTTGTGGCGTCTAGTTAGCGCGAGAATAATAAATTTCAATGGCGTTAGTAGTAGCGTGGGCAGGTAACTACTGCAACCAACCACCACTGTTAGGTTGGTACGTACAGCCGGCAAAGCAATTTCTGCACCCAGAGCAGCAAGCTGAAGAACAGAGAACACCCTTGGAAAGTTTTTTAATTGCCGAGGAACGGGTGAGTTAACCTTTTTTTTCGACAGTTTCCCGCGGCAGTTGAACAACGGCAGAATGACGAACTCGCAAAGAGTAAAAATGGTTCTGGCTCTTTTCACCTCGATATATGTTTTAATTTACTTTGTTTTTGACATGTTGATATGTTCCCATTACAATTTCGTTATAAACTTTATTGTATGCCAAAAGTAAATATTTTTTAACGATGTAAACGTGTACGACAAAATGTATATAAATGATTACTAAATCGAGAACCTATTAGGCTCGTTACTAAAACCGGACTTAGTCTCGAGGATTGTCAGATAAGAACCTAACCTTAATAAATTTTGAACTTGGATAATCTTTCAATGTTCAATATTCGAAGAAAAATAATATTTTACGTACATTCTTCTTATCATATATGTTGAACAATGAAGAGTGAACAGTGATCAATTGAACCATTACCATTGAAAGGCTAATGGTTCATGAGAAATGAAAAAGTCATCGAATGCTTTTCACACAAAATTAACTACACATGATCAGCACTAACATGAGCAAAAATGTTTTTCTCTTCATGTGTTACCAAGCAAATGGACAGCCACGGTCAATACAAAATTGGCTAAAAGTGGTACATGAACAAATCTATAGAACTCAACAAGCGCATCGCAGGTAATCGATTTGTTCGAAAAAGGGAGCTTGTCGAAAGCTCTGCTAAACAAATGATATCTACAATTATTTTTTTAACGATTCTTTCGTGAAATTCAATGTAACATTTAGTGATTGTTAATGAGTTAGATAAAAAAAAAATGGCAACGAGATTCGTATTTCACGTGACTTCAATATTTTTTTTCCATTTTTGACGCGTCAAATTTTTGTTAATTTCAGTGAAATATTTTGCAGCAGATCACACAAGTTTCCCTTCAATCGCGTTCGTTTGAAGAACAAAAAAGATTGTTCATGAATAAAAAAAAAACTGTTCAAAGCGATACAACATTTTTTCAACTTGAAAATATGAAAAACGAAAAATATAAAAGAGTTTATGGCATTGGAAAAATAGGTAGCAAGGCGATTTAAATATTTTTTAAGGTCGCAACGGATCCACAATAGGTCGAATATAGAATGAAAATTGATTAATCGTCGATTCTTTTTCTCCATTCGCCCTTTTTTTCGTGCTAATGCGAGTGGGAATTTACAATTAAATTAAATACAGAATTTCAATTGTATTTGGACGCTTCCAATCGGTTTTTTTTTACCCCCGTAAGAGTCTTGTCAGAAATATACGAACTCTCTCTCTCGGATAACCCTCCGTTTTCCTGTTTTTCCAACACGTTTCATACGCTATTCACTGCGGTGCCGAATTACGAGTGTCCGACCAACCACTGTATAGTTAACTCTCATGCTACATCCTGGCAATAGAAAATATAAAGCCGGATGGTATTTGTATCGTTTTGTTCCATATTCCGCACACTAATATATCGTTCGAAACGAACCGATTTGCGAGATTGCAGAGCTGCGGCGAGAACGCGGATTGAACCGCGCCTCGTTCCACCGTTCTTTCTCAACCCACCGGTTTGTCGTACAAACGCGCGTAGGAATTTAAAGTTTAATTGACCCATCGATAAATCAGACGAGCCCCCTGTGTAAACAGTGCGTATCGCACTCCGGGGTTTCATCGATGGCCCATATGCACCCGCTTTTCGCAAGGGATTCGACGGTTACGCGGGTGTGCACACATACCGTTCGGGTCCCGTGACCGTTCTGACCAACCTGCCGTGCGCATGTGTCTACATTGAATTGAATGGGAGGCGTGAATTTTATTTGTAAAAATATTTCGTGAAGAACGTACCGCTGCCGAAGCATTTTCGATTTTTACCGGCTGTCGCTGCGAGAACGTATTATAAAACTGGCGATTCCGACGCGGGTTTTTTCGTTGCTCTTGTTATCGCTCGAAATAATTTTCACGTTTTGAAACCTCTACCTATCCCCATGTCTTACCCAACCTCGATGTATGCTTTCTTTTACTTCGAGTATGCAGCGTTTTTTTGAGTGCGTTTGTATGTAATTGGTCTAAATACAGAAAGGCATACAGGTTTTACACAGTCGATAATGCCCTTATGGCACAAATCTAACGGTTTATTCAACAAATTTACGTTTGTTGTTTCTAGTACGCTTGCATTTACGTGATCTGTGGTCTTATCCTAGAATGCAACGTCCACCTAGTACAAAAAATTGAAACCTCGCTGTTCAATTATTTGAATTCTACATGTACTAACTAAAGTTTTCATTGTAGATGCGAATAATCCGTAGTGATAATTCATTCTTTTGGTTATATTATCCAAGGCGCAATGAATATTCTCCTGCAGTTTTCGCAACTTGCTTGTTATTAAATTGTTACATTTATGGCGTTCATGTTCAATAAAATCTTCATTTTTATTGAAAATTAAGGTCATTGGTGCCTGAGTTGCATAAAATAGAAATTATTATAAAAAATCGTGTACCACTTAGAAACTTGAATCTGCTTAACGAAAAATTCCCATTACAACTTGTACGGAACTAAGTCCACAAACACAAGTGACGTGTATTTCTTAATGTGCCCATTGTATGCTGTTGTCAATGTCATTTCGGTACAAAACGCAACACTGACTTTCTTCAAGGTAGTTTATGTAGCCCACGTAAGAACACTAATCGTGAGATTTTTTTTATGTGAAAACATCTGTGACGTCCGGGGTAAATTCTATTGTAATAAGCGGAATGATTGAATTGAAGTGACACGTCAAATATGTGTTGGAGTGAATGCATTAACTGAAAATATTGATCGAAAAGTGAACGTTGTGCAGCGGATGGTGTTGCTACGTTAACGGGCTCGGAGAGAGTGGTTAGTCCTTGGGCCAAACAAGGGCCCCTGGGTTGCCGCGCAAAGTGATAAGCAGTTGGTCGCGCGCTTGGATTCTGCGCGATGGTTCTTTCTTGCGAGATTGTTGACGCAGCTTAAGATAGGAAGTATTAAGAAAATATATATTCAGGGGGGTCTTTGTATGGGGCGTTACACATCTTCGCAACCCTCAAGCCCTTCACGAAAAAAGAAACCAAAAAGCGTAAGGATCCTATTGAAAGTTAAATTAAATTGGCAAAAGTGACGCCATAACTGTAATTGGAAATTAAGCGAAATGGCCGTAAAAATGACGTCAAAAAGCATTTCGGTATCATTGGAAATTGAATAAAATTGCGAAAATATCCTAAACCTACAAGAGATGTTTTCCACACGAGTGAGTCGCTAAATACTTTTATTCTTGATTGCTGTGTCTATAAACTTTAAGAATTCGTTATGATCAATAATAGGATTCGATCGATACTTGAATCTCTTGTCTTATGTAGAGTACTTGTGGTACAATATGAACGAATTAAGGAGAAACAATAGAATTAACAAGGAAGAACTATGAATTGAAAGGGATGTCTCTATTTCTGGAAGATACAAAAGGTTTGATATAGGTCGTTAATTTAAGACAGGAAAAGGGCTCTTGGGATTCACTATACTACGGCTCCAAAACTTATAGGTACTCTGTACCTATAGATATAGTACCATTCAGGCAATACCCGCGTTTCGTTAATGAAATTGCGATCGGCGAACTCTGCGAGCTCAAGGAAACCTTCGTTTCTCATAGCGAACGGGATTTCGTCTTGTTTCTTGAATATGGGTTCTTCGCTTTTGCCGCCCTAAAAGTTTTTACCTCAGTCTCTATTTGCACGGAATTCAATTTAAACTCCTCAGTAGTGCTGAAGGCTCCCGGACACAGGAGAGTCCCCTCGTCCCGTGTGACGTGAATGAATTTGTGGGTCGTCTTTGTTCGTCGTGGCGATGCCGCTTAAACTTTGCCGCTGCGACAACGACGATGATGAGTATGGCAACGAAGACGACGACGAAGACGACGACGACGACGACAACGACGACGACAACGAATTCGACCGCGCGATATTCCTCGAGAAATCTGTGGCTGCGGCTGAGTACCGTTCCTTCCTCCGACTGTTTCTTCTTCTTCTTCTATTTTATACAAATTTTGTAGATCACGAAGGAGAAGTTGCTCGGGAAAGAGGAATGAATGTGCTTTGACAGTTCCGATAATCGAGATGGCTTTGAATCATTCTGGAAAAAAAAATTTCGCTATCGAACGGAACAATAGAACTTCATCATCGTGTATGTTAGTATGCGTAGCTACATATTTAATTGAATAAGCAGGATTTTCAATGTCCTTTAGCATCGCTTCCCATTGTATTCTGCAATTCGATTCTTCCGGTGAAATTGCTTCGGGTGGTCTCAAGTACTCGCGAATCTTTCAATGGAAGTCAATAGTGAGATTTTTTTCACTTTTTGACTCCATTGTACAATTTGCAATTGAATTGCTTTTCTTCTTCAACTTGGTTGAACTCAAAAACTTAAGAACTTGGCAGTCTATTCAAAAGTGTTGAATAACATAATGGAAACTATAACAATAACGATACAAAATGTGTATAACGATTAAAGGAAGCCTGCAAAGTAAAATCATGCACATTGGTTCCTCGTTATTTCCTATCTTTCACAATGCCACCTCCACGAGGAAATATGTTTTGATGAATTTTGTCTCATTCTAAAGAGAATAATATCGAGAAATATATCACCGTGTACGCCGGAGAAACGCTGACGAAATGTCGCTCAAACGTGAGTCTCTTCTTTCATTGTTGGAAACAAACGATGTTACAACAATGTATATTTTTCTCTGTAATAGCGAGGAGGCTAAATCACTATTAAACTTTATCAATAATCGCGTTCGATATTTAACGAAAAGTTTAATTATTAGAGTTATAAACATATCATCGAGATCAGGAAGTGACGCAGGGTCGGTTTAACCTTAAACGCTATAAGGTTAATTTTATTACGAGCAAGAAGAATTCCGTCCGTTCGCAATCCAGCGGCGTTTCACGAACAACGAAATCGCGGGTCTACTGTCCACAACTCGTTTCCCCATAAGTCTGCTCATAGCTTAAGCTTTTATGTGACAGGATATAGAGTCGAACTGGATAAAATCACGTCAACATTATGTAAGGCAAGTTGCCAGCCTGCTAACAACTTGACGTATCATCAAAAAATGAGTTTTCAACTCGGAACATTGATTCACTTTACTCCGTTGATATTTGAATTGATAGATATTTTTGATAAAAATGACATTGAGTTACGTGCAACGATATTGATTCAGTCTTTAAATTTTAGTTGAAATTAGCGTACGACCTTCGCTTGTTAACCAACTCCATTCGTATGCTATTTAAGGGCTTGATAAATTCTCCGTTTGCCACGATTGATGCCATTACTGGCGCCGGTGGTGGGTGTAATTCGCAACAATAATCATCCCTCGAACGGACTGTGAGCTTGCGACCGTTAGTACGTGACCGTTCACCATCAAGCTTCGCCGGAGGAGAGCAGTGGTCCAGCCTGGCAATTAGTCGTCCATTACGAGTACAATCGAGTCGATGAGCTTCCCGGTAACAGCACAGCATACTGTTACCCCTCTGCTAGCTCAAGGAACGCTCTAACTCGATCGTTTCGCTGAGCTTTTATCGTTCAAGCTGGTACTGCTGCTGTGTCCCGAGCCACCCCACAAACCTCCACACTAGCCAGTTAGCCAACAAAGCAGAAGTGGCCGCGTGCAAGCCTCCCGACAGCAGCAATCCCCGCCCGATTGTTGCGCGCAGCAGTTAATCGAAGCCCATTAATCCCACCGGTGACTGCCAATGGAGTATCGAGAAACGCACCTCTAGTCCTGTTCAACGTTGCAAGAGGATCCCCTGCATCGATTTGCCAAAAAGTCACGCACCTACTATCACCAGTCGTGATATTAACGACCTCACGAAATTCGCAGATGCTACGGATATATCATTACCCATAAACTTTTACGACAAACCCTTAAAATATACAATTATCAATCGTTTTAAATCCTAACTCCAATGATAATTAATAATCGTTCGCTGATCACCAATTACCTGCAAGAAGCATATCAATGTCATTCACTGACTATCAAATACAATTTTACTACAAGTTATGGACAAAAGTTATTAATATTCAATGGCGATTACATATGAATAGCTTTGTCACAAGCGTACGATTATACATTTTTTTTATTGATTTAACATCGAACGTTTCATTGGATTTACATTTACAAGTAGGAATACAGTCCTTCAATGGTTCCAGCAAATCACACGAAATTCTATAATAACTTGGAATCGCCATTATCCATCGTAACGCATGATTTTTAAAATGATATTCATAAGAATGAAATACATTTTCCGATTGGGCATTAACGCAATCTGCGCAACTATTGTAACGTGCAGTTGGTAATGCGCAAATGACCCTGAAGTTCTTTAACCCAGAGCTTTCTTCGATGTTTATGATTATTCCTTTCGTTTTTCTTCTTTTTTTTGGCTTATGTGGAGCACAAAGATTTATTATTCCGCTTGATTCGTCATTGTTGCAACGCGAGTCACTGAATGATAAAATAAAACGAATTGTTTATTAACAACGGGACAAACGATTGCAACAAGATTTACAATATTAATGAATATAAATTAACGGATGTTGAGGATTTAGAATATTATTATTCGAAATTTGATATTCGAATGTTTAAAGTGATAACTTGATACCCGGAATTCAACTGACGGAGTTTTATAATTCATTATCCACGTAGGATGTTTCATCGATTGCAGGTAAACACGAGAAAATGGTTTGGATAATGTTGAATATAGTCGACCGACGCCATTATCAATCACGGAGATAGAAATTTCGTGCGTCGTCTACACCAGTTTTACTTACGGAGATAAATTTTAATAAACTTTGACTTTACGTCCGCAGACCGCTGAAAAGGACGCACGATATTGTCATTTAAAATTTGATTTAACTATAACGCGGGTCGTACAGGTGCTTCGTATAAATTTGACCGCCGTGGTGAAGTCGGGGGTTCGTAATAAAGATAACAAAATTGAAAATTAGTGATAAACGCAAAGCGCATTTGATACGGTAGAAAGATAAATGTGGTAAGTGTAATTAGGACGTCGCATGACCATAATACACGCGGCGTATGCTGATGGTCAGCGTGAGTTTTTAACCAACACTGTTAAAGACAATTGCAGTCAACGTTTGACCAATATTGACCCATTCGGTGTTAATACCAACACTTGTCACAGTGTTCAATGGATACAAGCGATTGAAACTTTTTTAGCGAGGGTAATGCCGAAAAAATGTAACGTCGAAATGAAACGACACCAAGAAGAGAGGCACAGAGAGCTAAGTAAGCGAGAGAATGAGATAGAACATGTTATACACAGTACTCCCTATCGTCGGTCTCCTCTTTGTACCGTGCTTAATACTCCCAATCTATCATCTATGGGTCTAGGACCAAACACGCCTAGGGCCCACATAATATAGATTATACATGCATATATTTGTATGTGTGTATTAGCGTTATCTGTGCGCGCTGTATTCTTCTGAAGGAAGAGTGACAAAGAGAAAACAAAAAAGATAGAGCATAATATGGCGATAAGCTTACTGTGCTGTACATTGGTTTAATTGTACAAATTGTATTTCAATCAATTTTTAAGTGATAAGTTTAATTTACAAATATCTAACAATCCCACTGAGTCAGCAACATGATCATAAACAACAATCGATGCCATATTTTATAAATATATAGATAAAACTGAAAGTAGAGCATTTATTTAATATTTTAGTTACCATGAGCCATTCGTATCATTTTTATAAGTCACTGATATGCAACGAAATTGAATTGCTTGTGTAATATGTTTTTGTCAACAAAACCTTTTTCACCCTTCCTTTCTCCCTCTCTCTCTCTATCTCAATGTATTTATCTCTCGGTGTATTTATCTCATTCTCTCGCAGATTACTTAACAAAAATAACATTTTACTGCTGCTTCAGAATTCACGAAAAAAAAAATCAGTTTCATTTCTACCGTGTGTGAATGGCACGCATCCGTTTTTTTTTTTTTTTTTTAAACGAACGCTACCTTCCAACGAAAATCTTTCGTTGAATAATCAACAATTAGCTACAACCATATGTACTTAGTCTCGTGTCCTATGTAGTTATAGTTGCAGAATTCATTACCGAATCGTCATTACGAACGACAGTGTAATGATATCCCATACAAAATCGAAACTCGATTGTATAGAATCACCAACAATGATATATGTACATGCACAAGTGCTTCTGCATGATCGTACTCAAGAGTACTTGTACAATTTGCTATATCCTTTGGTATTTGTGTATCGATGTACGAAACGTATGGATTGTACGTTACGTACTGTGTTGGTATGCGTGTGTAAATTCAGATCCTCGTCGCAACGAGGGCAGCGTGAATTTCAACGGTTTAGTAGATATGGGGTTCGCAGCTAAGTACTCGAACCGTCACAGCTATTCACACTGTGATGTACACTCGTACTCTCCTTGTGCGGAATTACACAGTTTCAGCTCTTGGGTAGAACTCGGTGGGATTAACGCATTCGTAATTTGTTGACGCTAGAAGTGAAACGGGAATTCCAATGGTTTTTTTTCCCGTGCAGATCACTCGTGCTTATAGTACTTCGTACAAATATCAACCAATACTTAATTATGCTAATGACACAATTGCATTGCCCTAACGTTTCATTGAATAATTATTATTGCCGTTACCGAGGATTCTCACAGATGTAGAAAAATAATTTAACCAAATTTAACAAACTTCCCACTGAGAAAAAACGAAATTCTCTAAAGAAATTTATTAAACAAAAAAAGAAGATAAATAACACATTATTAGTCGGCTTTTATAGTCAGGATATTCATTCGTCATCGAGCGTGGTAATCTTTCGACTGTAATATGTGAATAATTATTTATTATTTTATTTTTGTTAATACAATTTATCACTTGAACTCATTTTTAAGTCGACGGTTTTGTTAATTTTTGTATCTTATTTCATTTATTTTTAAATAATATTGAGTCGCGCTTGGCGATGAATGAGATTATTCCATTGGTCATGTAGTCTTCTATAATAACATGAGATAATGGTTACCCATAACCATCCACCTGGATCGATCGATGTGATGCTTAGAGTAACGATCACGTACACAGTTTTGTATAATTGTAGCAAACAATTCGATATTTACGAACAAGATATTGTTTGTAAAAATCATTTATCTCAGCGTGATAATGATTCACAACACAAAAATATTTCGAACAAATTAGCTTATCTAATTTAGGAATCGATGGGCCGTATTAGATTAAGGTCGATAAATCACGATAAGTGGCTTCGTAGATTAGTGGCGACATTCGAAATTGCATCGATCACCGATAAACGCCTAATTCTCGTCTTGTTGCACTGCGAGCAATCTGGAATAAAATAAAAAAGGATATTAACGTAGAACCTGTTTGATATTCATTAAATAATTTACTCACGCAATGCACATATCTCTCTGTAATTACGCTAATAACTCGAGTCGTGATAAAAACTTTGACCGGTCAAAATTATGAAATAATTTTAAAGAAATTTCAACTAATTTTCATGAATAAATCTGCAACACGTATTTGGCAATGGACACTCTTAATGTTTGACATATCATCTGGCAATTCTTTATCAAGATTATAGGTAACAATCTTTCATGTAATGTACTTTTACTTGTAATTGTCACGGATTATTGTGCATAACTGTCCAATTTTTTTTTCTTTTAAGCATTGTAATAACAATATTATATCATTTTTCAGTACGAAATTAATTTGTATTTTTGTGTATATCATCGTAAACACAGTTGCACAGATTTTTATCACACGGAAGTTTATAGCCATTGCTTTCCATCTCGTGTGGAAATAAATACGACCCTCGATGTTATACTGTATTTGATATGGGATGGAGTGAAAGATATAGCGAGAAAAGGATCCAGTGAAGAAGAGAGAGAGAGAGAAAGAGCCATGGCTCGTGCTCGTCGGGACTCGAGCCCGATCGCGCCAGTTACTCCAAGTGACAGGGGATTTATTGCGAAAGTTGCGATTGTATGAGAGACGAGGGAGAGAAGCGGATCGCGTTGGTGGTGGTCTGCGGGTTGATGCCACGAGCGGGGCTGACGGTTCCTTTTGCTTTACTCCGACAGCAAGCCGACCTCATGGCACTTTTCTCACTTCTCTCGCTCTACCCTCACCACCTCTTTTCGCCAACCGTAGCTGAAGACCCGTTTCAACTTCGTGTCCTCCAAACTTATCGACATAGCCACCCAGGGAATTTCCAATCTGTAATTTGGAATTTCATCTCGGTCCACCTGGTACCCGAATCTCGGCTTTATCGGCGAGCTTTGAGCCGCAACGGGGTGATCCAGTTTCACAGTCTTTACAAATGCAAATAACGCGAGAACGTGCGGAGTGGAGCTAGGATTCAACGCTCCTTTACCAAATTTCACCACGTGCATCTGTGTGTATACTAATATTATATTTCTGCCATTGAACACCACTGCGCGATAATAAAGTCTGTATGAATATCGGAAAGGCAAATATTTGAAATTCGAGCTTCGTTGATTTCACTCCACGGCTATAGTTTCGTCTCGGATCACGGCGCGAATACATCTGTAATCATCTACGACTCGGGAGACACCGGTACTTTGTGTACTTAGCATGTAGGACTATAGTCGGGAACTCCCGGTTGCTTGATTCCGCCCATTGCTTCCGTTTGTTGTACTTTGTCTTAGAATTTTAACCTCTTGGGGCTTTTAATTATTACCGCGGAGAATTGGAATCGTCCCAGGATGATCATTTTATCTTCAGGCTCCACACGATTTTTTTAGCACATTTTCTACCTTGAATTCCCCTATTATTATGCTGGGTTCGTAATGTTATGGAGTTAATTAAACATAAACGTGGATTATCCAGGTACAAAAATGTCGCGTAACTTTCATTAAATAATTGCAGTATCCTGTTGTTATTAGTCATAAGTATCTACGCAGGTAGGGTGATCCCAACGTGATGTTACAATCTAGCATTTGCATACAACTGGCCCCAGCTCAGCCGATAACCTGATCCTGGGCTAATTTTCTCTCGCGATGTATTGTTACAATATGGCAGGATTGTTCTTACTGGTACTCTAATGTCTTAAAAGATGTTCAAATGAAAACGGGATCAATATAAATTACACCTGCCGAATGAGAGTGTCAATTACATTTGACTCGCACTATTGTCATGTAAATGTATAAATTGTCTACTGGAAGCTTGTGCAAATCTTCATTGCAGCGACCTTGCATATTCTGGATACGTGCATGCAGAATGCGGATTTAACTTTTCCTTGGTTATTAAGATTCCTCATATAAAAATCAAGATAAAAAACTGGTAACTTTCTTTTCGTATGAACAGCCATCTTACGTCCTAAAACTTTACGTTTGTCAGAATCACGAACGGCTGCAGGGTGAGAAGAAGGAGGGCAGCACTAAACTAAAGAGACCTCGGGGGATTCCCATCGTTTCAATTACCGTTGGCGGTGAGCACGATATACGAAGGTAAGGGAAGCGAAGTCGTAGAAATGGTTCTTTAATCTTGAGGCCATCGGGTGAAGAGCATCAGGCCCTCGTACTTTTGCTGCGCTTAAGACAGTCGTGGCATAGTCGGAAAGAGAGAACGCCAAAAGAAAGAGGAAAAACGACTCGTCGACAATCATGAGTTTCGCGATCCGTCGTTAACATCATGAGAAGAACAGGAGAACCAGATTAAAAGTTGGTCTTTGCTTAACGCGGTTCGGTAGATTCTGATAGCGGAAAAAGGGAGAAAAACGTGGTTATAAGAACCGAGCAAAAATACGATCTCAAGAAGAAGAAACAGAGAGAAAACGAATATGGCAAAGGACATGGAAGACGAGAAGAAGCAAGACGACAGCTCTATAGCCAAAGCCAAAAGAGCAAGGTCGTCAGGCATGTTACCAGCGACCAAAGACGACCCTGCTGGCGTGAGCGTTTATTTTCTTTAGGATCATCTCTTAAACTTATTCCCCAGACGCATCTTGTTACGAGGTCCAGACGTTGAATCAGCGGTTCAAGCTTGAGCGAGAGATAGAGAAAGCTAGCAAACCGGATGGTATGAGTTGAAACGAGTGGTACCAGACATGAGAGTGTCCACTCACCAGCGCATAACCTAACTCTACCAGGAACAGCTGGTGTCCATATAACAGTAAATAAAAAGTACGTATAACATATATTGATAGATAAATATAGCAAGCCCAGAGCGGAATGACGAAAGTTAACAAAGTCTTGAGAGCTCACCGAACTCACCACTACAAATGGTATGTATGAAACGGTATCGGCTCAAGTTGTTGGTTTCGTGGACTTCGTGTACGACAAGCAATGTCCTAGTCACGCAATTGTGTTGAAACTCTCATTCGTGACGAATTTGGCTCCGTGACAACGTTTGAATATCATTGCTATTTGTGGAAAGTCATGTTTTTTTTATGAGTCGCGTGTTTGCATAGAGAAACATGAAGTGAAATACCTGGATATCCAATTTAAAGAATATCTATGTTATCACCTTATAGCATGCTTCCTACAGATATTCTTTGAATTGCCTTATGACAATATTTTCCACAAGTATCGTTTCGAACTAATCTAGATCTAGACGATGAATCTAATTGTCTTCTTGTATAGTAACTGCTACGAAATTTATGGCACCACAAGTTGGAAAGGCAAGAAAGCTGATTTAAGGGTTAACTTCATATAACATGAGCTATCGCAAAGGGTTATCGGAAGCCAACTCCTCTTGCCCAGCGATTCTTGCACCTTTATTAATGTCATCAAACGAGTGACTATATCTGATAGTACAGGTTCTACAAGCGTTTAAAAGTTGAACTTGACCAACGCTATTAGCCAACTGTGCTTAGCAGAGGACGTATTCATACAGGTGACCCGTGTAACGATGAAAAGAAGAATAGAGATGAAAAGAAAATATAAGAAAAAGAAGAGTAGCTCTAGACGTCACGTAGTTGAACGATGTACCAGGAGTCAGCATGTGTGTATCTCGTCTTGGGTACTCCGAAGAATCGGAATACGTTTGTACTTTTTAAACTCTTTTTTTCCTGGAACGGAAACAAGTACGTGACTTCGTTTTCTTTTACCTCCGAACCTGTAGCCGCTTATTCTGTTTATTTTTCCGACCAGTAAAAACGTTGCGTGGGTCACGCAGCACTGTTGGTGGTCAAGAGTCTCACGGAAATCGACCAACACTTCTATTTCACTCTTTCCTTCATTTTAACCCGCGTGCAAACCCCTATTTATCATCTTAGATCTCTACCCGACCATGTAAAACGTGAAGAATTTGCAAAGAAAATAGTGTTTGTGCATACATTACATATGTATGTGTATGCATGTGTGTATGTATGTGAGCGTAAACCTACAAACGTATGCCCATACATTTTCTCTTACAAATAGCATGAGCGTTTGTCTGCTTGCATTATATTTTCAGACGATTCGTACGTACAGTAGCTTACCCGATAAGTTGACAGACTGCTGTACAACTAATGTCACAGTTGAAACAAGAGCGCACTCACGCAACGTAGCCTAACAACACCAAAGCAAAACAAATGAGTTAGTCTCATAATTTTCCGTAGGTACAGTGAGCTTTGAATCCTAGTAGCAGCACGAATGAATTCTCTAATATCCTTTTTTCTGTCGTTTACTGTTTTCGTATCAAGATTGTTAGTTTATGACTTGATACTTAAAAAAAGATGATTATACATTACTACTCAACTTACGTGAAAAGCACTCGACCCAAGCTGTCGTTTTATTCGGAATCTCTACAGTCGTACACGTTTTCACGGTGTAATCGTCCGTATCACTCGTTGTGTGTTTCTGACATGTGGTTCCTTATAGCACCCTGCACCAACACTACCCTCCACGTTAAGTGCTGTTGTCAGACAACCAGATGTCGTGAGTCTGTTTTTTTTCTCTATATAGTACATGGTTAAATGCATAAGTTAGATGAACAGTAGAGTAGATGCGGAGCGATTTCCTGCACTTGTCCGACGTATTGCTTCAACTTTCTCAGAGTTTTAACTCCGTCAGCTATTGGCGTTAGTTCGTCGTCACTATGATGACCTCATTGTCTATTTCTTTAGGTGAAAATTCCACGGTTATTTCTGTATTCGGTGATGAACCTCGTACCTATAGGTATATACCTAGTATCGCAGGTTACCGAATACACTATCTCGAACGATAGGAAAGGTATGAGTGGAATCCACAATACTTTCCAGCCAAGCAAATACTCTACCAACAATACCAGTGAGGCCTGAAGCTCTCGATGTATTACTCAAGCTTCCTCAGAGTTTTAACTCCTTCTGATATTGGCGTTAGTTCGTCGTCACTATCATGATCTCATTGTATATTTCCTTAGGTGAAAATTCCACGGTTATTTCTGTATTCGGTGATAAGCCTCGTACCTATAGGTATGTACCTAGTATCGCAAGTTACCGAATACACTATCTCGAACGATAGGAAATGTATGAGTGGAACTCACGTTACTTGCCAGCCAAGCAAGTACTTTACCAGCACTACTAGTGAGGCCAAAAGCAAACGGACCGAACTGGTGGCCGTTACGCCGACAATTCATCGGGCGAAATTGCCGGTAAAGTTTTAGACGCCGATCAAACCATCTACCGTCTGATTCACGATCTACTTGTCCCTTGCACACCCTCGACTAGGATATTGGAGATCCTTCTCATCTGGAATTTCCTGTTTCTCTCAACTTGGGTGAAACCTCTGACGGACCTCGAGACCGAATGACTACTACATTCAGAGGGTTGGTTCTTTAATGATACTATATTCCGACGAAAATGGAAATTCACACGTTATGCTGACACAATCAAGGAGTAATAGTTAAATTTAATACAGGCACCGCCGGCAATAAATCGCAGATTTGAAATTTAACAGAATTAATCTATGTGAAAATTTTAACAAAATCAATTTCTTGATTGTATCGTCATATTCGAAAATCAACTTTTCAAATTTCCTACATATTTCTTACTATATTAAACCCTTTATAAGTCACACCGCTCGAAACCGTCCAGGAATGGGGCTATGAAGCGTAGAGTGGGGGTAACGCATTTTTATGGTAGAGTCGAGGAATTGGGATATTTATCTGATTTATAAAGGGTTAAGGCAAATTACCTCATAGTCTTTGCCATTGAAAAGGATTATCTCAACTGCAATATATAATTTATAGTCAACAGCTGTATAATTCCAACTCTTTATTGGCAGGTGACGTATTGGTACTTTACACGGATCTGGTCAAATTGACAGGGTAACGAAAAAAATTCAAAAATAATTTAAAGAGCCGCGTTAAAGTGAATTTTCCTCTCACTGTATGAAAGAAAAATGTCTACACACAGGCGCATTGCACTCACAAATAAAAACAGACAACGCTATTAGTTTCCAACGAGAAGTTCACAGTTTCTGAAGAGTTTAACCATGAGGTCAGCCAACACGATGTGCTAACACTTTACAGTGCAATGAAAAAGGAAAAATAATGGGGGATCATCGTTTAACAACGATGCGTACATCAATTTATTAACAATTTGAAATAGCTGTCGATATAAAACTGAGAATTCCATCTATTTGACTCGGAAAATGTATTTTTACGGCAAGCGACATGCAATCCAAGTTTGTTTAAATAGATTTCAATTACGAAAAAAATTATAAGAATCAAGTATTCGTTTACGAATATTTAGATATTATAAAAGTGAATTATCAGTTTTCGTTTGTGTTTATTTATTTATCTTGCGATAAGTGGCAAATCCGTTAACCGATTTTGACCTAATTAGCAATCTTAAACTTTAATGCGCAACTCAAAAGCTTATGAAAATAATAAAAATATTCGTGAATTGAATTCGAAATGACAAAGTAAAAATCGTTGGAAAAACTATAGAAAACAATCCGACATTCGTGAAAATTGATATCCGATCGTTCTTTGACGTTCCTGATTTAATGTTCCAGTTAAAAAATTATTCAATTGAAGCAAAAACGGATGCCTGGGATAAGTTTTAAAGAAAGCAACTGTCGTAAGAATTACATCGATGTATCTTCTCCGCAAAAACTGCCTCCGATGTGTCAAACTTTTTGTTACCTTCAGCTTTGTAAGCTCGTCGTTTATGAGACTGCGGTTTGATGGATAACATGTGTTTCGAAGGTTGTCGATGATTTTTCTCATGGCAAATATTGGTTGAGTACATCTTTAATTTTTCTCGGTTTTTGTGGCATCGATCGTGAGACGACTGTATCTACTTCTTAGTAGAATTTCTGTTTGAGTTTGATCCAGCATCAACAGAGACTTTTACGTCGACAAAGAATAAATTTATCTACGTTTGGGGCATAATAAAAGTGAGAAATGAATTGTGAATGTAATGTTTCAAGTTAATATTGCACTTTAAATGATTACTCTATACAGTAAATTGCTCCCGTTTACTTCAAGCGATTTCTTCTGGATTTCGAGATGATTCGAGGAAAGATACATCATGGACGCGATAAAAAAAATACACACAATTTTCTAAGGAATCCGTAACAGTATTTCGTGTCCATGTAGTGGAGAGAATAGAGGTAACAAAAGGGATAAAAGATATAGAATAGAGAGAGAGAGAGAGAGAGAGAGAGAGAACAAGATCGAGCGGAAAGAGAACAGAAAAAAAGGAAAATAGCGAATGGACAGAATTACGTGGATTAGTTATTAAGAGCTACAAAGTTTCGAAAAATGATTCTTATAACGCAGACCACGTGATAGGTGGACACAATGGATACCATGTACCATTTCGAGCATTGAAAGAGCGACTTAATGCCAGAAAATACTAAGAATGGCCACAAATGGTACACAGGCGACAACCGATGTATATGCTCCATGTTCAAGTTCAAAAGTGACAACATAACGACCATCATTTGACAGTGTTACCACGTTATGAAACCGGTGTCATTTGACTGTCAAAAATGATGTAAAACCTTTGTCTAGTTGCGAAATGACGGTCAAATATTTCGATGACGAATCCGTCATAAAAGTACTAACCCCTTCGAAAGTACAAAGGCTATTCCGTAAAGTTACTGCAGCTTCTCCCCCCCTTAAGGTAGTATCGCCATGCGATACTTTATTTAAGAATTTGTTAGAAATTATAACAATATTTGACGTTTCCACGTTGAGATAATTACAATAAAAATTGGGTTGATAAGCGTGATTAGCATTTTTTATGGGAAACACTCACAAATGACACGTTTGTCGTTCTAACGTCTGAACGAGATTCAACAATTAAACAAAAACGAAGAATATATCATAAAAGCATAAAACGATTGTGCCAAACAAATTTGAGAATGTCTTGACGTTTAGTTGTTAAAATATCTTATGTTGAGTAAAAATGTGATAGCGCGTTAGTGGTGCTCGTATATATATATATATATAACACATAACCCCTATGCAGCGTATCCCGCATCGTTGCATCCCCATCGCTATGGCGCGGAGGATAACTATGAATGCAATATACTTTTTCGACCATATTGAAGCAAAAAACAAAACCACTCGTTCTCCATACACATGGAAATGATTCGAATGGTTAAGCTCTAACTGAATGCAATAAAAGACTTTTAACGAATAGAGGATTGAGGGTTGATGGGAGGATCAAAAATTGACGCGAAACCTTCGAGGGCCATCAAATTCGCATCATATGATACGAATCCTCGTGTTTGAGAATACAAAGGGGAGAATGAAAGAAATATTTATATTTTATTTTCAGATTCGTAGCGGGGGTCTTAAAGACGGATCTTTTCAGTTTGTTCGCGTATAACAAAGCAATTTATTTTCTTCTTTGCCATATCGGTAAGAAATAGTAAAGAATATCTCGCAATTCAACGTAGACTGCATCTTTTCTTCTTTTCTCTTGTTTTTTTTTTTTTTTTTTTCTATGCTACTCGGATTTCTCGCAGCGCCTGTCGCCCCTGAAGAGTAGTAAATTTCCCACAGCACATTCTTTTCCCTTCCGAAGCATTCGTTTCCCTAGAAAAGCCCTGCCCCACCAATCATGCCGCCCGTTCCTGACGTTGATGCTCACTTGGGTGTGTGCTCCTCTTGACGAAGACGGAAAAAGATATTGCATTGTAGCACGAAGCCCGCTATCACGTTGTTGGACTGAATTTGCTGACACATACTCCGCAGTCTGTGCATGACCAACCTTTATTTCTTTTTTCTTTTCAATGATGCAACGCAGACGAGAACTCTACATGAAACGTTTGGTTATTTGTAATTCTCCCTGACTCGATAGCACCATCATCTTCTGACATCGTTCATGACGTCTCTAAGACATATTTCACTAAATCTGATGACTTATGGGCGTTTTAAGACATCTACGTGTTATATAGAAGTCAGTTCTTCGTTACTAAGACGAAGAGAGGAGTTACATTCTACAAAGACAGCGTATACTTCTTCATAATACTCATGCATATTATTGCTACATGTGTCACCGATCCTCTTCATTTCTCTGTGTAAACCGTGAATATGAATCAAGAACGAGGCGTGCACATCCCTACGGCGAGTTTAACGCTCCTTTCATTTCACCCTCCGCGTTTAAATCTCTTCATTAACATCCATCCCGGGCCTCACTCCTTTCTTTGACTAAGAATATATAACGAACGGACTAAAGTGGCGACGGTTTAATGCCTGTCCAACATTTTCCTAGCCAGAATTTCTAATTTGACACTAAAAATTGACAAAATCACGTACTTGCACCAGTCATTGTCATCCATCATGATTATGAGTACTATCGCGTATACGTAGCTACATTCATTATTTTATTATTTTATTCTTTCGCGTATCCTCTTCCACTTCACCGTATAACTCCCATCCGTACACTCTCGGCAATAACCGTTATTCATATATTACCATAAACGTGGCTGACCTGACCCATGAACGTATCATCTCGTCGACCCGAATAACCCCCGCGTGTTATGCTCTTCACCTCCACTACTACGAGGACTGTAATCCTACGGGTAGCTGGCTTACACCACTGGCAGCGGTTATATATCTTAGCGATGCTTGTACCTGTGGTGGTACAGGGCTGTGCCTAATACCCACAGGTAACCCATATCATCCAACCTCCCTACGTTCACCCCGACACGTCCGCAGCCAATGGCCTTCCTTTTCAACGGGAAGGGAATTTTACCGCAAGATGAGAACATATCGTACCTTTTCTCTCTCTCTCTCTCTTTCTCTCTGTCTCCCTGCTTCCCTTCCTCCCTTTCACCCTAGCTCATTGCTTCTCACGGTACTCTCTCTTTCTCCTTTACATGTGTCCCACATTCATTTTATACTTAATACGCAACGGCGCTATGCATGAACTTGCGACAATAGAGTCGTTAAAACGTTTTCCTTGGTCTCGTTCAGTTCGCCGTTAGGTTTTAGTATCCACCGTAAAAACCTATGTGCATGTTCCATCCTTTTCCTACATCCCTTCTCGCGAACTGCCACTGCGATGGCGCGGTGTTGAGAAAGAAAGAGAGAGAAAGCATGAGAGAAAATGAGAGAAGACGGGGCTTCAAGGCGAGAGTCAGAGTGGAAAATAGAAGACCGACGTTCGCTCTTAATAGGCCGGCTAAAGGGTTTGATAGAAGGAGAACTGTGTCTTCGTGAAGGAATATGGAGCAAATGTAGAGGGCCGGGGAAAATGAAAAGGGATAAGAAGTCCAAGTGGAAGTAGAATGGAAACGTGGCAAAGAAGTAAAGAATAGAGAAAGCGAGAATGGAAGATGGTGAAGACGGGAAAGGCATATATATAGCTCGTAACAGGCTACCGAGGGTAATTCTTTGGTGCTGGCGCTCCCACACTTACTTTCTGGTTGGAAGGAAAAAGGGAATGAACCTCTTGCTCAGCCTTAAACTCGTACTCCCTCTCAGTCTTTCTCTCGCCATGTTCTTGCCCTTGTCTTCTCCAGACACTTCTCCCTCTCAGCAGCCTCCGAGAGAGTCAGCGGTACAGTCGGTGAGTACTCAATGCTCTCACTGAGAACTACGTTCAGAGGTATGTTTCCCGCTAGCCGACGAAGTACGAAACGACCAAATCCGCTTTTTATCACGGGTTGATGGTCTTCCGTCTTCGTCTACAAATCTCCTTTACCCTAGAGACAGGATCGGGCAATTAAATCGCTATTTCTCCTTTCTTATATATATTTTTCTTCTTCAGTGGAACGGTTTAATCTTTTCTGTAAACACTGCCTTGTGTTCCAAAAGCGTTCGTCAAAGCATGTTGGCTTAATAAACGAGAAACATGACGCCTATGAGGTATAACAATTTTGTGATTGATGAAACAAGAGTTGCGTTTTAGTCGCATATCACGTAAGCAGGTAGTTTGTCAACGCTCCCGTACCGGATATACCGTAGTGGAGAGAAAAAACGAGGGATAGAGATAGCGATGTGAGAACACCCTTACATAATCATGGTACATACTCCGTACTCAAGCCCTAAGACCTCCAAGACGACAACGACGACGACGACGACGACGACGACACGATTACAATTTCCAAGCACGCAACTGCCGCTCGATCCTGTGGATTACTTCTGCACTGGGTGGTCAGCCAGGCATGTACGTGGGAGTGCTGGTACCCCCTCGTCTTTCCCTTCAACCCCTTTTCCTCTCAGACCAACCCTCTGTGATCCTTTCTACACTCCAGGTACTGCTTCTATCGCTTGTGCTGCGCTACTCATGGTGCTGCTAGTGAAAAGGTTGGCGCGGATAGCACCCTGCATTTTAAAAGAGGCTTTGTCTTCCAACCAACGTTGTATAGCCGGAGCTCCGACGCAGCTTCTACGACGATGGAGAACTCTCCCGATACATTTTTTTTCTGTTCACGTTTCTTGTATTCAAATTTTCGTTTCGTTTTTATTTTCTTCGGTAATCATGTCATCCGGAAACTCGTGATAAAAATTGGAAAAAAAAAATAAAGAAATAGGCAACTGCGACGTCTGATAATATAGAATTGGTATTGATTTCGGTACTTCACTATTCTCTGTTATCTCCATTATCTTTGGTATCTCCAGTTGCCTTTGTCCAAAAACACAATACACAATTCAAACTTGTCAACGGATCAGGATAATATTTGGAATTTCCATTCTCAGTATAACGCTTGAGGGTTACAAAAGGTGTAGTACGACAAAGCCGAGCCAACGATACCAAACCCAAGCAACTCAAACAGCCAAACATATTGAAAACTATACACATTCTACTCACGTATCAGCCCCAGCTACTAACCTCGGACAATCTCGGCTGAGTGCTCGCACCACCTGTACCGTTCACGTTTGCCAAGACTCACGAGTATTCATATTTCAACAAATTTATATTCATTAATTACATTATTGAACGTTGAACAAAGTGCATCGACATTTTTGAACCCTTCAGATACGATGAATTGTTTTTACAAACAAATGTCGACTGTTAGTTCTTTAATAAAAACTTTCACGTTTTTGTAGATACAATAGCCTCGCTGTGATCCTAACATTCGTTTGCGCTACTGAGCTATTCTTATTTCTTTAGGTTTTCACAAATCTGATAACTTAATATATAAATTAATTCTTAAATTGAAATCTTCCAACTGTATCGGATTACGTTAAATTATTTCACGATTTTTTATTCATTATTTTTATCATTGTTTCACTAATGATCTGCGCAAAGCATGCAACTACTCGCGATATTTTAACGAACTGCTGCTAAAGCGTGAAACTGTTGCCTCTGCCGAGTGTAGGATACGCCGTGAATATCGGAATATTATGATTGTGGCACAACTATCGCTATGTACCTTCCCAAGTACAGCGATTCAGCTTCAATATGTTTTCAAGAGTTCGTCGATTAATTTTTTTTTTAATGCAACGGTCTCGTTTTCATTGGCATCTGTCCTAGCATTACACTCGACCATTCTGTAAATCATGGAACTTTCAATTTAACTTTCAGTCTGTATCTTATCTGTCAGAAAATTGCCTCGTTCAAGTGTCCTCTGTATCCTTCTGTAAACGTTCAAGTCCTGATTTAACAGTTGAAGTTTCTATTGTCAGCACTGCGTTCCACAAGAATACCTTTTCATCTTACTTAAAATTCCTGAATTCGCTTTTGCACGAGTATTTCGTCGCAATTTTGAGAAAATTTATGTCAGTTCAGTGCATAGAAGAAAATCTCCGTTCTCTCGGGGTCTCGGTGACGTTTCCCTCTTTATTTCTGCACACTTATACCCTGTGATTGCGAAGTCGAGTTGAATAATTGTTCTTGGGAGATGTACCCCGCCTCCCATGATCCTCGAACACGAATCCTCGATTCTCGCAAAGACGCTCAGCTAGCGACAACGGTATTCTCGCGACACAACAATTCAAGTCCTATTCAAGCAAGCGCGTAGTGCAACTTGTTGCAATTCACTGAAAAGCTCCTCAGGCGTCGAAAAACTTGAGAGGCAAAATTGAGTTTCCGACGACAACAACGAGAGAGTATCGTTCCTACTGTATTCCTCATACTTCCGAGCTATAGTTCCTGCTTTATTTCTCACGTATAGTTTTTAAATTTGTTATTAATGAAAGAAATATTTTGTTATTAATGACGACAGGAGATCTTTCCTAAACGTTAACGAGGTTTGCTTTGCGATTGACGTCTTGAAAAATCCTTGCGAATGCGGATGCGGATGAGGTCCCCTTGTTAGATAAAAACACAAATGTACCTTTTAGTACCGATGTCATCTAGAGAAGGATAATTTTTTTCAAATATTATGAATATTACAGATCTGTAGATGTTCAGGAAGACGGTAATTTTAATTAAAGGCGATAGCATTTTAGTATCGGGGTTATGTTTTCTCGTAGAATCTTCAACTATTACGCTATTATCACGATTTAAACAGTTTTAGAATATCATTCTATATAAAGGACATAAATATGATACATTAAATTAATTTTGTATTTTCATAGTTTAATTTCATACTTGCAAGTTTCACTTGTGAACATACTTGCAGTGCAATAATGATTGTCGCTTTGAAACGAAGTAAGAAAGAATAAATATCAAGGCCAAAGCGAGCGCAAATTCGTCGCGTTTATAAGTCTTTAACTACCAGGGCACGCTTACCGCTATCGTAAAAAGCGCATTGCGTCTCGTCTCTATCGGACAATAGTAAAAGATGAGCAACGAAAGAAACTCCACGTACACAGGAGAATCGAGCGACACGTAAGCCTGTATTATCAACTTCAAGCACATAAAAATTGAAGGAAAAACTCGGAGGAAACCTGCGATGTCACTGAATTAATGTTCAAAATCTGTTTCTTGTTTCATGTATCGAAAATGGTAGAAAATAAGGAAACATTTCAATAATCGTTTTTGTCTCTATACGACAGAAGAGGTCGAATAGAGAAATAACGCAAAAACGATAAACAAATACCAAGGTTTAAGCGTGCGTCAAAGCGTCGTACTGATAATTTTTCAAGGCACTTCGTAGACAAGGCACACGTGCAAACTATTCGGGTGCGTCTTAAAATCAACGTGACTTACCTATTAACATTTTTAAAAAAAGAACAGAGCGTATGAAACTATCTATACTTGATAACCAGCTGACGTACGTGTCTCGCGATATACTCACCTCCCACCGTATATATGCTGCGTATAAAGCGATCAGTGGTTTCTTACAAACAGTTAGTTCAAAAGTGTTTTTGCATTAGTAAATCCGTTATTCCTGTCTATTGTATCAAAGACGAAGTGTTGAACGAAAGAATCCAGACTAGCGCGTAGAGTATTGTAATTCGATTCCGGCCCATTCGTACAATATTAACTACTGGTGAGTAACCGATTAATTTATGATTTTAATTGACACAATATCCCGAAAATTACGAGTGAAAATTGTATATAAAAAAATTGGATAAGGATTAAATAGAGTATTAAAGTACTGATTGTACGTAAAAATGTAATTGAAACAGTTTTTAATCGTTATATTCTATTTGCTAAATTTTTCATATGTAATCCAACGGAAAAATTTGTTTTTATTTGTTATTAAAATTATCATTACATGAAATGTAATTTCTCAATTTGCAGTTATACCTCAATCATTGTAAACAAGGATGCAAAGTTTAATTCGTTACTTGACTTTTTTCGCAAAGTTACCTCTATGAGAAAGTATGTTGATCGATATAGGCTTCCTCATAGAGAAAGTTGTATAAAAAATGGAAAAAAATGAGAGAGCCACGTGCGAGATTGTGTATTTTATATAAAATACACCTTGTTTAAAAAAAAACCCTATGATCTACAAGATCCGAATCCTACTGTCAAATTTAGCCAAATTTTGTACAAATATCTTATTATGTTCGTGTCTGAAATTTTCGTTCCTTTTCCTAAACCTTTCGCTAGACCATTTTGAATCTTACGACATAAAAATCTCGAATTTGTTTCTTTCACGAAAACATAGCTCTACGAGGAGGGAAAGGAATAAGAACATGCTGCTGCTCGGGTTTCTCGTACTTTCTTTGATTTTGACAGTGGGAGGACAGAGACAACTCGAAGAGTCCGGTTTGAGGATAACCGGTAGTAGTACGCTACAGATAATTATTAACGAAGCGATCGAGGAGTTGAATCTCTCGAATTTAAGTCTGACAGCTACCGATGAAAATGTATTTGACGATTTCACCAACCTTAAAACTTTAAATCTTGCTAACAACTTGATCCAGAATTTTTCCAAAGGCACGTTCAGAAACCTCACGAAACTAGAACACCTCGATCTATCCAACAATAGTTTAGTGTCGGGATACTTTTACGATGGTCTCAGCAATCTAAAAACTCTAAATATCGCGAATAACCCGGTGATGTGGTTCGGTCCAGGTTTTTTCCTCGGATTAAGCAAGATCGTCGAAATTGGGACGGAAGGACTTAGTCTCAAGTCAATAGTCTCGACAATATTTAAGTCAAACAGAATGAGACATTCACCAAAGGATGGGGAGAATGGCAGCGTACCCGCTCGAGACGAAAACGAAACGTACGCACGAAAGCAACGAAGTATCAATGACGGTCACTCGGTTATTGTTTGCATTCGGGATCACCACTTGAAATCAATAGAAAACTTCAACGGGATAATAAATTTAACGGAAGATTGCAAAACCTATGTGGTCAGATCGGGGGTTCTAAATCTCCAGCGATTGGGTATCAGAACATTCGAAAGTGGATGGTATCGTGTGAAAAAAAATATCGTTCTGCACCTACAGTTTGACTTTAACGAAATCGTCCGAATTGGGCAGGAACTTCTCAACGATTTGCCGCCTAAAGTCCGCAGTGTCAGTTTGCGAAACAACAAGATCGAGCGATTGGAACGAGGAGTAATTCAGAACAATAATTCAATTCAGCTTCTGGACTTGGCGTTTAATCGTATCAGCGAGATCGAGGATGGCGCATTGGAGAAACTGAATCTCGCCTTCTCGTTTTATCTACGTGGAAATCACCTGAATAACACCAAATTCTTGTGTTCTGCATCGTCGAAAATCAATGTCCTGACACTACATGATAACAAGATCAGCAAAATATCAGTTGGCGATTTCAATAAGTTAAAAAATCTTACATTTCTCGAATTAAGTTCGAACAACATAACGACGGGTAAAGCCAATGCGCTAATCGGTTTATCATCGCTGACGCACCTTGAGTTGGCGAACAATAGTTTGAGGAACATTGAGCAGGACTTCTTCCAGGGTCTAAAGAACCTCATAATACTTAATCTCTCTAAAAATAAGCTCTCGAGCCTTTCGAACGGCATCTTCTCCGGTCTCGAGAAACTCCATAGGATCGACTTGTCATGGAACGAATTCACGATCATTGACAGCGATGTGTATAACGAGCTGCCGAAGTCAATATTTTCTATCGATCTTAATCACAATCGAATAGAAACTCTGCGGGTTGGAACTTTTGTAAATGTATCGAAAGACGTTCTGTTATTGAAAGACAAGGAAATATCGAAGATCGAAAAAAATTGTATCGATCTTCCGAATCTGCTTTATCTCTACCTCGGACACAATAAGCTCAACGAGATTGACAGTGACGTGTTTGAGGGAATGACAAATCTTCTTGTCCTTGCTTTGAATGCGAACAATATCACGAAACTCGAAAAAGGGTTCGCTAAACATTTGAATAATCTCTCGTACATGAACCTCTCGCAAAATCTATTTGAAAGTTTGGAGAATGGTGTCTTTTGGGGTTTACCGGAACAAGAATATACTACAATTGAATTGAAAGAAGTTCCCGTTAAAATGATACAAGGTGGACTGTTCGACGAGTAATTGTATGGTATTTTACGTTTTAAATGTACTATATTATATAAGTAGGAGAGAAAGCCGTGGCTTAGAATCGGACGAAACAAATCCGCATTTGATTCCCGGCCGAAACCAATGGCTACTTCACCTGTTTTTCTGAAATCCCAAAACCGGGATTTCAGAAAACACACCGAATATGTATGTAACTTCAAATAAATTCTGTATTGTTTAGACACAAATATATATATTTCTTTCTCGTTTGAGACGTACCGGTCGTCTCATGACGCGCGGTGCACACAACTGAGCACCGCTACCGCACGTCACTCACACCATGTGGGCCAGCACGTCGAGGGCCAAGTCCCATTACTCGGGTCAGAAAAGCACGGCTAGGGGAGCGCCAGAGAATACCAGAGAAGGGTGACAAAATGATAACAACCCAGTTCGATATTTATTTTCTCTATGTATTGCTATATTCTCACTGTGATTTAAGAATAAACCCTACTTTTACCGATTATTGAGGCCTCTATTAATTTCCTCCCTGCTCGAATCCGAACTAATCCCCTTCAGGATAATAACATTTAATGTTAACAGTCAATACCGTTACACGTTACATCTACAATACTACTTTGCATCCTTTTTAATATGTCTTGATAAATTTAGAAAACGTGATTAAATCGAGTTCCTCCGAGTAAAGAAGTTTTGATAGCGTAAGTAAATCATTTTGTCTAAAGATGCTAGCACGTTTTTTTCATTCTCGATACACAAAACTCACAGTTTTCGACCCACAGTTATGTAAATAGATAATACCTCTTTGTCTGCTTCGGTAAACCAACGTCACTGGTATATCAATCTAAAAAAAAAAGTTTATAGAACTGTTTGAATTTGGCGATAATCTCACGTGCCATGCGATATAATAGAGGAAAAGTTTCAAAATTCAAACGGTTTTCGATGCATAAATAACAAATGAATGTTCGACCGACGGAACGTTATTAAATCCGATCGAAGACGATAATATGATATTTTTCAGGATAAATACAATAATATACCTTCTAGCAATGATGTCCACTTGAGCTGAATTCTTTGCTTTCCATTATATTAAAAAATTAGATTCTTAAGTGTTCCGGAATTAACCAGCACCTTTGTCATTAAAATGTGCGTACGCCGCGATACAATTGAAAGAGCTTAGTGAAGCAAAAAGTAATGCGAACAGGGGATGACGTCGAAAACGGGTAGAAGGTCGATGAAAACGTTTGGATCAAGACAAGAGAGCGACAGAAAGAAGAATAAAAAAAACAGCAAACCTGAGCAATTTCTAAAGCAGAGGTTAGCGTAATGAGTCTTTACGCCCAGCTATGAATATGCATGAAATGGTGGTGATGCTCTTCCACTCACCAAACCGACCATCAATTACCGTATGTTCTTCACCCTCGTGTTCCCATTCCACTACTTATTCACCTTCCCGATGCCCTGAACTACGCACGTACATGAAGGCAACGTCGAATTCGTGATACGTGTATACACAGAAATGAGAATCGGAGAATGTGTGAAACACACACAGTCAAAGATTGTCGAAGTGTGAAAAGGACAAGAGCGTGAAAGTGCGAACAAAATTCCGTGCTCCGTTGATTTTCATTCGAGCACACTCGAACAACTCGAAGTCTCTTGGAATCCGCTGGAGCCCGTTCTTCACCTCGATTGCTTCACCGGGTTGGTGGTTGTTACGTCATGGATCGGATGGCAAAACTCAATTAATCTAGGTCAAGGGGAAAGAACAACCCCATTTTACACCTTATTTGCATTCGAGTCCCTATCGCGCGGATGTTCCGTTTACAACTGACCCCTTTAGACAAAATCTCGGGGAATGAGGAAAAACGTTTCTTACAGAATTCATAAAACAATATACAGATCAGGGCGAGTTCGTGATTCACTGATATTTGTTGTTGGTTTGTACGAAAATTTAGGAAATAACTTTGTTTTATTTATATCGAAGAAACTATGTAAATTATAAAATTGTACATTTGGTCATGTTACGTCCAAGTAACATGAGAAATTGCCCTGTTTTAGACCTTAGCTACGGCTAATTAGTCTGGGATACGGGCTCGGTGATTTGATCGTTAAAGATGTGAATTTACGAAGGGGTTTGAGAATGATAAAGAAAATGTAAATGGTGAGTTCCTGTTTGACAACCGGGAGTTCGAATGAAAGGAAAAGAGGTGTTCGCGGTGGTCCGCGCAACACCCTTATTTAATGGGGGAGGATAGGAATTCGCGGTGGTCCGCGCAATTCCCTGGTTAAATTGAGAGGAAATAGAGTTCGCGGTGGTCCGCGCAACACTATCGTAAGGGAGGAAAAATAGCGTTCGCGGTGGTCCGCGCAACACTATGGTGAAGAAGGAAAAATAGCGTTCGCGGTGGTCCGCGCAACACTATTGTAAAGGAAGAATTTAGAATTCGCGGTGGTCCGCGCAATTCTATTGGAGAGACGGAAGTTAGAGTCCGCGGTGGTCCGCGCGACACTATAATGAATGGGAGAGAAGGTGGTTAGAGTTCGCGGCGGTCCGCGCAACTCTAGATAATTTCGAAGACTGAATTTAAACTTACTCTTTACTATAGATTTGAAAAATAACGGAGAGCTGTACAATGTTTCAGCTTGTTCCGGTGTCGTTGAATATTTTACAAGAACTGATTTTTAGAGCACAATTTCGCTCTTTTTATACTAGTGTTTATGCTATCCTTGTCTAAAATTAGGGGTTGGAGAGGGCAAGTTCTTTGGCATCTCATTGGTTTGATCTTACCGTCTTCCCTTTCCTAATTTTCCAGATAGTTGGGGAGAATAGCTCTTATCTCTATACGTTCAAGGTCCATGTCATCCGCCTTCCGTTAGCTCTAGCGCCAGGGCCACCACTCAGGGTTTGCTCTGGTGCCCGAAGGGTAGTCGGATGCTAGGGGCAGTGTGGTGGAGTTACGGGGACGTAACACCTCCCTTCTGAGATCAAATGTCGGGTTATAAGTGTATTCGACATTTGAAATTTGAAAGAATGGAATGAAGCTCTTAAATGTAGCTTAAATTAAGTGATAAATGCGATAAGATTCTATATAATTATAGTCGTGATCAAAATAGTAATCCCGATCGTGCTAACATGATGCTTGTTGTTGAGGTTGATGTCAGCCCTTCAAGGAGAATGGACCGGCAGAAGAGTGTCCTGGAGTTGTTATGGCTGCCGTCTGTTGTTGGCCCCGCTCCGCTTCAACTTGAGGGGTGGATACATGTATTGCCAAGAGTTCGTGGTCTTCGTTTGGTCCCGTTGCTGGTTCCGGTGGTTCATTTAAATTCCTTTTTAAATGGAGTAGAAGGTGCGTTACGGAATCCCAGATTGCTCCGATAAGGAATAGCGACCATCCGTATACGGTATGAAGTGCATAACCGTGGATGATCGTGTCTACGATGAGTTTTATTATTCGAATTAGAAGTATGATCCCGATGAGGCCAGCGCTTGCGGTACCAAAGAACATGAATCGACTCCACATGTTGTCCCAAACAGAGTCGACGAGATTCTTTAGCCCATCTGTTCCCAGCATTTTTGAAAATGCGAGGTCTTGGTTGCCAATGGGTTGGCCAGTGATGCCTCGCGCAATTGTGTTAAGCACTGCTGGTTTCTCCACTGGGAACATAATGTGATCTCTGAGCTTCTCGAGATCTTCTTGATTATAGATGCCGCTGGTTGCCAAGGATGCTGGACTAGTATATGTCCATGTTGGTTTGGTCATCGGCTTGATGATAGTTGGTGGTAGACTTTGGACTGGTCCTGGTAGGAGTTTGTACCAGGCGTCTCCCAAAAGATATTCAGATGGTAACAAAACGTCACACGTAATTTCTATGCCTGTTTGCATGATGATGTGAGTACGTGGTGACAGAAATAGGTTCTGGTTACCTCTGGAGATCGGGAGTTCGTGGTAGCAATTTTCGGTTCTCCGTACCTTCACGTCTACTGGAATGCACTTGATGATGTGGGCGACTTCTCCGGCAATTACTGCCATGTATCCAGGTCCCTTCATGAGATGATAGGCGAATTCATCCGGGGATTGTGTTGCGATGATGAGGGCGTTCTTCAACACTTGCTGCTCCAGATTGCATCGTTGTGTCAGCACGTCGAGGTACAACTGATTTATTTGATTTCGAATGTGTTTTTCGACGAATACAAATTTAGAGTTTACATAGGCGAATATGTCTAAATTTTCTACAGCTATTGGTTTTGGTTTAGCGAAAGTTTCTCCCCTTCTGGTTTCAAATATTAGTAATTTCGGATGTTCTGTGCGTATTAACGTGTAACCGCATAGTGGTTGTTCAGATTTCTTAGTTAATGCGAATGTTATGTCTTGAGTTGAAAGTGTGTAGACTGTTTGAGTGTAGCTATGTCCGACATCTTTAATTTTCTTTGCCATTCCTTCATACAGTACATCGTACCGATTGAATTTGCAATTATCTGAGGGAAGTGAATTCCAAAAAGTTTGTCCACCCTCAAGGTCTACACAATCTTGATTTGTTAATAGGCACGTCATTCCTGATTTTAGATTTATGTGATTAGTATTTAGATTTACTGCTGCATAATATTCTACGAGAGTGATTCTTACAGATGCTTGTACTACTACATCGTCCCAGCTTCCATAAGGGTCTGAGTATTGCGCACCATAACAAGTCCCGTCATTCTTAATCGAGCCTGCTAAGGATATGCTTCGTGTTGCGGTTTGATTTTTACGTAGTTCAGTTATCAGAGAGATTCCAATTTTTAAAATGCCTGTTAAATGCATCTGCTCACATGCGTCTCGATTTACATCTGCTAGATATTCTAATTGTCCGTGTGCTACTACTGAGATGTGCGAGCTCATACCGCAGTGGTATATCACTCGATGGATTTCTACTTTACATTGGATAACTTTATTGTTGATAAATTCGTTCAGTTGTAGCACTTGGATATACACGGGAGTCGCTACTATCTCTGGTCTCTTTATATCGCAGTCGCCTACGTCGATTAGAGAAAGTGTGGTTATATTTAGTTTCGATGATCCGCAATCGTATCCGATTATTCCCATTGTACCTGCTACCGCACCTAGCAGTATCAGGAAGGTTAATGTTCCCTTCATCATGTTGCAACACGATTTGAATATTCAATTTTCTTTCTTCTATTATATTTGTTTAATTATTTATTTATTTATTTATTGACTTATTTGTTTGTTTATTTTGTAATTTATTGTTTAGTTAAGCTGGAAAAGAAAAATATACATATATAAATTGAATTTACTGCCCCGTCGTTTTCGTTGTTGAAATGTAAGAATATTTCAGTCTGTTTATGTTGACAACACGAGGTTTTCGCTTTATTTGGATTTTGACATTCCCTTTTGGGAGTATTTCTAAAACCTCGTGAGGTCCAGTATAATGATCTTCTAATTTTCCTGGCTTAGGCCCCTTTAGTAAAAAGACGAACTCACCGACCCTAAGTGTCTGAGGATTAATTTTTCTGTCATAGATTTCTTTAGATTTGATTTTTGCATTGATTAAATTACCTCGCGCTAAAACTTGGAGTTTGTATAGGCGAGTTACTAATTTAGTAAGATAATCGTCGTATGTGTTTTCTTCTTCATTCGTTATCGGATCGCTCGATGGAAGTCTTGCTAGTCTACCGAATACTAGTTCGAATGGTGTATGTCGAGTGCCTTCGTGAGTACTTGTATTATATGAAAAGGTTGCCAATTCTAACCAATCGTCCCATTCTTGATCTTGGTTTGCAAATTGTTTAAGATATTCTCCTAATACATGATGAGATCTTTCAATGGATCCGTTTGACTGGGGATGAAATGCTGTTGTTTTATATTGTTGAATTTTGAATCGTTTGGCTAAACTCTTTAATACCTTGCTGAGGAAATTGCTACCTTGGTCTGTTAGAACAGATCTCGGAGCGCCGAAAGTGCAAATAAATCTTTTTACTAAAGCATTACTTATAGTCGTTGCTGTTGCATCCTGCAGTGGAATTGCTAACGTGTATTTTGTCAACAGGTCTTGAATAGTTAGTATATAAACATTCTCGTCTTTGGTTTTAGCTAAAGGACCTACGATATCCATTGCAACCTTATCGAAAGCTACACCGGGCGTATCCGTTATGATCATCGGGTTTCGATTTTTAACTCTAACTAATTTTTTTAGTTGGCACCCTAAACAATTCCTAACGAATGCCTGTATGTCCTTTTTTATATTTTCCCAACAATAACGGTGCCTGATTCTACTGAATGTTTTTGATACCCCCTTGTGTCCTCCGAGTGCTGAACAATGTAATTCTTTAATAATCTCGCTTCGTTTAGACTGTTCGACGTATTGAACTGCACCTGTACAGATTATTATTTTTGTAAGTGTCGATTGACCTAGAGAGTGTAGGTGACTTCTAATTATCTTCCAATCTATTGATTCTACTTCATTTGTTTTTGCTATGCTGATTGTTTTTAATTGGAATTTATTAGCTAGTTCGCCGAGACTACACAATGATTTTTCTATATCTGATACTACAGCTGAGAGGCCTTCTTCAAATCGCCGTATCGGTAACGCTATGTGGATTTTACTGCCGTATTCTTTCATCTGCGCTTTTCCCGGCTGTAAGTCATTAAACCTTGGTAGTTCGTTGCGTGTTTGGAGTTGAGTTGAGCCTATATCACATGGTTCTCCCGAGGTGTAGATAAAATACGTATAATTGTCCTTCCTCATGAACAGTTGGTCTCTGGATTCGAATACATTTCGAGGATCCGGTGTGGTTCCCTGTTCCCTTCTCTTTTCTGGTTCTGAGGTTGATTCCTCGATCTCGCTATCGCTGCTCGATGATTCTGTATCGGTAGGTTGGTTTGTAATTGCGTCAGCTTCTTCGTGTTTGGTCTGTTTAGGCCGCTTAGGTTTGTTTTTACGTTTACCGATGCTTTCATTCTCTTGGGTTGGTTCAATTTGCGATATTTGTTTGTCGAGTTCATCTCTTAACCTTTGAGGTTCTCGTTTATTTCGTTGACTTCTTCTTAAGGGTTGTTCGTTATTACTCCTTGATTCTGGGTTTTGATGGATCTCCGCTTGGGTTGTAATCTGATTTGGTCGTTCTTTATTAACCCCTGATTCCGGTTCTTTCGTCGATTGTCTATTACCCTGAACGGTATGGACATTCTGTGGTTCGACAGGGTTTCTGGATAGAGCGTCTGCATTTACATTTATTTTCCCTGCCTTATAGACGACATCGAAATCGTACAGGCCTAATTTTAGTCTCCATTTTGATACTCGTGAGGCTGGATCCTGTGAGTTTTTAAACCATACGAGAGGTTTGTGGTCTGTGACGACCGTGAATTTGCGTCCATATATATATGGATGGAGTTGTTTGACCGCGTAGACGATTGCCAAAGCTTCCTTTTCGTATGTTTCGTATCGTTTCTCCGCGTCGTTCAAGGTTCGAGAGATGTATGCGATGGGTAAATCCTTTCCGATTTCCCCTTGAGATAGGATACCCCCGATGGCGTATCCTGAAGCGTCCGTCGTGACGAGAAACGGTCGAGTGAAGTCTGGATGTTGAAGTATAGGTTCTTTGCAGAGAGCATCCTTCAAATATTGAAAAACTAACTGTTCCCTGCTTCCCCATAAAAATGTTGTATCCTTTTTTAACAAATCTGTGAGAGGTTTAGCGATTTTCGCGAATCCCTTAATGAAACGTCGATAGTATCCGGTTAAACCCAAAAATTGCCTTACTCCCTTAACGTTTCGGGGGGCCGGATAACCTTTTACTGCTTCGATTTTCCTTGGATCAGGTTTAATTCCGTTTTCTGTTATTAAATGTCCCAAGTATGCGACTTCCTTTCGTAGAAATTCACATTTGTCGGGCTGTAGCTTTAGATTAGCCTCCTTGAGGCGGGATATTAGCTTCCTATATTTGATTTCATGTTCCCGAAGCGACGATGCGTATATTACAATGTCATCTAAGTAGACGAAAAGTTCCGCGCCTTGCAGACCACATAATACGCGGTCCATTAGTCTCTGGAACGTCGCTGGAGCATTTTTCAAACCAAATGGCATTCGAGAAAATTCATAATGGCCAAATGGCGTAGAGAAAGCTGTTTTATGTGCATCTTTTGGATTTAGATTTATTTGATGGAAACCTGATGCGAGATCGAAAACCGAGAAGTATTTCGCTCCTCCGAGTTGGTCTAAAATATCGATTATATTTGGGAGGGGATATGAATCTCCGATTGTTTTTTCGTTCAGCATTCGAAAGTCTAACACCATTCTCCATCGTTTATTACCGTGGCGGTCTGGTTTTTTTGGAACAATCCACACTGGACTGTTATAAGGAGATTGTGAAGTTTTAACTATTCCTTCGTTATAAAGTTCTTTCACTTGTCGCGTTATTTCGTCTTTGTGAATTGGGGGATACCGATATTGTCGTGTATTAATCGGGTGATCGTCAATTGTGGTAATGGCATGTTCCATCTTGGTAGTCGCACCCAATTTATCTCCCGGGATGTGATATTGGTCCGAATTTTCTTCGAGTAACTTGTTTATACTTCCGCGTTCTTCTGAATTTAGGTGATCGAGACGGAGTAGTTCCTTTATTTTTTCTATTTGATTCTTTTTCTCTTCTTTTAATGACGCAATTGTCATGCAACTAACGTCGGGTTTGGTGGATGTTGTTGATTTATTAGATTTAGAGGGTTCGACAACATCGATGGTTGCCTTACTTTCTTGAGTATATTTTTTATTTGACGCGGTTGTCGTGCAATTCGCGTCGGATGTAGAGGATTTTGTGGAATTAGAAGGTTCGACAATTTCACTGACTGTCTCACTTCCTTGATAAATTTTTTTATTTGACGCGGTTGTCGGGCAATTCGCGTCGGATTTAGAAGATTTTGTGGAATTAGAAGGTTCGACAATTTCACTGATTGTCTTACTTCCTTGATTTGATTTTTTATTTGACGCGGTTGTCGGGCAATTCGCGTCGGATTTAGAAGATTTTGTGGAATTAGAAGGTTCGACAATTTCACTGATTGTCTTACTTCCTTGATTTGATTTTTTATTTGACGCGGTTGTCGTGCAATTCGCGTCGGATTTAGAAGATTTTGTGGAATTAGAAGGTTCGACAATTTCACTGATTGTCTTACTTCCTTGATTTGATTTTTTATTTGACGCGGTTGTCGTGCAATTCGCGTCAGATGTAGAAGATTTTGTGGAATTAGAAGTTGTGTTTTTAGATTTTTCTTCGAATTCTTGTAATGTCAGAGTTGGCACTATTATTTCGATTTCCTCTTCCCTGGTATTGTATACTTGGGTATACGCGATACCTTGCTGGTTCGTAACTAGAGCTTTACCGAAATAAATGCCATCTCCGATTTTAATGCGAGGGAGGTAACCTTCAGAGATTTCTTCGTTTTTTATTCTGACATAAAAGGTTGAAGCTGATCGCGCTGGAATTATTACCGTTTCCGGGCTAGTGAAGTTGATACGCCTGTCCCTCCAATATAAACAGTGTCCCTTATAATCGATCGTTGCCTTAAATCTCTGGTAGAACTCGTTTCCCAGTATTCCAGCCTGTTCGATGGGGAAATCCTCTTTAACTATGTGGAATACGACTGAACATCCTAAGATGTTTACAGAGAGTGACCCTAAGGTATCTACTGGATTCGTCGTTATTCCGTGTAGCTCGAGAATATCCGTTGCATCTACTATGGCACCTGGTTTGACCGATTTTTCTTTTATGAGGTTTGGCTCGGATCCCGTGTCAACTAATAAAGTTGTTGGTGGGTGTAAAGTTGAGGACTCTATCATAATTGTCGGAGGACGACAGCGCCGTTTTAAATTAACATTAGCTAGTCGGACTCGTCCCCTGGCTGCGTTTCGCTTATCACCAGAGCCTTGCGAAGGGCTGCTTTTGTTTGTGTCTCCGGATGAGCCCCGGTTATCGGGAGACTGTTGGAGTTTCCCTGCGCCTTCTGTTTGTTTATATATTCCCGTCTTCTACATTCGTCGATAGTGTGCCCGTCGCGTTTACAATACCGGCACGATTTTTGGGTCTGTTTATTATCTTCAGTCCGTCTGTCTCGCGGGTTGTATACAGCTTGAGCGGGTGGCCGACCCTTATCTTGAGAGGGCCCAGCCGCTTGGTTCCTAAACCAACACGTGTCCGCCGCGTGGCCCGTTCGGTTACAAATTTGGCAGATTACTATGTTTTTCTGTATTGCTGCTACAGTTTCTTTACGTGGCGCTGGTTTATCTACGCGTTTGGAATTTCTTAACTCGTTTATGGCCTTCTGTTTTCTATCTACTTTAATAGCGTCCGTCCCGGCGGCGGTCAATGTTGCATAAGTGGGCTTCATTCTTATTTGTATTTCGGGTTTAAGCCCGTCAAGAAAACTTTCTATGCATTCGCTCTCCGTGGCGGTCCTATCTGCGTCGCTTATTTCTTCGTTGTTATTGCTTTTATGTGCTTCGATTATATGATTTCCGATTTCGCGTACCCGATTTATATATTTAATTATATCTTCGTTTTCTAACTGTACTAACGTCCCGAGTTCTCGTCGTACCTGATTTACTGATTTTGCGGGAGAATATAATTCTTTTAAATATTTGGTTAATTCATTTAAAGTATTAAATTTAACTCCTTGTATCGATCTTTTTGCTTCTCCTATAATTTTCGTTCTAATTAACCTGACTAAGTTTTGTTCTACATTTGAGGGAAGCATAACTAGAGCTTCCTCACAGCTTTCAATAAATTGGTATATGGGAATATTTGTCCCGTCGAATTTAACAACAACTTCGACTGCATCCTTAAGGGATACCGTTTGTGAAGTTCCTATAGGCATGTCTACTTCTTGTGTTGTGCCTTCGTTGGATGTTGTGGATAGATTGTCGTCGCTGTTATTTTCTTGTGTAGGTAAAGGTGGAGGATTTAGATTAGAGGCACTCGACGGGTTGTCAACAGTTTGAATTACAGGATTGGTTTCACCCTTTTGCGGTGAATGCTCAATTGGCATGATTTGACCAAATTACCGTTAGTATCCCACCGCTGTCACCAAAAAGGTATGTTACGTCCAAGTAACATGAGAAATTGCCCTGTTTTAGACCTTAGCTACGGCTAATTAGTCTGGGATACGGGCTCGGTGATTTGATCGTTAAAGATGTGAATTTACGAAGGGGTTTGAGAATGATAAAGAAAATGTAAATGGTGAGTTCCTGTTTGACAACCGGGAGTTCGAATGAAAGGAAAAGAGGTGTTCGCGGTGGTCCGCGCAACACCCTTATTTAATGGGGGAGGATAGGAATTCGCGGTGGTCCGCGCAATTCCCTGGTTAAATTGAGAGGAAATAGAGTTCGCGGTGGTCCGCGCAACACTATCGTAAGGGAGGAAAAATAGCGTTCGCGGTGGTCCGCGCAACACTATGGTGAAGAAGGAAAAATAGCGTTCGCGGTGGTCCGCGCAACACTATTGTAAAGGAAGAATTTAGAATTCGCGGTGGTCCGCGCAATTCTATTGGAGAGACGGAAGTTAGAGTCCGCGGTGGTCCGCGCGACACTATAATGAATGGGAGAGAAGGTGGTTAGAGTTCGCGGCGGTCCGCGCAACTCTAGATAATTTCGAAGACTGAATTTAAACTTACTCTTTACTATAGATTTGAAAAATAACGGAGAGCTGTACAATGTTTCAGCTTGTTCCGGTGTCGTTGAATATTTTACAAGAACTGATTTTTAGAGCACAATTTCGCTCTTTTTATACTAGTGTTTATGCTATCCTTGTCTAAAATTAGGGGTTGGAGAGGGCAAGTTCTTTGGCATCTCATTGGTTTGAACTTACCGTCTTCCCTTTCCTAATTTTCCAGATAGTTGGGGAGAATAGCTCTTATCTCTATACGTTCAAGGTCCATGTCATCCGCCTTCCGTTAGCTCTAGCGCCAGGGCCACCACTCAGGGTTTGCTCTGGTGCCCGAAGGGTAGTCGGATGCTAGGGGCAGTGTGGTGGAGTTACGGGGACGTAACAGTCAGTCACCTTTTTTTTTATTACAACGTTCGATAAGCTTCCTTTGTGAGGATGTAAGTTGATCAATTTTGGCTTCATGATAAAAAGAAACTTAGCGAAGGATAGAAAATAATGAGTAAGCAATATCCAAATTAATAATTTGCAAGTTTTGCACTTTAATTAATGCGACGCGTTAATGTTTGATTGATGCACATGGATGCGAGAAAGGCAGTTGCAATTTTAGGAACAACTTTTTTTAAATGTACGTTGAGATAAACAAGACTGTGCCAAATTCGTTCCTCAATGTCTCATGTCACCCCATAAACGGTACATTTTACGCGTCCATTTTTCCATGAATTAATTCAAAATCAGGATGCGCTTAAATGTTCACTAAAATATAAGACGCAAAATAGAGCTTTTACGTTAGATGTATACTCAAAACATTGTGTAAAAAATGTTTCATCGAAAAGAAGCGTCATGAGTACATAAAGCCCGATGCACACCAAAGCGGCGCGCTGCGACGCGCTGAGCAGCGCAGAGCCGCGCGCCGCTTTGGTGTGCATCGGGCTTAAATCCTCGCATAGGTATACTAGGGGGGCCTCCATGCTCCAGTGTTGACACTTTTTTTACAATACCTACCGTATCGAGTATACGCGACCGGGAGCCGTCAGAAAAACTGTCAACAAACGACCGCGATTCTTAACTCGAAGCACCTCGCCTCAGTTTCGAGACAGTTCAACCGTTCGACTTATTATTATTCTGTGTCGACGTTGCACAGAGGATCCTCAATTCCTACCTAAATTTGTTCCATTTGGCATTGAATACCCTACATAAATTAGACTAGCTTGACATTAATTCTATATATAATATATATATGGCGAAATATATAGCATGGCGAAACCTCAATACTTACACAGATGTGCTGCTTCTCTTTCACTCCACCGTGTCCGCCATGCTAGTTCTATCTCTTTCACACTCATAGGTGAAGTACAGAAGTTTCGTCTTGCCTTAACTCAAGGGACCTTGCCGGTGTCTCGAGGCAGACGAATAGTTAGTTTCATAGTTAACCTGTCTCGAGAAGCTGGTAATGTGCTTGGAGTTAAGAATCACGCTCCCATTTTGACAGATTTTCCGACCGCTCCCGGTCGCGTATCGTACGAGTTCGTTCTCGTAGTTCGGTTCTCGCGATCGGCAATACTCGTAACTGTATACGTTGCTCTCGTGTTTTCGCTCTCGTTACATTTCCGAATAATACTTTGGTTGACCGCGAATTTTGTTCGATGTATGTGTTCGGGGTTTTACGTGCGTGGGTGCTTGTACATGCTTCGGATACGATTCTATTGCTCCCAGGATTGCAATCACTAGTTATCGTAAGTCTTTTGATGTTTATTTAAATATTAAGAGGATCTCTCGACTGTCGATACAAAGCAGATTCCGTGCTATGCTATTGACGTGTGGTCACCGATGTGATCGCAATACACGCGTGCTGACATGCATGTCATCGTACAAGTTAATAGATTTCTCCGATGTGTTCTCGGTAGCTCCCGCGAATTATTCGAATAACTAAAATTAATTTCGTTTTACTCTCGCTCATTCTGTGCTATTTATCGGGCTGCAAACTTATTTTCGAAACCGTTCGCTCTTGCTCAGCCATCGAGTTGCGTTTGTCAATTTTACGCGATCCCAGAGATTTACAGGTTCCTTCCCTTCGTGGATTATTTATATATATATGAATACCGAGTCCCGGACTCGGTATTCAATTTTAAATATTCAAAGTACAAAACTGACAATTAAAAATCGAAAAATCATTATCCAGAACTCACAATTGGAAATTCAAAGCACGACACTTGAGATAAAATTCTCTGAAATTTTTTATAATACAAACAAGTATCCATGAGTTACATAGTTTAAGTACCTACACATTTATCCTTGCGTAATTCATTTTAAAATGACAGAAACTTTGACTCAGTGAATGTGTCTGAAGATACGTTTTTTATTCTCCGTATAACATTCTCCGGAGAATGAACCGCTCTTGTTCAAAAGTTGAACAAAGGTAAAGGAACCGATATAACTTGTACCGAATTTACCCTTCTAGGGTTCTTTCAAGGCGTAAAGTTAGCCACCGATCTTCCCTTCGAACAAACGTAAGGTGCTAGGGCAGTGGACTTTTTTTTTTTTTTACTTTACCTTTGGATCGAGTTGTCTCCAGCTATCTCACGAATTTCCGATAAGCGTTTGACAAGCTCGGCTGAGAACGAGTTATAACTTACGAGTTTTTCGTTTACGAGGTACCCTACTTGGTAACCGAGCCAACCTTCCGTATATAAACTCACAGGAAGTAAAGTTTGTTGTCTCGCGAACACACGTGTTATACGAAAGTTACGTCAAGGGCAACGAACGAACCCAGTCTTCGTACTTCATCGCGTTGATATACTCAGTCAAAATTTTCTTATCGTAGGTAGAGGCATGTCACATGGTATCGTGTGATACTTTGTCGAAGATGTCGGCACCAGGCGAATCGTTAATATTCATTCATAGACCCACAAGTTCTGAAACGTACGAACTTAGGTTCTTGGTAGCCCTCGCAACATTGAATCTGGTTATGAACCTCGCACAGTAACGAAAGCCAATAAAACTTTTCCGAATTTTCCTATCCACCTCCCGATGCTTTTCGATAATTATATATGTATGTGATCGCTGTTTAGGTTAAAGGAAATTAATTGTCAATAGAAAACGACCACAGCGATACCGGAGAGTTCTCGATCGATTTATGAATCACTGTGACTAGCCGATCACGACAAGTAAGTCATTTGCAATATTTCCTGAACTGAGAAAATCGAATTGTTTCCACGCGTTCTCGTCTCAGAATTTTTTTCAAATTCCCTAAGTTCCGTTGAACGATATCCATCGGCTTTTCGTCATAATACGTTTTTTTTTTTTACGACCACGTTGTAAATAATGTTCTTACTATTCTGCGTGATCGTAGTTGGGACGGTCATGAGGCCCTTGCCTTTTAGTACCCGCGCCATTTATGAGATCTAGCTCGGTTAAAAGCTTACCAATAGGGTTCGATAGTTCGCCATTCGGAGAAATAAAGTGGACATAGTTACGGTCCATTAACGTGTTAATGGGTTCATCGTCATTGACACTTGTGGTGGTATCTTGCGCGCTCCTCGTGAGTTATATAACTTTATTTCAGCTTCGACGAAGAGATGAAACGTTTCACGGAAAAACGTTACTCCGTTTTCTCGAAAAACCCTTGAGTAACATTCGATGATAAAATCGAATGATCGTCCTTAAACCTTCTTTGATTTTATGTCCGCGAAAACCATTCGAATTGTGCAACGATACGAGTAAAGATTCAAGTACCGGATACACGGTCTCTTCGCTGGTATCGTAAGTCAAAGCATTCAGGAAATCGATGGAAAATAATTGTGTATTGGAAACACGTTTGTGTGAAAAAATTTCAAATCAATCGTCTACAAGGATATCCAGTGATTAATTATTGAACTTGTAATCTTACACGCGGGCGACATAGCAAAGAGCATACGATATCTAATGCAATTCTTGAAAATCACACTAAAAATGTTAATAATTCAATAAACATTTTTGCAAATGATTGTTGGGCGTCTCTCGGAACAATTTTAACAAAAACGGAAATGTTTTGTTTACATAATTATCAAGAAATTATCATAATAAAACATCTTGAGATGGATACAACATTTTACGCTCGGAATTTCAAAACGCGGACTTTCTCTCTCTCTCTCTCTCTCTCTCTCTCTCTCTCTCTCTCTCTCTCTCTCGCACGCTGCCAACTCGACAACCCTCGTACCAAGCGTACTTTCCGCACACTTCACTACCAGAGTAACGATAGCCGCCCTCCTTAAAGTGATTGCTACTAGCAAGTTATTGCAAATTCCACAAACTTACGATCGTCAATTTCCTCACTAAAAAACCTGAAGACACATTTAAACGGATATCGATCGGGAGATGGATTTGCTGCGGTTTTGAATGATGCTGCAGAAATAGCTAGCAGCTTGCAAATAAAACCCACATTTCCAGAATGTAATAAAGTTCATCGACGACGGAAACGCGTGCAGTTTTACTACGTGCATACCGACGGAGCGATTTGCAAACCGAAAGATAACTTTCATACCAATAGATTCTATTCCGTTTCCGATCAAATTCTGTTTTCCATCGATGACCGATTTGCTCAATTAAATGAACACGGAGACTATTTTGGATTTTTGTTGAACATGAGTGCACTTACAAAAAATTGGATAAGGAGAGCAGGTTGTCACGTTTTATAACTCCTTCTGAGCCACGAGAAAAAATCAGGATACTGATAACATTGAAATGAGCGAATAACTAAACGTTCTATCTTTGCATGAAGACGGCATAATGATTTCTTTGGAGGGTTTAAATAATTTATACAATAACCGACTCGTAGCAGTCTATCCGAATACGTTGGTAAGTTTGCCGAAAATTCTAACGTTATCGATATCAGTTGTCAGTGTAGAAGTGTCGTTTCCTGAGTAGAAATTGATAAAGAATTATCAACTAATAGAGCCTGTTATCTTATTATTAATTATAGGGAAACTATAATTTGTATGGTGTTAAATTTTAACAACAGTTCACCAAATGATTACTCTGTGAAAAATGATGGATAATTAAGGTTGTTTGTTCAAATTAAAATATAATTGTTTACAGTTGGTTAAGTGATTTTGGATTCTTTTTCGGTTTGCTTGAGTTGTTTTATACTCAATTCAGTTCTTTTGACTTCCATAAGGCTGCTCTGTTAATTGTAACAATTGTTGAATAATTTAAGCGCGGTTAGTGAAGTCGGGGGAAGCTTATAGCCCGTTTGTCTTGGAGTGTTATTGCGTCTAAAGCCAGCTCGTTAGTCATCCAGCATAGAATTACGATGAAAAACATTATCTAAATACGGCAATCCGTCTCCGGATGATTTAAATCGCTCACGGAATTCCTCGACAAGGCGACATATTTGTTTTTTTCTCAACCTCATTGTGGTCATCTAGACGCAAATCCTTTAATATTGACCTCCCGTAATCCATCGACTCCGGCGCCTCATAATCTGTCGACTCGCAATTCAACGACGGTAATCCCTAAAAAGAGCTGCAATACTCGAAAGAAGTATTAGTTCTACCGGCAGGATGGAAATTACGATGACCTCGTCTCGAGTGTTTGCGGCTAACACATGGCAAATGCAATCTTTCTATGTCGCGTCTACGTTTTTCATACACAAACGATGTATCGTATAAAAACGAGATAAATAACCCTCCTGCAATTAGTTATTTGTAACGTGCAAGGATACCTCAATTCGTTAATGCGTTTTTAGCAGAAAAATCCTTTTTCAGTCTTTTTCATAAAAACGTTGAATTATTTCCACGCTAATTGTAACAGGCAAGGATACCTGAATTAATGAATGCGCTTTCAACAGAATAATCCTTTCCCAACCCTTTTCATAAAAACGATAGGTTATTCCTGCGCTTCTCTTCTAGATGAAGAGACTGCTTTGGATAAATAGGTGTGACTAAAGCTTTATTATAGAACGATATATTGGCCCTGTCGTATGGTACGGCTTACCCGTTAAATTGTTTTAAGATAAAAATTCGCGTAGTACATAAAATATCGTTGACACCTCGCGGAAATGTAATATAGTTCAGATATTTCGCCGTACTAACCCGTGTACAAATATTTCGTGTGTGCGTTCTATACATATTGTCGCTAGCATAATCCTCAGAGTTTTTCTGTTGAAACGGTGGCATCCTCCAGTAGACTTCTTCTTTGTCTTCTTTATTAAAAGTCGAAGCTTCATCAACAATAAGTACGCGAAGTATCTTGTTATTTGAAAAGTTGCTATAAAGTCTTAGGGAAATATGCAAAAAGTTTCAGTGTCAAAAAAAAAAGTCAGCGAAGTCTGTGCGAAATATGTAAAAAGTTTTGCTATCTAACAAAAATCTCTGAAATTTTCCCAAAGAATGCGAAAAATCTAGAGCGTTCTTTCGTGGTAGCACTGAGTCTTGTGTGCACAAGATTCACAAGAATCAAAGTTCTGAACGAACTTCGCAATTCATAAGATACTCGTATCCTAGATTGTTCGTTCTAGGTAACCTTAATATGTTATTAAGCGATGCTTATCAGTTATAAAATAACTTGTCTGTCCCGGTTAATGGAAATTAAAAACAAAAAGACATTATCTGTATCGTAGTTTTTAACGATAACAAAATTCAAAACAATTTCCTGCGGATACACAGTCTGAAACTTTGCGGAAAGTATTAATCATTCCTGCTGTTCATGTACAATTATCCGTATATTGTACACAACTAAAATCTAATTTGATTTTTCATACGTTTTAGATGTATACAGTGTGACATTTTTTTTTTTTTTCAATCAATAGAAAATGAATATTTTACGGTCAATGATCCCGCCTGTTGTTAAAAGTTGTTCGCTTTCCAGTCCAGTAAAGTGGTAACTTTACTGGATCGTATCGAACAACTTTTAACAGCAGGTGGAACGTAAAGTTACCGCTTTACTGGACGTAAAGTTACCACTTTACTGGACGACGTAATCAACAACGACGACTCAGTTTGCCTTTCTCGTCTTTTAGCGATGTAACTGACAGAGGAATTAGATGTCGGTACATAATGTAAAAGGGTTTTGTTCAAGCGCTCTCAAAGAGCTGTCCAACGCTACTCGCTAGTAGTATTTGACAGTCCATTGGCAGATCAACGAAGGCTAAACACTCCTGCTTGTTAGCGTGACAACGAGACAACGAGTCTTATCAGATTTTCATCGACTCAGCATCAGAGGTTAATGGATTGTTTCTTCAACCAAATGCTGTATCGGGAGACTAGTTGCACCTAGAAGATTTCATTTTTCTTGCCAATAATTCAGTGAGCGTCGCCGAAAGTTCTGCAAAGCTTTTTTTGTTTCGTGGTTATGATATATCGAGTATCACGTGTATGCACTCAGTTTGAGGTTCATTTTCCTGGTCAGTGATGTAGTGGCCGAGGAGGAAAGCAGGAGTGTTTCGCTTTCGTTGATCTGTCAAAAGGCTGTCAAATGCTACTCGAGGTTCGTTTTATTATTCAGTGACGTAGTAGCCGAGGTATTCTACCTTTTTCTATACGAAGTGACATTTTTCGATATCGCAAGTGATGCCGTGAATGTTCCCTACGAAAATGACGGTAAAGTGTCGCAAGTAATATTTCCAGGTGTAAGAGTATACGATGCTATTACCTTCATATACAGTGTAAATAGTATTGATGAGATTGATGAAAAATTCTTAGCTCATGAATCACTGTAAAGTATTCGGAGCGTAACTAAACTCGAAAGGAAATGGTTCTGAATTGAAAAGTTTCTCCGTCGATTGTGAATGATACAATGAGCTTCTTACTTAATAGATCCGTCGGGATCTGCCAATATCCGCGCTCCATGTCAATCATGAAGAAAACGTAAGTGTCGTTAATTTCTTTGGAGCATCGTGCATTCTTCGGATAGATTGTGATGAATCTTCGATGACCTAGTTTAATTTCCGGTGAACCGTAGGGTGAAGAATAAGACTCGACGATCTCATTTCCTAGCACGGATTCGATTTGTTCTTTTATATGATCACCTTCGTTGTATCGGAATATCGATACGCAACTAGACGAAAGAGTTACTCCAGAGTTATATGGATGATTTGCTTGGCGGTTCGTGTTTGTGACAGGTTTCCGCGGCCATTGAAAATTCATCTCAAGCGTTGAACTAGGTTGAAACCCTTAAGCTATTCCTGTGGGAGCTCTTGGTTAATTTCGTTAAGATCCGTGACAGGATAATCTTGCTATTTATACAGCAAGCTTCGTTGATTAAGCGTATGTAAAATCTCTTTATTCCCCAGGTATAGGATTCCATTCTCGAAGTCGTTTAACTTGCACTGAGTAACTCACCAAGTGTTGTTCGTCTCTTGTATTCATAAAACGATTAAAAGAACATAATTACGTTTTACGATAATGTACTCTTGATAAGTATCTATTGTATAAAAGGCAAAGTACTCGTAGATTGTTTACACCTCTACAAGTGAGAAAAACTTGAAGAACCTAAAGTTTCTAGAATAGAAGATTGTCCTACTGCCTACGTGTTATACTTGTTCATCATATATTTAATGATAACCATGATTCACTTTTTCCATATGTTAATAACTGTAGATAGACATTCGGTGATTTAGATTAATCTTGATTACTCTCACGTTCTCATTAAATATTTAGCAAAGAGCTATGTACTTAAAAAAACGCGCACTTAGATACGGGTAATCATAGAGTGCAACGTTTTGTAATATCATTTTTACAAAGAAACGTAATCTTTAACAATCTTTTCAAGTGAACATCCATAGCAGCAGGAAATAGTAGAAGGCAAAAGGAGATCTCAATAATTGTTTAAACCTAACAACGATTAACCCACTTATTTGTTTCTGAACTATGTAAATTATGTTATCCGTACGATCAAGATAAAGGCTTAAGGTGATGTGACACTTTGCCCACCGCACACGCCTCAAGCCCGTTCGGTATAAAAAGCAGGAAATGCTGATTTTTCGATGGTGTATAACATTTATTTAAAAAAAATTAATAGTATCCCACTGTGTTTATCAGTTTCGGGGGGAAGTTCTAATTACTTTGGTCCATGTTTACCTCCCTAGAAGCTGTAATATAGCTTTTGATACCAACTACGTTATGTCATTTCACAGTAAAGTCTCAGAAACTTGGACAGTTGCTTCGGTACCATACAACATTTCCTTTGATTGATTTTGGCCATAGTAAATTGTACACTTCACGTTTATTTGTAAGGTCTGTATATAAACTTTGCCACTCCGAGTTTCAGTATTGCGAGATGTTGAGAGTGTCTAATTAATTTTACCTTGCTGCCCAGAACCCTCCGTCCACTCAAGTTTGTAAACAGATTTCTGTATTCGACATTCGACACAGCTTGCTCCTTTCTTCTTTTACTGCGTTTACTATTTTGAACGAAATTCATTTTGAAGTATGATTGCTTCAATCGCCATCGGGAAATTAGATTCTGATGTTCGATGAACAAGTCCTTCGACAAGATTGGAAAGAGATGTCAACTGGAAATTATCTATTTCTTTCATTCATTGTTTTTTTAATTACAAATTATTTTAAAGAGTCAAGCAAAGATATCAATGATGGAATTAACTTCTTTATGAATTTTATTCACCTGTAGGAACAAAATCTTGTGTTTATCAGTGTTTCCTTTACAACATTCGTTAATAGATTGCTTCCATTACAATGTTCATCTACTTTTTTTGCTAATTCAATTTTTATATTATACAATTACAACGATGAATATACGCCCTAACGTACTCTCGTTACATCAAGGCAACGTCTTGTATGCTCGATTGACCTTAAAGTGCTTTCTCAGGTTTCAATTCGAAGATTGTAGCATTCGTTATTACTAATTATCTTTGATTATAATTATTTGTATACGACATTCCGAACAAAGTAGTCAAGTTATCCTGTCAAGAGTGGTTGTAAGCATCAAGCAGCGCATCTACTTTGTCTTGTCATCGTCATTTTCACCACTTTCACATTGAATATCCGATAAATTCGCGTCTCAAATTGAATAACACGATTAATTGATACGCGATCTTCGCGTATTTTGGACGATTCAGCGATTCGAATCTCCATCTAGGTAACGATGAGGATATGCTACGCAATGCTTCACTCGTCAGCTGCCAATTAATTTCATGGTTCGAGTTGGAAATCGAGTACCGTCTGATTTTGATATATATATATATATATATATATATATATATATATATATATATATATATATATATATAATAGTACTGCGAAGGGCGTATTCATCTTCAATTACGAGACGTTACTCCAGACACTTAGTCAGCCAACTGGCAATATCTGATTATCGGAAAGATTCGTGAATTGAGAAGTGAGGACAGGGCCCGAGAGCATAAGTTACAGCATTCATTCGATGCTTTTTATCCGGTTTTATCGAACAAAGAGAAGGCGGCTTCTACTTTATCAGAGCCGCGTAGTATAGATTTTCAAATTAGTTAATTCAATCGCGATAGTTTGTCCTCGTTCAACGACGATGAATCACAACCTGGTCGACATCAACTGAGATTCGCGTACCGTGTTTAGTGTTTTTTTTGGTTTGTTTGTGGTCCTTTTCTTGCCGGAACGGTAAAAGGTTTTTTCCGATTGTTGTTCGATGTACGTATACCAAGCGAGTCGAGAGTTTCTACGTTTCAAGCGTCATTGCTTAATAATTTTTAATACCACGTAGATGCAATTAGTGATTTCATAACCGCTTCACTTTGGTATCGAGTCTTTGGGGAATGTCATCGATTTAGTGTATCGTAGCGTGACATGATATTGTTTTATGTGAAAAGTGCAGTTTTGCGAGGGTGTGGGGTTATTGGGAAGAAAGCCGTGTGGTACGAGCCGAAATTACTGCAGTATTTTTCATATATTATTTGCAGTCTTGTTGTGCCGTAGCGATCCCAACGGTCCACTTGGTAAATTGTGTGCAACCATTATGCCGTTTCGGTATGCATGCTCGTGATATAGAGAGAGAGAGAGAGAGAGAGAGAGAGAGAGAGAGAGAGAGAGAGAGAGAGAGAGAGAGAGAGAGAAGTTATTGAATTCTTTTTATCGTTTTGACTGTCATTTGTAAATTAAATTGCAAATTTCACTGAATCTAATTTTATTTTATTGTACAGTTGAGAATTATTGAAATTTTATTTGGAATATTTATTATTCGGGAATTTTCTTTTCAATCTTTTCATTTAGTGAATTAATCAATTCCCATCACTCGTGAGTCGTATAATTGTGTTAAATTTAATGAACTTCCAGTTCCTAAATTTAATGCAACCAGTTCCGCGCAGTGGTTCTTAACCTTGTTGGAGGTACTGACCCCCACCAGTTTCATATGCGCGTTCACCGAACCCTTCCTAATTAGAAAAATAAAACACGATTTACCATTAAAACAAGATTTTCACACAAAAACATAATAATTAATATAGACGATGAGGGCGGGTTGATTTTGACCGCCGCCGAACCCGCGAGACTGACTCACCGAACCCCTGGGGTTCGATCGAACCCAGGTTAAGAACCACTGCTCTAGCGTGTTGAAACGACTTGTAATAAACCGGACAATACGCAGCTTGACCATCCACAACTGTGATCATTCCTCATGCGTAAGCATCTTGCGTACGTTAAAGAAAATAATAAAAATAGAGACCAAGCTACAATTAGCTTAGATTTCTGGTTTTAAAAATTTTACAGAAATATAGAATACAAAGAAAAACTTACTAATCGTGCTTATGATGATCATTGGTGTTAACACCTCTATCGACGTATTAAAAAAAACACGACGTTTCTTCAGTGATAAATATATTTTTTATGTTTTCTGGAATTATTATCTTCTATCTGAAACTCTAATGCTCCTAGGAAACATACCTAAACCCATAAATTATAGTGAAATCTACTTAATGATTTGTTTTTTTTCTTTATTTTCAAGAGAATGGATGATTGGAAGTCGATAAAGAACGGTGATGGCGTGAAGGAAGAAAGAGCTTTTACATGTCTCGACAGAATGACAAGTCTCTACCGTTTTAACGTGGATCGATACGTCTTCGTTGAGCGATGCACGCGGTTAGAGTTCTAAACCGTAATAGAACACTACTCAATGTCAGGGAAGCTAATAATCGACGAAGTAATGCTCTCGTATGTCGGTCAGTCACGAAAGCTCGAATTTATCATGAGTAAGCGCGTTCTACGACCCCAAGTTATAAACGAAAGAGCCTACAACGTTGCCATCAATTTACTTTATACCAAATCCCATCAATCGAATTATACCAGAAAGGATTCAACATCACCGATGAATACGTTAGGAATCCAGATTACACGTGTACGTGTATACATAGGTTCTTAAGATGGCTAAGGAATTAATGAATAAGATAGAGAAAGTAGAGAAGAAATGTAGAAGAAGAGACACGATTATACTTTTTTCTTCTCAACACGCTCAATACCGAAACGATTACGTGTAGCAAATGGAAATGACTCACGAATAAAACAGAAGCTGGAATAATGCAAGGCGAACACGCGATCTGCCAAAAGCTCTCACTCTCGTGATAGCCCCGACTTAGAACCAACCTGATAGAGTGAGTGAAAGTTGTATAATGAAGTCATACCTCTCTATCCTATATCCATTTTCTTCTTCGTTTTGAGACAATTTTACCAAGTTTCATTGCATTTGCGGTTTCCAAATGTACATGATTGTGCTCGTACATTACAGAATGTAATCATTGAACGGTTATCAACATTTATATTAAAAGACATCAACAAATTGTTTGTTTTATCATAATTTTATAATCAGAAGAAAAATCCACATGAAACACAGGTTAAGTTAATATTAATTATCCGAGAGAACATTTTTAGATTCTATTTTGATTTGCAAATGTCTCATTAAACAGTAAATTGTTTCGAAAGTTTCTTGAGGCCTAAAGTCAGATCGAAGCAGATTGATCAGTGTCTATGCCTCCTGATCTTGGAAAAGACGTGGAGTCAATTAAAATATTACAATCAAGATCCTTGATTAAGCCTTAAGGTCGCTGTGATATAGAGACTCTTGTATACTCGGAGTCGTAGAAGTTTCATTGCATTTGCATTGTTGAAATGATCTTAACGAGCCTTAAGGCGAAGCAAAATGTCAATATTTACGCACATTAACTGTTTCTCTATCACTCTATCGTGATGCGCTATTTAGTTCTATCTTTCTCAAACCCATACACAATCCAAATCCCCTTAACTGGGAATTGGAAGTAAAGATGAGGTTTTTGTGGATTAAAGTAGAGTTTTTTAAATTATTCGTCTTAACGGACTTATTACAAAAGATCTAAAAGTGTTATTATGGTAGAATTTCTTTATGATTTTAGTCGAAAATATGTAATTAGTACTTAATCGTAAATTTATGTTAACCATCACGAACGTACGCAGTACCCATGGGATTATCTTATTATTTTATTTTATTATATTATTTTATTATATTGTCATTTTATATTGCGTGTTGTTGTGTCGTTTGTTAGGTTAGATTACTGATGAATGACCCGAAGTTTGCCAAAAACCAAAACGACGAGTAAACAGCTTTATTCATATATCGCTATTTTTTTTAACGTATTGTATAACTAAACTGATTTTGTTATTACGAATATATTATTCCATTAACGAAAAGAAGTTATTCAAAGCTCGTCAATTATTTTTACTTGAGAACTTCATCAACATTGAATGTAAATCTAAATTTGTTGTACATCAATAAAATTTTTATTAATTTTGAAAGAATCGACGACATAAACACAATGATACGCATCAAACGTATTTCGAATTAAATGAATTTCTCCTCTTTTTCGTGTAGAAAAATACGAAAGAACAAGACGAGGTGTTGTCTCATACTAAAACTTAACCCGGGAAATGGCGAAATTACCTTTACGACGCCTTTTCTGTGTCCCGTAGCACATTCGCCGGTACTTTGTCGTGTTTTTCTCTTCCGTTCTACACCGCTTCCACTAGGAAAAGGGGTCGCTAGATTAACGACAAAAGCAGAAGTCTCTTATAGATTCGTGAGATTTGGCGGATTTCCAAGAAATCAGGACATTCATTATCACCCTAGGACATCCTCTCGTCACGTTCTAAGAAGGAAGTATAATGAGGTTGGTACTGAGGTGACTCTAACTACCATCCGCCGTTTATAATTATTCCGTGACTGGTAATTACCACGAAGCCCAAGAGGTCCGTACACGTAGACTGTACATTTACGCTACGTAATATTGACGTGTGCTCATCAAAGTCGTTGTGTGCGTGGAATATGCTGGAAAGATCAAAGTATCCAGGAGAATATAGGTTCAGACAGTATTTTAGCGGAAGCACGCGCAATTAAAAGCGCATTACAGCCGTTTGTTCGTACTCGTCGTGAATGTAAAAAAGGAACTTCACTTGCATCCCAGTGCAGCGGAGGAAAGACTGGTTATTGACTCCAGGATTCGTAGAATTTCGCTTGCTTGTAAAAGAAGATTAGTTTCTATGAAAAAATTCGAGATTTTCATGTCAGAATACTTGAAATTGCCTGAAACGAATTTTAAAAAAAGTGGTTTGTGTCTGTGTACGCCAAGCTAGAACAATTTAAATCTCAATAACTTAAAAACAGTTTTAGGAAACGGTTTGAAATTTGACACGCAATTAGAAAAATTACGTTCCCTTATTTGTTACAATTGACGCAACAAATGGAGCAATTGTTTAGATTTTATTAGATGTGGGAGTTTTTAAAAAAGCAACTGTATTCGCGCTTTAGCTCCCGCAAATTTTCAGCTAAAAATTTGAAGGACGATTGATAATGAATTAATCCGAAAAGTGACTTGTCGGATACGGATATACAAACGGACATTATTTTTAACCACTTACCTTAACGTTTTGTACAATTTCGAGTATCTTTACATTTAAATCTCAAAAATAAATATTTTTATGAAAACTTCTTCTGTGAGGAAGTTAAATGTAAAGCAACCGAAGCGATATTTTTTTCGTAACTCTCTCAGGTAAATCAACCTTCTTCCGAGAGATCCGAACACAGGACGATTCTCCGGAGCGTGTAACTCTGTCGTGCTTTCCCATTCCGCCGCGGGCTTTGAACTTTAATGAACTTCTCAGTGATCTAGCCGCAGCGAGGAGACGGCGAGTAGAAGTTCGCCGCAGCGGCTCTCACAAAATTAGTTTATGTGGTATAGGTAAAATACGTTGAAAAAAAAAAAACAACGTATGATGCATTTGAAACCTCGAAAAGTTTTTATACACCATGTCGTGTGCTGATTATAATCGTTGAAGAAAAAACTTGTATCCATTTACAAAAATTATATTTCTTACGACTCCGGGATTTATGGAAGGAAACAGAGATTTTCTTCGTAGACTATCGTGAGTATGCGATGGCGACTTCGTGCTATTTAATATATCAAGGAAGTAGAATAGATATAGGACATTGTTTAAACATTTAACGACAATCACTTTCGTTATTAGTTGTATTACATTTACGTAATACGACCTTTGACCTTTGGTAATTAATGAATTACACATCGCCTAATTCAGAGAGGAATATTTCTAAAGCATTAACGACTCGTTCAATGATTGAATTTTAACAAAATTGATTGTTGATAATAATTGGATCTCTATACATTTTTTTTACTACTTCATAAAGAAAATTTCCGTTCCAAGATCTTTTTTTTTTGGAATCTTAAGAATCAGGATACTTGAAAAGTTGTCTCAAGCATCCAGGAAAGTGGTTTAAAAAAAATGTCGTGTGTGTGCGCGTGTGTGCGTGTGTGTGTGCCATTGACAAAAAAATAATTTCTTATCACTGGAGTAAGAATTGAACTATCAGGCTAGACTTAATCGTACCAGAGAGTCAGCTGCGACCCTTTCATCATGATGAATTTAATTGAAATTCGTTCCATTTTTAATATTTAACGAGTTAAATTATTTTTCAAAAATGTAAAATGACACAAATACGGTAATTCGTATGAATTTTGAAGCTGACAAGTATAGCTGCCAAGTGTAATTTAGACCAAGGTCGTATGATATTTGAACAGAATCGACAAAGCGGTATAAAATTTATTTAAAAAATTTCGTAAATAATTTTATTCGATTTAACTCTCATAACTCGAGATCAACTTGAAGTATTCAGCTGAAATTTAACGCGACGGTGAACCACTTACAACCCAGCTGTCGTAATGAATTAAAGTCGGAACAACTTGACAATTAAAACTAGTTTAATGTTTCTCAAAAATGTAAAACGACGTAAACACTACGTTGCGTGTTTGCCCGTATCTACGCAGGATTGTTGCAGTTACGTATTGATAAAGGCTGAATAATTGATTGACTGCGGTGATTAGCGGTACTTATCACTTTGTATTGGTTGGTATAACAAGAAAACGTGTAAGCGAGACGTTACGCGCGTGAGTGCTTAACGGATATAGCGTAATAGACTCTGCTTCATTTTGAAATTACCGAGGGACCTATCAGATGGGAGAAGGGGGAAGGAAGGATGGAAACGTCTTAAAGCATCTCGAGCATCGTGAATATTAAAAACTGCACGAAAACGAATTTGTCGCGAACACACTAACTCGTGTAAATTTTAAGCTATCCAATTGAAACTTCCTACACAAGCAGAGTAACGATCAAGATTGTTTGGAATTAAGTTTGTCGTGGAATTGACAATAGATATCAAAAGTTAAGAAATTTGCTATTACTTTTAAATCGTTTATTCGCTAACAAACTTCGATGAGATAAGAGCGAGTGGTATAAATTATTTAAAGAAGCGAAGTACAATCTTGCAAATTGCTTTCTCATTATTTTCCACTTTTTATTGAAGCTTTCTCTACGCGGAAGTGAATATCGATCAACGTACTTCCTCATATTAGCGCTAATTTTGTGAAAGTTGGAAAATAATGAGGAAACAATGTGCAAGATGTTCAATTTTCCATGATCTTCTGTAATGAATAAGACATTAATGTATAAATCAATGCTGTAAGCAATTATGACGATACAGTCGAAGAGAATTAAGGTATTCGGATCCGATATACCTTCGGAAAATTACATTTTTTGGAATTTTCAGACGTTTTCATAGATTGCCCAGTTCAGGGATGTCCAGTCGCTTCTAACGTGCTGGGTTCTAAAATCGAGATGAGTGTTCATTCCTTTTTGTTTTCTATCGTTAGATTTAATATTTCGGGAATCTTCAGTACTTCCGTCTGTGAATAGAAAAGAAATTTAAGTTTTTAATTGATTTGATTAGCAATATAATATTATTTTTTTATTTATTTATATTTTTTCTAATCTGAAGAAGCTGATGATTTTTTTCATATTGACAAATGAACAATCCTCAAATGGACAATCTTCTACGAATAATATTTACGAAGGGAAAAACAGAGAATTTTGTTCCGAGACAATATTAACTCATCAATTTGATAAACTTCGTTTCGACGTCCCTTCGTCTAGGTTTCCGTATTTGCAACCAGGCCGGAAGATCCTGTATTCGATGGTGGAGTGAGCTGCCAGCCGGAGATAAGCTTCCTCTTCGCGTAGCGTACCCTGCACCATCCACTCTCGAAGAACTTTTATATTTTTCCCCACTATCGAAGCAACTGCGTCGTTGAAAAAAAAAAAAGTGAGAGGAAGCATGGGAAAGACAGAATGAAAGACCCAGACCGACCGCGGAGTACATAGCGTCGTTCGTGCAGTCAGCTCGTTCCGCGGATAATTCGTTTCGTCGAATCGATTCCAATCGCCTAGACCGCGTGGCGCGCCACTCCGTGTGTCCCACACCCTCAACCTATCCTTCTATACTTTATTGGCCCGAAGAAAACGAATCGGCGACTAAAATAAGTCGATTGTATCCTTGCTCTGCTTCTCTTGCCCGTTCGCTCGTGAGAGTTTTCGATTGCCGAGAAAAGAGCAAGGATATCGTACACCGGAGACAAGTTTCAGATGAAGAAGGGAGGTCACCACGGAACCGAGAAAGCAATTTACCAGGATGGTCCTTTTGAGATATAATTCATAAAGAGCAACGACTCACCCTCACTGATATTGTATCAAGCATACTCAACCTCGTCGAGTCGTGTTGTCTTGGACGACTGATCCAAATATCCTATTTCGAATCGAATCTGTTACTTTTTCATTATTTATCTCATTCATTTTACAAAAGGTACTTTGTCCGTCGATGAAAGGTTTAACTGGAAAAAACGTTATTGCCAATAACATAAATGTTCCGATATGTACTTTGATTCAAGGAGCAACGATGTTTTTAACATAAGAAATAAAGTTGATATAACGTAGCCTTCGTGAAGGGTTTTAACCGATTGCAGGTCCACTTGGTATCTCAAAATATCTCGAAATATCTTAAAATCACCGTCTTTCTTTTCGAAGTTATGATCATCAGTCGTGTAGACATCGAGTGGAGTAAGATGGTTGTACCGGATACTGCAATACAGTACGCATGAAGACTAGAGTCTTACTGTATTTTGTATACATTTCTTTTAAAAATTGCCTTCTTTCGTTATCGAAAAGAGTTGAACTTATGTTTGTAAAATGCTCTCGTCACAGGTATCACGTAACAGCAAAATGTTAAAGATTCGTTCGTTAAATTTCATTAAACTTTCTCGATGTGAGATGCGAGATGTTATATTTCAAACTTCTGTTGTTTATCATCGTCTCATCGTTATCATCGCATCGTACAATCTCTGACCCTTTAGGTGGTTTATTTTGTACTCCTGATACGCTACGCACTCCAGCTTCCACCTCTTCTTCTCTCTAGGTTCGTTAAGTTTCTTGAGATCTGGAATAATGGGGGCGGCCCTCATTATCTTGAACCACTCACCCCCCTTTCCGCCCATTCCCGCCTTTCCGCCTCTTCTTGATTTAAGTATACGGCAATAGCGGCAGTGGTAGTGAGACATTTTTATTATATAGCGAAAAAGGAAAATAGCAGAAAGTATCTACAAATGGATCGATAGATGGCATGGGCTTATCGCTTTTTATTTCGAGTCGATACTTCTCAATAGCCTACGTACATTATCAATCATCATTACTTTCAGCACCTTCTTCCAATATATTTCAGCCTGTTGAAAAGGAACGAGACTGTAAGAAGGGGACGTATCGGTGAATGTGCCGGTAGCAGGGTCGGGTATCCTCTTGGGGTATGCGACCCATGGTGCGTCGGTATGTAAAGAGACCATGAAAGTTGCACCTGGATACACTTTTTCAATCGATCAACCGTCGTCTAGCTTATCCAACCTCTCATTGACGGATAATATTTTCAATATTCCATTATCAAGAATACCGAGACATGAATTAATTTTCAAATTTATACCGTGATGCACATTAACGTATTAAATTCTATGGTGTTTTGAAAAACTTCATTATCGGAAGTTATTTAATACGTCAGATGAGGGATAGATAGATTTTTTTATTTCTCAGGTATCGTAAAGTGTCGCCTCAATGTTACTGCTTAAGGATTTGAGAACATTGTTGAAAGATGCATTTTCAAAAAAGGTTTTTACAAATCTTTTAAATCATCGTTGATATTCGTTTTTACAGCGTATTTTCTTTTACGGTTATTTTCTCGAGTGTATTGCACGAATATTATGATTGATCGTCACAGCGATGCCTTAATCCCTTAAGGAATTATTCTATTAAAAGAATTTGACACGGAGCCATCAAACATTACGGTTCATGTTACAATTATTCACGAATATGGACGAAGGACAATCTAATTTTAAAATTGAACAGATTTTCACTCCTTCGTTAGCAAGCAGTATCGATGCTGATAAAATAATTAATTTCCAATATTTCAGGCATTTAGAGAGATAAAAGTACATATGAACACAGCACGTATCTTATACCAGAACCTTGGTATCCGCAAGGCTGTTGTTTAGTTTTGAACGTATACGAACGTTGTATGAAATCGATACGAACTAAATGGAAAAATGCAATATCTGTCATCGGCAAGTCGTGACTGTATCTTTCGCTTTTATAGAGATAATATAGCACATGTATATGTATAGCGACTAACGAGTACTCGTAGATCAAACAGTTTCACATGAATGCTTCGGGAGCTTGAAAGAACTGGGTCACAGGATACGAAGCTAAAAATATTACAAAAGTTTCGTGTAAACACCAACAACTACGTATGATGTAACAGAATGTTCTATAAAAAAAAAGAAGGATTTTACTATTAATTTGCATCGTTAAATCAAACTCGAGCTGAATAAAAATGTATTCATTCTAAAAGTTATTTAATTGAACATATAGAAGGCCTTGGGCAGATGCACGGATACAGCAGCATTTCCAATGAATTTGGTACATGAGGACAACGGTACGCGCCCTGTACTGCTCGACTACTGCATTAAACAATTGATAGTTATTCGACAAACAAGAAAAAACGACGATAACATCATTCAAAGGGGCGAACACATATCCTACGATATCAGAAACGAGAGAATCACGTGACCCACGTCACATTCTTACGCCACACGCCGTAACGTCATCCCGTCAATCTTCCACCAAACGCAGAAGTAACCACGTGACATTACGACACTCCCCTATCATGCGCAGAAGTGACCACGTGACATCACGACACTCTCCTACCACGTGCAAATAGCGGCCACGTGACCTTACGTCATCCATTTTTCACATCCTTTATAACTCGGGAATCCTTCGAACTATAAAGCTGGGTACGCAACGTATCGTAACAATTTACCTTTGGTTATTTACCGATTGCGATTAAAGTTTTAACGATGTTTAGATTCGGTAAAACTTCCGATAGTTATTAAACAACCGATAGCTATTTAACGAATAAAGGGAAAAAATAAAAACATAATTTAAAAGAGCAAACACATATCTTAAGAAATCAGAAACGCGGGAATCACGTTATTCAACGTGACGTTCTTACGTCACGCACTTTTTTACAATGTCACGACATTGTGTCGCTCTCCCATTACGAACAAATAACGTTCGAGAATCCTTTGAGCTATAAAGCTACAAGTTTAGGACACACATCGAGCAACAATCTGCCTTTGTTATTGACGATTTTGGTCAAAGTTGTAACGAGTGTTAAGATTTCGTCAAATTTTTGCCGTTTTTTTTGTTGAAATGTCGTAAATCTTCTAAACTTGTGCAATTCTCGAGAACTCAAGCTGAATATTTTTACATAGATTAAGTACTGATCAATATTGTTTGTTATCCATTTAAGCGAAAATCGATCAAGAGCTTATAATTTTATGAATTTTTTTTTCTTTTTCCTCATTTTTTAGTATCTTTTACAAAGTTTTCTTTACAAGAAATCCCAAATTCATAAACGTACTACCTTAAAAAGGTGACGTTGTAAAAGGTGGTAAATAACGAGGAAGCGATTTACAACGTTCGACTTTACATCTTTGTTTGTTGTTTGTCTTTTTGTGGATGTGCGTATTTCCTACTGAATTAAATACCTGTCTTAAGCATGCAGTACTTACGAGAATAAGGCCTTAAGGTGTGCAAGAAGGAACATCTAGCACAGTGTTATATCACAACATAAAAAGCACTGGGAGTACTGCTGTGGCTACTACGCGACCTTCGCAGATTGACATCAAAAGTCACCACGCAGCACATGCCGCTCTACACTTATCTTAATTAATTAAGTTCCTCGGTCTCTATGCTTCTTCATCCCTCAGTGCTGCTTTTTAATTCGTACCTGTACCTCCACCCGTTGTCTCTTATCTATAATGCTGCTGCTGCTGCTGTAGTTTTTGCAGCTTCCGCGTACATTGACTCGACCTGTTGTTCCATTATTCCTTCGTGAACTTTTCTAGCTTCCGTTTTATTTTGCATACGACGACTTTGAGTTGATGACAAACGATAGATTGGCCAGTCGAAGTAACAATTTTGTCAGTACCGTCAGATCCGATATATTCTATCGATTTAGGACCGGGCTGATTTGCCTATTCGACGAAAAGAGGGGGCCACTTTCGGTCGAATAGGTGGGTTCATCGAAATCGTGGATGTCAAATTGACGGGGCGCGACAATAGACTGAAACTTTTCGTGAATTTCTAGAAACTGCATTTTATAAAAATTACGAATTAGGATTTTTTCGAGGTTTTCTTTTTCCCAAAAGAAGAAAGTAAAGAGCTCGTATTGAGGGACAGCTGGACATTATTTTAACGGGGAAGCGTTCTCAGAAACATTTTTTAAGTTCTTTTTCGAGAAGGAAAAGTAATTTTTTTTCAACATTCAAATTAGATTCATCGAAGCGGAATAGAAAAACAAACGGAAATCGGATGAGATATCACGAGAGATATTTTATAGCTGTGACTTAAGTAAACTAAGGTCGCTAAAGGAATGAAAATTCAACAAACAATTAGGCTAAGGTTAACACGGAAGGCTTGAGCCTGGGTTATGAAGCTTTGAGCTTGGACTCAGAGGATAGCGTAGCTGTCGTACAAAGTGCCGTGAATCAAACTAGATGCTACGTAAGGTAGGAGTTTGCACATTTGTGCGATTTCAGTCGTGACAATAGATTGAAAAGCGCAAGCGCTCTTCGCTTCGTTGCTTCTAATTATCGAGGAGTTGCGAAACAACGATTCGGAACGAGCTCGAATATTCAGCACCTTGACAAGATTCAACGAAATCACACGATTCCTCGTTAATTTTCGTTGGGGATAGACCGCTTCGTTACAATACATTGATAATTATGCAAAATAACAATAACGAACCCGACATTTCAACACTGTAAAAATTCTCTTGCTAATGTATTCCATGACTCCTGTCAAAAATGATTCAGCAAATAAATGGACCGTCAAGCTACTTGGATACTTTCATATGTCATAAATCTCCGAGTTCTACATGAACTCCTCAAGTATTATGTGGGACTTGATCAAGTATTATGTGGGACGGTGATCTGGAATTCCTCAAAGACGTCGTACGAGACTCGAAGCAATATCGAGACTAGTAAGGTGTTAAGTGAAAACAATGGAATCTTTCACAAAGGAAATACGCGTTTTGAACAAGCTCTCGATACCATAGACTTATAAGGTCGTTGTCGTATCACCAATCGTCATTGGAAAAAGCGGGGGTGTCAACCAGTCGTGTCTGATTGACGGGTTTCGAATGCTGCGCCACTGATTTCGTTGACCGTCTTATGCGTTCTTATCGCAAGTGTAACGCGAAAATAAAAATATTTAATAGCTTACTTCATTGCTATATCTGTCGTAGAGAAAATTTAGAAAGGAATCAACGTAACAAGACTTTTCCAATTTGGAAAAACATCAGATTTTGCTCCTTATTTATAAAAATAAGGTAACAACAAATGATACTATTTTTATTAAAGTTAAAATTGCTGTCACTCATACTTTTGCGGTTATCTTGGAGAAGCTACACATATTTATATGCAATTTCCTGTCAGTAAGAAAGGAAGATGGAAAAGTATTTCTATGCCCAAGAATATATTTCTATGTCACCCACGAAATAGAATAAATTTAAGTTCTCGCAGAATCACTTCGTTTTCCTTCGAGTATTTCGCGATATAAAAAAAAAACAATAAAATAAATCGTGTGTGAGGGATTACGAGAGAAAGAGCGAACGAGAAAATTCACGTTGGTTGGTTGCCGAACAGGAGAAAAAGGGAACGACGTTCAAATTCGCTAAGTTGATATCGTTTTCGTAGCTTTTCGCGCAATTTACACACTCCAGGGCTTTTTACTTTCTCGAGCACTCACTTTTTTCCTCGTCTTCTCTTTCTATTTCGTCTCCACTCTATTCACTCGCTTCGTGAAATTTTCTCGTAAGCGAAAAGGGAAAAAACTGTGCGGGCAACCTCTTGAGACTTGAAATTGTAAAATTATCGAGACAATTGTCATTTGAGAGGATAACATCGAATGCCCTTTCGTCGTTGCTTTTACACTGACGACGTTAAGGGATCAGGTATGATTTAAAGCGAAAACGTGATAAATCTAAATCTCTGTGCATATTGGTAGAAGATACCGCCACTTCAGTAGATATTCGCTAAATCGATACACGGACTAAATTCACTTGTGACGAAGCTGGATATTGTCTGAGATCCAAATACGAAAGTGGGCTAACCTACTTTATTTACTACATAAATAGGAATAAAATTAAATTACGCTGGAATTAATAATATTAAGAGGACGGCTTGTTTCGATGTAGGCAAATATCTGTAAGACGTTTGAAGATGATTTAGCACAATTAGTGCATCGATTCAGCGAGCGATAACGCAACGTTTATTGGCCATTGGTCGATCTAACGTTATTCAGTTAAGATCCACCGGTGTGTTTATGGCCGCCATTGAAATAAAATGAGAGGATGGTATATAACAGAGTGATACAATGGTTCTAAAAGAGCGTAAGAAGATATAGTACGATAGGGATGAGAGCCCTTGAGCGGAGGGTGCTTTTAACGTAGTGTGATCCTGACGAAAGGGCGGATAGATATTCGCACGAACTTCTTCGAGCAGTTTGTAGTATAACTCGTGAGATGCAATGGGATTGAAAGAAGAAGGATAGAGCTGGTGCAAAAGCTCAGGGTTCTGGTAGCGAAGCGGGAAAGCTGCGGGACGTTAAGCCGTCGAGACAGAATACAAGCGACAGGCGTGAGTAGCAATAGTTTAATGTATAGATAGAGTAGGTAAAAGCTCATATGCTTGGAACGTGGGATCTCATCAGGAACCGTCGAGTCTCGTTAAGGATCCGGAGACCACCGGCTGGCATGTGTTTATCTTCCCATGGAAAGAGAAGGCGAAAAAATCGGGGTACACAGCGTCACCGGTAAATCAACTCTGCAGTATTGGCTTTTGGTATATTCTCGGGTATGAGAGAAAAATATGAAAAGGAGCAGCGAACGGAAGGTACGATAGACGAGGAGCACCGACTACGACGAGTAATCCACAGACTCGAACATGGCAAAAAGGAATATCCGTTTCGAAGCAGTAATGGATGATTGGTATTATATACACAGGAAAGAAAATATCAATGAAATATTGGCCGAAGATTATTGGTACAACAAACATTGTTGAAGGGAGCTCGGGACTCCGAGGGCTGAACAAACAAACGTTTTGTTTGTCTGATTCAAATACTGATCCATTTTACTCAATTATTATGACATTAGATACAATGAAACGTGAAAAGCTGGTTAAAGATGTCAAATTGAATAACTGAATGATCAACGTCTCAGTGTAATACTTGGGGAAGATAAGTCAAACGAAGCACTATTTTTAGGTCAAGTTGTAAATGAGTATCTCATTCTGGTACGTGTCCTATTGCTTTATTAAGAATTTTCACTTTATGTGCTTGAATTTGAGTTACTTGGACAACATCTTGAAGGTTCTACGTTGTACGTGAAATGATGTTGAAACCTATCAACGTAACAATGAAAGAACCGCGACGGTTACTCGTCGATTATGAACCTACGTTCATCACGATAAATTTATCATTTTCTTTTGTATTTACGTACAGTTCTTTTTTTTTTAATTCTCGATCTATTTCGTAAACATAGATCATACGATTTTATACGATTTTTCATATTTATAACGAACATACTGCAAAGACTTGAGCGCTTTGATCATGCAGAGAGAAAATTACCATTTCGTACTAATTTCCCAACAAGAAATTCTTTCCACAATTCGTTTACCCTTTTTGTTTTATAAGTGATCATCGGAAAGCGTAAAATCTAATAAACGAACGTATTTCATTGTTTGTTTTTCCACTATTTTAAAAAATTAATTATCAGATAATTTTCAATTGCACACAATCGTGTGTACACGCACAATGTTTAAAAATTGCAGTTTTTTACTTAACAATTTTCACTCAAGGGATCATTGAGGAACAATCAAGGTTTACGGATGCAATGAATTGAAGTCTGTGGGTTTCTTTTCATTAATTTTTTATTATAGTCCCAGAAAACAAACTCAAAGATTTCAACATTAAAAATGATGTACCAGCAGATCGTAATTATGATGGGATTATCATGTGTGATTGGCCTATTTCAATCTTCTTGTTATCTATATCGTTAATATGATACACACTAGGATCCACCAAACCCTAAAGTATATCTAAGGAATTTAAATCCTAAAAAATATGATCCATTGATCCATATAATGCACGAGTTCCTATAGTATATAGTTGTTGCTGTACAGTATTGGGTAAATCCATCATTTTTCTACGGGCGTGCTAGAAACGAGTTTACTTTTCGGAGCAATGTGTAATACATCCGGCAGCTCGAAGCTTTTCAAAGCTATAGCAAATGTAGCGAGTGTGTGTTCAGGGTGAACACGTACAGAAGCTGGGTTGCATGGTCTCACGGATCACGTTCGCAGCTTACAGCTTTCCGCGATAGTATACTACGGAAGATATATATATATAAACGAACGTATTTGGCGTATAAGAAAGAGGGAGAGTGTACTGCAACACCTTTCAACCGAATCAGTTGATAAAAGTTTCGTGGCAAAGGCATTTTCGACTCGAGTAATCTCGCACTCTCTTGTCGTGTCTGGATTCCATGATATCCTAAATAAAAATATTTCAACTTTATTATTTTTACAATACGAGACTTTGTTGTTCTCATATGGCTTGTGCGATAACTCTCGTTACAGTAGCACTTACTTAATTCCGATTTTATAAATTATTTCCTATTGGTATATGTTCGACCTTGGATTATTCGACGTTTAGAAACTTCGAATGTTCGTTCGGATACTTTATTCCCTTCAAAAACAACAACAGCGGCTAATAAACTTCTGATTTGTCATTCCAATGACAGAAATTTGTTATTTTTTTTGTAAATTTATTTATCGGAGTTGTCCCAATTTACACAGTTTTACGAGATCTACAAAATAGTTATTGCATACATAGTCTCTTATGTTTGTGTAAAGTCTGTTATGTTTGTATATGTACAATCCGAGTTAGAGATGTAAAATTACTAGGTAGTAACTAGCCGCCTTGTTACTCCCATAAGCCCGTTAATTGGCAATTGAATTGAGGATCGTGCACGAAGGAAAATATCGATGATGTTGATCATCCATGAGTTGTACGGAGCAATGATGAGACACCAAATTAATTGAAAAAAATAAAGAAGAAATATTAAACGGGAACTTCATTTCATAATGTTTATGGTATGTATGGGGTATACAAATCCAATTCGACAGGACAAGGTATTCAGATGTAAAACATCGAGAAAAGTAATTTTCCATAAATGTCGCTACTGGCTCCTGTAAATCATTTTAATATTTGTGTGCGTTTCATTGGTTTAATGCATTATTTTGACGCCAAGGCGACATCAACGGAGCTACGGAGCTATTATTAGCGCGAGCACGTTTGTACCTTTACTAACGAGTTAAAAATTGCGTGAAACCAGTTGACAAGTTACAACGAACGTCCATTGACTCGCTTTCATCGTAACTTGTCGTGTGCAATGATCATGATCGGGAATTAATTTAAAGATGAAGAGTTTGAACAATGATGAAGCTATTTTAGATTCCAACTGTATTGAACAGATTGGCTACCGATTGGTTCTACTTAAACTGACATCCAAACATCTCGAAACGTTTCAGTTGGTTTATCCAAACGAAAATAACAATGAAGATTGATTACCAGGCCAGGGCCGCTATCTGACTTGAAATCTTCATAAAATTGGGTCCAAGTTAAATATATTTCTGTGTCATCGATAACACGTTTTTTTGCAATCAAAACTTTTGTTAATAAAATTATATTTGTTAGTTCGCCGACCAACATATTTCTTTTTCTCAATTCGAAGTTTAAGAAGAGAGCGCCACTTGGAAATATTTCTTAATTATGAGCAAAAGAGGAACAATATTTCATATTTATTATTAGAACATCATAAGATGGTAAAATATACCTTCCAACATATAAACTGCCTGAGCAGCTCATGTTACTTACGATCTAAAGCTCAACGCGAGGCATGAAATGGAACACCACGCTTATCGTCAGTGCATGGACAATGTATCTTCGTAAATCTTGCTATCCAGTAGCAGTATTTCTCTTCTCTTCCTGATGCAATTTAAAATATTAAAATCTGAAACTACTCTTCATTAGTATGCTCTCTAGATATTTTGTAAACTTTTAGATTTGAAGGAATCATTTCACTGTGAAATCTTTGAAAAACTGCAGTTGAAATAGATTCGTATGCTCCAGTAGTCAAACGATAATTAATAACAAGCATCAAACATTTAATTTACAACATCCTGTCATAGAAAACATACAACTTTATGTCACATGTATTCGTTTAAGGCATTTCAATGCTCACATGCAAACCAACCTAGTGAGAATGATGCTCCGGAAGTTTGCAAGCTTCCATCTCTCGAGGAAGGTGCAGGTGATGCACACTCGAATGCCTTAAGCTCATCTTATCTTATTAAGAACGTTGTTAGAAACGCTACACGTTTGGCATACAAACAACCTCGATACATAGCTCCAGACTTAATGCGCTTATCTTTTCAACCACGGTCTATCATTAAGTTTCTCTTATAACGATAAATCAACCGAAAACAACTCAACATAAAATAACTTTAGCATGCCGCGATATTTTAATCTCTATTACCTGGTTGACACTTTCTGAAAAAAAAATCATTAAGTCAAATCTCTGTAGTTATAGGGATTATCACAATTATATTTATCACCATTTCTCCCTACAAATATAAGAATTCGACTTAATGATTTTCTTTCAGAAAGTGTCAAACAGATGATAGAGATGAGAACATGACGACATTCAAAAGTTATTGTATATTGAGATGTTTTCGATTGATTTAACGTTTTAAGAGAATATTAATTATATAGCGTGATTGAAAAGTTAAGTGTATTAAGTCTGGAGGTGTGTATCAAGGTTAGTTTTATGGCAAACGTGTAGCGTGATATTTATCACATTAACATCACTCTTTGCCACTTCAGACTCTTCTGGTTGTAACGCTTTTGGCTTCATAACTCTTGATATCTAATTGAAAATGTTTGGTTTGTCAATTGGGACCAATTAAGCGATGATAAGTTCGACTGTCGATTAAATAAAAAAGAAATATATTCATAAGGAGAAATATTCCCTTCAGATACGGTTGACGTGCTGGTGCATCGTATGTTTCCGGTCGAGATAATCGTAAAAAAAAATCGAAAATAATTTGTAGCTACGTTAAATTATATTTTCTCTCATTGTACAAAAGATAATTTATTACACACACGCGCAATATTATCCGAAAAACAGATTACGCTATTCGTTTCCAGCGAAATTATTCCACGTCGCTGAAGGGCTGAAGTCCAATTTCCGTTGTACTCATATAAAAATCATTACACTAATGTTTTGTTATTATAAATGAAAGGGAATTACTGCTATTGAACTTACCAAAAAATCCCTTGCGTGAAGGGTTAATCTAGCGTAGTCCGTGACCAGATGTTGTCCCGTCTGGCCGCGAGATATGGAACTCATGTGTATCTATGTGATATTCAATGTTATACAGTGCTGCACCTGATCTAACCCAACAGATGCCGATTAAGAGGCTCACACTGGAACTACTTAAGGAGGGTCGAGTGCTACATCGATATATGTACGTGCAGGAATACCGATATTTTTTTTTTTTAGACATTGATATATCCAGTATATGTTCAACCATGAAAGTTTTAATGAAATTTGCTTCACCGTTATAGAAAAAAAATGTTGAAATATTGTCAATTTAGCACTTTTTTTTATGGCAGCACGTGAATGACAACGATATTTATAAGTTGATAATCGTTGGTTGACATGTGCTGTTTGAGAGGAATTTTTGCAAGTTGTAAACAAGTTTCTTAGGATACATCACGCAACATTTCGTTACCTTGAGCTTCACCGTTGATGAACAACAAATAATAATATTGATCGCGAATACGATTTTTCAATACAAGCGGCGGCCATGATGAGTAGCTCCGGCAACGCTGCACTCGCCGCTATGCGGGCAGACTGATGGCGCGCGATTCAAATGTTGTCTAACAGATATGACGAGTCTCGTTATCAGTGAGTGCGATGTAGTAACGTCCCTGCATATATTAACGTTGGCTTCGTATTTCTTTCAGTCGTACTGCTATTGACCAATCTCCCATCATTCCACATAAGGCTCGAATACATGATTTTTTAATAAACTTTCTCGTCCGACGACAAGTGATTTGAAAGAAAGAAATAAACCAGAGAAAATCATGTGAAAATTAATACACGAAGGCACGCGCACATAATCCAACTGCTAGAAATCAAATAGGCTTACCTCACTCACTTGTCACCCTTGAGCGAACGCTCAACTCTTCTTAAGGGTAATGGGAATTCATCATAAAAAATGTAACTAAATGAAATAGTCAAGTTGTTATTCGGCGTATCGAAGACACAGATATCAGAAATGTGATCATGCTACCTAATAAACATTGTCACTTGTACCAGATTATACCAAATTACTATGCTTTTGTAAAATCCCATTAACCTAACAAATCTTTACTCGTTCTTCTGCCATAACAAAAATCACAAGACAAATTGTACATTACATCGACATTTCCGATCCGAGAAACGAAATTTATAAAATTTCTCTTTAATTAAAAAATCAACAATCACTGAACATTAAAATCAAGGAAAATTTGTCTTTGTCGTAGGTTCTGAATAGTACGGTGGTCATGATCGTGCCAACGGTAATGGTAGTTCGCTTGTATGAATCGAGTCCGTAATCAGGTCATACCAGGATCCGGTCACGTTGGCACAATGGACTTATAACCATCTGGCATAATAACCGCCTTTCTCGAACGCTCGTTACATTGATCGGAGAGGGAAAAGGGCACCGGTGGCTTTTCACGCTTCCGGCGAGCTTCAGACCGCGCTTTCAGAGATAGGAAAGAAGGACAGAAGGTCGAAGGGGGTGAATAATGGTAGCACAATGAAGGAACCTGCTATGCGACCTATAGAGAATGCTTGCAGAAGATGCCTTCTCGTAAAAATAACAGAAATAAGAGTCTGGAGGTAAAACTCGAGGGATGTATAGATAAAGGACAGCGGGAGTGCGACGTGAAAAAGGTAGACAAAAAAGTAACGAAAAAAGCATTGAAAAATAAAAACCAGTGACGGTTGCGGAATTCCAATGCACTTGCACGGAGACTCGCCAGCAATGGTAGCGGATTCTCCTTTTACCCAAATAAACAAGAAAGCTTATTCGCTGTCTCATTTCTACCTCAATAGCAGTGATATCAATTTTTTTGAAATAATGTAGCTCTCCGGGCAAGTGAAATACGTTCGCTGACGAGTTTATTTTATTTTATTTTATATTTTTTTTATAATTTATTTTACGCTGACTCTACTACTGTATTAGGATTTGCGAATTTGAATTGTATATTTTTCCGAGTTCGTGATATTACACTCGAGGCAGTCGTGTAGTTAAACATGGTTTCATGAGTTGCCGCAAGCGGGATGCACAATCACCATATCTGGTACGTTACTACTATAAAACAAGTCACGTCATTTTCTGTTACAGAGAAGCTAACCGTTACTGAAATTCGTATATTAAATGAAAAAGTGAACTTTCCTTCTCGCTACTGGTTATTATTATATCATTTTGTATAATATATTTATCAATTTATAATAATTTAATAACCTAGAACTATCGAATATCAATTGAAAAATTGATAAAAAGTGTTTGTCGCAATGGACATGTTAATAATTTTAAGTCATCGTTATAATTACTCTTGCAACCTCTAATTATATTTGTAATTGATAACGTTGAAACGGACTGACATTGACAACTGTAAATTACAACTGAAACATATGATAAACGTATGAATATTGGAAACGCGAAGAAATCAATGTGTACGCAACTTTTTCCATGTCCCGATGAAACTGAATCAAAGGCAAATAATGCTTTGCCTCCGAGCCCTTGCGGTAGCTTTTATTTTCACCTCACGCGTCTCCGACCTGGACGTGCCAGGAAACTACTTCGCTCTGTCGATCCCGGGGCTATACACAGTGGTGTATCATCAGATCGATAGTCGATACAAGAATTAGTAACGGAGGGTGAATTTGCTGCTCGCATGCTGATCGAACGGGTTCTCCCAACGTTATATCGTAGTATCGTAACTGAACCGAAGCTTTGCGTGCTCTGGTAATGGATTAGTATTCCGCCAGTAATTGCCAGCGACTGCGGACGAATAGAAGAGCCATGACAAGAGAGAGAGAGAAAGAGAGATGGAAATGGAGAATACATACAGAGGTGACGAATAATAGAAATCGTGGTCAATGTCAGCCCAAAATGATGGAGATCTATATTCTCCAGAGAATCCTGAAGGTGGCGCTAATTTAACTGTTTGTCCTCTGTCTACCTCCACATTTTGATGCATTGAAGTTACATTTTGTGAGTTGGAGTCAATTACGAAGTGTCCTGATGCATATCAGCAACAGAATTTCTATGTGAGGAGTAGTTTTTAATTTTTTTCCAGTACTTTTTCGATTCGACATGTGCAAGCTGAACGTGGAAGGTTCATTGTGGCATCGTCGCCATTTGTACTGTCATTGTACTTGATCTTTCGATTTCTGTAACTGCTCGTCAATATTGATCACTGCTGCTTGGTTTTGTCTCCCATATCTCTAAAGTGCACACACATTATCGTGGCTACGTGCGGTAGGATGCATTGACATTGTCACTTGTCACGGGAATGTGCTGGTCCGATTGCGCGATTTTGGTTGCAATTTGCTATAATTCAAATGGCATTACCTCGATGTTGATGTGCTGATTTCACACAGCCATTGGCTATGACTTTGTTTTGACTACGTGTGCGCAAGCTCCGTATGTCACTCGATTGGCTATTTGCCTTCGTAATCTCCTACGGCATGACAGTCAAGTAGGATCACCGCCACGAGAATGTGCCATGTGATGATGTCACGTGCTATGCGGGTAGTAGTTACAAGATTTGTCATTTTTAATGTTTTGCAATGGAGACGACGATGCAGGAGATTAAAACGATAAGTGCGTACCATCTTTTGTGCCTTGAAAGATCGGCTTAGCGCTCCCAGGCATCTCGTCTCGTCCTAATGCCAGAGATTTGTCGTTAACGATGAGGGTCCCTAATCTTTCGATTAATATCTGATAAGTCGTAGAAACTAGGCAGCTTTGTTGCATTTAAGGAAGACACAAATGCGGAAGATGGGCGTAAGCTTGCTAGCCTACAAGCTTTGCTTAAGTAAGTCATGTGCCCTATGTTTGTGACTTTCACCAAAAAGTGTGTCACAGGGCGAAGTTCCGTCATGTTAAAACGGCTCACACCTGATTGTCACACATCAGTGCAGTGACGTTAGTCACTCTAGACCCTTTTGCAATCTAGACCCTTTTGCTACCACAGCATGATCGTAACTGTGTATCTCATATCTCGTAGAGCTTCACGGTACTTTTCGAAAATGCAGACTCGAAAGCAGTCGTTTCCGGTGGATTTTGTCATTTCCGGTGGATATGAACATTAAAAGTTCGCTATTGAGCGACCTTGTCAGTAGTATTCTTACTAAACATATGATCGTAGTCTCATGTTTCGTGATGCGGCTGTCGGTCCCGTGGCTCACCGATTCGATTCGTAAAAAAATTGGATTTTCGTGGAGGCCATCGTACGCAAACTGCCGCGTCAGCGAAACTTTTCGACGATGTGCGTCGGTCTATTGTTAAACGTTCGACACTTAGTGTCGTTCTTTTGGAAAATTTCGAAGCACTTTGTTTATTACGTGGTAGCTTTTACAGATATTACAAACCCGCAAACTTCAAAACAATAGCATTCGCTCAACGCGCTCCGTCACCCGGCTTCGATGGGGGTAGCATTTCTATATGCACAGCTGTGTTATATGCACAGCTGTTCGTTCTGTGTACTCAGAGACAATGAGCCTCGCTACTTCTTCATCTTTTATTTTTCATTTATCCGGGCGTCGAAACCCACCATCGCGGATGATCATAAGCACTCGATCGCGGAACCTGCCTGCCGTATCACGCTCTATCAGCTCTTATTCTCGTTAACTGGGATATGTGTGCGAAATTGGTTGCCACTTAATCTCCCCCGAGGATGCAGTCGCTGCCCGATTAAAAAAAAAATTTGAGTTTGATGTTTCCGAGGTGGTAAAGCCGTGCAGTCGGTTAATATCTCCATGCTTCGTACTTTAGTTATTGGTCGAGTTGTGATTCTCGCACGAATCAATTTCGTTCCCTCCCTCCCTCTATCTCTCTTTATTTTCGTAAAAAAAGAAGCGTGTTCAAAATGTTAGTGTCTGTATACTTAGTTTAGGTGCCAAATATACGTCACCTAGAGATACGTCGATTTTTTAAATAATTCAAAGTTTAATACAACCCAAACGCTTTTATGGATTTTTCGGAAAGCCGCGTCTGTTCACCTCGATAGTACAGTCGAGTAATTTTTGAGATACGGATCGTTGAATTTTTTTGAGGCCTTGACACACACGCGCATACACATATCCATCCAGACATTTATTCTAAACCACTTTTCTGGACATTTCTAACTATTTTGAGTGTCCTAACATAAAAATGTTTTCATGAAAACAAAGCTTCCTTTATGAATGAGCAAAAGGCTGTTTTGGAACAAAGTCAGGCTAACCCAAACGCCGCTTATCGCGTACGTAGTGCTTATCGCGTACGTAGTTCTTACCTGTCTTCTTCTAACATATCGAAGGGAAGGGTAACCCACAGATAAATAAAATGTTTTATTTATAAATATATTAGGGTGGTCGTTAAAAATGAAATTTTTTCAGGCGCCACCTAAAAAGTTTCAGTTTCATGTAAAAACGTGACGGACATTTTTTTTCGTAAAAAGATAAAAATAACACGTCCCGCAAGATGATCAAAGTTGATTTTTTTGACGAAACCGCAGTTTTTCGGAAATATCTCGCGAAATATGCAAATTTGGCGAAAAATCCACATGTATGAATTTATGGGGAATTTAATTTTCTATTCAAAAATGTCTCATCCATTTATTTCAAAAATGTGTATTCAAAAAGATATTCCAAATAATCTTTCGTGAACTTCACCTGGTGAATATTTTAAGGATTAGAAATGTCAAAAATATTATTGCTTATACGAAACCATCAATTTAAATTTATTAATCATTCATTAATATTTATTTTCTATGAACAATTTTTTTAATCCCAGCATTTGAGTAAACTTTCTTTCGTATCTCTTATTTTTTTATTTCTATAGTCATCCATGATTTGGATGAAACTTTTTAGGGGGCGCCTGAAAAAATTTCATTTTTAACGACCACCTCAATATATATATCATCCACAGCACTTAGCAATAAGTAAAACCCGTTCGGTCTACAAAAGAGGAATCCCATTCGCGTGCGTTCCAATCACAATTCGTTAGAAGCCGAAAAAGCTTCTGAGGAATCGTATTATTGTGATAATTGTGGATTCGAGTGAATAGTTGCAAAGTCTGACCGGAGCGTGACTCGTTCCACTTCGTTCCGTTGATGCCAATGGAACTTGTTCCATGTTGGTCTGTCTTACCGATAGAGAACATTCAATCGCGAGTCACCTTTGTTACAACAGAGCTAGAGGAAATATATCGAATGTAGTCATTATAGCTTATCATGGACACAGAAACATATTAAGTTGGTATTATTAATTATTTCTTTGCAAAAACATTATCAAATAATTCCTTTTCTCTTTACTCGTAATTATTGAAAGGATTTAAAAATATTCCACTGAGCACGATACCTGAGTACTTTTCATGACTTTGATATAGACATTCATTATTTATTTATCCTTCATAGTCACTTGTAATAACTGTAAATATACATGTACATTATTTATTACAAAAGTACTGAATGCGCACGTTCTCAAGATCAGTTAATTGATACATTTTCTTGGGAACACTCATGGATTATACTCTAACCCAGAAAAAGTGGAATACACGAAGAAGAAACTGAAAAAAAAGCGGGGCGTCTAGGTCAAGATTCGAAAACGGGACCTTTCGATTGTCAATTGACAGTTCTCATTACTGAGCTACGCCAGGCCGCTTACCACACTTGATCCGAATTGTCCTCATTTATTGAATATTCCACCACTTTACAATACTAATCGTATACCGAATGGAAATATTGTATTGATTCAATCAATATAAATTATATCTACATAAATATCTAATCAAGATCAACTTGTGCACACGAAAAAAAAGAAGAAACAGTAAAAAAAACAGGGGCTACACAGTTCGCGTTTGACTCGAGCAAACACTAATGAATTTACAATACTAAACTGTAAATAAATCAGTGTACACTCTTAAAATCTCATTGTGCACAGGAAAAGTTGTAATTTTTCTAGTAAAATACCTAAATTACAGTATTGCACTGTAAAATTAAATAAGTCGCCCTGTTTTTTACGCAGTTTATACTGTAATTTTCGCTGTTTATTTTTTTCCGTGCAGTTAATTATTTAATTTTCTAATGATATTGCATAGTGTAAACTTGAATAAAGCGAAAAAATGCATGCATTGAATACTCGAGGACATTTAACCATAGAAAAACACGTAACCGAGTTACTATCTTACGTTTGACTCGTTAAAAACATTAATTATTAAAATATTAAACGTACCTCAAGTACTTCCAGTTAGAGGGGATACCTCTCACTGTATACGAATCCTAATACTAGTCCCAAAAACATTTTTTTGTCGATATAATTATCATACAAAAGTGTTCAAAGTGTTCCCAAATATGCGAACAACACACGTAAAAAAAAAAATGTCTGGATAAACACGTGCGCGTGTGCGTGGTTGTGTTTTAATTTTTAGTATTCACACAATATTTACTACACTTTGTAAATTATCAACATGTATTTAATTACAACGGTATTTTCATTGATATACAAATGATATAATAATTATTAAATGTATATACTATTGCTATATGTAAATATCCTGTATGATTCATTATAATGTCCATCAACTACGTTTACATTTGTGTATATTAATATACATTTCGTTTCCGCATATTCTCTTCAGCCTGGTTCTCTTCGCACACCTTATCCTCTCTATGCATTGTATATGCTCAAGCTTCGATGATTATCAGAATTGGCACTGTGCAAATATTTAACAAATGTGAGAGTAGACCGTTTGAGTAAAAACAAGAGAGAGAGAGATAGATACAAAGACAGTTAACGCGAGAGTGAAAATGCCAGGCTGCTATTCTGCTCGTTCGAGTATCGATTTGACGCAACGCGTTTCTATTACAGACGAGGAAAACTCATTGGTACATGGTATCGTGACGGCGGATGGCCTGTTCGATGGGACGGTGATCACCGCGCTGGGGGATGAAATTTACATTGAACCAACGAGGAGGTATGTGCCTCCCGAACATGGAGACATTGATGCTGACGATGTCGGACAACATGACAACGACGGTGTGTCCCATCACACCATCGCATATCGCTCCAGGGATGTTGCTGCACCGTTGCGGGACGAACAACCATGCAACATTGTTACCGTACATAAAAACTATGCAATTGACAACTCCTCCAATTACGGGTATGTTATATTCACAGTAAATAATTACATATCGTTATTACAAAATTGTAAAAAGTGCCTCATGTCGTGCTTTTCAAAAGGTTAAAATCGATCCATGATGAATTAAATCGGCCATCCGGTTAACGAGAAATTAAATATTTAAAAAATTAGTTGATTAATGACAATTCAGGTGTCATTATGGGTACTTCTTGTATACGTAATACACATTATCGAGATAAGTATCGTCGGTTTAGTGCTTCTTTCGTAAATACGTGCATCGATCGATCGATTGACCAATGCACTGATTATGCTCTCGGATAACTGGACTCGGAGTGCGTCTAATACGTATTAGTTCGTCGCAGTCGCACCTATGCCACGACTAACTTCGAGCCACCTGCACCATTGGTATTACCTCTACATCGCAAACCGAGATTATTCCAATGTTCCAATCGCTCGTTTCTCGGTTCGTTCACGAGGTCTACGTACAGTTATCGAAGCGTATTGCCATAGCCATTAGAGGCTACTTAATTAGAGATCGTGTAGCCTGTATAATTAAAAGAGAATAAAGGCTGACAGAGATATATTGTATGATGGTATGTACGGGCAATCAATGTCTTCATATATATATATTACTCGTCGAGTTGCACACAGGTTACATACATATTTTTTCTCTCGTATGCCAATTAGTTGAGCGACATGAAACTTGCCAGTCGAGTATTGCCGTGAATAATTGGCCAGCGGAGGCCGTCGAGCTTTTAATAAAGTGAAACTCGGACTACCGTGTGCTTGAGATAATGAACGAGAGCGCGTTGTGTACTCAACCGCGAGGGTAAAGTTCAACCTAGATCGTCCTTCACGCAATAATAAAGTTTTGCTCATTCTGTTATCTTTAAATTCACCTTTAATCATTTTCTGATGTATAACGAAGCACAAAAGTATAATAAATTACAGTTTTTGGGGCAACTGATTGATGGTTTTGTCCGGAGAAAAAATTATTTGACACCATAATGTGTAAAAAAAATATTCTTCCTACTTGTTTTTATCTTCGCATTTTATAGGTTTATTTATTTATTTATTTATTTATTTTATCAATGAAGAAATTTAATGACAAGAAAATACAGAGGAAAGTGTTAAATTTACAGATCGAATGAGACGAAAGATTACTACTGGACAAACGTGACAAATTCGCCACATCAGCATCCAAACGATGCTAGATCTCAACCAAAACCAGGATTCTATCCAAAAGATGCTACAAAGAAAGATCCGAGTGCCAGCACGCATAATCTTGAACTTCTCGACAAGTGAGTTCCCATCGATTTTACAACTATGTGCTATTTTCTCTGTTTTATTTATACGTCTAAAAGTCTCCCTATTTAGATTCGTGTTAACGAGAGTCGGTAGTCCTTATGGATATACAGTAGTTACGTAGATCTCTGTGTCTCTAGGTGTACAAAAGCACCCCAGAGATTGCGAATAGCACTCATCGAGAAGAATATTCCGAGAGAGCATGGAAAACTGCTGGAAAATGAACGGAGGAAAGTGCAACGAGAGAAACTCTACACTCGATGATACGCTACCTTCGGTATCCCCATCGTGTTACTTCTCTATTTTCTCGTGAGAAATGTTTGCTAACGGAAAATTCGTTGGCCACTTTGTTTGCTCGCTTAACGAACCAATGCGCAAAGTCCGAACCTACTGATCTACGATTTCAGTTAATGCGAGAGATATAGCACTCCTGTGCTTTATCTCTCGCTGCTAATAGTAGTTTATTATTAAGAAAGGTAAAGGGAACGCTATAGAGGCGAGAAAAATACGTGTTTTTTTTTTCAAATTCGATTTTAAGGAGTTAAAAATATTATTTTTAGGACATATTTAAAGAAATAATGAGTCCGTTGAGTTCACCGCCATCCCCTCCTCATCCCCCGCAAAGTTGATGTACAGGAGCCGATTGGTTGCCACCTTTCTGGCCGAACGGTTCGTCTTAAAATAAATAAAAAAACGATAAACATTCCTTCAAACATCGTTTCCAGGCTACACAACCCAGAATTTTTTATTTCATAAAATAATAAAAATCGTGCAACTTAAAGAAAAAAGCAAATTCTTGTTATCGCGTCATTATACTTTACTAATGACTGTTAAAAATTTTACGCACACTATAGTTTATGATCTAGTTTCAACATCCGTGAAATTTTAAAGAGATTGACAATCCAAATTTGAGATAATTGTTATTAAAATCAACAATTTTTACAATCATCACATGTACCTAACGTATGTCAATGTTCGGTTTTGTCTAGCGGTTTTTTAAAACGAGTCTTGAAATTGTTATGAAAATATCACGAAATGAATCTTCATCGTCATTATTCGGTCTTTCTATAAAAATTTTAAAACGATCTACCATCTAGTTTTTTGGGATGTCGTGAGTTACACCCGCATAACTCATCAGCGGCCTTAATTCTCTCTCTCTCTCTCTCTCTCTCTCTCTCTCTCTCTCTCTCTCTCTCTCTCTCTCTCTCTCTCTCTCTCTCTCTCTCTCTCTCTCTCTCTCTCTCTCTCTCGATTCATGCGTTCCCCACTCATCGCGCAACACCGTACCAACGTTTTCGCTCCGTTATTCGTCGCATGAAATAGTATATTGTGTGACTAGAGATGAAACAAGACGATTTCAGACAAGTGTGAAGTTGGCTGCCCGAGCCGAAGTCGAGGACCGGCATCACACAAAGTATGAAATCGTGTTGCCCCATGCGATCCCGTGCCACAAACTATATTTTTCATAACACCTGTATTGACACTGGGAGTTTGAATGTCTGCAGCCAGTCGACCACAACAACTGTCAGATTGATTGATGGTTACAATAACTTGAATATTCAGAGGCTTACAATAAGCAAATTCGATTTTAACAGGGATGAAATGAAGTTAAAAATTAATGTAGCGGGCAGAAAACGTCTACTTTCTACCCGTCCAATCGCATTGATATGAAGTTGGCACGTTTAGATTGGCTAAACAGGCATTCAAACTCGCAGTTTCGATGCAGAAAATATTAAAACTATATAACATAAACGTAAATATTCGTTTTACAAGTATTTTGCAATTTTCCTCGTCTCGATATGATTAAAACTTTTCGAGACAAGTTGTCAACCAGGTAGAAAAATATAGTTTAAAGATAAACGCGATCAAAATGTCAGTATCACATATTTTTTAAATGGAATTAAACTTTAGATCAGGCATTAACTGGTACTAAAATTCTGCAATTCCCAAAATCGATTTTTATTTAAATCCTACAGTGTCGCCTTTCCGTAAACGTTGCAGTTGTAGCAGAACTATGTTGATATTTGGAGCTTTACGTGTCATGCAGTTCGGTTATAGGGCCAAATACAAATGTCGCTGTAGGGCTTAAGGGGTCATAAGGTGTAAAAACTTTGTTTCTAAGCTATGAGCAAGATTTCGAAACATCGAATGTGAGAACATACTAAAATGAATAGCTGTCCGCGACCGGTAATTGCAAAAAATGATTGATGAGGCTGCTCTCCATCATCTCCCAACAATATGTTCGAAAGCATCGTATTATCGATTTAAGATTTCGTTTCTGAATAATTTACCTTTCCCATTAGAGCATTAAAGCTATTTATTCCTCGAGAAAATGACGATATTCGTTATTTCAGACTCTACAGGGAAAGGTACTCGAGAGTATTGCGAAAGCGTACATCAGTTGATCCAAAGAAAACGACTTGTATGCTGTATCTTCAAGCGGATCACACCTTCTTCGATCACTACAAATCTGAGGAAGCTTGCATAGAGGTCATGACGCGTCACGTACAACGGGTCAATTCGATTTATCGTTACACTGGTGAGCAAACTTTGAAAATCTTATGATGTTTAAATTTTATCATTTATTTCTAACTCGCTTAAGTGTTTTAGGACTTAGCCAAATACGATCCAAGTTGTCATTTAGAGCGTTTAGTATAAACATAAATATAGTAGACTGACAGAGTAACTAGGAAGTGAATTTATTTAAGTGAAATGAAAAAGATTTTGGCAGATGACAAATATTTCACATTCATTTTACTTAACAATAAATGCGAACAATATGTACTTTTTACACGTGAAATATACATTAAATATATGAAATGCATTTGACAAGTATTTCATGCTCCAAAATCTTCCTTATTTCGCAGATTTTTTAAATATATATTTCACTAATATAATGTAACGTGATGGAATATTCAATATATGAAGACATTCCGGATGAAATGCGGAAGCTACCTGGCGTAGCTCAGTGATAAGAGCTGTCGATTGATAATCGGAAGACCCTGGGTTCCCGGCCCTAACGCCCCGTATTTTTTTCGGGTTGTTCGTCATGTACTGAAAATCGGGCTCAAGACTCGCGGATCTTTTAGAAATGGCAGATATTAACCATTCGGAACAGAGTGTAGACTGAAAGTAAACGGAGTGTGATCGGAGTATGAACGGAGTGTAAACGGAGTGTAAACGGAGTGTGAACGGAGTGTAAACGGAGTGTGAACGGAGTGTAAACGGAGTGTAAACGGAGTGTGAACGGAGTGTAAACGGAGTGTAAACGGAGTGTGAACGGAGTGTGAACGGAGTATGAACGGAAAGTGAACGGAGTATGAACGGAAAGTGAACGGAGAGTGAACGGAGAGTGAACGTAGAATAAATATATTTTTAATCTTCCATAGAAGTTCTTCGGTATTATACTCGAGGTTTTATACCTTTCGGTAAACCTCCAGAAGTGGTATATCTTAAAGTCAATGGAGAGTATTTGGAAGGTCTAAACTTCAACTCTGAGAGTTCCGTAACAGTTGAGAAAAATGGGGAAAGCGTTGAAGGTAGAATGAGAAAAATTGACGGCTTAGCTTCACGTGCAAACAATCAGGCCATAAATGTTACGTGCAATTTGACTCTTACCTGGTTGCTACAGATTTTAGTTCCTTCTCATACGACTACCCGATGCTTGGGCGATTCTTATAAGCTTGACCGCCAGTTCGTAAAATCTCTCGCGTGTTACTTATCTATTATCTCCCTGTCTACGGGGAATATAACTCCGCTATGTTCACCGTAGACTCAATTATTTCGAGAGAGACTACGTACCGCGATTGTTTTACGAGAGAGTTTGTTTTACGGTTGTTTTAAATTTCCCTCAGCAGACTACTCCAACGCATGATTCACGAGTTTTCTTTCTTCTCTTATTTCAATTCGACCAAGTCCCGGGGACATTTACCTTTCCTTTAACAAGACTGTTTTTAATTCTCGGTACTCGTATTAAAAGCCCTTAAGGTGTTGCTTCATTGTGCCACTTACAAATTATTGCGTTCCATAGAGTAGATAAATTCGGATGAACCTAAAATTACAAAAAGTTGTCATAAACTATAGGACAGCTGTGAGAAATTATTAAAAATTATTTAAAAAATTTTTAATATGAGTTTAGCCAGAAATAATTACATAAAGTTAACATTTGCTCTATCGTTTAATCAAAACATATATTTATAGGAAAAAATGTATAAACTTCTAACACAAAAAATAAAGTTTTAGGAAAATTTGTTAAATAATTTTTTTAAATTACTTTATTAATAACTTTTTGGACTTGTTCTTATTAAACGTCAATGTTCTTAGTAAAACTAATGTCGTTGATTTTTTTTAAGTATGTTCTCTTTACACGAAGTAATCAACTTTTAGTTCAGAATGTATAGGTTAGATAAATGGCCGACAATTAGTGATGGTATAGCAAAAAACTAATCACGGTCACGGCTGTTCGTTGAATGGTGGTCGAAGCCTTAAACTACCGTATTGAAACTATGTCTTACGTAGCAGTTACTAATTGGTAAGTCGTCAATTACTGGGCCGTTCGTCCTAAAACAACTTTAAAAAGCAAATCTAGTGCTGGTCAGTAGCAGTCAAAGTTTTGTGATTTCGCAGTTCTTGCTAAACGGAATGACATTAAGGGGTAGTGCCGTGTGACAAACCTAGCAATAACGACGCGGGAATAACGTGGTGGATACCTCGTTGGAGACTTTATTCGATTGTCTCTTTTGTCATTTGGTGTGTTCCACGCTCGAGATGTTTGTCTTTGTCACGAGATTGGTAGCGTCAAAGCATTATCACTTGTGGGAAAGGAATGTCAGCCGAAGGCACTTGGGTGAGCCATCGTTGCCAACGTACTCGGCGCAAAACTCTACCGAGTTGTCTCTGAATAGGTCAGGCAATTGGTACTCGTGGTTAGTTTGTCTAGTGATGTTGAACATCGCGTGACTTCGCGGTACGTAAGACCGGTATGCAACACGGGTGAAAGAGGGCCAAGATACAAGCTCGACTGCATAATTTAGAATTCCTTTATCTCTTAGAGGGGTAGCGCAGTCATTCGAGACTGGTGCGAGGGTGAAGTTGGATTCGCCGTCCGCCTCCAACGTTTCCGGTTTCAAACGAATTTCCCTTCGTGCAGAGGGCACGGCTTCTCTTGTACCAGCTACAACTACATGTTTGAGGCAGGACCTTATCTCTGGACTATTCTTGAATCGTGCTCGAAAGATCCTTTCCCTTTCCCTTTGTCTCTCACCCACTGATAACTGCACTAATAGCACAAAGGAGGTATTTACCACCCTGCGTGTAATTAACGGGTAATATGGAGTCGAGTTTGTTCAGAATTTCAATTACCAGGAATTCCAGAATCCCTTGAAGGTATAATTACGTTGCTATAGGGTTAAACCAGGAGAAAGAAGAAACTTTTTCTTAAGCGACTGCAACTTTGTTGGATTTCAATATTCCTAAATGACCTTTGAAAAGCATTGTGTTTCCTTCAATTTGTAACCGGAAGCAACTTATTCTTGTTATTATTGAAGAATTTACAGCAATTTGAAGAAACCTTAATGTCAACGAGGGATCCGAAATTAGGTAAAAAAATTAATTTTTTCATCGAAAATTGCAAATATCCACAGGTAGTATCTTCAAAATAATTTTGATTTGTTAATTAAATAAAATCGATGAAAACTTATGTATTGTAATCTAAAAAAAAGTATAATACACAAGGAACAATCCGAACAAAAAATGTGGAGCGTCTGGGCCGGAAGTCAAATCTACGCCAGGCGGTTTGCAACACTTAATCCGAATCGTTCTCATATATTAAAAATTCCACCACGTTACAAACTCCTCTGCCAGAGTCGACTTCGGCCCTGACCGAATCGCGCTCGAAATTCAAACAAACCAAATGCAAACCGATGGGAGAGGGGGGTATTACCGATTCGGTTTGATTGAAGGACGTTATGAGTCAGGGTACTACAGGCAACTCTGCCTCAGTTATCTTCAGGGTTATCTTCAGAACAGAAATCTCGTGGAAAAGATATGCGACCACTCGATAGCCTTTTAGTTATTACATGAAGAACAATCCGGAAAAAATGCAGAGTACCTAGACCGGAATTCGAACCCGGAACGTTCCGATTGTCCCACACACTGACTCAGTTATCGAATGCCTGGGATACGAAATTGAAAAAAAGAAAACAGAGTTGCTTAATGCAATTAGCGAAAGTGGTTTGAGGGTTATATGCGTAGCAGTTGGGATATAAGTCTCCCTCGGGTTTTCATTGTCGTTGGCGAAAACGGTGAATGGCTATTGTGATCGAGAGAATACCAGAAGATAGACCAAAGCTATGTGCAGAGGGATGCTCGAATTGGTCTCCATTCCCTTGCGACCCTTATCGAAGTCTGAATTAGCAATCTTCAAACGAATTTGTCAGTCAAAGTTTGACCCAACCCGAATAGAATCAGATCGGCTATGAATTGGGTTTGACGAGAATCTACTCCGGCTGAATAATTCGTCGTCAGCATCGAAGCGTATAGTCGATCGTTGCCAATGATCGAATTAAAAAATTTAGAACCCATTCCATCGAATTTGCAAGGTCGTTGTAAATACGAGAAACAACAATGGAAATTCCATATTTTAAGAGTCCCTTTACATTTAAACAGATTATTAATCAGAAATTGGGCTAAAATTTTATTCGCGAGTAAATCGGAATCCCCACGAGGGAAACATTAAAGCTTTTTCCTCTAATTTCACTTCCTCAGGCATTCTCTTATGGAAATAAAAACGCAAAATCTCAAACTATTATACATAAATGAAGCCGTTTACTCGTCGTTTAAATTGGCTTTCAATTGGCTAACCTAACAACACAACGCAACACCACGCAATAAAAAATAGAGAATATACAATAAAATAGAAATATAAGAAAAGAATGTCGCAAATAAGCCCTCATCCTTTGATGCTGGTGGTATGAAAATAAAAATTACCAAACAGATTAATCCGCAGCCCGTAAAAACTCGAATATATGAGAAAGAATCCGTAAAAAATATTCGAACGAAGAACGTTCCGATGTCGGTCGAATGCTCTGACCACTGAGCTACGCCAAGCCGCTTACCACACTTAATCCGAATCGTCCTCATATATTGAATATTCTACCACGTTACAAACTCCCCAGGCAGAGTCAACTCCGGCTCTGACCGAGTCGAACTCGAAATCCTCCAAACACGGTAGCACGACATAGTACAATGCAAACAAACCGAAGCAAAACAAACCGATGGTCGAGGGGAATACTACAGGCATTCAGTGCCTGCTCGAATGGTGGTAGAAACCGTGATACTACACGCAACTCTCACTAAAAGAGTTGGGGATTCGCGACTCAGAAATGATATCTCTGAGAGGGGGATACACGACTACTCGATTCTTCTTACTTATTAACAAAGGTGTCTGTCTCCGGTTGATGTCCGTCTCACATTGGGCCCCTCTTTATTTTAACCAAGAATAAGCGGGATATATGATGAACCGCTCGATCAAAATGGTCGGACGTCTGGGTCGGGATTCGCGCCCAAGGGCTTTCGATTGGAGGCTAACGATTAATATTCCTGTGTCCAATGACTCTACAGATTTTAACCAAGATGGTCAACCTGACAACATCAGTTTCATGATAAAGCGAGTCAAAGTTCACGGCGAGGAGTCCTTGAGCGATCCATCCTATCGCTTCACTGGTACTTACGGGGTCGAAGAATTTCTCGAACTTTTCTCCGGTGAGTATAATTATATTTATTTTTATATTAAGCAGTAGTATCATTTAAAAAATTAACTTTCAAATGAACTGGAAGTTCTTCAATAAGAAAAAATATTTATTTATTTGTTATTTGTTAGAATTTCCAATAATTCCTCCAGTTTCGTGCAATTTTCAAATTGTTCTTTCACTTTGTATTTCTAGGCTTGCAAAATTATCTCCAGAAGAATTGTTGTTATTCAAACATTATTTCGTTGTCGACGACGTTATGAATACTTTGAATTTAAAAAAACATCGTGAAAGTAATTAACGGTGTTCGTTTAGGAGAGGAAAAAAATTAAAAAGCAAACGTTAAAATTTAATTAGCTCTAATTACGTAAAATATTTCTCTTGTTACAGCGATTACCAAAAAATTCTTGCAAATATCTCTTTGAAAATAAATATTATTTATAATGAAACACACCTTCTGATTACTTTGTCACATTGTTTAATTATTTTCCCATTAGCTGTTTCATTCTCTTCAAATTTTTTACAAGATGTTCGGTCGAATGTTCATTGATTTTTTTGTTATAATCACTCGCGCATCTACGCATATCAATATTTTTAATCACTTTTCTGGTCGTTTTACATATTTTGAGTAAATTTTTTATAAAATTGAACATCTCTGGCAATTTTGTTCAAATGCAATACCAACTGACCTTAATCGTCACTTCCATTTTACTCAAGTTAGCGTGTTTACGTCGCTCAACATTAAAAAACCAAATTTTTTAATCTTATAAAATTTCAATGGTCGTACAAACTTTAACGAAATTGCGGCGATAAAAGTTTATCAACGGATTCACTTGTGTACCAAGTTTCAGCCTACTATGCTTAACTTCAAATTATTCAGCGTCTTTTTATAATAATACGCTGATATTTAAATAACGAAAAATACATTTTTGTGAAAACAAAATTTCCTTTGTGAGGAAGCAAATTCAAATTGTCCTGTACCAAAGCTAAATATTCTAATTAAAAATCCTACATTATGAGGATTACTATAAGGTTAACCCGAATCGAATAAAGATAGCGAGTTTCGTTGTTCCGCAAAGATTTTCTCTCGGGATTATACGTAGACGATACTCATTGTTATCCTCAAACGGAGATAAAACGTATCGACTCGCAGATTGTCTGTATTGTCCGAGTGCATTCTGTTGTACTCCTCAGTGTACAAAGACACTCGATTCCGGCACTTTATGTGCAAGCGAAACGGGGTGGAAGAACGTTGGGGCGGAGGGGAAGAGAGAGAGAGAGAGAGAGGCAGTCACCGAGAAAATTGAAGAAAAAGAAGATAGGTGGTGGTAGAGTGGAGAGGATTAGTGTTTTTCATTGGTGTTTTAAAGAGAGAAAAGAAAGGGAGAGTAGAGAGTCCAGTCAAGCCACGAGACCACCACTCCAGTGGCGAACCTGTCCGACCTTATCGACTTTATTTAGTGGCGTCCGGTGGCAAAACTGTTCAGCGTTATCGACTTTATTTAGTAGCCCAAAGAGAAATCGCAAGAACGAAATAAAAAGAATGTCGGGGGCATGGTTCGAGGGAAGGGGAGAGCTTTGTGCGTTGCCCATAGTTTTTCTTGTACAGCTGTGAGGCAAGCAAACCAGCAATCCACAACCAAGTCTCACATTGGCTTTCCAACGTCTGCATATATATTTTTTTTTTGCTTACCCTTTGAATTGTTTTTTTATCCTACTGTCTAGATTGCTTTCTCTATCGGGTTGCTGCGCTTATCCGGGAATATCTCGCGTCGTCTTTTTATATACTTCCTTATTTCTTTCCCTCGATTCACCCAGATATCTGCACACGATATACGATACGAAACAACACCAGCAGCAGCAGCATCAGTTGAAGCGCGTGCACCTAGAGGCAATATAATCCGACCGATAACGCGAGAGCCAACAGCAGCCAGTGGCAGGCTCGGGATCTCCTCTCGGCGTAATGGTATCCCAACAAAAGCGGCTGCCCAGACGAAGAGGGTGCCATAATATCGCGCTTCATTGGACCTGCCGATCGACCAGAAAGGACACAATGGCAAGACGAGCACCACCATCACGGCTTCACGATAAGCGAACAACGCGCCCGTAGAACGATAATAGTTTAGCTTATGCAATATCCTTTGCGTGAGGGAACGGCGTGGTGTCGAGGATGTACATTCCCGTTCGAGACATCGGCCCAAGTATCGTTGGCCTTAAAGTTACTTTTTCAATGATTTTTCTTTTCTCGTTCGTGGACCGCCCGTAAGTGAAACCATTCCCTCTTGTATACAAAATAAATCTTTATTATCTTTCCTCTTGCAGCCTCACTTTGCAGCGTTCTCCCATGGAAATAAAGTATATGCAAGATATATCTTAGATATATCAGTTATATTTCGACGAAGAATTCTGTATCTCTAATATTTTTTTTTTTAGGATACATAGGGTACAAAACGTATTTGAAATTTATTTGTGATACATAAATCGGCATACATTTTTTTATTATTTCCGCAAGTTTTCTCTACCCGTATCGCTTTTGGGGGATGGATCGGTGTTAGCTAAATAGTCATCAATCAATTAAAATCATTGTGAACTAGTACATACGCGGCTTATAGACCAGGTCAATTCTAAAAATCGATCACCAGAGTTGAGAAGTCGAACCGAACCTGACAGTCAAACGAAATATAAAATAATGTATTCAAAAATCTGATTAAAATTTACAGCAAGTGCTATCATCCGGCTAATTATAAAAAATATCTGAGAGAGTTGAAAGAAAAGTGACTGAGTTGACAGAGAATGTCTCATATTGTCACCGATTCCCGGATTTTTCAGATTTTATGGGTAAGACCGTTGATCATTGCGCAAATGTTATCTTTGTATTTTTATCATTCCCGTCGTCTACTTTATACGTAATGCCGGACCGTTGTTTACTTACACTCGATGTACACGTTGTCTCCGACAACTACATTATTTTGTACTCTCCACTTCCCAGTCTAAACTATGAATGTGAGAGCGCGACAATGGTATACGGTGTCTCCCTCTTTCTCTGCCTCACGTCTTTCGTGGCAAGGTTTCTTACACGAATGTAACGGTTAAAGTAAAATGTTAACGATGTCTGTACATTGGTAATAACGATGGCCTCTCGATACATCGAAGAGAGAAAACGAATACGCTGATCACGGGGGATCGATCCTCCAATTGTTCAATTGCATTTCGTTCATTCGGGTTGTCAATTTCTGCACGACCATGACAATAGAATAAATTGAGGAATAACGTTTCACAAGATCGACGTTTATAAGGCGTCCCGATAAAATTTGAGCTCACAACTCGTCGATATATTAATCACGATCAACCTGTAATTTTCAGAAAAATGAAACTGCTCATTATTCTTAATATTTTTAATCTATTTACTGGTACAATGGAACGACGAACGGATTCAAATGTATTTGTTACCTTTTTTTCGCGGATCATACAAGATCATTAAACAATCTCTAATATACATATAATCGTGTATCTATACATATAATCGTCTATCTATACATTTAGTACATTGTGAATTTTACCATAAGCGAACACCGATCGGATGGGAAAACGCTCGAATAATCCGCGGTGATTGCCATCAAATTCGTTAATGTTACGGGTCTACGCAAAGGTCAGAGGGGAGGATAATGGTATTTGGTTACTCGCGTATTTGTTTGATTGCATGATTTTTTTTTTTTTTTAATATATATATATTCGCTCTCACTCTCGTTTTCTCTTGCCAACCTTGTGGGAACCCAACCTGGTGGCTCGTTCAATTAATGTCCTTAATAATTTCCTCGTTGACCCGCAGTATTTTACCGGTAAAAGTGCAAACAACATTCAGCCATACCACCCTCGGGAACGTCATCTACGTGCTGGAGGCTACTCAGTGAGCTTTTTTGGACGCGCGCGAGAGCAATTTGTGTGTTTTGTAAGCGAACGGCTTGGCGACTGAGAGCCTCCCCCACTGGTATGCGCCCGCAAATAATAAATCAGGACACTAAAGTGTCCGATAATTTAATTTTACGAAAGTTTTTGCCTCCCTTTACCCATCCACTACGTGGCTCATCCCTATGGAGTTACCGGAACATCGTCGACGTCGTTCTCATCGTATACGTCGGAAAGTGCTGTGTGATGACTGATGAGTTTAAAAAATAAAAAAGATAAGGAACAAAATAGATTTCCCAGCGGCGGATAATAATACTTCATGAATGTGTTTTTTCCCTAAAGTCTCCTTTACGTATACGCAGCACGTGTTGTGTTGGTTTTTGTTTTTCTTATCTAGTTTTCGAGCATTGTCTTCATTTCTCTTTTATTCCAATTCAATTTGCCCCTCGCCGCAGATGAAAAATTCCTAAGTTATCGATAGGTCTTTCAACGAGCTACGGAGATGAATGTATGGAGGGAAATAGAAAGAGAAGAATGGGGTGATGGAGGTTGAGGGATATCCGGAACTGATGAAGCTCCATTGTCAAACCCGGACGTTATTAAAATCCAACCTTCGTTTATTTTCTTCTTTTCTCTCGACTTCACCTATGGTATCATACGTAATCTGTAATGATTTCTATTATACATTGTGCGAAAGAAAATCCGCGCACGCGTGAAAACATTTTCCATGAATGTCTACATCGGGAAGCAATTTTACAGATTTTTTAGTTCTATCAAAATAACGTTTAACAGTCCGAAAAAAGGATAACTTAACAATTTCTCTCTCTCTCTCTCTCTCTCTCTCTCTCTCTCTCTCTTTCTCTCTCTCTCTCTCTCTCTCTCTCTCTCTCTCTCTCTCTCTCTCTCTCTCTCTCTCTCGACGTTGCCCTCTCAGCCCAAAAAGTATATCCTCGACGAGGAGAGAGAACAATCTCCTGAGAAAAAATATAGAAAAGGTAATACCATTCCTGTCATTGTCTCGATTCAGAAACCTAGTCGTAGTCCATAATTGACTCGTTATACGCAGTCTCGAAACCTCTAGATAAAGTCAGCTAGCACCAGTTTAGTATCATCTCACTATTGCGAGTCTCGATATACGAGGATCAAACGAGCATCTGTCAAATTTCTTTTCTCTATAACGAGTATCGATAAATGAGAATAAAACTAACTAGCACGTGTTATATTTCTCTTCACGATAACATGTATCGATAAATGTGGATAACGATAGCTCGATAAATAAATATAACAAGGTCTAGTGCTTGCCAATTTTTTATCATTGGAACGAGTGCTGTCGCGTTACGTTAGCAAATTGCAGCCCACTACATCAGGGTAAAACAAATAATCCGGCATGTCGAGAGAATTTTTTACGTGAAATATGGAATAAAAATAAAAGCTTGTGTACAAAGCTTTCTCTATGAGACAAAAATTGGCTTCATGGATGACACCAGCGTCGAAATTCTAAACCTCCGAATTCCTTCGCGGCCTACCAATGGGAAAACTCTGCCATTTCAGGAAAATCTTGGGAGAGTTTCGCTCTGCAGACTCTACAGGAAAATTGAAGAATTTCCGCTCCACTCTTCCCCCCGTTAGCTCTAAAATATATATATCTTTCTCTCTCTTATCTCTTCCTTTCAGTCGTAACGACTTGCTTTTAATATTTTTGAAGTTAAATATATTTAAGAAATGTATTTCTTTAAAACGAAATCACCTGTTTAATTTTTTTATTGAACTGAGAGTACAAGCAGAATAAACGGACGGTTGATAAAGTACGCTATTACCCTTCATTAACCTTCGTTTAAATCCAGATGAGTAAAACCTGCCAGTATGGAATATTGACGCGGAGTACGAATTACAGTATTAACGAAGATTTAAAATTTCGTTTCGAGTTAAAACGAATGAGAAAACAAAGTGTAAATTTTGTTTATACGTTTTTATCATGTGACATATGTGATCAAAACGACAATCGAACTCGGCCAATAACAATTTTTCCTCGTGTCTAAAACGATTAAGGCACGAAGCACATTACAAACATTCATTACATGAAACGCATAAAATAGATTAGTCGAGATCTTCCGTTACTTTACAACTTTAGCAATAAACTCGTCAGTTGGCAAGGCCGTTAATTAAATTATTTACTTTTATCGTTGCGTTAACACAATCCACTTACGTTGACTTCTTTACTTTCTTGGCAATTTTATTTTTAACCTCGTGTAACGAATTAACACGATGGTTTCATAATTGAAACCGTTCCGAGTGTATAATCAATAGATGTCATTGCGATTGATATTGCAATGTTTCTTGTTTTAATGTAATGTATCGTTACAGAGGAGGATTATGACGCCTTCTGTCTATCCTACATGTTCACTTATCGGGACTTCGAGAAAGGAACACTTGGCCTAGCGTGGACCGGTGATCTTAAAAACGCTGGTGGTGTTTGCGAAAAGAATGGTGTAAGTAATCCAAATACCTTTACAATGCCTTATTACATATAAATAACTATCATCTTAATATATTATATCATATACACGATATTATATGTTGTATCTACCTCCGATGTTGAGCCTCGATATTTCTATATTCAAGCACTACCGCGGAAGCATGAAATCTCTCAACACGGGTATAATAACCCTGTTGAACTATGGCAAGCACGTGCCACCTGCCGTATCCCACGTCACCCTCGCTCACGAGATCGGCCACAACTTTGGATCTCCTGTAAGTTACAAGTACATCTACTTAAAGATAGGTGGGTAAGAGAAGGGAAGGTGAGTAGGTAGATGGCGCGGTGAGAAGTGGAACGGTGAAGGGGTTAGAAGAGGAAGGATGAAGGTGTACGGTACGCCCCACTAGGACCCCAGGGCGAGTAACACCCCGACAAACTTTGCCACTAATCGCCTATCGAGAGGGTATAACGCCTCACCGCCTTCCCTTTCCTTCTACCTTTCCAACTAGCACGGAATTTCAAACGCGCTCTCGACCGAACAACCCGCAAATACTGAATACAGATGAGACAGGAACGGACGAGGGAACTAGACGTAAAGCGGATAAGGTGAACGAAGATACCCAAGTTAAAAAAAAAAACAACAAAAACTAATTGATCTGTCGTTGATTAACCATACGAGTCTATCGAGAAGTCAACGAACTGGTGGAGTTCTAAATTAGCGGTAAATTCCGATTCCTTCTATCCCAACGATTGCTTAAGTCATCGTGTGCGATGGACTTTTTGGTGTAATCAACAGCTTTCATCTAATTCTCTTTATAAGTTTTAAAGAAGCAGTGTATGTGTGTGTGTGTGTAACGATACTTCATTTAGGTTATCAAGGAAAGTACGCTTTGAGAATATGAAATGTGTACTCCGGGTACACGGTTTTTAAAATTTCTTACACTACTTTTTATAACTGAAAAAATGTTATGAAAATCTCTAAGCGAGATGAGATGGTTACAGCATATGGACACTGTACGTAAACAGTTAAAAATATAAAGGAAATAATTAAATTGCGAGACGATTGACATAGCAACGATCCGAACAGTCATTAGGTTTATCGAGAATGTCATCGAGTATCGATTGATCGAAGCGTTGCACGTCATTTTGGATTCCATACTAGCGAAGTGGGGAAAAACGTTATAAAGGGTTTTCAGAGAATTCGATGTTGAACGATTAACCGCTGGACAAGAGTTTCAAAGTTAGACACGGACTGTTTGGATAACGCTGATCGATGATTTAACATTTAGAAAAATCTTTTCAGATTGATACCGATTACGAATTATTTCGTATTGATGTAGAATCCATCGGGCGAATTAATTATTTTTGAGGTAGAGAATGTCAACGAGAGAATACAGAGAGAGAAATAAGTTCCAAATGTGAACTATATTTTTTTTTACAGAATTCTACGAGAATCATAATAATCCTAAGAGATTTGTGATTCTGGATTTCAAGATCTTGAGAAGTCGTCGGATTCCTTCTCACTCAATTCCTTCTTACGGAAACGATCTACTCGAAGAATGTTATTTGTTAAATAAGAAAATAATGTTATTATTTAAATTAAATATAAATATATATTTAATAAGTATTAAATTAAATATAAATAAATATAAATGTATTTAAGTTAAATAATGTTATTATTTAACAAATAACATTCTTCAAACTCAGAACAAAGATAGAAATTTCTACAGGACACGATGTTCGTTATAGAATAAGCAACAGATCTATGTATAGTTAACGTCTTTGCAACTAGTTGGAGGTAAGGAAAGTGTAGTAAAGGGGAACGGTTTGTAAGAGAGTCGAAGTATTTTCACCTAAGCCCCCAAAAATACGTTCGAAACGCAACCGCATACTTGTGTTAAGTATTTCGAGTAGGTGAACACCCAAATATTCATGAATGCTTTCACCCTCATTCGCATCTTACCCTCGTTACTTCACAAAATTCTCATTACACCGGTCTCTGCTCACTCACCCTCACGAATTCTCATTACTTCTTTATCTTTACCATCCCCTCGTCAACGAACCGACGGCTTTTTCAGCTCTTCCTTCTCACTGTGAATATGCAAATTGACCGACAATAATTATTCTTATCTTCGTAAAATGCTGCTTCGTACGAATCTACGATCGAAGATCGTTTTGTCTCTGCTCTAAATAAATATTTACAATATATTATACAACACATTCAATTTTCGAGAGATATTTTTACCCAATGAAAAGGTACGAAGCTAAATCACTGATACAGAAAAATTTCCATTATTGAAGTAGCATCGACAGTCTTGTTTGGGCATTCAAATAAATTCTTATTCCTCAGATATCTCATACTTTTTCATTATACTATTTTTATTATATTGTCGAAGCATCGAAGTATCGATCTTGCTATTTGTTCTTTTTCCCGCGGGTATAAAATTACAGGAATATCGAAGCGTAAAAAATAAAAAAAACGAGAGAGTTTGAACAAAAATGAGACAGAGAGGGTGTCCAGTGGGGTATGGAAATATATCGAGAAGGTTGAACGCTATCGTATATAGAGATTTTGCGCTGGGATTTCATTCCGGCTACTTCCAAGCACTTCACGTTTTTTTCCCGAGGCTCTCTTTCCACTATGATCGTGTCGTGCACGTGTTAGAAAAAAACAACATTTAGGACCCGGTTCTACCCGGTACACTCCACATATACCAACCCGTTACCATGTACCTATACACCATAGTTTACCGGTATGGATAGAGCTATATAGACGGCTGAAACAGACGGTTCGGCGAGGATCGCACGTACATTTTTCGACCCACCTTTCTGGTCCCGAAATAACGTCTCGAAACGAGAGTATCGACGTGCGCCGAATGCGCCCTGGGTACCGTGTCGCGATGACGTGCTTCATACTACCTTGTAATATATCGTTCGTTGAACGCGAAATCGGAAACCCATACAGCAGGACGCCGTGTACGTATGTCATTGTGTTGCAGCTTGTAACAGCTGGTTGATGCTTTTGGTGCTAGGTTGATGTTATACGTTACCGTGGCTATAACGATGGTTCCTCGATGCCACTTCCAGCTACTCTCACTGCTCACTATTTGCTAAATTTTGTACATTTGGTAGATGGAAAAATATGAACATGTACGATGAATATGGTTCTAAGGATATTACAAATACAATTTCACCTCATAGAAAATTTTGAAAGAAATTCAAACAGCCCCGAAGTGTCCAGTTCAGATTTAATCTTGAATCCATTTGAAGTTTTATGATGTTCACGGAAGCATTTGTTATCGAACGTTCGTGCTAGGTAAACGTTAGGAGCTACACAATCCTAGAATATAATCGTACGTTCCTTGTATGGAAAAACATTGTTAGTTACAAACAACTATGTGGTCAAATATATTCCAAAGACATCGTAGTCTAAAACCAGTTGAAAATGGGGGATTCCGATCAGTTTCAGATAGCAATTAGATATCGAATAGATATATTTCATTATTTCTCTTCTATTTAAGATATCTCGATGGTTCAACCTTGTATGGTTGCATCAACGGTGTACAATGCATGTAATATAAGGAAATAGGTTTGTTTTTGAGAATCTACGTCATCCTTGTTGACCCTAGACGAACAAATCTCCGTAATCTTGATCTCGGATCCGCTCTATTGTGTTTTCCTCTTTCACGTAACGAGTTATTGATTCGCTTGTACGCAGCACGATCCGGACGAGTGTTCACCAGGGGGTGAGGATGGCAACTTCATAATGTTCGCACGAGCTACCAGCGGCGACAAGAGAAACAACAACCATTTCAGTCCTTGCAGTCTTGTGTCCATCAACCCAGTTTTGAACGCTAAGGCTCGTTCGTCGAAGGGTTGCTTCGCCGGTACGTATTTATTCTGATTATGTAATTTTACCCTAACGCTGTACATATTTAACATACACAGCTGGTAACATTTTTATTTGATCATTATACAGCTCTAAAAAAATCTGAATAATCATTTTCAAATATTTTTATTCGTTCTTAGACCTTGTGCTTTTTTTTAGTATTTTGATGTCACAATGTAAAGTTTGCTACAAGTGAAGAAGTTACAGCACAATTAGTAACAATGTTGTACAGAAAAAATTATCGGATCACTTTTTAAAGAAGCTAAATGTTTATTGTACGCGTGTAAATAAATTCTTTATCGAATCGTTGGGTATACACGACACCGATTATTTAACGAAAGAAAGGGATAACATTAAGCAGAATAAGAAAGTATTTTTCTACCCAATATTCCCTTCCGTGTTGAAGAAATTACTAAGGTTCGCTCGATATTCCATCGACAAACTAAAAATCTTTACAATAAGTAATAATAATATATATACAGGATGAGTTTTTGTTCTTGAGACATTGAAGTATCGCAAGAAATATGTATCGCACAAAAAATGTTCGAAATAAAAACTTTTTGAACTCAAAGGTGAAAACTAACCCCGTAAAAATCAACCCTTAACCACCGCCTCCACTCCGGGGGTAGAGTTGACAAATTAGAAAGTTCAATTTCATTTTTAAACGCGAGCTTCTCATTGCAACAACAAGGATGGAAACATTCAATGAAGTAATCACTTTTAGCGCTACTCAGGAACAACGACGTGGACGTAGTAGTTTTCTGTTCCCTTCGTGGTGCTTGTTTTTGGTGAGTTCCCTCGCCTCTCACCATGGGGGTGCTATCCGGAAATTGAACTTTTGAATTTTTTCCTTATTTATTGGTATTATTTTCATTATTTATTTTATTTATTAAAAGATGATTAAAATAATCACTCGACCTCTGTGGGGTGGGTGAAATTACACACAATCTAATTGTTCTCCGGAAAATATTCAATGAAACGATCACTCTTAGCACTACCCAGGAACAACGACGTGGACGTAATAGTTTTGTGTTCCCTTCGTGGTGCTTGTTTTTGGTGAGTTCCCTCGCCTCTCACCATGGGGGTGCTATCCAGAAATTGAACTTTTGAATTTTTTCCTTATTTATTGGTATTATTTTCATTATTTATTTTATTTATTAAAAGATGATTAAAATAATCACTCGACCCCTGTGGGGGGGGGGGCGAAATTACACACAATCTAATTGTTCTCCGGAAAATATTCAATGAAACGATCACTCTTAGCACTACCCAGGAACAACGACGTGGACGTAATGCAATTACATCGTCGCGTGTCTCGAATCGAAAGAAATTTTTCCAATAAAACTTACGTATTTTTTCATGAAGAATTCAAATTTGCAATAAAAAATAGGGATTCCTATTAAAAATTTCAAAGTTACTACCCCTCCCGCCCTCAGGTGTTGAGGTGAGAGGTGTAATTTTTACGGGGTCAGTTCTTCACTTCGAGATTAAAAAGATTTTATTCCAGACATTTTTTTGTACGATGCCTATTTCTTGCGATATTTTCAAGTCTCAAGATAAAAAATTCAAGCTGTATATAGTAAAGTAGCATATGTCTCAAGCTTCTGTTGATTGTGCAATATCTTTGGACCTCCTTATGGCAATGTATACTTTTATAACGACGTTACGAGATCAAAGAGCCTCAAGCTTGAAGCAACAACAAAAGTGTGGTACACGCAACAATAGAGAGAACGCGATATAGTTACATTACTTAAGAAACACTCGCTTAATGACCTGCGGCGCAGAATTCCCACAACCGTGCTTTCCTTGTATAACGCTACTAAAGGACTGTTGGGAAGGATCATGTTACGATAAAATGGCTTTGCTGCTTACGGATAATACCACACGCTATTCTACTACACATTCACAATATCGGAGTGTACTGCATTATCGGAACAATGTGTTATCTTCTATGTTGAAACATGTTAAGTCTATGATTATCGTGAGAATCCTTTGCTTTCTTGTTTAAGATTTCCAATATCGTAGACGTAATAGAGAAGTGAAACTATCAGATTACGTGCATTGAAGTGTTAGTCAAATTTCTGACGACCAAATAAATTTAATTACCGGTACCGTGTCTAACAAACTCGTGACCTAACATCTTCGACGAAATAACTTGCAGCAACAAAGCCTGTAACAAAAACCTTGTAGGAAACCAAATTAAAAACAAACTTTTCTGTCTCTAAATTATTTTTGTGCATATTATCTTGTCACAGAATATTTTGTCAAAGTTATTTAGAAGCGATACCTGTAAATTTGCTCTAATTTTCAAAGAAACCAAGTGTCTGAGTCAAATTTCATGGCCAACAAATCGTTCACTCCTAATAACGTAAAGTACAAATCTCCGGATAATTTACAAAGAGTTTAAAAGGAGACAAACGATCGTCAAATTGTTATTTTAAGACAGATCGAAAATGTTTATATCGCATTCATCGTATTCTTGAATGAAACGAATTAATTCACCTCGGAAATACAGACGGCAATAAATAAATTGAAAAGTCATGACGTAAACCGTGTACCTAACCCATGTTTGATATATCGGAAGATCAAAAATATTTTTAGCGACTTCAGGCAGAACGAGCGGTAAATGCGGATAACGAAGAATTAACTTCTGCCACGAAATTAATTTAATCTCTAATTAGAATTGTATAACTAAAGGGTGGTTAAATTTTAAGGGCCGATGTTGATTTTGAATAAAACACAAATTATTTAGGAAATTATTGTCAATTCTTTTTATTATGATAATATGGTATGGTTCAATTATGTATGGAACAAAATATCGGCCAAATGGCCGCCGCGACCTCGGTGGCACACCTCCATCCGATGGTCCAAATTTTCGATGACGCTTAGGCATAATTGAGGTTCTATGCCGTTAATGTGCCGAATTATCTCATCCTTTAGCTCTTGAATTGTTGCTGGCTTATCGACGTACACCTTTTCTTTCAAATAACCTCAAAGAAAGAAGTCCAACGGTGTCAAATCACATGATCTTGGCGGCCAATTGACATCGCCACCACGTGAGATAACACGGCCATTGAATTTGTCGCGCAAAAGAGCCATTGTTTCGTTAGCTGTGTGGCAAGTGGCACCGTCCTGTTGAAACCACATATCGCCCACATCCATATCTTCCAATTCGGGCCATAAAAAGTTCGTTATCATCTCACGATAGCGAACACCATTCACAGTAACTGCCTGACCGGCCTCATTTTGGAAAAAATACGGCCCGATGATGCCGCCAGCCCATAAACCGCACCAAACAGTCACTCTTTGTGGGTGCATTGGTTTTTTGACAATCACTCTTGGATTATGATTCGCCCAAATGCGGCAATTCTGCTTATTGACGAATCCACTGAGGTGAAAATGTGCCTCATCACTGAAGATGATTTTCTTCGAAAATTGATCATCCACTGTTGCCATTTCTTGCCACCATTCTGACCATTGACGACGTTTGGAATGGTCAAGAGGCTTTAGTTCTTGAGTCAATTGCACCTTATAAGCGTGTAAATGCAAGTCTTTATGCATAATGTTGATCAACGACGAGCGTGAGAGGTGCAATTGTTGGGCACGACGACGAGTTGAGGTGGACGGCTCTTCAGCCACACTATCGCGAACAGCAGCAATATTTTCTGCAGTACGAGCTGTACGAGCATGCACTGGTGTTTTAATATCTCCTACAGACCCGGTTTGCTCAAATTTTTGCACGATTTTTCCGATTGTACGCACATTTGGACGATTAAATTGACCGAAAACATCACGAAGTGCACGATATGCATTTTGATTTGAACGCCCATTTTCATAATAAGCCTGAATAACTTTAAGGCGTTGCTCGATTGTGTATCTTTCCATGGTTCAATTTGAGTTAGTCTGAAATTGAGAAATGTCAAATGAAATGCAGAAAAAAACTTGACGATTAGGTGTGGTTCACATTCAACATCGGCCCTTACAATTTAACCACCCTTTATAACCGGAATAGAATGGATTACGAATGAAATAGAAAAGGCGAGTAATTAAATCGTGCGTCGGGTGCCAAATTCAGCCCTGAGTAACATTATTGGCTCGGCAATGAGATCAACCATCCTTATCGGTACATTGGATTAGCGACGACAAAGCTCGTGGCTAGTGGGCAATCGATACCGCCATCTAACACACTACCGTGAAAGTGCTGAACTACGTTTCCTTAAGAGAAAATAGCTTTTCGTTCATCTGGGGTATTGTCTGCTTGAAGAAACAGAGAAATCAGTCGAGAGTTAGGAGCTTGCTGCAAACGTTACTTTGTTTTCCTATAAATGCTGTCGTACATATGTAACCCTCGTAGAAGTTGTCAACAACTACAAACTCAATCTTCTACTAGTTTTACACTTCTCTAAGTAAAACGGGTTTCAGATTTCGGCTAAAGATAAAACTCGTTGACATATCGTTAATTTTGTGACATCAATAATGACATTATAAGCAGAGCCCAAGCAATAAAGGTTTAGGAAGGGTGAAACGTTTGTCATCCGATCAAAGATCTTAACTTCTGATCGATACGCGCAGTAAGATTATAGCAGAAGCACCCTCAGCTTTCCTGATTGCTCAAAGTGTTAAACTTATACATCTTACCAACAGTTGCTTGCTACGAATAATAAAAAAAATTTGAACAAGGTCCTAGGAAATGACGATCGAGTATATTCAACTGTGATCGTCAAGCACTGGACATAGAGATAGATCTCGAGATCCAAAATTCTGATCAGCAGACGTGCAACTGTCCAACCGATGTTACTAAAAACACAAACGTTTGTAGATACAAAATATTTTAACAACGTTGAGTGAAAAAATGTCTGGCAAGTGATAAGGAGTAATGTCGTCGTCAAGCGTAATGCAATGAGAGTTTCAAAATTCTGATTATCACACGAGTTCTCTTCGTTAACCAGAATTATAGATGGAAGAGGTTCTTAGATGCCAGACTTGAGTTTCCGCAACGCTGTATTAATGGATTTTATGTTATAGCACATAGTTCTAATAAAGAGAACGGGACAGTTCTAAAGTACTATACATTCTTCCGTTTATAGTTTAGAACCCGGTAAAGCACTGAGAGTAGAGTGAAAATCGTGGGTTTATCCCGTGTCCTTCCTTTCAGCATTTAAAGCGGAACGTTTCAGCTTATCCGAGTGAAAGCAAGAATTGTTTATGATTCCGGAGCTTTTCCGCAAGCTATATATACACCTGTCTTCCTTCCTTTCTCCGCAACAACGATAACTACTTCACAAAGGCAAAAAGATACCAGAGATAATTATACTCTGACTTCTCCACTTTAGTTTCGCTTGCTCCACGTGGTTATATCCAAATGCGTATACCGCAAAACCGCTGTATACAGCGAGCTTGTAGCTCTGACTATTTATTATCGAGAAGAGTTACGAGCGAGAGGGACGTCAACTTCCGATTTAGGGGTAACGGTCATTGTTCGCTGGAATCGTTTCTCGAACGATTTCTCCAAAGCTTGCTTTCTTGATGGCTTCTGGTGCATCGGTAGAGATATACCCCGTGGATGTACCAATGCTATACATGAATACAGGCGGTACCAGAGGTATGGGGCCTATACCTTGTATGGCAGTCACTAGTCGATTGGGTATTGGCAAGGTAACCGAGTCTAAACGGCCATCATCGGGCAGCAATTCCGGTTTCCCTATCGGTCGGCCGCAGCAGGTATTCGAGAGAAAGTAGGGGAGGGGCATTACAATTCCAATTGTCGACCGAATGGACGTACGTCGGTCTAGCTGATGTTAGAGCCCATAGTATCCGGGTACCAGAACGATGGGAACATTGGGGGCCGGGTCCATCCGCCCCGAAGCGCCTGTTACCTATCGTACCCAGTTCCGAAATAACGCACCCGGATACGTGTCGATATACGCCCTCACGTTCGACCTAACACATACTCATCCCCGACGTCGAGGTCGGACGAATGAGCGATTTAACTAGATAACATGACGCGGCACGTCGTCGGTTTGATTAAACTTCACAAAGGCACCACTAATAGTTCGCGAGGGTATAATTCACAGCGGTGTGGACATTCTATACGGTACACGGTTCTATACTTGCACTCAACTGTTAACAAATTCGATAAAATCATCCAAGAGATCATGGTCGAGTTAATTACCTTTCATGGTATTCGAGTTATAAATTTGTTTTAGCAATTAAACGGCGATGGGTCCGAGGGATCGGTCAGTCGATGAATGTCTTTGCCGATTGTCCAATCAAATGAACTTAGTCGAGGTGAAGTATTCGTACAAATCGAGGAGTTGACCGAACCAAGTGCTTTGGATTTCACCCTGCGCGTACGTGTAAAGGCTGGGGTTTGATCCCTCACTCGCTTTACTCCTCTCAAGTTGCTCTTTGTTCTCAATTAATTGTCTCCAGAGATTCCGATGGTGATTAATTGATTTGAATTAAATCGCGACAGGTCCCTGGAGCTGGATGACTGACGAAGGTTTTTTCAATTATCGAGTAGAGTCAGTTTTTTTTAGGATTCCATGCTTATGGTCTTGGAAAAGTTGCCCCTTCGGCCTCCACGTATCCTACACAATGTTAACTTGCTCTCTAAATATATTTAACTATGAGCTAACTCATTCTAGTAATCCCAATGGGTGTCATTAATTTCCAAAGTTGGCGAGTTATGAATTTACTTCGTTTGAACAGTCGAAGGTTCGGAGGTAAATTAAGGAATACCTTTTCCGATAATCGAATCCAATCAGTCTACTTCAGTTGAAGCATTCGTCCATCCAACAGTTTTGGATTTTACACTTGTGAACTTTGAAACGCTTGGCAATTCTCATTCTCAGTAATCCGTCACTCTTTATGCTGAATTTCAACATAAAGTCAACTTGCTCTAAATTTCTTCTTGACTATGAATCAATCCGGAATCCCGATGAACTTTAAAGACTTCCAAAGTATTCGATCGATGAATTAATTTTATCAATGTAACCATCGTAGTTGAAAATAACTAATGCTTTGACAATTCATATTAAATCAGCCTCGTGGGCAATCATCAGCTCGTCCCTTCTCATCTAGCTGTAACACAAAGGTACATGCGTAGTCGGAGATTGGCCGGCGTTGCGGTAGAACAGATGACGATCGATCACTCAGCTCGTGTAACCCGCTATAATTGCTTCGAGCTGTTCGATGCCACGAAAGCAAATGAATATTGGCCAACGCCATGTGCATGTATGCGTGTGTTGTTAGTGTACCGTATGGAAATGGAGCGCTCTGATCGTTCAACTTGAATTGCTTCCTATTCGGAACCAATAGCAGATTGGCCCTTTAAACCTCGCACGTTCGTGGAATCCTACGCACCAATAATAATTGTTGCGTGAGTTATAGAACATCTAGGACAATCGCATATTTCAGGATATGCCTTGTATCGTACAGGGCAGGCATTTCACGTAGTCTAATCCTAATAATTCGCGTGGTAAAATCAATTGAACCAACAAATTATTCGATCGATTGAATTTCTTATAAAGGGTGTAAAGATATACGGATACCAAGGTATCGTGATTCATGTACGCATAGCTTATCAGCAGCAGATTGGCCCTATGGGAGCTTGGAACATTTTCCGATGAGCCGCCGAGCATTGAGGGAGAGTCGGGAATGGGATGAGCTGTGGAATCAACCCACGTTATCCCTTTTTCCCCGAGGTTTTCCAATCTGCCAATGTAGCTTATATATCTTTATCGAATATAAACATTTTTCAATTCAGTTAATTATTCAGCAAATACGATTTTCTGTCGTTTTCATTAATATTACGATCATTGACACTACCCACATTGACGGAGCATTTTCAATTAACTTTATCATTAAATTGACAACGAGATAACGAGACTCAAATAACATATTTAACATATAATACTCATTTCGTAACTAACATTATATTAATAATGTTAGTTATCGAACTATGAAACAATTCTATAAATTGTTAAACGTTTTTTGACGAAAGTACACATTATCAGTTTCAAATGATATCGTTAAATCCGAACTTGAGGTAAAAATTAATATTTCAAAATGATTGTACGTAAATGAAAACTAAAAAATTGTTTTCATTTATAGCAAAATCGATAAATATCTCTTTATTTTTACTATATTATTATTATTGTATATTTTAGTATTTGAATAATAATAATAAATAGTTGAAAATTTGTATTTAAAAAATTTTTTAAGTATATTTTGGACACAAGACATATTTTTTATTATATTTCGTATATATATATATATATATATTGTTATATTTAAGGATATATAATCCTTAAATATATCTTATAATTAGAATTTTTCTTGATAACATATCTTAAATATCTAAGATATATCTCATTTATTTCCTATAATTCTATTTACATAATATTATATGACAATAGATAGAAAATCTCTTAACACGACATACGTATCACGTAAATTCATGCTCAGTTGACCTAATATTTGTCTCCCAAGATACGGATGTACATACGGATAACCATGTCTGTATATATCATATATATCTGCATATACATCTACATGTATACACGTAACGTATACATCTCTCACGATATCATAGACTGGATGAATGAGGGTGTCGCGTTGCCTTGCCCAGAGCGAGTTAATTGCGAGTAAACGTTACTGGTACGAGCAACGTAGAAACGTAGATCCCAAGGAAAATACAGTGGTAACCGGTAGTACGTCATCAGAGACGTTGTCAGAGACAGCAACCCGTAATCGTGAAAATGGTTGGATTACTGTCCACTGAAGTGAGAGAATTTGCTGTTGATTTAAACAATTGTATTCAAACATGCATACCGTGTATTTAAAATAGTTGTGTGACTGAATTGATAACTGATTCACCGATAAGAAGTACACTCAGATGAACATTCATCAAACTCAAATAAATGTCCAGTCAATGTCAGATAATGTCGTCGATGACGAATTAAATTCAACAATACATTTTTTTTTTTCATTAATAGAATATAACATTTAAAAAAAATTATTATTCGATCGAGTGAATAATGATTGAATCAATTTAATATTTAATTCGTCGCAACTCAACCACAAATTTACTCAAGTTTACCAAGTTTTTTTCTCGGTACATTTATAATCGATCGACAAAATGTCGTTACGTAGTAACAGGTGTGACGTAGTAACTATCTGATACATCAGATAGTTATACATAATATGACGTTTGAATTCTTTCGACTCATCTTTTTAACTTGGCTTCGAGACGCTACCGCGTATCTCTCTCTCTCTCTCTCTCTCTCTCTCTCTCTCTCTCTCTCTCTCTCTCTCTCTCTCTTGATCATCCACTGTCAGTATATTATTTTCATATTGCAAAACTGGCTGCGGTTCAATCGGTTGGATGATTCGGTGAAATTATTATTGGATGACAAGAATTTTCGCTTCGTTTTCATATTTAACGGATGGAGGTCAATTTAATGATCACCGAGTCACGCATAAGCAATCAATAAAATACTGTAATAATGCCGTTCTCTTCTGTTTTATTTATAATCCAATACATATATTGATTTATATACGTAATGTAAAATAATATTTGGTGATATATCGCGGATATCGTTATTTGACTTGATGCAAACGCACACCAGGCAACGCGCATTATATGAGAATAGTACACAGTATTATCGTTTGACCGCACAAACCCGAGTTCTATCCCACATATCAAGTTCGATAATCGATGGTTCCACAGAACTCCAGACGGCCATTTGCGGGAACGGTGTGGTGGAAGATGGCGAGGAGTGCGATTGTGGTTGGGAGGAAGACTGCAATGACCCTTGTTGTCATCCTCAACGTTTACATCATGCACCCTTCGAGGTTCCCTGCCGTCTTACCGAGGACGCTATCTGCAGTCCAAGTCAAGTGAGTATTTCTTACAATTTAAATCTTTCGTTAACAATATTTATACATCACCTTAATTATCGTTTTTATTTAATACTACGACAATACGATATCTCGACGAATTTGCTGGTTTCAATTTCGCTCGATGAATCAAGTTGGAGATACAAATAGAATTTGAAATTCGATTATACGATAATCATTCGATGGAGTATTTCAGTCTCGATGCACGTGAGTAATGTGCATATGCGTCATCCAGGTTAAAATTGACAAAGGCAGAGATTGAAATTCAATTGCGCGCTTTATTTCAGGTGATTTTATTAAAACTATTTTTAATTTAGCGAAAATTATAACAAAATACGAATCACTTGATATTTTTATAGACATTCAGACTTGAAAACAAAATGTATAAAGGGAGAGAAAGGTATGATAAGAAGAGCTATAAAATGAATGAGGGGGAGGGGATCTTAAGAGAATAAAAAAATATCCAGCTATTAAGGAAATTGAAAACAGTAGGTCGAAGGAAATGTAAGCAATTCCATTAATTTTTTAATATAAAAATATTGAATAAATTGAACATATTCTGCAATTTTATATATTTGCATCTGGGGATTTTTTTTCACATAATCAGAACATCGTTACGAACAATCTATCGAAGGTTTAATGAAAAATTAATAAAATATTAATAATAAAACTTTTTTTTTTTTAAATAATCGGTGGTCCCTCTTCCCCAAATTGTTTTGAAATTCAGAAGTAGAGAATATTAAAAGAAAAAACATGTAAACTGAAATATTGTTCGGAACCCTCGCGCCAGACTTTAGAAACTAAATAATGAAGTACTTGCACGTGTCAATGACACAACGGCGATGTCGTGACAACGAATTCGTAATTTTAGATAAAACTGTTTACTCAAAGTTCATTTGTCCACGTTGGAGAATAAACCATCGAATTTAAGTTTCTTTTAATCATTGATTAGCCACCAGCACCGATGATACAGTGACTAGTGTGTTAGTGCTAACGCGCTAGACTCGAAGACTCGGAGTCGATTTTCGCTGATTGTTAAATGTTTTTTTGTGAACAACAACGCGCTAGATGTAAGTTGCGACGCGTTGTTAATGTAAATATTGAATCTCGTTGGGAAATCGACGTAGTCCGCTACACTTTGCGTACATTTTCAATGGTTTCCTTGCGCTATAGACGAATGCAGGTGTTTTTGTCTCTCACCCAGTTCCCTAACAGTTCCGTAATTTTTATTCTCCCCATGGATAATGCAAATAAAATAAAATAAAATACAATATAATTCAATTTAACTGATCATATTTAAATATTCACCGGACTACGCTGATGCTGATTGTATTAAATAAGAAGGAGCGAATAATATTATTGAAATAATCGAGGAGCGAACAATATTATTGGAATAGCGTATTCCGTGAATCGATCAACCGGAAATCCTGAATAATGATTGACAGCAGATCCATTTACTCAGCCGGATGGGCTCCGGTTAAATATTACTACTTTCCTCGTAACGGTATACACGCATAAAATAATTTCCAGTTCGCCTATTTCATTGGTTTAACTCGAATTAAACCGTTATTTCCTGAATCAGTGAACCTTCGCGAAAATAATTACGAATAAAAATACTGACGTTGTTAGTAAGTACTTAATACGCAGTACAGTGCGTTGTTATTCGTGTGCAATTAATCAAGAACCAACATCACTGTAATTAACTCTTGAATTATGTATAGGAATACAATCCTCTCAGTATAGAAGACCCAACATCATTTAACTCGCTTCTTGCATGAATGGAAATTTACCAATTGTACACGGGAAATCAATTAAATAAACAGAAGATTTTGAAATATCGCTCATAAATCTATTTATCTCTTGTAACTGATGAATAGCTGTCACATAAACATCGTTACTGTACGATGATGTTTAGCTAATACGCATTGATGTCGAAGTTTACGGCAAATAACGATTTTTAGCGTTTTTTTTTTATTCACATACCACAGTGTTCATCAAACTTCTTCTGTCACTTGGGGTTAAAATGGGTTGCACAAGATCTGAGACATCTCCGATGGTACTTTGGGATGATAAGACATCGAGGGTGGAAAAACGATTGTCATCGAGTGTGGAAAAGCTAATGACATTGATTGATGAAAAAAACTTTAAAAGGAGAGAAAATATCGTGATCGTTTCTTTTTTATTTTCCTACTTTGAAAAATCTTTCAAGTTTTTTTGCAAAAAAATGAACGAATCCTGTATTTGGATTCCCATTGAAATGAAAAAAAAAAGGATCATTCAGGGGCTTTATTGCTTTGCGTTTATTATTGATTCACTGTACGAGACGTAAGAGAAATTATTGAATGGGAGTCACCCATCGTAGTATTTGTATACTTCAGTGATAAATCAATTTTTTTTTTTTCATTGAAATAAAATTCCAAGCAAAATGCGAAGTTAAAATAAAACTAAATATGTTTGACTTTGAAAGCTTCCTCTGCACTGAGAGAAAAACTTATAAAAATCAACTAAATCTGGTGTTGCGGGTAACGAACTAAACATTTAGTAGATTGAACCAACATTTAGTCGATAATTTAGCTGACAAAAACGGAATTTCGTTGAATTAACTACTAAATATTTAGGTCGCAATCCGCAATCGCGGGTTTGGTTGATTTTTAAAAACTTTTTCTCTCAGTATATAATACGAGGAATGGAAAAGTCAATGCGCAAGGTTCCACTTTGTACAAGCTTTTTAGATATCATTTCGTACTTGATTCGGTACTTTTACCGATAACGAAATACAAGTTTGAAGATTCTTCGATCCTCTCGAAGTTAACGGGCCGACCTGAAACCTGAGAGTGTGCCAGTGCACTTTGGGCAAACGAGGGACCGTATGCAGCAGCTCCCTATTCACCCAGCATCACTAGTCCCAATGGGATATACCGACCATTACATACCGCACACGCACACCACGATCACAAACACATATATAGTAAAAGGAGTTCTGGCGGATGGTAGATAGAGTTTAATTCCTCGTGCGCGTCGCGCTTTCCCCGAGGTGTGTTCTCAGCGCTTTGGCTCTCAAGGAAATGGGAACAATTAATCAAATGAATCGTGCCACTGGTGGCGTTTACTATCGGCTAGGAGAAGGTCCTCGAGGCATCGCCAAGAGCCTGGGAAACTCGCCGTGGACCTATCCGTACACCCCGTCTGACTGTAACGGTTAGTTGAAGAGCAACCGAGAATACCACCCTCCACCTCCACTCTCGTGTCCAAATAAAACAATTAATCTTGCTACTTTGTAATTCGAACGGATATCCCTTGGTGACCATCCTACCGCTTGCGAGAATTCCCTATGTAGGAGGAGAGAGGGTAAGATCGAGTGAAAGCGGGTAAAACCGGAGAACTAGAAGGGCCAAGTTTCTCTTTCCTATGGTCGGTGTAGGACGAAGAGTTCAGCCACTGCCCTCTATGGTGATAAAGCCTTGGCCGTGATGGATCGCAGCCGACCACTTGGTCTACGCCTGGTCACGTGTAACACGGGACGCATGTACCTTTTTCGTGAAGCTGATTAGTTAACTACAGTCGCAGCTAGAGAATTCTGAGTGGCGCTGCTGGCCTTGACCGTAGCGAGACGGTCAGTGTCATTGAAAATTCAAATTCAAGCTGGATTGTATAAATAGATTACAGAGCGGATTAAAGCTAATTTCAAGAGAGCAAACTATTTTTGGAACGGGGGCGCGTTTTCCATAAATTCACCGTCCGTTCGTCACTACCGAATAGCCAGATTTTTCGAACCCCTCTCTTAAACGTCACTCACGCGTAATTACGGCACTAGAAGCAGTACCAGCAGCAGCATAGCCGAGGGCTGAGGGCTCAGGACTCGGAGTGATGGGAAAAAAAATGTTCAAAGGTTGACCTGTCGAGAGCACGAGATATTTCGCGGAAACGCCGAGACTAAGAGTGATTGCTTTGGCAAATTAAAAAGGATTAGAGATCCTATGGAGATTTACTTACATTTTTTTTTCGTTAATTAGCTGATGACCGGACTAAAGATACTTGGTAATAAAATAGCGAGCAATCGGAATTAGGGATAAGATTTATACTTAGTCAGCTCATTGTGTATGGGAAAAAAAATTGCAGTTCATTTTTCTAATATGATTTGATTAATTTCGAGAGCGAAATGCAGGAATAAAATTAGAAGAAAAAAAAACGTCAAACAACTTTCGAGGATGTTCAGCTCTACGAACATCTTTGTAAAAAAAATTGAAAAATTAATTTAAAGTTATTTCCGGTTGGTAACAACCAAAAATTGATCTGGAATAACATCCTTTGCCTCATTTAGGCCAGTCCATCCTCAAATGCCCCTATTACTGATATCACCATAGTCAGCTTTTCCCCATTACTTGACCAACAGCCAATAGAGAAACGACCTTGGCCTGATTAGCAATTGGATCAGTCGTGCATCCTTGCTTATCTCTATAATTTTATACATTGAGAGTGACGAAAGAACTGTCAGTCACAACTGAATAATTAAATTACAAAAATTGTTACAGAGCTGAGAAAGGTGACCACTGAAAATACGATTACTCTTTAATCCCCATAATATTCTTAAGGATAAATACAGAAGTATAGATTAAGGATATCCTTGCAAGAAACGCGAGAGCGATATGGGAAAGGGCGGGAACGGGCTCGAATGAGGACGTTACCTCGTGAACGATTGAGAAAAAATAACTTATTTTGTAAATCGATTTCCGCACCCTTTCACGTAAAACTACGTAACATTGAGCACATACTGCTGAAAATACTGTTCCGTGTGAATGTATGTTTCTTAATTGCAAAAAATGTGAATTTACAGAATGAAAAATGAAAGGTGAAACTAATTAAACAGAAATATTGTGTATGAAGTTTTATGAAAAATAGAAAAAAGAATGAGAATTTTGGACGGTAATGAGGGAAAGAAAAGAAACTAGAGACTCTCGTGTACCGTCTCACTGTATCTCTACGTTCCATTTCGTGGACACGTAGTCCCGCAGGCTCGATGCATCAAGCGCATTACTCTCCGACTCGTTCCTGCATCAATTCGCTCTATGTCCAGGGTCCCTGCTGTACATCCGGCTGCACTCTCCGCACTGGGGACAAGTGCAGGGACGACAACGGCTGCAGAGACGCGAGCTTCTGCAACGGCTTGGGTCCCCAGTGTCCTCCATCCATCAACAAGCCCAACAAAACAATATGCAACGAGGAGTTCGTCTGTTACATGGGGGTGAGTACATCATCGTATACCTGCAATGTTGGCTATTCTATATATCTCCGAGCCTACTTTTACCGTAAGAAGATGGGACATGGGCGGAACAACCCGTGTAGCGAGACTGAAAAGGATGTGAAAACCCCTGCTAGCTGGTTTGCTCGAATCGTTAATCTCAATTTTCGTAAGGATTGATCTTCTACGTATATTACATTCCGTAAGGGAGGACGCCATGTTGCCGATCTATACGTCGACCGCCATCCCCACTCTCCTAAGCTCAATCGTTACCATTACTTTCAAAAAAACGCATGCGTCAAAATGAGATAAGTTTCTTTTTTTAATAAGTAGAATTTATTAGAAATTTTATAATAGAAAAGGAAATGATCTGTCTATATCGTAAAAAAAATCTCACAGCCGCCTCCGCCGTATGTAATACGTGAGTTCGTTAGCACGACTACACGCTTAACCCCAAAGTGAGAAAAGTTCCGGTGTGGTTAGCATTCTTAACTTTAAACATTTTTATTTTGAATTCCATACTTGTAATTATAAATTTTTAATATTGAGATAGTTGTAGCGTTACAGTGGAATCTTTTATAGTTTACATTATGCAGAAGCAAGCATCTTATTTGAAGGACCAATCACGTACGTGGAAAGGCTCACATGATTCCCCTGCTTTCGTGCTCGTGTGCGTTGGTATAGCTAATGGAAAATGCTTTGCAACCGCACTAACGCCGCATAAGATATAACGATGTGAGCTATAAAAGACTCCGATGTACTAATAAGTCAAGTGATAAATGTTCTCTTTTGTGAAAGAAAAAAAAACGTGCTGTAAGCTTAAATTACAGTTTCTACACATTCGTTTTTTAACGGAGTCGTCTTAACGATTTATGAATGATAAGAATATCAGCGCACGGTTGTTGAATTGATTAATGTAAATATAGATATATCAATGGCTTATCCTCGAAACGGGATATTATTTATGCTTTTAATGCTATTTTATTACAAAACGGTACGGTCTAAGTATTTCGCTTTGCGTCAGTACCATTCAAAATGTTCATTCCGTAGATCGTATTCTATAGATTTACTTTCTCATGTACGCAACGTTTGTTTGTATAAACAAAAATTTGTTGAGATTATCGTATCAGGATACTCAAAATAATTCCGCGCCCGTCCAGTGGCTTATTTGTACATGAAACTCTGTGTTTGCGAAGATCATGGCGCTTTCCACTGGCGCACTCAGTGTGCACCGTGTCCAGTTTTCTGAATACGAGCGAGGGAGATAAGTATATACTCCGGGCATGAATCTTCTATATCTTTGAATGTTAAAACGTGCACTGAGTTTTACTAGCGGAAAGCGCTATTAGTCCACTCCACATATGCATCCGCAAATTTGACCTTTCCATATATATTTCCACTAACTCGTTTCCCTCACATGTAAAACCATAATAAAACCTCACGTATTTCTATTCGGTGTTTCCAACTCCCTCCAGAGTTTAAAACTTTTTCCAAACCCTCTCACATCCCCCTGAAAAGTAATTTCCATCTAACTTCTTCTTTCCCATTCTTCTTCGCGGGACTCCCCCACCCGTGCCTGCAGCGATTATTCAACGGCTTTTAGCGCAATAGTTTGCATTTATGAACTTCCCATTGTCAGAATTCCATATCTCTTTCCATAAAATACTTCCCATCAACTCTTATTTTCACATAACACGTATCTTCATGATCATCGCGCTCGTCCAACGTTATATTTTTACATGAATTTCAGTGTTTGCGAAAACTCTCATCCATTCTACATATACTTCCGCAAATTGTTTCTTTTTATCTATATTTCCATTATCTCGTTCCTCTCTCATGTATTTTCGTAGTAAACGCTCTCGTGTTTTTAACTCGATCCTAAGTTTTAATGTATCCTGAGTTCCCTAAATCACATCTCCGTACATTTCTAGGGGGGAAGGAGAGGGCTGCCGGTTCCATCTTCAGCAATTTCTGCCGATTACCCGCTTCTACCAGCGTATCTCGTCTTCGTCGATATCTTCGCGTTTCCAACGCAACCCATCCGTCTATCCTCGGCTAAGATGGCCGCGCCATCTACCCGCATGCTTCCGATCCACTTGCGTTCCCGCGTCATTCCGCGCCATCTTCGTTTTCCTTTGTCTCTGTATAACCTCCAGGAGTTTTGTAAACGTTTCAGCTATCCTCGACCATTAGAAACCTTCCGTAGATAACATTTTTACCCCTTCCCCATCACGATCCCGTCACTTTACATCACTTTCCACGTATCTCTCACTAACATTCGATTCATTTTACTCAAAACCACCTTAACCCCGTCATCGATACATCCACCCGTCGCTAGTGCTCGACGTGCACCTCACTCGTGCCTGATACATTATAATTATTTTCATCTTAAATATAATCTCAAGTCGAAATAGAAGGCTTTGTTATTGTTTCACTCAAAAATGTAAAAGAAATCTTGACAAAAGACAATTTGACAAATTTTTTAATTCCTGACTTTATTGCACGGCTTACGAGACCATAACCTCACTTGCATGTTAACACAAAATTGTTACTGCGATTACAAAAATTAATTACTTATGTCAGTAAATGCATTCTGAAATTTTCTTCAATACGCTCGAACTCTTGATTTATCGTTTGTCAGTTGTCAGCAGAAAGATTGGAAAGATTGACAATTGTTTGCCGCCTTGTCCCGCTCTTATCTTCTTTTCCTTTACTTTTCTTGACTAATATTGTTAAATATTATCGAGAACTCTATCCAGTTCCGACGCCCAATATTCTTTCCAATGTTTCGATGCCCAGTCCTTTAGATAAAACACATTGCTACTGAAAATATAAGAAAATTCGTGACAATGGCACAAACATCGTTACTGCACTTTCTTCTGTATATTTTGCTGAATCAAGATATTTCTACAGCGACGATAAAGAATGGAGTCTCACTCGTGTGTTTAAAAGATACATTGCCTCTGTACTACATCTCATTGATTCGATTCTGCATTCTCCTCTTTACTTTATATACTGCTGTTGACTGTAAAATATAAACGGAAACTCTATCCAGTTCCGACGTCCAATATTCTTTTCAATCTCTTGATACACCGGCCTTTCGATAAAACACATTGCTACTGAAAATATAAGAAAATTCGTGACAATGGCACAACCATCGTTACTGCACCTTCTTCCATATATTTTGCTGAATCAAGATATTCCTACGGCGACAATGAAGAAAAATATAGTCGAGACTCGCTCGTATGTTCAAAAGATGCATTGCTGTGTACTACATATCTCATTGATTCGATTCTGCATTCTCTTCCATTTTCACCTTTATATTCAAGAGATACTGCAGTGTAGATGCGGTAGATCACAAAAGATAAGAAGTCTGCTATTCGCCACGAAACTCATTTCGAGTCCACTGCAGCATTGCGGTTCTACAATGAAAGCATACTGTTGAGGTGCGGAGCCCATGTGCCCGTTTGGTTCGAGGGGAATGTCAAAGTTTTCCTTGGACTTTGACCACGCGAGATCAACGGACAACGACGAAGGAATGACAACGAAATGGAATAGCAGTGAGCTTTAGGACGGATGTGCCTCGGGGTAGGTGATGCTTAGAAGATAAACATTCTCTCGAAAGAGCCCAAGGCCTTTTCGGCAGCATCCCGTTGCTAGAGAACTCATCTCTACACAGACCAATCTCTACACGAATAATTAATTACAGATTTTTACTTGACTGCACAATGAATTTTTACACGGCACGAATTGAACAGAACGAAAGAGTACATCGTCAATATCTACACGAAGAAAGTTAATTGACTGATCATTCGACAACAGTCGGCATAGATGTTCTCTGACTTGCCAACGCCTGAATGGGACTCGTGTCAAACACGGTCTGTGTAGAGATGAATTTGTGTCGAACTAGGACGGTGTACAGATGCGTCGTGTAGTATGCCGTGTCGGACTATGCCGGATCGAACGATACCGTGTTGAACTATCGCGTGTCATATTAATGATGTGTAGAGTTTCGTTGTGTGCAAGTTTTACAGTAAAACATTTTGTCGTAACACAAATTGCTAGTGTAGACAGCTTTTGTATGCGGAATTAATTATCGTTAGGCTTTCGTCGTGTAGAGATTAACGGTGTACTGCTTCAGCCGGTTCGGTTCGTGTTGTATATAATTCCATCGTGTTGAATTGGACTTGCATAGTAAACATCTGTGTACAACTACTCGTGTAAAGCTTCATCTGTGTATAGATGAATTTTGTAAAAATGCGGCGCTGCCGGCCTTTTCTAATAGATCAAGCTTTGTAAACTCGATGGAACAAAGATGAACGACACACTTTCCAGAGCTTCTTCATCTATTCAGTTAAGTAAAGTAAAAGGCACGTGTTGTCAGTTCCAAGTGGTATGCGGAGAATGCTACATTACTTCCGTCCGTACATGGCTACAACTTCTGGCTTCTGATACCGTCTGTACCCACTTCGAAGCATGTACTTATCGGGTTATGACGATAGCAATGAAGTCCATATCAAAAGTCTCGATACCTGAGGTGGAATGCGCAGCATTTGACTGTCTTCCTTTGACTTCATATGGGGACAATATGACTTTTGGAGCGTTGATCCACTCGGGTAAAATTTCAGCACAGCCGTGTAAGGTCGTCGGATCTGCCACATAACATTACTTCAAGTGACAAAGTCTGCCATACGACATTACTTTAAATGATATAGTCTGCTATATGACATTACTTCTCGATACTTCAATCAGACGATTGACATCATTTGTAATTCGATGATGCAGACAATAAAGTTGCTACAAGTGCATCACATTATCAAAATAAACTGTCAAGTTAAACTGCAAACAAACAACATAAGTGGAAGACTTCTACAGCTTATAAAAATAGAATCAAATCAGCAACCAGCAATGACTTAATTATAATAAATCCTCAGAATCGAATAAATTTATATAACTACCCGCTAACTTTATTAATAGAATATTTCTTTCAGTATCTATAACTATGTCATTTGTGTACGATGCAAATGGTTTTCCTCTTTCACATTTACTGACATACCGACGGAGTTGAGTCAATGGCAATCGTTACTTTATCCGACAATGTTGATATTTTGGACGAATGCAAATGTCATATGTGGTAATGACTTCCGCATAAAGAAGGTAACGAGTATCAACGATTAATGTAATATGCAATACAATTTGAGTAGCATTGACTTAACGGGACATACTAATGGCGGTCGATACGTTATGGCAAATCGATAAATACAAAATAAGATTTTTTTTTTAAATAGATCATCTCAACGAGTGGAAATTCTATCTAAACAATTATATTATCTCAGCGGATATACATTTTAATAATAAAAAATGTATAAATACAGACCGCCATTGACAGAATTTTAATTCCAATTTCTGTTAAAAGCGACGTATATTCTTCCCTTTCCATATTTTCAGAGAAATTTAACGACATCAGAGATCAACTCGATCAACCGAACGCAATGACACGCATCACTCGCTTCGTTTTCCCCACGATGTGCAGATGAGAGCTACAAATCATAATTTAGCTATTAGCCCTTCGCGTATGTTCCTACGTAGATCTGTCATAGCGTTCGGGATTGATATAACCTATATGCCAACTTATCTAAACCTATGTCATGGTTTAACTGAAATCCCCAGCTAATGAGCCAAATCGTTACGCTATTATTATAAATGATCGCCTTCGCGGGGCAATCTTATAATTAACTTTTCGGACTAATTTTAAGATTTATCATCAAGCCGTCGTTATTCTACGGTTATCGTACAATAACGAGGTAACCTTTCACGTCGATCTATAATCGTAATTAATTAATTAATTAATTATTTAGTATACGATGCGAAAAGGGCTCCAGTTTATAATTTCTACTATAAAACGGTAAACGGTATTCTCGATTTTTCAGCAAAATTCTTTCGAGACTACAAGGTTTTACGAATCATAAATAATCCTGTATTGCTGGGATAGAGTATCCACCCTCAACACTTCGTCGAATTTTCGTTCCACTAAAGGGCTCAGAATATAGCGTAGTATAGTTCGAGCGGTATGCGGCCGGGGGTTGATGTTCCTGTCCGATCCAAAGGTCTGGATTGAAATGTAGACGAGCTAACGGCTGATTATGGTCCAGACTATACAGAGAGAGAGAGAGAGAGAGAGAGAGAGAGAGAGAGAGAGAGATAAGAGTGGAGAGTCGAGTGCAACAATATCGGTTGGACAGGATGGTTGTCAGCCATGCTGATGGGAGCTTCCGGTGCGGTTCCAGTTTCGCCTGTACCACCCTCATCGGTGTACATTCTGTACTCTGTCTTGCTTTCTCTTCCGTCGATCGTCGACCGTGTGTCCCTTGGGTTACGTTTATCCTCTTCTATCCTTCATCCGTCCACCCTCACATCCATGCTTTGTACTTGCAGATTCGTAACCGGCTATCGAGAAATACTAGAACTATCGACCGAAGTTAACTACATATATCGCTGAGAGTATAACGAGACGAGAAATGTTATATCGCTGGGAGCAGCAGCCTCGAGGCTTTTCTCGTTGTAGGAAATCAAGAGTCTCTATAATATTTATTAATAGATATTTACCCATAGCCCTCTCCTTTATTATAGGGATACCATGAAGGTTAGCACAGATGTGCAATATTTATATTCTGAAAATTCCGGCCCTTTGATTCGCTTTTATGTTTATTTTTCTCTTTTATTTTTCATTCAACCCTCCGCAATACTTTCTGTTGTCTTTGACAGATGCCGCTGTTACTTTGACGTCCTTCGTTTGATTCTTCCCTCTTCATCTACCGCTTCGTTTCTTATTTTTACAACATGAGTTCATTCCTTACCAAACGGAAAACCATATAATTGAAATAACAAGGAATTTATTATTGTTTTTTAATTCAATTAATTGTTTCGAGTTGTTTCGGTTTCTTCACCTCGACAGATACAGAGTACATTTGTATTTCATCGTTAATTGCGTTCCTTGTTTATTGTTTTTTTGTTCATTCCTTTATCTTGCATCGCTCCTTGTGACAGTGAAAAAAGCGCAATAAATTGTTTTCACCTCCGATTGACCGTACATCTTGGGTTCATATTCTTATTTATTTTCTAAACACACTTCTAGCATTCTCGCTTAATGTACTTTTTCATTGCACACATACGTTCGAGTACTCTCACCACGTTTGTTTAGCTTTCACTTCGAAAATAGTTTTTTTAAGCTTTGACTGTAATTTTTTTTCTTTCGTTCATCAGTCCATTCTTCTTACTTTCGACACAGAGTATAGAGAAGAGAAATGAGAGAGAAGAGAAGGAGAGTGAGTAAGTGAGAGAGTGAGGGTGCGAGAGAGAGAGAGTAGAATAAATCTAAGAACCGTGAGAGGAAAGAGAGTATTCTCGGCGATATTCAAACCTCTCAAGAGAAATCTACGCTTCCGTTTTGCAGGAATGCACCGGCAGCATTTGTCTGGCTTACGGTCTGGAGTCCTGTCAGTGCATCGCGGGACCTGACGATCCTCCGACCAAGAGCTGCGAGCTCTGCTGCAAATTGCCTGGGGAGGATCAGCCTTGCTTGTAAGCCCTTCCTTCCTCTTTCTGAGTCTCTTTCTCGTTCTCTTCGTTTTCTTCCGTTTCTTTGTTTCGCACTTGGAACGTACTTTCGAGACACAGGAAATTCTTCGTAGCTGCATTACCATAGTACTTTTCTTTCGACACAAAAAGTACAACGAAACAAAAACACGAAAAACAAAATCGAGATTAAGAAAGAGAGAGAGAGATTTATATCATATACCGGAGCTTGGAAAAGTACTTAAAGTACCAAGTACTTGAAGCCCAAGAACGTCAAGTACCGAGTATTTTAAACCGAACAAATTGATGTACTCCAAGTTTGAAGAAGTTAAACCGGGAGAAGCAACTGTACTTTGAGAAAAGTATTTTTTCAAGTACCATGTACTTGATCTATTAAAATGATAAGCAACCACAGCGACTAGCTTACATTTATTTACTCCGTTTCCGACATGGTGTTTCAGATCTTCCTTCGCATGGAATTCAGCGCCTTTCGAGATACCTGATATGATGTCCAAGCCTGGAACACCCTGCAACGATTACAACGGTTATTGTGACGTATTTCAGCGATGTCGTGAGGTATAGTAATCTCTTTCACTACACTTACATATTATTCTAACATATGTCGTTTCCTATAAAGCACTTTACTATTATAATATATGAATCTCCGTACATGTATTTGTTTGTTTATTTGAAGAAGAACTTAGCATATTCGTAAGATCCGTTAAGAAAACGAGATCTTATTCAGTCTATTTGATTCATTGGTCCAACCTGAACTCCACGACAAGTTTAAAATGACAAAAAAACAAAGATTGCACCGATGAACTGGGCTACGATAGTACATTGTGTACCTATAAGTGAAACAAGACGATTTTAGACGAGTTCGGAAGTGACTGCTCGAGCCGAAGGTGATGGCTAACATCACACGAAGTCTGAAATCCTGTTTCATGCAGTATCACGCATTATATTTTTCATGTTAACTGTATTGAAAATAAGAGTTAGAATGTCTGTAGCCAGTCGACACGAGACAATGACGACAGCTGTCAGATCGATTGATGGTTAGAATGACTCAAATATTCAGAGGCTTACAATAAACAAATACGATTCTAACAGAGATGAAATTAAACTAATGTAGAAAACGTCTACTTTCTACTCGCTCAATCGCATTGGTCTGAAATTAGCTCGTTTTTTACTAGCTAAACAGACATTGAAACTCGTTGTTTCGATGCAGGTGATACGAAAAAAATTAATAATCATTCACTTCTGAAAGTATTTCATTTTTTATTGTTTTTTAAGTTGCACGTTTATCTTAATTTCGGAATTTCGTACGTTCAATTGCACCGCCCAATATCATTTTCAAAATTTTTAACTGTATCCGTTCCCCCAAGGGTAAAGAAGCTTATTAGAGAATTTATTATATAATTGAATATATCCCTAAGTTGATTTATACGGTGCACTGAAAGCACTACGCTTATTTTTAAATGTCGACAATGGCCCGCGTATATATATATAGAACAGTATAACATGAAATATTTCAAGCTTTCAGGCAATCTGCATATTGCAGAGACTGCAGTTTTTCTCTTCTAATAGGACTTGTGTTTCTCTTCTGTAAATTATTTCACTTGATATTAGTTTGTTGAGCATAAGAGAAAGAGAAAGAGAGAGAGAAACACTGAGAATATATTTCATCTTGCCATAACTGCGTAATAATTATTGTTTTGTAAAACAAGATACAACATTTTTAATTATGTTACCCTGCGTTCGAAGCATTTACATATTTGACTACCGGATTATGACCAATGCATTAATGCACCAATCTACGTTATAATAATTATATTTAAAATGTTTAAATAATTATATTCAAACATTGCGTATATTTTAAGTTGCAAAAGATGACATTTTACGAAGAGCAACTCGAACGTGATTGACATAATTTATTTGATTGATCTAGCAATCGAAACACGATGTTTATCTTTGAAAATATTTTGTAACGAAGTAGTATTTCCATAATGCAGGTTGATCCAAGCGGACCTTTGGCTACCTTGAGGAGACTTCTCCTATCTGACGCCAGTCTCGCTCAGTTTCAACGATGGATGACCGATCGTTGGTACGCAGTTACATTGGGAATACTCGCTGCTCTCCTCGGTCTGGTTAGTATCTAGTTAGACAGTTAGACAACCTAAATAAACGTACGTCATGTACAGGACGCAGCAGTAATTAACCCGAGTACATGATCTCGACACGATCCGTCTCTCGTCGAGAATCTTTTCACGGCGTTTCAACTTCAATTATCCAATTATATCAATTCAGAATAGATATCCCCTGCAGAACAGTAGCTTAACAAGGTTTTCGTTAACAAGTCTTCGATTATTTATCAAATTCTGATATTCTGTGTTCTTTTTTGTCATGGTTTTGTTTTCATGAATAATTTTTATTCATCATTTTCATGTCAGGATACTCAAAAAGATGGGATATTTACATAAAAATTGATTCTCAATATTATTACACCACCCCCGCCCCCCTTCTTATCAAATAGATGCGGAAAAATCCACCAGCATCAGTAAAAAAAGGTGTTTTTTATCGATAAGAAAACTCATATTCCCATTTTTTAATAATCGAAAATCCTTTTTTTTTTGTATTTCCCTCGTGTTAGAAGTGGAAGAATGTTCTTTATATGAAAAAATTTCTAAATCTGAATATAAGGAATTGTAAGAGGAATTCTTATTTTTATATTCACGACTGGTTTCGTAATCGTCGAGTCTCATGAGGCTTGAAAAGAATAAAAGGCCTCGTAAAATACTTAAATAATTAAAGTAAATCTTGTCACACCAGTGACCCAGTAAATTCTCGTTATTGGTTACAATGTTAAATGAAATATATTGAAGCAATGAGATTTTCAAGTCTCCGTATTAGCAGTAGAGTAAGTGTTGTTTACATTTAAAAATTCCTGAATCTGGATATAACAAATTGTATGAAGAATTATCATTTTTATAAATATAAAATGGTTTACAATTTAAAATACTGACAATGAGAAATATTGAAGCAATGAGATTGAGATTGATGATTTATACAAAAGTAATTTTCGTAATAACGTTTAGGATCACTCAGTATGAAATTTTGGTAAAAATCTACAGAGTCATTCGAATTTTATAGAATTTTTTATATTCACGACTTCTCCGGTAATCGTCGAGTCTCATGAGGCTTGAAAAGAATAAAAGGCCTCGTAAAAGAATTAAATAATTGATGTAAACCTTGCGTTACCAGTTGCCCGGTAAGTTCACGTTATTAGCTACAATATTCTTTGAAATATATTAAAGCAACGTGCTTTATAAGTTGAAAATTCGTTTTATTTCTTGGCCACTAAAATTTCGCGACAATTTCGTTTTATATTTCTATTATTTTTTTAAAAACAACGACGCAAAGTTTTGCAAAAGCCACGTTTTTTCTCTTTCTACCGTATAAATAACAAGACGATGTCTCGTTAATTTTCAATCCCTTGGCGAGTACACCTCTTGTGGAAAATGCGAGGAGAGGACCAAGAATCTACCGCGGGAAGGGCAGAGTTCTATCTCCTTCGTGTTCCATCTCCGTTTTCTTACTTTCTCACCCCCCGAGAGACACGGCACCTTCCATATTCTCGTTGGGAAATTACGTCGTTAACCTTAGCTCCGTCTACCCGGACGAAGAGTCAACTCCCCGTGGCGTGCAATCGCCCTACTGGTTTCTTCTCTCAGACAAGACCAGCCAACGGGATTAATTGGACGCCTCGCTAAACGACGTCGCGATTGCTTTCAAAGACGCTATATCCCTCTCCACTCCCGCCACTTTACCCCGCTTATTCCAACCACAGTTAGAATAATTATACAAGAGAACGAATCGTTTAATTTCTTGGTACTATAGTGTAGTCAGAAACGTGTTTTCATAAATTTATTTTTCCCTGCTAATAATATATTCGAGACAAAGTGGATTCTGTAAATTTTACGTTAATAAATCTCAAACGAATTTCTTGTTAGAATCACTTGGAAATTCACTTGGAAATCATTAATGTTTTTGAACTATTTAATCCTAATTACTGACGAAAAGTACCGCCAGATAAAATTGAGATTCCGTATATCGAAAAACAAAAATATTAAAACGCATTTTGACATAAAAAATTACTCTTTTATGTTTCAAAATTGAATCTTGCACGTTGACTTCTCATTATTTTGATCCGCCGTCCGCGCAATCTCCTCTACCATACATGGATCTGTTGATCCAATCTTGTTTTCTTTTTTCTAGAAGAATCTTTTATAACGACGAACCAAAAGAATGAGAAAGCAATGCGCAACATTCTACTTTTCAACTTTAGAATATTAGTTAACAGCGATTCCACTGTAGTCGTAATTGAGAAAATAATATTATTTATTTGTTTTTTTTTTTTAAACATAAAAAATACAATAAATTTTCATTGTTATTTGATCAACAACGTTCACCTCTTTATCGTTACATTATTTAAATATTCTAACGTAATAGAGAAACGTTTCGAATGAATAATCATTAAGTAAAATGACATTGAACATTCAATAACTAATAATTAATTCGCGTGGTACGATTAGTCGAGACCTCGATCGATTGAAAATTTGCAGTCGATATGGAATATACTCATCGGGTTTACCTATTTCATAAACTTCCTTAATTCTCAATAATTGTCGTGCGTGATAGTTGTGCGGAAAAGGTGGCCCGGCATTCAAGTAGCTCGTGCTCGTACACCGGAAGAGCTAAGCGTAATTCCCAGAAGGCCGACTAATGGCTGGATTTACTCCTTTGAACGTAACGTAGCTACGTGCTTAAGTGCCATAGCTCGGTATAACTTGCCGACTTCCATCCTCTCGGTCTGCTGTGTACAAAGCACCCGGAAATTCATTCGCAAACAGGATTAAGAGCGTAGGATATCTCGATACGGGGCGCAAAATGGATATGTAGTGAGAGCGAGGCAAGTGCGAGATGAGTGTGTAAGACACCTAATTCGGAACTACGAGCTGACTGAATTTATGTGAAAAGCTTTTAGTGCACAGCCCTTATTACCCTCTGAATGAACAACGGAATAATTCTGACGTTTCGACGGTTAAAATGCCCTAACCCGTCACTATAAGCATAGCTTATGAGTACGATGACAGTTATAATGACTGACATAGTCAGTTATTGTAGTCGAAAACGCATTTTTTAATCGCTAAAAAATATGTCCATGTCAATTAATGTTCGCAAAGATGTTCCGATCGTCTAAAAAAACTCTGCAGATCGGATTATAAAAAATTGTTGGAGGAGTTAAATATTCTCAATATTATGTTCTATTATTTTCTAATTAAACTTCTACTTGAGTTTTTTATACTCGAACCTGGCGATTTTTTTATATGATCAGTACATGGTTACGAACAATGAATTGCATGGGATTTTTTATACAATTTTTGTTTTAGTTATAAGAAATAATAAAAAGCGTTTTATTTATCGAAATCTATAGATTTCCTCTCGCCCCCTACAGACCCCCCCCCCCCTTGAGTCTACACGAAAACAAGTTTTCACAAAAAGTATACATCAAACAACTGAACACGAGCATAACCTTAAGGGTGGTGAGCCGCCTTGAGAAAAGTCTTAGGCATCACATACACCCACAAACATATAATAGATGTTTTCAAGATGAAAAGCTGAATAATACAAATCTGTGTGAATCTGTACTAAAGTATCAGCCCTTAAGTATATTTTATTATATCATTCACAGCTCAGATTAACATTAAATTCGTTTTTATCTGTTTCAGACAATAATGACCCGCTTGTTTAGTAAACGAGCGGTCGCTCGTCTGAAGGCCTTATCGGTAGGCGAACATCCTTCAGACGCAGGATATCCAACTGTGGGAACAGGATCCGCAGGGCGTGAGAGAACGAGTCCGATCGGAAACATCGCGAGGATCAAAAGACGAATAGTCGAGACGATGAAAACGTTAGCATCGCCAAGAAAGACAAAGGATCCATCGTCCTTATCGAGGGACTCTGGAATCTCGAAAATCCTACGCTTCGTCTCGAGCGAAAAGAAAAGTATGCCTTTCCACGGTAATGTGGGAACGAAGACTGAGAAAGATCATGTTGATGAATCGGTTGTCGAAAGAGGATTTTCAAATCTGAAAAGAGATGTAACCTTCGAGATTCATCGAAATAACAAGAATCGTAAACCGTGTCAAGATAGGATCGTCGATGAGCCACCGAGAGAATATCAAAGTAATAATGAAACGAGTGAAGCTGATGAGGAGAAGGACGATGCCTTCAGAAACGTCGTTAATTCTTACCGAACCGAAGCCGATCGGTCATCGAACCAAGACGATTGGCCTTTCCTTGAATTCGTTGAGAGAATATATCCCATGAAGACATTCAGAGTCAGAAAAAAAATAGATACCTCCTCGATTGGCAAACGAACTTGGGACATTGGGGGACAGATGAGAAAAATTGAGAGACTCTACGGTTCGCCAAAGTTTCGCGGTGAAAATTCAACGATTAATTCCGGCTCGAAAGAATGCTCCGTCAATCAATCGGAGCCACTCGTGTCACCTGATAGCCCTGATACTCCACCGGACATTGCAGAACCGAGAATACCAGCCTCTGACCTCGATGTACTTTTGAGCAAGAGTTAGTGACTCGTTTAAAGTGTTGAACGCGATTTGGAATTGAACTGTCCGATGATTCGATAATCGATATAATCAATAACACAAATGAATATTTTGCATTTTTCACTTGTGTAAAACGTGCACACTTAAGCGTTTATTTTTGTGCGTTTTTAAGTGGAACATTCAGAGAGACACGCAGTGTGCGATTTTAGATTTTGAAACACGTGCTCGGTGAAAACAGTGGAAAATTCTGCTAAATTATTATCCAACAAGCTCCACTATTGCGTTTTACACAGATAATAAATTATGTAAATAATGTGAATGTAAATAATAACACTGAATTAAAACAGTCAGTGATTTACAGTAACTATTTTGTTAATTTATTTTAAATGAAGGGGACGGGCCGATAAAACTTTCAAGCACCGAAGCATTACCAAGGAACCACGAAAAAATGTTCTAAAATGTGATGATCGATCTTCTTTTTTTTATCGCATGAGGTTGCTCAATTATATTTCTGGTTTTTGGAGATTAAGCAGCAGGGACAACCAGCAAAAGTATCGATTTATGAAAATTATTAAATGGCTTGTGGTCGATTATTTTCATTCTTCTTCAAATAACTTCATTTGGTATTGTGACATTTTTTGTTTTAACAATTACTCAATGGTCGAACGGATATTTATATTTGTTTGCAATGAAACTATGCAGCTGGAAAGAGCAAGGAACCGCAATGTTAACAGAAAAAATATTATGAAAAGAGCATTCGATGGATTAAAATATTTTTAAAACAATTATAAAAATATTTTTTTATTACAAATGGCTTTCCGGTGGTTGATGATTCATTTTTCCTAAATGGTAAATACGTAGAAATTTATTAAGTGACACACATCGTTTCAACCGCCGGTTTTCTTCAGAATAAGTAAATTCCTGACTTTCTAACATTGTGTAAGAATGCAACGTTGTGTGCAATAAATGCCACTTCCTGTTGTGGTAAAAGGCAAAATGCATGGAAAAGACGACGCACGAGAGGAACTAATTCAGGATGGCCGCTAAATCTCAAGCTCAACATTTTATAATTTTTTCAGCTTTTCCAGACTCTGATTTTATTAATTTTCTTTATTAGTAGAAAGAAATTTTTTAAATAAAGAAGAGAAGAAAATATCCATCTTCCTGAAACTGTATTCTTCGATCTATTTTACACAAATATTGATTGAACGACAGTAACGATAAAATATATTTTTTTAATTCTATAGAAACAAAAATGATAACAGCAGGTTTAAAATTTTCTTTTACTTTACAATAAAATTCTTCAATTTTTCTTGAATATTTCGAGTTAATAAGAATTTCTTGACGTCCCTGAGTTTTATAAAAGTTGCGAAATATTGAGGCATTTTCCTAAAATTCAATTGTTCGATCTATTTTACACGAAGCACAATTGAACGCCGGTAACCATAGAATATTATTTTTATTTAATGAATAATAAAAAGAAAGGGCAACCGGTTAAAAATATTTCTTTTTATATTTCGGATTTATCGAATTTTTCGAGAATTTTGTTATTTCAAAGACGCGAACTGGGCCATCCTGTGATTGTTCAATCCTGGGTCCTCTGTAGCCAATCGTTTTACATAGAGGTGGACCAAACGTAGATAATATAATATGCCATGTAATCGAAATACACGATATAAATATAAATGCAAAGATATAATGTGTATAAAGTAATTCATTATTGTAAAATGAATAATAAATTGTACACCGTCTTTTCGTGAGAAAAGTTTATTTTCCGTTACAAAATCAATCGCCAAAGTTTATATATTGACAAGGTGTATCGTGAAATTTGATACGCCGTTAAACTTTAGTTCTTGTTTATTAATTGGATCTTCCCTGTCTTGGAGAAATTACAACGCGTTAGTTAGGTCGTTATATCCATGTACCATGAAAGCCTATCGTATCTATGAGGTCGCATAGGGGATACATCTAACGCTTAATGGGTTTCTCGAATCGAGATTTTGGCCTTAGCAGCCCATTATCATGACAAACTACCCCCGATAGTATCGTCATCCCTTACTAAATTCCAGTGTTATCGTTAAGGCGACGACATTCGGTGCGATGCACTATTGGTAATCGATAAAACTAATTGCTGGTGCATTATATTGTCACGTAAAAATATGAGTCTCACGTCAGAAGAGTTGATAAGAGGAAAACGATGAAGGCTTGCTTTTATTTTACAGAGAATTACGATGATGTCAAGATGAAGTTATTTCTCGTTTCTAATACTGAATGCGGGCGCGAGGTGCTGGGTACCGATATCATTGATCAAATCGTAATTTTCGTCAACTCGATTTGTTATCTGAAAATAAATTTATTAATACGCTATGTTAATTTATTTATTTAATTCTTCGTCTATTAGACTCATTGATTGTACTGTGTACCTTAAACGTTTTTTTTTTTTGTTCGTAAATGAAGTATTTCATTTTTAAACAATGACTTTTACCAAAAATCTATATTTATCCGTGGATAGAAAACAGATTTTTTGATGAATAAAATAGAAGCTATTGAAAATAATATAATGTAACGACGTGGTAGATTATTATTTGAAAAGACTTAAGGTGATGCGCTGTCCTATGGTCGGTAACTGAATCTGTAATTCCAATTTCTCCGCCACGATTGATCATAGAAGAGGAGAACGATTGACCGTCGTCTCACAATTTTACAGTTCTCCGTTGTACCATCTTTTATCCGAGATTAGATATTCGGCTACACATGACGAACGGAATAATTTACGTTACACCTATGCAGTGCCTTAAGGTAAGAGAGTTTATAAATAATGTAATGCAATACATAAATACAGGATTTATATTAAACAGGCAATAATGTTCATTCAATACATTTTCTCACAACTTGAACATCATTGATTTATAATTAAGCGTTCAATTCACATATGTTTTTGGCATAACGCTTATCTACATTTCGACGAAACATCGCTTATCACGTGGAGACTATAGTTAAAGGAACACAATATTTATAATAAGAAAGACGTAGAAAAATGTTCTTGAAACGGCGAGATCTAACAGTTTTGATATTTTATCACCAGCATTCTCGTCGATAAAATCCTAACCGTCAGCATGGTGATAGTGACCAGAATTACAACGTTAATGAATGCACCATAAATGACGTCAATGAAAAGTGTATTTATTTATTTTCTGTAATTATAGTGCTGGATGTAATTTTCATATAAAAATTCAAACGAATTCGTGAGATAGAACTCCCGACGCCTGAAGTATCTCTGATGTCTCTAGTTTAAAAATTATTTAAAAACTCCAGAACTGTATTCGTAGAAAAATTCTAAAGTCATCTTATGTATTACATCGAGATGCGTGCCATTTGTAATTTTTATATTATAATTCGAATGCGTTTATTGTGAAATAAATGTCGAAAAACACGGAGAGAGCCTAATTTTTGCAATAAGAAAGTTATAAATAATTCCAAAGTTCCGTCCATGAAAAAATTCTAAAGTCATCTTATATATTACATCGAAATGCGTGTCGTTTGTAATTTTTATATTATAATTCACATGCGTTATTAACCCTTCGGAAGTCACAAGAATATCCCCAATGTTCGGATCTACGATAACAACTCGTTCCTCTCGCTCTATACTCCCCATTGTGCCATTCCGCTACAGTTTGGGATAACATGACTTATAAAGAGTAAAGGTTATGACGCGCGAAAAGTCCTCAATTTTTTGCAATTAAAAAATTATTAAAAATCTTAAACTTTCGTTCCTGGCGAAAAATACGAATTCCTCTTATTCGTGACACCAGAATCCACCGTATCTGGTGCAATTTTTATAAAATAATTCGTATTCGTTGGAGAAATATAACTCTCGCAATGCACATAATCATTCAATTTGTTATTCGACTCGATATCACCATGCTGACGTCATTCATTGCTGTATTGCTGATGTTTTCTTTTCTTCGTTCCTGCTACTCTACTACAAATTCCGTGCTCGGAATATGTGTCATGTTACACTCGAAATAGTTCACATATGACGCCATTTCGTGACAGAGCGACTGCAGCGCCACTTCAGCGCAACCCTTATTCAATGGAATTTTACAGACGCCGTAGAAATAAAAATATTGAACTCCTTTACGTATAATCTCCATATTTAATTGAGAGAAATTTCATTGTTTCGCGTTTATTCAAATGATATAACGCAGATATTACAACATTAGCGGATATTTCATCTTTTAAATATTTATATTAATATATTATAATATATATTTATAAATTGCAAAGTTTAGATCGTACAACGCATCAAAAATACTTGTATATACCAATAATATTATGCTTGAATACAAATCTTATATTTTGAACCTGATTTTATCAGTGTAGAGCACTTATACATTACACGATATCACACTTATCACGGCAAGATACAGTAACGATCTTCCGTTTTTTTGAAACAATTCGTGCGTATAATTTGTTACGAAATATTTTTTTTAATTTGCGTTAGGGTCAAACGTAGAATCAAATATCAACGGATGTAATTCTAGTAGCATCGTAAGTACATTGGTGCGATCAAAGAAGATCAGATACATCCCACCATGGGCGTATATTGCATACAAGCCCAGATAAAAATGTGACGGCACATGGACTACACGCTCCGACGATATACGGTGTGCCAACACTTGTGTCTCCACGGTAGCAGAACGTGTAGGGCATCACGATTTGCTGAAGCCGTACGGGCACGGTACAAATTAGCACGCTGTGTTGTTAAAAAGTCGTGCCGGCACAATGTCGTCCTGGTGCGAACATGACGGCATTCTGCCAGCAGTTGTCACGGCACGATCTTCTTACTGGGAAGCGATAGAATCTAACATAACGGTTTCTAAAAAGCTAATATATTACTCAACAATGAGATTATAGTTTCAGATCTTACGGCAGTAAATCGTTTCTACAGGTTCCAACTCGACACACCAAGGGCTCTACATGCGTCAACTGCACACCTGGTATGTTTTGAAATGAACAGTGTGCAGTTGACGCATGTAGAGCCCTTGGTGTGTCGAGTTGGAACCTGTAGAAACGATTTACTGACGATCTTTCAAACAACAAGTGGTTTGTCCACGGAAGACATTGTTTATGCTCTTTAAAATGAAAAATGATTCAACCAAGAATATGGCAGCAATTTCCTCTTTTTGGTTTTTTTTGTACAATTAATTGTGTCGCTCTCCGAATTATTGACTCTCCATGACACTAACATGATTATACGTTGTCCTCTTTGATGAGAAAATCAACTAATAAGAGAGAGACTTGTTACTTTTCAACAGGCGTTATTAGTTTTTCAAAAATATTATTAATCACTATTAAAATGAAATGGGATTTGGTAAAAGACTGTAAATAAAAATTTGGTCATGAGATTAATACCATTTAAACATTAATGTGTAGCCCCAATGGGTTCATTGACTTGATGTAAATAGTTGCTCGCTGAAAGAGCTCAAAACCGCTAAAAGATCGGCTTAAGAAAGTCGTTATCGTCAATTAAAACAGATTATTAGAACACCTGACAGTGCCAGCGACGACGCGACCATGTTCGTGTATTCGACACCGTTCGCATTCTCGCGGAATTGGTTGGATTTACTTTATTTTGATTGATAAGTTCTTTCGATAATGCGATAGTAGAAAGACATTTTTAAAAGCAAGCTTTTTAAAAGTGTCCGCGGAGTGTACGCGTCACACTAATCTGCCAGATATTTTTTCCCGGATAGAAATATGACGGCACTGTAACTACACGATGGCGGCACGGAGGACGCCAGTGTGACGGCACAGTGGGGTCATGTACATCCGTACATGACTGCTTCCGTGTCGTCACACCGTTCCAACAGCATGGCGTGTAAACACTGTGTCTGAATGGGTTGTAGCACTTTGCTGGGCCTCATCACTTACTGAAACCATACGGATACGGTATTGGCAGGCTGTGCTGTTAAAAAGTCGTGCTGTCATAATGTCGTCCTGGCGCGGACATACATAACGGCGTTCTGCCGGCAGCTGTCGTAGCATGATTTTTTTACTGGTTCATTGAGTGCAACAGAAAAAGAAAACAAAGTAAGTTATTCTTCAATATTGTAAGTGAGATTTGCAAATTAATTAATATAAAAGAAATTGTAGCGTAAACATATCAAGAATATGTTATTCACAGTGTCAACAAGTGACCATCACTGCAAATAACTTATTTTTTTAAAATGTTTTCATCGTATGAAAATGCAAAAAAAAAGAATTTTCAAGGACAATTAATGCCACAGACTTTTTCGACATTTTGACGAAGACCCTGTTCCTTTAACGTACAACACTTTCATCATTTTTCATGTTATTTTTCTTCCTCTGACTTTGCCATTATAAACGTAGAAGCTGATATTATTGCTCACTACGCAAAATGACAATGTCAGCAGTAACACGACCTCTTTGGAAGTGGAGTGTCCTGCTCGTGACATCTCAAGACTCTCTGATGAGGCAGTAATGATGTATCAACTGTCGCTTCCATTCTGCGCATTACACGGTCCAGGAGAACGTCAACTGCTCGAGCAATATTTTGTCCTGTAGCTGCGCTGGTCTCCAGATATACCAAACTGAAAAATTATAATTATTCGAATTCAGAGTTGTCAATAGTGTTACATCCCTTTTTTGTTAGATGATTGAAGTTAGATGATTGAATCTCTCAAATCCAGATGGAGTTATTCAAATCAGTGTTAAATTTTTTGAAACTTTCGCACTATTTTTGGTAATTTTATTGACTGTTCCGAAGGATGGCTTGCGCGGAGCAGCAGCATTTGTTGTTAAGATAATGGAGAACTACTCGGTAGGTAGCAAAAGCTGTAATCTCAATTTCTTTGTCACGGTTTTGATTTGTGGAATAAAAGTCGAAAATGTTGCTACCTGCCTAACAATTCTGTAGGACGACGTTCTTGTCTTTTATTCAACAGTTCAACCGCGGTGGAGAAATTAAAAACTGCAAGATTAGTCATATCTCCACCGCACCCGCACATGTTTCACATAACCTTACAGTGATATGGTACCACTCGATCGGTAACAAGTGCTGTAATGCAAACTCCACACTTCACTGTTCTCATTTTTTATTCTAAAGATCAATCGTGCCGAAGAAATTCGCACGCATGGCAATTTGAGATAGAAAGACGTCATGTGACACATTGTCTTAACATGAGGCGAAACGTGACACATAAGTGTGAGAGAAATAGCTGCTAATTTTCCAGACTAACTTTTACGCAATGCACAGCACAACATCCAGAACTTTCGTTTAGAACTCGTTCTTTCCCGAAAGTGTCTACAGTATATAAAATCCATGGGTTACAGTTTTTGTTACCAACTGAGTAGGTATTGCCTCGCCTTAAAAAAATGTTGAGATAAATTACAGTTTATTTTACCGACCGAGTAGTACCACATCGTCTCTCATGATGTAACATACCGACAGAACGGCCGTGTACGAAGCTCCATCGATATATACCTTTCCGATTTTCCCAGAGACGTTTAACACTTCAGACAAAAACAAATTAGGTTTAGATGCGTCGAGTCACCCGACGCATGAACCTTATTTTCTTTTATCTTAAATACAAACTGTTTTTGAGAAAATAAGGAAGGCAAATACATAGATAACAAATTTTCTAATGCTTATCACTTTTGTTTTATTTTATTGAGTCAACAAAAATGTTGATAATTAATGAGATAGAAAAGCTTGAGCAATTTCAACCTTATCATTCCCGCGACCAATGCATCATCATATTGTTGAAAATTAATGCCTACGACAAGATAACTAATATTTCTATGAACAAAAAGAATACTCACCCGTACTTCTCGGCAAGTTCCCGAGCTTTCTGCTCGCTAATAACGCGTCTATTCTCTAGATCCGCTTTATTCCCGCAGAGAATTATGTCAGGATCTTCGCAATATGCGTGAGTCTGTTAAATAATGAATTAACTTATTAATTTATGTGTAAATAATTTGTTAAACCGAAACTCTACGATTAAAAATTATCATTTTTATTTAGATTTTTACTATTTACATTTTCCCGTTATGTCACTCTTTTAAAAAGATTCTTTGTACCTTGAAATACAAGCACAATCGCACAAAGACTGCGAGCTATCTTGACTTTCTACTATTCATGCGGGTGAATAAATGTTGATAAGTATATAATTGGGGTCAGCATGACATGGAAGGATGTTTGTGGATATGAAATTACATGGTTAGCTACACGATTAGATTACTTTTCCGTTGCAAAGTAAATTTTTTTTTATATATCCCCAATATTAAAGAATCATGCACTTGTACCTTAAGCTGATCCAACCAGTTTCGAACTTCCAAAAACGAGTGTTCATTGGTCAAGTCAAATAGGAGAAGGAAACCCATGGAATCCCGATAAAATGCAGTTGTTAAACTTCTAAACCTGTTTATTAATTAATGTTAATTTTTATTTTATTATTAATCCACGGTTATTGATTAAATAATTTCAATGATTGCGAGATATATTTGAGCAACAGGTATTTGAGCTCGTTTATCTATTTATCTCAGACAAATTTTAGTTAAAAGAAAAATCGTTAACAGAGCTTGGTTTGGTTCCGTATCATAAAAAAAAATATAAATAATTCCGGAATTTTCAGTGAAAATAAAACGTCCTTTTAAATTTATCTTTAATATTTAATAATCATCAGAATCGTGAGCTTTTTTTTTACAGCAGGGGAAGTTTCAATTTTTATTTAATAAAACATTTTCTTTTTTGTTTTTATGGATAAAAACATTTTATTAAAAAATCTCCCACGATTTATGTAACAAAATCTTCGGATGAAAATACAAAGAATTGTAGATGTAGAACCATCAATTCAACATTCGTTTCTATTTCTTTATAAATGAAACTCTTCTTACAATTATTTAAATATCAGGAGTACAAATTGAAAATGCGGGATTTTTTTCTATTTTTGAACGTTTATTCTGAAAAAATGGTAACAAATGAATTATTCAAAGTATTGTCCATCGCTAGCCACAACTTTTTCCCATCTTTCTGGCAATTTACGGATACCGTCGCGAAAAAATTCGGCCGGCTTGGCTGCTATCCAGTCATCGACCCATTTTTGGGCTTCTTCGTAAGAATGGAAGCGCTGGTCAGCTAGGCCATGTGTCATCGATCGGAAAAGGTGGTAATCGGAAGGAGCAATATCTGGGCTATACGGCGGGTGGGGTAAGACTTCCCATTTCAGCGTTTGTAGGTATGTTTTGACCGGCGCTGCAACATGTGGCCGAGCGTTGTCATGTTGCAAAATTACTTTGTCGTGTCTTTGCTCGTATTGTGGCCGTTTTTCTTTGAGTGCGCGGCTCAAACGCATCAATTGAGTTCGGTATAGTGCTCCTGTGATGGTTTCGTTCGATTTCAATAGCTCATAATACACCACACCCAGCTGGTCCCACCAAATACAGAGCATGAGCTTGGCGCCGTGAATATTTGGTTTGGCCGTCGATGATGATGCATGGCCGGGGTAACCATATGATTTTTTGCGCTTCGGGTTATCGTAATGGATCCACTTTTCATCACCAGTGACAATGCGATGCAAAAAACCCTTCCGTTTTTGCCGTTCGAGCAGAAGTTCGCATGCAAAAAAACGGCGCTCGACGTCTCTCGGCTTCAGCTCATACGGCACCCAATGTCCTTGCTTTTGGATCATTCCGAGGGCTTTTATACGATGGGAAATGGCTTGTTGTGTCACTCCCAATGAATCTGCGAGCTCTTGTTGAGTTTGACACGAGTCTTCATTGAGTATTGCCTCCAATTCAGCATTCTCAAACTTTTTCACTTGGCCCGGCCGCTCTTTGTCCTCAACGTCAAAATCACCACTTCTAAACCGCACAAACCATCTCTCGCACGTTGAAACCGATGGAACATGACTCGGATAAGCCTCGGAGACCAATCGATGTGCTTCAGCAGCACTTTTCTTCAAATTAAAGAAGTAAATTAAAACTTCCCGCAAATGCTGTTTTGTTGGCACGAAACTCGACATATTGAGAGCTCAAAAAAACTATGAATTTGACACTGCGACAAATTGACACATACTGAAAATTAAAGCTATAAGACGTAGCTTTGACATGAACATAGTCACAGTACTGCCTGATGCGTATAGCGTTAGTAACGCCATCTGTTATCAAACCCGCATTTTCAATTTGTACCCCTGATACGTATTCGACGATTTTATTTACTTAATCCCCCCAACCCCCATAAATCGTGGGAGATTTTTAAACGATTTATTTCAGATAAAAAAATATAAAAAATGTTTTTTAAAATAAAATTGATGAACACTTAACCCTCCCCCCCCCCCTAAATAAGTCTGGCATTGAAAGGCTTAATCCACACAGTTATGCAGGACAGATGTTAGAAGTTAATTATAATATCTTAGATCCAACACCATGTACACGAGATTAGAATACGTTTAATATTGCTTCCCGTATAACGTTTCCCAGCGATAAGTGAAATGCAATCAGAATTGAAGTACTTCGCGATTACATAAAAATAATTGAAAAAATCAAGTTTTATAAAAATTTTGAATAATAATAACATCAATAAAGAATTACTAAATTACTTTTTAAAAAAATTCTGTAACGTATTATCCGAAAATTTCATTTTTTTGTCTCCCGAATTAAATTTGTTAATTTTTCCAAATACGTATAACGAAATAAATAATTTGTTATTACGTAACTATTGGTAAAATTTGTTGAGATTTCGCAACTTTTCAAGCAAGAGTAAACAATAATTCAAAATTATTAGAATATTGTGTAAAAATAATGACAAAATCAACGAATTTATTTCAAGAGACGACGAAAAAATTAATTTTACCAAAAATTTGTTACACAATTGTTTTTTTTTTCAACGTATTTTTTACATTTTCAAATTATTATTATTAATCGAAATCAATGCTCTTAGTATCTTAAACGTGATTACATTTTTTGTTGTTGTTATTAATACTTTTTCTCTTATCGCTAAATATTGAAATTTTGATCGAATGAAACTTTTTCGTTTGGAATATAATATAATTGCAACATTGTTAATATTTAGATTTTACCTTTCTTGACCAGCTGTGTCCCAAAGCTGTAGGTGTACCCTCTGACTCCTTCCGTTTCTTGTCTGATACACCTTTAATTAAATAATTATTTTGGTACCGGATTTCCATACAAATCGTGAATTAATTTATATATTTTTTTTGTTTTTCTCAACAATCAACAAATCGTACCACTCGTTTTTCCCGGAAGTCAATTCCCACGGTGGAAATAAATCGTGAATTAAAAGTACCGTCGGTATACTGATAGAGAAAACTCGTTTTTCCAACACCCGAATCACCGAGAGCAAGAAACTTTATTAAGTAATCGTAATCCATAGCTGCGAATGCAACTACCAGTCACTTCTAGTTACAAAGATCAAGTTTAAGGCTGTTAAACTGGAACCAAAAGTTGAAATTCGCTTCGAATTCAACGTGGAAGACTTAATTTTTTTTATAACACGACGAATGAAAAGATAAAAATAAAAATCGTATATAAAATGCTCCAGAATCGTAAAGAGTCGAGAGAGATCGATTACAGCGAACGAAATGATTACTTATACGACAATACACATATGCATGTGTCTATATGTGTTGAATTATAACTACATTGACACCTGTTGCGGGCGTTTACTCGGGTTTCGAACGATTCGCGCGAACCGTAAACACAACGAACTTTGAACTATTTAAACAATTGTCGATACCCGCGATAAACGTAACAATCTACGAAATGTAAAACTTAACAATCGTCGAGTATACGCAAATATTCTTGGTATAAGCTAATGAACTATACAGCAGACTAATGGCCACAGTGACATACTCTGTCACCAGGTGAGCACAAAAATGGCGACGATGAACCAGGTAATCCAGTATTACCAATCTGCGAGGGATATTAGTATTACAAGATCTGACAAAAAATATCGTAATACGTGAATGTTTCGTTTGTCAATTAACAATAAATTAATTGCATATAATTTCATTTCATTTCCTTTTATTGTTTTATCTTTGTGACTTTGAGCTGGATATTTATTTGTACTTTCAGGTGCATTCGATTGGTAGCCATGACGAGACTGTCTATTTATAAACACGAAAAACAGATATTTATTACACTACATTAGTGTTAATATTGTTGTTTTCTTTAGTTGCGACGAAAGTTTAAATTGACTTTGAATACCGGTAAGTGAAATCATATGAACAAAAATTCCTAGCTCATAATCTTCGAATCTCAAGACTTGGCTTAAGATCCTAACCTCTCTAAGAATGTTGATGCGATACGTCAATAACAGAGTTCTGTTTCATGTACGTTTGTCTTGTTTTATTTTTTCAATACGTTTCCTTTTTTTTTTTTTTTTTATTAACTCTTTCGTTGACTAAGTTTGTTCTTTGGTACTGCAGGTTATTTTTACTACAATGCGATTTAACTGTCGGAGTAAATCAGTGATATTTCATTTATTAGCATGTGTTGAGATTAATGTACATTGAGATTTTGGTTAATGGAAGCTGGTGTGCATGACTTTTACGAAAATATTAAGGTGCTTGCCAAGGGGATATATGGAGGCAAGCTGATCAGAGGGCTAGACGAGTCGCGACTCATCTATTTCCTTATTGCGTTATGCCAGTAGCAAGTAAGAACAAAATTTGCTGTCGCTTTAGCCACACAAACCTGTAGTTTATTCCTTTATTGTTCTCTTCACTGGCATCAATGAGTCAACTAAACCAGAATATCTAAGGGAAAGTGCTATAGTTTTGCTGAAAATGAAAATATTCGGATAACGCCGTAGACCCTATACACATGCATTAATAGTCCGAGTATTAATATCTCAAGGAACGATGACTAGTTCTGACACCGCTTAACACAGTAAAACAGTTGTTTTGATTTTCAGGTTGATTCGAGATCAAAGACAGTGGAAAATTATTTGACTAAAAGCTACAATTTATGGTGTTTACAAAAACTAAAGTTGTCTCGTATCTGGCTAAGGAGATATACGAGGACAAGCCAATAATGAAAATGGTCAAGCCATAACTCATCTATTATGTTGTGCCAGCACCAGGTTCAGTAAAATTTGCTACAGCTTGAGTCGCACAAAGTTACGTACAATGACTTTTACAAAAACTCTCTGCCTTGGAGATGGCTTAGGAGTACTACGAAGACAAGTCGATAAGGTAAGAAGACAAATTGCGAATCGTCTATTGCGTTATACCACTGCAACTTATTTGCCCATTTTTCGTAAAATTGTCTACGGGCAAATTTGTTCAGTTTTTTTTGCAATTTTTTTCTCATGGCCCTTATGTCTCTACTACATTGACATACAAATGGCTCCTATCCAATACTGTAGTATACTAGTTAAAAGTATCAAAGATAATGAAAGTGCTGTAGTTTGACTGAAAATACAATTATTTGTTTAATAAAATTAAATTGCGGTATCCTAATTTTCAGGTTGATATGGAAGGATATGGCAGGTCAATGGAGAATTTGTTCACTAGAAGCTGTGGATTACGGCTTTTACGTAAATGTCTAAGGGCATAGAAGCAGGTTGAAGAGGTATACACGATGACAAGCTGATGAAAAAATAGACATTTATCGACTCATGCGCTGCATGGTAGCATTATAATTAATCTAGCACCGGTGACTTCCAGGTATAGTAAAATAGGTTGATGTTTTACTAAAAATTGCATTCTTACAGCACTAATTTCTCCCTTGTATATCGATAGATCAATATTTTCTATCCGGTACTGTAGTGTAGTAGAGTGGTTGTCTCTAAACCAGAGAATTGGTAAGCCGAGTTTCGAGAATCGGTTTCAATTGGTCTCGATAAGCAGAAATTGAATTTTCTAAGCAGGGCTTGTTGCTAAATTAAAGTATCGGTAAGATTGAAATCACATCGCTCTAGTTTCATTGAAAATAAAAATAGTTGGATGACTCCATTTTGTGTCATCTGCATCTGGATATTTTCAACAAACTGCAGACACACTAGAATGCAATAATTTAGGAATCCTTGATGCACTTTTCTGCAAATTTTGTTACAAAGCTACACTGTGGCACTGTGAAATGAACTTGAGATTGACTATATCAACAGAGATTTTCTGCTGTGCTGCAGATTTTCTGATAGACTCTATCCGATAGGTCCAATACCTGTAGAGCGTGGGAATAATACAGAGAAAAAAAATACAAAAATTATTAATTATAAAAATACTTTATCAGATTTATTTACACAATGATTCGATATTTTTTTACAGTAATGTAGAGAGCTTTAATTAATCTCATGAATATGATTTTGTATATCAGAGGCATACAATCGAATCACCGATTTTAATAGTTTCAGATTTGGCCTTTTGCCGACTGAGATAGATACCAAATCTCATTTTTCCTTTAAACTCTTCAGCCAACAAACGAAGAGGCTCGACAGTCTTTTTTCCTGTAGTTTGATCGATGCAAATCATTTGGCATCTCGTACATGGTCCATCCACCTGTTTAAATAATAACATTTAGATTTATCCTCAACGTATACCAATCTATTAGATACAGACCTCGAATATGTGTTTTCCAATTTGAACTCGAGACCATGTTGTCTCTTGGAATGGAATGCTGCCACGTAGAATCATGTTACCTCTGAATCTGTGTATAATTGTTTCGCGTGGACAGTCTGAATTCTTGGAAAGTCTTTCCGTTATCCACTGTACGCTTGCTTCGTTGACAAGCAAATATTGTGCTTGACTCGAAAAGGATAACTCGGGTTTGCTTGAATCTATAAACACGGGATAACGTACACAGCGGACATTTATTGTTAATCAATATTAAGATGAAAAGCACTAAAGGGGTTTTGAAATCATAAAAATTAAAATACGTTGCATTCGCGCGTACGAAATTTGCAATATCATTAAAAATAATACTTGTGAGATACAAAAATAAACATTGTAAATACTTTTTTTAATTCTCGACGGACTAAATGATGTTGGTATAATTTTCATTTTCTTTTTTGTTTGTAAGTTAATCTCAATTTTTTCAATCAGTGATGTTGCATTTTTATTTCAACTCCAAAGCTTTTTAATTGAGAATTCAGCTTACGAACTGTGTAAAATTATATTTTTATTCCGAGTTTCATTAAAGGGCTATGTCTCTCTACCTTTAGTCGAATTTTTCGTATTATTCTGTCGAATCAGTCGTAAATTTGGTCGTCGTAGGGCGAGACTGAGCCATTCCGAAATTTCGGAACCACAGTCGATGCCTTCGACTCTGTGTCCACAAACTCTACTACGGCACAATTCTCCTTTAATTATTTCTGCTGAAGTTAAGTCTAAACGAACTTGGGCTGGTGGCATTCCTAAAATGTACATACGGCTTCGTCAACTTTCTGATACATTGAAATTGGTCTTTTTTTATTTCTTATAGAAGAAACTTTGTTTCTTTAAAAATATTTTTTTTAAGATTCTAATGTCAGAAAACTTTAAATATGTCGAATAATCCGAAAATTATACTTAGAAAAACTATTGTGTGTGTGCGTGCGTGCGTGCGTGCGTGCGTGCGTGCGTGCGTGCGTGCGTGCGTGCGTGCGTATGTGTGCGCATAGTGTTTACAGTAATGCAGTTTGTGTATACAAATTATAGTAGTTAGGGCATACAAATTAGTGCAGTATTTAAACAAACATACAAAGTAAAACATTGTACATTCTGGTTCTTCATTATTTTCTACTTTTTACAAAAGCTTCTTCCATGAGAGAGCCAAAACCGATCGACATACTTCCTCATACGTGCGGCGTTTCGAAAGTTTGCAAATAATTGAGAAACCAATGTGCGAAGTTCTACTTGTCAGATTTTATTAAAAATTTTATCGTGACCTGGATAATTTAACGTCAAAGTATTTGTCTCGCGACAAATAATTGGCCGCAGCATACAAAGATTGACTTGCTGTTTTTGCGATAAGCAAATACCAGCCGATGTTACTATCATCCATTCGCGATCGTACTGCAGTCCCCTTTCGCCCAATATCCAATAATCGGTAATTTCGTACGCGGCACAAGATTTAACAGGAAATATAAATAATCGGGCGAGCATGAGCTTCTCGTTGCTTCTTGTAATTTCGTACGGCATCGTATCGTTTCCATTTTCTTCCGATTTAATAATATTCACAGCATTATTATTATCCAGAGAATCGTTTCGTCCGATAATATTGTCCTTGTCGGTAATTTCAGCATTTCGATTGTAATAATTTGCGTTTATCGCTGTCCTGCTGAAATTATTTGAAGAGTTTGGAATTTTAGTGATCTCCGGTCCGTCGAGAAAACACTTTCTAATCATGCGGAGAACAGCTTCAACGTCTTCAGGTCTAGACATATATCCAAATGATATTCTAACCGCTCCTGTAGGCTTTCCGTTTATCAAATCTCGGGAACCACCGCACGTATAACCAGCGTCATAATTTTCCATTATGTCTTGATTCGACAGACACAAATGACGCTGACAAGCCCCAGGATTACAGAAGCATCCAGTGCGAAGATGTATCTTGAAAAGGGCAGCCATGTGAATGACCTCCATGTATCCTATGTACTCGCCGCTGGATCGCAACAAGTTAAAAGTAACGATACCACCTTGCAAATTTTCGTCCTCGTAATCGGTGTCGGAATAGAGCATCGCGACGGGCTTATCGTTACAATGATGCAACGCAATCAGAGAATGGTGTAAATATCTTGCAAGGGAAAAAGCATGCTTCGATATAATATTTAATGGTACAATCGACATTGCGTCCAATCCATGTTGTAAAGATATTATTGAAAGAAAAGGTAAAGTCCCGTCTTCGAATCTACAACAAAATGACAATATTTTGTAAGCGATATTTCTGATTCTTCGATTATTCGACACTTGTCATAAAATTAATTAAAAATTCAATGATCAAGTTCTAAGAAAGGGATACGTTGCTTCAGCTTATTAAAACATTCACGTTTGTCAATTTTTTTGATAATTTTTTGTTACAATGATACAATTGATTCTATCACAAAGTTGTAATTTTTCAGATTGAACTTTAACATATGATTTAGATAGAAATTATAAAGAAAGTTGTGAGAAAAATTCGAGTATTGTCATATTCAAAAAATGGAATATGTACCTTTCGTGAAGGACATGACGTTTGACATGAAAATTTTCCAGACTGAGAGCTAGATTGACGGTTCCACCGCCGTAGTAAATTTTGTCTAGAACGTGGTCACTAGATTTTCGCACCAACAACGCTCCTGTTCCAGTTGGATATCCAAACATTTTGTAGAACGAGAGGCATACAAAATCGGGTTTTATTACTGAGAGATCGAGATCGTTGGTTCCAGCAAAGCTCGCAGCATCGAGAAGGACGTACCACTGTCCAACATTTTTTCCAGTAACTTGATTGAGAATTCCATTCTGTACTTTTCGAATCCATCCAAGAGGATATTTAATACCAGAAAAATTACATTGTGCCGAGTACACGAACAGAGAATTCGTATTTTTATCCGTTACACGAATGTCCGTTTGTAAATTTTCAGCAAATATATCGAAAGCTTCTTTGTGATTGATGCAGATAACGTTGGCGCCGTTTTGAGCAACAACGTCACGCATTCCTAAAACCGACGTGTGATTGTCTTGCATGTATACAAAGTTTCCAGATTCCTGCTCCAAAGATTTTCTTTTCTCTCCGAATCTAAATGTTTCAGCGACATTCTTCAATGCAGCCGTTGCACCTGATGTAAATACCAAACTGTACTCATCGGGTGATGCATGAAAATGATCCAATAGCCTATTGAATTGAACTTTGTGATATATTTTTGGGACACCGGACATTATTATATATTATTTAAGTTTATATTATAGAGCTGCGTCAATAAAACGATCGTTTTTTAAGATAAAACAATTTATTTTCATGGCGTAGCATAACTCGGATCAGAGCCAAAAGTGCTGCCTAGATTCCCACGTTACCGATTTTGTGCAGCGAATAACTCGCCAATAGATCGACCATTATTTATGTCTACTATGATTGTCTCATCAGTTCATAAATTTAATTAATTAATGAATTGATCGCATAATCAATTCAGTCATTTATTAATGAATTGATTAATTGGAGACTTGGTTAATTTATTAATGAATGAGTTGATGAGAATTAATTAAGCTTCGACAATGTAAATTCTTTAGAATAAAAAATCATTGAGTCTGGTTGCTTATTTAATTTTTAATAGATTAAACAACCAGACTCAACGATTTGAATTATTTAGAATTAAAAATGGTCGAGTCCGGTTGCTTCATGAATGCTTAATGAATCGATGAGGCAATCAGAGTCGAAAAAAACTAAGTTTTACGAGTTATTTGCATCAGAACATCGATAACGTTGAAAACTAAGCGACATTACGCTCAGATCTGAGTTGTGCTACGCCAATAAAAACATTCTAAAATCTAAAAATGTTAAACGTTGCAGTCAGAATGCTTCATTTTCTCTTCCAAATTTCAACTCTGTTTATCGACCATCAGATCGAGATATCAATTGATAATGTTGAGAACATTTAATCGAGTTTCACGACATCCATACGACGAAACTGACATTTTTGTTTTCGCGATTCATCTCTCGTATAAAAGACGTAAACGGTTGATTGCAGAATTACCAGACGCGATTAACCGTTCTACGCTTTTATCCGAAAGACCAATCGTAGCGGAGAAATTTGTAGTTTTTTCGCTATCAACCGATCGGCAACATCTTAAGAATGATCCTTTATTCACTCACGAACCTCTATAATACAAAGTTATATAATATCGACCGCGAATTAATATAAAAACAACAATATCTTATCTCAACATTTCCTTCACCTCCATCTCGTACGTTCGATTATCTCCTGAGTCAAGTTTCCAGCTATGCCAGCAGAATGAGGATTCGCGTACAGAGAAGTAAGCATGTCATTGCTTATTTTTTTAATCTGTGTATCAGAGTACAATGTAGCACCAGCATGATCCAAATAATGTTCATCTGTAAAGAAAAAACATTTACGTAGAAAAATATTTAAATTCATTTTCACTTGACTCTGACACATGAAATGTTAATCTATATTTAGTATCCATTCACGATTTTTAAATATTTGAAAGAATATTTTATAAGTTTTAATTCTACACGTACATTGGACATTTACCTTACACTGGATCTTTAATGACAGAATCAAATAAAGAAGGCTCTTGATTGTACTATTTTAATTTGCGATTTATTTTATCGATCTTACCAGGAAGAGAGTTGTCAGCTCGAATATAAACGGATTTTGGGAAAAATCTACGTACTTAAGGGTAATGTATAGTCGGCAAGAATGTAATGAAGATTATAATGGAACAAGATACTGAAATAAAAATCCGTTTTACGGCACAATTTTTTTTCGTTAATAACAATTAAAGTTTAACTTTTCTTCTCTTCTGTCTCTCTCGCTCTCGCTAAATATCGTATATCCGATAACGTAACCTCACTTTTTAAATACCAACGTAAAACCAAGTTAATGTCGATAGTGTTGGAATAGAACAATTGATAAAAATATCACAATTCTTGTACCCTTAATACCTTCTTTGGTTTTGTCAAATACGCTGTAAAATAAAAGTTTTTTTTAATCGTTTTCAAAAATTGTACGCTCGAGCATTTTTGTACGAAAAGGTTGGTATTCGACGAAAATTCGTCAAATGCAAAACTATTTATTTTATTTTCTTTTTAAAAGCAATTTCTGTCATCGTGACATCGTTATTACAAACTAAATAAACGACAATCGTAAATTAAATGAGTTTTAACAATATTCGCGAAATATTTCTCATTATCATCCAGAGATCTTACTAAATTCGAATGCCATTGCGATTCTTTTGACTTTTGGCCGGTTAACGATTATTTTAAACAAATATTGTATCATGCGGTAGACACCATGACTTTGATTTTTATCCGATTTTTCAAAGTCCAGAAGATGTTTACTTGGCCTTAACATAAAAGATCCAATGTACACACGAAAAGTAAAAGAAACAAAATTGTAGACACAGAAATAAAAAATGTATTACATGTAATCCATAATAAAAAAAAATATATGTGAAAATATATATTAAGATGATTTTCGCGTATATTTTATAATACATGTTAAATATATATATAAAATATCATTTTTTATTACCAAACATTTGATATTTTTAATATAATTTTTTGCATCTACTTAATTTATATTGAAGTAGAGGAGGGGGATGACTCGTAACTCACCGTGCAATCGAGAAAACTCATTCTTGATGCGACGTATCGTATCATCGTCGTACACCGTTGTGTATAATCCGTCAGAAACTCGTTCCATGACGACGACAGTTGTTACACTGTTTCTCCGTTATCCCGCACATATTGAAGAGCGAGCGTATACCCGTGATTGTGTAACACAACGTCTGAGTAGAATGTTCTTGAACACAGTACAGCGGCTGTAGATGTGTAGACAAAATTGCATACTAATTACCAGCAAATGAGCGTTATAATAAAAATGTAGTGACGTAAGAGCACTGGTAAATGTACGAAGACGTTTTATCATGCGCTCGCAAATATACAGCAACTACTGTATCGACAGATCATCGTCAGATATCTGCACTTATGGCAATAGCCAATGCGAGTACTTCAGCCATATACGGTCGAGAAGAAGAATAATAAAGAAATACGACCAGTACGCGTTAGAATTGAGCAATATTTTCCTGTCATCGGGGTAGTCGGATAACGAGATAACTGTACATATCGTTAGGTAACTAAAAATCTGAGTTCCTTATGGTAAAACTGAATGGAAAACAATACAGTCGAGTCGCGATTTTCTCATTTAGTGAGTCGTCTGCTGTTATATGCGACCTCAATTGTAAAAACAAACCGGTTTTTCTGACCTTAACGCCGGATCAGTTTGTAGAATCAAGATTTTGATGTATCAGTTATCTTAAGGAGAAGCTTGATACAAGAGGTACCGACAGTTCATCACGAAACTTTCAACACATTTTTGTCGAACTCAGATTTTCTGAGAGGCGTCGAAAGAGTGAGCCAGCACACTGCACGAACGTGGTACCATGACCCACAATTCTGACATCTTTAGGAATGTCTGGAACAAAGAAAAATATGTTTTAGACCTTTTTGGATACCAAAAACTGTAATCCAATGTACTCAGATACAATTGATCTTTGAGAAAGAAAGAAAATTCAGTTCCACTGCAAAGTGGGCGTTAATCACAGAATTAACTTTTGTCTAGAACAGGGGTCTCCAAACTTTCCAGCCTTAGGGCCATACTGATTACTCCAGTAAGTTCCGAGGGCCAAAACCATATTATCATTGTTGCCGGTGGTAAAAAGTGAAATAGTCCAAAATCTGTCCGCGGGCCGAATGTGGCCCTCGGGCCGTAGTTTGGAGACCCCTGGTCTAGAATATCATCCGGTGCTGAGGAAATTAAATGACAGTTTCTCTTAACGAATACAGTTTTTTAAGTTGTGGCGCATCATCTTACCGTGATAATAATACTACTCGGCTGGTAACAAAAAATGTTATCTGAATTTCTTCTTCAAAGTTTATCTGGCGGATACGCAGCAGACATGTGATATGGCAATAGCGGTTTTAATATAAGACCGTGATGGCAATAAAGTGACGCCACGATGGCGGATGGCGCAGCTCGGCGTGACGGTACGGCGGTGTCAAGTACATCCACATGTGACGACATTGTGTCGGCACAGCGTATGCTCAATCCGCCATGGTATATCTCCACAGTCTCAGCACGCCGAGAGGTTCGACGAGGTGCCACAACGTGTTAGAACTGTCACAACACAGTGGCGGATCATGATGTGTATGACACCACTGTGCCGGCACGGCGTGTCGGTTGTCACTACAAGTTTGTCTACTTGGGATAAGTGCCAAGAACGTTGCCATCCATCTAACAATTAATTATATCGTCCTTGCACTAGTTCAATACAGGTTTAACATAATCTTAAGGAGTTGTGACACATGCTAACACCTCTCCCCCTCCCCCTCCAATTTGTCTGCCGCAGTTGATTTGTCAGATAAAAACTGAGTCCAGTGCCATCCATCTTAACATTTTACAGAGCACCGTTCTCATTCAGCCGACAGATAATCCTTCGCGGAGAAATTTAGAATTTTAAAATGTGTCAGCTATCTCTCTCGCACTCATAAATATTTTAAATCCTCTTAAGGCGATGTGCTGCTACCTCTCCAACAGTAAAACAAACTGTACAGTTTGTTCGCCACGATTGATCTTTCGGATAAAATAGAAGAACGTCGGCAAACTGTCTTTCACAATTCTAGAGGTCACCGTTCACGTATTTTATCTCAAGGACCAATCATGGCGAAGGAATTCTGGATGACAAAAATCTGCTGTCATTTTCACACATGTGGCGATCTGAAAAAGACACGCATAGTGTAGCACATCACCCTAAGGCCTTGTGACGCACTAACTCAATCACAAAATTACAGATTTCCTTTTTTTTTTAGAGACCTTCAATATTTCAGACAACAAATTAGGTTATGACGCATCGAGTCATCCTGAACGTAAATATAATTTGTTTTTTGTCCCAAGTATGAATCGTCACTGAGAAAATAGGGAAAGCGACGGAGTATCATCGTCGGAATATACCGACGTATAAGTCCCAAATTCCCAAACTCCGTCCCGAATATGTCACACGTCATCTTAACCGAGATGACATGAGAACAAGATGGCGCTAGCGTCCTTGACCACTAGACAATGACCTAAAAGTACCCTGTAATGGTAATTGTTGGTAAAAAGATGAATGAATAATGTTTCGTTGCAAATTTATGATTGTAGTACGCTCGATGGCAGGACCATTCGACAACATTTGGCGCATAATATCGATCCACCAATTTAGTTGTTTTATGACTGGCATGTTGCGCTGTAGATTTCATCGGACGAGGTGGCCGAGTGGTTAAGGCGTTGGACTGCTAATCCAATGTGCTCTGCACGCGTGGGTTCGAATCCCATCCTCGTCGACAATTTTTTTTTCTTTAACTTCTTTAACAAAATTGATTAATTTTGAATTATCGTAAATAATTAACGCTTTGCACTTGAGAGACGCCTTTCAGGCACCACGGCCTTTCATGCGGCAACTCTAGTGGCGATTGATTTTATTTTGACTGATACTGTTTGATGAAGTAAAAATATATCAAATATAAAAATATCTTATTCGTATACATTTGTTTGTGTATAAAATTATTTGAGAGTAGCTGTAACAAACTTAGCTAATATTCGCTAAGTAGTCTCGAGTTGCTAGTTCGCCCACGCGAAAAAGTCTTTGAGTCCAATGGGTTAGCACAAGGTTAACACTTTCCACTCATCCAAGGGTTGTCACAAATTATATCATTTTAAGGCTTCAGGTACCTTCATTTATAATGTTTGTAAACAGTATCCAATTGGCACTATTTCAGATATTGAAAAATCCTCGATAAAGCACTTTCATAACGAAATTAACAACTTTACAGCACCACAGTTATCCTGTGCGACTCTGAACAAACTTCAAAGCTATTTTCTTACGTCGCAGAGTATGTTAGTTGAACTCCCAACTACGACAACGATTACGTTGTTTCGTTATCTTTTATCAAGTGGAATAATAATAATAATTGAATGTAAAGTTAGACAGTTAAAGGAGGTTTTGTACGTCGTAGAAATGTAGTTCAACGGTAATGATCTGCATTTCTATAGAAAAGTTCCGCATATAATGAAACGCAAATTCATCGTTGGATATGTAAAGAAAAAAAAATGCCAACGCTTACCCGAGAGATGGAGATTTTTGATAAAATTATCAAATTTCGGATGTATTAAATGTGATGACAACTGAATCAATGTTGGCTTCAATAACATTTCATTGCTCTAATAACCTTTTGGAGGGTACATAAAACATTATTTTTCACTGTAATTTGTGTTATTTAACAAGAAATCTCATTCAACATTAATATTTCAGCAGATATGACATCCCAGTTAATGATAATTGATAACTCCGCACCGGAGGAGCATAGTCGAGAAAATGTCAACAATTTTTTGAGTAATTATGCACATCCCAGATTGACTGCTAAGAAAACATTTTTTAATTTGCATCAAGATCTTAGAAGAAAAAGGAACGAAGCTTCTATGGAAAATTTTCAACCGAGGCTCGAGGAGTCAGTTGGAACAACGGAAATTGGCAGTTGTCACAATACAGATACTCACAGCAATAAGATTACACGCGATATCATGAAACGCGTTGCCGAACGTGAGTCATCGATACCCGATCCAGTATCCACGGGATTAACCTCCAGAAGTAATTTGCCACCTGTTCCTGACACATGGGGACCCATAAATGCTCAACCTACTCAACCTGAAGAGATACAACATTTACTCGAACCTTGTCCCATTATCGAACAACTCGAATCCCCGCGTCAAGAGGTACCAAAACCTAAGAAGAAGTTTTTCGATAAATTTCATAAAGAATCGAAACTAACAACTTCCGATTCTAGGGAAACGAGGATTACAGACGATTGTGAGTTCGCAGTTGGAAAAAATATGTTAAATTCTTGAATATTTTTATTCGACTAAATCCACAAGAGGCTTTTTGTTTTTATTTAACAACGAGCAAGTTAGTTAATTTCTAACATAAAAATATATCGATAGTTTAAAGAAAAATATTATTTTGTATAAAACGTACGGTCCACTTTAACTCAACGCAGTCGGAACCGGATTTCCGTGCTACTAGAGAGAGTCCCCCACTGCCGCTGCTTGAAGCACAAATTTTGAGGTTAAAGACAGAGTCTGGCAGCTGTACGAGTGAGCGCGCGATTTGTAAATAGAAGTGAGTGGGGGTAACGGTCACCCCGTTTGCGCTTTTCTTACACGAGAAAATCGAGGGGAAATGTCCTACTAGAGAGCGTTGAGTTAGAAGGAGTGTACTGTACATCGAAAATAGTCAAAAAAGCATAGTTTTTCTACGTAAATCTAACAAATGAGGCATTCCGTGTCGAGGCAATTACTTTTTCTTTCGACTCTTTCTTTTTCTTCAAGAAATTTTTTTACCATAATTAATCATAAATTATTATAATTGTCTCTAATTGTTCATAATTAGCATAATTGGTACTTTTACTCGACAGTAATTCTTGTGAATTAAAAAAAAATTTTTAATCCATTATTTTCGAATATGTTGCATTTTTTTTTAGCTGAACGTATCTCGAAAATTATAGATAAAAAAAATGTCTTGGCATAAAAGTTATATTTTCAGATCAGTTTTCAATGATTTTTTTTTTTCTAAATTCGACCGAACAACTTTAATTTTTCAAAAAGAAAAAAAAATGTTGAAACAACGTCATCTACACCAGAATATTTATAGAATTTTCAGACGTTGGTGTCTGATATATTATTACGAATATTTTCAACGACGTATGATGCCGATGAAGAGTATGGAAAAAAATTGATGAAATGTTTTTGAATCGTAGGTGTGAATGAGACGATCATGCCGGAAGAAGAATTTAGACTTTTGAACGAACGTTATGTTCGTAATGGAATTATATCGATGGAAAGTCTTAAGAAACACGAATCATCGGCGAATACTCCATCCACATTTATCGTTAGAAGATCCAAGTCTCGATTATCAAATTTGCTAAGCCCGAAAGATAAAAAAATGAAAATCATATCGTCTCTTTATCCTAATCGCAGTCAGGAGCAAGAAAATTTGATTTCGGATCCTAGTAATCAAAACAATATTGATAGAGATGCAATAGTTCCACAGCGATCATCGATTAACGATAAACGTGTTACATTCGACACAAATATCAATAAATACTTCAATGTTGAACAGCCTGAATCAAGTACTTCACCACTCCCTGCGCGAAGAAGTTGCGAGCCGCTCAACGTTAAGAATTTACGAAAAATGAGAGAATCCGATCCTCAACCAGGGCCTTCAGGTATCGGTCTGCAACAAGATCGTGACATTGACGAAACCGAGATGTTTGACACGATATTTGCAAAACGATCCCTAAATATCTCGATTAATGAACAACAGAGTGATGTCAATGAGATGGAGATTCAACATATAAATTCCCATAGAGAATCTTTCAAAATTAACGATCCTTTTAAACGACAACAAAAACAACCACGAGAACAACAAGAGGAAACTGCTAAATCATCAATAAAAAAAGTGTCTCAGTATCGAGATTCCGCATTGCCTAGCACTAGCAAAGAAGCTTACACGACTGAAACGTGTAGACCCAAAGTTAGTTATAACCAGAGTATCGAAAGCCTTGATAGGAGAACCCAGAACGAAACAATCGTCGAATTTGGTGTGTCTCGCGTGAAAAAATCATCATTTTTAGATAATGCAGTGACGATCAAAAGTTCTCAAAGATCGATCGATGCAAATACAAAAATAACGATTCCGACAAATGTTTTGGATGTACAGGCGGAACAATGTGGGATCAATGAAAAATTCCGTACGAATTTTTCCACAAAAATGATTCGACAGATTACTTGTGAAAATGTTAGCTTGTATTACGCTTTAAAAAAAACTTATCAAGTTGATATTGATGACGAAAAAATAATATTTTATTTTTGTAATTATAATTTACAATCAATCTTGTTAACGTTGATAGAAAAAATGATCAATCGAACCTTCAGCAATCTACTGAAAAATAATAAGCAAAACCTTTCATTCATATTTGATAAATCAAGGTCCAAACTCATTCCTACTGTTAATAATCATACGTGGAATGATACAATCAACTTCTTGAATACATCATTCCCAAAAGGAATAAATGATATTATAAATGTATCTGAAATTTTGAAGAGAAATATTGCTGGTGATAACCGAGACGATGCTGACACCGATGTAGCGACGCTGTTAAAACAATTTCATAAGAGTGATCCAACTGCAGTTTATCCTTTGCGACTTAACAGCGATGCTCGTATAGTATGCGTACAATGTAATGAAATCATCGAGAAAATCATTGATCGTGTCACGAAGACAACATTATCACAAAATTTAATACGCGATATTTTATTTTTATCATTCAGTCCAACACCGACACCAAGTATAAATCATTTTGAAGGTTTGTACAGATACGAAAAATATTATTCGTTGAAACATTGTCATCGATCGTTTCCTCGCAGTCTTGCTGCTTTTCTCGATGAATTTTTTCATTTGTATTCAACGTTTTATTTTAAAAAATTTAACAATTTCGACAAGAGCAACAGTGCTTCGGTGAATGTGTTTGCTCTTATCGATAACGTTGCAAGGTCGCTGTATCTCATGCACAGCTGTGAAAATGTCGACGAGGACGTGTAATCGTAACAGGCTGTAAAAATAAAAATGATTAAACATGTGCAATGACGTTATAAACAATGTTGTAAAGAAAAAAAAAAATTCCACAGAAACTGGTGAGGCCCCGGGGGGATTCGAACCCCCGATCTCCTGTTTACTAGACAGGCGCTTTAACCAACTAAGCCACGGCGCCTTGTTGATTATAGTTGATGAATCGCTGGAATTAAAGATTGAACGTGTCGTTCGTTCAATTATAAACTTATTGATATATTTTTTTAATCAAACAGACGTCAACTCGCAACACTAAATGGATAAAGTATAATTTAGCACATTCGGTATGTTGACGTTTCCTTTTAAATAAATAAAACAATGAAAAATCACTGTACTACCACTGTACTATCCGTGCAGTTCAGCCGGCAGTCTTCGTCTTCAACAAATGACGAAATTATCGCTACACAAGATCACCAGGAAGCACCTAAAGCGAGTGCGATGGAGACAGAGAGAGAGAGAGAGAAAGATAAAACTCTCTGGCGCTCACGACAGAATGTGGGGATCTTGAGAAATAATGACGAAGAGACTGGGGATGGATGATGAAACAACGGCCATCCAGTGAATTGTGACACCGAACACCAACAGCATCAGGAAAACTAAGGTGAACGTGACCACTTTTTGATATCTTTAGAGGAGCGACTCTGGTTTTCTATTGTTTACAAAGACGATGTATTGTTAAAACAAATACGAAATGTGCATTTAAAGTTATCTGAGTAAGAATAACGGTTTTTTTAAACGTTGAATCATTTAAATCTCATAATTGAATTATTGTTTTAATCTTTCTCGTCTACTGCCGGGGGTTTTGACACTGTCGAAGCATTCATGCAACACTTTATGACATCAGTGAGTGTACCCAGTTCCTATCACTCTGCCCTATATTCTGACGTCAGTGTATATATACTGACACTTCGAGATGACAGTTGATAAAGTGTCGAATTGTCTCCCGTGTGTTAATTTCACGAATCGCAGGGATAAACAATAGCTAAGCTCCTGTCATATCTCGTTGGATGTAATATTTTTTTAGCCAAGTTTATCTTTCGGAATTGTCAGGAATATCTTCCTTTCTATTGTTCTGAACACAAAACGTGTGACTAACCTCAAAAAGAGCAACACATGGCTTTGTTGTAGTTTGAAATATCAGATCTTCTGAACTGATCGTTGCTTTATCATTTTTACGATAAACAATGTTTCATTAGCTCGTAGCTCATTAAATCTACCTTAATTTTGAATAAATCAATGTAACAAAATTGATGACGCAACAAGTTCACGATTCGGTATCGGTAACTGCGACATAACTTTGATTATGTGACGTACTTATTGACTCCGAACACGCAGGGATTCATCCAACTTATACTTCGGTTGGTTTTCAGTTGGATCTTCCTTGGATTTGGGTAGAATCGGAGAAAAGATTGATCTGTCCAGGGAATCTAAAACTAATCAAGTTCCAACCGTCATATAGCAAAGTCCAGAGTTTGATTGACAGTTGGTTTTACCAGAACCAACCGAGTTTCCACTTTCACATAGCAGAATGGTTGAAAATCGGTTAGTTTGAGGTTGATTTTATTGCAAAAAATCAACAAGTTGGAATTGGGTTGGTAAAAAGTGAGGCGTGTCCACGAAAGAAAATTTTATCTGATCGATAACATGGTTCGTTCATGCCAAAGGTGTTGATATGACTTTTATGTTATTTAACACTTACATTACGTTAAAAATTCGCTATTTCACTTCCGATAGTATATTCCAGGGCTGAGCACCATTCGAACGAAAAAATATCAACAATATTTAAAAATAAATAATTAAAACTATTGCACGAAAAACAAAATTAGCAGGATTTTCCAATAATTATCAGTAACTTAGAGCAATTATTATTTTACAATTAATGTATATCGTATGCATACGATATATTATTATAAATTGTAACGGAATATCAGTTTTAATATAATTAATTGTAAACGAGTAAAGAATCCATAACAATTCAGTGAAAAACGTATTCGAAATATTTTTTTATTCTAATTTTCCTCATCCCTGATGCCATCCAACTCCAGCCAACGAATGACGTGTCAACCCAATCATCCGATCGATATCCTTCATTGATCGAAAATTACACCGCCACCTACTGTCTGGCTAATGTCATACCGCAGACATTAGCGTTACCCGATGTACACCGCAGGGAGATTGCTCGGTGGGATTTCGTACATCGTGTAGCCTTGAAAAGGACTGATTTCATCTAAATTTGTTAGTCAAGTCCACTCTTTAATTGAGTTGTTAGGTTTTTAATTTCTTTGTAAAGATTGACGTATCGCCACTCTTTCCACGGGAAAACTTTCAATAACGTTTTGGGTCTGTTCGAAGATAAGAAACAAAAAATGACTCGGAGTAAAATTTAATAATCTTCAACGAGAAATAAAAAAATACAGACTTTCATTTAAAAAAAAAAGTTCCCTTTCGTATACGACAACTTTTGTCCGAAACATTTTTCAATTAAATTTTTAGTTTTCGATATATTTGGACATATTTTAAAAAATGAGACACCCTGTATAGACACTAAGTCATACATTAACATTATGATACATATGCATCAGTTTTTTTGTAGTCTCTTTGTTGCAACCGATCCACAAGACTGTACTACTTATGAACAATAAACAATTTAATATAAATTAAAATAACAAATGACATTTTGAAGCCAATGAAACGAAAGTTGCTGTTTTTAACATTAAATATCAATTCGATGGAATTTGTCTTTAAAACTTTAGTGTCTCTGCAATAATTAACAATAAATAAATGTTTATTTTACTAGAATATTTGTAATGTTCGACGAAAATTTCATTACAGTTATAAAACGTTATTTAAAAAAACCGTCGGTGTCAGAAATTGCGACAGTGTCAAAAAGTGTGACGTTTGTCTTAACTTTCCATCGTTTCGCGTGAACAATGTAACTTATGTACACAAAAGAAATTTTTTTTATACAACAAAGACCTTGAATAGACGATGTTTGTAGAAAATAAACGAATGTAAACACAAATATACTTTAAATGATACTTGTACAAGATCAACGAAGGTCAAAATCGTGTTGATTGATGACGGATGAGGAAAATGTTGCATTTTTCAACAGTTGGCAATGACTCCGTACCAACGAATTACTTTATTTAGTTGTAAACACGATAAAGCTATCACAAACTGTCAAAAAAAGTTGTATATTGTCCTAAACAATAATTAAATAGTTCAAATTCCATTACGACAACGGGAAAATAAATTATATTTGTACATTTAATGAACATTTTTTTGTTCGCTTGCGAATTAAAAATAAAAAAAATATATTTGACCCCGACGTGATTTGAACACGCAACCTTCTGATCTGGAGTCAGACGCGCTACCGTTGCGCCACGGAGTCTTAGATGTTATGATATTCAAAATCGTAGAACATGAAGTACATTTTACACCTCAGTGTTTTAAATTTAGTAATAATTCGTTACGATACATGGAAATCTAACATGAATTATAATAAAACAATTACTTAATGGATTACCGGAATACACAACACTGTAGCACAGTCGGTTACTTACCGAGTGAACAATGTAAAACCATATAAATATGCAACAGACTTATGTGTACTCCGTTTCAACGATCCAAAGAAAAATAATTAAAAGTCGCAGCTGTGTCTTCATGCGATATCTTTTGAAAAAAAATTGTTAAAATTTCATCAGACCGATCTACCAACATCGAAGGGCTCGTAGGGTCTTAGTTGACGCTCAAGCCTTTTTGGATAACTTTTAAGTTATTACGCGAATTCTCTAATTGCATTAGTACTAACGTTTTTATATTCACAAATATTTTATTATTTCATTATTATCTTTCAAACGTAACCTGTAGCAATAAAATTGGTAAGCTAAACGTTCGAAACTTTAACCCGCCACCCCTTTCTCAGATCGGTACTCGTACCGAGAGAGATATCAGAATTTTCCTATCGCGAATTTCATAGCAACGATTGATTTTTCGGATAAAAAAAGAAAACTGTGAACTGTAGAATCGTAAGACGTGGTTCACGGTTCTCCTTAATTCATTCGAAAGATCAATCGTGACGGAGAAATTTGAATTACAGTGTTTGTTACCGACCGAGGGATAGCAACATTGTTTTAGGGAGGTGTAACCTACTCAGTCGGTAACGAAAACTGTAAATAATATTATTCACATACCCTAAGCATTCCCGACAAAAGGAAAGTGTCACCAGACGCGGATACTAATTCCGCGTGTCCCGACACTTTCCTATTTCCTAAAGTATCAATAATTTCTGAATAAAGTTGTACGAATAATTAGCAGCTATCTCCCTCGCACTTGTATGTCACATGGTACATGCTTCGCTTCCCCTTAAGTGGCATGACACCTTCCTACTGTTGGCTAAAGAATTAATTGAATTTTTTACCTTTATGAGGACTAAGCGATGCATTTTTTTTTTTTTTTTTAACAATCCAATGTAATGAACGTAATTCAGTTTAAGGAAAATCAATGGTGTTTTAATCCATTAAGAAACCCTATACCATCAGCCAGTATCTCGTCTGCCTTGTTGCTTTGTAAAACCGGGAATCCCCACTATCTCCGAACCACAGACACTCCTCAACTGCCACGAAAACCTTTTCTTTCTTCATTGTAACTGTGACAGCTACGCGGTGCGTGCTCACATCCCGCATACGAGCTCCAAGCTATCAGGAGAACATTTCAAAATGGGAAGAACATTCTCTCCCTACGGTGCACAGAATTTCGCGCGGGTTGTCTCACAGAGCCCCTCCTGATATCAGGAGATCATAAAACATCGTTAGTACGATTCCATCGTCGCATCACGATATTCCGTTCGTACCTTGACTTTCGCCCGTGAGGAATTTTTTCAACAGGAACGCATGTAGCCGACAGTTAATTCTATGACGCCACCGGTAGAAGCGCTAGTGTCGACGAACCATAGTCAGTGACTTACGAAGCACCAAGCTATATCCCCGATCCCCCCCTCCGTTGTAACTCGCGATGAATTTTAGGGGAAAGCGTAATAGCTATCGATCTCGCATTATCATATAATCGTTCGTAAATTCATTGACAAAATAAATATTTAAAAAACTTTGGTTATTCATACGTAAATATTTGTATGGGAAACGTAACGATTAGTATCATAAAAAGACGTCAGACGTTCGTTTCCAATGTTAAATTTTGGGGAAAACGGTGTCACTGTTCGATGATTCTCTTCAAGACGTACGCCTTGACGAACATATTATCCACAAGAAAATATTCATTCGAAGAACTACCGACTGGATGAAATCGCCCATTCTGGGACGATACTAACGCGATTGGCCCCGTCGACTACCGAAATTACTGGGCTACCCTGAGCTAATAAACCAATGAACGATGGAAAGGGTCGGCCCAACACCAATGAGACGTTTCGAGGTCACAGAGGTGCTGAGGGTCCACGCGGCTGTTCCTCAAAATTGTGTCTTTCCGATCCACGGATAACATGATACGGATGAAGCCAATGAAAACATCTCACAACTTCTTACTCGTTGTCATGCTTGCCTATTCCCAGGATGGTTAAATTGTTGATTATGTCCATTCTGATTTCTAACTGTGGATTTCACCACACGACGTATATGGTGTCACAGATTATGAGGGAACCAGACGAGACTTGGTCGTTTTCTCTTTTATTTGCTTCTTTCACCAAGGAACTCGTTAACTCCCATGATATACCAGCTTACCGAATGGGGCCCCGTTAGTATATAAGACTCGTAAAGTACGCTCTCTCACTTTTCACAAAATATTCAAAGTTTCAATTAACGGGTTAACCTAAAAAAAAAAAAAATTATTAGTAATATGATTATTGTTCTTTTTTAAAATTGATAACGACAACGATTTACGTATCGCAAAGATATAATTTATATAAAGTTTAATATTACAATTAGAAATTAAATTAATATTCAAATGAATCGTTGTTACCATTTTAAACCTGTCATTTAAAACAACGCTTCCACGTCTGTAAATTACTCGTGCGACGGTTACAAAGTGTCATCATTTAAAAAATTAAATTGTCAATGAACATACGTGATAACTTAAATCATTTTTATTCGTATTAGAAGCAACGGTACAAACGCAACTATTTTCAATGACTCGAAACCCATGTGTCTAGAACGTTCAATGATTAAGAGTCAAAATCATTTAGACTCAATCAGTTGGTGCATAGTAACAGGAAAGTAGAAACTCGTAGAAGGTTTAACCAAGGAGTTCGGAAATAAGGTGGCTACCTCAGTCAAGTTCGGTCTTTCGTATTGAAAGATAAATTTAATTCGATTCTCTTGTGGAATCTTGTTTCACATGAATTTGTTCCGAATGATCGTTGATCATCGCGATACATTTTTGTACCGCAACGTACAACAATTTTATTGATATTTCGATAAACATTTAAATTGGAAATATATTTATTTTTAAAATACTTTTAAAGATATTTCGCGCAGTGTAATTTCTTCATTGTATTTCGTATGACCGTTCAATTAGTTTTAAACTTTCCAATACAGAGAACATTCGAATGGTACGGGGTTGCCATTCTTCCGCTTTAATATCGATCGTCACATCGTCGAACATTCATTTACTTTCGTGTTCTCCTGATTCGAGGAGGGGCTAAACGAGACAACCCGCGCGAATACCGCTCGACTGTACGAGAGAGGAGAAAGACTTTAGACTTCATGTTAGCCTGATCATTTACGGTTCGCATGCGGGATGTGAGCACGCACCGCACGACATTGAGAAAGGAGAGTAAAGTCGATGTGAAAATTATAATAATATCCGATCGTTCCCCATAATTGGGATACCAATTATAAATAATCGTGACAACTTTGTACGTCAGACCAAAGTATTTTAACATACTGACAAATACGTATTTATAAAACCATAGAAATTCAATAAAAGTTACTATTTTTAAATGTAATTCAATATAAATCACATTTCGATCCCCTAACATTTTTTTTTTTTTTTTCTGTATGGTCAGACGTCTTAAAAATTGTTATTTATATATAATAAACTTTTTATCATCCACGATACTTAATGTTATCTCTGCCATACGTGTTTCGTCAATGATAAACGGAATAAAAAAAAATATTAAAAATTAGACTTTGACCCCGACGTGATTTGAACACGCAACCTTCTGATCTGGAGTCAGACGCGCTACCGTTGCGCCACGGAGTCTTATGGTGAAAGTTACTTAAACGGACGAAATAATAATAATAAAAAAATGGTGGAATCTAACGTAAATCACTTGTTCTTAACAAATGATTTTATTTGAATAATAAATAAAAAGATTTAACTGATAAAAAAATGATTTTTTTAACGAATATCTTGAAGAAATGATTTTATTTATTTTATTGAATAATGTTTATTAATAAATTATAATGGCAACGTTAAATATTTGTATTGTAAGATTCTACGAATGTTTTATATTGTTTTTTCTTCGTTTATCGGTGACGAAGATTAATTTATCGTATGGGGGAATCGCCCAATCTGAAGAATCCCTTACTTGCATTCCCTAGCAGGGGCGTGGTCCAGGGTGGCATCTTCCGAATGAAACTTGTACCAGGGCAACACGTAACTCTGGAGTGCTTACAGACTACCATTATCATTATTATTCGTTCAACTTTCCCCTTCGTGGTAATTTCATAGTCGTTCGATAATTGGCCCTCCACCGAGGTATGAGTCGGTTTGGCGAGCCCCCGACAACAACAACTACAACAGGATTTCATCCGATTCGAGGAGTTCGCAGTGTTGACGATCCTGATCCTGCGGGGATTCCCTCTCTCCGTTAACTTTTTACAAGTTCACGTCTCCATCTATGAACAATCGGAAAAATGATTAAATTTATTATACAAGAGATGAACGAATCAACATTCTAATTTCAAATCATTAATTTGATTCATGATTATGATTATGCGCGTAGGGGAAAAAAATATTGTTGCAAAGTATTTTGTTACCGTAACTAGTTTGCTGAATTAATACAGAGACAATAAAAATATTAATTTACATTAACAATATTTTTTTTTATTTGCGGTATTCGTTGTCAGTGAACAAAAGATATTTTTAAAACAACAACAAAATGGACTTTGTTACTCAACATCATTTGTTACTGAACAAAATTGTTTATATTTGGCAGTTAGGTTATGTTTCGTCGAACGATCAAGATGGACATTTTTTCATAACTCAGGTTTGAGTCTCGTGCTGTATAGATTCCTACATTATCGATATTTTTGGAAAAAGATTCTCAAACACTCGAATCCTTAATTTTTTTTTGGCTCTCATTGCTTTACTAATTCATTACGAATTAATGGAGCACAATAGTTTATTATTGATGTAAGAAAACAATTTAGTTCCGGAATTAAATATTCTAATATCGTTTTTTTCTTTAATCCTTCATTTCGATTGCTTTGACAAGCCGGCATAGTTTGTTCTCGTAGATCATTAAATCGTTATAGTTAACAACAACAAAATCGCTTCAGCGTACTAATTTGCTACCTGTATTCACGATTTTACTGCCATTACACGGTAATTATAAGGAAATTACATTGTCTTGGAGTGCCACATTAATTTTTTTATTCGTTTAGTTTTAGTTTTTAACACAGAATCTTGTAAATTGAGCAAATGAAACTTACAATATTGTTATTAAATTCAGTTAATAATGTCAATAATTACCATTGTCTCCTGGTTTTCAATCAATTGTTGACACAATTACCGTATTAAAATAACGCGTAGGAACTTATGATTCATAAGAATTGATCGTGAAATCGCACTTTATAAATATTTTGAACAAAAGAAACGAAAATGTCCGTTTTTCCTAGTAGAAACTATGTACGACAAGTGATAAGTACACATTATAAACGATTGCTCGTGATCTAATTTACGGATATAGAAAAGACCGTCGGCAATCATGATTTCTTTTTAAAAATTTGATGATCGGCGGTTGGGAACAGCAAACGCCTTCTTGTCCCTATTCCCGGAAATAAACGTTAGCTCGCTGTCTACTATTGAACGATCTTTAAACATAGTAATAACTGATTCCTTATTTGATTATTTAGAGTTAGCGAGTACGATATAAATTAAATTCGTTTCCTCACTGCTTATTTTTATTTATAGTCCTTATTATTAAATTAGAATCTCCGTTGTGCATGCAGTAGAAAAAGTGAGCTGTGATAGGGGCATGGCTGGTCCCTATTTGGCTCAGCTGTATTGGTAGAGGAGACACCGATGTAGAGTTTGTTTCTGGTGTAGAGGGGACATACCAGTGTCCCTAACCAATGGAACACACCAGTGTCCCTAACCAATGGAACACAACAGTGTTCATAACCATTGGAACACACCAGTGTCCCTAACCAATGGAACACAACAGTGTCCGTAACCATTGGAACACACCAGTGTCTGTGAATAACACAGTGAATGTGTATTTATTTTCTTTTTGTTTTTCTATTAAAATAATTGAAGGATTGGATCGAATCAACGATATTTTTTTCGAATAGTAATGATAATATTATACAGGGCTGAATAAATAATAATTGAATTTACTATTATCACGGAAGAAAAGGCTACATCCTATTGGGACGACCTTACAGAGATAGAGAATAGGGACATTTACCTTAATTGATATTTCATTTACTCGACTGAAAGACTTCTGTGTTGAATCTTTAAACTTTACACATCGAGGCAGCTTGTATAAATATAAAAAATGGCGTTAAGGTTATCGAAAACTAAGGCACGGGTTTGCTTGATTGTTTAAAAAACTGTTGCGATTGCTAGAGAAAAAAAAGGCTTATAATTCGTTATATTCATAAATGGTACTAAAATATTATCATTCTGTTCCGATAAAAATGAAATTATAATCAGAAAGCAGAATAATGGGATGTGAGAGTAATTTTTATTTGACATAACTTCCTTCTTGGTATTTATTTACACAGAGTGACTCGTGATTCATAAGATGTACATTCGTTTTTTTCTTGTTCTAAACATTTAAGGTTATGTTAAAATTCTGTTTTATCCCTTTAAGGGGATACCAAAGACGTACACTGAGCTTACGGTAATGTGAGAGAAAAGTCAAAGCAGAGAGATTGCGTGAGTGCAAGAGAGAGTACAACAAGTGTTGCACGTGGTACATACATCATGGAGTGAGTCCCTTCCCCTTAAATTCAAATTCACTCAATTCGAAAAATATTCAATGGAACAACGTTTGAGATTTTTCGAATATTCTTCTAATTAAAAATCGGTTTCGATCGTGCTTGAAATATTTATGAGGAGTTAAATCGATTTTGTTTAAAAATAGTGTTTTTACTTGCTTTCATCGGATCAAAAAATCGTATAAAAAATTCTGTACGAGTGATTGCTCGTAATGATATTCTGATCGTGTGTAAAAATCGCCATCAACATAATTATTTATTTAAAAAAAAAAAGAACTTCTACAATTTGTTGTCTTTTGAAATAGAATTTTTTTTTCACATAATCAGCATATTACATTCTTTTTTTTTAAGCTGAAATCGGTGGCTCACTCTTAAGGGAAGACCAAACTTCCATGAGTACGTACGAGATAGAACTAGTATGACGGTCACGGCGGAGTAAAAGAGAAGCAGGACATCTGTGTAAGTATGGAGTTATCACCTTATTACTCCCCTTAAGGTAAAAAATGTATAAAGTATTATCCGATCGATAATCAGAATTGTAGATCTTAACATGTGTTTTTAAAAAATTGGTCGAGCATCCAATGATGATGAATTAAGAAATGATTTTCAAAAATCCAGAATCATGTTTGGGTCACTCTTCGATGTATTTTTTTTTTTTTTTTAGTATTTCGTGTTTATATTACGTTAAACGTTGGAATCGTAAGTAACACGAGGAAGGTCGTACAGCGTTAGTAATTAGTGATTACTGACCTACGATGCGTTACTTGTAGTACGCGTGTACCACGTTACTCGCGCCACTTTCGTGCGATGGATGAAATCCTGTTAGGTGTGAACCACGGCGCCGCGTGCCGACGCAACCCACTGCATCTTCGTGAGCGTCGCTACGACCGTCATGCGACAAATTTATCGACAGCGTAGAATCTGCAAACTGTTGGTGATTCTCGAGTAATCATAGAAGACAGTTAATCATTCGTACAAATGATAATGATGACAAAAAGTGAAATAAAAAAAAAAAAAATTGGCAGCGGTGGGATTCGAACCCACGCCTCCGAAGAGACTGGTGCCTTAAACCAGCGCCTTAGACCGCTCGGCCACGCTACCTTTTGAATTATTTGAAAGAAATTGCTAAAAAGCTCATCTAGGCTTGTACAGAACGGCTGAATCTAACTATACAAGAAGAATCGACAATCAAACATTGTACAATGTGGCCGGAATCCCCAGATTTAATATCTTCGTTATACAATTAACGAGAAAATACTTCACCAAATCTCAAATGTGAAGATATCTTCATGATACAGAGAATGGCCAAAAGCAAATACTCTACCCCGGAAATCTTCACAAACCTAGACAAAATGGGTTTCATCCAAAATGGGAACAATTTACCCACTATATATCATATTAGAAGACATTGCACCGATAAAACAATATCATTATCGGAAGAAGAACGCGAAAATAACCTGATTTATTCAATGGCCATATCGGACGTGGACTATAATAACACAGATAGACTATCCAAACATTTCTGGTGGCTCCAAAATGATGCCAATTTCATTGACGAGCTCAGGAAAAGGGCGGAGATTAAATCAGCGCCATCGAAGACAACAATAGTCATACAAATACAGGGTGCGCCATCTCAATCTGGTCGATGGAAGTATTGAATAACTTAGAGAATTTTCAACAGATTTCACAAAGTCGTATTTTTTTATTAAATTTGATTCATTACAATTTATTTTGATTAGTTTCCAAAAACCACATCGATCAAATGTCCGCCTTTATTACTGAGACAAAAATGAGCTCTTTTTTCGGCATTTTCCATTGTATTTGCCAGCGTCTCGGGCGATATCGCTGCGATTTCGGCTCGAATGTTGTTTTTTAGCTCCTCTATGGTCTTCGGCTTGTTGGCATAGACTTTACTGTTCAAAAATCCCCACAAGAAGAAGTCCGGTGCAGTCAAATCCGGCGATCTTGGTGGCCAGTCAATATCACCTTTCTTTGATATCACACGTCCTGGGAACTTCCGACGCAAATAGTCCATTGTTGAGCGCGCAGTGTGACATGTCGCACCATCTTGTTGGAACCAAAATTCCTTAAGACCTTTTTCACGCATTTGTGGTAAAACAAAGTGTGCCAACATCCACCGATATCGATCCCCATTGACAGTTTCACCAGCTTTGAAGAAAAATGGTCCAATGGTGGTTTTTGAGCAAACACCGGTTCAAACTGTCACTTTCTCATCGTGCAATGGAGTTTCGTGAATAATATGAGGATTATCGGTGCCCCACATGCGACAGTTTTGTTTGTTGACAGCGCCAGAGAGGGTGAAATGAGCCTCGTCGGTCATCAGAATTCGCTCCCAAAAATCTTATTATTTTCAATGTAAAGCGAAACTATTTCGGCGCGTTCTTTCGGCGTATAGCGATACATGGTTGAAATTGTACTGAAATAACCTATACGAAACGTGTTGTACGACGCTGGTCGGTTAAAATCTGTCAGAGTTATTCAATACTTCCATCGACCAGATTGAGATGGCGCACCCTGTATTTTACACGACGTCCATGTTAACGGCATCAACAGCCCCATGTCGAATGACAACAACTGTACAAATGTATATAATGTATATAAGAATCTTAGTTTAGTTATTTTATTTTTATTATTACTATATATGTAACCTTTAGGGCAAAATATGTTGCAATGGTTTTTTCTAAGTATTTTACTTTTTTTCCATTGCCGAATATATCCAACAAGATTATCATAAGATAACATAACAAATCAACAAAAAAAGTCCCAAGTAACAAACACGCTATACATAAATATTTTGGTGGGAATGAGTTTAGATACTAACAAACCAAAACCACAACGTATCTGATGTTTTAAGATTTTATTAAGGCGTTTTACACTTAACCAATGTGCAACAATTGTACAATTATACAAATAGAACGAACGTTTTAAACCAGCCAACCAAATCTTTTAAAATGTTATATCCTAACTCATACAAAAACAATATAATTTACAGCGGTTAAAATATTAACAAAGTTCAACAAGGCACTTCTAGTACTCAGCATCTATGCTCCAGACAGTAAAAAACTTACATTTCTAAAACATTAATTCACCCCGATACGAAAACACGCGCACAGAATTAAAGCAGACTCTGGACAGATTTGCGGACGACATCGAAGCATCCATCAGAGCCAACCGAGAAAATAATAAGACGATCGCAACATTCTTTGAAACAAAACATAGCATATTACTCTACCAAAGAAGAGGACTCCCCGAAAATATTCCACAATTTCGTCACCGTTTCCTTGTTGCTCAAGAATGCCAACAAAAAAAACTAGCGGTACTGATGGGATACCGATAATCGTCCTGGAAAAACCTTCCAAACTGCGTCATTAAAGATTATACAGTAATTTTTGATAACGCAATCAATCACACGTATTACCCAAAACGTTGGAAAAAGCCAACGTAATACCAATCAAAAAGAAAGACAAACATCTCTCGAATCTAGGTAGCTGTAGACCAATGGACCATATTGACAACAATAAAATAATACCAGACAACCAATACGGTTTTAGAACAAAGAACTCCACCATACACGCAATAAATAACTTGTTTCAGATATTAATACATATCTATCAAACGGCAAACCGATTGGAGCACTCCTTCTGGACCTCGAAAAGATCTTCGACTCGGTTTGCTTAACAATCTTAGCTACACCTTAACAAGGTTGAATTTCCCGACCTACCTGGTACAGCTGATTACTGATATGATACACGGCAAATCGTTCTACAAATGGAATAGACACGACTTTGATATAATAAAAGAACTTCATCAGGATACTGTCACATCATCGATACTTATTAACGTTTTCACAAGAGAAATCTTCAATTGATTTGTGCTCAACCGCATCAATTATCAGCACTCGATACCGTAAGCGGACGACCTGATAAGCTATGTAGTCGATACAAAAGTAAAGGACATCCAAGTGGCCAAAAGAGTGACTCATACTCACAGAACAAAAAGGCCCTGTGTCTCGATCTATTGTTTCTGATCATCGTTTGTATATTTTACTCCTCGTAAACGATTTTATAAACCTTTGTAGAAAAACCTCACGCATTCTCCTTCTTCGGTCCATACATATTTATCATAGCGTTTTATATCAAACACATTCTTACATTACTTGATAATTTTTACTCGTATTCCAACAGTAAGAAAGCATAATTAATTATCAAAGACAGATCCAAGTAGAAATTTAAGCTATAAATATATATTTTGGCGAGAATTATTAAACAACATGACAAACCGAAACTACACTCTACATCTTATTAAATTTTTCTAAGTCGTTTTACACTCAATACATGTATCGGAACATTCACCTAAATAAAGGGAACTTTTTAAAAAAAAAACTAAAAAAACCCTTCGAAACTCTTTGCGTCTTATCTATAAAAATATTATCATTCGTCAAAATGATTGTAACAATAATAAAAAGTTTATTTCTTCATTCCACCTTTTGAGTTTACTGATTTTCCCCAGAACTATAAAATATATTCGAAAAATATATTCACAAATATTTAACTTTGAGTAAAAAAAAACTAAAGAAATATCGACGAAAACAATTTATTGATTTGTAAAAGAAATATTAAATTAAATACGCTTGAAGAATGTAATTTGTTTGAGCCAACGAATTAAATGGTTCTTCCGAGAAATTAGTTGATTGTCAACGAATGAATTGTTTGCCAAACAATTTATTGATTTCTTTTGACAGATTTGTTGATTACCAATAATTTATTTGGGTGCGTTAAGATATTGGCTGGTTGTCAAGCAATTAGTTGATAGCGTCAATAAATTTGTTAGCTGCGACAATAAATTAATTGGCTGAGTAAACAAATTAATTAGTTGGCAAACAAGTAAATTGTGGGAGCAATGGATTCATTTTTGCGAAATTTTGGTTGAATTTTTAGACTCTTCGATGTGAAGTTATCTCCAATTACCCCGAGAATTCAGCGTTAGCCCGGTTACCGCGCACTGAGAATGTGGTGAGTAAGTGATCCATATATAGAAACGCCCCCGCATTCACCCACACGAGTGAATTTTAGTCACGGATATATACGCAGCGCGGAACGCGAGAGCACACTTTTTTGTGCTTGCGCCAGGCTCGTATAATCGACAACGAGACGCTGTGTATTTTTCACGTTTTTTTTCCTTCTTCGTCTACCGAGAAATCACATTTTATCAAGATGCCTGGACGTCCACTTTGGCAGGTAAGCAGCTAAAAAAGTTTATTAATGCATCAACCTTATCATCCGAGTAGAAAATGTATATTTGCGTTACATCCGACGCGAATCAGGTATGTGCAAAGTCCTGTTAACAGTTATATTTACCCTGACAGAGCCACCTTAAAGAAAGAGAGAGTTAAAGAACGCTCTGTAAAGAGTTTGAAGCCATGAAATTTGTCGAAAAGATCGAGAACTTGTCGTCTTCTGAATGTCAACTAAGTTTTATTCCATGAGTTCGATAAACTAAAGTAGAATCTGAGATGTATTCTTAATTAAGCCTGATGTAACTTTGAGCTGATAACGTTTTATGGTCTTTTACCGATTATCTCACCATGATAATTCGTCTTAAAAACGATTAAAATTAACATTGCGTTTCATACGAGAAAATCGGTGAATCAACAATGTATTGCGGAATTTGATACTTGTTTCGATTAATTTAAGTTTAAAATAAAGAGGATATTTCGATTAATTGACGTTGAAAATAAATAAGCTTAAGTAGATCAAATTATAAAGATTCTAACGCAACTGTAAAAAATGTTCCTTATCGAATATTTTTTTATCGAAATTTCGACGTACGACTAATGGAAAAATGTCGCAAAAATCGCACGTTCGGCAACATCAAAGTGGCTTAAAACAACAACAAAACGTATTAACCTAATAGAACTAACCTGTATACTCTTATTAAGTTGGTACCTAAAAGTTAAACCTCCTTCTCCCGCTACAGAGATTGACATAAATAAGAATTATCAAAGATTTCATCGCAAAAATATATTTTACGAAATATCATTGCCAGATATATTAAAGATCCACTGTTATAAAATACATTAAATGCATATTTCGGTACAATTATAAAAGAATATTAAACTACTTGTCGATTAATGATAAGTTTTATTAACGTTTTTTTAAATATAATCGTTAATTAACTTACATAAAGAGCAATTATTACAATGTTAAAAATATTTAAACAATCAATAAACGTCATACAGAATTTTTTTTTGCAGAAACTGCTACATTTACCAGTGAATGAACTTTTATAAATAATAATTTTTACCGTCTATATGAATAATCAAATTTAACAAACAATACAACATCGAGCGATACAAAAATCAAACTTTGTAAGAAGATAATAATATTTAAAAAAGTGAATTGAGTAGACCATGCGTATAGCACGTTTAATTAAAATATAAATATAATATATACCGTAAGAATAATTGTTTATGAAAGTTATTAAACTTTGTATAGCAAGCAATTAAGCAAAAAATGTTATATTGAATTTAATATAAACGTACGATGTAAAATAAATGCACTAAGGATGTTAAAAAAGTTTTGTTTAATGTGCACCTACTTTAATATTTCTAATTGTATATTAAATTTAATTTACATGGTTTCCTTAACAACAATAAAACTTTGTATACAAATATATTGATTCAAAAAATATTTCATAACGTTGTACGATCTGAAGTGTGCGCATAACAAACATCAAACGTGATTGAAACCCAATCAGAACGAAGAGTAAGCAGCTTCATTTATATATCCCACTTCGAGATTTCGTGACACTAATTATTTTTCTAAAGGGATAACTTTTCGATTGATGTATAAGAAATATAATTAGTTTATTTATTTTTTTATGATCAATATTCGTTATTTCATTAACGAAATAACGAAAAATATTATTAATTTTACGTTTTTCTTGTGACATTTGTACCTAACCTCAAATTGATTAACAGTTAAACGCAACTACATTCACACCTTTGTGTATTTTGATCGCGATCAGCTGAGTTTGACAGTCAACTCTACTATTGTGTCGTGATGCGTGCAAAACTCTGTTCGCGTGCTGAAATCTAGTCGTCGCCGTTTAGAACATCGCATAACCATTCATTCAAGCCTACCGTGTGTCTTACGATTAATACGCAGTTCCCCCCTCCGCCCCCCCCCCCCCCCGTGCACGCGCCATTTCGGCGAACCGCACGATGTAGCTCGAATTCGATCAATCACATTCAGTCTTGCGAATTTCTCTTTTGCCAGAACGAAAACGTAAAACCTGTTAATCTTATTTTACATTAATTTTTAAAACGTTGTAAGCTTAGTGCTAATTAGGAGAAAAATATTTAGCGATCGCACCTTTGTCTCATTAATTCGGATTTAACATGAATTAAATGTCTTTTATTTGTTATTCTACTTTCGTTATATTTTACGAACTGAGTTTATCGATATTTTGTAGAAAATTTGATAAAAATCGTTAGAAACGTTACGAAGTGTCTGTGACACGTAAATGATTTTAGCAAATTATCTAATTTTTATATAATTGTTATAAAATTTGTTACATCTGTTACACAGTGATTTGTCGTTATATTGGCAACAATTTTTCATTCAAAAATAACTCAATTTTCGTTAAATTGCAATTTCTACTATTTTTTTGTTATAAAAATTTGAAAAGTAGAACATCTTGCGCATTGCTTTCTTTTTATTTTGTATCTTTTGCATACCATTCCTATATATAATGACAAAATTGATCAATATACTTCCGCTTGGAGATAGCTTTCTGAAAAATAATAAAGAAGGTACAAGGTTCTAACTTGGATCTATGATTTTATTTATTTTAATTCATTTAATCAATTTCATTTGAACAAACGATCGTAGCAGCATTTGAAACATTTAAACACTGAGAAAAAAATTTCGCTTCGATCTACAGAATCAACTGTCATGGATGGCGAATAAAATATTTTATTGATTGAACAATACGATTCTCACGGTAAATTTAAAAACAAAACGTTCAATTTGTATGTTCTATCAAGAAAATATTTCTTTCAATCAAGCAAATGTTTTGTTCGTTAGCCATAATCGTTGATTCGGTAGATTAAAGTAATTTTTTTCTTCTCCCTTAAAGTATTTGAATAAATAAAATTAATTCTAATAGAATTTTTATTCAAATATATCCCGAAGTATAGTAACGTGACCTCAAAATCTTGAGAGGGTCCGCGTTTATTTCAGTTTCACTGAGTCAGACATCCATCGCCACCAGTTTTCATAAGATTTTTCGTTAACGTTTCGTTTCGTACCTAATTCTGGAAGCTTTTAAGTCTGACTCTTACATTTCGTTCAATATGCCAATCGACCGAGCAACGCTCTGTAAATACTTTGATATTTATAAATATTTTGTTCAAAGGTAAAACAACCGTGAAACAAACGATTACACGTGTTACGTTATATTCACGGAGAATCCGCCCTTGCGCTTTTCTAAATTAACGCGAAGCCGTGACCCGATCCAGTGTCGAATAGACTTTTCGTGCTACGGTGATCCAAGAATAACTATTGCCAGCACTGAAACGTGCCAAGGAAAGCAAAATTCAATTTAATTATATCGTGGCCTGAATTAACGTCATCGCGGATGATTTTCGTATTTATATTCCACCATAGCATTAATCGTTTAATCGCTCTTTAGGTTATCAATGCAATGTTGCATTATTAAAGTGCGTTAAAGTAAGATTCGTTACTGATATTTCTCTTCAACATTTTTGACACAGATTTTTCTCGAACCAAGATTTTTGTACGGACGTCAGAATTTGTGTTAAAAACTTTAGTTTTGTCTCTCTTTCTTCCACTACATTTACTTTAGCAACTATAGAAGTCAAGCTTTGTCCCAAAGTTGCCAGAATGAACTCAAGTTCACGAGCAAGAACTTCCGAGAGACAAAAGTTCGTTATTGCAAGCTGGGTAAAAAAAAATCTTGATAAACATTTCACTTAAAAGTGTCAATCGACGAAACAATTTATCAAATGTTTTTACTTTTCTTTACAATAGTAAAGATAATTATTCCAGTATGTGACAGCGTGTGATGTAATTTGAATGTTCGGTATACACATTCAAGGTACTTGAGACAGAATCAAGTTTTTTCAGTGAGTCTGTTCCTTCTTGCATTCTTCAGACGATTTCTTACGCTCGAGTATCACTCAAGTGACATATGTTTCGTGAGATGAAACGACGATGAACGTTTTCCGGAACAGAAGTCAATTTTTGTTCTAAAGTTGCGATACTGTCATAATTTCCAAGAGGCAAGATATAGAAACAAAACTTAGTAAAAAAAAAATGTTGAACGTTATTCAGAAAAGTCGTTAGACGAAACAATTGATATTTTTTTACAATAGTTAATATAATCGTCCCAATATGTAACGACGTGTAACGTAATTTAGACGTTTGGTACATTCAAGGTACCTGCTTGTGGGAAAAATCAAAGTTTTCAAAGTGGTCTGCCCCTTTTTGCATTCCGCAGACAATTTTACGAGATGAGTCTGTACGATGTACTATTCCCGCCACGGAATTCAATGAATATTTCAATGTTACCTGAATGTAATAACTTCCAAGCGAGTAAGAAGTGAAAATGTTAATGAACGTTATTAAATAAAAAGTGTCTATCAACGAAACAAAACCAATAATAATATTCTGTCATTTTATAAAACAGTAAAGATAACCGTGACAATGCGTGACAGTTATGTGCGTAGTTGTAGTAGTAGCACAAAGAAACGAAATCAGCTTGATATTCAGTATAAAACACGAAATTAAATCGTGAATCTACAACTGTAGAAACTCTAAAAAGTAAAACAGAATGATTACAGGGAAGAAGAACAGCGTGTAACGTAATTTAGACGTTCGGTACATTCAAGGTATCTGCTTGTGGGGAAAATCAAAGTTTTCAATCGTGAATCAGGGAAGAAGAACAGCGTGTAACGTAATTTAGACGTTCGGTACATTCAAGGTACCTGCATGTGGGGAAAATCAAAGTGGTCCCTGCCCCTTTTTGTATTCTGCAGACAATTTTACGAGATGAGACTGTACGACGTACTCTTCCCGCAACGAAATTCAATGAATATTTCAACGTTGCCTGAATGTAATAACTTCCAAGCGAGTAAGAAGTGAAAATGTTAATGAACGTTATTAAATAAAAAGTGTCTATCAACGAAACAAAACCAATAATAATATTCTGTCATTTTATAAAACAGTAAAGATAACCGTGACAATGTGTAACAGTTATGTGCATAGTAGTAGTAGTAGTAGCACAAAGAATCAAAATCAGCTTGATATTCAGTATAAAACACGAAATTGAATCGTGAATCTACAACTGTAGAAACTAAAAAGTAAAACAGAATGATTTCAGGGAAGAAGAACAGCGTGTAACGTAATTTAGAAAGTAAAACAGAATGATTTCAGGGAAGAAGAACAGCGTGTAACGTAATTTAGACGTTCGGTACATTCAAGGTACCTGCTTGTGGAAAAAAATCAAAGTGATCTCTGCAACTCTAAAAAGTAAAACAGAATGATTGCAGGAAGGAAAAACTATATAAGCGTTCGAATGAATGAAACTCCTGAAATAAACTTGATCGCATAACGCACCTCCACGAATTCCGAAGACTGCAATAAAGTTTCTTAAATATAAATATCTCAGAGAAAATAGTACAAAATAGCAGCATTGCTTTTATTTTATAACAAACTTGACATTTTTCACGTTATAATTAACAAGCGAATTATATTAAGTAAACAATAAGAACTTTCGATTTGAAGTAAGCGGATATAACAGCGTAAAGAGTGAGTTGGATTTCGGAAACGGAGAAGGCAGAGAGAGAAAGAGAGAAAGGGAGATACTGCTGTACACATCTCCGAAAAGGCCTACTCGCTTAAAGGTTTAATGTAAGAGCACATGTTAAGTAAACGATACTAATGCATTGAGCTTAAATTAACGATTCTCTAACGATGCTCTACCCGCGGTAAAGTAAAAATGCTGTATATAGTGTTGCAAATGAATTTATCTTTACATCTAACTAAAATTAATAAATAATTCATGAATTAATTGTAGCTTCTTTCCGGTGTATTGCGTGTATGCGTGTTCGTGTGCGTGTCCGTGTACGTGTACGTGTGCGTGTTTGTGTGCGTGTGCGTGTGCGTGGAGGAGTGTGCGCACGCTCATGTGCGTCATGTAGTGTCATAAAGAAGAGGCGGAACATGTATGGGTGCGAGAGATATAGAACTTAATGACACTTCATTGCGAAGTGAAAGATAAATAGCTAATGCGTTTGATTGTTAAAGTTTCGCCTCGCCTCAAGGTATGAATAAGTGTACATGTTTGTGTTATACCATCCTCGACTGAATGTGTTTCCGTAAGTGTATCATTTGACTAAAAATGTGCACGGAAAGAAATTATCGATCGATACAACCAATCGGCAAGGTTAACTAAGTTTCGGACGATTAATTTGATAGGCCCAACCAATAAATTGGTTGAAAAATTGATTTACCAAACCAATTTACAATAGCGTAGATTGATTAAACCAATTAATTGCACAACTTATTGGTTGACAACCAAATAATTTATTGGCGCAACCGATTAATTTGTGAGATCAACCAAGTGAATCGTCTGGAACGTCTTTGAACCATTTCGTAGCCTAGGCGCGCGCGCATGTGTGTGTGTGTGTGTGTGCGTGTGTGCGTGCATGCGTGCGTGTGTGCATGTGCGTGTCATGTGTGCGTGAGCGTGCGTACGAGAGTGCGTGAGCGTGTACGTGTGTCTGTGTACGCCAGGTAACGGTATCTCCCAAGGTGACAAAAGTGCATGACTGTGTGATGACGTTCGGAATAATTTAATAATTAATTATCATCGAACAAAAGGCAGAATCTTGTCCTTGGTGCAGGTGGTTCACATGTGTCTTGTGTTACCAAATCCACCGTGTCCCGACTGACTTGCACCCTTGTTGTATCCCATTTGGAGATTCAGATGACCTTCGCTTGCGCGAAGTTGATCGTCCGTAAAGCTTCTCTCGTTCTTGTCGGCCATCTTAGGTCCTAGCCTCGGTCCATTGAACTCTGGGTGCTTCTGCGTCTATATCGAGAAATATAATTGTTTTAAAGTCTACCGAATCCTATCAGACCGCCCGCAAATACTTTTAAAGCGTTTCGGGATAAAAATACTTACGATCCTTCCAAGTGCGTACAGACAAAGAGTGACCTGGGCAATATTGCGCCTCTCGAATAAATCAGCCGTCTGGAAAATCTCTTCCTGCGGTACTCCGTAATTTTTAATCGCCGCTTGGAACCTGATATCAATAAAATGAGTTTTATTGCACAATGGATGGAATAACGTTTGACGGTGAAATATAAAAATTAGACAAGTTTTATAATTATTGACCTCTGAACGTTCTCCATGAGCTGGAAATTGGTTCCTTTCGTCTGGATCTTCTTCACAGAACCAGGCGCGAGTTTGTTGATAAGTTGACAAAGGACTACTCCATCCTTAAGGATGTCCTCGTAGTTGCCAGCCGGTAACTTTTCACCGATAACAGCCTCGATCCAGGTCAGGATTTCACCTTCCTGTTCCTTGTTGCGGGGCTTTAAACGAAACAAAAAACAACAAAATTGTTGATACAGCTTTGGGTTACAAACATTTATTATTGTGATCTATGAATAGACCTTTATATATTTTTATTCATTTTTTATCTTTTGCATATTTATCTAACATTAACTTCTTTATCAAATAATATTTCTACCACCATTTGATTTTGGCAAACATCTCTATCTTGCATTGTTAAAAATATTTGTAGATGTATCAGACACAAAATTGTATAAACATTACAAACCAGGTTAATGAAATAAATATTATTATAATTGTTTAATAAATTGAACAATATTACATGAAAGTTACGAAACTGGGAAATGAAAATTACAATATTTGAGTGTTTATTCCATCAATAATGAACTTCTGCGTTCCAAGACTCATGTTAAGCGGTCTCGGATGAAAGAGGAAAGTGTCTTCGGGTTATCCGGAAGTGTCTTCGGGTTACCGGAAGTGTCTTCGAGTTACCCGGAAGTGTCTTCGGGTTACTTGGAAGTGTTTCCGGGCACTTTACCATCTGTCTTCTAACACCGGAAAATTATTCAATGGTAGAGATGTAAACTCGGGAGACTTGTGATTCCCGGGAATTTCTGAATTACAGCGAAGCTATTTCGCGGTAGAGATATTAATTAGTTAGCTTTGTCGTATAATTTAAAGGCTTCGAACGATTTTCCCAAAACTTGGTAACAAATATTGTTCAGTGTTGGTCCATACGCGTGTCAACTTTCATCTCGATAGCTCGAAAATTACTCGATTCAGAGCGTTTACGGTAATTTGAAAAAAAATATCCACATTCGAAGGTTTCTATTGATTTAACCCAAATTCACATTCAACGGTTCTCGTTCAATATTTTAAAAGTACAAGTCGCTTATGTGTCAGAGTGATTGTGAAACGTACAAATCTATAACATACGATCGAGAAAATCGTATTTTCTCGATGTATCTTTCACGTGAGGTGCTGGATCGACCAAGCTACCATGAGTGCGATTTGGACATCGCGGTGGACCGAGAACTAACGTCAGAAACGTGTAACACACCACATTAAGGGGGGTAAAAAACTAAGCTCGCGGGCGATTGGTTCGGTAACGTGCGCGATATGCGGGACAAGTAATGTGGGAGCGTGAGGTTCGCTGTACGGAAACCAGATCGTGTCGAGATAAAAGCTGGAAGATCGTTTCCACTAGTGCTAATTCGAAATCTAGACGGTGAATTGTTTTGAAATTTTTATGTACGTTTCCTGACGATATTTCTTTGCCATTGATAGATTATTCGAACGAATATCTTTTGGCGAATTTTCCCAGCTACAGTTCGAACGACGTAAGACTGTGACTTTTTCATAAAAGCAATTTTAAATAGCGCGAAACGCGTAGTCAATATCTCAAGAACTAAACGGTAAATCTCTTTCAAATTTTGTATACCGTTAAGTTAAGAATTAATCTACCTAAGATTTTCTATTCACGCTAAAGTAATTAATACGTTCTAACGTTCCCACCCTCTTTAAAATTATAATTTAAGATACGTCTACACTGAAATAGCGAAATTAAAATTTTTAAAAACATAAATTCTGATCAATGACGTTTATAGAAAAATATTGCATATAAATTTGTTGTTATTCATTTACACGATAATAACTTAATAAATATTAAATACAAATAAAAATTAATTCACTTAATAATAAAAAAGTGAAAGCACGAGTGAGATTTTCATTTATTGACGATTTTTAAAAATTAAATTACATTTATAAATTTATCTTATTACTTTTTTGACATTTGCCAAACCGGTTATTCTCACATCACTCTCGTTCTCTTTTTCTTCGAACATATGTGTGCGCTATCCTCGTATCAATATAAAATGGCCGAGTTGTACGAAAATAGAACACGGAGACTCAAAGTGAGTTGTTTCCGCGGTATAAAACCACATAAAAAATAAATAATGGCTGTTGAAGAAATACGCATTCGTTTATATCTTGTCTGCAGGTGTCGCGACTATATTTTCTCTCGTTAAATCTTCCTCTCTCGATATATATGTTATAAATAAAACGAGTCGGCTCACCATTAAATTTAACGCATTGCTTGCGATTCCTTCATCGATAATCTTAGGCGTCTCTTGCCACCGACTCATCCAAATAATACCGATGAATATATGTATACAACGATTTTCTCTGTGCCGATGGAGCATTTTCTGATAGCCGGATGCTCGGAAAGTATTACCGACAGCGTTCTATAGTTATGTCCACTGACGTAAGCGGGATCTGGCACCTTTCGGCCTCACGATAAATAAGTATTTATAACATCACTGAGAATCGCCCATATAACCGAGATGCTAGAAGAAACTTTATATTAACAAGTGAGAATCAATCTCTCTGTCTCGCAACTGCGCATTCCCTGTTAAATAAATAGAAAATAAAAAGTACTTCTTGATAAGTTTTTTTTTTTAAATAATTGCAATTCCTAAACAAATCCGTTATTTACATATAATTATTATTTCAAATAATAGTTTTAAGGTGACCTTGATAGGTAACTAAAACATGTTTCCGTATTTTTATAGAAATAAAAAAATTTTAAGGCAAAATCACTCAGTCTATTAATTTCGCGTAGCACGACACTTTGCTCTTATGAGTAGTTTCAATTAGGAAGGAGAAAATACAAATCTAAAAATCGTCATTGCAATTATAGCATTGCGCTAGTATGTATATTCACCTTAAGGTTATGTGATATACCATAGTTGGTAGTAACAATTGTTTACCAATTTTTTAAAGGATGCCGGGAGTTTCTTGATGCAAGCAAATTAGTTATTTCTTCGTTGATCGCTGATTTGATACAAGTTTTTCCGTGAGGTTGATTTTTTAAGTAAAACAGAAGAACGGTATAACGTGCGACTTAATATTTTATTGTTCACCGTTCTCATCCTTAAGGAGAGGCTTAAAGCCGATATACAAAAACACATACGCCCTTTTCGATTGTGAGATAACTAAGCTGTAGAAAACACTACCAGCGCCTCTCGCGGAATACGTACAGCTGAGCTATCAACGGTGTCTCGCGAATTTATTTTTCGACATTAATGACAATTGTTCCTGTGCACGGGTTAAGTTATTATTCCTTTCTTAATCACAAGCGAAATGGGTTTTCCGTGTGTGATTTTGTACTGGCTTTTCAGTAACGCGCACTGCTTTGTCATTCTTTGCTCGAAATCCTTAAAAAAATCATTTTTCTTTTCAATTCTAACAATTCTGCCTGTGTCAACGAAGAGATTTACTTTCTTGTATTCCAGTAATCGAACTTTATCCAAGTTCGGTTCAGTGTAGTTTGCGAAAGTGTGTTCCGAAAATCAAATACGGTAGTGTGAGTCTTTCGCTTCCTCTAAAGTGAATCTTTGCAGAAACGTAATAAAATGGTCAGTTGTGATAGCCAATTACGTAATTACGTGAAACATGCCCCAAAAAATGTATTTGGTTATATTGAATAATTAATTGTACAGTGAAAAAATGTATTGTATCAAAGGCAATTGATGTGGACCTTTGACCAGTGTTGACACACAATCGAATGTTCCAAAATTATTCGGCTCTTCCACTTCAAAACTTTCAACGTATTTATGTTCGAAATGAGCGAATGAAAATGAATAAATTTTTGGCACTTAATGCAGCATTATAGCACGAATAAAATGTAAAAATTTCGTTGCATTCTATTAATATATTTTCAACTTAAATTATGTTTAAAATTTTGAGGTTATAATGGAAATTTATATCAGAAGCAGAACACTGGTCATTAACGGTATAAATTTATATGGAAATCGTATGGGGTTGCTTCTTAACAGTGTGGTATTCTTCTAATCGACTGATTAGTTCGATCAGCCAATCAAATAGTTGAACTAACCAACCAGTTGCTTGATATAACCAAGTATATTTGTAGAAACATATTTAACAATGCAATTGGTCGTCGCAACTAACAATGTTTTTCCTTTTTTACATCTGGTATTACGCAACATGAGAAAAGATTTATGGTTTTAAAAGGACATAAAGAAATTGTATTCGGAAAAACTAGAATAAGAAATAAATATTTAAAAATTCAAATATTCTTCTTGATATCGAAACAAAAAATAATTTCGATCTAAGTTTATAAATAAATATTCCAATTAATCATTTGAATCGTATTAGTAATTAAAAAAAATTCATTATAACGTTTTCGAACGAATACTTCAATAACTTGAATAGAGTTTGAAATAAATAAAAGATATATTACGTTTTCGAATAAATTTGTCAATTTTATTGAAGTTATTTCGAAAAATATTTCTTTGAAATATTACGTCAATCGAAGAAAATTATCATAAAATAATATTTAAATGTAAATATCAATTACTCTCAACAATGTCGCTTGTCACTATCCTCGGAAAGTCTAATGTTCGTTTATTCACGCGTATTTTGGGAATGCTTAAGTTTTCTTTTTCGAGACTCGTGGATGGAGTACAGATGCTAACCACGATGTATAGCATCGTCTCTTCCGCCGGTTATATTTTACTATTACACGCATGGCCGGAAGACGTCGCCCGTTAATCTTGAAGAAGCTGTGACGATCCAGTACATTTGATACTAAATTAGCCTTAGTCCAGTTTGTGAATTAGCTTCAGATTCTTGGCACTCAAAACTAATTTCTCTCAACTGTGGATACTAGTTGGACTCAGGGTCGAAGCTTTTAAGATACTTGTTCGTTTTATATGTACGACGGAAGTATATTAAATGATTCTAGTCAACGTTTTGCTATTAAAAAATTAACAACTTTCTTTGAAAAACTTACAAATTTCTTTTTATCGTAAAAATAAATATAAATTTTATATTCGAGTTAAAAATCCACCGGATGTGAGGAAAAAGTCAAGGTTTAGTTTCACCCTGCAATATTAGTATATAGTTGCACTAGCATTGATATAATTAACAGATTTACCAAACATTTCAGTAAATTTGACTCGCGCTCTCTCTCTCTCTCTCTCTCTCTCTCTCTCTCTCTCTCTCTCTCTCTCTCTCTCTCTCTCTTTCTTCCTGTATATTTGAAACACGTTTCACAAGAGCTATTAACTATAAGTACATTTGAATTAACGAGCACAGGATTTCCAAACTACTGACGAGACATATGACTAACGTTAGCTAAGAGCTGAATTAAATATATTCGATTTAAATACGACATTTTATAGCGTAATGATAAAATCACTGATACGTAAGGTAAACGCCCTAATAAACAACTATGAATCAGTACTCGGACTTTCTAGATTTCATCAGAGATGGATAAAATATAGATAGGTGTAGCCTAACATGGCAGTGTTACGTTTCTACAGCTTTCAATCGTACACAGAGTGTATAATTACTCGTATAGGGATTGATCCCCTATACAAAGCCATATAGATCTCATCTCTGTACAGAGATTGGACAGACCAATCTCTAAACAAATAATCGTACACTCTGTACAAAGATTGGACAGATCAATCCCTAAACAATTAATCGTACACTCTGTACATTGATTGGTCAGTGTACGGTTAGGATCTGTAGAAACGAGGGAATGTTAACCTAATCTGATCTGTTCGACACTCAGGTTCCTGATTAATTACTAAAAACTTTAGCTCAAAGGCTTTAATATAAAAGAAGAGTAAAATAAAAGTAAGAAAATGAATAAAACAAATAAATATATAATTAAATAAATTATTGAATTAATAATATTTCTTCAAGTTCGAAAATCGAGAAGAAAAATCCCGGAAATGTTTTAATCCGAAATGTATAGTCTGATGTATCGTTAATGTTTGATGTGTATGACAAGTCAACGTACCGGCATTTTCCTTCTTTTTCCTGGTGACTTTTGATTTTAAAAAACTTGATAATCGAGATAGGGTGTTTGTGAGTGACGTTTCAAAACGAGATGTGTGGTGCCCGGCAGAGTACAAACTAAATTGGAAACCGAGCGTCCCGATGCTATATGGCGTTATCCCCTCCCTTACTTCCACCCTAGAAATCTTCAAGAGGAGAGAAGCTCTTGGCACTCGGCCCATTGGGTATTCCCACACCCCCGCAAGCTTCCCTAGGTCCTGACACTCGCAGGCCTTCGACTCTGAAATAACAACAACTAACAACTATAATTATTACTAAGTGTATACTTTGAAATGGGATACAAGATCCAAATATTTTTAATTTTCCATTGACATTAATTGAACATTCTATTATATTGAAACATTGGAAGAGTCAATCGATTTCAGTAAACAAGAAATTTATTTATTATTTTATCGGCAAAAAAAAAATTTATTAACAATTCCCAATGATTGAAATATTTAATGCATTGCATTAAATATTTCGTATTTAATTTTGTACTTGGAGCTATTTATTTACTTGATACCTATGACAGTATACTAAAAACTAAATTACCTTAAGGTACATTAAATATTTGTTATTTTACAGATAAGAAATATTTATATTTCTTCAGATACAGTGAATTAAATATTTCTTATTTAGTGCACTTCTTCTGTATTTCTTCTTCTGTAAAATAAGATATAATTTAATGTTAAATAATTTATAACAATGTTAAATAAGAAATATTTAATGCATCCCAAAGTCATTTTTTTTTTTTAGTAACTGTCGTAAGTATCAAGTTAATAAATAACTCCAAACACAACATTTTTAACTACAAATAAAGGGTGATTTTTTTGAGGTTAGGATTTTCATGCATTAGTATTTGACAGATCACGCGGGATTTCAGACAAGGTGTCAAAGAGAAAGATGCTCAGTATGCTTTGACATTTCATAATGAATAGACTTACTAACGAGCAACGCTTGCAAATAATTGAATTTTATTACAAAAATCAGTGTTCGGTTCGAAAAGTGTTTCGCGATTTACGTCCGATTTATGGTCTACATAATCGACCAAGTGAGCAAACAATTAATGCGATTGTGACCAAGTTTCGCACTCAGTTTACTTTATTGGACATTAAACCAACCACACGAATGCGTACAGTGCGTACAGAAGAGAATATTGCGTCTGTTTCTGAGAGTGTTGCTGAAGACCGTGAAATGTCGATTCGTCGCCGTTCGCAGCAATTGGGTTTGTGTTATTCGACGACATGGAAGATTTTACGCAAAGATCTTGGTGTAAAACCGTATAAAATACAGCTCCTGCAACAACTGAAGCCGAACGATCTGCCACAACGTCGAATTTTCAGTGAATGGGCCCTAGAAAAGTTGGCAGAAAATCCGCTTTTTTATCGACAAATTTTGTTCAGCGATGAGGCTCATTTCTGGTTGAATGGCTACGTAAATAAGCAAAATTGCCGCATTTGGAGTGAAGAGCAACCAGAAGCCGTTCAAGAACTGCCCATGCATCCCGAAAAATGCACTGTTTGGTGTGGTTTGTACGCTGGTGGAATCATTGGACCGTATTTTTTCAAAGATGCTGTTGGACGCAACGTTACGGTGAATGGCGATCGCTATCGTTCGATGCTAACAAACTTTTTGTTGCCAAAAATGGAAGAACTGAACTTAGTTGACATGTGGTTTCAACAAGATGGCGCTACATGCCACACAGCTCGCGATTCTATGGCCATTTTGAGCGAAAACTTCGGAGAACAATTCATCTCAAGAAATGGCCCGGTAAGTTGGCCACCAAGATCATGCGATTTGACGCCATTAGACTATTTTTTGTGGGGCTACGTCAAGTCTAAAGTCTACAGAAATAAGCCAGCAACTATTCCAGTTTTGGAAGACAACATTTCCGAAGAAATTCGGGCTATTCCGGCCCAAATGCTCGAAAAAGTTGCCCAAAATTGGACTTTCCGAACGGACCACCTAAGACGCAGCCGCGGTCAACATTTAAATGAAATTATCTTCAAAAAGTAAATGTCATGGACCAATCTAACGTTTCAAATAAAGAACCGATGAGATTTTGCAAATTTTATGCGTTTTTTTTTAAAAAAAAGTTCTCAAGCTCTTAAAAAATCACCCTTTACAAACAAATTTAACTTGTAGAATGAAAGATCGACGTAGCAAAATGAATCCAACGAACTGAACATACTTTCAATCAAATATTTAATTAATAAAGGAAGAAACGGCAGTTGTATTTGATTTTACTAAATCTTTTTCTCGATATAGATCAACTGATAATAACTTTCTCTTCGCGTCAAAACAACGGATTGTTCTTTGAATAAAAGTCGAAAAAAAATATTCCTGGAGCCAAAAATACATGATTTATTCATAAAATTGGTAAAAGTTTCTATACTTCGCGATTCAAATTTTTTATAATTGCACGTTTATCAATCAATTTACATGAAATTTACAAAAGTTCGCATTACGTAATTTTAGCTTTATCGAATATTCCTACAAGCTTTTCCTGGAATTACTTGTTGCGTACAACTGAGCATTTCTTAGGTTTAACGGATTCACCTTCCAAATCGTACGAGCAGCATAAATATCGATAACTTTTTTTTTTCCGAGTAGCATAGATAAACTAACACGTTACTGACTCGAATCAAATAAATCATTGTTTGAAGAGTAATGAGGATGATTTTTTCCCGCAAGTATCACTAAATATCGATCAAGATATTCTAAAACGAATAATTTTTTACAGGAAAGAGAAATTTCGGCTACAAAACGGTCAGCTTCCAGATGTTGAGGAATAGTAGAAGAATCAAATGTAACTCTCGATAATTGTGCTTTTAACGTTTCGATTGATTATGCTAACTTGGATATAAATTTGACAGTTGCCGGCAAACAAATGCCATAAATATCACGTTGCCTCCTGAATCTATACATCCGAGAATTGCAGTTGTCGGATGAATGAAATGCTTTTGTTGCATTGGACTGGTCGGAGTTGTTCTGAAAAAAGAAAAACGCATAGAATAGGTTATTGACAGGAGCGAAATGAAATTTCAATTCTGAAGAGGATCTTCGTCTTAGGACCAAAACGTGAAAAAGCACAATTATCGAGAGTTACATTCGATTCTCCTACAAATCCTGAACGTCCGGGAGCTTACCGATTCATCGGCTTTGAATCTTCTCTTTCCTGTATTCATTAACGGCCGCCTACTTACGCTCATTATAAAAAATAATTTTTTTTTACGTGTATCGACCTCCTCAACTTATTGTGATATTGTACTTCATTTTCAATCTTCGAATCCTTCATCGCCAGGTTATATAGAATAATAATACGCAGAGGGATCTAAAGAATTTATAACGATTTTTTTTGCCTTCATGAATATACGACAATGTAGTTGGATTTCAAAGGAGCAACAAGCAACAATCCATTTATCTCGCATAGCTTATATATTTACAATGTAATTTAACGAGAAAAAAATGTTTCTAACGTTGTTGCATTTATGATATTTAAAAAAAAAATTTAAGAAATAGTATTGCACTGATGGTCGATGCTATTTATTTATTTATTTATAAGGAATAATATCAATACTGTTACTAATGTCCTCAGTATCTTAAGCTATAAAAAAAATGCCTGAAAGAGTCTGCAAAAATATATTTTTATGCACGAAACATATATTTTTACGTAAAGAAAATATATTTTTTATAAATAATTTTATACATTGCATATATTCGAAGATATATCTGACGTATATATCGTAGATAATATACAAAAATAAATATATTTTTACGTATATTTGATAATTTATGTAAAATATATGAAAAATATCGTCTTCTTCACTTGAATATCTTTTGTACTTTGTTATTTGTTTGTAAAATATATAATGTTATGCTTGAAACGACAAGACAGTTATTGTAATTATTCGAAAAATGACTTTGGTTTTGTATTCAACATTGAAAAATAAAAATTTGCAGTACCTAAGACAGCCGCAAAAAAATATTAAAAAATATTGTCTGCATAATCGCTTTCATGAGTTGCTGGATGAAAAGATTTCTTTGTATCCTTGAATATGTTACAGCTGTTAAAATTAACGTTCAAATGAATCTTTGATAACATTTTTAAACGTAAAATAAATTAAGGTAATTATTCTTAACCGGGAAATAAATAAAGTTAGCTTCGAGAGAGGTCTGCAGTTAGGTTTACAGATTTAGTTAGTTAGATTTACAGATTTCAGTAAAGAAACGTTTATTTTTTATCTAAAAATCGTAACAAATCTCCAGATGTGAATGTAACAATTAAAAATTAATTTTTAGAAGAATATTATTTGCTGTTGAAAAAGAAATGAAAGTTTTATCATTTTTAAGAACGTCAAAGACTCTCACAGGGCAAAGCGGAGAAGTTCAACGACCCGTTGGACATGGATCGCGATTAGACTGTAATTCGGGTCGTTGGTGAGTCCTGTGTGTTTATTTTGAGGCAGTACAACGCAACAGTCGTCGTTCGTAATGATATTTCCTGTTTGCATTTAAACGACATTTCGTAACAAACTATTACTCCCGTAGCTGCGAAATCGTAAAATAGCTTTTGACCAACAGCCTCCAGCATTTTAAAATTTAAACCCGGATAACGGTAACGAAGAAAAATTATCAAAATCTCTCCCGGTGTTACCGATGGATGTAGAGAGACAGGAGATTAAGAAAAATTAAGTGAGTGTATATTTTGCTACAAGTTACAGAGGCCAACGTGTGCGTCGAACAGCCGGTTTTTCGTGAAAGCGCCTATAACTTAACGTCGTAATTTCTGGAAGCTGGCCACATCGATGGCTGAGGCCATCGCCGCGTTTAGATTTCGTCAATCAACACAGCATCCAAGTTTATCGTACAACACCTAACGACATTCGTGAGCGACGCCAGAATTTCTTAAGAATCTAGAACGACAACATTTTTATCATTATCCGTCATAATTTTCTGTACTTGTTGCTGTTGAATAATGCGAAACCTCGGAACGTTGGTTACTCCAGGTGATGAAACGACTCCCGTTCAACATAATTCGTTTGTACTTAGGGAAGAACGGGACATCTGTGCTTACTACGAAGGAGCTTCTCGTGCCGGCGTTGTGATCGCTGTTTTAGTTCCACCGGTTAACGTTATGTGGCGTTCACATTATTTCGTTCTCGCAAGTGAATAGTCACCCTTACGTTGATATAACCTCGGGCAAAAATATTGTTCGTTAGCTTTGCGCAGTGGCGATATCGTAACCAATGAGGTTCTACCGAGGTGCGATTATTGCTAGTTGAAAACTTTTACCAATACCCCGCCAAGACGATGTGAAATACCATCGGCTACGGCAATTTTTGAAAGTTTCTGCGGAAACTGATAATAACAATTCAAAAATAATTTTTTTTCATTCCGAACTCAAAATTGTGTTCAATGAAAATTATATAAACTCTCAAAGTTTTGTTTCATTTTCTTCAAATTTGAATTAATACCAATTTTGAATTAAATTTCGGTAAATTCATTGTATTATCTGTCACGTAGTGACAGAATATAAATTATAAATGTTCGTTACATTGCTACCATTAACGATAAATAAAAACTGCAGAACCTTCATCGTAATGAGAAAAAAAATGCAATCACGTCGTTAAATAACATTTGTTATTATATGAAAAGTAATAAAATTCTACGAAATTTTTCTTTAAATCGAATTAATGGAAATTCAGATGAAATAAATGTTGCAAAATTTCGGTAAACTGTCACCCTAATGACAGAATATGAAATTATTATTTTTAGTTCCATGGCTACCATAATAATAATTAAAAATGCAAAGCAATCGTAATATGAAAAAAATTCCATTACATGATTATATAAAATTTGTAAGTATATGAAAAGTAATAAAATAATAATGTTCCCGATATGCTCCTTCAACATTGTATTCGATGGAAAATAATAAACTCGAAAATTCTACGTAATTTACTTTAAATAGGGATTAATGCTAATTAAACTGATTTGATTCTTCATATGATCTGTCACGTAGTGACAGAATATAAATTATAAATGTTCGTTACATGACTACCATAATGATAAATAAAAACTGCAGTGCATCGTATTGAGAAAAAAATTCAACCACGTCGTTAAATAACATTTGTTATTATATGAAAAGTAATAAAATTCCACGTATTCTTTAAAACGAATTAATGCAAATTTCAATTCGAATAAATGTTGCAAAATTTCGATAAACTGATTAATTTTTACGTATGATCCTGTCACGTAATGACAATATAAATGATAACTTTGCGTGACATGGCTACCATAACAATGAATTAAAAAAGCGGCATCGTTAATGAAAAAAAATATACAAAATTCCAACTACATCATTAAATAAAATTTGTAGATTATACGAAGGCAATAAAATAATAATGATCCCGCCATGTTGGTAAAAATAATTAGTAAAGTAATGTTATTTATAATACAAATAACAGATGTTTGTAGGCGTTGGCGTTAACACCCACGCGCGCTGGTTAATTTTAGTAACTTTTGTGACGTAATTCAGCACAAGCGTCAAGAACTAACATTTGTGTACGTCAACTGGCGTCCACGCATACGATTTATTAAGTTTTTTTTTTTTTGTTAAATCATCTCGAATGTCATTGGATATAAAATCAAGATATAAATAACAATTTGAAACGTCGTTGTTTCCGGTTAGATGCATTCGATATTAAAATAAGTTTACAACGTACAACACATTTTGATCCTTTTTCAGGTTGCTGGAAAGCGTGAAGCTGACCAAGAGGCCGAAGCTCAGAAATGGATCGAAACAGTCGCTGGTGAAAAATTTCCAGCAGGTGAGTTCAACGATATTTTTTTTTCCTTTTAAGAGGCACGAAGCAGTTATGCAAGTTCACGAAGTATCGACCGGATAGAAATCAGGAGAACATGAGTATGAAGGAGTAATCGTGACGTGTTCAGTGACGCAGCTATATATATATATAAATGTTCGTTGTGATACGAAACGTGTAATTGAGGGCTAGCTGTATCGATTTTCAGCGCCCCTGTTTCGTGCCATTATGGTTCTCTCTACAACCCTCGAATTTTTATCAACCCCCACGATGAAAAGCATCGAGCCAACCAATTCCGTATGATATCCTGTTATTCGTAGGCGGATTGAGACAGAAAGCCGAGAGCTTAATAATCAACGAAAGAAAAGTCCACGTCGTTGTACTCTAACCTCAAAAAAAAAAAAAATACGACGTCAGACATTTGTCGGGGGAGAAAATTTGAACAATTTTTAGGAAACTTAGACGCCAAATGGTGGATAATTGAATTTATTTTTAACTGGACGTACGCGTTCGACGATATATGTATCACATTTGGATTTGAATTATTTTCGATAAATATGTGAGATGTCGGAAGCGGTGCAAGAAGCTTTTGCCTCGTTTCCAATCGACCTTTTACAACCACCTTTAGTACTATAATCGACGGTATTCATATGAATTCCTGTTCGTCGGAGGTGACGATTGCGGGATCTCTTGCAACGGGTAGAATGGATACCGCCCAGCGAGGTACACCCTGGCGATGGGTAACTGCGTGGCTATGATCGCCGGATGTATACGTCTGGACGCGTGACGTTGTTGAGGTTAAGGCTTACGTGATAGGTTAGTGTCTGATAAAATCGATATCGAGATAGAGACGCCAAAGTGTAATGTCTCAACGGCAAAGTAAAGAAAAAAAATTTTTTAATTGACATGAAACCGCTTGTTAAACTCAAAAAATTGCTAAATTTTGGTTCCATTTTTCTCGTCAACGATCTCGTGAATCAGTGCGAAGAGGTAAACGCGTTAAGAACAATTTCTCGATTCAACAGAATAATATTTTGTAGTTCACGTAATATTCAATTATTTTTTAAATTTTGTAAATTAAACTGTCAGCGCCTCGAGTGCTATAATTGACATTTTTATTTTGACCACTTTTTCATACTTTATTCCAACCTTAAATAACTTTTGAGTAAATTTCAAAAAAGGAAATGTTACTAATTGACGACGGTATGGATTAAAGATTGAGAAATAAACAACTAGCCAATTGTTTTTGCGTTAGAAAAAGTTTCTTTTTCAATACATATTATTATTAAAAAAAATCGTTTTCAAACGTTATTTGAGATGGACAAATTTTTTTTTGTTAATGAGACGAGATTAGACGGTGATTAAGGTTTTTTGTGAATTCAAGAATTCATAGAAAATAACGAAACATTAATTTAGAAACAATAAGTAAAATAAAAAAAATTGTTATTCAGTTGTCAATTGACACGATGACAGTAAGCATTTTTTCGTAAAATGGAGGAATATTTTTCTTTTATAAAACAATTTAAGATAACACGTTTTACACAGCATTCATCAATTGATGATTGAACCGTCTGTCAATTAATTATGCATGGATTATCATTGGTGGATTCAACCTGCGGTGTGCTATAACTATTATAGATTGAAGGAACCTGGAATATAAAGATACTGGAAGCCAGAAATGGTTGATAATCCTAGGGGTAGTTTTAATCCTCCTGTTCGTTCTGCTTCCCTAGCAAAGCGCGCGCTTTGTTACGTCACAGCGAGCCAATCTTCGATTCGACTGCTACAGCAACAGCTGCAAAGGGGTTGCTTTAGCTTCTTTCAACTTCAATGATTCGTATGGACTCCTGATTGTTGAAACACGCCAGGCGTCGACGCTATTTGTAATTTAAAGGCCACGGCAGCCAAATCGTGGTGTTGGACAGAAGAAGTATTCACTTAGAATTTATGATGGAAGTATATTTTTATAACACGGTTGCACACGTATTCGCTAATGAGACAAGATAACAAGTCTCGCTTTGTTGCGCCGTTTCTAAATATAAAACTGCGTTGTACGCAAAGTCTGTAAATAAAAATAGTCGGAAGGGGACTGCCGGTCTCTTGTATTCTAAAACTTAAATATTTTATCCCCTTTGCATGCATCGTGTAGCTCACATTGTGGAAGTTGTTGTGTGTGTGTATTATTATCTTTGACGACTTCTGATACTTAGTAGACGATTCATACAAATTTTTTATCGGTCTGCTGCATCATGGAGAACGCTTTGTGTTCGCAAAAAATATATTCTCGAGATTTTCATGTTAGGATATTCAAATAGTGTGAAACGTTCAGAAAAGTTGTTTAAAAAAATATCTGGATATGCGCGCGCGCGCACGTGAGAGAGAGAGAGAGAGAGAGAAAGTGTGTGTGTGTGTGTGTGTATGTTAACCCTTTATAAGTCATAAGAATATCCCAACTCCTCGGCTCTATCATAACGATAAGTTATCCGTACTCTGCTCTTCGTAGTCATATTCCTGGATGATTCCGCGCATTGTGACTTATTACGGGTTAAGGGAATTGAAATTTGTCACATAAGTTAAACATTGGGCAATCCGTGGTTTCTTATGTTTTTCGTACAATTGATTCATCGCTTGGAACTTTGTGACAATTTCAAATGTATCGAATAAAAATGTTTGTCTCTCATAATCGCAAAATTGTATTTATTGAGCTAAATAGTTCTTCATAATTACAATAACCATTTGGGATTTCTGGTATTTAATTTGACCGAAATCAATACAGTCGTTCGAATTTTATAGGATTTTTAAGGAAAATTTGAATTGTCATTATTCCTATAACTCCGCATAAAATGTAATCATTCAAACTCAAATTTTGTATCGAATCAAATAAATGTTAAATGAATTAAGAGATGTTAGATTTTTTATTTGGTGAAGTTCGGTAGAAGGTTTAAGATTTTGTAGTAAAATTCGAATTTTTCCTTTTTTTTTATCGCTTCCTACTATCGAAACATTTCGATTGTCAAACGTTAGAAAGACGTATAAAGCTCTAGCGTATAGACACGCGATACGTTGCTTTATCACTAAAAGTAAAACGAAGCGTGTAAATTTGAAATTTTCTCGCTAATCCACAGATTCTTCCGGGAATGTTTATCTCAATTCTAGCTTCCTCGTAGAGGAAGTGATACTAAAATTTTCAATAAAATTGCAAATTTGGTAAAATTGTAAATTTCATGAAGTTTAAACTCCTTAATCGATTCTCAGCAAGTTCAAGATCAAGTATCCTTATTGCCGAGTCAATATGTATTCTAAGTTTCAATTTGATAAATGAAAATTTACAAAAGTTGAATCAAAATACAATATTTTTCGTAAAATTATAAAAATGTATGATTCTATAAAATCTGAACGCCTCGATGGATTCTTGCCAAACTCAATATCGAACAACCTTGTCCCCTGACTTATTCTTGTAAAAAGTTTTTAATCGATAGCTAAAAATTTATGAAAGCTAGAGAGCGGACTTCGTTTTTTGAAAAATTCAAACAACCATATAATGACACACCCGTTACCGATTTGAGTTTAAATGATAACAAACCCGCGGGAGTTGCGACTCGACCCTTGTGCAAAGTTTCAGGTTGATCCAGTAACCCGTTCTCGAGATTGCAATTTTCAAAACTTATCACATAAACACACACACATACGCACGGTCATTTTTTCTAAATATGATATCTCGACGTTTTGGGACATTTCTTGTTTCAGTTACGAAGATTTCTATTTATTGTAATTTTTGTTATTACAGTGCATCGAACTATTGATTAATAAAATATTTGCAATCGTATAGAACGAATTTTGAGGATTAATTTGTTAAAAAATGTATATTTTCACGATTTTTCAAGTATAGATATTAAAAATTTTACGAGAGGTATAAATTCCTCCGTTGACCGTGAAATAAACATCATCCGTATAGTATAGCGAAGGGCAAATAGAAATGAAATCCTTGAAAAGTGACCAAGTTCGTGAGCTCACGGTTGTTCAAGATGAGTTGGATTGCATTATCATTTCAAGACTCCGTCGTGCCTCTACCTCTGTATGTTATCCTGGTGGATGACTCGATGGAGGTGGCCAAACGACGTAACCACCCCCACTCTCTCAGTGTTTCGTCTCGTCGTCGCGAAATTCCCTCTTTGAAGCAGCTCGCTAGCAATCAGCTTCTACAACGTAAACCTACATACCCACCTCATAGGTGGGAAGACTGAGGAAGGGAAGGGGCTCCTGGTGCTCGCTTACGTCGTCGGAAAACTTTCGTGCCCGAGTAATAGCCTGATCTGCGAGGATTGAACACGCACCTGTCGTGGGTATACGAAACAGCACTTTGCAATTGAATGAGTAACGGTACACTCCGTTTCATTGGCTCCGACGTTATTTCAGAACTATTTGTGAGTTGAGCTTGGATAGTTCAACGGCGAATGCGAATGTGAAAATAATTCAAGTTCAAATCCTTGGCATTCTAATCCAAGGTTCGGACTTTAATGTCAGTCAGCTACGAGACACTAGGATGGTTAAAAGAAGGATGTTATTGCAAAAAAAAATTAGACGTCAAAGCGTGTAATCCATGTATATAATTGTTCTGGATTAATCAGAGAACTTAAAAAATCCAAAACTGATTTACGAGCATTGATTCTGATAAGAAAAATTCTTCATTTTATTCCTCAAACGATAGATTATTAATCATATTCGTCAACAGACTGCTAAATAAAATTTATAATATACACAAAATCTTAATTACTTGGCTGACTCGTACCCCCTTAATGGATAATCTTGTAGAACCTTTTGTAATCAAGAAAATATCCAGGTGGCTTTACAAAAATAAATGAATTTCAATAAAAAAAACTCTGTTTTCTTAATATTTTTATTTATGTTGCATTTAAAAAAAAATTATATTAATAACTTGAGAAATTACGTCGATTCATTTTTACTATTCAAATATCTATGGAATTGATTCCAACGAAACGATAAATTTACGAATTATTTATCATGCTATCAACTCCCGCATAATTAATGATATTAGTCGACACTTTTTCAATACAGAACTCAAAATCTATTTGATTTTTGAGTGAAAATAGTTCCAAAATACACCTACGCCGTACCTAATAATTAATTTTTATTTAATATCAAGTTAACAATGAAATTGCTATCGTAAATAATAATAATAACGACAAATAACTTTTCTGTCTATGTGAATGCTATTTAGTTGACACTTTGTGTAAACGAGCAATGAATAAACAAATTACCTCGATCGATACTGACCCACAACGTTCGACAATGATAGTTCAACTAGAGCTATGACGATTATGACGTAGAATAGCTTAGGTGGGGTTCAGAGGAGTTGACCACTACGACTTGCATTATTTCTGGTGGCCTGGTGCCGTCGCTAGGATTTATCTTGGCGACTTGTCTAGCCACGGTCTAGCGCAAGTGCTATATAGCAGTCCAACGTACTCTCCGCCTGAGACCGCCACTTGTTACGCTTGTGTAGAGCTATCGCACAAGAAGTGGGAGACGACGCGTTTGGCCGGAAGAACCCGCGCTTAACACGATCTTCCTCTGTTCCCAGATGCGAGCCGGATATACCCGGCTTTTGATGTTACTGGCTGATCGAAAATTAAACGTTTGACCGCAATGCCAAACACAGATTTCATTAATTTCCTTATCCCGACGTAACGCGGTGAGGGTCATGTCGAACAGGTCTAGCTGTTCGTCAAGAATATGCGATCCTGGTCGTCTCCCGATCGACATGCGATGGTATTTAAAAATTTTCTCGCGTCCCATGTACCGACGACCAGGATGTACGCCTGATCCTGGAAGCTCGCGAGGCATGCCGGGCACGATTCTTGCCCGACGATGTGAGAATGACAAATAAGGATGTCTGCGCGTACATCTGTCAATTGTTTCGTAATTGTTGTTTGCCTTTTAAATAACGTTCTCATTATTTTTTAGTTATCACTTGTCACTCAAGCGTTTTTGTATTAATAGCAAATTCTATAAAATGATATAATTGATAAATATTATTATTAATAAATTAAAATGTCGCTTCGCTTATTACAGTTTTTTCCTCAACATTAAGGGGAGGTTCGATATTTCACTGGAAAACTTTCAACATATTTTTGTCGAATCTAGAACTTTGTCGTAACATCGAAAGAAAGGGGGGAGGGGATTTCCAATGGATAAACATAACCTGACGATTACGAAATTTTTCAGAATACCATGACCCTAGTAAAATGTATTAGAAATTTTAATGACGGTTTACAATCGCTGTGTCTCCCCTTAAGGATAAAAATTACCATTTTTGTTAACTATAATTTTTTAAATATTTAAACAGAAGAAACAATTGTGCTCAAAAATCGATATTAAATAAAATATTGAAACATTAAACAGCAAATTCTATAAAAATAATTTAATAATTGGAACCCTTGAACGAAGAAAATTTAATTGACCATTAAATCATTGTGACGTTGGGTTAGTTAAATTAATTATTAAAAAAAAAAAGATTATGAACATCGCTCTCGTTACAAACGTCCTACAAATTATATCCGAAAAAATGCGATTAATCAAAAATTTTTGTATCAACAAGAATATAAAGTTATTGGACGTATTTCCGGTTTTCCTATAAACAAGTTTTTAGTAGTAAACAATATTTCAAGTTGTTCTTTATCGAAAAAATATTATGCGTTGCAAAATACATGAATTTCATATAATCGCAGTACTTGACACGGAATTTTATTAAAGTTTTAAATTAAATAACAAAATAGTTAATATCAATCGATCAAGTTAACTTTGACAACATTGCCATGTAACGGTCATAAGATTTCGGTTTTATTATCCGTCCGCGACGAGTGCCGAGTTCTTTAAACCTAAGCAGAGCCGAGTCGTTATCGATTTACCGTCACCTGTACATCATGTTACGTCGTACGGACGCTAGCGTAACAGGAATACATACCAGAGCTACATTTTATCTAGCTCGTAGCAATCGTTGCGATAGCTATATCTAGGTTTCTGCGGTCGACCTCTTTCGCGCCCGTCACTTTCCGGGCGGCCTGTGCCGCCCGTCGGAACGACAACAACGTTGCTACAGTGTTGCAACACTTCCGACAATTCGACCGTGTCGTAGCTCATCAATTTCACTTTCCGAACGTCCACTCGTACCAATAGCCAATAGGTTTATCAACACGTGCACACCACGATGTCCAAAAGAAACGTTGACATGTCAGTCATCCGTCCGTCACGACGGCGCAAGGCGTCCTGGTACACCAGGGTACCAGCAGATGTTTGAGGGATTTATAGGGTTTCCCGCCGACGTTTTCTTGTATTGATTCTGGCTGTCAGAAGGAACCCGCCTTTTTTCTCTCTCTCTCTTTATCATTCAGCCAATTAGGCTAACAACAACCTTCGCACATAACCTCCGGGCAAGCTTTCCTTACAATCTGGAGATTTATTGAAATTATATCGTACACGATATCGTGTCATGATAAATATTATTTAACAGTCGCAATTTCTACAGCTTTCGTTGTTACTCTAGGACTGAATTTAGACACTGTGACAGTCGTTCGTCAAGTGACGTCACCGACGCACAGACATACTAGGGGAGCAACGCCACGGAGCGGATAAATTTACGAGTTGGTTGCGAAAGCGACTATGAGCGCGCTTACTCTGCTGATTCTCCTGCATTTCAGGGCACACGAGGTCAATAATATGGTGATTGGCAGTGTAAGAGCTAGTGTAGAGTGGTTGACAGGCGTCGAGTTACTCTATCTGATACGTTTGATAGACCAGTTACTACAGTATGACCAATGACTGGACTTGGAATATTATCCGTAGATATATCATCGTAACTCGTGTACCAACGTTACGTCCTGCTATTCTCTTCGTTCAATCTTCACCGGAGCACCACCATTTCTGGACAGACACTAGGACTACTTCGTTGTGAAGGAGATGCGAGAGGATTGAAAGTATGAGATGGATAGTGAAATGATATAATGTCGTCTCGCAGATACTATTCCTTGGTATATATAATTACATACCAAAGCATCTATTCGATGACTGACACGGAGATAAATGTCTATCGCTATCCCCAAGACGTTAGATGTCCGTCAAAGTTCCGTCAATGACGTCATTTCGAGACGAGCCAACCAGGGTTACAGCTCCGGAGTAGATTTACGAGCTTGTGCAACAAGTTGTTCGGGTGATAGTGGTGCGCATGCTCTATGTAGGTAATGGTGACATATATTCCAAAGGTATTATGGATGGGAGGGTAGGAATGAAGTATATGACACTTGAGTTTCTCTGTACGTAGAAAAAAATTTGCTAAGGCAGCAACAATCTTGTTACCGCAATAAATTTGGCTATTTAATAGAGGGACATGAAAACCACCTTGTTACGGTGCACCATGGTGTGTATGCTCTCTATGTAAGTAGAGACGACATATTTTAAGGGTACAATAGTTAGGAGTATAGGAATAAAGTATATGACTCTTCAGCTTCTCTGTACGTAGAAAAAAATTTGCTAAGGCAGCAACAATCTTGTTACCGCAATAAATTTGGCTATTTAATAGAGGGACAAGAAAACCACCTTGTTACGGTGCACCATGGTGTGTATGCTCTCTATGTAAGTAGAGACGACATATTTTAAGGGTACAATAGTTAGGAGTATAGGAATAAAGTATATGACACTTGAGTTTCTCTGTACGTAGAAAAAAATTTGCTAAGGCAGCAACAATCTTGTTACGACAATAAATTTGGCTATTTAATAGAGGGACAACAAAACCACCTTGTTACGGTGCACCATGGTGTGTATGCTCTCTATGTAAGTAGAGACGACATATTTTAAGGGTACAATAGTTAGGAGTATAGGAATAAAGTATATGACTCTTCAGCTTCTCTGTACGTAGAAAAAATTTTGCTAAGGCAGCAACAATCTTGTTACGACAATAAATTTCGCTATTTAATAGAGGGGCAACAAAACCACCTTGTTACGGTGCACCATGGTGTGTATGCTCTCTATGTAAGTAGAGACGACATATTTTAAGGGTACAATAGTTAGGAGTATAGGAATAAAGTATATGAATCTTCAGCTTCTCTGTACGTAGAAAAAAATTTGCTAAGGCAGCAACAATCTTGTTACGACAATAAATTTGGCTATTTAATAGAGGGACAACAAAACCACCTTGTTACGGTGCACCATGGTGTGTATGCTCTCTATGTAAGTAGATACGACATATTTTAAGGGTACAATAGTTAGGAGTATAGGAATAAAGTATATGACTCTTCAGCTTCTCTGTATGTAGAAAAAAATTTGTTAAGGCAGCAACAATCTTGTTACGACAACAAATTTGGTTATTTAATACAGGCACAACAAAACCACCTTGTTACGATTATGGTATACCATGGTGACGATGCTCTCTATATAGGTAGATGTGACATATTTCAAGGGTACAATGGTTAAGAGTATAGGGATAAAGTATATGACTCTTCAGCATCTCTTTATGTAGAAAAGAAATTGTTAAGGCATCAAGAATTTTGTTACAATTAATTTGTCTATTTAATAAAGAACCAACAAAACCACGTTGTTACGAAAGCAACAGGTTTCGACTGAAGCAATTTGCTACTATTACAAAATAGTTTGTTACTGCAAGAAAACTGCTTTGTTCTACGATATAATGCTACAAAATGCAAACTGAATCGATGCACTACATTTTTTACAATTTTAGCTGGCATGATAAGAGAGATGATAACACTATAGGTGCGGGAATGGCTATAATTAGTTTTTATCTCAATCGTGTTTGAAGCGACGAGATAAATATTTTTTATTTAATTGCAAAATGAAAACTGCTTGCACGTTGCTTTCTTCATTCTTTTGATCCATCCTTCACACCTCTTCGGTGAGAACAATCGTTGATGAACTCTTCATCTTATTTCATTCGCTATATGCTGTGCCATATTTTTACTTTTTAATGCTTAACACTTAAAGTTTAATTAAAAGTTATTGACTTTTTAAAAACTCCTTGAAAATTGGATTAAATTTTAACTGCTTTAAGGGATGTCCATGCGAGCTGCGTGAATCGCTATAGATATCATCGAGAAGAATATAGATTCGGGTTTCCCACGTTTTTACATATATGCAAGATTATCATGGTTCACGCGGACCTGTTGCTTCTACACGAAAGTCGTAAATTCGAGCGCAGGATGTTGTCCTGATGGAAACCGTCCCTTTGACATATTTATGACGCGAGCTTGACGTTTAATCGATGCGGGAATCCACGCAAGCGCATATTACTCCTAACCTATATACAAAATCGTGTCCGGAAACTCATCGGATATCCAATCGAAGCGGACTCTGTTAAAAATAAAAAAATTATATTAAATTCTTCTTTTTTTATTTAGTCCATCTTCAAAGAACATAATTTCTCCTACATTTGTCATTCTATTTAATCGCATTTGGTTCCTCGTTAAGTCAACGGAGTTAAATTTTTAACTCATTACATATTTATTCATCGAATGTCATAATGGGAAAGGAGATTATCGAATGAGAGGTGTCGTACAATCAATTTCACGACGATTTTAAAGTTGCGCAGTATCTGAAAACTATCAGGCCAGCATCAATCGGCCTCAGTCGTCGACAGTCTTTGTCGACAAAATAGCGGGAAGTACAGCGACTTATCCGCTGCCATGAGAGCCTGCTATACATGTAATACATACATAAGTGCTCGTACAGATTTCATTGGGAGTCAAGTATTTCAAGTAATTCTATAGACTTTCTGTCACCTCCTTTCGTTTACGGCATCTCACCAACTTTCGAGATTAACAGGATTTCATCATGTGTGATGCTGTTTCCTTTATTTAGAAATTCAATGGCGATTATTATTCGCGAACTACAATTTTACGGATCCGTTATTCAATTATATTTCGGGCATTGTAAATAAATTAACCTAAATTGTAGCCAGCAACGCATTTACGTTAAAAATATTTTTAAAACTTCTTTTTTTAAATGTATCTTTGTCAATTGTCAATAATTGCTGAGCAATGAATATTTTTTATAGAAAATTTAGTATAATTCATAATAACTTTGATCCTGAATTAAGTCATCGTTCAATAGATATTGCAAGAAACCTAAGAAAAATATATTACGGAAATGAAAATGAATTGCAATATTATTTGAAATAACAGTCCGCGATTAAAATGGAATGTAACAAAAATATATTTCGTGAGACGATGACGGATAAAGTAATATTAAGGTAGTATGAACGTGTACTTGATCATTAGATATGTTGCTAAATTTTTAATACGCTAATGCATCGATCATGATTTACCAAATATTGGTAACTGTTTGTTATTTAACAGTCAACTATAACCGTTAATTTGATAACTGCTTGTTAATAGTTAACAAATCTATATTTGAGATAATAACCGTTCATTCGGAATGACTGTTATATTTATCGTCAATCGTCGTCTATTCAGCTGATAAGTTAACAAATGTTGGTAACTGTTAACAGTAACTGTTAACTATATCGACCGATCGGTAGTTGAGACAAGCATTCGGTCCCCGAACGGTGATTCGATAACTATTAACAAACTTGTATGAGCGTCAGTTGAAAATTTCTTAATTATTAACAAATTTTAAGTCGTTTTAACTATATTTAATCTCGTTGCCGCAAATCGTTCTTAATTGGTAAGAAACAACGACTGAGTTACGAGAAACAAATTGCTCAAATAAATTGTTTGTTTGTTGAAAGTGCCTTCGGCATAATGTCTTATTGTGAGAACACTAATATTTATTAACTGTTAATACATTTTGTAATACTTAACAAATATTTTAGATAACAGGACAACTAAATATATTTAGTTATATTGAATAAACTGTTTTATCATTGAGGTCTATGTTTTCGTGGGGTCCCCGTTACGCTGGGTGATCAACGTGTTAAAGTTATCACGGTTATGGAATAAATTTACGTTCGATAAAAAGATATAAACTTTGTAGAAAAAAGATAAAATAATTGTACGGAAATATATTTTTTCGTAGTATCGTCGATCACGTGAAAAAGAAAAATCGTAAGGAATTTTACAAAGACGTACGATTGTCGAATATCAACGCGTTATATGCGCCTGATAACGAACCCAAACGCTGCTACAGATTGAAATAGATTCAAGTGCTGACCTTGTTTTACTCGTTTGAATCGAGCGATTTAACTCTGCAACTTCATACCGTCCTGATATTCGGGACAACTGAGGGAGTCCCCAGGGATAAAACTCCCTTCGAGAGTGAAATATCTGCGTGGTTGGACGTATTTACCACTTTTGTATACTTTGGCCCACATATAGTATGCTAATACAGCAAGTACTCGTTACACAGCAAAATATATATTCGCGTTGGATGCATCGAGGAACAAGAATATAATCCTGATACCTGCTCGGTGCGGGACCGGAAATCGACGCCCTAGGCCATAATGCAATCCTGATATAAGACTGGCACAACTAGTTGGAAGAGTGACTTGAATTTACGTTCTCTGGCATTTGGAAATACATATAAATTAATTGTACAATGTGACAAGAATGTATGAGAAAGTTGTGGATGCTAAGAATTGGATCGCCTTGATAATATGTAAATGGAACGATCGGAAATAGAAAATCCAAAAGACGAAGAAAAAATAGAGAGACTCCAAAGGACAAAAGAGATAAAACTGCATTTTGAACACACCGCGATCGACTGTCGATGGCTCGTCAATCGAAAACACCGAAGGTCGACCAGTTTTGTATTAGGGAAACAGATTCGGGGGTAGGCTGCATTCTCATGGCCGAACCGGAAAGTGCGCCACAGAGAGAGAGAGAGAGAGAGAGAGAGAGAGAGAGAGAGAGAGAGAGAGTGCGCAACGAAAGTGAATTCGGAAACCCAGCGCGCATTTATTCTGTGGCTATGAAACCACGTGACGAAACGTCCTTGCAGGATCAGGCTAGTATAGTGTCTCGTAAAGGTTGAAAACCGTTTTCCATTGCCAAAATTACGGGGTTCGCCATGAAGTCGTTGAGGATATGAAATAGATATATAACATTTACTATGGAGTTAAAAATTCAGCGTGTCGGAGACGATTGGTGTTGACTTTTGTGGGCAGTGTTGACCCATTTACCTGTAACAATTTTTTAACTTTTGTATTCTCACGAACAAGTTGGGTAAAATTATTTTGGCATCCACCTCAAAATTTTTAATCCATTTATGTCCGTGATAAGTAGATGATAATAAATAAATTGTTAGCAAATCAATGTAGAATCGTAGCACGAATTAAGATTCACAAATATATCATTGAATTTGGTTAATTTATTTTCAAGTAAAATGTTTTTAAAGTTTTGAGGTTATAATATAAACTGACATTAGCTATTTAACAATAGCACGGACATCAGTGTAGATCGATATGGAAATCGATGTAGCATTGATTTTTAACACCGGATGTCTAACAGTGCAGTTACCATAAGAATTAAACAATTTTTTAATATTAATTACGATCTTTAATTAAACATACTTGTTGTTAATTTTCAATTGTAGTAGAACGTGAACAAGAAATTCGTTACTCAAAGTATTTGTTATTCGATAATATCGTTGATTCCGATTTAACAAACAAGATGATAATATTTCCTAAACCAACATTTGATTTATAACAATTTGCGATACCAAAGCCGTACTACATGATTAGTAACAATTGGTGCAATTAGCCAACAATATATTAATTTATATCGATAATTTGTGTTAAATTTTTATTCAATTTTAAACATGTTATTTTTCTTTTCTTTTTTTTTCTTTCGTGCTATTAAATGTTTTTATGTTCAGAAATGTTCTGACACGTTCATTTATCTTCATTAGTCAGTTTTTTTTTTGAGAATTAAGAAACGTTGAGAGGAGTCGATGCATAGTTAGAAATAAATTATTCATCCTTCTATCGTGATTTGATGTATTACGTAAAAAATTGTAAATTTCGTTTCTTATGACGTTACGATTGAAGATTCCGATGAGGAAGTTAATTTACTACTTTTCAAAGTATAAATTGCTCTATCACGAGTAAACTATTTTGCTATAGGACGTTCTACATTAAGGGGAAGCGAAACTTCCATACTCCACCCATGAGTGGGAAAGAGATAGGCTAGCATGGTGCTCACGGCGGAGTGAAAGAGAAATAACACATCTGTGTAAGTATGGAGGTTACGGCTCGCCTTAAGGTGCGGCGAACCTTAACCAAGGCGAAACCTCTATACTTACACAGATGAACTATTTCTCTTTCACTCTGCCTAGTACTAGCTTGTCTCTTTCGCACTCATGGCTGGAGTAAGAGGTTTTACCTCCCCTTAAGGTAGGTATACCAAGCGTAAACGATCGATAGACTCACAGTCATCTGTTCGACATAACAAATTACTCCCTGTGAAATCTAAACTCCTGTTAACGATTAACGAAACGTTGGCTCCGTTCGAAAAGTTCGTACTGTTTCAACCACCGCGATGACGACGAGGGATACGCAAGCTTTGACAATACGTTGATCTGACAGTTTTAATACTTAAAGACTTTACAAGTAAAGTTAAACTTGACGTACTAGAAAATTACAGTACAGGTACTAGAAGTTTTTCATAGATGAAGACTGCGTTCTGTCGGAGTGGTAATAATCGCTAAACGATAAGAAGTCCTAGAAAGAAACATAATAGAATGGCGATTGCACGGTCGTGACAGGAAATAGAACTGCGTATCGGCAGAAAGCAGTCTTCTAAACGTCCGTATATATAACGACACGGTGCTAGCACGACGTGTTGGATGTCACGGCACAGACATTGTCATCAGAAGAAGTTACAGAAGACTGCGATCTGTCGGCATGGCGTGTCAATTGTCACGACAGAATTTTCATACCGTTCTTATTAGAATAATAAACATTACGGTTGGATAACAAAAAAATATTTAAAGTATATTGATGAGGTTTGTAAAATTTGTTTTTATTGCAATACATTCGGAAATCTTAAAAAAAAAAAGATTTCGTACATATATTTAAACGATAACGAGGTTATTGATAACTGTAACAATACTAATCGCATTTGGTCTGCTTTAACGTAGACTGCAACGTTGGTGAGACAATTGTTTTCACGAGAAATGTAAAAAACAATACGATAATAAAGACTACGGCGATAAAAGCGAAGAGAAAAAATGTATAAACATCGAGAAGTAAGACTTGCCACCAAATCAAATCAATGGCCGGTGATTTTAAGACGTCAGGTCCATTTCTGACGACGTATTCGACCCAATAAACTGCAGTATCAACTGCGCTCATTGGACGATCACGAAAAAGAGACGATTGTCGGATTGCAGCTTTTCTGAAATCACAATTTACAGATTTGAATGCGCTGTTTTCAATCGTTTAACATTTGTTGTAGATAAAAGTTTTTTGTTTAAAGCACCTGTAGCTCGGATCATTCAATAACTTATCAAGTGCCGCGGATACCGATTGTTCATTGATATTATCGAAGCTCAGCATCACCGCCATACCCATGCGCTCGAAGTTTTTCACGTTTGTCGGTTGATCAGCGAAAAGTGGAATACCGATAAGTGGAACACCATAATAAAGAGATTCCTGGGTTGACATCATTCCACCATGCGTCATGAATACACGAGTGTTATTATGAGCTGAAGAATAAACAACAAAAATGTCAAAAAGTCAATTATTTAAAAAAAAAATGAATACTCGTGATTGAAATTGACCTAAAACGGGAATTTGAGGAATCCAGGATGACGTCATGACGTTATTCGGTAATCCAGGGAGTAGTTTGTCTCTATCGGCGACTTTCATAAGGACCCTGATAGGCGCGATTTTCCTAAATGCAGCGTACAACTCTTTGATAGTATGATTGGGCATCGTTTCGATATTCACCATAGATCCTAGCGTAAAGTAGATGACGCCGTCTTTGCTGTCGTCAAGCCATTGTTTCAAATTCTATGAATGACGAATAGATTCATTTCAAAAATAAAATAATTCCACTGACGGTGTAAGGTGATTTTATTCCGTAAATTATTTTCATAAATTAAAAATACGGTGTTGAAATTAACATTATTTCAATGTTAACGTGTACTCCCAATCGTTCAATTAGTTTAGTATTGATTGTCGGTGTTAAAGAACGGTGTAAAACAATCGGTGTTAAAGATTAATATAGAAAAGTACCCGAAAGTGCATGTAATTACACTATTCAGTGCGTGTTTCACACGGCCAAATGCATATATGATAATTCGGTTAGTGGCTAAATGTACCACTTTCTAGATACTTGTCACAGAATGATGTTGTCTTGTAAAAAAAACATCACCATTGTGAATCAACGTGATTGATGATGCCACTTGGTGTTTATTTTTATTAGAATACACCGCCTTACCGATACACTACACGGCCGGTGTACTTTTAACAATAAATGGAGCTATTGTTAACCACCGAGTTTTTTCTTTCCTCAAATGGTTACAGTGTAGTACATTTTTACAGCTACAATAAATTTTATTTTACTTTTACGATGAAAAATCTTAAATGAAAGAAGGATTTTAAAAAAATTGATAAGTTATTACGTTACCTTCGTTAATTTGTCGTTATTGTTCTCAATGTGTATACCACCGACCTCAATGATATTGTTTGTGATTGGCCTGACACCGGTAATACTATGAAAAGTATTGACGAGAGCCAACGCGACGGTTTTTTCCAATTCCCTTACGTGCGGAATATCCGGACCGAGATACTTTCTCATCAGTTCGGTTTGTATGTCACCGGTGTACCAGTAAAAGCGATATAATCCGCTCATATGATTGTACTCATTACTCATTCTGGTCCAGAAAGACATGGGATGGGGGTACTCGGAAAAGTAAGATGTAAAAAAAGCGGTATTCATCGGATTACCGAGGGCCCGATCGACCCATGGGAATTCAATGCTCGAACTTGCCAATATAACTGGTATTTTGAGAATAGTACCAATCCCTATGAAACAGCTCGATGTAAGTGACTGCGATAAGAAAATGTACATTTTATATATTTTTATTATTAAATATTTATTTTGACAAAATGTGTAGAATGAAAAAATCTTACTTCAAGAATTAGGAGATCGTACGGTAGATCATTTGGTGGATTTTTAACGATTCTCTGCAACTCTTGCATGCCCATTATATGGCACAAATCATTGCCATATTCTTTACAGAGTACCGGAAGTATGTCGACGCCTGCATTTATGGCCGTACTGTAGGTCCAATTGTTGACAACTTTTCTTTGGGTGCTTCCAACATTAAAGAGAAAATTCACATTGGGCACTGGTTTTTTCGGTGGAAAACACGTGATAACGTCCATCTTGTGATCTCGCCTGGCGAGACCTCCCATCAAAGCATCGTACATCATATTATGGCTCCTCGAACACAATGGAAAAATTCCCAGAATTCTATATGCATCCGAAGGCACAAAAATCCCAACTGTTATTACCAGAAATAAAAGTGGCAGAAACTTCATTTTATGGCGGTTTATAACTGAATGTTGTAACAATTAACGCGATATATGTCAATTGATCTGTTGTGAGATAAGACAATTGAGTATCTTTTTATTTTCCACAGAAACGAATGCTCGGTGATGTCTTTTATCATCTGATACATTAAACCGAGAAGCAAAGTTATTTGAAGCCCACAACCGATACTTTCTTCCATATGCAATATGGTCACAGAGGTTCACGGTTTATCTGTTAATCGAAATAATGCCGGGATACTTATTGCTTTCTATTATTGAGTAGATGCGTTAAGAACTAGCATCTCTCTCGAAAGTCATTCCTCAACTGGTAGTAGCCAAGAGTTACACAAATTATGCTTAGAATAATGTATACCCACATCCATATGCATACGTTTGACGATAATTAAGTCGCATAAGGGAAAATTGAGATACTCCGTGGAACCTAGATGTGATAGGGTAGCGGAATAAGCTATGGATTCGAACCTACTACACCAGACCACCGGAAATAGCTTCATCCGGAATATTATCCATTGGAAGTGGACGGAGAAAAATGCGGTAGGAAAGTTTTAAGATCCCGCCTCTAAGGGATTTCTAAGGTGCGAGATGAGGTTCAATCAAACCACAAGACAATGAAAATAAAGATGAAAAGAGGCTTTGACCATCCAGAAATCAATATAAATTTCGATAATCAACCACATTGATTCATAGAAACATTTACATATTATTATTACCGTTATTAAACTACTTTCTTTCTATTTACGATGAAGGAGTAACCATAGCAACAAGGATATAGGGTAAATTGAAATAGGCGTTTCTGCAATGAATAAAATATATAGAAATGAGATAACGCGAGGGTTCACACTAAACATTTGATTTCTGTACCGCTGTCTTCTTTCATATTTCCATCGTTATCTTATCACCAAGTGACGATCATAAGAAATTATGTAATTCTTTGAAATATTCTCAAATCGGGCGGAAATTAATTAACGTAATCGCAGATTGTATAATTAGAGCGATAATGATAAAGCGTATGACAGTTACGTCCATGTCGATTATACTGAAAAATCTTTTCCGAAGGTCGTTACTGCTAATCGAATATCACCAAACTCGAAAGAATGATAAAAAATGAAGGGCATTCTAAAGCCTCTTAAACTTAATGGTTAGAAAAAAAAGTGTGTAAGCTGTGTGTACTCACTTTATTTTGTGTTACAGTGTATTACGGTGCTATTACATTTTTACATCTAAAAAAAATTTGACTCCCTTATTACAACTAAAATAAATTTTACTTTTTCGATAAAAACTTTCAATTAAATGAATTTAAAGAAAAAACATTCTATGACTTATTACGGTACCTTCGTTAATTTGTCGGAATTATTCTCGATGTACATGCCCCTGACCTCAATGATATTGATTGTGACCGGCCCGACACCGGTGAGACTGAAAAGTATTGACGAGAGCCAACGAGACGGCTTTCTGCAATTCCCTTGCATGTAAAATATACGGACCGAGATTGAACTTGTTTTCACTTTGGTCCAGAAAGACATGGGATGGTTGTACTCGGTAAAGGAATATGGAGAGATATTCGTTGAATTACTAACGGCCTGATTGACCCATGGAAATTCAATGGTTAAAGTCGCCAACAAAACTGGTACATTTAAGAATTGTACCAAAATCTATGAAACAGCTTGATGCAAGTGACTGCGATCAGAAAAAATAGATTTAAGGTTTTTCATTATTCAATATTTGGTTTTACAGAATGTGGAGTATAAAAAAATCTTACTTCAACAATTAGACGGTCGTAAGGTGGATCGTTTGGTGGATTTTTAACGATTCTCTGCAACTCTTGCATGCCCAGAATATGATACAAATCATTGGGAACCTTACCCTTTGGCATTTTCTTGTTATCGAAAATAACTTTATTAACATTCGAGTCACAAACTCAAGAAGAAATAGCTTTATTTTCAATTTGCGAAGTGTACCTTGACTACACGAAAGGAAGGGACATGATCGATATACTCCAATTGAATAATAATGTATTTTGATAATTTTTATTAACTAAGATTTGTACAATTTGTTTTTGGTGCAAGACATTCAGAAATATGCAAAGAAAAGTAATGATTATTCGCATGAACTTACACACGACTTACACACCAACGAGGTTATCACTTATTGTAATAATATTAATCGCGTTTGGTCACCTTTATCGTAGACGGCTTTTTTGGTGTGACAATGGCTTTCATGAGAAATTTAATGAGCAATACGATAATAGATACTACAACGATAAAAGTGACGAGGAAGAATGCATAAACATCGAGGAGTAAGACTTGCCACCAAATCAAATCAATGGCCGGTGATTTTAAGACGTCAGGTCCATTTCTGACGACGTATTCGACCCAATAAACTGCAGTATCAACTGCGCTCATTGGACGATCACGAAAAAGAGACGATTGTCGGATTGCAGCTTTTCTGAAATCACAATTTACAGATGTGAATTTACTGCTTTCAATCGCTCAACATTTTTTGTACATAAACATTTTTTTTTAATGTACCTGTAGCTCGGATCATTCAATAACTTATCAAGTGCAGCGGATACCGATCGTTCGTTGATATTATCGAAGCTCAGTATCACCGCCATACCTATCCGCTCGAAGTTTTTCATGTTTGTCGGCTGATCACAGAAAAGTGGAATACCGATAAGTGGAACACCATAATAAAGAGATTCTTGGGTTGACATCATTCCACCATGCGTCATGAATACACGAGTATTATTATGAGCTGAAGAATAAACAACAAAAATGTCAAAAAGTCAATTAATTAAAAAAAAAATGAATACTCGTGATTGAAATTGACCTAAAACGGGAATTTGAGGAATCCAGGATAACGTCATGACGTTATTCGGTAATCCAGGGAGTAGTTTGTCTCTATCGGCGACTTTCATAAGGACCCTGATAGGCGCGATTTTCCTAAATGCAGCGTACAACTCTTTGATAGTATGATTGGGCATCGTTTCGATATTCACCATAGATCCTAGCGTAAAGTAGATCACGCCGTCTTTGCTATCGTCAAGCCACTGTTTTAGATTCTATGAATGACGAAAAGATTTATTAAAAAATCGTATAATTCAACTAACGGTGAAAGATGTTTCTATTCACTAAATTATTTTTACCGATTAAAAATACGGTGTTAGAATTTATATTATTTCAATGTTAACGTGTACTCCTAATCGTTCCATTAGTTTAGTATAAATCGTCAGTGTTAAAGAACGGTTTAAAACAGTCGATGTTGAAGATTAATATAGAAAAGTATAATACCCGACAGTGCAGGTAATTACACTATTCACTGCGTGTTTGACACCGCTAAATGCATATACGATCATTCGGTTGGTGTTTAAATGTACCACTTTTTAAATACTTGTCACAAAATGATGTAGCTTTGTAAGAAACAGAACACAATTCAGGGTCAATGTGGTTGATGATGCCATTTGGTGTTTATTTTTATTAAACTACACCGCTTTACTGAGACACCACATGACCGGTGTACTTTTAACAATGACATGGAGCTTATATTGAGCACCGAGTTTTTTCATTCCTCAAACGGTTACAGATTACGTCACGGTAAAAATGGATTACATTGGAATATAACATTTTTACAGCTAAAATAAATTTTACTTCTACGATAATAAATTTCAAGTGGAAGAATTTTTTAAAAATTTCATAATTTATTACGTTACCTTCGTTAATTTGTCGTTATTGTTCTCAACGTGTATACCACCGACTTCAATGATATTGTTTGTGATCGGCCTGACACCGGTAAGACTGTGAAAAGTATTGACGAGAGCCAACGCGACGGTTTTTTCCAATTCCCTTACGTGTGGAATATCCGGATGGAGATACTTTCTCATCAGTTCGGTTTGTATGTCACCGGTGTACCAGTAAAAGCGATATAAGGTGTGAAGATTATTGTACTCGTTACTCATTATGGTCCAGAACGACATGGGATGCGGGTACTTGGCAAAGAAAGATGTAAAAAACGCGGTATTCATCGGATTACCGAGGGCTCGATCGACCCATGGGAATTCAATGCTCGGACTTGCCAATATAACTGGTATTTTGAGAATAGTACCAATCCCTATGAAACAGCTCGATGTAAGTGACTGCGATAAGAAAATGTACATTTTATATATTTTTATTATTAAATATTTATTTTGACAAAATGTGTAGAATGAAAAAATCTTACTTCAAGAATTAGGAGATCGTACGGTGGATCATTTGGTGGATTTTTAACGATTCTCTGCAACTCTTGCATGCCCATTATATGGCACAAATCATTGCCATATTCTTTACAGAGTACCGGAAGCATGTCGACGCCTGCATTTATGGCCGTACTGTAGGTCCAATTGTTGACAACTTTTCTTTGGGTGCTTCCAACATTAAAGAGAAAATTCACATTGGGCACTGGTTTTTTTGGTGGAAAACACGTGATAACGTCCATCTTGTGACCTCGCCTGGCGAGACCTCCCATCAAAGCATCGTACATCATATTGTGGCTCCTCGAACACAATGGAAAAATTCCCAGAATTCTATACGCATCCGAAGGCACAAAAAGCCCAACTGTTATTACTACAAATAAAACTGGCAGAAACTTCATTTTATGGCGGTTTACAGCTGAATATTGTAACAATTGACACTATATATGTCGATTGATCTGTTGTGAGATAAGACAATTGATTATCTTTTTATTTTCTACATAGACGAGTTGTTTCAAGCCTACTACCGATACTTTCTTCCATACGCAATATGGTCACAGAGGTTCACTGTTTATCTGGCAACCGAAATAAGTGTCTCGAAAGTCATTCCTCAACTGGTAGTAGCCGAGAGTTTACACAAATTATGCTTAAAAGAGTGTATACCCACATACATATGTAGTAGCATGTGTACGCGTTTGCTCCATTAGACTCATATCCCTACTCCTTTCCCGACCATGCGGCTACCCTAACAACCCCACTTTATCTTAATTTCTACCACTAAATACTCTGAATTTACTTTTCGATTTAATCGATTCTAATTCAATCAAAGATTCATAAAAATCTTATGAAATCTCCGTCCGATGCACTCGGTGAGTGTTATATTACCATTACCACTCCTTTATATATATTGTCTTTTACTTGTATTACTGCAAACCAACAATTTGATATTACTTACTTTATTAAGACTACCTCGTATTTAACATCACTTCTTACATACAAAATATCTTCTATTTTCAGCGTGACATCGAACTACTCTATATCCTGGCAGATTCACTTCACTATCTTCCGTTCCCGGTATTAGTCTAGTTTCTGAAAATGCCAAAAATGCAGAATTTACCTTGTTCATAATATGATGTTGTATATCCTCCTTATGTGCCAGTAAACTCTGAGCATTCGTATATAAGATCAATCCTATTTCAGTGATTGTCAGTGATTGCTATTTACTATTTCCCCCGCCGGTCTTCTTTTTCTCCTCTACTAGTGCTCTCGGGCATTCACCACTAAAAGCATCATGTTCATCACTTATTTACAGGTTGTACGTCTTTATTTTGTGCATGCCATTCACACATCTCTTCTTTGTCTTCTTACACTCGCTTGCTCTATGATTTCTTGCACACTTGTGGCATGTGTCCTCACGTGTGCAATTCTTGGCAATATGATACAAGCCCTAACATTTAAAGCATCTTTTGACGCCGAAATAATTGAATACAATACACTTTCTCCACCCTATGTTTATTTTGCCTCTCTTCAATATTAATTCATGGATTGCTTCATCTACTTCCAGTATCAAGGATCCATTTTCCCCTCCCATGGTACAGCTGATACAGCTGTACAAGCGGTGGTACAGCTTGTACTAGCCGATGAGGCACACGCTGCGTTTTATTAACTCGTCAAGGCCGCGAAAATATCTGACGCCCGCGTAGCCCCCGCCCCGGTATATGCTTATTTAAGAATTAGTTGATTGAGTTTGATAGACACTCATCGATATGGATACAGGTTGGAAACATCCATGGACAGCCGTGATAAGCGCTCCTACAGGCTGTGGTAAAACATATTTTGACAAAAAATTCTTTAATTTTGTACTTGAAATGACGAATGTCTCGTTCGAGCTGTTTTATTAATGCGCGACGGTAGCTTTTTCGGAAGTCTGTTTCGTCGAGTATTACCACTTTTAAAGAAGGGTGCTAAAGCAGTTGGAGAAGAGCCATTGCGTGCTGGTGTAAACGTAGTCGGCGATATCCTCGACAGAAATATAGCTGTGAAAGATACTATTCGCGAGATAGCGCGAGGATCTGGCAGTAAGCTTAAACGCAAGGCCTCTGAAAAAATGGACACTGTCATGCAGGGGTCCGGTTATAAAAAGCGCAAAATCTCGCCTACTATTCATTCACTGACCGAACGTAAACCGAGACGTATCTTCCGTTAAAAGAAAAGCGTGATAAAGAGAAAAGTAATAAAGAAAAAGAACAATAAGAAGAAGACTCGTCAACGAACGGTTGCAGATATTTTTGGGTACATGAAACAAGATGGCTTTTCTACATGCACACTCGTGCGAGTCCCTTAAATCGGAGCTTAAAGTATTTTCACTCTCACCGACGCAAACTACTATCGAAGGCTCGAATTGGGTGTGTTATAAGCCAATTTCTTCGCTAACAGACGATTCACCCATTGAATTTGTTATTCCCGGGCATGGCGATGAGTATATCGATCTCGCGCATACTACGCTTAACCTGAGAGTAAAAATAACATCTCCTTCTACGGAAATTGCTACGTAGAAGCGTCTTTTTAAGTAATACATCATTAAGTAAGTCATCTGCACGGATTAGATGGTAAAATGGATATTATCGTAGATATACGGGGAATGCGTGGTAAAGACTCAGAATTTATTCCGAATGAAATTGCCGGGGTAGCCGTGGATAGACCGTACTCTGCTCACTGCGTTAAGAACTAGCGTCTGTCTCGAAAGTCATTCCTCAACTGGTAATAGCCAAGAGTTACACAAATTATGCTTAGAACAATGTATACCCACATACATATGTATACGTTTGGCATTAATTAGTCGCATAAGTGAAAATGTCGTAGGTTAGCGGAATAAGCTGTGGAGTCGAACCTACAACACCAGACCACCGGAAATAGCTTCGTCTGAAATATTATCCATTCGAAGTGGACGGAGAAAGATGCGGTAGGAAAGTTTAAAGATCCCACCTCTAAGGAATTTCTACGGTGCGAAATGAGGTTCAACCAAACCACCAAAGACAATGAAAATAAAGATGAAAAGAGGCTTTGACCATTCTGAACTCAATGTTAATTTCGATAATCAACGACATTCATGCATATAAACATTTACATATTATTATTACCTCTATTTAACTACTTTGTTTTCATTTACAATGAAAGAGAGACCATAGCAACGAGGTTATAGGGTAAATTGAAATAAGCGTTTCTACAATGAGTAAATTGTATAGATATGAGATGACGTCAGAGTTTACACTAAACATTTGAATTCTGTACCGTTGTCTTCTTTCATATTTCCATCGTTATCTTATCACCAAGTGACGATCATAAAAATGATGTAAATCTTTGAAATATTCTCCAATCGGGTGGAAATGAATTAACGTAATCGCAAAATGTATAAGTAGAACGATAATGAAAAAGCGTATGACAGTTACGTCCATGTCGATTATACTGAAAAATCTTTTCCGAAGGTCGTTACTGCTAATCGAATATCAGAAGACTCGAAAGAATAATAAAAAATGAAGAACATTCTAAAGCCTCTTAAACTTAATGGTTAGAAAAAAAAGTGTGTAAGCTGTGTGTTCTCACTTTATTTTGTGTTACAGTGTATTATGGTCTTATTACATTTTTACAGCTAAAGGGAATTTGAGTCACTTATTACAATTAAAATCAATTTTACTTTTACGATAAAAACTTTCAATTGAACGAATTTAAAGAAAAAACATTCTATGACTTATTACGTTACTTTCGTTAATTTGTCGTTGTTATTCACGACGTACATGCCCCCGACCTCAATGATATTGTTTGTGGTTGGCCTGACACCGGTGAGACTGAAAAGTATTGACGAGAGCCTAAAAGACGGCTTTCTGTAATTCCTTTGCATGTGGAATATTCGGACCGAGATTCAACTCGTGTTCAATCTGGTCCAGAAAGATATGGGACGGTTGTACTCGGTAAAGGAATACTAAGAGTACGCGATATTCGATGGATTACTAACGGCCCCATTGACTCATGGAAATTCAGTGGTTAAAGTCCCCAACGTAACTGGTACTCTGAGAATTATACCAAACCCTATGAAACAGCTCGATGGAAGTGACTGCGATAAGAAAAAATAGATTTAATGTTTTTCATTATTTAATAATTGGTTATACAAAATGTGGAGTATGAAGAAATCTTACTTCAACAATTAGACGATCGTACGGTGGATCATTTGGTGAATTTTTAACGATTCTCTGCAACACTTGCATGTCCAGAATATGACACAAATCATTGGGAACCTTACCTTTGGCATTTTCTTGTTATCGAAAATAACTCTATCAACGTTCGAGTCACAAACTTAAGAAGTAATAGCTTTATTTTCAATTTGCGAAGTGCACCTTGACTACGTAAAGGGAGGGGGGATGATCGATATACCCCAATTGAATAATAATGTTTGTTGATAATTTTTGTTAACTAAAATTTGTACAATTTCATTTTATTGTGAGACATTTAGAAATATGCAAAAAAAGGAATGGTTACTCGCATGAACTTACACACGACTTACACACCATTAAGGTCATCACTTACTGTAATAATATTAATCGCGTTTCGTCACCTTTATCGTAGACAGCTTTTTTGGTGAGACAATGGCTTTCATGAGAAATTTAATCAGCAATACGATAATATAAACCACAAAGATAAGAGTGACGAGGACAAATGCATAAACATCGAGGAGTAAGACTTGCCACCAAATCAAATCAATGGCCGGTGATTTTAAGACGTCAGGACCATTTCTGACGACGTATTCGACCCAATAAACTGCAGTATCAACTGCGCTCATTGGACGATCACGAAAAAGAGACGATTGTCGGATTGCAGCTTTTCTGAAATCACAATTTACAGATTTGAATGCACTGCTTTCAATCGTTCAATATTTTTTGTACATAAAAAATAATTTTTTAAATGTACCTGTAGCTCGGATCATATAATAACTTATCAAGTGCAGCGGATACCGATCGTTCGTTGATATTATCGAAGCTCAGCATCACCGCCATACCCATGCGTTCGTAGTTTTTCACGTTTGTCGGTTGATCAGCGAAAAGTGGAATACCGATAAGTGGAACACCATGATAAAGAGATTCCTGGGTTGACATTAGTCCACCATGCGTCATGAATACACGAGTATTATTATGAGCTGAAGAATAAATTTTTAAAAATCTCAAAAAGTCGATTAATTAAAAAAAAATTAATACTCGTGAGTAAAATTCACCTAAAACGGGAATTTGAGGAATCCAGGATGACGTCATGACGTTATTCGGTAATCCAGGGAGTAGTTTGTCTCTATCGGCGACTTTCATAAGGACCCTGACAGGCGAGATTTTCCTAAATGCAGCGTACAACTCTTTGATAGTATGATTGGGCATCGTTTCGATATTCACCATAGATCCTAGCGTAAAGTAGATCACGCCGTCTTTGCTATCGTCAAGCCACTGTTTTAGATTCTATAAATGACGAAAAGATTTATTTTAAATATCAAATAATTCCACTGACGGTGTAAGATGATTTTATTCAGTAAATTATTTTTATTAATTAAAAATACGGTGTTAAAATTAACGTTATTTCAATGATAACGTGTACTCCCAATCGTTCCATTAGTTTAGTATAACTCGTCGGTGTTAAAGAACGTTGTAAAACAGTCGATGTTAAAGATTAATATGGAAAAGTATAATACCCGACAGTGCAGGTAATTACACTATTCAGTGCGTGTTTGAGACCGCTAAATGTATATACGATCATTCGGTTGGCGGTTAAATGTAACACTTTCTAAGGACTTGTCACAAAATGATGTTGTTTCGTAAGAAACACAACATCATTCAGGGTCAATGTGGTTGATGTTGCCATTTGGTGTTTATTTTTATTAGACTACACCGCTTTACTGAGACACCAGATGACCGGTGTACTTTTAACAATGAATTGGAGCTTATATTAAGCACCGAGTTTTTTCATTCCTCAAACGGTTACAGATTACGTCACGGTAAAAATGAATTACATTAGAATATAACATTTTTACAGCTAAAATAAATGTTACTTCTACGATAAAAAATGTCAAGTGGAAGAATTTTTTAAAAATTTGATAACTTATTAGGTTACCTTCGTTAATTTGTCGTTATTGTTCTCAACGTGTATACCACCGACTTCAATGATATTGTTTGTGATCGGCCTGACACCGGTAAGACTGTGAAAAGTATTGACGAGAGCCAACGCGACGGTTTTCTCCAATTCCCTAACGTGTGGAATATCCGGACCGAGATACTTTCTCATCATTTTGGTTTGTTTGTCACTGGTGTACCAGTAAAAGCGATATAATGCGCTCATATGATTGTACTCGTTACTCATTCTGGTCCAGAAGGACATGGGATGTGGGTACTTGGAAAAGAAAGATGTAAAAAAAGCGGTATTCATCGGATTACCGAGGGCCCGATCGACCCATGGGAATTCTGCGGTCGAACTCGCCAATATAACTGGTATTTTGAGAATCGTACCAAAACCTATGAAACAGCTCGATGTAAGTGTCTGCGATAAGAAAAAGTACATTATATATTTTTTATTATTAAATATTTGGTTTTACAAAATGTGTAGAATGAAAAAATCTTACTTCAACAATCAGGAGATCGTAAGGTGGATCATTTGGTGGATTTTTAACGATTCTCTGCAACTCTTGCACGCCCATTATATGGCACAAATCATTGCCATATTCCTCACAGAGTACCGAAAGTAAGTCGACGCCTGCATTTATGGCCGTATCGTAGGTCCAATTGTTCACAACTTTTCTTTGGGTGTTTTCAACATTAAAGAGAACATTCACATTGGGCACTGGTTTTTTTGGTGGAAAACACGTGATAACGTCCATCTTGTGACCTCGCCTGGCGAGACCTTCCGTCAAAGCATCGAACATCATATTATGGCTCCTCGAACAAAATGGAAAGATTCCCAGAATTCTATACGCATCCGAAGGCACAAATAGCCCAACTGTTATTACTACAAATGAAACTGGCAGAAACCTCATTTTAAGGCGGTTTACAGCCGAATATTGTAACAATTAAAAGCAATATATGTCAATTGATCTGCTGTGAGATAAGACACTTGATTATCTTTTTGTTTTCTACAGAGACGAGCTATTTCAAGCCTACAACCGATACTTTTTCCGAAATAATTCCGGGCTACTTATTGCTTTCGACTATTGAGTAGAGCGTTAGGAACTAGCGTCTCTCTCGAAATTCATTCCTCAACTGGTGGTAGCCAAGAGTTACAAAAATTATGCTTAGAAGAATGTATATCCACATACATATGTATACATTTGACGATAATTAAGTCGCATAGGTAAAAATTGATATCCTCCGTTGAACCTGGATGTGGTAGGGTAGCGAAATAAACCGTTGATTCGAACCTACTACTCTGGAGCCACCGTAAATAGCTTCATCCGCAATATTATCCATTGTAAGTGGATGGAAAAAGACGCGGCAGGAAAGTCTTAAGTTCCCACTTATAAAGAATTACTGCTGAGTGAGATGAGGTTTAGCCCAGCCACCAAAGACAATGAAAATAATGATAAAAAGAGGCTTAGACCAATCAATATTATTTTTAATAATCAACTGGATTGATTCATAGAAACATTTACGTAAAATCCTTGTTGCTAAACGATCTCAATGAAGCAAATTCCCGTTATTAAACTATTTTCTTTCCATTTACAAAGAAAACGTAACCATCGCAACAGGGTTCTAGGGTCAATTGAAATAGCTGTTTCTGCAATGAATAAATTGTATAGAAAAGAGATGACGCAAGGGTTCACATTAAATGTTTAATTTCGTTACCGCTTCTTCATATTTCTTCTTTCATATTTCCATCGTTATCTTATCACCAAATGATGGTCATAAAAAATGATGTAATTCTTTGAAATATCCTCACACCGGATGGAAATTAATCGAATACGTTAAATGGTAATCGCAGATTGTATAATTATAATGATAATAAAATGTGTATGACTTAAAACATAGTTTTTTAAATTGGACAATCGACAGTTACGTCGATGTTGATCGTACTGTAGAATCTTTTCTTAAGGTCTTTACCGCTTATCGAATGTCATCAGACTCGAAAGAATAATAAAAAATGAAAAACATTTTAAAGCCTCTTAATAATTAGAAGAAAGTGTATAAACTGCGTATTCTCACTTTATTATGTGCAAATATCTTCGGTAGTTTTAAGGTGGGGCCAGATTGTTGTCATTTATTTTAATTCACATTGTCGATTTAAGCACATCATCTGTTCGTTAAATCACATCCTTAACGCCTTTTGACGTTACTTTGGGACATTTCACTCAATTTTCAACAGGACCATGAGGCTTTACGGCAACGTTTTTGATAATTTCTCTAATTTCCAATAGAACTGTCGTGCTTTATGGCAACACTTATGATAATTTCATTCAGTTTTCAACAGGACCGTGTGGCTTTATGATAAAACTTTTGGTCGTTTCACTAATTTCTAATGGGACCGTCATCTTTTATGGCAACACATCAGTCATTTCACTCAATTTTCAACAGGAACATAATGATTTACAGCACCAATTTTGGTAATTTCACTCAATTTCTAATATGATCGTAATACTGTTTTGCTGTCACTTTCAGCCGTTTGAATTTTCAATAGTACCGTAACACAGCTTTGTCATTACATTTAGCCATCGAATAAATAATCGTTATTCAATGCCAAAATAATTGAAAATAAGTTATTTCCAATGATCAATAAAAATAAAATTCGCTATTCTTCAATACAAAGAAATAATATAAGATAATTAAGTCTTAAAAAAATTTTATATAACGTAAGAACATGTAACACGAGCTTTGGTATCTCTTGGTTATACAGAATAAATAAAAATTTAATAGCATTATAAAATCGATGGTCACTTTGCGTTCTGCAATTAATGAACCCGGATTGACATTGACCTGATTACTCGTAGAACGCGATAACTGCTTTCGCAATGTTCCGTCATGTTGTCACGCTATCCGATATATCGTCAAAGTATTTGCCACAAGCGAACGAGCATACGGAGGACCAATTAGAGTTTTGTATAAATGCATGACATAGAAAGTGTCAATCTCCCTGATACATCAGCCCATTTTTATGTTATATTCTTTACCCACACCTGAGCTAATATTTGATGAATTTCGTCGTTACGGATATTAAGAATAAATCGTCTTTCAAATTTTCGTGACAATAATTCTTTGCACAATTTTTTAAGTAGCCACGAAAAAATGGTATCTTACTGTTAAATATTATAATTATAAGGATTAACTGGTGATAATGTCTTACGAGTTGTATGATAAGATAAACCACGAGCATAATTAAGTCTACGTGAATTGTGTCCTCATATGGTTACAACTATCAGCGATAATATAATACAAGAGTTCAGGGGGCAAATATAAAAACGAACGCCACATCATTGAATATTTACAATTTGTTATTTAAAAAGAAATTAGTTAAACTTAAGGATATATGGATAAAAAAAAAATCATATGTGATAAATAAAAATCTTGAAAATATCATAATTGAATAATTTCTTCTGATATGAACGAAATTTCAGGGCCATTTACGGACCATTTGAAAGAAGACAATTATTATTCAAAATTCCGCTTCAAGTTCTATGTAAATAGTCATTTTTTAAATCAGACAATTATCGAATATGAAAGTTCACTTAGTCAATCGTAACAGAACGATTTAGTTGAATTATATACAAGATAGACATCATATTTGTTGTAGAATCATAAAATACATTTTTTTAAAATGGTTTTTGTGCACCAACAGTACGAATTCGTTCCGTACGTGACCCTCGTACAACTTCTCCGAGAGTGTGCGCATGCTCGAGGTGGTGGTTCTACGTCCCGTTGCAGCGTCATCAGGAGCAGCCGTTCGTCGATATATGTTCGATACACATTGATATACCGTTGACAAAAAAAAAAAGAAAGCTTGCTGTGTGTTGGTGGTGTCGTGTTAACTGCCGCGTCCGCGATCAGCTCCACCGACCAACTGTACTCCTGGCTTTTCGAGATGCGTCTCGTCTTTCGAATGGCGGTCGAAGAAGCGAAAAAAACTGAGGACCATGGGGCTCAAGAAGCGTCGTTGATGTTTAACCTCTCGTGAGATAAAAGTCAAAACGCCACCGAAGGGAAAGACGAGACGATGCATCTGCGTCATCTCGGTCCTTCGGGAGACTAGAAAAAATAGCATGCCCCCTTGGCGAGCCTCTTGGCTTAATGGGGCACCATAAACCGAGCGTTGGTATCGACTGTGGTAACCGCGCGCGATGCGCTACTCTATTATTTCGCGCGCATTCAACCCGCTGCATTATCCTCTCGTCGATCAATGGCGGTTACGAAGGGAAAGCAAAATAAAATTGAAAAAAAAAGAACAAAAAAGAAACTGGATACCGGGAGAACAATAGGATTTTACCGAAGAGACGAAGACACCTGAGATCTAACCAATCCACGCTGAGTTCGATGATCAACGAGCCAGTTGCACGCCGGCGCGAATATGGCGATGGATTATTGTACTAAGGTTCAAGGAAAAGAGGGAACAATGTTTGCAGTACACCTACCGATGCTTAAAGGGTCTCCTGCTCCTGTAAAACCCACGGAATATTGGTCAATATGTACGGAAAAATGATATTCATATTGCGAAGCGATTTATGCGGTCCTGATGCGAGCATGCCCCTTTGCATTCTTTCGTGTCTATACGGATGTAAATAATTCAGAGTTTTACGTCGGATTGCTTCAAAGAATGAAGTTAAATATCACGAGAGGTATCGATATGATAGACGGTTATTAAAGATTTTATATTTTTTCGTTAATTAAAAAAGATTTGATATCACTTTTCTTTACTTGATTTCTTCTACAAGTGCATTTTAAGCTGTGTAAACGATATTTGAGTATCCCTGATGCTCTCGTATAACTCCTGATGAGATTGTTGAGATGAAATGACGACACGATTTATAAATATCGATAAATAATAGATTTTTTCGGTTTTTATTATTATGAAATTATTGTATTATAAATACCAACAATACGATCGATGTAAACGATCACTTGAGTAGCCCTGAAGCCCTTACATACCATCTGGTGAGATTGTTTAGATGATTGTGATAATATGATAGGACGATACCATTCATAAATGTCGATAAATGATTGATTTTTTCGTTATTTATATTATCAAACTATTTATAGTAATAATCTATTTTATTATACGTACAAGCAACACGATCGATGTAAATGATACTTAAGTAGCCCTTAACCCGTTATATGCCTCTTAGTGAGATTGTTCAGATGATTGTGTTATGATTAGACGACACGATTTATAAATATCGATAAATAATTGATTTTTTCCGTATTTATTATTATCAAATTATTTTATTATACATAATAACAACATGATCGATGTAAACGATACTTAAGTAGCCCTTAAGCCTTCATATATCTCCTGGTGAGATTGTTCAGATGATTGTGCTATGATTGGACGACACGATTTATAAATATCGATAAATAATTGATTTTTTCCGTATTTATTATTATCAAATTATTGCATTATACATAATAACAACATGATCGATGGAAACGATACTTGAGTAGCCCTTAAGCCCTCAAATATCTCCTGGTGAGATTGTTCAGATGATTGTATTAATATAATAGAATGATACCATTTATAAATGGCGATAAATAATTGATTTTTTCGTTACTTATTATTATCAAATTATTGTATTATACATAAATAAGAAATCTTAATATAAATTATTATAAAATTGAATTGATTAAGTATATTATTTTTGTTTAAATAGGCGTAAGATACGAGGATGCTTTGAGGGACGGCGTAATATTATGCAAACTGATGAACAAATTACAACCTGGTATTGTCACCAAGATCAACACTTCCGGTGGAGACTACAAGATGATGGATAATCTTAATCAGTAAGTTATATTCTATAATAAATTAATAAACAATCAAACTATTTTTTAACCTTAAAAAGGCTATAAATCTCAAGTTGATACATTCTGAAAATGTGTAAAATTTTGAATTTAAAAAAAATCGGAATTTAAATCCAATTTATATTTATCTTATGATATAAAATTGTAGTCGAGTCAACAAAATGATTATTCACATTACACTGTTAAAAGTTCATTATATTAAAGGCTGGTGTATGGACTTTTGACCAGTGTTTACCCATTTGGTGTTAATTTTAACAATTTTCACCGTTTTAAATTCATACAAGCAATTGTCTTTAAATCATTAGGCTCCACGTCAAAATTTATAACATATATATATTCAAAATTAGTAGATGAAAATCATTAAATTATCAGCAATCAATACAGAATTATGCCACGAATATAATCCAAAAATGTCATTGAATTTCATTCATCTACTTTCAAGTCAAACGTGTTGAAAATTTTGAGGTTACAATGCAAATCGACACCAGCTATTGAACACCGGCCGTTGACACCAGTCGTCGGTGTGTACTCGTATCAACACCGCGCGAGGGTTAACACCGTATTTTTAAAAGTCAATACAAATTTTGTACGTCTTAACGTTTAATCTTACTAAAATAAAATAATTCAATAGCTAAACATCTTATGTAAACATATAAGAACCAACTTATGTGTATATCGGTTGTATAACCACATTCGTAGACGTACAGTCTGACGTAAAATGGTGGTAAAACTCGTTGAAAACGTCATGACTGTACACTAAACCCAAGAACTGTACACTCGCATGGCTCTTGCGAAATCATGAGCTCCTGATACTTAGTCGAGTTTACGCAATCGACAGTGTTTTGCGTTGAAACGTTTCTCGACTCCTCGGTATCGACGAGACTCATCGGAACAACAAACTCGTATCGTTCGATCGAGATGAGAATATAGAACATCGGTTGTCGCAAACGACTGTTCCACGATCATTGACCGTGGACATTTCCGAGATGTATTTCGAGTGTAATCCAAGGACTAGAAGCATTTATTATATTTCATGGTGAAAGCGCACGCGTGCATACACTATGGCGCTAAAGCTGTTCAACACGCGCAGATACAGACCGTTAACATCTCCTTCTCCGTCGTGATAGCCGGATAAATTAGTACTGACAAAGTCTGAGGTCGGGACTATCGCTTATTTATTGCGATGAGATGCTTACTGTGAGAATCAGCCCACCGCACATTCAATCCTGAAGAGGTTCCTAATGCTTTTAAATTAAATATAACGAAAATTTACTGATGCTTATATTTATTTAGTAGTTTGAGGGTTTTCTTGCATCTATGCAGTTGTCAAAAGGTTGATGTGCAGTAATTATTTAAACGTAAATTATTTAATTATTTATAGAATCGTTTAATATATATCCTTATCCTTATCATTATTATTATTATTATTATTATTATTATTATTATTATTATTATTATTATTATTATTATTATTATTATTATTATTATTATTATTATTATTATTATTATTATTATTATTATTATTATTATTATTATTATTATTATTATTATTATTATTATTATTATTATTATTATTATTATTATTATTATTATTATTATTATTATTATTATTATTATTATTATTATTATTATTATTATTATTATTATTATTATTATTATTATTATTATTATTATTATTATTATTATTATTATTATTATTATTATTATTATTATTATTATTATTATTATTATTATTATTATTATTATTATTATTATTATTATTATTATTATTATTATTATTATTATTATTATTATTATTATTATTATTATTATTATTATTATTATTATTATTATTATTATTATTATTATTATTATTATTATTATTATTATTATTATTATTATTATTATTATTATTATTATTATTATTATTATTATTATTATTATTATTATTATAATTATTATTATTATTATTATTATTATTATTATTATTATTATTATCATTATTATTATTATTATTATTATTATTAGTTAATCAATCTATCAATTGTTCGTTCAGTATCTTAATGTTTTTTTTTCTTTTTATTGATATGTGTTCGACGATATCCTAAAAGGGTTAAAATAGAATAAACTAAAAATTGTAGTACTGGTCTCACATCGCCTTAAGACGATGTGCTACATTGCGTCTTTCTTTCTCAGAACCCTGTGCTTGCGGGAAAGATAACAGAATTTTCTTATCGCAAATTTCTCCGCCACGATTGTTCTTGCGGATAAAAAATGAAAACGGTGATCTGTAGAATTGAAAGACGGAATTCACCGTTTTCATCTTTTATTCGAGAGATGAATCGTCGCGAAGAAATTTGCATTACAGTTTTTGTTACCGACCGAGGAGTAACACGTCACCTTAAGTCGAGGAGAAACCTCCATACTTACACAGACGTGCTACTTCTCTTTCACTTTGACGTGAGCGCCATGCTACCTATCTCTTTCGCACTCATAGGTGAAGTACAGAGATTTCGCCTCGCCTTAAGGGGAGGCTCGAGACAGAGTAAAAGAGACTCGTTACATCTTTATAAATATAGAGGTTTCGCTTCGCCTGAAGGTAAAGCGAAACATGTACCATGTGACGCGTGAGTGCGAGAGAGATAGCTGCTAATTTTCCAGAAAATGCCATTCGGAGATTATTGATATTTCGGAAAAAAGCAAACTTTTACGCTATGCACAGCACCACAGACTATTGTCTAAAGCTCATTTTTTCCGGAAGTGACTATGGTATATAAAATCCATGGGTTACAGTTTTTGTTATCAACTGAGTATATTCCGCTTTGCCTTAAAGGGAAATATTTATAAATGCGAGAGAGATAGAACTAAATCATAAATGTTGGTGTTTCGTCTCACGTAGCACTTAAAAAATTCAAACCATTTTGGTTTTGCGTAAAAAAGATTTGTTTTAATTGTAAAAAATTCGTGATTTTCATTTCTGTATGAGGAAGCCGAGCTTTTTCATGATTCTAGGTGCGCGGAAGTCGAAATTTTCGTGACTCTGTGAGAAAGTCAAAATTTAACAACGTACTTTCTCATTAAAGAACGCTTTGTGTACTGCAGATGAAAAAGAATAATTAGGAAACAACGCGCAACGTTTTGTGTTGTTGTATCAATTGTTAATCGAAAGAACGTAAATTCAGTCGACATTGTACCTATAACAGTGACAATTATGATATTTTACACATCGATATGTTATCTTCAAGAGTAAGACGGTATTGCGAAATCACAAAAGTCGCCATAACATCTGGTGGATAAACTTTAACCATCCCAGTAGTCATAACCTATAATGTTTTTTGGAAAATATTATATGATGCATTACTCAAGCCATTGTTCACATTCCAAAAGGACTTTCCCTTAAAAATATTTATTATTACTGTAACATCTGTCATTTTTGAGAATTGTAAATCGACCAACTGGGTTAAAGCGGCCATTTTTTCTTTGCATTGATTTCCAATACCAGTTACCGTACACGTTATACCTAAAGATTACTTAGACGACCGCATATCCGAAGATTTCAACTAATGTAATGCATTCGCATATACAAATAATTGTGTGAGTGTCGGCAGGTGAGACCCAAATGGCTTTAACGCATTGCTACAATCCTGATGAAATATTTGCATGTGAGGAGGTGGTACATCGTGATACATCGGTCCAGGTAGAGGTTTAAAAAAAGAAATATAACGATCGTATTTAAAGTTTACTTTAAGTTAATGAATATTTCTGGCAAGGACGGTAAATGGTACACGATCAAACCGTTATTTTCTTCACATTATGTGTTACGTCATGCGCGCACGTACCCGGTTTTCTTAAAATTTGGTGAATCGCGCCGCGTTAAAAAGATTATTACTGGAGTAGTGGGGCGAATGATGCGCAGCGCGGCCACTCCGCATTACTCCCTTTCGACGCGAGTAACATGAAAGCCGAACAAGTGCTTCTTTGACGTAGCGTCTTGACTCGTATGCCAAGATGTTATCGTGTGCCACTCGAAATTATTATACGCGATCCCGCGCGTGTATACCACCGGTGAACTTGTATCAGAATTCCCAAGAGTAGCGACGTTGACGCCAAGGATGAAGATGTTGACGCGTTTCATGTTTCTCTGTTAAAACGGGGGATCGCAAGTACTGGCCTGCCTCACGGTTCGTCGATCAACTATGTTACGCTGTACCGATGTCGCATCACGCTTATTTATATGTAGCTCTACTGCATGAGAGATCGGTTGGTGCAACTGGTTGTAGCGAGCTATAACCTAAAAGTAACCATTGGTCAGGGTATGCCGTATTAAGGTAGAGTTATTTCCTGATAATGATTATTATATGGGTGCCTGAATTGATTATGCGTTGAATATTAAGTAACAAGGAGCGTGTGCACGAAAAAAGGATGTGAAGTTGACGACACTTTACAAAAAATAAGTGAGTTATGGAGTCAAGAGGTTTACGTCTTATAAAAAAATCACAATGGCCGGGCTTTTATCTAAATGTAATTAGCGATTGGATGCGTACATTAATCAATATCGTAGAATATTCCTTGAAGTTGCCGGAATTTGTAAATTCCTTGGAAGGAAGCACTTAACGAATGTTCTACTCTCATATGTAAAGTTAAATAATTAATTAATCGAATCGCATATAGCGTGTCAGTGATATGTACGTCGTCAAAGTGAGGACTTGAACGAAAAAATGAAGTTCAACCGCACAACTGTCATGATATTTTTCAAGTTAGTAAATAGTTAAATATGATTAACTCGTTAATGTCAAATCATATCTAATATTGTTGTAATTATTTGGATGTTGCAATGACGGTCGGGATGTCTTTATCTTCAACTATATCACAATGGACTGTTAATTAATTCCAAATCGAAGTATAGCACTGTCAACGATTCTGGAATCGTTGTTCTGAAGATTTATTCAAGATAAGGTTATGTTCGATTTTCTTAACACGTCAACCCTATGACCCTTATCTCAAAATGTTACATCGCGACTCGTTATTTTCATCTGGCTATCATTCAATCTGGCCAATGGGAGTTCTCCAAACTCAAAATTGGCTGCGTCTGTACGAAAAATCAACAAATGTTACCTCCGGAACGCGTGAATCGATATATACGCAATGCTTTACGTATCTCTATGATCAACTTGTCAATCACATTACGAAAGAACTACATTGTCAATGTTCTTCAAATTTTGGAAATCATTCCATTAAGATCTTGTTTATATCATAATAAAATTTGAGATCTCAAAGTTGGATTCGAGCCGATAGACTCCTTAAGGTATTCCTTTCATGAAAATGATTATAATATGTTAAGTATAAGGTAACAAGGGGCATATCTATTAAAAAATACATGTGAGGTTACTTCTATATTCAATATTACTTCAAGTTCACGGTGTAGGGTCTGGATAGTCTAAGATTCATACGACTGCGTCCCAAAAGCTTCTTTGAGTTCCTAACTACTTATCTTCCTTTAACTTCCTTAAGTCCGGTATCATCTTGTGACTCTGTCTACCTGTTGCGTTTGTCAGAGATACGATGACACACTCTTAGTGAGACTTCATAACTTTTAATTAACCGTTACCCAGATCATTAGGATATTAATTCCTCATGTTACTAAACATTATATTTACTATACAATTATACGCTAAAACTGCTCCTTATTATTACCTGGCTACAGATAACATTAATGGTTATGTTACCCAGCAAGATGAGCTTCATGCTCCCCATCAACCCTATAGGACGGTCATAGTGGATATTTTTCTGTATGAATTTAATAATCTTTTCAAGTACATGCAAAATACATTGCAACAAAATAATAGCCTCATGCTCCTGCATATTTCTTGTCTAAATTAAGTGCGTGGTTGCGGTGGCGCCGCTGTGGTCGTCGCAATGGCGCAATTGTGGCAGCGTGTAGGATTGGGATTACGTATACCGATTTTTTTATTGATCACTTTGATAGCTTTAACCGGCGATCGATAATCGCAACTAATTAACCTTTTTTCTTCGTTATGGTAGATCATAGAGAACACCTGATTTACCATCTTGTTGATCGTAAAATTGAGATAGCACGGACCGGAAATTGTAGATGATACCCGTCATGTAAAGATTGTAAAACTCGATCGGGAATTATATTTTCTTTTGATTATTTAAATCAAATACATAATTCTATTATTATTTCGTACTATTGTTAATTTTTGAATTGATCATTCACCGATTAATGGCTAAAGTGTAGTCGTAACAATTGCCTAATAGGAATTGAAGTGCCGATTGTCACTCGTCCGAGGTCGATCGGCACCCGTCGTGTGTTACACATGCAACGCGATATTCCAACGTTGACTTGGTGCTCATATGCGGCAGACGCGCCGCGCATCAGGAAGCCATTCGGATGAGAAGGGCAAACGACATTCCTGTACGTTCGCGCACAGGAGAAATAACGGCGATGGCGACAACGGCAAAACGTCAGCAACGTCAACGATTTCCCGTCGTGCGACGCCACCGTCGATCTTACTCCGTAATACAACATCAAAGGCCATGGCCTCCTGATCTCCCGATCACTGGGGACACGGGACGCGTCATTTCTGTAAAAGGATCTCGACAACAAGATGTACAACGACACACCACCGTCATATTGTCAACATCTACCGGGCGACGAAGAGCCATTTGCCAAGCTAATTAGTGCATGGCGATAATTAGCGTTCAGACAATAGAAGCGCGTCACTAACTCAAACCTGGTCTCAGGCTATCATAGCGAGATAGGAGCTTAACCACCGCCGTGTAGCCCCTCTTTTGTTTCTGCCGTTGCGCCTTTTCTGAGCTTCCGCTTCGACGCGCCCTATTGTCCAATCAGCTAAGGCGCTCTTTCAACTTCCTTGCACTCGACGATGATTGTAACTTTCAACCGAGCTCGTGCGTTGGAGCCTGTTCAACGAATCCTCGTGTCTGTTTAATTTTTATACAAATTAGAAATGTCATTTGATTCTTGCAAAACTATGTACTTATGTTTACATTCTGTAGTAGCAAAAAAAATTGAACTCACATACGACAAAACCTATCGGCAAAAAAAAACAATCTTGCTCCTAGATCGGTTTATTTCACAAGGGCGCCAGTAACGCTTCACGCATGACCTAATGGGATCTCGAATGGTCGGATCGGATCTGTTAATCCTCGAACAAGAACATTTTTTTAATTAACTCTTAGGAAATCACAAAAGTCACCGTGACATCTGGTGGATAAACCATTAACTACTCCATCCTAGTAGTCATAACCTATAATTTTTTGAAAAATATTATAATACGCTGCATTATTTAAGCAATTGTTCACAATCGAAAATGAATTTTCTTTACAAATATTTATTAATACTGTAATATTAGTCATTTTTGAGGATTACAAACTTTCAACCAACTGGATTGAGGCGGCCATTTTTCCCTTGTGCTGATTCCCAATGATTCCCAATGATTCCCATTCTATAAAATTATCAATCCAGGAATAACCGCAATAACTTCCAGCATTTTTGTTTCATCTCGAGTTTCAGACTGATTAATTTGCAAAAACAAAGGAAAAAATTAAACCCGAATGGAATATTTTTATTCGATATTTGACAGAATGTATATATAATAGAAAAAAAAAGTTGTGTGCACATCGTTCAGCATGGACACAGTAAGTCATGCGTGAATCGAAAACCACGCATCTGGCTGTCGATGCCATTTTCTTTTACAATATTTTCTTATTTCTGATACTTAGGTATAATTTACAAATAAATAAATCGGGAAGATCAATTGTCGTCGTTTTGATCCCGCAGCATTTATGTTTCTTTTCAAATTTATGTTAATTAATATTTCATTGTTCTGTTACATTATCGAATTACTTTTGTCGGTTGTTTCAGGTTCCAGAAAGCTTGCGTGAAGTATGGTGTACCGGACGTTGACCTGTTTCAAGCTGTTGATCTGATGGAACACAAGAACATCGCCCAAGTGACGAACACCATTTTCGCCATTGGTCGCACAGTGAGTTATCTCATTTATCATTTTATTTTTTGTGTAATTCTTTGGATATGTAAAAAAAAAGATTATTTGTCGCAGACGTACAAGCATCCGGAATGGCGCGGACCCTGGCTAGGACCAAAACCCTCCGAGGAGAACAAACGTGCGTTCACGGAGGAACAATTGAGAGCCGGAGAAGGTCTCATAGGACTTCAGGCTGGTACCAACAAAGGTGCGACCCAAGCTGGTCAGAGTTTCGGAGCAACGAGAAAAATTCTTCTTGGAAAATAATATTGCACTGCGATGGCATGATACAAATGTTAAGTTGTTCTTCCTGCGCCGTTTCTTATTTATCTTTTGTTAGGCTTACAATAATAATTCGTATGCTGTACATGCGAATGTTGCAGTCGTAGACCGTGCATCAGCAATTTATCAGAAAAATAATTGCTTTCGATAGGATAGAGTTATCAGTGAATAAACAATTAATCAAAACCAATTGTTAATCGTGAGCTGTAACAACATAAAATCAATGCTTTCAGAAAATCCGTAACAATTTTAGCCAACAATCTGTATGACGAATCACGTGGAATTAACAAAAAATTGTACTTATTTCCATCACAAAGTAAATAAAAATGAACATTTCGACAAAAAAAAATCCTAAAACACTAGGAAATGAACAAACTGATCTAACTTACACTTTTAATGAAAATTAAATTTCTGTGATAAAATAAGGACGTAAGATAGCAAAAAAATGGGCAATTTAAAAAAGTAAATGTTGATGTAAAACGTAAGAAATATTCACGAATCCTACACAAATTGTCATTGAATCACCGGTGACTGTTCATTAACCGATCCGTTCATTCTAAAACTTTTTTGTGATGCTGAACAAATATTGTTCTTGTTTGCAAGGAAAATATTTGTTTTTCTCTCTTGTATTTCGTTCAACCGAGAACTAATAATTTGAACAATTTTTTTTCTTCAATCGACATTGCTAAAAAGTAATATTACAGTCAACGAAAAATTGTTGAACATTCTGTAACGTGTTTATTTAAATAATTAACTCGTGAAATACGCGGTTTTCAAAACAACTGAAAATGAAAAGAATCAATGTGTGACCATGACATCCTCAATGAAATCTGTAAAAGAAGTTCAATAAACGTATTAAACTAATATTTGGTATTTAAATATTTAATCTATTTAAGGAGGTTCACCATGTAGAGAGATGCTTTGTAAGAAGGGTTGTTACGCACTGTCGTGCCTCGCGGTGAAATTGCGGAGCGAGAGAGCAACGTCCTTTAATTGCAATCAATAGCGAGTGCTATGTCATAAACTAAATACACAATCGATCTGATTATTGTCATGCTGTTTATTTCAACCGCATTTTGATGAAATAGCGTTATCTCTGCATTATCTCCAGTGTCGCGGTAAAGTAAAACAAGCAACTTACACATACGCCATGAGAAAGAATATTATAAGATTCTTTAAAGACAATAACATTTTGTGCGAGCGTCGCAGGTTAAAGTTTTCAAATAATTCAGGCATATTTCTTCAATAGTTGAGAGCACGTGATAAAATTGATAGATTTTTCTGTGTATTTCTTTTTACCTGATGAACTTTCTTAACCACAAGTAAAATTGATGCAATCAGAACACGTATTTCCTGAGGATCCTATACCAGAAGGAGGCATGCGCGTCAGGCTTAGGGAGAACACATCTCTGTTGGTGTACCCATACTTGTATATCGTCCAACGTATTCCATAGTGTTCCATACAGTCAGCACAAAGCAACAAGACTCGTCCGTGACATTGATGAACAGTAGGCGTGAGATGCACGTACACGCGGTACACGCATTCCTTGAGGAAGTTCCTACACCGTAGAACACCCCGAGGATCAGGCAATCAGCATCCTGATGTCGAGAACTGGACTCGATTGTATATCAAAATTTAAGAGAGCCGTGCATACATACAAAGATATTTTGACTATCACTCGTGAGTATGGATTAAATAGCCTAATGATCGTTTATAAAAACTCGAGATTTTATTAGGCAAGAAATCTCTTGATCGAATTTTTACTTGCGCGTTTTCGAAATCGGCAGCATTGTCTTGTTTCAAATATTGTTCAGTGTTTCCTAGGTAGCAATACACAAATATTTAGTAGAAGAGTAGCATTGTATAATAACGCGCATAAGATATTTTTATTTTTATCTAATGTTGATTAGAATAGCATTAGAGGTTATGTGTTCAAGTACATATCCTTCGAGGTATAACGTTCGTTTGACTAAAGCCATAAAACACAAGGTGTGCAGTCATACCGATTGCTCAATCATATATGCGTCACGTTGTTTTCATTCCTGATATCAGCGAAATATGCTAATACGTAAAATTACATATTTATTAAACATTCATACATTTTGAAAATTCAAAGAAGAACTTCCAAAGATTTGAATAAAGTAATTTTAATAAAATATATAACATCTGGATGACGAGTATAATATTAATATATTCGAATACATTTTTTTTTCTCAATAAATATGACGAAGATAAATAAATTATTTTACGCGCGTGCATGCGCGCGCAGCTTCGCCTGTGTGTGCGTACGCGTCTGTTTGCGCACGTGGGTGCGCACTTGTGTTCGTGATTATAAAGTTTTCAAACTGTACAATCATGAGCCGTTAATTATCGTCAATGACATATGGTTTCCGACCGTGGGGCAGGCCAGTTCTTGGGGACCCCCTGGATCAGGAAAACATCAAATCGAGAAAGTAAGATATGGCGAACGTGGTACTTAGTCAGCAGCTGCAACTCCTCCATCATCATGGACGCCTTATGAAAGGGGAGCGCTGCGGAGTGGCCGCTCCGCGCATCAATGCGCCCCACTATATTCTTCGGAGAATCCACAGTGATCTTCCTTCGTACGCGATCAAATTTAGTAATTGCAAATCTATCATCAGCGGTATTTCTGACAAGAAAAGAAAGAAAAAAAAAAAAGCCAAACATCCTACCATACTCGAAAATTTAATTGAAGCTCTGAAAAATAAGACGAATAAGTAAATAAAAAAGAATAGAAAAAAAAAAAGCAATTACGATAGTCAGATTGTTTAACAATGAATGCTCGTAATATTAATTAAAAATAAAATCTAAAACGTTGAACTGATGAAAATAATTCACTTGCTTTGACATTTTTGGAATATCATAAAATTGTTAAAATATATTTATTAAATTATTGTTGTGATGTACAGAGATAACAAAATGTTGAAAATTTTAAAGAATCCTGAGGAATCGATCGGTACACGCAATCGTATACGAATCAATAATTAGTTGGAACATGTCGTTGAAAAATAATTAGAACTCTATTTGTAAAGATATATAATTCTGCACTCGAGTGTTCGAATAAAATATTAAGTGCAGTCCAACAGCGGAATACGATGATTCTTGGCGATCCTGAGATCCTATTCTCTGGGAGTTCATTGGTACGTTTCCACGGTGCTCCGTGTTCTACCAACGAGTTCAATTAAACTTGAGTGACCCACAAACTCGCTTGCTTCTTGGTTATAAACGTTGTTTCAACACGAGAGACTTACTTCACTGTTATGATCTCCTAATCATTTGTCGACTCTACTTGATCGACAAAAGTGTTTTGCGACGAATGGTTACAAGTTACGTATGTAGACCACGATCCGTATAGAAGACCGTGATGCAGATACACGCCTCAAGAAATAATCGAACCATAATGAGAGAGACTGTAAGCATGTGCGTAGTAAACGCGCTATAACCAACCTACTTACTTCTACACTTACACAACTTGTATGTGCTTGGTAAGTAACCGGCTCTCATGGACTCCTGTTGACAGGCTTGAGAGTTCTGAGCTTCGATCTCGATTACTCGCACTCTCCATTCGCCTTTACGAATCTCGAGAGTTGTATTTATACTCCAATCGATATGACAAGAGATAAGATAAAATTACTCTGACGTGTGATCGATGATCGATGATAATACAGAGATTCACTAAGTATTCCTACTCTTAAATGACATCAACTATGTAAATACAAAATTATATTGGTGAAAAGAAAAAATATATTGTAAAAAAAAACAAGTTGTAAAGAAATAAAATGTCCGATACCAGGTCTTTCAAAAATAATAAATATTATTATTAAAAATTGTATTATCACGAATAGGAGTAATTGAGGTAAATGACAGTTGAGAAAATTAACGTTTGAAGAGCTACGTCAATTTATTTTTATGTATAAACAATTTTTTTATTATATCACTGACATTATAATTCCAAAACTTATTTTTCAAATGAAAGTCAATCGTAAACGAAATCACTTTTTTCACTACATTGAACGAAACTTTTCACTACGAAGAACTACAAACGCATATTACAGCAGCGAATGAACCCAGTTACAAGCATTGCATCTTTATGTTATCAATGCTCGTGCAGCGTGTACAAGTGCTGTCATCATCCGTAAATTCAAAGGGAGTCACCATACACACTGTTCAAGACGTTGCTTCTTTTACTAAATCAAATTAAGCTCAACTACTACTACAAATACATGCGTTTACATAATGGTAAACGGTAAACATTACACGAATATCTTAGATTAATAGACCATTGATATACGTCGCTATCCCTTCGTTCTTTTAAATCGTGTTTCTCTTATCAATAAAAGTTTGTATTCTATGAAATCAAGATCTTTCTTGTTTTTACATTGTACCTATCCCAGGAAAATACGCAGGAAACAGGTGCGCCTAGCCCTAAAGTGGATTTCCAAAATAAAAAATATATCCTTTATCCTCACAGCTTCACTGTCGGGCATAATAGGAATATTAGAGCTCATAATCTGGCATTGTAATTTCGAAAAAAAATTAATCGTACGTTCGTTGTCGTGTGAAAAAAATGACGTATGTTGTGTGCGAAAAATGCTGAATTTTTAATCATTTGTCGTAGGTATTTTGGCAATTGAGCATTTGCCGCAACTATTTATTTGCGTCAACAACTTTATGCGCGTAATAATTCTCGTTGAAAATGATGGTGACATATTATTTAAGTTGATACGAAACTGTACGACAAGAATTTAAATTTATCTTCGAGTATAGCTCTGATTTAAGAACCACAGGTTCGGAAGAACTTTTTTATTGCTTGCACTTTCAAGCTTCGTAATTATTTATTCTACTGCGTATCCGCAATGCGATTAAAAAAGGAATTGGAGTCTTACAATTTCTCCGACGATATTGAAATCAAAGCACAATAAATATACCATTTTCTTTGTATCGCTAGTTTTTTCCGCAAGTATATTTAATTTTCCTTTAACAAAACTCTGAAAGCCACGATTCGCGCTACGTGCAAAAACGGTGCATTATCGTTTATCTCTTTGGAACGAAGAAAGAAAAAATAAATATCAAGGCCAAAGCGAGTGCAAATTCGTCGCGTTGATTAGTCTTTAACAACCTGGACACGCTTATAACTATCGTAAAAAGCGCATTGCGTTAAAGTTTCGTCTCTATCGGTAGATAGTAAAAGATGAGGAACGAAAAAAATGCCACGTATACAGCAGAATCGAGCGACACGTAAGCCTGTATTATCAACTTTAAGCACATAAAAATACAAAGTTAGCAGTGACAATATAAGAAATTCGGAGTAAACCTGCCATGTCACTGAATTAATGCTTCGAATCCGTTTCTTATTCCAAGGAACTAAAATGTGTATACGATAGAACAGATCAAATAAATAAATAATTCAAGATTGCACGCTTAACGCGACTGGAGCGTAGTAATCATAAATATACCATTTTCGTCGTATCGCTAGTTTTTCCCGCAAGTATATTCAATTTTCTTTTAACAAAACTCTAAAATCGACGATTTGCGGTACGTGGAAAACTATGCGATATTGTTTATCGCTTTGAAACGAAGAAAGGGAAATAAATATCAAGGCGAGCGCGAATTTGTCGCGTTGATAAGTTTTTAACTACTCGGACACGCTTACCGCTATCGTAAAAAGCGCATTACGTCTCGTATCTATCGAAAGATAGTAAAAGATGAAGAACGAAAAAAATTCCACGTACACAGCAGAATCGAGCGACACGTAAGCCTGTATTATCAACTTTAAGCACATAAAAATACAAAGTTAGCAGTGACAATATAAGAAATTCGGAGTAAACCTGCCATGTCACTGAATTAATGCTCCGAATCCGTTTCTTATTTCAAGGAACTAAAATGTGTATACGATAGAATAGATCAAATAAATAAATAATTCAAGATTGCACGCTTAAAGCGACTGGAGCATAGTAATCATAAATATACCATTTTCTTTGTGTCGCTAGTTTTTTCTGCAAGGATATTCAATTTTCCTTTAACAAAACTCTAAATGCTACGATTTGCGCACCGTGAAAGGTGGTGCTCTATTGTTTATCGCTTTGAAACGAAGAAAGAAAAAATAAATATCAAGACCAAAGCGGGCGCAAATTCGTCGCGTTGACGTTCTCCGACACTTTCAGTATCGTCGAAGAGTCGATAACACAAAAGAGATCTACGTAAAGTGTATACCGCGTTGACATAGTGTGGCCGCTTACGGAAACGAGAATATACAAAAGTTAGATGTTGAAAAATAAAGATGCTGTTGACATTTTAAGCGGCCATATTGAATGTCTGAATGGTCAGTAATTTTCAATTATCTTAATTTCTTGCACGTTTCTAACCAAAATTCAACCGAACGTCGACTCGATTATGTTTATATTACAGTCCTGTAGAATTCGAAGCATATCCGCAGCATATCAACGATGCTTATCTATGTTTTATCTATGTCAGAGAAAATAGATATCTATGTTTTCTGATAGCATGTACTACGAAACAGCATATTTTTAGATTTTATGTATCGTAGACATTTCAGGAAAATAAACGAGTTTTATACAATAGCATGTTGTGCTGTGCATTGTGTAAAATTGACCTTTTTTCCGAAATATCAATTGTCTCTGACTAGCATGGTCTGAAAAGTTGGCAGCTATCTCTTTCGCACTCATGTGTCACGTGGTACATGCTTCGCTTAACGTCCTCCTAATGCGTACCGAGCAATCAGACGATCCTTGTCTTTCCGATTGTTTGACTTTGACAATGAGACTTTTCCCCAGAAGCTCTCGATTTTTCTCTTGACCGCTTTACCGCAACAGCACATTTTCTGGCTTACCGACGATTTCTCGACAATACTGCCATCTGTGAGTGGCTTGATGAAATCTCTCGCTCAGCATCTCAATCTGATAATATTCGCTTTCCATCTTATTCCGGGAGTTCTTTGGAGCACTGCGCTGCGAAATGTGTTTGTTCTAGAACTTTAACACGGCTCCTTCTCTGTTAATCGCTTTTCGGTAATGTCGAATCACAAGAGTTTTGTCAGTGAATATATTCCATGAGTTTCGTTTAAATAAACTTGACGGTTTCGTCGGTGCGAGAGTGTGAGTGCTGACTTTCGATTCGAGTAAATACAGAGTTACAAAACATTTCGTATCCATCAGTACGAGATGTTACTGCCTCTGTCGTTTCGGCGCAGAATCTCTCTAACAACGTTTCCCACTCGAATAATATCAGTGAGTATATTAAATTTTGGATCTTCTTTCGTAACTTATATATGAAAATCGCTGCCATTTGGATGCTTTGGAATATATGAATAAGAAAAGAAAAACAAGGATCTGTTTAGTAAATATCCCATTGAAATCGATTGAACCTCTTTAAATGAACAGAAATCCAATTGAAAGCTAATCGGTTCTAATCAGTTTCAATGTGGTTTTTCGTCCGTTTAATCGGCTTCACAGGGATTTTCTAAGCAAGGTACTTATGTTGGATGGTTTCAACTTATCTATAAAGTACGGATTGTTTATCCAAACCATAATTTTCAAAGCTTCGATTAGAAACTTCACGAATAACATTTGAGGAAAATGAAATCATTTTGATGAAATAAATTTTTTAAATGAACAAAATTTTTTTCTTATTCCAGAACTTCATCTAAGAGAAACTACCATATCTGGTAAAAATGATTAAAAGAACTCATAGTTAACGGATCGATAATCAATAGATCTAGAAGATTTTTGTGTGCATTAGTCTGCAGTTTCCATGAATATTTTATTTAACAATTTGTAAGATTTTTTAAATAATCATGCAAATACTAAAACAATGAATTATTCGTTAAGTCGGAAATCATTGACGATGCAATTTGTGCGGATAACTCGTTCCTTTTTTTTCATGCGCATTTGTTATTGATAGTTTTGTTAACACTCTTTACAAGTTTATCAGACTTGTTGAACCGTTAATACAAATTACTTACATTTTACACTACAATTACACTAACACAATGAATTATTTGTTGCATCAGGAAGCATCGATGCTGCAGTTTAAATACAAAAACAATGTAGCGAAGTAAGTTGAGATTTTTTAATCGATGAAGTAATTTTTGAATACAAACAGTTGTATCAGTTGATTACAAGCAAATACCGTAAGTTAGATTAAGAAAAAAAATTAAGAAAAATCTTTCACTAAAACAAGTGGATAAATGAAAAATATTTTGGCGTAAATATTGAAAAAGATCAAAAGTGTAATTAACATTTGTTATTTAATTATATTTAGTATAATACTAAATTAATATTTAAACAATCTCTTGCTTTGTAAAGATATTTTAAAATCACAACAACAATTAAACATTGTTTTAGAATGACTTAACACACCGAGTTTTCCAGAGGCTTAAAACTCAGCAAAAATAGTCTTCGGCCACCTAGCGCTCTTTAACTACGATATTTCAAAGTTGAAGTCGCTACTCTTGTGGCATTGATTGGAAGATGCCGTCGACGTGTGGCGATCCTCAGGACGTATCTGGTAAGAAAAGTTTATTTTAATTAACCATTTTATGTTTACTTAAAATAAAATAATAATATTTTACAATTTGGTTTGTTCCATTGAAGCTCTGGGAGTACAACCTGTAGTGGATGGCGTCTCGAGTACCGACAGCGTTGGGACGCACAGTGATGTATCCGGCAATACAACAATTTCCGGAAGACCAAGAATGGACGTAGCCTGCGTCCTCGATCTTCAACAGCACGAGCATCTCGCTCAAAGACAGAGAGCTCTTGAAGAAATTAAACAAGCCTGCAACATCGTTAATGCGAATATGCATCATATTCAGGTATAATAATCAATAAGACGTTAAGTTATTTATGTAAATAATACAAAATATATTTTTATTTATTTCTTACAGTTCGAGAAACTCGATTTTGGCGAAACTAACGTACTGGATACGTTTTACAATGCGGACGTAGCAGTTGTAGATCTGAGTATTCAGTTACAGCAATCCGCGTTGTTCTATCATCTGGGTGTTAGAGAAAGTTTTGGAATGAAGGAAAATATTCTCTTGTACAATGATATGGATACCGAAGCTACGATTAGGCTCAAGGTAAGTTATTTCACCCCTGAGTCCGTGTCATGCATCTTTGCGTGATAAAAGAAAAAAGAAAAGTGCATGCTTGACAACATTTTTGCAGCTGTTAATGTATGATTCATTAACGGAAATGTACCAATGATAAAAAAAAAAACGTAAATATCATTTCGAATAATTGAAGAAATTATTAGATCCCAATCATCTTCAATAATATTATCGTTGTTGAATATTTCACGAGTGTTATCAGACGCTAACGAATAATGAACCTTTAGTCAATGGTGAACATCGCGCAATTGAATAGAATTCATTTGGATTCTGGCAAAACAAAGAACAACTTTTCTTTAAATCATAATCCTAAAATTATTTATCAATTTATTCAAATTTATTTTTAAAAAATGCATTATATTGTTATTTTTGTTATTTAAAAATAAGCGTTTTGTTCGAACTGTTTATCATTTATTTAATCGAAATTTATGCTTTTTTTTGCGAATTAACGCCCATTCCTGCGTTTAGCATCAAGAAGCAGTGGAGGATTCTCACGCGTTTAATGATAATTCGTTTTTTTCTTCTACTAACGATGATAAATTTTTATTATCTTTCTTTAATATCTTCAACCGGTTGTTGAATAGAGACGGCAGACCATAAGTTATGTTTTGAAAAAAAATTAATGCACATGTCAACATAAATAAGTCTTTAGACGAGTGTGATGCACGTGGGTTGTAGAACATAATATGTAGGTGGCCTTGATGAATTGATTATATCTATGATAGACTTCTTGGAGAGCTAGGTTCAATTAAAGGTAGTGCTGCTATTAATAGATTCGAAACGACTTGACCAATCCCACTCTATCTATCGGCGATTTCTCTGATAGGCGAGATCTACCGATTATATTAAAAAAAAAACGTGTTTCATTTTTTTTTATCATTAAAACCATTGTTCGTTATTTTTTATTATTAGTATAGAAAAATGTCCACGATGGATTATCGGTAATGATGATAACGTTTAAAGAAATCACTAGATCTGAATATTTAAAAAATTGTATGAGTTCCATTAATTGAAAAATATTTTTCATTTTTCAATTAATGGAACTTCTGCAATTTTTTGTATTCCGATCTAGGACTTTTTCTACGCGTTCGGAAGAACGTTCCGAGCAATTAGTCTTGCGGGATTTTTGATACGATTCTTTTAAATCGATAGAAATAAATAAAACAATTTTTTTTACTCAAATCGGTGGACTCTTCATTAACTGAACACCGTGAGATACGAGAGATATCGATAGTTATATTGAAATGTTTAATGAGCAAAGTTTCATTGCATACATCTTTTAGTTAAATAAGAAAACAATCCCCTAGATCAGGGGTCTCCAAACTTTCCAGCCTTAGGGCCATACTGATTACTCCAGTAAGTTCCGAGGGCCAAAACCATATTATCATTGTTGCCGGTGGTAAAAAGTGAAATAGTCCAAAATCTGTTCGCGGGCCGAATGTGGCCCTCGGGCCGTAGTTTGGAGACCCCTGCCCTAGATTGTCAATGATGTTGCCAATCTTTCTGGGGAATTGTTGTAAACAATAGGTTTTCAGGATATATAATTTCTTTTTTTATTGAGAATCGAAATATCTAATATATTTGTTCTTAGCGTCTTCTCGAAAAAAATTTTTAATATCAAAGTGTAACTCGTGTGATTATTTGTATTAACGACCGATAGAGAAATTCTCAGAGAAACATCTGGAGTGGTTGTGGGGTGGGATACAATATACGAATGAGCTCATGCCCCTATTAATTCAGCTGTTATAAGCGCAGCGCACATAGAACATTATGTAGGCAGTCCGTTAGCTCGCTATTGCCCAGTAACTTTTGAAACACTTGTGTCGTGCTAGTCCATAGTCTCTAGTTTCCAGCAATAGTCTGAGTTGTTTGATCGTCCTAAGTATTTTACACTTATACAACTACAAATGCAGCGTTGCATTGTGCATCGTTCGTTATATTTTATGTACTCGAGAGCGTTTTACAACACCTGCTTAGCGCGTGTGTACGTATAGAAATTTCTGATTATTATTTAATCGAGTGAATCATTTCACAACGAAGACACATGTTTTCTTTTATGTTCGTTCTATGGCTTTATTCAACAACCAAGATTACGTATCGCGATTTGTACTCAAACGATATAATTTCCTTCGTGCTCATAATCTTAACGTCGGATCTCAATATCTGCATAATTTATATAAATCGTAATACTCGAAATATATTATGGGAAAACTCAAAGTTGATTTCGAACAAGTAGAGTCTTACATGAATATTCATGTATGTCGATTTTATCATGTGCTGTTAAGAACGATGCGAAACACTTTTAGAAACTCATGTAATCGGCAATGGGAACATTATTCCAATTTATTCAGAGCCGATTAATATTTAAGACAAAAGCAAATTCGGTTTTACTTCGTCTATCTACTTGATAGTGTAACTGAATTATCCTTTCTTTTCTCAAATATCAATCGTTTCTGAAATCAGTGATCGGTAAGAGAAACATTGATCCAATTAACTCAGAGCTGATTAATAATTAAGAGAAAAGCAAATTTGGTTTCACTTCGTTTATCTACTCGACAGTGAAACTGAATTTCTCTTTTTGATCTTAAACATGAATCGTCTGTGAATAGATTGGACTAAAATATGAATTACTGATTACGATTTTTGAATGTGTGCAACATTGTTTTAAGGCGAGACGAAAGACTCATCCTATGGTACCAGTGTGTGACAGAGACAGCACCATAGAGATCGCGAGAGTGTGTGAGAGAGAGAGAGAGAGAGAGCATACTATTTGTCCGCGTGGTACATCCTGGGGTGAGTCTTTCGCATCCCCTTCAGAAGATACGAAGCCTTGGTTTGTATGAGAAATTGTAATACAAATGTCTTGGCTACGATGATCTTTCGGATAAAAGAGGTGAAAAGTGAACTGCGTCTCACACTTCTACAGTTAACCGTGTTCTTCTTTTATTCGAAAGATCAATGGTAGCGAAGAAATTCGCGATGGCAACATTTTTCTATCTCTCGCAGTTTCTATTTTTATTTTATATGTTCTATTTATATTTATTATATTGATATTTATGATAAAAAGAGATAAATCGATGAACAATTTTATTTTAAAAATCCTTTCGCATTACAAAGTGTTTGTCAGATATTTCTGTGATAAGAATTGAAAGATATATATATTTTTTTCTTATAGTTATCTTGCGGCAGCTATACATTCGTTTCATATCGAGTACTCGATTGCGGTTCTTGTGCAGCGACGAGTTTGGCGTCCAACCGTGTTACCGGTGAAGAAGTTGCCGATCCCAAGCAACAGCTTACAATGAGATTGAAAAAATTGTTTCAGGATGTCGAAGTACAGTCAAAGTCAGTGTCAGCGAGAAACTTTGTTGATTGTAACAACATACTGGCGAGGGATATTTATTAATAACAAAATATGAATTTTCAGAGCGCACATGAAAGAGAAATTTTTGGCTGATCTCCGGAAAGCGCGTGAAATGTATTCGGGCGAGGAATTGGCTAAAGTTCTAAACAATATGCGAAAACGCTTGGATGACCCAAACGTATTGTCGGGCGAGGTAGTTCTCAATGTATTGATTTCGTTTCGGGAAATACAGGTATGTCAATGGTGATAAGGATAATTATTTAATTAAAATTACGTTAGAGATTGAATTTAATAATTGTTTTATGTATCAATTGTTAGGGCTACGATGCAATGGTTCAGTTGGTCGATGACTTACGAACGATTCCTAATCACAAAAATTACATAAATACTCCAGCAATCCGGTATCTGTACGGATTTGCCTTGAGTCGTCGAAACAAAGAAGGCGATCGTGAACGAGCGGTTAGTGTTATTAAAAAAGCATTGGAGAAAAAGGAGAATCATGTTCCTGATATGCTATGCCTGTGTGGGAGAATTTACAAGGACCAATTTGTAGAAAGTCGTCACACGGATCAAGAGAGTTTGAAGAATGCGATTCATTGGTACCGGAAGGGCTTCGATGTACGATTTTAAATATTTTTAAAGGGAGATGGAGGGATAGGATCCACCGATGTCAGTAAAGAAACATCAAAAAAAGTATTTTTAATCTATAAATAAAAATTATATCAAATATTCCATGCTATTGATTGTTCGTAACGGTGTGCTAGTCGTGTAAAAAGATTCCCAAATGATAAAAATGTTATTTCTTTTTTAGAAATTATCAGAACACCATTACGAACTATTAGTCGTATGGCGAAGAAAATTGAAAAGTATTTCTTATTGAAATCGGTGCCCCCCCCCCCATCCCAATTAAGTTACATCCAGGTATATAAATACTTTATCCTTATTTTTAATTTAATAATTAAAATCTTAGGTACAGCCAAATGAATATGCGGGCGTAAATCTTGCGACACTACTAGTTATAGCTGGAAACGAATTTTCTAAAAGCGAAGAGCTACAGCACATAGGAATGGTTCTGAACAATCTCATTGGAAAGAAGGGCAGTTTATCCAGTCTCAAGGACTATTGGGATGTCGCTACTTTCTTCGAGATAAGCGTTCTCGCCGAAGATTACTCGAAAGCGATTCAAGCTGCTGAATGCATGTTCAAGTTGAAACCACCGAATTGGTAAATAAATGAAATTTCAGAGATTGGCGATTCGTTAGACGTCGAAAAATATGTGTTGAGATGATAATTAAGGGTAGACGAGTTCCTTCTCTCTCTCGCTACTTCGTGATACCGTAGACGCCAATTCGGTCTTCCCAGAACGTTGCTCTCCGTCTAATAATTCTGCAGAGCGACGTTTTCATCTTTTATTCTTCAGATTAACCGTGGCGGAAAAATTTAGGATTGCGAGATTAGTTCCGTGTCTCTTGCACACATAGATGTTCCACCATAATCTTAAGGGGAGGCGAAACATACTGAGTTCGCAACAAACCGTGACGTGCAACTTTTTTCTCTTTTGCAAAGGTTTTTCTTTCATCGCGAAGCACTTAAATTCCGATTAACTAAAACTTTAGTTTGGGAATGTATGCGTAAAGGATCCTTAATTCCCATAAATAATGATTATTGAAAAATTAATTTCACGAAATAACTTGTTCGATTTGTCTTTTTAATTCGATGATATTTAACAAATTTCTATAAATGAAATTTTATCAAATACGACTAATGAATTTTCGAGAGAATTAAGATGGCGATTTAGTAATTTACGTAATATTAAACTAAGAAAAAAAAAAATGTTTCAGGTACCTCAAGTCAACGATTGGCAATATATCGCTAATCGACAGATTTCGCAAAAAGAACGAAGAAGGTGAGGAATCTCCGGAGGAGCAAGTGTTCAGTTTCTGGATGGACTACTTCGTCGAGGCAACTAAAACCGAAGTCGGGGACAGTATACGGTTTCCAGTAAGTTGAAAATCCGGAATCGTTATACGGAGGATTCGTTAATCCAAACAAAAAAAAAAGAAAGAAAGTGGAAGCCTAACTAAAAACGCTTACATCATTGCCTTTTCAATCCAGCTTACTGTACGCTTTGGAGCAAAGTAAGAATTTGAAAAAATGCTCCCTATTTAGGGTTGTGGTTGTTATCCTAGCTGAATATCGCACTGTAGAGTAGAAAAAAAAATCATAATTATACAAACAGAAACAAAACACTCGAAACATTTCTTTCAGCTTCTCGTGCTGGAACCAACGAAGATCTTGATGCCGAGTTATGTGAATGTCAATCTCGGTGCTGAAGAAAAATCGATACAAATATGGAATTTGTGTCTCGATAATATGAAGAGCAATTGTAAACAAGTTCACGACTGGCTCTTTACTGCTAACATGATTCGTAGCGTCAGTCTCTACAAACGTGACGAAAGATGTTTGTTTCTTTATGTTCATCAAAACTCCGATGACTTTCAAATGTATTTTCCGTCCATCCAATGTAGACAGAGATTTTACGATCTTGTATTGGAAATGACTGCGGATCAAGAAGGCATGGTCGCTGATCTTGATGCTTATATGACGGATGATCGAATGAAAGTAAGAGTTTAAGTTTGTCATTGATACTTATATTATAATGATAATAATAAGGAGAAAAAAGATTCGTTGTTGCAACCAATTGCGTGGCCAAAGACGTACGAAGCGATTATTTTGGTTGTGCCAACGAATTAGCTGACGACTGGTTAAGGATGCTTTAGTTACACATTACCAATAAAAAAGTTTTATTCGATCATAATTTGAATACTGCGCTTAGAGAAAAATCTTTTAAAAATCAACCTTTTGCTCTACGATTCTGAGTAAACTTAGACAATTTGTCTAAATTCTACGACTCTTTCTGATATATATGTTATATAGCATCATTTTTAAAGATTTTTCTTTTAAGATGATGTGGAACATTTATGATTGCAAAAAAGATAGAACTAATCTTGCGATCCTGAATTTCTTCGCCACGCTTGATCTGTCCGGCAAGAATGTCGCCCTGCATAATTGTTAGGCGGAGCGTAACGATCTCGGCTTTTATTCGACAGATCAACCGCGCCAAACTCAGATTACAGTTTTTATTACCGACCGAGTAGTTCTACGTTACTATAACGCGACGTGTTCCAATTCTGATCGAATTACACTTTCGGCTGAGAATGTCCTTAAGCATTCTTAATTGATTGGCAATCAACTAGTTTGTGTTGCAATCAATTAATTTGTTGACTCAACCAAATTAATCGCTTGTCATTGCAATCAATTTATCTACAGCTTCTATAAAAAATCTCTTTTATTTAATTATTTAATTATTTTTCCAGTTCGAGTATGAGCTGGATGATCAGAATAAACGTATAGTCTTGGGAAAAGGCACGTACGGTATCGTCTACGCAGCCCGAGATCTGAATACTCAAGTCAGAATAGCTGTGAAAGAAATTCGCGAGCGTAATTTAGGTGACGTTCAACCATTGCATGAGGAAATAAAGCTACACAGTCAACTCCGACACAGAAATATTGTACAATATTTGGGTTCAGTCAGCGAGGGTGGATATTTCAAGATTTTCATGGAACAAGTACCCGGAGGTAACTGCTTTCATAAATCCAGTTGACAAAATTTAATCTTTAGATTATTACTTCATTTTTTATTCTTTTAATATTATTTTCTCTATCTTTCAAATTCAGGTAGTTTATCTGCATTGCTTAGATCAAAATGGGGTCCGTTAAAGGAAAATGAGTCAACGATATCTTATTATACGAAACAGATATTAGAAGGACTGAAGTATCTTCATGATCAGAAGATTGTTCATCGAGATATAAAGGGTAAGAGTGATTATTGAAAGTCGAGCTGATAGTGCACGTTATATGGTAATCTGGCCACACGGACGAATTCTCACGTACAAATATTGCGTCTCAAGAACGTTAATTTGTTTAATTAATTAATTTTTTTAAGAAATTTCTAATAATTTTGAAATCTTTATTTTTAGCAATGATTGAAAAATCTCCAATATCGGATATAATTTCGTGAAAAGATTATATATTAAACATAATAAGTTCCAGGTTCATTAAGCGAATAGTTTTACAAACGCAGCTTTTAAAAATTCTTAATAAAACAAATTTCAAAATCGTTAGAAATTAAAAAAAAAATCACATTTATTTGGAAAAATCAACAAATACATTTTGTAAGTATACATTATTCTGAATGTTCGTTAAACATAACAAATGTTTGGTATCATCATTATTCAAAATCAATGCTCGTAGTATCTTTAATTCTATTGATTTTTAAAAGATTTTTCTCTTATCGCTAAGTTCTTCATTTCTAATCGATTCTCATTTTTGGCTGGAAACGTATACGTCAAGCATCCTTAATGTAAATATATTTATTGATTAATCTACGTGAAAAGTATGATTATTGTATTATTACTTTTAGGGGATAACGTTTTGGTAAATACGTACAGTGGAGTTGTCAAGATATCGGACTTTGGAATGTCAAAGCGACTGGCTGGTTTGTGCCCGAGTACCGAGACATTTACGGGAACATTGCAATATATGGCACCGGAAGTCATAGACAAGGGTCAGCGTGGATACGGCGCGCCAGTGAGTTTTTCAATATATATATATATCTTTTTTAAAGCTGTTCTAGAAAATCTTTTCTCAAAGTCTCGGTGCAAAAGTTGTTCAAAATTGTTGTCTGTCCTTCATCACTGTTTCCTTTTACCTTGAGAAGAGGTCTCTAGGTATTTTCGATATCACAGGCGCTTACCTCTGGCATATTTACATTTTGGTGATTTCTTTTTACCTGTGAATAGTAAAAAGTAACACTTGACAATAATTTGATGGCTGTGAGGAGATCGCAGACAAGAAAACGCCTATAGCATTCGTCACACAGGCTTCAGGTTTTTTCTGTACACTTATACTATCGTGAGGAAAGAAATCATAGAGCTGTTTTTCGTTATGATTAAAAGAATAATTAATATGAATTACGTTGACGACAAAATTATTACAAAGATCTTTAAAAATTATAATTTTTTAGCAGTCAAACTGGTATACACAATATTTAAACAAAAGCTTATAAAGTAGGACCTTGCACATTGCTTGCTCAATATTTTCCATCTTGCCTAAATCTTATAATAAGAGGAAGACAAAATCGATTAACATGAATGTACCTGGAAACAAACATGTCCACTTACTTTGTTTGTTTGAATACATGCCTGGCAATTGTCCAACGTTTAACTACGTTTTACAAACAGTCGCCAAAATGTATATCAACTGTCTTCGCTTGGCTGAGATTCGCTGAAAGTAATAATAAATGTATTTTCTCGACAGGCGGACATCTGGTCTTTAGGATGTACTATAGTCGAAATGGCGACCGGTAAACCACCTTTTATAGAACTTGGTTCCCCTCAAGCTGCTGTTTTCAAAGTTGGTTATTACAAGATTCATCCTGAAATTCCATCGGAATTGTCCGAACGAGCAAAGAGTTTTATATTACGTTGTTTCGAACCGGATCCTGATGTCAGATCGTCGGCGGCTGAACTGTTGGAAGATCCCTTTCTCACAGAGTCAGTATTCGCATATTCTTACAGGTTCAATGACAAGATATTTATACGAAAAAAATATGAAACGATTTAAACGTAAAACGTACGAAAAATGATTCGCACAAGTTCCCGTCTCGAAACAGGGAGAACTTTACAGGCAAAACTCTATTATTTACAAATCAACTCATTTCGTATTAATATTTTTGAGTGTTATCCATTCGTAAGAATTAAATGTTTATTATTGTGCATATCATTTAGAAAAAAGAAAAGTTCGAGACTCGCTGCGCCACCAGATTTTAGTCGAAGCATATCAGTTCCGGCCGACAGGTTAGAGCGTCTTGGGAAATTTGATAAAACGAACAACAATCACATCGTCACATCTGCAACTGCTATGCAGACATCTCAGTCGGACGACAGGTAATTAGTATTAAGCTTGAAAAAATCTTCAATATCATAAAGAAACAAAAGTTCCAATAAGCGTCAAACGTTTCGACCTTTCATTCACAGTTAAAAAAAACACATGGTGCATAGCTCCATATTTTAAAAAATAATAATAAATTCTTATTACCGCGATTACTAATCGTCGCAATAGTTAATCAGATAATTTAAATGCTTTTCATTTATTCGCTGCTTACCAAGGGAAGTCCGATCACTGTCCGATCGATCTAGCAATGAATTTGCGCTTGGGAAGTTCGATGAGGTAACTGAAATATACATCAGTGAAAGCACAGACTACAGGCTACGGAAGAGTCTGTGATTTTATATTTTTTATACGGTGACTTCTCTGGATATCGTCAATTACAAATGATCAATTTTGTTACTTTATCTGACGAACTTTCCGAATTTATAGAATTTTTTTAAGGTGATTTAAGACACCGACCAGAAGCAATCACACACGATCAGTCCGAGTCGTCAAAGACTTTTAGTATCACTCACGCGGTTAATCGGAGAGTATTTCTTATATTACAGATTTTGTAAGCTCATAATCTTTTTAATCTATTTCATTGATCGACTGTTTTATTATTTCAAGTGGAAAAAATCATTTACAGTAAGTCATGTTAAAAAAAAAAAAATTAACAGAAACGAACTGAGTAAAAAAGAATCGTTATTGAAAAAAAAAAATGCAAGATATATCTATACGATCTATACAGATCCCTGTAGATCTCAAAGAGCTTTATAAATATTAAAAGTATTTCAAGAGTTATCCCGATAACAGCTTAGATAGCATAAAATGTACGGCATGAACTTTCTCAATTATTATAAATATTTCGAGTAACAGCCAATTCACATTCCTTGAACCTATTAATGTGATGTGATACACCCGTTGATCCGCCGTGAGTGCGTGAGAGATACCGCCTTTGGTGATTGCGATGGCGAGAGAGAGTGAGAGGGGGGGGGGGGATATATCACGTCGTCTTAATTCCACAGGACATGGTTGGCTTTCGCCCGAAATATCATCCATCTCTGATGGAGTTGTAATCGCAAATTAAATAAACTTCGCTCGCGTATCCGTCGAGGATAGACGATAGAAATAATCCTGTTGATATGCAGTAACCATTGTCAATAAATCGCTTATTTCGTGGGACAGTCGACGCACTTCCGTTGTTAAATATAATCGCTTGGATTGGTATGATTCGGTTCTACATCGTACGTCTTGGCACAATAAAAACTTAACACAGAATGTGTACACCGCCCAACTGTACACTTCACAAGCCTACACCGTACGAATGGAGACAATAAAAATCGTACACAGAATGTGTCCACCGCGCAACTGTACACGAATTATCTGTACACTCCAGAAGCCTTACACGGCGCAACCGTACACGAATTAGCTGTAAATCTCACGGTCTGAATCGACACAATATCTCATACAGTACAACTCAACACAATAAAAACTGTACACAGAATATGTACACCGCGTAACTGTACACGAGTTAGCTATACATCCGACGGCCTTACACCGCACGACCAAAACTGTACGCCGCGTAACCCTACACGAAAAATAACTACATGAATTACTCGCAGGCATTCATGTTTCACGTCGTCTTAATGAAACTTATGACCTTAATCTTAAACCCCCGGAAATAAACTTATTTTCACAGCTCGTTGAACACGCAAGTAGATATTACTGCTCCGTTAGCAAACGTCATTACAATGAGTAACGTGATCAACGCGTGCTGACGGTTTTTAAAAACACATCTCGCTACCTTGCGACATTAGCTACAAGCTTGGACAGCTTCGACTGCCCGATAGACCGAATAGGTATACAGTTTTTTCTTGTAGAATTTATCTTGTGTTCAGTTGATATGTTTATAGTTTTTCTTGTGTAGGGCTATAACGTGTACAATCATTTTTGTGTACAAACACGCTATGTACATTTTTTTAGGTTCCTCAGGTCGTACGTTAAGTATACAACTATAATTCGTGCGTATGTAGTTTCGTTCACAGTTGCACGGTGTACAGATTTGATGTAGAGTTTTGTATTGTATTAGGTCGTACGGTGTAGGACCGGATCATACCCTTTTGGATCTTGCTCGCGTTCCGTATTGGTGAATATATTTGCTATATTATTGTAGATACTTGCTATATGAAACTTAACGTTACTATAGTTTTGAGTTCTGCTAGCAATATAGTATTACGTTATTACGTTGCAACATAATTTATTGCATCAGTATATTTGGGTTCCAATAAAACTGGTGTAAAGAGCACACGTATACGAAGTATCGACTATTCGAATGAACATTAATTTGCAACAGAATAAAATGTATCATCTTCGTTACGTTCGTTAGCGATCAGTAGTTTAGTCTCATCATCATAAATTCATCGCTGGCAATTATTTATATTAATTGTATAACGCTAAAAGTGTGGTGTGTAGCGGAGCGCTGACGAAATCGAGTCCGTTAAGAGAGCGCAGTCCGGCCCATCTTCTGTCACCCATCAGTATGCCTACTGTCTCTTTATCTTTCAACAGGTATAGTAGTTATTTAACATACACCTGGTATACACGTTGCTTTTTACGGTAGAACAGTTTTATAAAATGGAAACAAAATGGTACAACACTTAATGTTTATGCTAATCATAATCATTCATTGGAGTTAATGCGGAATAATAAAATATTGGTGTTTTTTTTTTGTACGTGACCATTCACGGCTTTGGAAAGTTCAGCTTTTGTTTTTATTTACGAAAATTCATTTATGAAAATATTTTATATTTTAATAGTAAATTGCATTCTGACACGCATAGCTACTTACACTTTTTATAATTTGTTATATTTGATTCTGGGGATTTAAAAAAATGATTGCAACATGTTTGTCAACGTTCAGTCGAATGAAATTATTGAAACGATTTTTTTAAACGTTAAAACAAATAAATAAAATACGTTTTTTAAAACTTAAATCAGTAGGTTCTTACGTTAATATTCGAAAATTAGTTATTTAAATAAATAAAAATGAAGGTGAATTTTAGAAAGTTACAATGGTTATCGATCCCTTGAATCGCTATTGCACGTGAATTTATTTAAAAAATAATCATTTGTGATAGCCTCGTCGGTTAGTTATAATTTGTTTATAAGATATATCGACTGTTAATAAAAATAAACTTAACAAGTTATCGGAAAATGAATGAAATCGTAATGTAAGTTAACAGAAATTCTCTCTTTTTTTCGTCATAGTGCGATCGGCAGTACACCATCGATCGAGACAAGCGAGACCGATACCGCGGGTGCTTCTATGACTCGAAGAAGTTCCTCGGGTGGTTTGTTATCTCCTGAAGTAGAATTGGCTGGTAAGATAATCAAATTTGTAAACTAAAAATTCAATAAGTTTGGTTAAATGATGTAATTTAATCAATGCAGGTCAATCCGGACAAAAGTCTGGAGAAGATCAAGAAGGCTTTTACTTGTTGAAAAAAGATAGTCAACGTCGAATGACACTCACGAGAGTTTTGAGCCAAGACGAGACGACAATTTGCGAAGTTTGGATGCGCAATATACATCAGGATGTTGGACAAACAGTTCTACGAATGGTAAAAACAACTTTTATACAAAGAATTCGAAATATTAAAACGAATAACTCTCAAGAATATTTCTATCACAAAGACGTTTTATGTATCTCAATTTTTACAGAGTCATTTGGAATTGTTGATGCGAGGTCTGCGTGATTATATTTCTGATCAGAATCAAGAAGTCATTATAACTGCGATAAGAACGCTCAAGGAAGAATTGGATTTTGATTCAACGGCAATAAATCATTTGCATCTTGCAATTTACCTTTTCCAAACAGCAGTGAACGAAGTACTCAGAATGCACAGTATAAAACCACATTGGATGTTTGCACTGGATAATCTAGTCAGAAATGCTGTACAGGCTGCTATCACAGTCCTATCGCCTGGTGAGTACAAACGTTTGGTTCATTGACCGAGGTGCCAATTTGCTGCAGCTTAAGGCATTATTATGATATAAATGCATAGATCATAAACATGTTAGATTCAGGTAGTCGATTTACGTGCTACTTGAGTATAGAATACGTCCAAAATGTCACTAAAAATGTATGAAAGTCTAACATTGAAAGAAAACAATGCATCCGGCAACTAGTAGAATGGGAAAAATAGGAATTTTTCGTCCATGCGATTATATTTATAGTCAACTACCGTTACTTTGTATTATTATACAAATAGTCGATGCAAACTAAAAAGAAAAAAAAGCTCGTTCGTATGGACTAATAATTAATAATTGTCACTTAATAGTTGCCAGAACTATTTGAATTTCTCTTAATGGATTTTATAAATCAGCTTAATAATAAATTTGTACAGTGATGGTCACATTAAGAGCTAAACACTTCGACGAGGTTGTTTAAAACCCACGAATCATAGCTTTCGGTAATAGAGCGATAAGCTATAGTGGCGCCTAGAGCGTCGCTAAAGATGAATAGACAGACCAAAGCTCGTCCACACTGTATGTATCAACTGAATAGAGTGTCAAAATTATTTACAAAAATGAAATAACTTTTCGAATCGATTGATCCATCGTTTTCTGCATTAATTATCCATTCTCTTGCGTCGTACGTCGACATTTCAAATGAAAATATTCGGTAAACCACCGACGCAGTATTAATTTTGATCGTTTTTGAGTCAAAATTTGTAGGTGAAATGATCGGTAAAGAACCAAAAATGTTATTATCAACGCAATTCTTCAGGCGTAATGATAAATATTCCAGAGATTCGACAGTTTGTCTAATTCCAGACGGAATAAGACCAGCATCTTACCCATCTTACCTACCTTAAGATGTTATTTTAAGGCTGAACAGCGGAAGCGATTTCGGTGAAAACGAAAATACAAATAAAATAGAAACAGCTTTCACGATTGCAAAGCTGTCAACGTAAAAAAAATATATATCGATATTCTTTCCGATATTAAAAACGCTGAGCGTCTATCGATAGTTTTTTAAAACGACGATAGTAATTTTTTTCGCATTGCGTAAGCACCGAGATACGTGCTGTGTGAATCAAGTTGTACCACATGTGGAGATTAAGAATCTTAACGTGTCAACGCTAAAAATATCTCGAGAGAAACCTCTTCACTGACAATAAGGGACTGGTAAGAGCCCGCGAACGCGCGAACGCATATGATTTCTCAGTAACCAGGTTGTTATATGGTCTTTCGTTTCGTTAAAGTGGTAGTCATACTCGGTGACCATAACTGTTTACACAATATTAAGTAAAAAGTAATTTTCTTTTCGTAAATAAAATGAATTTAATGAAATGTTCGGCAAGTCTATTTACGCTTACACTGTGCATTGGTGTCTTTACAGAACTGGGAGCGAATTTGCTTGGCCAGGAAAGAGTCCAGACTGGAGCTGAAGGACCGGAAGAAGGATCAACCTCCGGTGTCTCTACCGTGAACTCCATAAAATCACAGAAAACTGTGGATTCTATCGACAATAAATATTGGCGAGAGTACAGAGATCAGATGGGTGTATTGAAAGTTGAGAATATGAGACTCCTGCAGGAGCTACTTGAATGTCAGAAATCGTATCAGACAATGTTGCATCAAGCTCTTGAGGAACAGAAAGCACAAATAGGTAGTTTGACGGAATTATGCGAAAGTATCAACAGGAGGTTTACGAGACAGGAATCTGGGTGAGTTAATGATAAATAATAAATAGTAAACAAAGATGGAAAGTAGGACCTTGCACGTTGCATCCTCATTTCTATTGGTTCATCGTCCACACAGCCTCTTCTGTGAGAAAGCCCGCTGATACATTTTTGCTTTCTTTTGGATGCTTTATGAAAACGAAGCTTCTTCTAAGCAGAAGCAATAATTGCATTACAATCTTGATACATTGATTGCTAGACTGATATCGAAATTATTACAGATATCATTCGTCCATCAACGGACGTAATACAGCTTCACCACAGCCACCCCTTGTTCCTCAAATCAATATAACAGATCATAATATACCGTCAAAAACTGACTGCAGACTCGTCAAATGGCTCGAAGGACTTGGGATTGACGAGGCTTCTATTGAAAGGGTAAGGTCACTGAGATTACTTTTACAGAAACAGTTTCTCTGGTAGTTAGACACTTTTTTTCATAGAAATAAATCAGTTATTTAAAATAAATAAAATCTAGTACATCATTGAGATATTGTTAAGCACTTAATAAATATATTGTTAATTTCATTAATTTAACATGTGTTACAACGAATTGTTTAAAAATAGAAATTTCTTTATTCGTATTTAAATACGAACAACGTGTCAACGTTTCCCTCCTTCTTACTGTAATAACATAGAATGTAATAATTTGTTTCTAACAGTTTGTATACGAGGAATACACCCTAGAAGACGTATTGTTTCATGTTTCTCGTGATGATTTGCGACGGCTCAATTTACGGTGAGAATATAACATTCACGATATATTAATAGTACGACGAACCATGTTCTTCCATCCATTTCTTTGTTATTTTGAATAACACGATGTATTTATGCCACGATATTTATAACGATGCGCTTGTAATTTTTTTACAGGGGTGGAGTGGAACTCAGGATATGGATGGCTGTAACACTTCACCGCAAAGACAATGATCCGTAAATGCTACATATCATCATTTTGTACAGAATGTTAAGTTATCGATAAGATACGTTGTTGCTAAACGGCGATGGGCAAAATCGAATTTTCAAACTAATTGAAAAAGTTAAAATGATTAAATAAAGAAAACTAATTAAAAAAATTTATTTAAAGAGAGGTAAAATATTTATGAGTGTGAGAATATAACTAAATGACGCTCACGGTGAGAAAAAAATATTGAGAAATATGCTTCACGTTGTTTTGGGGGGAGGGGGAGGGGGCGTTTACCGATTACATTCAAAAGTTGTTTTATTTTGTTTTTATCGATAAGGAAATTGTATCAAAACTTCCTCACGCGTATAAAAAATTGTAAATTTTAACTATTTTGAAAAAAAAATATTTTTATGTAGAAAAAAATGGAACTTCCACATTTTTTTGTTATATTAAGATTTGGGAACTTTTCGCACTGCTACAAACAATCAATCGTGAGGGATTTTAGATAGAATTTTTTTTTTACCGATAAAATAGCAATATGTAACTTTTTTTTTTACTAAAATCGGTTGACTAACTAATTGCAATTTCATCGAGCATTGAAGAACTTGAATTCTAAATTGAATAATGAACTTTTCGGAAATAAATTTACTATAATTAAATAATCGTAAATAATTTTTAAAAATAAATATCATTTTTTTTTTTAATTAGAAAAATTGATAGTGTCCACGTTTGTTACTAAATATAGTCGAGCGGTTCTCTGTATTCCTTCGAATATATACGAATACACATGTATTCGTTAATGAATTGTTAATATTAGTCTCGAACTCGTTAAAATCTTGTCGAAAGCACAAATAATGTTTCTCAGTGCCTTGCAAATTCTATACAAATAAGCACGTATTCATCTACCTGATTGCAACGGTTCGTTGTATCCTCGCGATATTTTTGATCGTTATACAAAAAAAAAAAAAAAGAAACACGTACGTACGTAACAAATAAGTTTAAATGTGCGATAATAGTTTTGTCTTCCTATTGCATAATTGCTATATCGTCGCGAGTATTTAAACTTACGACGATAATGTAAATAGCACGCTTTTCGTTAGAAATATATTTTTAAAATTAATATACCGATATATATATATATATATATATATATATATATATTTCTGTTAATTTTGGTTGTTTAGTTTTAATCGATTAAACGATTGAGCAAATCGTCACTTTATCGTTGTAGCAATAATGAAGAAAATCGATAATTATGTTTATTTAGCGTGTGACCAATCGACTGATCCAGTGCAGAATTATTTTTTTAGAAGTTTTCAAATCGCTTTTAATTCACATAATTTCATTATTATTACTTTAATACTACGTTATTGTCGGTCAAGTTATTTGAGATTAAGTAAGCAAGTGTTTTGAGACTGCCACTATTTTTTTTTTTCGTACAATCTTTCCACTCACATTAACCCATTTACACACGAGTTGTTATTAATGACGCTGTTGTTGTTATGCGATAAATAAATACATAGTTTGTACTAAATAAATGTATCTGTTGGATTACCACTCCCTTCCCCCCGCCCCTCCATCTCAGTCGCTTCTCCTGTATTCTCACTTCGATCACGATGGATCATCGTCACGTCGAGCTCGTTAATTGAAATAGGGAATAATAATGTACCGGAAAATCATGATAGGTTGCTCAAGTACGTGATCGGTTTCGACACAGTTCTTTCGCGCTTTAGATAACCGCGAGGTCCCATAGAACCGACGTCATTGATATGGATAAGACGTGGCAATGGTCCGTTTTGACGGAGCGTTTAAGAGATAAGTCAAGCAGATTCGTGGCTCGTCGATCTTTCGTCGGTTCAAGTGTTACAGCCGACTTTTACGGTTCTTTCAGAACCCTCTTGCGCTCCCAGTTTTCCTTTGTTCGCTAGCGATCAATGGGTTTGATAGTGCCCGCGGCATTTCCCTGATCGAAAATCACCTCCGTTAATCCTTTGGACGTGATAGAAATGAGGGAAACGTGGATAAAATAATAAATAAATAAATAAAACTTTTGTCGAGTGTGCAGATCTCCGATAGAGGCGATTTAACGCTGATTTAAGGTCAGAAAGGGAGATAAAAGTGTATTCGGTAGTCATCGATGATAATTAACGTTAATCCAGCGAAGGACCACTTTTTTGGTATTTGCGCAGAATATCGTTTGAATGAAACATTGTTGAAGATTAATTAAACATCAGGCACCGTTTTAAATATTATCTTAGCTTGATTTGATGATTTCGAAGAGAACAATGGAACATCCCTCTTGAGAAAAATCACCGGATACGGTCATTGGTATTCGGAAAGCGTCGTCGGATAAACTCTCGGATTTTTGTACAACCCCCTCGACGTGGTGAAATCGTAAGAATTATTTATTCGATGTACAGCCTCCAGCCACGTACAATATTTTGTATTACTTTATTTTTCTGCTAAAATAATTAAATTATTTAAGAAGCGTCACTCTGGGATGATAGCATCAATGATTTGATCTCATTGACTTATTGTTTATTAAACGAGCATCAGGCAAAGAGCTGCTAAGTTGAACCACGACATGTTCGTACAACAGATCTGACTGTCTAACACGTTTGCAGAGTTTGTTAAAATTATGCCAGTTAAAAGTACTTCCAAGTTCTCTAGTTTACGGTCATCGATCAACTATCGACCGATCAAGTAGAGGAAAATACGCTATCGACGATCCCCACTTTGTCTACTTTTTCACTTATTACTTTAACGTGATAAAAATTTTACGCAATACGTTTTTGTGATAGCTCAGGTATTTGGGTAGAAAAACTTTATCAATACTACGCATACTACTTTGGCATTTATTTTTCGTCTCCGCTTTGTTTTGGCTAAACGATAATGCGCCGCTTGTCAATCACAGGTCATAAGTTTAGTTAAAAAAAAATTGAACGTAACTTTGAAAAACCTCGGTAATATCGAGAAAATTGTATTTTTATTATTCGCATCGTGGATCAGTCGATTCAAGCTTACGATCTTAAATCATTTCTTGATTCCTTAAATTTGTTCCTTTGGAGAATTAAAAATGATTTTTTATTTATATTTTCTCCTGCACATTTTGCATTCTTGAAACAAAAATCGGATTTTGAGCATTAATTCAACGACGTGGTATGTTTTTCTGAGTTTCTTATATATTTTTTTATTATTGCTAAATTCGTATGTTTAAAATGTGTTTTGTAAGTTTATGATAGAGGCTCTCGTATGTACGGGAGATGAGGGCAAAACGGGGAAACTAAGGAAATATCGTGTTTAGTAAAAGTTTAATATACCTTGTCTACTTCTTTTCACTCATAATCGAGATATGTATTGTCCCGGATATCCTGTATTGTCCCGGATATCCTGTATTGTCCCGGATATCCTGTATTGCCCCGGTATCTCGTATATAAAATAACCAAAATCGAGTATACTTATAACATTTTGTTTGGCAAAGTGTTTAAAATTAATCGAAATCTAATTATAATTCCCGGTGAATATTATTTCGTTGTTTACCTCGAATGAAATGGAAAAGGGATTCGTAAGTAAAAGAAAACCGAAGAGATCTAACGAACAATTAACAACGCAAAAAGAAATGCGAATCGAAATAAAGATAAATGCGCGTACTCATCGTTTCGTCGTCACGACGAAAATATTGTCCAGGACCAAGCACATAACGCGTAAATCCACTCGTCGTTAAGGCGTTGCGAAACCTTTACGTTCTACCCATGAGTGCGAAAGAGACAAGCTAGTATGGTGCTCATGGTGGAGTAAAAGAGAAGCAGCACATCCGTGTAAGTATGGAGGTTTCGCTTCCCCTTAAGTGGGCATCTCTCTCGATTATATTAAGCGTATAATTTTTCCTATTGGCCACACTAGCCATCTTAACGAGTGTATATGCTACAAAAATGTATCCGTCATTAGAAGAACATATACTTTTATTATAATAAGATCGTAAATAAAACGTAATAGCTTCGCAGGGTCGCTGGATCATCAACCAATTTGCAATATTGCTGATAATATATATATATAACGAGTCCCCTCTTTTTATCTACAACTTTATGACTTCTTTTTATTATCGTTCGACGCTTTGTGCTGTTAGAAGGAACGACTATCAATCTGATGCTGCTGAATAAGGAGATAAACAGCATTTGTGAAGTACGTACGAAATTATCTTTCGTTGTCCCGTCGTGATGATGCGATTCGTGGTGTCGCTGTGAGCAATCCCTTTTGGTCGAGCGTCGATTTTCCACTTCATCTTCATTTGCATTCGATGCAATCGTTAGGAAAGAGCAACTTTTACGATATACGCTGAGGTGCGTATAAGTGGAAGTTTAGAAAAAGCAAGTTTTTCAAAGGTTGAAAGCATAGAAGCTTAAAAAGATCAACACTTGAGAGTTGTAACTATATTAAAATGTGTAATCATTATCTTTTTAACGGATCGATTATTTCTACAAAAAAAGAAGAAATCTATTCATCTAAAGCAAAGTGTAACTTTTAGTACAATTTGTTTATATTCAACAAAAGGTTACAAATTCTCTCTGAATGTTTCTTCTCTTGTCCTTCTTTTACATTAAGATGCTTCAATAGTTGAAAATTCATTTTTTTAAATTTCACTTATATTTTCTTTGATTATCGAATCAAACGCTGTGTAATATACTAAAAGGATTTGCAAGAGACACGTGATTTAACTAGTTTAACTGATCATTTTTGGCCTGCGAAGGGTTTGCGGGGAGAGGAGGTGGGGGCAAAACTGGTAAAAGTACTTTAAAGCTCACAATACGATACTCGCTGTCCACTCGCACATCATTTAATACAATAATGTCTCTTGATGTTTCGAGCGTCATCGACTGCAGTTGGTACAACGATGAACTCGCAAATTAAACAAATGTTTGTATTTATTTTATTGGATGTGTACAAAGTAGTTAATGAAAATGTTTAAATTTTTTATTCGATTATAAAGCGTTACGCTAGTTTACAAGTTTCGTCAATTTGACACAAACATTTTATAATTCTCACGTCTCGCATAAATCGCAAATTTACAGCGTAGGAGAATAAATGAACATTCGTTCAATGTGCAATGTTAGTATTTTTCGTATTTCTAGTGTTTTTTTACTGTGTTACATACCAATCTAACGCATCTACTTGTACAATCTACAATCTACTTGTTTATATTACACAATGTATGTCAATGCAATTATAATATCAAACGAGGCATTTAAAATACATTGTTAAAGTCGGATTGTTGATTTTGAGAAGAGCAATTCTTCGTTTACGTATTTTCATAAGGGCATTCATTAAATTGAACATTCTGGATAAGCTTAGAGGCTCTTCCTACCTTATGTATTATAAATCCCTTGGCTACGTCATAACTATCATTTCGAGGATGTTTGTCCCTGGTCAATATCTGTTCGTAAGTATCGCTGAAAAGTTATGGAATAACATGATATTGTACTAACTGTACAGATGATTATTAAAAAAACAAGCAACGACCGATAACCATTGATAACGCTCAAGCTAAAGGTAGTTGTGAAACGCGCGCATATCAACAAGAAGGAGAGAGCAATCCCGATTCGAAATCTGTACCTTCCGATTGCTTTAAACGCACCGTATTTCTTCCTTTGCGCATTCTGATTCCAACGTCGGTTTCGCCCTGCGTTCAACCTACGTGGTGTCGTCCGAAACGCCAGCCATTTAGCTGCACCGAATGCTAGAAGTCTAATTTCCGCCTATTCAGATTCGCTCGCGAGTCGTCGCGAGTGACCGACTCTCTTTCTTTTAATCTTTCTACAATAATGCAGGACGCGATTCTCATGCTTCATCAACATTCTTGAGCCCCTTTACGGTCCACCTTAATCCCCACTTTCCCTAACATCCATGCTTTCTACGTTAACTCTATCAAACTCTTTGATCAGTCTGTAAGAATATGTTGAACTGTTTACTTCGGGTATTCACTTAAATGTCAGTTCGGTATCTGAATTTGAATATTGTCGAATATTGCGAATTTTGTTGAATACCACGAATTTTGTTAATGGATCTTGGCCATAAACGTTGGCAACCGCAGAATATCTGTCTTCAGCATTGTAAGCAGTGAATCAATTATTATACGCGTGATAACTTAGAATTTGAGTTACAGATCTTGATCGAACAACATAATTAATAATAACAATTAACTAACTAAGTGTTAGAGCGTCGCGAGTTTGAGACGCAACAGTCAAAAAGTAAATGAAATCAATGTCGTCCGTAAGATCTAGTGGGTAGTTCGTCGTTTAATCGTTAAGTATAGTTAGGTACTTAATTAAACTTATGAATTTATGCGTCAACCTCGACCAAATTGTCTAAGATGGAACTTTTTGGCAAATCCCAACTCGGGGCGTGAGTCAGCGCCGCTTGGATTCTTGCGTTATCGATCTTTTGATAGAAAGTTTAATAAATCTTCACGACCGCGTATTTATTATTAATTGTTAGATACTTAAGTAGGTATTAATAGGTTCAATTCAGTAATCGTTAATTCTCGCAGTGTGGTTACGAACAAATCAAATCCCTGTGAACGATTTTCATTTCTTTGCAATATTATTAATATTAACCGTCTATCGAGCGATTGTCAATGATAATTTTTGTAAATAATTATTAAATTCCATATTGTTTCTACTGGATATTACGTGCATTCGATATACACGATCGTGATAAGGACAACGAAGAGTGTATTGCCGTCTTTATCGCCCTACGTAACCCTCCATAGACCCTGAACTTTTTTTTTCTTTCCTTTTGGGAGACAGATCAAGTTTTAATTTGTATTTTGTTCGAATCCGCGATTCCCTGCACTCTGACATATCCCGCTATAAATTATCGCAGGCATTTAAGGTGCAACGGCGAGACAGGTGTTTCGACTCGGGATTTATACGTTGCAAGTACTCTGGCGCATGTTCAGGGATTTATTAAAATGTAACATTTCATTGAAAATCTGTAAATAATGTTCGTGACTCACCTTGTGCCTTTTATGGAATCGAAAGTACAAATACGCACAACGGCCCACTTATACTTGTAATGAGTTGCTAAAATCGAGTAAACACCCTCAGTTTGTTCGATCTTATCAAAGTTATATCTAGCGGGATTAGAGGTATTATCCGCACGAGCATTCACCCCAATCGAATATTGATTTCCGTTTCTGCAGAAATACAAATAATTGTGTAAACAAATTATTGTTTTTTGCGAGAATTAAAGATTGATAAATTATTATTCTTACGCTATTAATATTCCGGATTCTTTCAAATATAAAGAATTTGACTCCACAGCGATTTCATACTTCCTACAAATTGTTGTTGGAAGTTTCGCACTGACAAATTCTTGCTCGTACCAAATTCCGTTGAACTTGAAAGATTTTTTTTACAGTTTTGAAATATGACAAATTATATGGATAAATTGGCAATTATTTGTAACAATTGAAATCTTTGAAAGGTTCAATGTCGGTGGAATAATATTAAAAATTATTATTTAATATATATTTAATATATAAAACAATTAATTTTTCGTAAACGTACCAAGTCCGGGAAAAAATTAGGATGTTCTTCCCCTCTCGAACAATAGTTGACTTGTGGCATGCCGAATATGTGAGTAAGCAAGGCATACAATACCGCGAGATTCATCACGATTAGTAAGGGATGTGCTACAATTTCACGTTATATTCAAGTATAATGCGTCGTAGATGTTTGTCAAACCGTCGCAAGTGTTACTAACGAGACGTTATTGAAAGAAGTACAAACTGAACTGATGCGATGCTTAGTGTGCTGGTTGTTCTTAAATACATCGATTCCCACTCGGCCGGTCTCGTGAAATGTGGTATCGACCGAATGACGAATCTAAAGCAGCGAAACCCACTCATGAGTATAATCTTGATGATAAATTATATGATCCTAACTATCTTTTTAATCGCGTAACTGATCGCAGCTGAATTAATACAAAAAGTTTATTCGAAACCGTTATTCGTGTTGTAGGATTGAAAGACGAGCATCTAATATTCAACATATCTAAAGCACGCAATGTAGATGATCTAACGAATGATCTTTCGTTTTTACTCAAGACAATGATGAAACTCACGTATCTTGTAAAGCATCGAAAACTAAAAGACACGTATTTTTTTATCGGCGGAAAAACATTTCTACCGGGTGAAATCGCCCCTCAAAGTTAGACATGTCAATAGGTGATTATGCAGTTTCGCCCAGAAGGCGTAAACCGATTTTAATGAAACAAAAACCAAAATACTACCCATTGAAGACAATAAAAATTCCACGTGAAGTTGAAGAAAAAAATTCATTTGCAGGGGTGAAACTGCATAATTACCCCTAACTTTGAAGGGCGATTTCACCCCTTAGAAATGTTTTTCCGGCGATAAAAAAAAAACGTGTCTTTTAGTTTTCGATGCTTTACAACATACGTGAGTTTCATCAAAATCGGAGGGGGACACCGAACTATCCTTCCTTGTAAGTGACGTTTGATTGGAATATGTAAGAATTAATCAACATCATGTACAATATTTAAAAAATAAAAGTCTTACCCAAAACCCTTTGTTTTATTTGAGATTATCTTGTTTAATTATAATAGTTTTTTCAATTTGCAGATATTGAATTTATTACAATAAATACTTTTCTATAATTATTATCCGATAAAAAATTAAGGAAACAAACTTTGACTGATAACTATTCATTTCAAATAATATATTAAACGATTCACGATTCTAACGAACATTCATCGACTACGTGAACTTGTCATAAAATCTGTCAGAAAGCGAATAGTAATGATTCCATTTGTATAAAGTGATTAAAACCCGAACAGATAGCGATGATATCATAAGGTAAAGCTCTATTTGAATCTTATCGTTCCGTGTCGGTGTCTATAAATTATTTTTACCAAGGTTATTAGAGCGTGAGAGAACAACTGTTCATTGTCATAGGTTAAACAAAAATTCGTCAAGAATAAAACGTAAAGTTAACAGAATTATGCTACGTGTTATACCGCATTCGCGCACGTGTTTAATAACAACTTTCTAAATGAGGTAAATGAATAATAAGTTTCCAAATGAGGTTAATGAATAATTATTAAATGAAAAGAACGTCTTCATAGATTCGTCATTGCATTTATCTGTTTATTCGGTTGATTTGATAAATTACAATTGATTTACATTCGCTGTAATTTAAGCAATTTATATACCGATGTGTTAAAAATACTTTAACAGTTGTGCATGTGGCTTCAATAATGAAATAAAAGTTATGACGTTATGTTTCGTAGTCTAAAGACTGCCAAATATAATATAAGATTGCGATAAAATCCTATTTGCTCTTTATCGCTGTTGGTATCAATTAGTTATAAAATTGTTCCATTTAGAGATGTAAAAATAATGTAAAATATATAGAAATATATGTTATTCTTAGTTTATCTTTATAACATTTGTACGTAATTCATTTCGCAGCGAAACCCACCAATGAGTATAATCTTGATGATAAATTATAAGATCCTAACTATCTTTTAAATCGCGTAACTGATCGCAGCTGAATTAATAATTAATTAATTAATTAATACAAAAAGTTTATCCGAAACCGTTATTCGTGTTGTAGGATTAAAAGACGAGCATCTAATATTCAACATATCTAAAGCACGCAATGTAGATGATCTAACGAATGATCTTTCGTTTTTACTCAAGACAATGATGAAACTCACGTATCTTGTAAAGCATCGAAAACTAAAAGACACGTATTTTTTTATCGGCGGAAAAACATTTCTACCGGGTGAAATCGCCCCTCAAAGTTAGACATGTCAATAGGTGATTATGCAGTTTCGCCCAGAAGGCGTAAACCGATTTTAATGAAACAAAAACCAAAATACTACTCATTGAAGACAATAAAAATTCCACGTGAAGTTGAAGAAAAAAATTCATTTGCAGGGGTGAAACTGCATAATTACCCCTAACTTTGAAGGGCGATTTCACCCCTTAGAAATGTTTTTCCGGCGATAAAAAAAAAACGTGTCTTTTAGTTTTCGATGCTTTACAACATACGTGAGTTTCATCAAAATCGGAGGGGGACACCGAACTATCCTTCCTTGTAAGTGACGTTTGATTGGAATATGTAAGAATTAATCAACATCATGTACAATATTTAAAAAATAAAAGTCTTACCCAAAACCCTTTGTTTTATTTGAGATTATCTTGTTTAATTATAATAGTTTTTTCAATTTGCAGATATTGAATTTATTACAATAAATACTTTTCTATAATTATTATCCGATAAAAAATTAAGGAAACAAACTTTGACTGATAACTATTCATTTCAAATAATATATTAAACGATTCACGATTCTAACGAACATTCATTGACTACGTGAACTTGTCATAAAATCTGTCAGAAAGCGAATAGCAATGATTCCATTTGTATAAAGTGATTAAAACCCGAACAGATGGCGATAATATCATAAGGTAAAGCTCTATTTGAATCTTATCGCTCCGTGTCGGTGTCTATAAATTATTTTTACCAAGGTTATTAGAGCGTGAGAGAACAACTGTTCATTGTCATAAGATTGCGATAAAATCCTATTTGCTCTTTATCGCTGTTGGTATCAATTAGTTATAAAATTGTTCCATTTAGAGATGTAAAAATAATGTAAAATATATAGAAATATATGTTATTCTTAGTTTATCTTTATAACATTTGTACGTAATTCATTTCGCTAAAGTTTGCGTTGTAAAATTGTGTTCGTACAATATTTTTCGACAATTTACCATTCAACAAGGATGTAAAGTGAAATCTCGTGTACCTCGTTTCCACATTATTTTCCATCTTTCACAAAGCTATTAGACAAAATAATGAGCGCACTTCTTTGAGTGCGCAGAGTGCACGTAATCTATACCGATTGATAGTTGTGTTCAGATATATCGGTGGATGATCAGTGATCCAACACTTTCCACAAAAGCACCAAAACAGAACACTTGGTCAGCATCGGATTCAGATATTCGTTAATATCGGATCGAAGCGGAATCAAGAGTCGAACTGGTTTCAACGATACAACATTGTTCCAAAGATGATTTTGACGAGGGCTGGTTCCATGCAGCTGGATGATTCCTGGTCAAGTACTCTGACAGCGCATTAAGTTTTGCGCATGATATGCGGAGAACCGAGTTGCGTAAATAAAAGAGGCCAACGCGTTTAATATTTTTTGCTATTTTTCGCTTGAGTTTCGTAGCCCGACATCTGCTGTTATCGCAGGCGTATTGAGCCAAAGAGAGCGTGGGCGGTGCGCCAAAAGACTCATTCTCTTTTCGTCGTCACGTCGAGCTTGTATACCTCTATCATCAGCAATTTTAGTGACAGTTTGTGAGGCTGCTGGTTTCTCCGGAGTACAAGCCGGGACTGCAGAGCCCTTCAACGACGTGGCAATGGCCTCTTTCGACGCATAGGTTGACTTATGATTGGCTCACTCACCTCCTTCTGACTCTTTTGCAAATATAAATGTTAATGCCCCTTTGTTATCCATCTCCGAATACATTAAACAGGAGAGGCCAGAGTCCCCCGCGCGTTTCTGTCTTCGCTCCTGTGCCAATTGCCGATATGTAAAAAGGAACGACGAAGGGTAGGTTGTACCACGATGCTTCTGATATTTCATTGATTTGATTTTTCGTTGGTTTTCTCAAGGGGCTCTTACTTTATTATATACGCTCTCGCTTCGCTGAATGAATTATTGTCAGCTATGACAAGTCATGGCTGCTGGATGCCGCGGCTGTCAGCTTCAGAGGTCACAAATGGATCGACCGCAATGAAATGATCAAAGTATCCAATGAAATCTTATATCCTAATAGATTTCTAATTTTTTTTTACACTTGATTCTTTGTGTGGTTTCGCTTATTTAATAAATCATCCATTTTTCTAAATAAAATAATCGAGTTCTACAATTATTAGCAGATAAATTTACGATTACGACAAAAGTCCTATTGACAAGTAAGAGCGAAAAGTTAATACACACTGGCAATTTGCCTAAAGAGAACTTTCGTATGGAAGCGCTTCGGAGCTTTTCATTTCCGCTCGTGCGAGTTTCAAATAAAGCGAAGAGCAAAGCGTTGCGAAGCTCTAGATCGAAAGCTACCCTAATTCCACAAGAGCCTCGTGATGAAGGGTTGCGTCCTTCTATACCTACAACACGGTCTCGTAGCCTTGAAATTCCTTTCTGTGCAGCCTTTAATAAGCTGCCAGTATAGCAGAGAGAAGCTTGGCTCGCTAAAGGAAATACTGATAATGATAAAAGCTGCTGTGATTCGTGCGGCAGCGAGCCGCACACGATCCTATTTTTCATTGCCCTGCTTCCTCGTATTTATCTCCATCCTCAGAAGTTTCGTGAATCCGAGTGAAAGGTTATTCGGCTTCAACCCTTTATGGGAATTTATTACCTCTCACTGCGAAATGAGCTCACCGATAAAATACTTTTCAATATCAAAGAAATACGTACAACCGAGTATTGGATTTGCGCTCAAGCTCATTCATGAATTTTTCTATATCGACGGACTATCATATAAATTCGTACGTTACCGATGACTTTCTTCGTAACGGTTCTGACACAAATATACAATTTCACATGCAGTCAATAAATATGTATCAGGCGTATGGTGGTCCGTAAACGTTGCGTAGGCGCCTGCTTTTTCGATCTTAAAAAAACCTTTGATACATCGTTTGGTTCACGAGTCTGCTTTATTAACTGATAAGAAAGAAAATTTTTAATCACGTGATTGATATGAGTAATCATTGATGTGGTTTCGAATGGCCTGCATCAAGGAATGATGAGCTCGTCCATTCTGTGTTTAATATTTTCACGTGTGACTGCTCGCTACTTTGAAATAAAGAATCGATTGTGTTCGCAGATCATTTTTTTATTTCATTATGTATTTGGTGATACGTAGTTACATATTAGCGGAATACGTCCCGCTCCTACACTCGAGCCACAATAATGTCTTGGAAGCTGTGTGTACTAAACAAATAATAAAACAATAAAACGAAAAACTGTTAAAATTACGAGTGAATCGTAGCGTTAATTTGTAAATTTATTAAAAATTCGATGGTGCTAACAATTAAAATTCGCTAAATTCGCTATTCCGTTCTTCCGGGAGGCTGCGCCCTAATAGAATCACTTGCCCTGCTCTTTTCTATGGTCGACATAAGACCGCTTGACGCTCACTATTCAATAGTCAACTTTATACCACCGCACTTGACCTTCTCTTTACCATAACCAAATTTATTGCAATTTTCTTTAAAATATATTAAAACGATCACCTCGTATGAGATTTTTGAATTTTTAAACTTGATTAATGTTACTTCAAATGTGAAAAAAAAGTTACAGATAACATGGCATGTTGTACCTTTGTTCTTTTGATTCACCGTCTACATAAAATTCTTCTATTTAGAAAGTTAAAATTGATATTGGGACTCCCTCATTGAGGAGGATGTACGAATGACGAATCAAAAGAACGAGAAAGCAACATGATTCTACTCTTTTTCTAGATCGATAGCCGTCAGAACCGTCATTAGAACATTTTTTAAATTCCGTTGGAATTAATCGGCGCCAAAATAAAACTGTCGCCATTTTTGCGCCGTTATAATCCACGCGGCGACACCTCGACTCCCATTCTCGAGCTAATTACTTTAGGTTTAAATCCTTAATTTGTTGCTGAAAGGGTTGTGTCTCTTGGTTACCCCAAACTCTTCACCCTCTTCATCCGCACTCTCTGTGTACTCCGCGAAGATTCTCTTTGTGTTTTGCGGTCTACTGGGCTCAGCACTTAAAAGCCAACTCTGGTCCTTTAAATTGACGATTTCACCCTCCAAGGGCTTATAAAAAAGAAGTATGAACGACGAGACTGCGTTGCCGCTGCTCCTTCTGTTCAGGCAAATAAGTTTGTGTAAAGTACAAGTACCTGCATCTACGGAAAATATGACGTCGAAATATCTTTCACCGTTCTATCCTGCTCTTCACAAGAAAATTATAATCGTCGAGTCCGTAGAAGCACCGATCCTCGTTGTGGGAACTCTTAAAAAATATTGCGAGCTTTTTAAATGCGTTAATAACTCGAGTGCTCGTTCGAGGAACACGCGCTTTTATGAAAATTTCGAGTTGTACGAGAATCTCTTCCAGCTAAAAAAAAAAGGGAACCAGAGATATTTAGCTAGAATCGAATGTTGAAAAGAAAGAGCGATGTAGCAGCATCCACGAGGGGAAGATTCCCCATTGTTTTCCATCGTGAAAACCACTATAGACGAAACTTACCCGTCGTTTGGATTTTGTTGAAACACAACGCGAAGAACGATATTGAATCTTGTCCCTCAACAGAACCCCTTTGTTTTCAAATGCGAGAGCAGTGTATCCGCCTACAAGACGACAGATGTTTCTAATACATATTCATATCGCAGTTCCTGTTCTCGAGTATTTCGCGAGGGAACTCGCCGCACGTACATTACATTACTTAAGTAGAATCCTGTAAGCTCTTTCAGTTGTTATTGCTATTACAAAAGCTATGTAATCCAGTTCAGAGACTATTCCATGCATTTACAACAATTTTCAGATCTTGTTGTTTGCTTTCATCATGCAATATGCAAGATGATCTGGTCCTAATCTGGTCCTGATCAAGCGACACGAACGGTTACCTGGACTGGGCCATATCGGGCCTGGAGCCCGATATGTCAGATTGAACCGTTGACGGATCGGTGAACACCCCGGTAAACTCGGGATTGACAACATCCAACCTTGAAGTACTTAAGTTCAGATACCGACGAACCCACTGGCGGACCCAACCTTTCCTAAATAATATTGCATTGATAAGTACTCAGGGCTCAATTTGTCCTTTGTCTTGTCTTTTCTTGTCTTCTCCATTGTCTTTGTAACCAGTTTAAAAATCGAATCTGTTTGAATGTTTTATATTAAGAAAAATGTTTGAAATGCCATAACATAAATGAGCCCTTGAGATATACTTAAAGGTCCTGTTGTCATCAACTTTAAAGTTTTAAGTCTCCTGTCAAATTAGTTCATCAACTTTTTATCGAACAGCAGTATTTTTTACAAGAGTCAATATTTTCAAAGTGTTTACGAGAATCTATTGAAAATTTGCAACGTCTTATTTATTTTTAAAAATTGAAAGAAATATTTTTTTATTAATGAATTTTTAGTTATCTTGAAAAGTTACATTTCGAAGAATTTCTTCAAGTTGTTTGTATAAAACCAATTGTTCAATGATCACATACAATTTCAATTATATTAGTAAAAATCAATAAATTCATTTAGTAAAATAATAAATTATCTTTGATGCAAACAACTTTTTTGATAAATTATTTTATAAATAATTTTTTAGCATTATTATTATTCAAAATCAATCCATATCTCAAATATGGTTGATTTTTACAAAGATTTTTCTTTCATCATCAAGTATTCTGATTCTAATCAAGCTTTTGGTTTGTAATGCATGCGCAAAATATTAATAATTAATAGGAATGAGTGATCGTCATATTAACAATGAGAAAGCAAAAAATGTGTCAATTAAACAAACTCGAAAAGATCGTGGTAGTCCTGGTAATTATTAACTATTGATTCATGCGACTATTTTTATGGTAAAACCAATTTACAGATCATTAAGGTGGCTATAAAAATATTCGAATTAACCAAAAAATTAATAACAGAGAGAAAAAAATGTTTTTAGTGCACGAATAGATAAATAATTGAAGACATTAATTGAATATTAGTCTAATATTCATATTATTGAAATGACAACATGAAAAATATACTTTTTATTTTATTTGTACATTTTTTAATGAATTCGGAGTACATCTTTTAACTAATACGTGTACCATGGAGTTTGCCGGAATTTTCAATCTCGAACTTACGAAACAAAAGTTTGATTAAACCGTCCCTTGCTACGCTGATGGTTCTGTTTAAACTCTCCTTGCTGGCAAACAGTCGGTAATGAATTACTTACCGTCACTGACTGGGCATCCTGCGCAAGAGGAAGAGATCGCTCCAGCCCAGAAATCATCGGTGTTCGTCCCTAGGGAACGAAGAGGGTAAAAGATTTAGCATACGTACTGCGTTCATCTCGCTTACTCTTGTTCTTTGCCTTTGCCAATTTCTTATCGTCTTTCCTCACGAAATTCTTGAGAGTTTCAGGCAACATTCGCTACGTATCTATGTATACATCGAGAGAGTGATGCGCGTCAAGGGCTGTTCACCATCGCGAAATCTCCGCGGGGAACCCTTCAATCTTAATGATCTATTATCCTGTCTGGAGGACATTGGGTGAGAATTAGTCGCGAGACCCATAACTCTGTGCACTCGAACCTTTTGCCTTCTGTGTGACACTCTACTGTACCACCACTACATATACTGTAGTTATATTATGTTATGGGTACGTTTTGCGTATACCAGGGAACTCGGTTCCTCCTCATAAAGCTCTTGGAATGTTTTGCTGATAGAGCTATTTCATCCTGGAATTATAGGAGAAGGGTCTCGTCCTGAAACTTCGAAGGGGTTGTACTTTAGAGGGTGTGTCTTAGGTATGTGACGATAAAAGAACTTAATGAAAAATATTGTTTTAAGTGGGTACACCATAATCTCGTGAGCTTCTAGGAAGTAAATATTGTTACGGTGACGATTTTAATATAATAATTCGATTTGAAAAAGATCGAATCAACCGATAATCAATTATTTGTCCTTTGTTTTGATTCGTATGTTGCTATTTCCCAAAAAAATTATATTGCAAAGTTTGCCATTTAATTCGTATTGTTTAGTGTCAAATTTGCTTTTATTCGAAAAATGAAAGATCATTTTTAACTAACCGAAATTACTCCATTCTCCGGTATAAGGATAACGTAAAGATTAGTTGCGATTACGGATAATCGGTCGGAGCAATCGAAATGTTGGTAAATCAGATCTCGAGGGATCGGTTAACACAGTAGATAGTTGGTAATCGCAACTAATATTATTTCTGCGTGCAGGCCTTTTCTTTTTAGCACAATCCGACTCATCACATTCGTTCCTCCATAGACTCCGTCTTGCCAACCCTTTTTCCTTCACATTTTTAATAGCTATATTCCTTTTCCAACGACCTTTCGATCGCACACAGCTTTTATATCGACTCACAAGAATATCTCAAGTTGGTAAGCTAGAGCTCTGAACAGTTTGACTTGCGAACGGAGCTTCTCACGCAATTCGACGAGTATAACGTGCTGTAGTGTATCATTATGACATGTGTCATCATTATAATGACGATAGATGAAGCTCATCGACTCGGAGAAACTCTGCTCGCTCGCGCAAGCCAAACTGCTCAGAGTTCTACCTTACCCGCGTGTGATATTAAGTTTAAATTATGTACAACGCAACGGAATGATACATCCTTGTAGAAATCGCTGATTTAGCCGAATCAGAGTAACTTAAAGAAGCAACAGAACTTAATAAACTTTTTATTAACTAATCTTGACAATCTATTCAATTGATACATAAAGGTTTATTATTAAAGTTAGTTATTGGTAAACCGAATTACGAAATACCAAAAGCTTTCATAAGTTTTTCATTAATACATTTGTACGTAATCTTAACTAGGCTAGCATGTAGTAGAACAACTACCTCAACCACGATGTTGAATACAAAACAATTTTATCAAATTGTTTCATCATACATTTTTCAATCGTAATTATGAAATTTTGTAAATCCGTGAAATATTTGTTTATTAACCTAAAATACACTAAATTAAAAATCGCTGTCTAATTTTAAAACAATCAATATACAAAGAAGATCGAAAATACAAAACACACTACACACGATCACGCAACACACAGACACACATAAAAAATCACTGTACAGAATCGGAATTATAAAATTTGGAAATCAGTGAAATATTTGTTTATTAACCTAAAATAAACTAAATTAAAAATCGCTCTTTAATATTAGAACAATCAATATACAAAGGAGATCGAAAGTACAAAGCTCACTATAAACGATCACACAACACACACACTAAATCGCTATACAGAATGACAATTATACAATTTTGTAAATCCGTGAAATATTTGTTTTTTTTTTAACCTAAAATAAACTAAATGTTAATCGCTATCTGATTTTGAAACAATCAATATACAAAGAAGATCGAAAATACAAACCTCACTACACATTAGAAAACTATATCAAACGAAATACTGATATCAAAAATTATTCCACAACAAAATATCACAAAAATTCTTGTCTTTTCAACGAAATTAATTCTTCGATATATTTGTATTGGTATTAATTAATTGGTATTATTAATTTACGTTCAAACTTTTGACATTAGCGAGGATAGACTCAAGTGGCGCCGCAACGTCAACGTCCACCAGTAGTCTGCCATTTGACACCTGGTAACACCAGCGAACATAACAAACACCGTAGTAAATCATCAAAAAATACCGAACCCGTAAGTATAAAATGAATTTTTTTGTATTTCTCACATTTAAAATAATGCAATCCTCACTTTTGATTAATTAATATTTCTCTGAATTGAATCGGAATCGTATAACTCACACGCTAATTGAGAAGAAGCTAAAGTTTTACGGAATGTAAACAAGTAGAAAGCGCACCAGATACTTTAGTCATCTGTTTTTGTATTTCGCTTGATAAATAAAAGAAAAATGCGTATCGCACGACTGCACAATACGTATAATACGATGAGATTCCGTGGGTAGTTGGGAAACGCGCTTTTCACCAAAACTTCTTGGATTTATTATTCGAACGTCGAGTCCGAGTGCGAAACTTCGTTCAACTCGAAGTGACGCCCGATTTATGCCGTTGCGTATATTTCAGTTCCTCGGAAATGCTGTTTTATTCGCAACAATGGTAATGGCGGTTGCTGTATATAATACAGTTGGGGTTGAAAACTCTCGCGGGCGTTTAAGTTAACGCTGCAAGGTGCAACAACCGTTGCTAGGAGGTGTTTGCTCGGAGAGACCGCACCCTCTAATCCATAATAGGCTTCCAAGTCTAGCCGAGGCTCATGCGTGTGCTGTATAATCGTTTATGGATACTTGAGCATTTCTGTTTTTGTGTTAAATGTCCTACGCGCTTTGCAGCTTCCTGAGAATAATTGCTCTTATCTAACAAGAATTTACATTGACTTATCTATAAAAGATTGATGAAAATAATTTTAAAAGAATATATATTCGTTTCTTGAAACATATAATTCAAGTTTAGAGGTCGGTACCTCCCGCTACTTCGAAATAGCCAGTCTTTGTTTATTTAACAAATTGTTTTACGTCAATTAATTTTTTTTTAAATTACGAGTAGAAAGTGACTCGTGGTGACGCGTGGTACTACATCCAAGTATATTTCATAGACTTGGTACGTATAGACTAAACGTTCCGTACACGCTCATGATCCTTTCAAAATGGCCCCATCTTGGAAAGAGACAGCGCGAGGGTAAGAGGAGTCGTTATTGGATTAATCAAGACAAAGTCTATGATCTATAGTTACTTAGATGTAGTACGACGGGTCCCTCTTAGAGGGCAGGACGTCCGTCACCTGGCGGCAGAAAACTAAGGTATTCAAAACTATTTGTTAGATACGTATTTCCAACTTTAAAATGTCGGTAGATCACTCGTTAACTTCGTGTCGCTAACAGATATGTTAAGAAAGTTATGTGATGTAAACGCGACCATGGCACTTTTGATTTCTCATTATATTTACCTCAGGACGGTCTTATTGTGAAAAAGGCAGCCCCTATCGTCGAGGGTCCTTCGTTGGCTGACCCTCACCACTGCTGATTCGTAGAGAACGAGAAAGAAAGAATAAACTTGGCTGAGGTACACGGATAACGAGCTACTCGATGTTCCGAGTGGTTATCCTTTCCTTCGAATCGATTTTCGACAAGAACATTCACCCTCTCTTGTCGTGGAATATACTTTTAGCATGAAATAGAAGTAAAGAGACAGTTGCCATGACGAACGTGTAATTTACGTAATAGGTCTCTAGTCTCCCAATCCTGAGTTTACAATATTTAAGTAGGTGAGGGAATCTCCAATCACTGATCAGGTAGCATAATTCTGCAATACATTGCATTCTTTCATTTTATTTTGATTTTCTAATATTTAAGCAATATTTTGTAAACCTTTAATTGTTTTTGCTTCCTAGGAAGCTGTTCTCATGAATTTTTTCTTCGTTTTATTGAGATTTAGCATCAGAGTGTTCAAAATGTTGTAAATAAACGGAAAATCATATTTGAAAAAAATATCTGGATAGATATGTGCTTTGTGCTTTGTGTGTGTGTGTGTGTGTGTGTGTGTGTTCGACACCAAGAAATCAAGAACGCTTTGACCTATTGAGCTGAAATTTCACAGCCGTGCAGACCTTTTATCTCCAATAGCATGCAGTGATAACAATAGTACGAGGGTTATTTGAAAAGTTTCCGGCCTTTATAAGAAAAACACATATTTCGAAGTAAAACAAAATTTATTTCTCGACGTAGTCTCCCTGCAACTCTTTTTTTTACTTTTAAAACGTCAGAAAAAAATTGATTCTCTATACCTGGAAAATACTGGTTTACAGCGTTTTCCACCTCAGCATTTGACTTATATATTTTTTTCCCGAGAAATTTTTTCAATTTAGGAAACAGGAAAAAGTCTCTGGGAGCTAGATCTGGCGAATAGGGTGGGTGAGGAAGCAATTCAAACTTCAATTCGTTCAATTTTGACATTGCGACCATGCACGTGCGTTATTCTGGTGAAACACAATTTTTTTCTTGGAAAAATGCAGGCGTTTTTTCTTAATTGTGACCTTCAATTTATCCAGTGATGCAGCGTAGTACTGTCCGTTGATTGTTTCACCCTTTGCAAGGTAATCGATAAGAATTGTTCCACGGCTATCCCAAAAAACTGTTACCATCACTTTTCCTGCAGAGAGAACGACCTTTTCCTTCTTCGGAGTTGGTTCCCCCACCGCAATCCACTGCATTGACTGTGGTTTGATCTCAGGCGTATGGTGGTGTACCCAGATTTCATCGACGGTTATCATTCGCCGCAAAAATTCCGCTGAATTTTTTTGATACAAGCTAAGACACTCGCGCGACATGTCCGGTCCGTATGCGCTTTTGGTCGATCGACAACAAGCGTGTCACCCAGCGCGCGGATAATTTTCTCATATCCAAACCTTGATGCAAAATCTTGTGCACCCGTTCGGATGATATCCCACAAGCCTCAGCAATATCCTTAACAGTCAATCGACGATCGTGCATCAAGGTTTGATGTACTAACTCGACCATTTCGTCAGTTGTAACGGTTTTCGGGCGCCCGGAACGTTCCTCGTTTTAAAATGCTCGTACAACCACGTTTTTACTCGGCCACCCAATGTTTGACCGTTGTAAATGAAGGGGAGGCTTCATCGTATACAGAGTCTGACTCATATTTTGTTTCCTGAGTCTTTTTCTCTTTCAAATGAAGGAAGTTTATTACTGCGCGATACTAAATTTTCTCCATTGTTGACAGACAATATCAGCTGACAACTTTGGAAGAGTGCCATAGACAAAGTAATGATGGGAATGAAGTGAATTTTTTACGGTTTACATATGTCAACGCCATCTATCGGACGGCGAGAGAACTTTTTTTCTACAGTTACTTTATGTCGATGAGACCGGAAACTTTTCAAATGACCCTCGCACTTTGAATTAAAAACAAAAGTCTATTCACTTTCGTACAATTATCGAGGTATCGGCTTAAATAATTGTACACAAATGGATCAATATCCATAGATCATTGCTATTCAACTTAGCTATGACTGATCGAACCGTTTAAATTTAATTACATTTTGTATTTTTCGAATTTCATAAAAAATTATAACAAAGAATCCAAATTTACCAAATGAATTTTTTTAGTAGTTTAACTGGCGTATACAGCATTAAAATTATCCTGTAAAGGAGAATCTTGCAAAATTTCTCTGTTGAAGAAGCCACAATCGATCAACATATTTCCTCGTGGAGATGGCTTCGTGAAAGATGAAAAGTAATAATGAAGCGACTTGTAAGATTCTACTTTGTAGGTTTCTTTTTTGAGTTTTGTCGTTTTGATTTTGGTCCTAGTTAATCAACACTTAATCCCGTGTTAGTCATTGGAAAAATCTAAATAAATTGTTATTTTCTCGCATTAACATTAAACATTTAATTTATATATCGGTTCGTTACGTTTGTATAAATTTTACTTGCGAATAATTTATATGTTTTATTGAAAATCACTTATACACTCAATCACAGAAGCAACCGTGTTGACAGTGACCGTTAAAATGTTAAATGTTAATAAGTAGAAACGTAGCAAAAATGTTATTTTACCAACTTTTTAGTGTCAAACTACGTGAAAAATAATAATATTATGGTGTCCATGACGGTTAAATCAGTACTTTCCAATTTAAATGAATTTTTTAAAACGAATTATAATACATCTACGGAAAATATGAGATAATCTTTTGCCTCGAGAACATCTTAATTATATGATCATCATTGAAATGTAATAAATTCTCAAGTTACACGTTACGACATTGTCAGAACAGATTTTCTTTATGGGATCAATGATTGGGGCATCAACCGTTATATCGTATAACTCTGTATGGTGGTCTTTGTTCTCGAGAATATTTGCGGAGAATGTATATTGCGGGGGTTGCCTGCAGTGCGACCACAGATTTTATCGAATATATCGTCGAGAATGGCTTGTTCGCGAATACGAGTGACGGAGAGGACGAACGAGCTTCGGATCTATATCGGGGGTGACACGCTGCGCGCGTGCAATTTGCTTTTTCGCATATATCGCCGAGTGAAAGTGAGAAAAATATGCTGATACAGAATGGTGAGGGATACGAGGGAGAATGAACACGAAAAAAAATGATGAGGCATCACTCGAGAAGCTGCGTGTCGCAGGAAAAGAGAGAGGGGCATAGTACGAGTAAAAGAATTGAGATTCCAGACGTGCTAGTAGAAAAAGACGTCGTGGGTCAGGCCGGCAATGTGGAACGCGCTATTTCAACATTGCTATATAGTACTTATGGTTGAGGGGGTGATTCGACTTCTGGCTGTCTTTCTCCTCGACAATTTACCGTGATCTTGACGTTATTGACTTCTCCTTCATCGGGTATCAATCAAAACGCCATTGACACTCCTCGTGCTCGTGTGTACCCCACCCCTTGGCTCAGCAAATAGAGAGGAAACTCTGCTCGCTCGTTCACAGTTACGCACCGGATCTTCCTTTCCTCCCTCGCTCGCTTGCTCAGTGCAGTTTCACCCTAAGCTCTTCTCAGCTTTCTTCTTTCGATCCTTTATTCGCTGTTGGGTCCTTCGCACTTTTGCGATATTTAATTTTCCTCGAACGTTTCCTTCCGAACGTAAGTATATAGTATGGTCCTGCTGGTATGGACCCTTGAACTAAGGTTTCTTTGTTGGAGCGTAACATCGTCTTTGTATTAATTAGAAATAGTTTCTATAGAAAATTTATTGCAAATTTTTAACGAAAAAGGTCTCCCCCCAAATCATTTTTCATCTTCACATTTCCTCCCATCGTAGAATAAAATCGGAGCCCATGAGCCTGCTGGTATGGATCCTTGAACAAACGTTTCTTTGTTAAAGAGTAACATCGTCTTTGTATTAATTAGAAATAGTTTCTATGGAAAATTTATTGCAAATTTTTAACGAAAAAGGTCTCCCCCCAAATCGTTTTTCATCTTCACATTTCCTTCCATCGTAGAATAAAATCGGAGCCCATGAGCCTGCTGGTATGGATCCTTGAACAAAGGTTTCTTTGTTGGAAAGTAACATCGTCTTTGTATTAATTAGAAATACTTTCTACGGCAAATTTATTGCAAGTTTTAACCGAGAAAAACTCTCCCCCCAAATGATTATTCATCTTCACATTACCTCCCACCATAGAATGAGATTTGGACCCATGAGCCTGCTGGTATGGATCCTTGAACAAACGTTTCTTTGTAGGAGAGTAACATCGTCTTTGTATTAATTAGAAATAGTTTCTATGGAAAATTTATTGCAAATTTTTGACGAAAAACGTCTCCCCCCAAATCATTTTTCATCTTAACATTTCCTCCCATCGTAGAATAAAATTGGAGCCCATGAGCCTGCTGGTATGGATCCTTGAACAAAGGTTTCTTTGTTGGAAAGTAACATCGTCTTTGTATTAATTAGAAATACTTTCTACGGCAAATTTATTGCAAGTTTTAACCGAGAAAAACTCTCCCCCCAAATCTTTATTCATCTTCACATTACCTCCCATCGTAGAATAAGATGGGGCCCCATGAGCCTAGAAACATTATAATTACCGAGCGTGTAGACTCTTTTGTCGGTAAGAATGGCATCATTAATTAAAATAAAAATGAAACTTACAAATTTAAACTTATTTATGTAAACATTGTTCAATTAAAAACAATATTTTTTGAAGCTTATTTGTTACACTGTGTTTTAATGTAAATAACATGGGACATTCACGTCGATCTCGCGGTCATTCTTGAGACATTCTTACAATTTATCCCACAGAATAGATATGTCAATCCCAATGTATCAGCAGCAGGGGTTTTTGGGACATATACGAGCTCCTTGGCTGAGTTCCCATAGATCCTTGGAGCAATCGATTACGAGTATGCAACCAATATTGTCTTTTGTAGTTAGACAAAGAGAGACTCAGATTGATATCGCCAGTCGTATTTCTTTTAGACCGACCTGTCTCAGGCGGTGGTATGTGCGTCATGGGAAAATGCGAATGAGAATTACAAATAATAATACAAAAAATATATAACTTTCAGTTCATTTATTGCAATTCATAAGTAACATCTAAATCGTGTTATACAAGTTTGTTTATATCAGTTGGTATTTCTACTACATCCGCCACGCTTAATATTATCTTCTTTTTCATTTTTCACACATTTATCTTTCTGCTTCGAATACTTTAGTCGTTTGTAGTACGTAGCGTGCTACGATGCAGTCATTTTGTAGCTTACTTGCTAAATTTTTTCTTACTAAACGCATCCAAAATATAACCCTGAGACATATAATCATGAAACATCAGGCAGTATTCACCGCATAATTTAGATTTGATATATTACAAGGGATTCCACTCGTATATTCGAGAATTGGTCAACGTGTGGAAGGAATCCATAACTATCAAAAGAGATCCCCTATCCACATTTGTTGACTTACGCAGCAACCCATTGTCTTCCAGGCTGGTTATGATTATCTGTCTTTAGCAACAATGCTGCATATCTAGACTAATAACTCGGGATGCGATTCGCGAGAAAACCTCCTTTCGTTCTGATGACTAAGGCTGTTGTTACTTCTGAGTCTGTGTTTCTTCAGCGTCGTTAGTGCTTAATAAAATAAATTGTTTAAATATTTATATATGATGCTCCGCTCCCATATCCTCCACCCCTAACGTAATTGACAATGGATTTGCGTTTCATTGCTCATTATCAATGTAATGGATAATGAAAAGGATAATGCGTCCTTCCCAATTCTACTGTTATATTGATTGAACAATATATTAGTAAACGTATCAGAATGAAAAACATTTTTTGAATCCATTTTACTTACGAAAATCTAATACAATGTTATTATTATTAAGTATATTTTTCAATTAAATAAGAACTTGAGGTTTCCGTTATCAACTTTTTTATTTTGTTTCCTGATTTTACACTTTACTATTTGATATTGTTGTTATATATATAAATGCAAAAATTATCACCTTACGCTCAATTTAGAATTTTTTGAGAATATTAAGACTACCGATGGATCTTACGAAAGCGTTCTACTCTTAAGCTAATGAGATATAATTTTATTTTGTACTCACAAATGCTACATGCTTTGGCAGATGGCAAACAATCTACTGTTTTAAGGGTCAACTCTATATTTATTTTCATATAAAACCAGCAACCAAACCAGTAAAATATTTCTTTATGAATATCAGTGATTCTAACATGACTCTCTCCCCTTAAGTAATTGATTTCGAAGCCGGAAAAAGGGAAATTTTACGATAAATGAAATGATGAAATGTTTTATGATCATGTTAGTAGGGCTTTACTCTCTATGGGAGTTTCATTGACCATACTTACACGAAATCTGGGATTGATCTTACCCACATTTTTACACTTCTACACGGCATCTTACTTTCTCCCCTCGTTCGCTTGCTCAGTACCAATAACAGTCTACCCTAAAAGAGACCTCTGGTTTCTTCTTTCCTTTCATCACTGTTGGGTCTTCCGTACATTTGCGATATTTAATTTAGTTCGATTGAACTTCTTCTCGTACTTAAATGCATAATATATTCTATCGGAATCTATATAAATAAACGATCTTTACAAAAACGACTTACTTTTCTTTGTTACCGGAGTGCTCTATAATCTTTAACTCCTCTAAGGTACTGTTACATCCAGAGAGTTCTGAAAGCGTTAGGAATACGGTGTGAGTTGTGGGTTCAGACGTAGCTTATCTTCAGAATTTAGCCTAGAATGCGCTGAACAGTGATTGCAGACTTACTGAGTTCCCGATAGGAAGTATGTTTTCGGTAATGTGCGATAATTTTTTATAAATTTACCGAGTAGATCAATGACGTAACGTTATTGTGTGGTTAGGTCAATCGGGTGTAGGTTATAGGGGGGTTCAAAGTACAAATAGTTTGATGAGGTAGATGGGTGAAAAGAAAGTGAGCGTGCTAACCTCTGCAGCACCATTTTCACTAGGGTAGTTAGGAAGTGAACGTGCAAACCTCCGCAGCACTGTTCACAGCAGCGTAATTTCTGAAGGGAGTGGTCAGGATGACTGATCGTATGGTGAGCGAAACTATTTCGTTGTCCAAATTTTACAAATGCGAATGAGATGTATTTATCAATAGGATAGAAAGAGAAACGCAAAAAGGAAATGTACAAGTTTGTGTATAAACTGAGTATGATTGAGTACTTGAAATTTGATAAATGAATGTGTCATGTCAATGAATGTCAAAAACTCAGTGTCCGTTGCAAATAATTAAAATGCGTTGTGAGAGTAATACATATCGCAGTAATGAGAAGCTGTATCGTGTTTTGCGACAGCAATTTTAAAGACGTTCAAAGTTGAAAAGATAACAGTTTAGTCGATTGATAAAACTTTTTATGTTTTTTCTCATAGTTTGTTTATTATTAAGTTTACGTTTTTTTCGTTATGTACGTGTGACGCTATATACGTTTCGATCGTAACTGAGATTTCAGAAGCTCGTATGTCGCGCGTTCCTCCATTGTCCGAGTCTCACAATGGGATGCTCGTTACTCCTTCCTTCTTTGTCACGCACTTTGTGTGTAACATATAAACGAAGTGACATTTCAATTGCCTAGGCAGAACAAGCTTTTCAATACTTCAAATGAGAATGAAATATGAAGAAGTCAATGTTGTAATATAGTTGAACGCTTAACGCTTCAAGTAAAATTATATCTATAAGCGATAGTTCACATCTAGCGTTTTTGTATACCTCGATCGGTATTACACAGATCTTAACCATAAAAGGAGCATGTGGGGGACATACGGATTCCAGTCTCATTTTAAAATACGCTCCTGAAATTGCAGACGGCGTTATTGGGCCTGGACCCCCTCCAGACCCAATTCAATTTAAATATCTAGGAAAATTAACTTTAATACACACCATTCTATTCCTTATTGAAAAATGAAGAGATTCATTTATATTTAAATCCAATTTTCGTTTAAAGAAAGCATTTCACACTAAGGAGACGCGTGGGGGCCACACGCACCCCATATACACCGTCGAGGCAAAAAAATGGCATGCCTCGTCTAGGGTTAATATCTTTCGTTTTCTGATGCCGCTGGAAGTCTTGACTAGTCTCGCCATGCGCGAGTTTAGAGGAGCATCATCTTCGCTTAGAAGATTGAGATCGCAGACTTTGATAACATCGTAGTTTGGCCTTTGTCACCTGTATCGATTCTGGGGTTTCGTAATCTATTCTTGAGACCATGTTACCAAAAGTCCCGTCACGTTGGAGATAAACGTTGGAATCGCGTTAATCTATTGATCGGTAGATTGGTTATAGGTCGGACTTTGGGAAGGAGTTCAAGGGTTCGTCGATTGTAAAAGGTCCTGGAGTCAGTATGGATTCGTCCTGCTCTGATCGTCGGAGATCGGACACAACGGACGTGAATTCAAGATTGCTTCGATCTGCGTTAAGATAATACCGAGTTTCCGCGAACTTTACCTCTGCTTCCCAGAGTTCTCTCATGTGCGGCGGACGTGAAGGAACGAATGACCGATGTATAGCTTGATGAGCTTAAAATTTATCTATCGTCTCGTATTCTTATTTTAACATAACCGATTTTAATTCATTTTTCGTATCCACAAAGTTCGACCTGTTATCAGAATAAAATTTTAAGCATTTTCCGTGTCTAGCGATGAATCGTTTGAAGGAGTTGTGAATAGCGTTAGCGTTGCATCGCCAACGATCACTATCTTCCACGATGTTGAGGAAGTTACGTGCGCATTCTCCTCTAGGACATATTGTCTGTCACACTATTTTTTAAAAATAATTATGAATGATGTCGCCTGACTTCAAACCCTTCGATCGTGTGAATGCTTATATCAAGTGTCCGCAGCTAGTTTTACGCGCGAATCACCTCACCCTTAAGACGAGACGAAATCCCCATTGTTACACAGATACGCTGACTTTCTTTCACTCAACCGTGAGCGCCATACTAGTTTTATCTCTTTCGCACTCATGAATGTTTCGCCTTCACTTAAGCATATCTCGAGCTTCCTTAAAATTAGCTATGAGATCACCAACAATTATAAATTCGTTTCCATGTATTTCGGATTCATCAAGAAATGAAACAGATCGTTCGTAATTATACAATGGAACGTATCTACGTTTCATACAGGAAAGCACGCAACGATATAACGATCGACGATCAGTTTAAACTTGTCGAAATCTTCATAGACGGATCGGAATCTTTGTAGAGTCGCCACCTGTTGGTTTCTCCTTGATGTAACGAGTCGAGTCTTAATAAGATGATGATACGTTTGCTCGAATGGATATCATCAACCCTCTTTATTTGTTTTGCGTGTAAACGTTGAGCTTCAAATCTCTGAAGATACGTTGTCTCGAGGCGTCGTATTTCTTTGAGCTGATCTCTATGTGCACTTGTACACTTATGCACTTGTACACTAACACTATTGTCGATTGTATTTGACTGTCGATACCTGAGACACTGCTTCGATGTTTTTAAGAAAATAGCTGTTCACTGTTGCGATTTAAAATCTTGCTCGTTCCTTTATAGTGGATTGCGTACCGAGAAAGGTCACGGCTTTTGCGCGGGATTCGTAAAGCTTTTATTGCCTCAAGTGCGATAGATACGTTGATGAAATTAGCTTCAGGCTGCGTAACAAAAGAAAATAACTGCACATTCGACAGCGTCGTCATTTTATTACGTCGGTATCGAGCTTTTGAAGGACCGACATCGAAGAGTGAACGGTGCAGTTGCATCGGTAACACTTTTCTTGGATTTTCTTATAGCTAGATTACTAAAACTTTACATTTCTAGCTTATGTACGTGCTCTCGATCGCGACTAAGCTCTCGAAAACTCGTCCGCCACGCGTCGCTTCTTTGTTCGATCGTCGCCAATCGGCTGCTTCACTCGGCGCTCGCTTTTTCTTCGTTGCCATGCGCTTTTTATTTATCTAACGTATGTTAGTTACACCTTGGGCAGTGGATGAAAGATATGACCGTTACACGGAAATAGTTCTAGACGGATAAACTCTTTTTGCACGACATATATCTATGTAGCTGATGCTCGTGGAAGCCGCACTCAACGTCAGCAGATCACCGAGATTGTCGTTATCCTCTTTCTATCTTTGTCTCCTTCACACAAATGCTTGCAGAGCGTAGAGCACAGCGACATTCAGGAAGAGAAGTCGAATAAGAGCTGTGCTGGGTACAATTTGAGTGGTTGCGCGATAGAATAGAATTCGGATTGAACCGCTGCGTCGTGGAGAAAAGCGAGAAAGTGACGAGAGGGTGTAAGATCGAGGAAAAAAGGGATTCGGGGGAAGACGAGAGTCAGAAGAACCAGAGATAATATCTGAATATTGAAGGCACTGAGCGAGGACTGTCACGCTCGTAAACCAGTCTGATATGAATGTGGATTGCTCAATTTTGCCGTTTAACGGCTAGAACCTAACCTCTTCTGTATACCGTTGCTTGTCTAAGCGCTTATAGTGTTTTAGATCCGTTTCTACCATTCTTTCGTACCTGTTATGTATCACCACCACCTACTATTTTCCTCCCTTTTTTTTTCATCCGAAATCGCTCGCCTCTTCTCACAAAGACAGTATATATACGCTCGACTCACAAGAGTTATTATTATTTACGTTGTGTATGCTCTGAAGGCAGACGCAGGTGGTGGATGTTCGCTGGAGCTTGCGAGCAGGTCTCTGGATATTAAAGAAAGACACGCTGAAGCATTTTTTTCGTTTTTTTTTTCTCGACGAGCCCGGGCAACTATACGGGTTAACGGGAAACGTGACGATAAAGGAAGAATTACGGGTTATACAAGAACGAAATATTTCAAGGTCTCCTGGGCACAACACATCCAGATAGCAGAAATTGTTATATGTTTACTTTAATGTATTAGAATTAAGGTTATGGAAGGAACAGACGTGGGTTGCCTTAAATAAGTTGAAGGATCATCTGAAATTCAACATTTTTTACGCCCTTTTTTTCTCATACACCCTTAAATATTTTATGTGAATAACAATAATCATAGACTGAATTTTTTAATTACACAGACGCACTAATTATATTTTTCTACGAATATCAAACATTCGTTCGAAATATATGTATTTTGCGTCTTTGCATATGAGGGAAATTTAAATTTGCTTATTCGCTACTTATAATAAAAATGTCTAGTTACTTTATTCATCGTTGAATAAATATTTATAATTATTTTATATAATTTTATTTTGCAAAAAAAAAATAGCTGATTCGGATTAATTATGACGGACACGGAAAGCAGCATCAGCGGAAGCGCGTTGAGCCTAGAACTCGACCAATCTGTACATTGCGAGGATACGGCTGACGAGACAATAGCGATATCCCAAGTTCCTCAACCGAAACGAAACGACGAGAAACTCGAAGAATTCTCGAAGCTTCTTAAATCGATGATGGAGTCGAATAGTCCAATCGAGGAGGATGCGGAGGAAGAAGAAGAAGAAGAAGAAATTGAAAATATTGTTGAAGGTATTATTAAATCTCAATCAATCGATCAATGTCCTTTTTGGGTTTTTGTCAAAATCCCCAACGGTCAAAATCCAAAAAGTCACGTTTTTCCGAAAGTTAAATTACGGTTTGTCGGGTATATACATATTCTGAATTTTGACCCTTTGGAATTTTGACCGTTCAGGATTTTGACCATTCGGAATTTTGACAGTCACCCATCCTTTGTTCATGTTGTTATTATTATTTCGTTAAGAAATGTTTGTCCTTAGTGGTAACTTAAATAAGTTGTTTCGATATCGGTCTCAATAATTAGTCAACTTTTCATCACTCGAACATGTGTTCATGACGTTATTTTTTTGTTATCTATATTTTTTCTAAATGCACTTAAAGTTACCCTTACAAACCTTTGCACCTTAAATTAAAAACTATATTTTTAATCGTATTCGCACTTGTTACGAAGAAAAAGAAAATATTTTTACAATTTTGCAAACTCAGTATAATATTCATGACAACGGCTTATCAATTCTTCCAAGTTTGCACGTCTGTAATTTTTATTCTACTAAATTACAACAACAATAATTACTCAATTTAAAATTAAGGGATGACGCGTATTCCAAGAGATCGTGCAAACTCAGTCATAACATGCCAAAATTGGTCTAAACGTATACGAATGATCTAGAGGAGAAAATCTCTTACGTATCCCTTAAGTAAAAGGTTCGAAACATATTCAAGTGACTCAACGACTTGCCCTAATCCCAAGTGATCCGATATGCCCCGTATAATCCTCGATACTATCGGAGGCTTCTTACACCGTATTACCGGCAATGAGGTTCACTGAGATTCAAATTGTAAGAATGAAAACTCGCCGCTGAAAACCTTTTGGGGATCTAAAAGGATCTTAGATAGCGGTTAATCGTACGCGTTAAACGTACGTTAATCAATCGCGTAATGACGTTTTACATTAAATAGAAAAAAACGTTTACTTTTCTAGCAAACATTCGTTGTTTGTATGCAACTGTTCGAAATTAAATCGAACTCGCCTGTAACTTCAGTGTAAATTGTGTTTGATTAAGATACCTAATGATTAAGGAGGCCAATGAGTTACATGAAACCATCGATTTTTAAATATCTCTCAATCGATTTACTCCTACGCCTACGGTCTATCTTTGGAAGAGCAAGATCGTTATAGTTTCGACTGAAAAGGATCACGAAACAAAAGAAAATGTAAAATGGCGAGGGCGGAAATGGCAAGGTAGAATGAAACGGAACAGAGTGCGGGGAAAAGCACCTAGGTAACCTGTTGAGAGCTTCTCGAGGGGGTGAAAATGGAGAGGGTTTGAAGAGCAGCGGGCGCGGCTTTAACTTGGAAAATTTCTCAGACTGTCGACGTTCCCTTCGCCGTAATGTAGTATACAATTCGTTTTGCTATATATATTTGACGGTGCTAAGTTTTATGCCGAAGGCGTTACACCCAAAACCAGCCAACGCAGTGAAAGTGGCTGAAAATCGTAAGAACGGCGTGAGAAAATTTTCCGGACCTGCCAAAAGGGAAGGATCAAGTTCGTTCAGAGGGGAAGCGAGAGTGACAACGATGTCTATCTCTCTATATGTCCCCGACGAGCTTTTCCCGAGCATCAGAGTTCCTTGTTGAGGGATGAAGAAAGGAAGAGTAGAAGCCCCAGGAATCGCTCGCGGGTTCTAAAGTTGCTTCACCCGACAAAAATCCTCAGGCTCTTTGTTTCGTTGCCAAAATCTTTCGTTCCTCCCAAATATTCTTGTTTTTTTTCTTTCTTTAGTACAAATTAGTTGTTTGACTTTACATTTTACATTCGAATTATCTGTGTAAGACACAGTTAAAAAATCTTTTTTTGACAATGAATTTAGGGTTTGTGAATTGAAAAAAAAAATTGAGGACGTCGAACAGTGTCAAACTATTTTATTTTATTTACAAACAGCGATAATCACTATTTTTTTAAAAATATTTGTTCGTTGAGTAAAACTCAAATGTGTACACTTAATAAAAATTGTTGAGGGTTAGCAGTAACAAAGATACTTTTTTTTCTATTTCCGAAAGCCGAAAGCATGAAATAAATTTGTGGAAAAAAATTTTATGTTGGGGTGGAGTATTTCTTCGTGATTTTCCCGCCGTAACCTACCCTACCCTTAAAGGTAAAATTTCATAAAGCATTAATGATTGATCTATAGCAGGATTTTGAAAAACCATCCATGTTCCCATTATTGTAAACAATATTGAATGTTCTTTTACGATTGAATTTTAAAAAACTAAATATCTTCTCACTGTAATATACAAAAAAGAGAAAATTGTATTAAGGGCGGATTTTCATAAACCAATCGTTTTCAACATAAGATATTAAAAGTTTATTTACGTCCAGATTTATATAAAGCAACGATCCTGGAACTACAAACATTAAAAGTTTATTTACAGACGGATTATCGTAAGCCAACTGCAGGAGACGAAATTCTGAATTTCGAAAAAATAATTTTAATAACAACGTCTCTGCTTCCTTCAAGGGAAATCAAAATTACATTTTTTTAAATTTTTACTTCTGACTGTAAGAAACTTTAATAAAAATAATCGCGGACTCAATAAGTTTATTATTTACGAGAATAAATTCAAAGAGTATGAAATAATTAACGATAATCATTTAAATTAAGTAATTGTTTGAGTAATAATAATAATAATTCATTCACTGCTCTTCACTTCACTCAGGAGACATCTGCTTTCGCATTAGGAGCATATTGTTCATAGCATATCTCATATAATTATTCTTTTCAATTAGTGTCCAGACATGACCGCGTCTTTAGAAATGTAAAATACGATTACGGTGTTTGGTAGACGAATAACATTAAAACAAATCTTAAGCAAAAAGAACGGTACATTGCCCCAAATCTGTGTCCTAAAGATACCCCGGGAGAAATGACCGAACGATACTTAAGTTTCATTGGATCTGAACAAACAGGAACGTCAATCAATATTAAAATTACAATGATTCTGCTCTGCCGGAAGGACGTAAGTGCCAAATATTCAGTTTGGTGCGTTTACGCCTTTCTGGTAAAAAGAACTGACGAGTTTATACATACAATTTGGTCTATAGTGACAGAAGGGCGTAAGCATCGTAACATTTAGAACCTTGTGGCAATGGAGTTAACATTTTTTTAAAGGCTGCACGACAAAACATTCCATGAAAAGAAAACCTCGAAAAAATATCCACAGAATAAAATTCTACAAAAAAAAAAACATAAACTCATCGATATTTCCACCTATTCAAATATTTTATTATCGTCAAGAATAGATTATTCGCTAAAAAGTTTATTGTGTACATTATGTCATTGTTTATTACATTATGTAATTATTTTATTGCACGCGTTATTCCATCACACGAAGATATAGTGAACAACATTACGCAAGTACTTTAGAGCGTTCTTAGTTCCGTATTTGCTGACAGCATTCTGTAAACACTTCTCCATTTTTTTAAGCTTGGCTTTCTTTCTGTAAGGCTGTTCACGTTCGATCCTAGCCAATTGGTATTCCCGGTTGCTTTGTTCCAAATTTTAAGGCTTCGATGAATTTCCAAACCGTCACGTGACTAGCGTGTAGAAATTCAGAGAATGTTACCATCGTGCAACCGGATTATTTGTACGCGGCAAACCTTATTGAATTCTCAAATAAACATTCTATGTCGTTATTGGAAAGTTTGTACCATGTCGTTATCTCCTACGATTGTACATTCCGATTTAAGTCGTCGTGAAATCATCCAACCAAGTCTGAAGCTCTTCATTTTTTAAGGTAGAACCTTTTCATTATTTATGCAATGCTTTGTGTCGATGAACTCAACGTGTAATTTCATTATGTTGTATCGGGTACATCGATGGTGCGGTTAATGGTTTTTACGGTAGCAATTATAAATAATATATATCGTAGTGTTCGTAGCATATAAATGTAAAGGTACAACGAGAATATATTATATGATTACCGTACATTTGGTATCATTGTTACCAACGGTAAGTTTATTAAAATTTGTATTTCCACGAAATAATATTGTCGTAGAATTTTCCATCGTAAAATCTTTTGTACTTGGATATAATAATTTTGTTATAATTCGAATCATGTTGGTAATTCTGTTATTTTAAGATTTTTTATTACAAGCATAAAGTATTTTTGAGGAATAATATATCCTGCGTGTACTTTTTTTTACATATGTTTTGGGAAATTTAAAATAAATATTTGAAAATTTGAGAAAATATATTCTCACGTATATTTCTTTTTCATGGAAAACGTTTCGTGTAAACTGAACCTGAAGTTAATCCTCACAACACAGGCCTATCAACGTAATTGCATAGTTTCTACGATTAATATTTTTATGTGCTGGTATGGCACTGTCAATGAATTATGAGGCATTAAGCATCGTACTGTACAACGTATGTACATAAAGTTAACTCGGTTAGTAATAATATATTGTCGCATTTACAACGCCCTGCGAGTTTGTTGATTAAGAAGGCCTGCGCAGAATATATTCCTCCTACTGATTGCTGCCTGTAATAGAAGCTCAATGAGAAAGCCAAGCCAGCAAAGCTCCCCCTGTTCGACCATACGAGAGATTATTCTGGGCGAATGAGCGCTAATCATTTCCAACAACGGCACCACCGTCGCTACCATACAGAGACTTAAAGCAGGAAAAGGAAGTGAACAAAGGGAATGAATAGGAAGGTGGAAAAGGACGTTATACACAACGAGCAGCTTTGACTGCCACGTAAAGCCAATTCTCTGCGGTCGCCGATAGCACCGGGGATCAACTATGTTAGACGGATAAAAATTATACCATGGCAGCTTGGTCAGTAGAAACGGGAAATCACCCCTTATGCATTTGTGAAAGATTCGACCAGCATAGAGGAGATCCAGAGCACGCGTCGGTTGACGTTCTGAGCTATTCGAATGGCAATTGAATGGGGAAAGAAGGAGGATAAAAAAAAAAGAAAAGGGAAAAGCATCGGAAATATTAATTGGCTGACTCGGAAAACCTTGGATCTTAAGGGCTCTAAGGACCGTAAGACGTTCTTTTATAGGATGCGAAGGGAAGACGACGTCTTCTTGCATAGAAATAATTATGGTTATGATATAAGCGTGTTAGTAATAACAGAGAAAATATAATGTGAAATTGACAGTAACCTTTCTAGATCGATAAAGCAAATTAGTTAGAGTGTAATACTGGGTAGATTCTAGATTCTGGATAGATATAAGAACACAAGACATCGTTAGGGTAATCGTAAGCCTTTATGCAATTCAGGTATTACAACGAGAACAATGATTTAGGGTTAAACCAGGAAATATAAAGCACTTTTGTTAAAAATAACAATTTACAACTTTATTGACTTTCAGTATTTTTGTCTGGATATCATTAAATTCTCTGCTTTTATCAGTCTCAAAAATTCCTTTGTTCTTACTACGTTTTGCTCTTAATAACTTTAAGGTAGTCTAACAAAAGCAAATATCAACATAGGCGATGTCGTGAAAACAGTGTGATGTCCTAAATTAATTCTTGACAGAGTTGAAAAAACGGATCTCTTAAATTCCATTGTAAACCATTAAATCGTCAGGTTACTGATCACCATACGCCTTCGGGTAATTTAGATGATACAACGAAAATAATGCTTTAAGGTAAAACCAAGAGACAAAGAGCCCTTTTCTTTTTTAATGACAATTTATAATATTATTGTCTTTCAGTATTTTTGTCTGGATATCATTAAATGTTCTGTCCTGGTCTGTCTCGAAACTTCCATTGTTCTTACTATTTTTTGCTCTCAATAACATTTAGGTAGTCCAGCAAAAGTAATTTTCTACATAGGTGATGTGAAAACAGTGTGATGTTCCAAATGAATTCTCGACAGAGCTGAGCAAATGCATCTCTTAAATTCCATGGTAAACCGAATCTAGGGTATTCAGGGTAGTCGACGATATACGGACACCCGTCACCCAAACCGGTCTTCGTTCTACCTCTTTCGTCGCATCCGGCGAGCTTCCAAATTAAACTCATAAAACGTCCGGAAACCTCCACGACTCTTATGACTATTTAGCTTTAAATACGAGCAAACTCTATGGCATACTGTATATGTACGTGAATTATACATTTAAAGAAAATTACACACACACTATTAATCTACAGACGTTTTAGGTGAATGTCAGCGACCAAGTTAAAGGTCCAGAATTCCGTAGACGAGCCACGAACGCTTGGTAACGCCATAATTAGTTTCATAAATTGCGGTCCGAGTGTCATGATATATTAAACCACATTAAGTTGCTTGAAAGCGTTATAACGCCTGCGATGATTCGTTAACATTTTTATTCCATAAATATTAAAACAAACGTCGTCAAGAAAATCTTGTATTTATAAGTATACCTTAAGGGTCTGCTAAGTATACCTAAGTATGCCTAAGGGAATACTTATAACCATAATATTCAGATGAAACCCACGTTATGTGTTTGTCCTCTTTTAAATCTTAATTTCATCGGATGAAAATAGAAATAAAAAGCTGAAAATTATACCTGCACATTGTTCTCTCCTTATCTTATATCATTCATAGATCTTGCGCTTTATAAATATGATAATAACTTTTGTTTTTCTCATAGAAAAAGCTTTGTTATCCAAATTTTATCGTAAAAATAAAAATTTCGTAAAATGAGAATTTCATTATTGACTTCTAGAAAATTCATTTAACGTCGCTCTTATGGTTTGTTTAAAATTTTTATTAAAAATTCGATCGATGGCTTATGACTTTTTATTAATTATTTTATTATCATTTTGATTATTATTGTTCGTAAATTCTTTTGAACAATTCTACTCGATTCTCTCCAAATTTAATAACAAACAAAATTCCTTACAAATCCACTCATCACAAACATTTTTATTCAACATATAAAAATTGTTGTAGCTTCAAAGATTGTTCAAATTATGTATTAAAAATTTCAAAAACGTAAATATAATATATTCAAAGTTTATTCAACAAGCAAAGATCCAATTGATAATTTATTTTCGATATTTCAATGCATAATAACGTGAGTATACGGTGCGTGATTATAAAACTTGTGTTGCTTGCTTCTTCATGGAGAATGCTTCGTTTTCGTGACATTTTTTTCCCATATTTTAATGTTAATGTGCTGAAAATAAAAGTGAAACAATGTTCAAGTTTCTTTTTTCTTTTTAACAGATTTTCTGGACCTTTCAGAGTATTTTTGGTGTCCTGAAATATAATTTAGAAACCAAAGATTTCATGAAAACAAAAGTTTCTTTTATGGGGAAGCAAAAAGTTTAAACTTTTGAAAGTCAACTTTGACCAACGTACTTTCTCGTACAGAAGGAACGGAACTGTTGGTGACGGAACAAATGAATGAGCTAGAAACGTGCACGATGTACCATACACTTGTCACAGTTATTGAAAATTACAAAATATTATAACCTCATGACAGAGAGAAAAAAAAACAAAATTAATTATAACGAATGATAAGAAAGAGTCAGTTGAAAAATGTATTTATTTTTATCGTAAATTGTGTACCTCGGGCACGTTTCATGCCATTTCCCTTTTGATATTGTACTATACGTGGGCAGGTGATGCGTTGACAATGTTTTCTCTTCGATACCCACGACACGTGCAGATTTTTCGTTCCATCTTCCGACAGCGAGAGATGCGAGATAAATCGAATTGCCTCATGCGGGAGTTTCTTCGTAGCATACGAAAAGTTCATAGGCAAACAAAATATTCCGGACGTCGATCGACTCCGTGCGTGTTGCTGTTGGGCGCTTTTTTTTCACGCTATATGTATTTTCCATTCCTTTCTTTCAGTTTTCCCGACTGCTCTGGATTCCCCAAACCGAATCCTCGAGACTCACTCACAAAATACCATGCGAATCGCAATATGCGATTTTTGAATTACCATAATGCCTTCGGTAACACGGCAGTCCGAACTAAGGAAGGGATGCGTGCGGTCTGTATGGTTTCTTCTTTTTCTTGAAACACGAGCGAGGATGGGCGAGCTTTAAATTCTCTTGAAAAGTTTGACGTATCATTCGTCCAATGCGAATACGTCGCGTCGTTTGAGCCAACCCTAAAAAGGTCGTCCCGTTCTATGTATAATATAGTTGACTTTGTCGTTTCACGTTTCCGTTCTAACTTTTGACAGTTCAAGTCGATATATAATTCGGTTGGTACACCGATTGGTGCTAGATATAAGAGCTGCAACCATTTTACCATTGTCCGGATCAACAAATGAATAAGACCACTGAACAATGGTATCGTGGACCATTACGAGATTTGTGATTAGATATCATACCACGTTTTAGATACGAACCCGTTATTTCTCTATTAAATGTTACAGATGATTTTTTTATATCCGACAACCTCGATGTGAACGTGCACTACACGGGGTGCATGATTTTGCTATGTTAACGACGCGACGCTCAATACGTTCGATAGTCAGAGTTAGTGAAAAGATCCCTCTAGCTTTACGACGCTCCTAGTTTATTTTCTACTTGTTGCGCTGAATAGTTCTTAACATAAAGAAAAGTCAAGTCGATAAGTTGTAGAAAAAAAAATAGTAAATTTGCGTACACGTGCAAAATCGATTAAATTAAAAAATGGTGGCTCAATGAATATTGTTAACAGGGAAAAAAAGGTTCGTGGAAGATACCTTTGATAGTCCAGCATCGCATAAACTGTTTATTTTTTGAGATTCAACATAAACTTTGATACAACATTTAGAAGAAACCGGGCAAACCGGTATTGCGGAATGCCAGGAGCGGACGTAATCAAGATATCAGACTCTTGCCGTGAAATCGGGCAATTCTGAAATGGCCCTGATCAGGCTTGCCCTAATAAGGCCTTTCTGAAGCGTAACCTAGTGAGGCCCTACTTCGGCTTACCTTAATACAGCCATACTAGAGCTTATCATGGTTCACCTTAATAAGGCCATACTGGAGCTTACTCTGGTAAGGCCCTACTCAGGTTCACCCTATCGGATCTGTACTCAATCTTACCCTGGTAATGCCCTGCTCCAGTTCACCTTAATAAGGCCATACTAAAGCTTACTCCGGTAAGGCCCTACTAAGGGTCATCCTAATGGAGCTGTACTCGAGCTTACCATAATAATGCCCTGCTCCAGTTCTTCTGAATAAGGCCATACTAGAGCTTACTCCGGTGAGGCCCTACTAGGGTTCGCCCTAACGGGACTGTGCTCGAGCTAACCCTAAAAAGGCGTTGCTAGAACTGGCCCTAATGAAGTTCTAGTAAAAAGGTTTGCCTTAAAAGTTCCGTACGTCTCTGTATCTCCGAATACACGAATAATCTTTCCAAATATACATGAATATTGAAAAAGTTTTTAACATTATTATAGTATAAAAAATGTATAGACCGTGAGCAAAAGCGTCGCCGTACAATGCGAATGCGCGTTGATAGATATCGTTCAGTTTCTAGAGCAATAACAAGTACGTATATAAAACCTTTCAAACATGCATGTACCTCTTTATTTTTTGTAAAATTATCTATAAATGAAGTTTACAGAAAATTTCAAATCGATTCACAGGTTTTAATGATCAACGTACGAGTTATCCTGCTGTATTAGAATCAGGTTTCCGAAGCGGAAAATTCAATAGCACCACCGCGCGTTGATACCGAACATAAAGACAATCACACAGATAAAAGACTTTGCCACGATGAAAATAGCAACCTTACAATGGCCTGATCAGGGCATTACGTGACGCAATTGTTACAATTTCCATCAGGGCGTTATTCGGTTGCTTAATTAGCGCCCGAATAGGGTAGTCAGGCAATCCAATAGCACTTTGAAAATGTTAGTATTATAATTTCTACATGGATTCAAGGGGAGGGCTGTTTACTGAATAAATTTCACAAAGTAACAAGTCAAACGTGTCTTTCTTTTTAGTATAAGGTTTTTTTTTCCTTTAGAAAGGTGACCCTAACATACCACATCGATTGGAGAAAATCGTTTCACGACTTCCCATCTCCCGCGCACTCCGTTGGCCTTCCGCTTTTGACCGCACGTCTCAGCGTAACCGAGAAGAAAATTGGAAATGGCCTCGTATCCGTTGCGACATGGAACGTGTCTCGCCAGACGGCCAGAGTTATCCGATTACCCGTGGCGGGGGATGACGGAGAAGGGGGAGAGGGGTCACGAAAGCGAGACAGATATAGTATAGATGAAAAATAAAAAAAGTTATACGAGAGGGTGCAAGCAAAGCAGATGAGAAAGGGCGAAATCTTGTTTCCGAACCGTAGAGAAGTTTCGTAAAACCAGATCTGTGCTTGCAGCAGCTTATACCCAAAAAGATATACAGTATATCAGTATAGTAGGCGTTGCAGTGATGGTGTCGCTTTGCCCTAGTGAAAAATGACATCGAGTTCAAAAGCCCCTAAATAAGAAATCACTCTCCTATGTGGCGGGTGCACATTATTCATTTTGCTCTTGATAGCTCGACTTGCGAAACTCGACGGTAAAATATCTCGGTGTACAAAATTTGTGTGACCCTTGACTACGGATTCGGTGGAAAACTCCGATCATCAATTTCAACATCTTTATAGAATATATTTTAAAATGCTATACGCAATACGTGTGAAACTTAAATCGGTCGATCGTTGGGTATTTCGTTGCAATATTGAAACTGATGGCACTACGATTTACCGTGATCTGTTGTCAGTTATCAAAGTTCGAATATCAATCTACGTATACGTAATTCACAGTCAGAGCGAGATCGATTGTTCTTGAGTAAAAATATAAAATCGCAGCATTGAAGGAACCATGAGTCTCCGATAAATCAATTGTCCGAAAGAAATAATTACGTTAAAAAAAAAGTTAGTGATTTTCTTGGGTTTTTTTATAAGAGAAACGAATGAAAATAAAAATTAGAAGTTATTTTACGGAAGGCTCGTAACGTTATTGAACGGGATATCAAGCCAGAGTTCATTTTAATTTCGATGCAAGGTAAATACGTGTGATTTCTTTCTAAAATGGTATCATAACATGATGGAAAGCTTCGTCATTAAACTCAAATTTTTATTAAAATTTATGTAAGAACTGAAGGATCCCATATTGTAGAAAAAGATTTTATATACAACTTCAAAACTGACAGAAAAAAAGAACACTGTGGCAACTATTAGAAAACTATTAATTATTTGTTCATGTAAATATTTGTTATTGTTATTGTAATTATCTTTAATTGATTTTACTATTTAAATAGTCGTATAGACTAACAGTTAATAGCCGAAACTGCCAAGTTATCTTATCAGAAAACTATTAACTATTTTTCCATGAGAATATTTTCTATTGTTATTGTAATTAAATTAAATTAGTTTCACTATTTAAAAAGTCGTATAGACTAAGAGTTAATGGCCAGAAGTACCAAGTTATCTTTGAGTCTTCTTATAAATCAGCCTGGTGGCTGTACCCTCACTTACTATATACTTCACAAATAATTACAGTTAGGATAATAAAGAAAAACAATAATTTATTACTTAAACGCCTTCAGCCTGTCAAAAATTTTTGTATCTTATAACATCTCTTTTTATTCTTCTTTTTATTCTTATCTTTCTGTGATTTCAGTGTAAATATATAATTGCAAAAGACATTTACGCATTTATCTAAATAAACTTCTGTGAGCACCACTTCTTTCAGTTGTTAACAATAATTTATAGGGTCATACGCGTCCATGTTTTATAGATTGTGTAATTAGTTGATAAACGTAATTCAATTTAATTTAATAAATATAATTAATTCAGTCAATAAATAAACGGAAAGTCATCGTTAGCTGGTCCAAACTTATCATTCACAGGTGCTTATTATCATCCCTTATCACGTTACTAACTGTCTCAAGTTTTTCTCGCTCGTTAGTTTGTTCGTTGTAACTCAGCGCCCTTCCAGAATCATCTGATAACTCTTATCTATTAAGAGTAGAATAAGAAAGCGAGTGTGAAAAAAAAATACGTCGGTGCTTCTTTTCGATGAACGCCGAGAATGATACTTTCTCTCTCTCTCTCTCTCTCTCTCTCTCTCTCTCTCTCTCTCTCTCTCTCTCTCTCTCTCTCTCTCTCTCTCTCTCTTGTAAGTTGGCATTATTACGAAGTCGCAAAGTCGCGAGAAGGGTGTGTACTTACAATTTATACCAAGAACCGAGAGCAGCAAAAATGTAAGTTGTGGAAAGAGGGGCAGAGCGATGAAGAAGAAAGCGCACTGGCTAAGAAGAAATTCACGGGGGGTCCCGTGATAACGATAGCCAAAAGTAATTCAATATGCCTGGTCGGTGCTCATAGCGTATACATACGTAAATATATAGATATAAAGTACTGCGGTATATACAAAATCTACGCAAAGAGTTATCCCGAGCGTCCGCATCCTCTTTCCTAATTCATCGTTGTCGGGATTCGCAGCAGAATCCTCTGCGAAATGAAAAGTACGCGATCCTTTGTGCGTCAGAAAACTCGTGGATCCTGGATTAGGGGATGAAAGAGAAGGGGTGGTCCACGTACAGTGGTTGCATTATACATATACGTGTACACGCCTTGTGGGAATTACCCGTCAAATATTGACCACATAAAAATGTTCGTTATTCTTGCGAACCTTAACTCAATATTATTTACCAAATGTACAGTTGGAATATAACCCCCTGCCGCCTGGTTCCACCCCCAGAAATACAATATATTCAAGATACGTAAAAGATATATCGAATTATTTAATCGAAAAAAGTTTCTCGAAAAATTTCTGGCGAGTTACCAACGACGATGACAGCGTAGATGACGATACCAGCTGTCACACCACCGTAACCGCTATGATTTTGATACGTGATGCAACATACTTTCGCATCTTTCGATAATATTTTCATGTGAAAAATGTCGGTAATGACATTTTTTTAAAGCGCAATATTCAATTTATGTAATTCGATGTCAATTCCATATTTTATAATTTATATCTCACGATGACGATACGAGTGAATAATCTGCAATCGAAAAGCAGACAGAATCTATTTCCACGAGTCTCTGTATTGACATTAAATTTTTAACTGTGACAATTAATCGTTAAAAAGTCTGCAGCCGAGACAGAGTTTTTTTTTAACTCAACGCCACAAGATAAAATTGTACAAAAATATTCGTTTTTAACTGAAAAATACGCAGAAATTGTAAACAAAATTTCACTCGTTCAACGATTTGTAACTATCAACGTTGTTAAAGCGTTTATATTTTTAGGTTAGGTGGACGATGATACTACGGTCGTCTGACATTCAAATATTTATTTCATAACTATTTCCTTAAGTCCTTATCGGTACACGGTCAAACCTCCCGCATGATCAAACCTCCCTAGTCACCCCTATACGACGTACGAGGAAAAGGAGATTAAGTTATCGATTGGATGCACCCGGGGAGTGCGGTTTCGCTTTGTCCATTGTCCCCGTGGCATGCGACCACCCACGGGAATTCTCCATTATCGCAAATCTGCAACGCAAAGCCAAATAAATGCAAGCCAGTCAACTATATGCGGTTTTCTTTTTATTCACCCCCCTTGAGGCAACAGACCCGCGCCGATATAAAAGCTAATAATAGTAAATGGATAGATTTTCTTTTGACGGCGATACGGATTGTTGAAACGAATGGAGTTTGGATCTGTGTTGAATTTGCAGTCGGGAAAATCTATTGATTGATTGGCAAAACAACCGCATAGATAAATATGATTAATCGACGTAGAGTACTTTGAAAAGTTATTCATTTTTTATTTTTATGACATTAGTTAATTGGATTTTAAAGCTTCGGTAATTGACGACATTAGATTGTGTAACTTCCTTACGTTTTGGCCCTTTATTCGGGACCCTCTTAAGAGTTATTTTATAAAAATTTCATTGTGTAATATGGGTTAAACAATAGTGTTCCGACTCCCTGTTTAGGCGAATGGTTGTCTGCAAGCGCATGTGTTATCGTTGGTGACCAGTTTCTCCGGTCTTATTTTATCTTGTGATTATATTATTGATTCTGATGTCGTTGTTCTTCATTTGTATAAAAGTTTCATTATTTTTAAATATAAAATTTTCTTTTTTTTATTACAAAAATATCTGGTTTTCGATTGAAAAAATGATTTTATATCAATTATCGCTGGCCGATGCAATTAAAAAAAAATGTTGAAGAGGTATTATTTTATTTCAAAGGTAAAAAAAATTACAGTAAATGCTAGTTTTCGAAGATATTTTCAAGTCTTTCATTAACGAAAAACGCAATATGTAATTTAATAAAATTAATTTACATTTATTACAAATTTTTAAATTTATTTCTACATTTTTTTTTTATAAAGAGATTTTATAAATTGTAAAAGACGTTTTGGAATTTACAAAAATGATTTGTTATAGAATTTAGAACTATTCGATATTTGTTTATCAAATTGATTGACATTTTTAAGAAAGAATATAGAAATTAACGTAAACTTATTTCAAATTTATTGCTAAAAAATTGTGTTAAAAAACGAATTATCGACAAATCTTTTTTTTCTACAAATTTTTTTGCAGATGAATGTTAGTTAATTGTAAATTTTACTTTTGCCAATTAACAAAATTATTATCTGGAAAGTGAATAATTTTATGTTAATTTTCCACATGACCTTTTCTCTTAAAAATTTAATTAAGCATTTGAAAAAAATATTTGTCATAAAATTGAAGATATTTACGAAGACGCACATTTACAAATTTTTTGCTTTTTTTTGCCTCAAATCGAATAACACCTTCGCAGTACTTTTAAAAATAACAAACAAAATTACTCGCCGTCAGATTAAATAATCACGATCATATCTTCTTTCAATAAAAAATGTTCCATGTTCAAAAGTATACGAACATGTTGACAGTTTCAATCAAAAAGTGTTCTTTGCCGCAGTTAAAGATAGCTTGAATAATAAACTTTAAAAGCAGCATCTGTTAAATCCATTTACTTAATATAATCTTGAGATATTAGCTAAAAACTAGATTTTTTAAAGGTTCAAATCAAATGGTTTTTAAAGAGACAAAATAGTTATACGCAACCTCGTTTTTTTTATCAACAAAGCATATCTCTTGAATTTAATCGAAATTCGAAATATCAAAGGCTAAACTCGAAAAATGTTGGTCGAACTGACATGAAATTACCGCTATGTAAATTCTTAATGATTGATAACGTTAAATACTTGTAATTTTAGGTTGTTCGTAGCATTTTTTAAATGTAATTTTCGTTTATTTAAAGAAAATAATGATTTATTATCAATTAATGAAAAATGAACAATGGAAATATTTGTTTATACGAAAATGGCGGGTTAGAAAAATTATTTTCACTAACCTCTAACCTCAAATGTTTTGCATAAAAAGAATTTGTATAAAAACGTAAGAAATCTTTCTTTTTAGATCAACTCGTGATGATTTGTATTTAAAATCTGAAGAAATATAATATAAACAAAGTAAAAGTAAATTGAACATAAAAATATCTCAAACAAGTGATTTTCTTATAAAACTTAGTTAAAATTCGTCCAAAGATATGTTTACTAAAAAAACTGTAAGCATTACGTGCATCGTATTCCTGATATTTAAGAGGGCATAATAGTTTCCACGTTGTCTAAAACAAATTGCCAATACAAAAATGAATATAAAAGTATAGATATAAATATTAAAATTGATAAAGCTGCAAAAACCAAAAAGCACTCTTATATAAGAACGTGTACTTACTATTTGAAAGTTTCAACTGGACCGTTATCAACCTTTCACTGTTCACGAGTCCAACGAAATGAAACATTTCTTTCTCTTCGAGGCATAAACCGCAGTAAGGATCGATCGCAACGTCACCCACTCCTTTTGCAAAACGAACAACGACTTTAATATTTCGTGACGCGAAGACTTCCAGTTCTTTCTCGTTATGACATATATAGAGGTTGACGGAGCGAGGCACGGAGTGACATCTCGATCTTCCCCCACGCTACTAGTTTTTACGTTAATTAGAAGTGGACGAATACAATTTTCTATCGTGTACAGCGTAAGATCATTAGACAACAGAGACTTTCTCAAAAAATAACAATACCATTTGAAAATATTCAAAAGTCTAAACATACAATATTTCGAACGGAAATACTTTATAGAGATCGTCTATCGGCGATGAAATCCTTCTCGCGTGCGCGTTTAAACGTTGCGCTTCAGGCTTGCTACTGAGAACGTGTAAATTTTGAAATAGTGAGTTAGGAATATGTGTTTGATGTATGAAGAACGAGAAACCGAGGGGTTATGGGTGGTTGAGTATTCGTGCCTGCCACTGTAACGGAAGTGATCGCGTGCAATGTCAGTTATTTGGTGTACATATATCTCGTGCGTTTCTCAACGTGACAATAGGGTCGACGAGCAACCCCGAAGACAGTTCCATCCAAAAGCATTCTTCCCTTGTTACGAAATTAGTTACAATTCGATTGCCGCAGGTCGTAGTTGTGAGGCTCGTCGACCTGCTGGCCTCGTACTTATTTACGCAACATAATTACATTCGTTTAATTAGTTGTCAAATGCTTAATCACTACTAAATTTATTATTATTATTATTAACGCTGGTCGTCAGTAATGGCAGGGTCGGAAGCATCTGCCGACTACAGACTCGAATACATAGGATCGTACGTGCAGAAGTCCTTGAAATTGAAACCAGAAAAATGGGGAAGACTTTTGTTGACGGAGGAATACAGAAACGCGGTTCTGGATTTTTTAGATAATCCTACACCTTCTACGCTCTTTGTTGCATTAACACCAAACGCTCAGCTCGTTGCTGCTACAAGTTTTCCACTGCCATGTCAGAGAACAAAAGGTAAGAATCAAAGTTCAATTTAACAATGTATCGAGCTAAAAGACGAGATCGAAATCAATACGAAAGTTTGTAACTATTTTCAAGAATTATATTGTTGTGTTAAATTGAATTGTACCCTTTTTATTTATTAAATTTCTTAATTATCTGGATGCTTGGACAAAAGTATTATAATACTGCAAACGTAGCATAATTATATTTGTCTCTAATAAACCTTTTGTTGTAAATAAAAGTACGACAACGATTCGACAAACTTCCGAAAGAAATTTTACGTCAACGTTGCGTCAGGATGCCTCCGCAATTATTAATATTGCGTCAACAGATGCCATGGCCACATCTTTGGTCAACAACTATTCTAAAATTTATAAAAGTTATTTAACATTGGCTGTTTATTTGGTACATATCAATAAAAAAAATTAGAAACTGGATCATTTTCTTAAAATGTATGACAATCGTTATCCAAAATTGGGTTCGTAATCTCATTACAATTTTTTATGAAACACGCTGACGCAATCTTTGCAAAATAGATTGCAGGAAGATTCTTCAACTTTGGCTTTATGGGTGTGATGAATTAGCCATAAATAATATTCCGTAAGGACATTAAATTCTGTAGAATACAAAAAAAATAAATTGAATTTGCCAAAAAGTGATTTAGAATTTTTCAACGGCCTCTTTTGACTTTTAATCTTTGACTTATGATGTTGATTTATGGGGTATTTTCGTAATATCCTGTCTCAAAATATCAGACGACATAATATCCTACAAGAAAATATCCTGGAATGAAATATTCTTACTGGAATGTTTTTTTTTTTTGTGATATTCTATATAAGTGAAGGTTTTGACATCTAGATATAAATGGAAATGATTTATATTTATAGGAATTTATGCAGTAAAAGTGACACAGACTCCAGTGCCAAAAGAAAAAGGGAAATGTTCCGGAATGTTGATAATGGGTGATCTATCCCATCGAGTCGTTGATCAACTGGCGACCCTCATGGATAATATATTCGCGCCTCTTCTGTGCAATCCCGAAAATCACAAAGATCTACCGGAAATAGCGATAAAAGACATTTGCAGGCAGGTGCATTCTATCCGAGGAATTCTGTACCAGGTATGTATCGCATTACAAAAAATCGTTACCATTATAACAACACTCAATTATCTTATTAAGGTAAAAGGTCAGGTAAACGGTAGAACGGTATTACCGATGCCAGCTGGTTTGGAAAAAGTTTCTGAAGTCGAGAGATTGGTTTCGAGCGAGGGACCCCAAACGGTAGATTTGTATTTGAAAAGTGCAATAGAGGGTGTTGTCATAAAATGGGCGTATTTGGTAAACGACGTAGTCACCCACGAGTCAAGCGCAGCTTTCGAGAATGGGCAGAATCCTACACCCAACGTGGAGCTTGAATATTGGTCGAAGCGATTGGTTAATCTGAAGTTAGTGAAATTGTTTCTGTACGACTATGCGATACAAAGCTTTGATATTGCACCGAAACCTCTCTGATGCTTACATCCTCGTATCTTACGAGACGTCATGGTGGGAGGAGATTTCCCATTGGCCATACCGCCGCACGGATACGAGAGAGGGGGAACGAAGGTTGACCGTCCGTGCACGCGATTGGCGTTTCGGTGAACTTCCTTGTCTCCGCATTGTGTAAGCTTTGAGAGGTTTCATGGTATTGAGAAAAAAAAACTAAGTTAATAGATTCGATGGCAAACATAATGGCGGAACTTAGATAGCTGATGAGGGGACTAAGTGATTGCATATGTGTAATATACGTATGATACCGTAGGTACATTTTCAATCAACTACGAGAGGATCGAGTTAGAAAGATGGCGATAATCCTCGAGTTGACCGATAGTGCTTACTATCCCTGTTTTCGCACGTTATTCGGCAACGTAGTATCCTCCCTCGCCGAGGCCAAAGAAATATCGTTGTACTTGACACCCCTGAGGAGATGCTTCAAAGCTATCGAGGAAATTGACTTTTCCGAAGCTAAGCCGATAATGGTAACTCTGATCCATAATGTCGGTCTAGCTTGGGCCAAATCGCGCTACTATCAGAGTTCGAGCAAGCTCATCATAATGCTCAGACAGATATCCAACCTGTTGATAGAGGAGGCACGACGATTTCTTGATCCGTCATCTATTTTTCAAAGCGACGTTGACGAAGCGTTACAACGTATACAGATCTCGAGAGGTAAAGGAGTATTTCTATGACTTTAGTCTGAAAGAGTATCAAATTAATGTACCTTATAGTTAGAATAATAAGGGCTTGAGATGTTTATTGGGGGAGAGGTCATTGAGGGATTTGGAACAATCTCTCAGACCCTAGAGACTCTTCTCAATTATTCTACACGGCAGCGGTGAGATATTTTTATAATACAGAGTTTATAAATAATAAATTAGAGGTATATATGATATAATTTACATATATAATAATTTAATATACAGGTACTTTGACATTTTATTATAATGTTATGTATAAATGCTTCCGGTACAAATATATTCATTTTCTAAATATTTTCAATTGCTTGAGACAATTGAAATGAGCTACAAATAAAAATGTTGATGGATCTCGATTGATCCAAAATTATTTGGAGTTTTAAACATTGCTTTTGCTTCTTACGTATATGTTACAGATGTCCTCGAAGAATTTAAGCTACGATTCGAGCAAGCGAGACACCAACCTGGTATGAAGCCCGACGTACCACCCTGGAACTTTAATCCGTCAGCTGTGTTTTATCGTCTCGATGCATTTCTCAAACGTCTTGCGGACATCGAGTGGCTCTTCAACACAGTTTTAGAATTTTCGAAACTGGAGAAGATCGAAGTCGGTGGTATCCTCGGCCGATCGCTGAGTGCTCGTATCGTGGGTGTCTTCAAAGAGTTTCAGCAGCTATTCGCATCTTTTTCGGCCCGTGCGAGCGACGTACTCGAACCCGACGACGAGTCGTTTGCCGTTGACTGTGCCAAGTTTAGCGAATCCATCACCAATTTGGACAGCAAGCTGGCAGCGATACTCTGCCAGGCATTCGACGACTGTGGTAATTTGGAGAGTGCTTTCAAGGTTCGAACCCTTATTCTCTTTATCCATTTTCCCTTTTCGTTAGTTTGTCTTCGCTTTTATTTTTTCACTTTTCTATCTCCGCCCTTCTTCCGCTTCGAATGAAATATTGGACTGTGGGACTTTTATCAACGGAGCTTCGTCGGCACAGACTAAATTCTATTTATACCAAGTTCATGTGCAGTCCCATACTTTTTCTTATTCGCTTTTACGGTGAATCGTACTCCTCGTGTATCCGGGCGCTTAAATTTTCGATAGCTCATCAACATCGGAGGCTCCGTACTCGAGAGACCGGTAATTCAAAAGCAATTCACGGACCGTTACTCCCGTATCGTCGAACTGCTGAACAACGAATTGACGATAGTTGAGCTGCTTTTTGTACGAGGTAACCGCGGTGCCATGAGTGACCTTCCTCCCTTGGCAGCAGCGTTGCAATTTACGAGCATGCTGAGACAGCGAATCGGTTTACCCGTTCAGTCCTTCAAGAGTCTCCAGCCATCGTGAGTATCCTTGAGAAAAGAATTACGACTTTCCACCCGCCTCAAACTTTTTACTCACAACGTTGTTCACTGTTTAATCGACAAATAGAATTGTAGATAGCGAAGAGGGTCACAACATAATTGCTCGTTACGAGCGTTTTTTGAAAATGCTTACCGATAAAGAAACTGCTCTTTTTAACGAATGGGCGCAACGGGTTCCTCAATCTGTCGCAAATGGTCTGGAGCGGACACTCTTAGCCAGGGATCGGGGATCGATTCTGTTGAAGCTTAATTTTGATCCTCAGTTACTCGCTGTTTTAAAGGAAGTCAATTATTTGAAACAAATGTCACGGGATGATATACCACAAGCGGCACTCGAGGTATTTTCTAATGAAATTATATTGGCGTTTCTATGATGAATCCTGTAATTAACTTCGAGTCTACTGAACTTAATTATTTCAATTACGCATAATTCTTTGTAGCATTAACGTAAATTGCTTTGTCAGAGGGAAAGCTGTATTACTTTCTTTTGATTCATGATGTCTTAACCCTTTGAAGCATAGCGACATACCGGTATGTTACTTATTTAATTTTTTTGTTGGTTTTTTACCATATTCACCTGTCTTTTTAATGCATGCGACGATTTTAAATGCATATTTAGGTTTCTAAGAGACCAATTACTAAGAAAAAATTATTATTAAAGTTCACATTTTTATCTAGTGGATGTTATAAATAAGCAAAGAGTAAAAAAAAACGTCTTTTTCACTCAACAAATGTCATTCTGACTAATCAATCACGTAAACCATAAACAAAACATTAATACAAAGAGGTTTTTAAGATCGTTCATTACGAATCCAAACTCAAAATTAAGAATTTCGTAATGGCGGATCCATAAGGATGATCGAAAATCAGAATAATTATCGAATTCCTTTGTAATTTGGAGATTTCAGGGGTGCTCATTTCGAATCTCAAGTTAAAGATTGTACTAACATTGCAAAAAGTATTCACAATGCGTGCGATATGATATTGAAAGGGTATCTCCACTATCAAATCACATTTTAGTTTGCCATTTTTTAATTCGGAATCTTTTTCGAAGATTTGTATTCAGTAGCTTCGAATACTTGATCGCAGAGTGCAAAGTTTTATCCGAATCAAGTCACTTTGTGGATTTTGGTCCACCATATTGGATGCGCCATTTTGAATTTCTAAATTTTGAGTCAAGATTCACAACCAGCGACCTTAAAAACTCCCGAGTTCAGAATTTTATCCGAATCAAGTTATTTTCTTTTGCATTTGGGTCCGCCATTTTGTATTTCTGAATTTTTAGTTCAGGTTCGTAATCAGCGACCTCAAAAACGCCCGTGTACCAAATTTGAAATAAATTGTACGTAAGGAAAAATGTATTCTTCAAAGTTTTAAGGTAAAATGGCGGCCAATATCGTTCCGTAAATAATCAAAATTGAATAAAACTTTAGAGTTCAACTTTGAATAAGTACACAGAGAATACAAAGTTCTGTGCTCTTTACCAAAATTTGCAAAAAAAATTTACTGATTTGTTACAATTTTTTTAGAAGACAATTGGATCGATAACGAAAGAAATTTTTTATTACAAAATTCATAAATAAACATGCAACGTAAATCATTATCTTTATTCATCTGTTATGCATTAAAGCACAAAGTTTCTATCAATTCGGATTGAATTTTTTTTTGAGAAAATACAGATTCAATTTTTTTTTAAGGGGATCCCGAAGCGCGTGCCATTTTATCTTAATCCTTAAAAAGAAGATTTATGTAAAAAAATGACTTAACCCACCGATCTACAATGTTTTGGATTATTAAAGCAGAAACTACATTTACCGTGTTATCTTTTTTTTTTTAAATGATTATCGAGTTTCAACCTTTATTTTATGAATTCGCATTGATATGTCAATTATTTATCAACAAAGTTAAGTCGAAGGGAGCAAAAGCTAATTCGCTGAATCTTTCTCTCGATTAGATGAGAAAAAGAATAGAAATTTATGTAACGGCACGAACCGAAAATTTAATGAAACTATTTCTGTAGTAATTTGGTTCTTATCCGATAATGAAAAAAAAAAAAAAAAATAGTATTTCATATGATAAAAATGTATTAAACATTAAAACAAGATGAGGTTTCTGTACTATTTATCCATTACTGAAATCTGCATAATAACAGGTTTCGGATGAGGCTGAAACTTTCCGTAAATTTCGTACTCTTCTCGGTGGAACAGTGACCTCGTACAACGACATTCGTAGAAGTTCCCGAAAAGTTGAGTACAGATTGATCGAACTCGAGGTGGCGAGGGTCGACTCTCTCGTAACGCGAGGCGAGAAGGAGCTGTCTTGGAGTTCCAAGGGTCTTCCAGATTACATCAGCGAACTGGGTATACTCGTGGAGGGGCTGTGGAAACGAGTTAAATCAACTCAGGCGAACGTTGAGAAGATTAGGAGTATCCTCGAGCCCTGGACGAAGACGCCTCTTATCGAGCGTCGTGATCGTCGAAAGGACGCTCTTCTTTCACTGGAAGAAAGAACTGAAAAAGTAGCAAAACGATACGAGAACATTCGAAAGGGGGCTGATCAAATTCATGCTCTGTTGGGTGAAAACGAGACGCTATTTGAGATATCGGACAACACTAGCGAGCAGTGGAGGGAATACGTTGATTACGTGGATGACATCGTGACAGAGTCACTTCGCAAGGCTGTTGGATCTTCTCTGAATTATCTAGCTGAAAATATGGATCCAACATGCCAGAACAAACCACTGTTGGAAGCGAAGTTAGAGCTCAGGGAACCGGATCTGTATTATGAGCCTTCATTGGACCCCGATGATTCGGATTCGTTGGATAAATTAATCGTAAGCCTGCTCAATGACATCATGGGCATGGCCGATCTTGTACCGAGATTGAAGAGCGAAGTTCCTAGCTACGATCTCGAACTTCAACAAGACGAGGATATCAAGGCCATGAAGATAGAAATACTCGAAGGCGTTGCCAAGGCCGTGGACGAGGCCACGGAATTTTGTGGAATCTTCGAAGGTGAACTCAACGTTTCAACGTTTTCTTGCAAATTTATATTTCGCGTAAGCTACTGAGTAGAAGCTTGCTTGGAATCGATCAAATTGATCCCGCGGTATTTTTACTTCAGGATACGCTTATCTCTGGTTGGAAGATCGCGGCATTGTGATGCAACAGTTTCTCAAGTATAGTCGGCAATTGACGATGGACGAAATGGAAATGATTGCGGCTCTAGACCCGAAAGCACCAAAGTGTTCGCCACCGAAAATGGAACAATTTCGTGAACAAATTGACCTTTACGAGGGTCTTTATCTCGAAATAGAAGAAATGAATCCATCGAAAGTTTTCTGCGGATGGTTCAGAGTGGATCTCAGACCATTTAAACAATCTCTTCTCAACACGGTGTGCAAGTGGTCCAGCATGTTCAAGAAACATCTCGTTGAACGGGTCACATCGAGCTTATCGGATCTTGGAACTTTTATAAGGTAAGATATACAAACAGCGTATACTTTACGGCTTCAATTGCTTACTTTTTACAAACCGATTTTCAACGGGTTGATTTGTACAAAAAAATAACCTGAAACCAACCGATTCTAAACCGTTTTGTTACGTTACGGTCAATCCCAACTGGGCTTTGCTATACGATGGTTGGAACTTGATTAATTCTGGTAAAACCAACCGTTCATCAAAATCTTGTCTCTGCTACATGATGGTTGGACCTGGATCCCTTCGAGATTGATTTTATGCACAAATCAACCTTTTATCCGATCCTATCCAAATCCAACGAAGATCCAACTGTTGAGAGAACCAACCGAAATAAAGGTTGGATGAGTGATCCAGATATTTCAATGTTAATTATTAAACCGCTACCTTCCGACAAAATGATTAATCTTCCATATTTTAAACGTAAGATCATAACTTTAGAAATGCTTTGAGAACTATTTTCTCTGTTTGTCATTTATTGCATATCTCCGAGTAAATGGAAAATGTACGGTTGATCAATGATTGATCAGCCAATAAAGTCAACCAACTGGCACGATCGTAGATTTATGGTTGACTTCTGTGTAGATTTGTCGTGAATTTATTGTAAAATTTCCATCATTCTTCTAGAACAAGGATATTTATAGTAGATTTGTCACAAATTTTTTGTAGAACGGTTTGCAAATTCGTGATCTCAGAATTTTCGTTGACTTATAGGTAGATTTGTCATAGATCTTTACAACAATCTCTTTGATTTACCCAGGAGATCAATGCGTTTTTGATTGGTTATTGATTTTGCATTAATTACAGATAAAGTTTAACTTTTGTTCTCTACTGTCTCTGTCGCTCTCGATGGATGTCGTCTATCTTATCACATAGCTCCACTTTTATAAATATCAACATAAATCTATGCTAATTCTGGGAGCCTTGTAGTTAATAATTTATCAAAGATGATAAATTCCTGCACCTTTACCACGTCCTGTTATCATAAAATATATTGTAATATAAAAGTTTTCGATGAAATCCCGAAAAATCTATCGTTGAACATTTTGTATTAAAAAATTGGTATTCGACAGAAATTCGTAAAATTAAGCATTATTGATTAATTTTTTTTCGAAAAACCATTTATCTCTTTAATATAAAAGTTATAAATAAAAAGTGAAAATTATATAAACTTTTACTATGTTTACTAATTATCGGTAGCTTTATTTGTCAATTATATTCAATAATATAAAAAGTTATCAGGAGTACAAATTGAAAATGCGGGATTTTTTTCTATTTTTGAACGTTTATTCTGAAAAAATGGTAACAAATGAATTATTCAAAGTATTGTCCATCGCTAGCCACAACTTTTTCCCATCTTTCTGGCAATTTACGGATACCGTCGCGAAAAAATTCGGCCGGCTTGGCTGCTATCCAGTCATCGACCCATTTTTGGGCTTCTTCGTAAGAATGGAAGCGCTGGTCAGCTAGGCCATGTGTCATCGATCGGAAAAGGTGGTAATCGGAAGGAGCAATATCTGGGCTATACGGCGGGTGGGGTAAGACTTCCCATTTCAGCGTTTGTAGGTATGTTTTGACCGGCGCTGCAACATGTGGCCGAGCGTTGTCATGTTGCAAAATTACTTTGTCGTGTCTTTGCTCGTATTGTGGCCGTTTTTCTTTGAGTGCGCGGCTCAAACGCATCAATTGAGTTCGGTATAGTGCTCCTGTGATGGTTTCGTTCGATTTCAATAGCTCATAATACACCACACCCAGCTGGTCCCACCAAATACAGAGCATGAGCTTGGCGCCGTGAATATTTGGTTTGGCCGTCGATGATGATGCATGGCCGGGGTAACCATATGATTTTTTGCGCTTCGGGTTATCGTAATGGATCCACTTTTCATCACCAGTGACAATGCGATGCAAAAAACCCTTCCGTTTTTGCCGTTCGAGCAGCAGTTCGCATGCAAAAAAACGGCGCTCGACGTCTCTCGGCTTCAGCTCATACGGCACCCAATGTCCTTGCTTTTGGATCATTCCGAGGGCTTTTATACGATGGGAAATGGCTTGTTGTGTCACTCCCAATGAATCTGCGAGCTCTTGTTGAGTTTGACACGAGTCTTCATTGAGTATTGCCTCCAATTCAGCATTCTCAAACTTTTTCACTTGGCCCGGCCGCTCTTTGTCCTCAACGTCAAAATCACCACTTCTAAACCGCACAAACCATCTCTCGCACGTTGAAACCGATGGAACATGACTCGGATAAGCCTCGGAGACCAATCGATGTGCTTCAGCAGCACTTTTCTTCAAATTAAAGAAGTAAATTAAAACTTCCCGCAAATGCTGTTTTGTTGGCACGAAACTCGACATATTGAGAGCTCAAAAAAACTATGAATTTGACACTGCGACAAATTGACACATACTGAAAATTAAAGCTATAAGACGTAGCTTTGACATGAACATAGTCACAGTACTGCCTGATGCGTATAGCGTTAGTAACGCCATCTGTTATCAAACCCGCATTTTCAATTTGTACCCCTGATATTTGTGCGATTCTTTTGTATTTGGTAAGTCATTGGTAAATTACTTTAATTTCAATAATAAATCATTGAATCGGTAGATGAAAATTTAAATAATTTAATTTTAATGATCTATTTGATACAAAATAAAATAATAAATATTTCTATCTATTGAAGAATCCTTCAGATATTCACGTCAGTATCCTTGAATTTGTGTTTTAAAACCATAAGAGCAAGATATCATCTGATAACAAGTGCTTTTTTACGTTTATGGGTACCTTCGCTCTCCACGACTCGTGACTCTTTACTGATAGAAACGAAGGTAATATGCGGATACGGGATACAAGTCCGTGATAAGATCCATCTTAAATTATCGCTCATAATACATAAGTAGTACATTATACTGTTAATACATACGACGAGAGTCGATGTACCGTTGCTGGGTTAAATGTCACGATCTCCATTTCTCTCTCGTTTAATAAAGAAGCTATTTATAACGAAAAAGAATATTGTGCGCTGATACTCGACCGAGTGTATTACAGGCTAGCTGACGAAGGCCTACTTCAGCAGATACAGCCAGGTGATTACGCGGGTCTTGTCAGTGTCATGGGATATCTGATGCGCGTCAAGGAGAGGCAACCAACCACCGATGAAATGTTTCAGCCTCTCGAGGAAACCATCGCGTTGCTCAAGTTTTACGACCAGGACATACCAGAGGAGATCAACGTATTGCTACAGGAATTACCGGAGCAATGGGCCAATACGAAAAAATTGGCATTCATGGTCAAGCAACAGGTTGGACCATTGCAGGCAGGTGCGTAAATTTATCTGCGACTGTACGCACTGTCAATAAAATAAGATTCACCGTAAAAGAAAAGAAAATGTTGGCATTGAACAGGCGAGGTATCTCGGATTCGTGGTAGAATATCCGCATTCGACACGACGATAGTTCATTACCGAGAAGCATTCAGACGGTACAATTTCTTCAAGTACGATTGTCATAATCCTTATGGTCAATTGGACGAAGCTGACAAGGAGATCTGTATGCTCGAGCGTCAGATGAGAGATATTCAGAAATCAGCATCATTGTTTGAAGTTACGGTGCCTGAGTTCAAGCAACTTCGCCAATGTAGAAAAGAGCTTAGAATGCTCAAGCAACTATGGGACTATGTTAATATTGTAAAGAGCAGTATTGAAGGATGGAAGACGACACCATGGAGAAAAATTGACGTTGAGAATATGGACATTGAGTGCAAGAAATTTGCCAAAGAGATACGGGGTAAGATTTTTTTTTTCAGAAATCACGTAATGGTTAAGTCATAAAATGAGTTAATCAAACTTGATATCAGCCTTGGATAAGGAAATGAGACCATGGGACACGTACGTATCGCTAGAGGCAACGGTGAAGAATATGCTGACGTCTTTGCGAGCTGTCGGTGAACTCCAGAACCCAGCAATTCGAGAACGGCACTGGTGGCAACTCATGAATAGTACTAAGGTATCGCATGGTTCTCAAAAGAAAACGTTTTTGTTTACGTTCTTCAATACAGAATTCATTGATCGGATGAACCTTGTCAAATTACAATCGTCAAGGTTAACGGATCATCAACAAATTTATGGATAGGGCAGTCTTGTTCACTGTAAATAATTATCGCTTCTTACGATATAATCGAATTAGTTAATATTTTTATGTGTCATACGGGCTTCGGTTCATAATGTTTATTAGTTGCACTGCTGTACATACGCTATCGGTGTTGCAGAAATTGGGTGACATGACTCCGGAGATGACCGTAAGTCCACTGTATATACGTGCACGATATAATAATATTAAGTTTTATAACAATTTTTTACTATTTTAACACAAGTAGCTGGTAGTCATTTACTTACGAACAAATCCAGCTGTTACGTTTTCATTAATATTTTTATTCCGTATCAATATTACACAACTTTTCTCATGGATGGTGCACGTCATAATAATATTAAGTTTTATAACAATTTTAATTATTTTAACATGAGTAGTTGGTAGTCATTTACTTACGAACGAATCCAGCTGTTACGTTTACATTTATATTTTTATTCTGTATCAATATCATACAACTTTTCTCATGGTTAAATTGTACTTGTGATGAACTTTTGACGCAATATTAATATGTATTTTTGTGATCAAATCATATTAATCGTTTATAGTGTAACGACACCATTGATTTTACACATTTTCGCATAATACTTTGATTAATAAAACATCTTTTTGTTAGCACGTGTACTTAGATAATAGTGCGAGAATGCCAAGCTGGATTGACATTAATTGAATGATTATTATTTTTATTTAAGTCATTATCATCATCATCATCATCATCTTAATTGAAACCAGCGACAAACTCCGGCAATTCGTTATACACGCTTCTCATTGTTGTTTGTACACATCACGCAGCTTCGTTGAAATAAAATTTGCGAGTTTACAAGATAAGGTCACCGTAATTATTAATCCTCCGTCCACTTGATTCACGTTTGAAGCACTTCGGTAATTTTCTACGTGGTGTTTAGAATAATATTTCACAGAGCTAATTGAGAAAATATAGTTCTTAAACTATTATCAATATCTAACGACAAGCGATCGTTGTGAAACGCTCAGGTGTCTTTCGTTATGAATGAGTCAACGACACTGGCGGATCTGCTTGAGCTCAGTCTTCACGAATGCGAGGAAGAAGTTAAGAATATCGTTGACAAAGCTGTCAAAGAAATGTCCATGGAGAAATATCTTCGTGAACTTAACGTCACTTGGTCGGGAATGGAATTCGAAAAGGAAGTTCATCCAAGAACTGAGGTGACGTTGCTCAGAACCAGCGAAGAATTGATCGAGACTCTGGAGGAGAATCAGGTTACATTTTTTACTATGAATCGACGTACCCCGTGTAAAATAATGCTGAAGTGAGTGACAGATCGATGCAAAATTTATTATAAATATCTCAAAGTACGGCTGACGATAATCTCTGATACAAGTATTCGTTGCTTCATTTGGTTTTCTTTTTGGAATATATGGAAATCTTCATTTTTCACATAAGATACGTCTGACGTATAGAAACACCATGGAACGCAACTTCTGAGCGTAAATCTTGAGCCATAGATAAAATAACGAAATAGAATATAACTAAAATACTTGAATAAAACATCGTTATCAGTGATGATTATTTTATATTTTTACACGGGGTATCAAGCAAAGTAACATTCCGATTGATTCTGACGAAAGAATATCGACAAGCGCAGGTCCAACTTCAAAACCTCATTACATCAAAATTCATAGCCCATTTCCTAGAAGAAGTTTCTATCTGGCAAAAGAAACTTTGTATCGCTGATCAAGTTACAACGGTGTGGTTTGAGGTACAACGTACTTGGATGCATCTCGAGAGCATCTTTATGTCATCCGAAGACATTCGTCGACAGCTTCCTATCGATGCCGATCGTTTTGATAGAATCGACAAGCAGTTCAAGGAAATGACCGAGGATATGGCTAAAACTCCAAACGTAGTTGAAGCCACGAACAAAGAGGGTCTTCCTCCTGTACTCGATATTTTGCAGAAAGAATTGATTCTCTGTGAGAAAGCTTTAGCCGAATATTTAGAAACGAAACGATTGGCTTTTCCTAGATTCTACTTTGTATCGTCGAGTGATCTGTTGGATGTTCTATCGAATGGAAATCAGCCTGTGGTTGTCGCCAAACATTTAACCAAGCTCTTCGATTCCATGGCGAAACTTAACTTCATTAATGTCGAAGCTGATGTATCCAAACGCGTTGCAGGTAAAACGTGTAAAACGATTTTCTAATTCGAATAGTTTGAACATTTTTGCTTATTTTTTCATACAAATTTGAGGTATGTACGCCAAGGACGGTGAGTATGTGGAATTTGCTAATTGCGAGATGGTCTGCGATGGTCCGGTCGAAGTATGGTTGAATCGTCTTCAACATGCTATGCGTGCTTCGATACGATACTACTTCAGCGAAGCTGTGGTTGGATACGAGGAAAAACCACGAGAGCAATGGCTCTTTGATTATCCAGCTCAGGTATCGCTCTGTGGTACCCAAATTTGGTGGACAACCGAAGTGAATCTCGCATTCTCGAGACTCGAAGAGGGCTACGACAACGCCCTGAAAGATTACCTCAAGAAACAGATCCTGCAGCTCAGCACTTTGATCTCCCTTTTACTCGGCGAACTTAGCAAGTTGGACAGACAGAAGGTCATGACGATATGCACGATAGACGTTCACTCGAGGGACGTCGTTGGTAAACTCGTTCAAGCGAAGGTGGAGACTGCCCAGGCTTTTCAGTGGCAAAGTCAACTGCGGCATCGATGGGACGAGAAGGAAAAGGATTGCTTTGCCAATATTTGCGACGCGCAGTTTAAATATTCTCACGAGTATCTGGGAAATACGCCGAGGTAAAGTAGCTCAAACTCTCGTGATTTATAGGTATGACAACGTCATTCGACATGGAATCCTTTCTCTACTAATCAAAATATTAGAAGAAAACCTTACCGGTTAAACATCCAAAAATTGGAGACAACAATAGCCGAGGTTCAAATGAACTTGTTTTATAATTCTATTGAATTGATCGAAGAGTAAATTTGATCGATGCATCTAGCGTAAACCTAGAAGAGACAGGAGGGTCAGATCTTTGTCATGATTCGAAGAATCGTCAAATCAAGAAGAAAACATTTTTTTAAAATTGTATTAGGAGCCAAGAAATTAGCACTTGAAAACTTTTTTTATTTATGACTTAAAAAATGTGTTCGAGATGCAAAATTTTTCACAATTAATTTGCCTACGCGTGACTCAAATATTTGAAAAAAAAAACCTTTCCCGCTCAAGTCGTTGTCATAAAATAATAATTTGCGATCAGTATAAACGTTCTTATTACAAATAAACATTATTTCCAGAGTATAGAATTTAAAACAAGGAACCTGCAGTTCAAGGGACGCTTAAACATTTACATCACGGATAAACCTTGACTCAGAAAATTAAACAGTAATTGGAGTTAAATTTATAGCTTAATTGAGTTTTGTTTTAAATCGAAAATCGTTTATTGAGTCTCCACCATTTTAAACTCCGATCAAAAAAGTTTTACGACTTATGAGGTCAACACTTTGAAGAATTAATTAATCTACGAGTAGCAGAGCAAGAAAGAATATTAATGTAAAGAAAAAAAAGCTACCTTTCATGACATTGATTGACTGACGAATCAGATAGAGCGATTCTCTGTAGATCGAAGGCGTATAATATGAAAGTGAAAGCGATGTAATACCATTTATATTAAGATCATATATGAACTCACGGTAAAGAGAAGTTCTGTCTTTCTTTCAGACTCGTAATTACGCCATTGACTGACAGATGTTACATAACTCTCACGCAATCACTCCATCTTGTGATGGGTGGTGGCCCTGCAGGGCCAGCGGGTACCGGAAAGACCGAGACCACGAAAGATCTTGGTAGAGCACTTGGCATTATGGTCTACGTATTCAATTGTTCAGAGCAAATGGACTACAAATCGTGCGGTAACATATACAAAGGACTAGCTCAAACAGGTGCTTGGGGATGTTTCGATGAGTTCAATAGAATATCGGTAGAGGTCCTTTCCGTCGTCGCTGTTCAGGTAAAGTCTGTGCAGGATGCGATAAGAGATAAAAAAGAGAAGTTCAATTTCATGGGCGAAACGATTGCTCTGGTGACGAGCGTGGGAATATTTATAACGATGAATCCAGGATACGCCGGTCGTACGGAATTGCCGGAAAATTTGAAAGCTTTGTTTCGTCCCTGCGCCATGGTCGTTCCTGACTTCGAACTGATCTGCGAAATTATGTTGGTTGCCGAGGGTTTTCAAGAAGCAAGAATATTGGCAAGAAAATTTATAACATTATACACGCTCTGTAAAGAATTGCTTTCGAAGCAAGATCATTACGACTGGGGTCTACGTGCTATTAAATCGGTTTTGGTAGTCGCTGGTAGCTTGAAAAGAGGTGATCCTGGTCGGCCAGAAGAGGAAGTGCTGATGCGAGCACTCCGTGACTTTAATATACCAAAAGTCGTCTCGGATGATCTTCCCGTCTTTATGGGACTGATTGCCGATCTCTTTCCTGCTCTTGATGTACCGAGAAAGCGAGACGTTGAGTTTGAGAAAACGGTAAAACAAGCTGGTACCGATTTATCTCTGCAGCCGGAAGATGGTTTTATTCTAAAAGTTGTTCAACTCGAGGAACTTCTCGAAGTCAGACACTCGGTTTTTATTGTAGGATCGGCGGGTTCAGGGAAAACCCAAGTCTGGAGAACTCTATTTCGTACTTATCAAAATATGAAGAGAAAACCAATTTACAATGATCTCAATCCAAAGGCCGTTACAAATGACGAACTATTTGGAATCATTAATCCAGCTACGAGAGAATGGAAAGATGGTTTGTTTTCTGTTATTATGAGAGAACAAGCCAATCTGGGTGGAGATAATCCAAAGTGGATTGTGCTGGATGGTGACATAGATCCCATGTGGATCGAATCTTTGAACACGGTTATGGATGATAACAAAGTTTTAACGCTGGCGAGCAACGAGAGAATAGCTTTGACACCTGTTATGAGATTACTCTTTGAGATATCGAATCTTCGAACAGCGACACCTGCTACGGTATCTCGTGCCGGTATTCTCTACATAAATGCTCAAGATCTTGGTTGGAATCCTTACGTGACAAGTTGGATAGAAACCCGAGCGTTAACGGTCGAGAAAGCCAATCTTGTTATTTTATTTGACAAGTACATACCGTCGTGTCTGGAGACTCTGAGAACGAGGTTCAAGAAAATTACACCAATAGCTGAGATGGCACACGTTGAGATGCTCTGTCATCTTCTACATTGTCTACTTACTCCTGAATTGACAGCAACGGATTTCACAAAGGACCACTACGAGTTGTACTTTGTGTTTGCAGCAGTTTGGGCCTTTGGTTCCTCAATGTTTCAGGATCAAACGATCGATTATCGCATTGAGTTCACAAAATGGTGGATCACCGAATTCAAGCAAGTTAAGTTTCCCGGTCAAGGTACAGTTTTTGATTATTACATCGATTCAGAGACCAAAGAATTTTTACCGTGGTCCGAGCGTCTACCAAAGTTCGAATTAGATCCGGACTTGCCGCTACAAGCTGCCCTTGTTTACACTGCCGAATCCATCAGAATAAAGTATTTTCTGGATCTCTTGATGGCGGAAAAACATCCGGTGATGTTGGTTGGTACGGCTGGTAGTGGGAAGACAGTATTGGTGTCTGAGAAATTACTCCAATTGTCAGAAAATTATGCGATCGCGAATGTTCCGTTTAATTTCTATACATCGTCGGAGATGCTTCAGAAGATATTGGAGAAACCATTGGAGAAGAAAGCGGGAAGAAATTACGGACCGCCGGGTAACAAGACACTCATTTACTTCGTTGATGATCTCAATATGCCCGAAGTTGATACGTACGGTACGGTTCAGCCTCACACATTGATACGTCAGCATATGGACTACGGACATTGGTACGACCGTACGAAATTGACCCTCAAGGATATCCACAACTGCCAGTATATCAGCTGCATGAATCCCACCGCTGGTTCTTTCACGATAAATCCTCGACTACAACGACACTTTGCTGTATTTGCTGTGAGCTTTCCGAATGCTGAATCACTCACAACCATCTACGCATCGATCCTGTCTCAACATCTAGCAAATTTAGAGCACAGGTTATTCAAGTTATTGATTTATGGGACAATACATCGTTTCTACAGGATGCAAATCTACATAGACCCGATTCTGTATACGTAATTGTATACATAACAAACTTAACGCAGCATCGACTCTACACAATAAAACTGTACACTCACTAAATTCCACATAGTGAAACTCTACACAGCATTACCTCTATATAGCTACAACTCAACACAGACCTACAAAGACCCGACTCTGTTTACGTAATTGTTTGCAGCCAACAGCTACGCAGTATCAACTCAACACAGCATTAACCGTACACGCACTAAACTCTGCATAGTCAAACTCTACACAGCATTGCCTCTATATAGCTACAACTCAACACAGATCTACACGGACCCAATACTGTATACGTAATTATTAGTAGCCAACATCTACGCAGTATCGACTCAACACAGCAAAACTGTACACGTTTCAAACTCAATGCAGCATCAACTGTACACGCACTAAACTTTATATAATCAAACTCTACGCAGCATTGACTCTATACAGCTGCAAGTCGATACAGCAAAACTGCACACGCACTAAACTCGACACAACAATACTCTACACAGCATTAACTTGACACAACGAAACTGTACACATCGAAAACCATACGTAGTACGATCGCTCTTGTGTACAGATTTTACTGTAGGCCATTGTGCTGTATCGAGTTGACGTTGTGTCGAGTTTGTTGCGTTTACAGTTTTGCAATATCGAATTCGGTATCCGTTTGGCTTTGCTGTATTCAGTCGATGATATGTATAGTATAACTTTGTATAGTTACATGTGTAGAGTCAATTCTGTCGAAACGATATTCTGCTATTTCGATTGTTTGGAGTGTCATCGATTTAATTACAACAAATATTTTTTCATTGTCAGATTTCCTCAATGCGTTACCGACATGTGCAACAACGTCGTACAAGCTTCCCTCCAACTGCATAACCGCTGCGCTCAAGTCTTTCTGCCAACTGCTGTCAAATTTCATTACATTTTCAATCTTCGAGAGCTTTCTAATTGCTTTCAGGGTCTTTTGTTCAGTGGCAATGAGTGCTTGCAAGCTCCTACCGATATTATAAGATTGTGGATGCACGAAACACACAGGGTTTACGGAGACAAGCTCACGGATGAAAAGGATATCGATACCTTCACCAAATTACAACTTGATATTCTGAAAAAGAATATCGAGGAAGTCGACGAAGGAACTATTTTGGAAAAGCCCAATATTTATTGCCACTTTGCAGGTCAAGTATATTTGTCGTACAATATACTATAAAATAAAATAAAATAGCAAACTAAAAGTAAACTTGCGACGTTGCATGGAATTTTTTGTAATAAAAGTTCTACTTTGCTGCATCGTTGGAATATCTTTCTCAGGTGGAGTTGGCGAACCAAAATATATGCCAGTCACGGACTGGACCATCCTGCATCGTCTTTTGTCGGAAGCCCTCGTAAGCTACAACGACTTGGTGGCTGCAATGAATTTGGTACTTTTCGAGGATGCGATGATGCACGTGTGTCGGATAAATAGAATTCTCGAGTCCCCCAGGGGAAGCGCGTTGCTCGTTGGGGTTGGTGGCTCTGGGAAACAGAGCCTCTCACGTTTAGCAGCTTTCATAAGCTCTCTCGAAGTTTCCCAGATACAATTAAAAAAGGGATACGGTGTTTCGGATCTGAAACTCGAATTAGCCAGTTTATATTCTAAATCAGGTCTAAAGAATTTGGGAATAATGTTCTTGATGACAGACGCCCAAGTACCGAGTGAACAATTTCTTGTTTTGATAAACGACATGCTGGCATCCGGTGAAGTACCTGATCTCTTTCCCGAGGACGAAATGGAAAATATCATAGCAGGTTTGCTAGAGAATTATATATTTTTCTTTGTTTGGCATCTTCAACAAAGACACCGAGGAGCAAGACGATACGAAAAAAAATATAAAGAAGGGACTGCCAATTCCAATTTCAGGAGTACGAAACGAGGTGAAGGGCGCAGGTATATTGGATACTCGAGAGAATTGTTGGAAATTCTTCATTGACCGGGTTAGACGTCAACTGAGGTATATACAATTGTTTATATAAACTGAGGTACATACACATTGAGGCATATTGATTATAATATTACGAAATTTATTTGGTTACAGAATTGTTCTCTGTTTCTCTCCCGTTGGCTCGACGCTTCGTGTTCGCTCGAGAAAATTTCCGGCTATAATAAATTGCACGGCGATCAACTGGTTTCACGAGTGGCCACAGGAAGCCTTGATGTCCGTCTCCAAACAGTTTCTTCAGGAGTTGGAAGAGCTTCCAGAGAATTTTAGGTTCGTATAATCGTATATAAATAAATGGAAACTTCATAGAATCCGAGAGGAAGGAGCTTAGCCGAATAACAAATTACAAACTCTGGTGAATAATATCTTATGTACCTTTCACTTCAGGGAATCGGCAGCAAAGTTCATGGCTCACGCTCACACGAGCGTGAACGCTGCGAGTCGTCTTTACTTGGCCGGTGAACGACGTTACAATTATACCACTCCAAAGTCATTCCTGGAACAAATTAGCTTGTACGCTAAATTGCTCAAAGCGAAAGCTGCTGAATTACGCGGTCGAGTTCAGCGTCTCGAGAACGGTCTGGCCAAATTAAGATCCACCGCTGTACAGGTGGACGAACTCAAGGAGAAGCTTGCTGTCCAAGAAATCGAGCTTCAACAGAAGAATGAAGCGGCGGATGCTTTAATAGCTATCGTTGGTGTCGAGACTAAGAAAGTACAAACGGAAAAGGCTTTTGGTTTGTCTAACTTAATCGTTGTATGACTTTAAAAATTATTTTTTTAATACTTATCATTTTACTATATTAACCCTTTGCACTCCGTTGTCGCCGTATTTGCGACATTAAAGCCTCTATGCCCTACTAGGCTGGAGTGCAAAGGGTTAAGTGTTACGCGATAACGGTTTTTAAATCGTTATCTCACGAAAACTATTCGAGGATAAAACAGTTCTTCACATGTTATAACTTTAAGAGAATCGTATATTGCTATAATACCGTTTACTCGGTATAACTTTTTAAATTCCATTAAAGTTAGAGATGATTCAATCGTGTAGCCATAAGTTATTAAACAGGTTAACAAATTTCTTAAATTTTCAGGTTTTCGAACCCGATACAGTTGGTACAACGTTTAACGTCAGCTTGCTTGATCTAATTACCATTTCGTTAGAAGTGGCTTTCATTGTGGATGTCAATTTGTTTATTTTTTGTATTTGATGTTTACTATTATAAGTCTCGCACTTTTTTTTTTGTAATCGCACGTGTTTTATAATTTTTATTGTTGACTTCATAACTGTACTTGGAATATTTTTCGTTTGTATTTTTCCTTCTGTAATATTCATTTAAATGGATGACTAGCTCTTTGCGTGGCAGGTTTTTTTTTCAGGACTGTGCGATCTGCTGTTTTCATATTTAATAATCAATAATATATTAAGAGTTAACCCTTGATGTGAAAGATTGAGTTATTCGTGTTTAGCGCGTTTGTTTCTTTTGTAATCCCTTGGCTGAAGGACGGTTTCTGTCCCTGCCCTAAAAAAAGTTTGGTAAGCGATAAGAAGTTTTCTCAAAAGTTCAAATAATGTGTTGGATTCGATAAAAAAAAATGTATTAACATATAAAATTCATAAAAATTAACCCAGACACGAATAATCCAATCTCGTGCAAATAAAATTCCGAATATAATCTCGTACATAAAAGGTTAATAAATTAATGAAAATTACAGAAATCTTCGTTGACTGTTTTGAAATAAAATGTCTTTCAGCTGACGAGGAGGAATCAAAGGTCGCCATGATTGCCGAAGAAGTATCCAAGAAGCAAAGAGACTGCGAGGC